>CM068985.1:44245098-45665500 GCA_035357415.1 Ophraella communa | reverse complement strand
GTAAAAACAAATTGGATCAGTAGACACAAGGAAAAGTCGAATAGTTTTTATTAAAAATAGAAGTTATAAATAAAAATATCGCTGTCCTAAAACTGCCAATTTAAAGAGGGATTTCCAGTAGCTAATCTACTCTGACATTTTAGGTTTTGCTTTATTTAAACAGGGTTTAAGTTTGTTAAAGGAGATAGTTTAATAATTCCCTATTATTTCTGCTTTTATAATTTTTATAGCACAGTTTAAATGCATGTGTATTTATAAAATTTATGATTTTGTAACTATTTTGTTCAAGATTAGAATAAAATTGAATTTGATCTTATTAATAAACTTAATAAATGGAAAATTGAGAGATTACCATTTTATGTTTTAGATACATGAGAACAATATTTTTATTTAGTATGATTTTTCAGTAACTATATTATATTTTTAATCGATTTTTTTAATTGCTTAGTAAAAATTTACACTTGTGTAACTACTTATAAATTTTCTAGTACCTAGCACTTGAACATTAATATAAATACCAATCTTCTTGAAAGCAAAAATGTTTCTTGAAGCCGGTTAATACCCAAATAATTAACAACCTAATTATAATTATTTACATATATTAAATCTGCTGAGTAATATTATTATTTTGACATAGCCGTAATTTATTAAATAATGTTTACAATTTATTGTACCTGCCTGATGTTAATAAACTAATTTAGCTATATACAGGGTGACCAGTAAAACATAAAGAAGGAATTGAATAGGAAACAATACATTAATAGAAATTTTCACTGGTAAATAATTTGACTTAACTTTTTTTTAATTTGATGGCTTCATTACTTAAGCCATATTCTTTCAGGACAATCTAGTTGTTTTTTAAAATTATTTTAGATTATTTATTGATATTAATCGTATTTTCTTATTTTTATTATAAATATCCAATTGTAAATTTTTTTATTTTCATAATATAAACTTTAAAATACAAACATAGGTACCCACGTTAAAAATCTAAACAGTGTTTTTTGTTAAAGGTTTATCAATTTAATAGCTACAGATCGAAATATTTAAATTGACATTAGTAAACATTCAATTATGTTTTTTAAAAAATAAATATGAATTGTAATATAAATAGTACCTACTAAATGTATTTGTAATGGAAGTAGTCATTAACCTTAAAAATACTGATTGATAAGAGATTACTCAGATAATATCTGATCTTTATTTCTACCAGATGTTAATAATCTAATTTAGTCATATATAGGGTGATCAGTAAAACATAAAAAGGAACTGAATGGGAAACAATAGATTAACAGAGACTTTCATTGGAAATTATTATTAATAATATTACAAGAATATGTATCTATTAATCCAAATCAATCCATAATTATTATAAATTTAACCATTAAACTAAACTTAAAATACTTAAAATTAGAATTACTTTAACAGCTTTTTATATTTTTATATACATATATATATTGCAATCGTAAGAAGTAGTTTTTTGTATTTGTCAGTTTGTCTGACTCCTCACAAAATGTGCGGATGTTCCTCCTACTTTCTAGCTAATAAATATTTGTAATTTACAATATTGAGCTTCACAATTAATAATTCTTTACAAAATTGCCGCCCAACGTGGAGCGCCAATGATTGAATTATTAATAAGAAATACTTTTAAATTAAAGTTCAATATATTCAAATCATTAAAAATATGTTTTATTAATAATCCATTACAAATAGCAATGCTAACATTAAATTAGTAGGTTGACTTTAGTTTCTCATAAATGGTTTATAATTCGGTGTTTTCCATTATTTTCAAAATCATGCAGGAAGACAGAGCAGCAATCAATTACCCCAAAAACCAAAAACATTTATATTAAAAAAATTTTGTAGTAGGTATAGTTATTCCATCCTCAAATTCAAATTCAGAAATTTGCCGCGGGTGGCCTACGTCACTACTCATACGTGTCATTGAAAGCGCCATCATTTTATTGTAAACTATTTATCTGAGAATGTGCGAAGTTTTATATTTATTCATCTCTTTTCTTTATTTTTTGTTGATTTTCATAAAAATAAGTCAGACATTTTTTAATGCAAAAAGCACAAAATAAGTACTTACGCATTTGCTTTTACATTTCGAAATTCAGCTGCATTGAAACCTAACCTAACCCAACCTAACCTAACCATGAAAATGTCTAAGGATGGTAAATTGTTTGACAATGCTTTCACAAACCCTACTGAGGACATTTTATGATTGCATAACACAAATAAAACCAATAATTCACAATAAAATCAAAAATAAAAGTCCAACTCTCTCAATTACCACACATTAAATGTAAACAAACTGTCATCGATATGAGTTTTGACGTCACGACCAATGAAGGTGCGTTTCGACTTCCATTTGAATTTATCGATTTTAACTTACTTTCAATTTGATATTATATAAAAAATAACCAGAATTGTTGCGTTGTAATGAGTTTAGGATTAAATATTTATAATTTACTATATGATTACAAAGGAATTTCATTGATTTAATTCTAATGAAAACACCGAATTATAACACATACAATATTTGTAAAATAAATATCATCAAAATCATTTTATTACAAATAATAACCGAAAAATTCTAGACTGAGACCATGTAGAGTTTCGGTTTTGTCCCAGTCTCACGAATCCCCAATTTTGGCAAAGCTAAAAAAATATATTAGGTACCTATCTACTTTTAGTAGGGAATAAATATTATTATAAAAATTAGTAACTCCCTGTATATTAATCATATTATATCGATCTTCATTTGCATTAATCTTGAAATAGGTACGGCAGCTACAAAGGAAATAAAGTGCGCTGACAAAATTCTTTATTTATCAGATCATATATCTCATATTTAATTGTTTTAATTTAAATTTCCGTAGTACATTGTTACTCCAGCACTTATTAAAATGCTCTAATTTGAATAAAAGATTATTTATTTGACTTCGTTGTTGATAAATTGCTGTTTTATTCGTATATAAATAATGCGAAATGTTACTTTTAATGGGGCGTTTAAGAAATAAGTGGCCATAAATGTGAAATTTTTTTGACAGAATGTCAATTTTAATGAACATAATCATTTTTGTGGTTTCATCGTTATTTGAGTTTGGCGTAGGTGATTCTGCCTACAGGTTAGTAAAATATATTTTTTAAATTTTGTCAAGAGGTAAGTGAAGATTCAGTGTAACATAACCCTATTAAATCTATGTTATAATGACAGTTGTTAAATGTCACTTTAGTCACATATCTTTTCTGGACAATCTAGGTATTTTTAAAATTATTTTAGATTACATTATATTTATGTTAATTGTATTACTACTTTATAATTGTCCAATTTTATACTTTTTTATTTTCATATTATAAAGTTTAAAATACAAACATACTTTAAAAATCTCTACAGTTTTTTTAAAAGGTGTAACAAATTAATTGCTACAGGATAAATCAGATTAAAATATTTAAATTAAGATTTGTAAACATTCAAATAATTTTCAAATACTAGAAATAGTATCTTACTTATTGTATTTGGAATGGATGTAGTAAAACACAAAATGATAATCAAGATATTACTTAGTTTTTTCTGATCTTTATTCGCACAATGACTTTATAATAATTATGAAGTAAATAATGTTAGATAGGTAGAATCCTTATTCATATAAAACAACGGATTTCCACATTTTTATAGATATTGATATATAAAAAATATACTAAACATTGTAAGCAATATGAAATAATGAATTTAATGATATATGATTCAATATAAAAAATTATTATGTACTATAAAAACAAAAAAAAATTAAATACAATATAAAGAAACATTATTGAAAGCGGCACTATATTTAAAAGATTTAATACTATGCTAACTTTGAATCAATATATTAGGAACGTTGAGTGAAAAATTGTTTTTTCTCTTAAAATAAAGGTACTACCTTCACGGGCTCCATAATGCCTTCTTAGGAACCTTCTGAAACAGCAATGAGTGTTTTCCATAGACAACCGTTAATTCTTTAAAATCTTTTCAGGGTAATTTTATTTTTGTTTTTTAATTTAGAAGTAAACAAAAAATATTTACGTTTTCAGAACAATATTACAACCAAATATTTAGATATCAATCGATAGATATTGCGTGATAAAAGCTATAAACTAAAAAACAAAACATTTATAGAAAACCGATATTACAGTACCGGAGTAGGTACACATTTTGCCCAAATCATTAAAAATGAACCCACTATACTTATGCCTACTTACTTTAAGTAAGAAGCTATAACCTACAAAATACTAAATATACACATAGCTCATAATTTTTGCTAGGTTTGCAGATAGTACACGAATTGGGTCATAAAAAACAAAATTATTATATAGTGTTGAGATATTTGTTTTCAATATTTAAACTCTACTAGTTAGAGTTGACTTTCTAGGTATCTTACTATTCATTCAGAGTAATATCTTCTTCAAAATAGTTATTTGTGTACCAAGGCCGTAATGTTGATCTTTTTTGGCCGAATCTGAAATTTGCGGCCGAGGCGTAGCCGAGGCCAAGCAAATTTCAGATTCGGCCAAAAAAGATCATACGGCTGAGGTGCACACAAAATTTTTTAAGCGAGTGTCTCATCAAATAGGTAACAACTTTTTTTTACAATTTTGTTTCTAAACAGAGACGAAACTGGAAGATTAGATTCAAATTTTTATTAACCAAATGAAAAGTGTATTATTAAGTAACAAAGATGTGTACAGAATTACTTACAGTAAGTATGATAAACAGAAGTTGGGTCATAACGAAGTTAATAAATTAGGGCATTATTTGCTATTAATTGTTATGTTAAATGTACATTTACTACATTTTGAAAATGTAATACCACTTTTAGACATGACATTGTTAACAAACATTTCATTTTCTTGATTTTCCGTAACAATGGTTCTTGCTGGAAAGCTGCTTACTGAAGTACCATTTAATTCAATTTCTTTGGAATTATTTTGAACAGAAGAACGCATACCTGAAGTACCTTCTCCTCCTGCAAGAATTCTATTTGAAATTTCCTTCTTTCTTGAAATGGAATCTTCAATGTAGCCTTTTGCTACAGAGTTAGACTTCCAACCTCCGTGGCTTTTTAACATTAAAATATCAGCCCCTGTTTCAACCAAGAGAGAGGCTGAACTTGGCAACGGATCCTTTTCTTTTGTTTTATGGGTAAATAACCCAAACATGCAAATTAAGTGTGTCTAGTGGGCCGCCTTTATAATTTGACAATCTTAATATCGGACGTGGAAATAACTCAAATAAGCAAATTAAATGTGTCTAGTAGGTTGCCCTCATAATGACTTTGTTTGCAAAAGCGGCCGTAAAGTAAAAAAGCGGCCGTAAAGTAAAAAAGCGGCCGTAAAGTAAAACAGCGGCCGTAAAGTAAAAAAGCGGCCAAAAAAGATACACTTTAGGGACGTTAATAGATCCGTAAAACTTCATTTTTTGTGACACTCGCTTAAAAAATAACTAAAAACAGTTTAATTCGTTTGTTAACCTGTTTTATATTAACAATTCTTCATTTTATACTGATGAGAGAGAAATTAATTGATAAAAGAAAAATCTTATCTACCAACAAGCAAGTTCTGTAGAAGACCCTCTGCTATCACCTTTACCAACTCTTCAGAAGATGCAGGTTTATCCCACCAGTACACAATTATTCAATATTCTGTCAGAGGATAATAAAACCTCTACTGGGGCTCTTAAATTAATTATTTTTAATTACACCACCTCTAAAGCAAAATTTCTCTATTGTCGACGCAATTACCTCTATATCTTCTCAAACTATAAGCATCAAAGACATCATTTTTCTCATCGAGAAAATGTTTCTAAAAGCAACGGATTTGGATCCTCTATAAATTTTGATAGTGTCTTGTGAACGGGGATGATGTAGAAAACAATCCCAGCACCCTTAGGTATTGATTAATGGGGTAAACAAATTGCAGTACCACAGTTGAAAAAACTTGTTCTTACTTCCTCATAAACAAAATGCATTTTAAACACAAAAGCAAATTAATAATAAAATTTTATAACTCCGATAAGAAATTTACGATCTATTCTTTATTCAAAATTTATGCGTAAAAATATTTCATATTAAATTAGCGTTTGTTAAAACATTTTTCCATTGCTTTGACATTTATGTTCATGCGATTTGGTTAAAAAAAAATATAAAACTTCTGTTTAAATAATAATGATTAAGAAATATTTTTTTTTAGAGAGAATCATTACTTGTTTCCTTTTAATTATACTTTTTAATTGTGTTTCAAATAACTTGTTTGTCTTGGAGGTTGCAAAACAAGATTGCAAGAATGATCCAAAGGGGCAAAACTTTTGTTAAAGTGCTACATCACAGCCACACGTCTTCCGCGATTACAGAAAACACTGTAAATCCATCAACAACTCCATTAATACATATTGCTGGCAACTAACAGCAGTTGTACAATTAATGTCAATCTTCAAAAACTAAAATAAAAGCTTAGTTTATGTTGATTCACTTATTTCAAACAACACTGGGAGAATTGAAGAGTACCGTAAAGTAGAAGTGTACTGTAAAATGCCATTTCCCGGACTCGTTTGAGTGCAGTATGAAAAAAAGTGATTATGGATGATTATCTAATATTTGTTTTTGTTCCCTAATCCCAAAATATAAAAGGTAACCCTCGTATACTAAACACTGCTGATACAAAATGAATGGATAAAAAATGACCTACTTCAGAAACCAGACGCAAAAAATACCAAACTCGTTTTTTATTTTGCTTGAAATTTTCATCAACTACACATAGGCACTTAATAAACATTTATCCTTAATTCCAATAAAATAAATCTATTTCTTCTTTGTGTACAATTTTATTAAGTCCCAAATAATTTATGTTTATAAATCTGCATTTTATTTTTGTAGGTAATTATTAGGAACATATAAAATAATTTAGGTAATTAGTTTAACTCAGATACAATAAATATGACCAATAATGCGTGCTGTTAATTTTACCAACTTCGCGTATTTCAATGCAATTCTTAATCCGACTCTGAATGAATGAAAAAAATTGTCTATTCAAATCCTTAATTATTTACGTTGGTTTATTTTTCTATATTATTATAATTTTACAATGAAAATAAAGATGTACGTTGCACTAATTTCACTTGCCAAGAATGTGGCATTGGCTCAAACATCCATATCCTAAAAATATAAACAGATCGATGTTCCTTTAACTAATATTCTAGTCTCGGCTAAACGGATAAAAAAAATAAAGTCTCAGGGCAGACCCGTGTTCGTGAAGTAGTGATTGAAATATTGGGAAATGGGGAGGATTTGCTGAAAGTGAAACAACTATGTGCTAAATAGTAAAAAAGCTTAATGGAATCACGTAAGCCAAATAAAATGTTTTCAAATATTCTATAGTTTACCCATATTCTTATTTCGTAAAGATAGTTTTCTCTTCATTCAAGGAAATTTAGCATTTTGTGTATTCTGCTACGCCAATATATTGTTTCCGAGTTATTTCTTAAACTTCTTCAATTTGGAATTCCTTTTACGTTGAGGTGGAGATGACAACGGTACATAATGGTGATTCAAATTTGTAGAATTTTTCTTGGATTCGGTACTTTAAAATTGAAGTTTGAAAAGGCTAGGAAAAACATCAACGAACATCTAAACAAAAAGAAGAAAGAGATAGAAGCTTCGATGCTTAGACAAGCTCTTGTCTAAGCTTCGATGGCTCAAAGAGCTTACGAATAGTTTGAAAAACTAAATATTTTTGTTGAAACTCGTCAGCAATTTGAAAAATTCAGTTCATTAGTTGATCTTCACTGGTTATTTTACTGAATCAACTTTGTTTTTTCATATATTATATCCCCAGAAACAAAAATCTAATGGATTGCACTTTTTTTAATTTTGGGATTTACATCAGCCCAGATGAGTGTTATGGTGATTATAGTAACTCCATTTCTTGTGAAAGTAGATTTACAAGTTTACATTTTTTTTTACAATTTATGTTCCGGCTATTTTCTCCTAAAAGCCAATTACAAAATCCCATTCGTTTTCTGGAAGTAATTCTTGAACTTCTGTAATATGGAAGGAGTGAAATAACTGTTCCTTAACTTTCAAATGAAATACTCCATTGTTGTGATAGTGTATTCGCCATCAGATTCTATTATAGAGAAGATTCAATATGAAACACCAAGTCAAACCACAGACTTTTATTGCAGTAATGCAACTAGTTTCGGTCTAAATCAGACCATCATCAGGCTGTAAAGAACACCATAAATTGGTACACAAGAAAGAATAGTTGAAAACGATGTACAAAACAGTTAAGTGTTAACAATGTAATATTACAGAGATTAAATACTAATACCAAATACACACAGCATAAAAAAACTTGGGCTCTTCAAATTTCATCTAAAGAAAAAATATTTTTTTATTTTTATGAATATCATAAAATATTTTAGTCTTTTACCAGTCTATATATATTTTTTATGGATGATAAAAAAATATAAAAACCAAATTTTTTGCCAAAAATCAATGCTTTATCAAAATTCCTATTTTAACCTCTGTTCTCTGAAGATGCTAGTTTTTAGCGAAACAGCTGTCATTATCTTCAGTATTTTGAATAAAAAGTGGATGTTTTGTTTTTAATAAGGTTATTTTTAATGTTCATAATAATCTGTAGAGCTATTTAAATATAGGAGAATGATTGGAAGTCTTGGAAAAATTAATCAATGTCGTGAAAATTACTTTCAGTGTCAACGGACTTAGTAAACATTGTTTGAGAAGTCATAACTCAAGAAAGCATCACCGAAGCTAAGGGAGAAGTGTATCAATGTCGCTACCAAGTGGTAACACTTGTAAAAAAAACTTTTTCACTAGGAAAATGAAGGATATGTGACATTTATAACTATTTGAGAGAAAAAAAAAGATTGGTGAAAGGCAGTAAAATAGTAGGCTCATTATCAAAAGCGTTGATTGCGAAATAAAGGTCTATACAGGTCGGTTATACTGAGAATATTTGAAACAATAATTCGCCCTACAGCAACCTTATGAATCGAAACCAAGCTCACTGACAAAGCAAAAAGTTTTAATAATGGAAAGTCTTCAGTAAGATTCTGAAACGTTTTGAAAATAAGGATAATTAAACATATTAAGGGGGGTCATATGTGCAGTTAGGGGACCCCCAATTACAGGGTAGGAAACACAAAACAATGAAAGAAATTATACAGGGTTGCGAAAATGTCTGGCAACAAGGCTTTGTGTTTGAAACGAATAAACTTAAAATATTTTGATACAAGGCTGAAATTATTATAATTTGCAATATTGCATTGGCTAAACATGCATGCTTAATTTCAATAGAATAACTTTATTGGTTCTGGAGGTACCATTTTTCATGATAACTAGTATATTATCGAGAATCACGAACTATAAAATTGTATAAACGATTTGTGGATGAAATAATGGTGTTTACCATGTTTGTTAAGATAAAGAGCAGGGTCACATGTTACTTCAAGGTGAGTAAAGGTTTCTGATCGCTAAGTTGGGATATTGTCTATGCAATAAACAAATGTAGGTAATTCCTTTTTGAGAATAGGAATATAGAAATGGGAAGTGAAAGTCAAAATAGAAACATTTAAAGGCGGATTGTAAGAGACATAAAAGAAATGTAGTCAAGGGCTTTTATAGTCTGTAGAATTGATTTATTTAATTTTTTATATTTTGCACTTATAAAAATATTCATTATAAAACGCTTTTGCGTATCGTAATGTAACTTTTACGAAAGCAAATTTTTGTTTTAAATGGTTGGCGACATGAGTGAAGTATCTAATGAGAAGACATACTTTTTAAAATCAAAACTTTCGTAACTACATAAAAATAATAAATTAATTTCATAAATGATAAAATGGCAAAATATAAAAAATCTTATAAACAACTTATTTCATATGGCTGTTGTGACACTCGTTTTTTAAACTTGAACTCGTGTCATAACAGAATTCCATATGAAATGCGTTGTTTAATATACTATTATTTTAAATCAAGTAGAGTGGCTGGGAAACTACTGCTTTTTTTAGTTTTCGCTACAATTTATAATAAATCCTATTGTTGTACTCAGTTTTTACGCCGAAATTTGGTATTTAGTACATAATAAATGTTATTTATGCTGTTTACCATCTCAATTAATGGAATCCATCAGAAAAGGTGACAAGAAAAAATAAAGGTAAAACATTGAAAGAATTCGCGTGAATGGAGACGAGCCTCAATCAAAAGGCAACGCTCTCCAGGGGTGATAAGTACACTGCGACCTATAGTCCCCCCTTTCTTGCCATGGGTCTGATGTTTTCTCAGACTTATAGTAGCTTTTCTAGTCCTATTTTCCTAAGATAGTTTAGGACATCGTCGGGCTTCAAATCAGGCAGATCCCCCTCTTCTATTTCATGTGCTCCTAGGTCTTGAAATTTTTTTTTTCATTTCTTTTTTTTATTATTTAAATAACTTTGGAAAAATGACAGATACGTCAATCCTTCAGGTTTTCTTTATAAACTTTTCATTAATTAACAATTTCAGATTTTAATAAAAGCCCTAGCTCTCTCTTAAAAATCACACTACCTGTTTTTATCAGGGCTCTGTAAAAATTATAAATAGTTGGGACTTTGTTTTAGTAAATTTAACTTCTTGAATATTAACCTTGGCAATACAATAAATTATTTGAAATTCTTTGTTATAACTCATAGTTTAACTGAAATATTTAAATCTACTATGTCTTACATGATTCCATTAAAAGCAAAAACTAAAAATATAATAAACTGGACGAATACTAAATACATTTTTAACCCAAAGTCGAAATGACCAGTGTACCATTCTTCGTAAAAATATGGATGTGCCGTGCAACATTCAATTACAACTTAACAATTTGTGTTATTATCTATTTCAGTAAACAAATAAATTTAGACCACCCTGTAGTTTTAAAAAGCAACAAACAAAAGCAAATCAACGTTTACTGGAACATTCCAAGTTTCCAATGTGATTCGCATAAATTAAATTTTTCTACTCTGGCAGAAAAATATCATATTATTCAAAATGATAATGATAGATTTAGGGGTAAATATATAAATATTTTATACGATCCCGGCGATTTTCCTGCGATTTTAAAAACTGGTTCTCGAACTGTATTGAGGAATGGGGGAGTCCCTCAAGAGGGAAATCTTACCAAACACTTGCAGCTATTTGAAGATATTCTAAACCAACTTATTCCGGACAAGGCATTTTCAGGTGAGCACTTTTTTTAATATACCTATAGTTTATTTGTTTGGAGCTGACAGCATTTAATAACTTGTTGTAGGTATTGGAATCATAGATTTTGAAAGTTGGAGACCGATATTTCGACAAAATTTTGGAAAACTAGAAGAGTACAAATCAATTTCCATATTGATAGAACAAAGAAACCATCCTTGGCATACTAAAAGTCAAATAATCAAGGATGCTACACGCAGATTTGAAGAAACTGCTAAAATATTTATGGCACAAACGTTATTGTTAGCAAAGAAATTAAGACCCAAAGCGACCTGGGGATATTACGCGTATCCTTATTGCTTCAATATGTCCCCAAATAATATGAGGCAAGAGTGCCCTCCTGAAGTTGCAGCAGAAAATGACAGGTGACTAAAAAAATTAAATTCTTCTTGCACAGTCAAATATTAGTCGAGGCATTGAGGCATTTTGTTACCCCCCCGAACGCCTGTAGCTCAGGAACGCGAACGAAGGTCATCTTCGTGGGGCTATTCGGAACTTCATAACTATGGTTCATCTTCTCAAATTGTCTGGAAAACCCCCGAGGATGACGTTCAAGGCCAGGTTAGGGCGCATCAGGTGTTCTTGGGGTGTTCGCCGGAGCCATATTTAAATTTAACTAGACAAAAAACCCCCGTAGCAATTTTTGAATCGTCGTTTTCAATTATGTCTGCGGCCACAGGTGTGTTAGTTTCAATGGTATTGTTCACACGATTTCCTGTGTGCTGGACACTATTTTTTACGGGAGTAGGAGCAGCCCCCGCCATATGAATACAGCGTCTAGTTTTGCAGCAGTAAAAAACTGGTCCTGCAGACTCCTGCATAACCGGATTGACGTGTGAAAGAGCCGTTAGTGGTGTTAGTTTTGGTTTCGAAGACGAATTAATGAAAAAAATTTGGTATTAAAATTTTTAATATTTCCAACCAAGCCAAACAAAAGTGCTCTCACACCACCTCTGTTTATGCAACTAACATCTGAATTCCGTCGTGTTTGAGCTTGTTTATTTGAATTATTTAAAAAGTAGTGCGTTATGAATTCATAATCTTAAATTTTCCGAATCGGAACGCTTGTTAAAAGTACTCTGACAAATCGATCTGGACAAAATCAGAATTTATGTGTTGCTTATCAAAGTTATGTACAATTTCAGTCGTTCTGAATTCATCAGATACTCATTCCGTTTCTGAATTCAGAAAGATATTTCGGTTGTTTCAAGCTAGCCTTATTAATCTACTTAACATTTTTTTACTCCAAAACAGTTATATGTTGAATCGTCATAAATTATATAATTTTTAAATCTTTTAAATCAATTTGCATCTTGTTATTTTCTTTAGGTGTAATCGTTATTTAAGGAAAACCAGTTTTAAATGTCATCTCAGATTAAAAAGAAAGTGAGTTAAAACATTTATTGTGATCATTTTTACTAATCCAATTACTTGCCAATATTTGTTCTGTTCTAAATGTTACCCAGCTCAAATTTCATTGTAAATATCACATATATTGTTTGGCTTAGGCTTAGAGGTATATGTAGATGTTTCCTTTGTGGTCTGCCGTCCCAACAAGAAAGGTCCTATCTGCAATATTTAAGTTTTGAGAAAACCAGGTTTTTGTTTTATTTTATTGTAAAACACATAGTATTTTAAGAAACTTTTCAAATTTTATTTTATATATTATGTCGGAAAATAGAATCTAATTGCTAGTCATAATTTTGATTTACATT
The DNA here is from genome assembly GCA_035357415.1 of Ophraella communa. Lineage (NCBI taxonomy): Eukaryota > Metazoa > Arthropoda > Insecta > Coleoptera > Chrysomelidae > Ophraella > Ophraella communa. The sequence goes on along the minus strand of CM068985.1, from coordinate 45,652,488 downwards.
TTCCCGATTAGGAGATATTTGATAATACTGTCAGTTAGGACAATATAGTTTAGTATATGCAATTAGTTTGTTTCCAATTTTACTTACTGAATTTGTCCTAAATGAAACTAATATTTTAATACTGAACACTTTAATTAAATTGTAATGTATAAAAACTAAACATATTATTATTTATATAAGTAATAATATAAATGATAGGAACAGAAAAGAAAAAAAAAGGCGATAATAGGGATATTAATCATTTTCCTCATCAAAACCATCTTCGTTAACTGGCAAGTCTTCCCAAAATTTCATACGATTTTGAAGAATGTGCGCTTTTAATTTGGATATGAGATTATTTTTTGATCTAAAGACACACCGCGACATGTGTTACGAGTCTGAGGCTTCGTTAGCGTGCCCTTAACGTACTTCATTATAAAAATATCATTTAAATCAATAAACTCGTTATCAAATTCTGTTTTGTAAGAAAAAAAATAATTTCCTCTTTTAAAATGAAGACAAACCATGTCTTTTAAATAAACGCGAGAAGTAAGTTTTTTAACTTGTATTTAAAAGTGTAGTCTGTGAAGGAAAAAAATTGTGAAATTTGCATTTTTATTAAGTTAACTTTTGACGAATTAGCTTGTTGTACCACATAACAAAAATCGTCAAAATCATATACCTTTTTCTTTCTCTTTAGGGCAAGTTCAACTTGATGATGAAAAGAGTCAGCTGCCATAAAAGTATGGCCTGGCTCGACACATTACCGTTCTGTCATGCTACGCTCAATTGTCCCAACTGATGTTGCTCAGCAGAAAATGCTAGGTTAGGTTAGGTTGCATTTTTGAAAGCAGAACGGACTATTTATCTTAGTAATGTTTGATTGGACAATTTATGTTAGCAAACGTGGCTTTTTTTTCACTTAGGACAAAACATTTAGGTATAAAATATAGCACTTAAGACGCAGGTAGGACGTTGTAACTTTGTAAAGATGTAGATAAAATGTTCACGACTTCTATAAGACAAAAATCTCAATTTACCAAATTTTGCAGATAGGACCTTTCTTGTTAGCACGGCAGTGGTGTCATAAGCCAATGAGTAGTTTCATTCAGCGTAAATATTATTCGTATTTATTTGTCCTTGAAAAAGTTTGGCTTATATAAGTAGGTAATGCTTGAATTATGTAAATTGTATAACATAGTGTAAAGTATTTCTTAAGGATTCTTTTTAATATATTTGATAGTGTAGTAAATCAAAGTGAAGTGGGCTGAAAAATTAAATATTTATCGTGACTTGAGGAGTTAAAAATTATGAAGTATTTAAAATCTTAATTATTTACGTACACAAATATAATTTAATTTCGTTTATTACTCTAACAATTCATTTTGACAGCCGATCACAGAACAAATTCTTCTTTTCTACAATTTCTAACGTCCTGTGACACTTACTCTTGCTACTGTGGCGCCACCAATTTGCCTTTCGATACACTTTTTAATACATAGTCGCTTCTCTTAGTACAATTATCTTATCTTAGTATTTTGCAAATCGATGATTTTGGTACCGTTCGCCGTATCATCAGACGTTCCCTGACGTTCAGACATCAACAATTTATCTTTTGTAATTCGCCGTGCGTACTTAACCTAATCAATGATGTAGAAATGCCCCAAGAAGATGTTTTATTTATTCAACATTTACCAGGATTGCCTACATCTTTGCCTGATTTAACTTAGTCCGCCAGCAATGTGTAGAAGTCATTGCAGATGACCTTCATTATATCGTCATCCATATAAATGCAACAAGTAATAACATTAAAACAGTATTTTTATGATTTCTGAATAAAACTTCCACGAAAATTAAACACTTATAATTTATAATATATAATCCCATAAAATCGTTTTAATACTTATATTCAATTTATTTATTCGAATATTATTTGCCGAACTTCAGTCATCATCAACACTATTTAGTTCTATATTGACACTACGAAATACATTCAAATAAATTTATTATTACACAACGGCAATCATGCCTAAAACTAGTGTTCATTTTGACAAACTTAGTACAATTATCTTATCTTAGTATTTTGCAAATCGATGATTTTGGTACACCGGTATCATCAGAGCACATAATATCAACAATTTATCTTTTGTAATTGTGGAACTTACCTAATGATGTAGAAATGCCCGGTTGGTTATTGACAAGAATGATAAAAATTTACCAGGATTGCTTAATCCCATAAGACGTACGTACGCCAAAAAATCGATCGCACGTGACGTCACTGCAGTCCTCGGCCGTATTAAAACGATTTTATGGGAATATTTATTATAAATTATAAGTGTTTAATCTTAAAAATCCAAATAGTGGTACGTTAGTATTACAGAAATCATAAAAATACTGTCTAATTCCTATTATTTCCATGCATTTATATGGTAAACGTTATAATGAAGGACTGCAGTGACGTCTCACAGCTGGCGGACAAATCAGCCCGATTAGGCAAACCTGGTAAATGTTTATCGTTCTTGGGTTATTGAAGAACCAAATATGACTCATTTGAATGGTGACATTTAACATGGTATATTTCTTAGACAAGGAAAGAGAGAGGACTGCGCATTGGAATCAATTTATGTAACCCATTTACCACCAAACTAATGGCGGACAATATTGACATAGGCGTATCATACGATTTTTCTTATACGATTATTAAATAATCATTTTCATTATTTCGTATTACAAATCTAATTTAAAAAAGTCTTTAAATATGTACTGCTCCAAAAAAAACAACAATCATTTTAAAACATATTTATTTAATAAATATTACAATTTTAATCTATTTTATCTATTTTAAATATATGTTTTTGTTCCACGCCACTGGAAAACTATTCAATCTATGAGCAAATAATAACAATTAATTGAAAAATAATCTTTAAAACTGAATGAAAACAGTTTTCAAAATGTATGTACAATATTAATTTAAGTTATCGTACATAACATATGTGATTTAGTTAAACATCTATTACCTGAAAGCTGTAATATTAATAAAAATAAATTTCAAGGAAATAGTTGTAAAATACTTTTTACCTATGAAATCAAATTCCTTGCTCTTTTTTAGCACTCTGGCTGTTGCACTTATAAGCTACACAATTAACCATTTTAAAATGTCTATTCAGGTTATTAAAAAAGGTGAAAATTAATAAAAAAACTAAAAAAATACAGTTCGATGTTCCAAATTTGTTTACCACCAAACGTTTGAAAATTGGCTTCACTCACACGCATAAGGTTTTCATTGCCACGCGCTGTCCTCTCTCTTTCCTAGTCTAAGGTATATTTTAATGACAACCACATAAAATTGTCATCATAGACGTTCCTTTATTTTTTATATAGACCAACTTTTTATATAAGTCAACTATTTATAATTACATACTTGGAAGTTTTTCTTCTTGTACATATAAATACAAGCGGAAAACAGTTATTTCTTTAACAATTAAAACGAGGCATAAGTATATAATACCCTGTGTGTGACACCACTGGTAACCGGAAACTTCAAGGCCGCCATATGCAAGAACCAACGCGGACATCGTCAAATCATATTATACCCCTTCCTTTTTATTCTTAGGTTTTAGTATGATCTACACACGTGCTACAAGCTGATAAAAATTCAAAAAAATGTGTGCCAATACAATATCTATCTAAATTAAATATCCCCGGAGGTTACTAAAAATCGAAATTATCTGGGAATTATCGGTTATCTATGGGAATCGCTACGATTGCGACTGTCATGGCATATGGCGGAGTCGACATTAATTTGGAGTCAAAATAAGATTTAGTCAGGGCCCAGATCGCTTCTTGTAGTGCCTTGACGCTATTTTTCAACCTATTAATAGTCCATTATTTTTCCAAAACAATTTAGAAAATAATTATGTCCTTTTGTAAAAATATCCCTAAACTGTTCCAATGTGTGTAGTTTTCATTATTGAATGTTCTTGTGAAAATTAATTATTTGTTGCCATCTAAATTTGCTAAATTGTAATTGAACGTAAACTGGCAAAAGCGACAAGATGTACACTAAATTGACTGTATTGTATTTTTTTAGACTAACATGGTTGTTTCAACTTACAGACAATTTCTATCCTTCAATTTACATAGGAAACTCGAGCTATACGATAAATGACAAAATAAAAATGGTCAAAGGAAAAATTAACGAATCTATTAGAGTGAGAAATAATCTGAATGTTAAAAAGAACATTATTTTATATTTTTGGTATAAGTACCAAGATACAAACAAGTTTTTATCGAAAGTAAGTAATAAAAAAATATCTAATTCCTACGATTTTTTGATTGATTTTTAAATTTTAGGAAGACATCTTGAATATTTTAACCGTAATAGCAAAGTCCAATATTGATGGATTGATAATTTGGGGAAGCAGTAATGATGTAAATACCAGACAAAAATGCCTAGAGTTGCATCACTATGTAGACGACGTTCTAGGACCACTAATTAAACACATCTTTTTTAATTAGAAATTAGAAGACATATATTATGTTTAAGTAAATCAAACACTGCCTGATAGTATAAAATGTTTTATTAGTTTAACATTTTTTTACAAATCCGTTATATACAAATTGATAATAAATAATTTACAAATTTATCCAATTTTAATCATTTAATATAATTGAAATATTTTCATACAAATAATTTCCGAAAGACATATCAAAATCCTTTATTCTTTCAGATAACAAAAAATTTTACTTATTTTAATTTTTCGTTTGAAAATACCGGATTCAGTACATTAAATGAATAAAAATAGAATATTTTTAATAACTCAATTTTATTTACAACAATTGTACTGTAAAATTTAATAATTATGGAAAACGTATTTAGTATGTCACAAGTTACTATCAGTACTATCGGAAACATCAGATTCTGATTTCCGGTGACGTCTTTTGGATTTCTTTTTACTTTTTGATTCATATCTGCTTTTTGAATGTTTCCTAAACAAAAAGATACGTATTAATTATATGACCGATTACAAAACAATCAAGATTACCAGAAATTACTTTATTTGTAACCTTTACTGGATTCTGGATACCAGCAAATCGAGTTTAATTTTAGAGGTATTAAAAAATCAGGACGATGTCCTAAACTTTCTTAGGAAGATGGGACTAAAAGAGCTGCTACAAGTCTAAGAAAACTTCAGATCCATACCAAGTAAGGGAGAGCACATTAAATTTATTTATTTGTTTCCAATATTAGATATTTTTTTCATTGGTGACGCCATCTTTTTTTATTTTCTATTATTTCTTTATAACTTGAAATTAAAGGTAATAAAGGCATTTTTTCTTCAGTACGATAATTAGTTGACTTACTTTTCTTTGAATTAATGATATTTTCATCTAATTCGAATTCATGATTCAAATTAAACACTATAATAAACCTAGCAAATAATGCAAAAAAGATTGATTGGTAATAAACTTAAAATACTCAAAATGTTTATATTTTAATCAAAGGATACACCAACTAACAAGCGAACCTCAGCGAAAATTGGAGGTTCAAAAACAAATAACCTTGAAGATGACAGCTAATTCCGACATACCCTAAGGGTGTGTTCGGGGAGCACGCTTTTGTGCTATGTAGCGCCATATAACGCAAATTAAGAATAGTACTAGATAGCGCCAATTGGCGCAAATAGCGTGCTCCCCGAACAAACCCTAAGAAACATAAAGTTTGTTCTTTATTGCTAAACTTTCTGCACTAGTGTACTCTAATGACATTGAAGCGTTCTTTATTGAAGTGCAACCAAGTTCAGTTCAGAGTACTCGCTGTCCTAGTTCTGAGGTAGGGTCGGAAAGTGCAGTGTAAGGACCGCGTATTTAAAAATGGCCGAAAATAAAAATAGAACTATAAATAAACACAACAAATTATAAATATTAATTTAGAGGTGGATTCAAGCAACTAAAAATTAAAACTAAGATTCACTTAAATGTAAAACTAACTAACTGCTGATATTTGTGTCCCCATTTGTAAAAAAATTGTATTGCTTTTCTTATGAATCTATAGAAGTTTTTTGCAGTTTTATTTATTTATTCTTTAAATTGTTTTAATGGGTAAATATTGGAGGGTAAAAAGCAAATAACCATGAAGGTGACAGCTAGTTCTGACATACCCTGAGAAACAAAAGGTTTGTTCTTTATTGCTGAACTTTCTGCACTAGTGTACTCTAATGACATTGAAGCGTTCTTTATTGAAGTGCAACCAAGTTCAGTTCAGAGTACTAGCTGTCCTAGTTCTGAAGCAGGGTCAGAAAGTGCAGTGTAAGGACCGGGTATATAAAAAAGACCGAAAATAAAAATAGAACTATAAATAAACACAACAAATTATAAATATTAAATTAGAGGAGGATTCATGCAACTAAAAATTAAAATTAAGATTCATTTAAATGTAAAACTAACTAACTGCTGGTATTTGTGTCCCCATTTGTAAAAAATTGTATTGCTTTTCTTATGAATCTATGGAAGTTTTTTGCAGTTTTATTTATTTATTTTTTAAATTGTTTTAATGGGTAAATATTGGAGGGTAAAAAGCAAATAACAATGAAGGTGACAGCTAATTCTGGCATACCCTGAGAAACAAAAGGTTTGTCCTTTATTGCTGAACTTTTTGCACTAGTGTACTCTAGTGACACTGAAGCGTTCTTTATTGCAGTGTAACCAAGTTTAGTTGAGAGTACTCGCTGCCCAAGGTCTGAGGCAGGGTCAGAAAGTGCAGTGTTAGGAACGAGTATTTAAAAATGGCCGAAAATAAAAATAGAACTATAAATAAACACAACAAATTATAAATGTTAAATTAGACGTGGATTCATGCAACTAAGAACATAAAACCAAATAATTTAATGTAGATGAGTGCTGGTAATTGAGTCCCCATTTTTTAAAATTTGTATTGCTTCTCTTATGTATCTATGGAAGTTTTTGTAGTTTTATTTATTTTTTAAATTGTTTTAATGGATAAATATTTGTTTTTCTATTTTAAACAAAACTTTGGCAATTAATGAAGAAACATTTATGGATACCAATAAAGATCTGTTACGTGTTAAAATTCATTGAACATTATGAACTACGCTCATCAATTCTCCTAAATTTGCTTTACTATAAAATTATTTACATCAGCCGACCCTCCAAACGCGTAAATGTATACCTTGTCCAGTATAAATATGGTTGCAGCACGTCATCAAAGTGAAGAAATCGCCCTGTCAATCAATACGTTTAATCACTGTAAAAAGTAACTAAATGCTTTAAGAAAGTTTTGGTAATTAATTTTATATCAAACACAACTCTTGGATTAATAAAACATAAATTTCAAACATAACTCGTGCTAAAATATTTTCTACGTTGGCAAAATTGCGCTCTGTTGCTGCGTTCAAAAATGGTGTACTATTGTAGTCAAATAAAAAAGAATATTATAATATACTATTATTGTAAGTTTGTAAAAAATGAATTAACTGAATTAACTAGTAGGGCTAATAGAATATTAAAGAAAGAAAAACTGTGGTTGATGAATTATTGAAAGTTAGTATGACAGAGTAATAAAAAATGTGGTGTCCCAGGAGTTACTGAACAAATTTAACTTATATGTTCACTTTATTAATTCTTTATAATAGATATTTTAATTAAATAAAAGCTGAGATTGTAAATCTTTATGATTATCTTTTTATTAAAATGCTTAATAAATGTTTAATCACAATTAAAATTCCAATAAGTATTTTTGTTTGGTTTTATTCACACCTACGTGCAAATTTTCAGTCGTTATTTATCAATTTTCTTCGATTTCTTGCAAAATAATAAAAAAACATTAAATTTAAATGGGCATTCCGGGTGACGTCACAACCCGTCAAAAATGCGGCGCTCTGATTAGTCGACCCGTACAATTCCATTAACTTTGCTAATACTATTTTTAATGCTTGGCCTTCTGACAGCTGTGACGTACAACCAGATTTATATTGAACAATGTACAGGTTGCTCTAGAGTTTTCTTAACAATAGAAAAAAAAAGTAAGCAAAAAATTGCCTAGCAACGACATTTATTATTTTATTATAAAGAATGTGTTTGTTTCATTGTTTGACACACAAAATAATTATTGTGAAATAAGTTAAACTGTTAACGTGAATATAGTTATAGTGCCGACTCAATTGCTGAAAATTTAGCAGGTAAGAGATATTTTATATTGTTTTTTTTTCATTATTATTTATTATTATTATTATCCAATCGTTTAACATATTTTTACCGAGTAAAATAATTCTAAAATGAATATATACTATTTAACTTTTTTACCTTTTATTTGACTTCCTCCTTCTATCTTTCTTTCTTCTGTTCTCATCTTCATATTCATCAGAATCGATACTTCGCCTTTCCTTGTCTCTGTCCTTTTTCCTATCTTTTCGTTTTTCCCTTTCTCTAGATCTACTTCTCGATCGACTGTTATCTCGATCTTTGCGTCTGTCTTTATCTTTCTTCGTTTTCTTGCGCTTAGGAGGAGAATCTTCCGAATCTATTTCTATTATTTCAATGGAGTCCTTCGAATCTCGTCTCAAAGGAGATTTTTCTTTATCCGAATTATGACTATTATCGGAAGTGATATCAATTGGTCGGTTGTTAGTTTCGACAGATTTTAGTTTTAGAAAGGCAGCTGCTTTCTTTTTTCTTTCCAACTGAAGAGCTTTGTCTCGCGCAACTGAAGCCAATTTCTCCCTAGCCGCCGCTGCTAGTTTATCTTTAATTTTGTCTTCTGCTGCAAAACAAACATTGTATGCAAAAGCAGTACTATACAGTACGGTCCATATGTATGGAATAAAAATCCTCAGACTGGTCGATTTTTATTCTTAAATTGACAATTTACAGTATGAAAATATTATCCAGCTCCAGCACACCCTCTGAACTATAAGAATCCTGTTGAAAAGTTTAAATAACAAAGGGGGCACCTTGTTGGAAAGGGATTATAGTCCTCTGTTCAGCAGTATAATTTTTTTTAAATTGGTGCAATCATAACTGATAAAATTGATTTTTAAGATGTAAAATTTACATAGAATAAAGATAATAATACATACAATTTACTTTATTATTAAAGACCAATATTCATTTATTGACAATAACGGAGACGATTTTGTAATTCTCGTACATTTAGTATCACCTCAGGGGGTAATTTTGTTAATTTCTTCCTTTATCCTAACTTTTAAATCAGTAATATTGTATATATATAATGGCTATACACCCCTATGTGGGGATAAGCAGCATAAGATTTCTAGATCCTAGTTCTTGGGTGGATCAGTCCCTTTTACTTATCTTTTACTTCTTGACAATTTCTCTCCGTATCAACTTCTTGCAGCCACCTCGACCTTGGCCTTCCCCTTTTCTTTCTCCCGCCTGGATTCCATTGTACCATTGCATACGTCACTGCTTCATTTCCTGCTCTCCAAATATGACCTAGCCATCTGATTCTGTATTGCTTTATTTTGGTTACAACATCTTCTTCCAGTTCTTTCTTAATCTCGGCGTTTGTTCTGCTTCTATAATCACCTTGTTCTGTTTTGATTGGTCCTAGTATAGTTCTCATAATCTTCCTCTCAGCTATTCGTAGGTCTTCCTCATCTTTTTTAACCATTGTCATTGTCTCAGCTGCACGCAAAAATATTGGCCTGATTATTGTTTTATATATATATTCATCTTTGTTTTCTTGGTTAGTATTTTGCATTTAAGTAATCTTTTATTTGCGAAATAGGCTTTCTTTCTTCTATGGTCTATTAAAATATACTTTAGGTTTTAAATAACACCATAAGAAGTAGTCGAGAGGGGTCAAATCGGAGGATCTAGCCGGCCATTCGATTGTTCCACGTCTTCCAATCCACCTATTGGGAAAAACCTCGTTTAAATAAGTTTTAACTGTGCGTGTAAAATGCGGTGGAGCTCCTTCTTGTTGGTAGTAAATAGATGGATCTATCTTATTTGGAATAAACCTAACCATTAACTTTGCCCTCAAAAAAATAAGGACCAATAATATTATTGTAAATGAAACCAGGGCAAAAGTTTTTAGGGCAATGAGAGGGTTTTCTCTGCTCCAATATCTACAGTTCTGTTTGTTAACCGCAAAGCTGCGTTCCATCCGTGCATCATCAATTCACAGAATTCTTGCCATCAGGATCATCTTCATTTAACTCCTGAATCAACTGAAGTTTGCAAAGGTGGAATTTTTCTTTATGCAAAGCTCTCAAGATAGATGACTTGCTTACATTATTATCGGCGGTAAGTTTTTGAATAATTGTCTTATGCGGATTTTCCTCAATCTCTAGAAGTACATCTAACTTTTTTTCATTAGTAAATTGAACATTCTTCTTGGGTTTTCAATATTTGTTACATGTTCACTCATGTCATTTTGAACATTAAATTTAATTGTAAAAATGAATTTTCTCAGTTATGATTGCACCGATTAAAAATAACTACCCCTTTTGCTATTTAAAATTTTCGAAGGGGTGCTGGAAGTGGATAATATTTTCATGTTAACGTAAATTGTTAGGTTAGGTTCTATGTGAGTGGTCGTTTCACGTCCCTTCCACTGCGACTATGCTCATCAGGGTCTTTGGCGACACTTCCGTGAAGTCCAATTGTTTTCCCCTAGATGTATTAGATCCTGAAGGCACTTCCACACTAACTTGGAGTCGATCCGGTTTGATTCCAGTGACTTTAGTGCCGCCTGGCTATCGGAAATGATTTTTATAGTTTGGTTCCTGCAGTCACGCCTAAGCATCTCCTGCAGGCACATCTCCATTGCGAAAACCTCCGCTTGGAAAATTGTGGATAGGTTACCCAAGTTCTGGTTCAGGTCCACCTTTGGTTTCCCTCCATGTACCCCAGCTACAACACCTCTCTCGGTCTTAGTGTACCAACACTGGTCAGCCATTATAAGATTCGAACTATTTGTCTCCCATTCGTCCCTTCCTGGGAATAGGACGGTGAATGGCTTGTGGTAGTTGTATTTAGGTTGCTGGTACCATCTCCAGTATCGGATGATTTTTTATTATCTCTCCGGCCCTGGCTATGACACTGTTCTGCCCTGCATCCTGACATTTTACTAGTCTTTTGTATGCACCAGCCATTGCCTCCCTTTCCATCCAGATATAGAGTGGAGGAAGATCTATCAGAATTTCGATGGCAGCGGTGGGAGTGGTAGACATAGCTCCCGTTATGATTAAGCATGCTTGCCGTTGAAGCTTATTCAACTTCTCCCTGGTGGTCTTTTGCTGACATTTAGTCCACCAGGCCGGAATACCACACGTAGTCATAGGCCTTATTACTGTCAGATATAGCCAATACATTTGGGTTTCATTCCCCATGACCTACCGCATACTCTACGGCATGTCCAAAGGGATAGCTTTGCTTTACTGCAAATGTTCTCTACGTGAGCGTTCCATGAAAGTCTTCTATACAGCTTAACCCCTAGATATTTAACTTCATTCGCTTCCTTAATAGATTCTCCATAGAGGGTTTATTTGGTGTTTATCCAGTTTCCGCCTCCTGGTGAAACTAACAACTGTTGCTTTACTAGGGTTGACTGAAAGTTGTTCCTTGTCGCACCACCTAGTAATAATGTTAAGTGCTCGTTGAGTCACTTTAGAGATGACCTCTTCATACCTTCCTCTTACCAATATCACCCCTGGTTGTCGAGGTCCGAGATCAAGTCGTCCACCAGTAGCGAGCACAAGAGAGGGGAAAGTACTCCTCCCTGTGGGCAGTCCCTAGCAGCCTTCGCTCTCATTTCCTCGCTTTCCAGTGATGATAGGATCAGCCTGTTTTCTAGCATAGATACATATTGTAAAGGATATCCCTTTAGATGCAGCAGCATTATAGAGTGAATTAGGTAATGTATTATTAAATGGTCCTTCCATATCAAAGAAGGTGGCCAGAGCAATCTCTCCATTAATCACGGAGTGATTGATCTTGTGGACTACTTCGTCCAGCGCCGTTTCTGTTGATTTTCCTTCCTGATATGTACGCTGGTGGGTACTGAGAGGATGTTCCCTTAATGGTCCCTCCTTAATATGCCTATCAAGAATTTTCTCAAGTGCTTTCAACAGAAATGAAGTGAGACTAATTGGCCGGTAGGATTTAGGTAGAGCGCTATCCTTTGGTCCTCACTTCTCTGTATCTGTAATTCTGGAAGGGTGGGTCGCCCCACTGCACTTAGGCCACATTTGGCCCATTGTGCTTCCTTCTGAGATTGAGCCTAACCTATAGGCTCGTCAACCATCCTACCTGTTTAAATAGGTGATAACGTCGCCTGTAGGCAGCTCCCTCAAGTTGGCATGTGTTAGCCAGTTCTCGCCGAATATAGAGTCTCATTTGAGTGAGTGCCGGAAACTCACAAAGGACGTGCTCAACTGTCTCATCCTCTACATAGTGGGCTGTCGGATAAACCTGTTCAGATGTTTTCGTAAATGACAATGGCCAGTAAGTATACCTGTGACCAACCGCAGGTCCTTTCTGGTCATGGCCACGTATTTCTTGGCTGCTCCGCTATTCGGATACTTCAGAAGTTCCTTGGATAGTATGCAATCTTTTTCTTCGTCCTCACTTGTTAATATAAACGACCCTAACAGTAAATTGTAAACTAAAGAATAAAAATCGACCCGTTTCAGGTTTTTTTCACATAGTACATAATAACGCTGAAAATGAATTTATTCCATACATTTGGACCACCTTGTATAATCATTAAAATTTAATGAGTGACTATTTGAATTTAAAAGTTAGTTTTTTTAATTATTTCAAATTGTATTAAATGCCATTTATTTTTCTGGCAGTTCTTAAAATTTCTATTTGATAGTGAAGTCAGTATTTATATTAATAGTAGAGAGGAAAATATTGCATAATTAAATTTAAAAGTTGAACAAGCTGATTTATTAATTTTTATAAACATTAGATGGGTTCATGATAATTTTTATTTGTCCCCTTTTTTTTTGTTATACAAGTATGAGCATCTACCTCTTTTGACGTCCTTCTTTTCTTCTATGGTTTCGGTTAACTCGATCATCTCTAAAATGGGATCTTCTTCATTAAGGATGTTTTTGCTGTCTATTTCTTCTTGTTTAACTTCTTCGCTGTCTTCGGCGTCCGATATTGTTATCTTTTCGGATACTACTTTTTTTGGTACGGTATTGCCAATTTTCCACACCATAGTACTAAGAACAGAAGAAGGTGGCAAAACGGGAGATTTAGGTTTTTCTGGAGATGCATTTGAAGTGGTCGATTGTTCTTCTTCGTCACTGCTTTCTTCCACAGGTAGCGCGCTTTTAATTTCTTTTGGTGCTTCTTCTTTGGCCTTTTTAATGGAAAAACTTACAGGTGCTAAAAAAATATTAAAATTCTTAATAAAAGCATGTTCTTTTAGTTATTTAATGAAACAATGGAGAAATTAAAATAAAATACCTATTATTTTCTTTTCTTTCTTTTCCTTTGATGCTCTTTTAGCCTCTTTTTCTCCTACTTCTACCTTTGTTTCTTGGCCGTTTTCCGCTGCTCCCTCCATAAATCCTTTAAGAGTTTCTTTGTAATAATTATAAAAAGTATGGCTGCTGTGTAGAAAATCAAATCTAGGATCGTTCTTAGTTTTAACAATTTCTTCGAACTGTTCGCCATTTTTAAATACATACAATGCCATTTTATCAATAACAATTTTAGTTTCATCGGTAGGAATTGGATATGGTTCGACTTTATTGACTACTTTTACATCAGTTTTATTTTCATTTTCTTTATCATCTTCGGATTCACTATCTGTTCCTGATCCGTAAGCGGCTGCAAGAGACAATAGTGGTTTGTTTACTTTCACTTCCTTTTTTTCTTTAACTACAGTTACAGTCCGTTCGTCTTCTAAGGGTTTAATATCTTCTTGTACATTTTGAGGATGTTGAGCTACGTTAACAGTATAAAGGTTAGAGTCTTTATTTACATTAGTTACTATTTGAGCGTAGGAGTTGTTTGATTGCTGATGATATTGGAGGTACTGATTATATCCTATTTGTTGAATATAACTTTGGAGGGCAGGATCTAAGCTTTGAAAATCTGCTGGTGGTATAAATTGACCTGAAAATGTATTTCGATGATGAATATTTAATAAGCATCAGTATTATTTTGAATTGTTACATTAAATATTCCCACAATATGTTAAAGATAAAATAAATTGGTAAACTGGTTTATTAAATAAATAAGAAAACGTTTGAAGATAAACCTATTTAGGTTTTTAAAAATCCATAGAGGCTAGAAGTTAAAATTATCCTACATAGTTGTAATTAATATACTTTTTGAAGTATTCATACTCAACAAATAACAAATTTCCACATATATAGGGTGTTTCTTAAGTAATCTAAAATATTATATGGGGCGCTTCGTTACTCAATTTTAAGACGAAAAGTTCATATAAACATGTGTGATAGGTGTTGTCGTTTATGAGATACAGGATGTTGTACGTGAAATTAATTTTTCTTGGTGACGCTACTGATTTATATTTTTTTATTATTTTATTACAAGCAACATGTGTTAAACATAAAGAAAAAATAATACATTTCAGAGCAAATGTTCAAAATGTCCACCTCCGCTCGATGTCTAATGGATTGTCGAATACGTTCGAAGATACCAGGATTGTTACGAATAACATTACAGCCGTCTATGATACGATTTTGAAGATCTTTAATATCAGTGTTGTGTAAACAAGCGATTTCAAATATCCCCACACACAAAAATCCAGAGGATTGTGTCCAGGTGATCTAGGGGGCCACGGGTGTGGAGATCCTCGTCCGATCCAATGGCCTGGAAAAACATTATTTAAAAACTCGCGTACAATCACTGAAAAATGTGGAGGAGCTCCGTCATGCATGAACCACATGCGCCTTCTAATAATAATAGGTACATCTTCCAAAAGAAGTGGAAGTTCATTTTCTAGAAAATGTTAGTATGTCTCACCGGTTAACCGTACAGGAAGAAAAAATGGTCCAATTAAATAATCATCGATGATGCCAAGCCAAACATTGACCGAAAATGTTTGTTGAAATCGTTTTACACTTATGGTATGTGGATTTATATCTGCCCATAAGTGGTCATTATGAAAATTCATAATCCCATGTCTAGAAAAGTTGGCTTCATCCGTAAATAGAATATTGGCCACAAAATTCGGATTGTTAGCGATTTCACGTAAAATCCATTGACAATACTGTATGCGTAATGGATAGTCAGTAGGTAACAAATGTTGAACACGTTGAACGTGATATGGATACAATAAATTATCTTTTAGAATATTCCAAACAGTTTTGTTACTAACATTTACTTCATCTGCAACTTTTCTTGTACTCGTTTCTGGATGTTGGTCAATAATTTGAAGAATCTGGTTTTCCAATTGGGCATTTCTCACAGTTCTGGGTCGTCCAATAATATTCTTCGATTTAGCAAAAGTTCCAGTTTCTTGTAAACGAATATGTAACTTAGTAAACGTATCTGAACATGGTAAACGATTATTTGGATAACGCTGGGAATACGTACGTCTAGCTTCTAAGGCATTACCATTCGCTAATCCGTACAAAAAATGCATATTAGCCATTTCAACATTAGTAAACACTGGCATAGTTATTAACTAAACACAGAGTCAATCAAATAAAAATGTACGATTTTTGCGTTGGTTTTCAAATTTGACACTTGTCAACATTATTTCAAAGGCCACTTAGAATAAGCATGTTTTTGCGTATACTTCTAAAAACCAGTAGCGTCACCGGGAAAAATTAATTTCACGTACAATCAGAACTGACTTATTACAATAAATTCAACACCCTGTATCTCATAAACGACAACACCTATCACACATGTTTATATGAACTTTTCGTCTTAAAATTGAGTAACGAAGCGCCCCATATAATATTTTAGATTACTTAAGAAACACCCTGTATATGTATGTATTGAAAATTATATTTAGTTTGAAGATGAATATTAAATAAATATATTGAACATTAAGCATTACAAATAATTATACAGTGGGAACTTTTAAAATCATAAAAACATACATGGTGTTTCATTAAAAATATAGATAATGGACAATGCCAGACTAGACTCGCTTGTATCACCCAGTACATTTAAATGTATGTTTAAAAAGTTAACATTTGAATTTCAAAGTTGAAGGGTCACAGCGTTTTTTATGATCATCTAAACTAACCCCACAAATAATTTTATTCCATCATTGGTTTCCACACTGTGTATTATTCATATAGCAACGCTGCTTCTACAAAAAATTCATAGTAAAAAATTAATTTTGAAACACTCACATTTTGCAAACAACTGTCTATTGTATTTTATATGTCTTATTTATAGTGGTTAACAAATTTTAGACTATTGTAGTTCACTCAATTGTATGGGTTAAGACAATAACAATTACAATAGCTTATTGTAATCCACTAACACAAATTTAACAGAAAAGCTGAAAAAGTAGAAAATTGTTTCCACCTGCACCCAGGGTAAAGAAACAACAGTTTCTATACTAAGCTTGACCGTTTTCTATGAAAAAACAACTACTTCCTGGGCTATATGCACCTTATTGAAATTATTTAATGTATTGTTTAAAAGAAAAGATCCAATAAAACGCAAAGTCAAAACCACAAACTTTTATTCAAGTAATGTAAAATTATTGCAACTAGTTTCAGTCTGATCTAGACCAAATAAAAGTCTGTGGTTTTGACTTTGCGTTTTATTGGATATTTTCTATTGGATTCAACTAGGGATGCACCGGATCGGATATTTTGCCGATCCGGCCGGAACCGGAATTCCGACTGCTGGCCGAACCGGATCGCCGGAATTCCGGCCGGATCGAAACCTAAATTTAACATGTATGTGCATGCCTACTTTTATATTTAAATCATTAAAAATATTGAGGCTGATTTATCTATTTTTTAAATTAGCTACAGTATCTTGTTTATTCACCATAATCTCAAAAAAATAAATTATGAATACTAAGTTTCTCACTGTAATTTTTCATGTATACCCACTTAGTCTATACCTACTTATAAGACTTATCCGCGACAGGGAATTTAGCTGTTAGAATTTGGCTGTTAATAATGTTTTTAGTTCCTATATTTGTTTTTTAATTATTGGAAATAAAATATTTTGTCCAAAAAAAAATTATTTGTGATTAATTAACGACTTAAACAATAAGCTCGACAAAAGGTACCGATTAAAAAACTTAAAATATTTTTAAACGAAGAAAAATATCAAAATAAATGTCACAAAATTTTATTTTTATTAAAAAACAGCAACTAGTCTCGGCCTATCTATTTTTTCTATTTTCTTTATTTTTGCATATATTTGAATTTAAATTATATGAAAAATTTAAAACATTTTCAAAAAGTTCCGAAAATTCCGGCCGGATCACGTAAGCGATCCGGCCGGAACGGTAGTTCCGGCCAACTGGCCGGATTTAGTGGTACCGCCGGAATTCCGGTGCATCCCTAGATTCAACCACATTTGAGATGCATGACCCATCTAATTTACAAATTTAACAATTTATAATAAATACTGTTAACACAAAATTAATTGATAATGGTCTATTCCAGAAACAAGACTCAAAAAATCCTAATTTTTTGTTCTGGTTCAAATTTTCATCGATTACACAGAGGCACTAAATAAACATGCATGCTGAATTTCAATACAATAAAGTTATTCCTTTTTGTACCATTTTTTATAAAAAAATAGTATATTTTGAGTTAAGGATCTTCCAATTACCATGTTGACAATTGTTAATTTAACAACCTCATAATCATATTCATGGTCAAGAAGCTAATATTAAATGGGTTCATAGAAAAATACCAAGTCGATCCCACAATTTTTAATTTAATAATTCAAGTTACTTGCAACTAGTTTCTGTCTACCAGACCATCATCAGGCTAAAAATACAATACAATGTCAATTGAAAGGAAGACAGTAGTAAGACTTCATGTGATGGGAAACAAAAATCAAGACCACAGCAAAATTGTTGTAAGTGAATTATCAACTTACAACTCATAAAACAGACAACTTTAAATTATGTTAATACATATAAAAAATCTCCAAAGAGATTACCGCATAGAAATATAAAACATGCAGCAAAATAATGATAATATTCAAGTTTTCTAACAATTTTCAAAAAAATTTTTGATTATACAAAACAAGCCAAAAAGAAAATACAACAAATTGCAATAATAATTCAACATTACTATTAATCTACCACTGTCTTCCTTTCAATTGACATTGTATTGTATTTTTAGCCTGATGATGGTCTGGTAGACCGAAACTAGTTCCAAGTAACTTTCATTATTAGATTAAAAATTGTGGGATCGACTTTGTGTTTTTCTTTGAACCCTTTGGATTCTACCCACATTGGAGAATGGCTGACTTACATGATTTAATATCATAATGTTTACCTGGATTCCCAGCTTGTCCTTGTTGATGTAACGCCATCTGCTTGTAATACTCAAAGTACTGCTGAATGTAGTAATATTGGTAGTATTGTTGCTGTTCGTAAGTCATCTGCGTATAGTCCGGCATCTTTTGAGTTTCTTGTGTTTCGGCTTGATTACCCTGAATGCGGTTTACCAGTTGACTGTAAGCGCAGTTCACTGATGGCTTGTAGGGTATCTGGGGGATGGTAATGGCAGTGGTACTTGCCTGTTTGACAATAAATTAAGTTACTTTTGAACATGGATAATCGCTTCTTCTTTGAAGATAACGCGTTGGAGATGTATTATACCTACACATTTTTTTCGTTTATAAAAATTAGGGGATCATTAATCTATGGGAAATGATAACATTGTAAAAATTCAACTGTTAGATTAAATCGGTTTACTTGAAATAAAATAAGAAAATCACTAGGGTAAACTATTAATATTAATATTGGGGCAATATGTTGCTTAATTTTACTGTGGGTTTCCCAAAACCCAATTGTTAATAATGAAAAGCACAAATATCATAGCAATGACTACTTCAACTGTAAATAAGTATATAATTTACACATTTTCTGTTATTTACATCCATAGGTGTATTGAAAGAAACTGTAAAGGAATAGTATTTAAGTATTAAGTAAGTGTCACAGTATAATTAGAAATTATAAACAAATATTATTGAATATCAATAAAACACCAAGTCAAACCACAATAAATTTAATGGTAAAACTATAAAACCACGCTACTAGTTTCGGTCTTAGACCATCATCAGTCTATCATGTAAAAGTCAATACATTTGTACAATATTAAAAGTTACATCAGTCAAAATATATCAATATGTAGGTAAATAAAATATAATAAATTCCGGAGTAAAATAATATTATAAATAAGTTCTTAAGTTAAAATAAACATTTTTTAAAAATTCCTATGTTCCCTATAAGTTCCGTAATTTATTATATTTTATTTACCTACATATTCATATCTTTTGACTGATGTAACTTTTAATATTGTACAAATGTATTGACTTTTACATGATAGCCTGATGATGGTCTAAGACCGAAACTAGTCGCGCATTTTTATAGTTTTACCATTAGATTTTAGTAATGGATCATTCCTTAAATTTTATTGATTTAACGGTTTTAAATAACCTATATCCGTGAATCAGATCCCAAAAAAGTTAGATAAACTGAAATTGAATTTACAATAATAAAAAAATCTGAACGTTTTAATCATTTACCAAGAGATTACTCTCATATTTTCCCTTATATTAAATTTCAACTTCTGTGTTAATAATGGCACAAAAAAATACCGAAATCTGTAGATTCTGAAGTAATTATTATTCAGTAGAAGTAAATCATCCATAGCACAAATATGTGACTGATTGGTAAACGAAGAAAAATATCAAAATCAATGTCGGAAAATTTATTTCTATTAAAAAACAGCAACTAGTTTCGGCCTATCTATAGGCCATCACCAGGTTAAAAATTAAAAGAGAAAGCAATACAGATCAAAGCATCAGCATAAACCTACCTTAATAACTATAGAAATAAACTAGGTTTAATGAGTTATCACTCAAATAGTTTTTAATTTTTAATCATTATTTCCTTTCATTTAATACTTTTCCTTTATTTTCAATGACATAATTTTTAATATACTTAGAAGTTGTTAATTTTTCAATCATAACTAGTTATTAAGGTAGGTTTATGCTGATGCTTTGATCTGTATTGCTTTCTCTTTTAATTTTTAACCTGGTGATGGCCTATAGATAGGCCGAAACTAGTTGCTGTTTTTTAATAAAAATAAATTATACATTTCGTATTATTTCATCCATTATCTTTCTTAACACCAAACAAAATTTTACTCTAATTATTCATATTTCTTTGTATTTAACAAAAATGGTTGTTTATTTTGCTTATTTCTCGTGGTATATTACATATTTAATATATTTCTTCTTCCACAAACTTTTTATAGTCGCAAATATTTTTATGATTTCTTTTTTCACCCATGAGTGTCTGTAATTTTCTTCAGCAAAGTATTTTGTAACTTTTTTGTATTCTGGATTTACTTTCTCAGCATTACATTTTCTTCTGGTTCTATTTAGTCGTTGATTAGTTTTCAGATTTATCAAAAAGCCACTATTCACTGTAGAAATCTACTTTTTTGATCTTTATAAAAATATCTTCATCTATTTCTCAACTCGATCATTGATTGGAATTTATTTTTGATAAAGTCATTCTTTTTTTATTTCCATTGCTTTCTAAAATGTAATCAGAACTTTGTTTTGTAGCGATTAGATTATCTAAAACGTAGTTCTTATTTGGTTTAAGTTTGATGAAATTTATTCTACAAACCCTTATTTGAAGATTTTTGGTATTTTTGTAACAGCTGTCTTTGACTAAAAGTTTTATAGTAAAATTGTGGAAGTTTTGTTGACAAAGTTCTTTTAGTGTTTTTATTTGGTTTATTTCTTTATATACACCTTCTTCCCATTTATTTTGACAAAAGTAAAATATATTTCCAAAAAAATCTGCCAATGGACCATTTTTTGTATTTTGTAATCTTAAATCAAACATTTTAAACTTTTCTATTCCAGTAACCAAGTTATATTGTTTATGTTTCCTTTTATGTACCTAATAAATTACCAAGATTTTATAGTCTAACTGTAATTTCAATTTTTTTATTTAAAACAAATCTTGTTATTTGTTACTTAAGTAATAATCCAAAAGACATTTTTGTATTTTTAAATTTCTTTCTTACTGAGGAGCTTATATTCGTAACAAATCGAAGTATTTACCTCCTTCGCAGTTTAAATACACTCCAAAGTTTAATAGTTTTCTGTAAAACATTCTGGACATGATAAGACACAATCAAAGTAATAATAATACTTTTGAAAGCAAGAATCATAAGGATTATATAGAATAATATAAAACTTATAATCATGAAAAGAATAAATATAGCAGAAATTGTAGATAAAAGTAACAGAGCCAAATAAACAATTAAAATAAGTATTCACGGTACTAAAAAATAATTAACTCTATTGTTGTTTTTGAATGCAGTGGAATTTTATTTTATTTAACTCACACAAATTCCACAAAGTTTTTCCAAAATAAAAAATATTATTGAATTTGTTGCAATAAATAAATAGTATTACACTCGTTCGATTTTTGATTAATTTAGCTATAAATTTTAACCAAATAGTGTCTAAATTATATTTTCCTATCAGTACTCCTAAATAATTGAATTTGATTCTAATATTTAATATGAGAAAAAGTTTAATGAAAACATAATAGTTAACCCAATCGTGCATCTAATCCATCAGTTGGTGATTTAGGTCTAAACATTAAATTATTAAAAGATGAAAGTGAACTCACTAGAAATTTTGGCATTTGAAAATTGGTCAATCAAAAACTTGTATCTACTCTAATAAATTGAAATGCAAAAGGTGGATTTATCAAAAATTAAGTATTAAAATTAACAACTTAATTATATCCCTTTATCACCAACAATTCTAAGCACAATCTAAGCAACTATTGCATATTTTGTATTATATATTTTCAGAAACGAAAGCCTATAAAAATAGAATATGAACTTTGGTTCCGATTGTTGAAGGTATTCATCAGGTAGTTGACTCTGTAAATGAAAAAAATGAAAACACACATGTCACTAGCCACCTGCAAACAGAAAAACTAAATCATTAGTAAATCCAAACAAGTAATAAGACAACTTAATACTAAAAAATGTTTTATTCAAACCCCTCTTGATGTATACAAACTCACTTATGTTTATTACTACAAGAAAAGTGTCTTTGTTAAACTGATAAATAACACTAGTTACACCTACCGGTTCTGCTGTTGTTGATGCAGTCAGACTTGGGTGCAAATAGTGTGAACTGGAATCATGGTCCAAATTTTCTGATATGCTTTCTGAAATGAAAAGTTTTACATCTAATAAAACCCAAAAACATGTAAGCGGAAATATAATTATGAAACACTTTGTTAAATATAATATAATAAGGAGTTATTGCACAAAGTTAAGAATACATTTTATCTTATTTTACCAAGACAAAATTTTAATACTGCATGGTACAAAAAAAGTCAACAGTTAATGCAGT
This sequence comes from Ophraella communa, assembly GCA_035357415.1. Classification (NCBI taxonomy): domain Eukaryota; kingdom Metazoa; phylum Arthropoda; class Insecta; order Coleoptera; family Chrysomelidae; genus Ophraella; species Ophraella communa. The sequence goes on along the minus strand of CM068985.1, from coordinate 45,629,913 downwards.
CACTTGTTAGTTTTATTCTATATAAACATTAATATTTTTCTTACTTATTGTTATCTTAACAAACTTTATAAATCAATGTCAATGTCAATTAATTTTAATAAAATGTAGATTAGTAAACAAAATTAAAAATGTACCTTTCTTAAACTTTCAAAATAAAAATATTTTAAATTACTCACCATTTTTATGGTTAGTATGAACATCATATCCATGATATCTTCCACTTTTAAATGCTCCTAAAACATGTCTGTAAAATGTGTACAATTTATCATCTTGATTAAGAAAAGAAAATTGTGGATTGTCAGCTTGCTTTGCCTTAAGAAGAATTTCCATCTGGGGACCTTGTTTACATACAAACAATGCTGTTTTTTCTATCCTTGCATTCTCTTTTACAGTTTTTGGCTAAAATCAAAATATTTATAATATATGTATCAACAAAAAATTAACTAGGTATTTCTTAATGCATATTGGAGCCTCAAATATTTTTTTATAACTTTACATATTATTTTGAATGCCTGTTTAGGATGCACATTTTACATCCTATTTCAAAACCTTAATTATCCAATCCAAACAAATATTTAATTTATATATTTTTTATTTATTTATTACCCAAACAATATCTATTGGAAGATCTAGTATAGGTGGAGGAACAAAATCTTCTTCAACTTCAACAGCTGTTGGAATTTCTTCATTTTTCAGTTCAGGGTTCTGTGGAACATCATAGCTGTATTGAAAAGTATTGGTCTTTAATCTTTTTATTTCCTCTTCTAAAATATAATATTATGTATATAAAAATCTTATGAAAATAAATAAAACTCATACCTTTATACATTTGTTCCTCTTCTTCATTAATTAAAAGGGAATAATACCGTTCTTTATCACATAATTCTTCAACATTTTTTTCCTTTTCACTTAGTCCTAACCATCTAGTTGCATCATAACCCTCTCGACTGGCTTCATATTTAGTTAGGTCTGATAAGGCACCACGACAATCATATCTTAAACATTTTTTTTATCAATGATTATGATAAAAATAAAATAGTTACTACTAACCTATCAATTTTTAGAGAATCATCGCCCATCCAAGGTATTAGGTGTTTACCTTGATCGATATATAGAGCTTTCTCATCATCTCTGAATAATTTGCAAGCATATCCAAATACTAATAATTCGTCATGGTTTTCCGTTGGAACATTTTTTCTTAAAATTCCCGATTCAGAATTACCATTCCAACTCGCCATTTTTGTTTACACTTTTCTTGAGATGTTTGATAGTTTGGACAGGAAAAACTCACGTTCTATATGACAACTGACAACTGATAAAACTACAGAATACACCGGTGCGTTCGGTTATTTGATACGGAGTCGGAGTGGAGTGAGAGTAGATTTTTGTCACGTGATCTTGGAGTAAAAGACTGTGAAATGAATAGTCGGTCGACTTAGTTTTGTTGGCATATGACACTTCATGACTCCTAAAATTCCCATAAAAGAACTAGAACTATTGGAGTAAGTTTCATTTACTCTTCTCCGTATACCCAAACGAAAGCGGAGTTACTCCGTTTTATGCTTTCCTAATCTAAGGTTTATACCAATTTGCCATACCTGAACGGTTAGAGTGCGCATGGAGTGACTCGGAGTGAACCGGGTGAACAACCCGAACGCACCAACAAGATAAAACAAGAAACAGTTGCACCACTACTAAAATAAATAACTCCCTACTTTAAAATTTGTGGATTTAAATTTTAGTATTGTTACAAATTGTTTACCTAGTTACTTGTTATTGCAATTGTTTATTTATAAACAAGACAATTGTTTTTTATGTGTTGAATTAGCAGAAACCAGTAAAAATTATTATAAAGTTTATTGTAGGTACATTATTTATAATATAGAGGAACAATATTATAATAATGAGTTCAACAATAGCTTCCGAATTAATATGTTGGGTTCCCACATGCCTTAACAAGTATTTGCCGGATAAAAAATATCATCACCTACCGCCAAATGATGCGAAGGAACGGGAAATATGGCTCGCATTGGCAACAAAACGTTTTAAAATTGAAGAATTGGATAATATTGTATTCTGCGATGAACATTTTGAGGTAAGTACCAAATTATTACACATCCGCTTTTTTAAGTTCAACGCACATTTATTCTACAACAAAAACTTATAATTCTTTTAATGAACATTTTAAATATTTTTTTAAACAGTCCTTAGCTATTATCTCTGATTACAAAAAATATCTACTTGCATATTATTCTACTATTAAGCCGACACACACATATATGCGTGATATCTTAAAAACGAGAAGTCCAGGAGTTTATGAGAAGTAAAACATTCCACCTCCCCATCATGACTACTTCGGCTCTTTTCCATCTCGTTCGAAAATAGGTTGTTAGGTGCCAATTCTTCTACTTTCGTCTTCCACCTTGTCCTCATCAGGGTGTTCGTTGAGCATGAATTGCAGCTCTGTAATATTTTTCTTAATATTTGCCTCTGCTTTGTCCTCGTTGGTGTATTCCATTCCATTTAAACGTTTTCTTCTAGGTCTTCTTTTCCTTAGATTGGACCAAGTAGTCCTAAACTTCGTCCAATCATTACTCTTAATTTCTCTTCTTTCTTGTTTCGTCTTCGACGGCGACGACTATTATTGGCCGGTGAGCCATATGACCCAAGGCATTCCGATGTCTATCAACACCACAATGTCTAGAACTGCCGGTGTACCATCTTGTGGAGGAGAGAGACTGTTGTGGATTTATGACTTGAAGAGCTGGATTGCTACCCTTTGTTCTCTCAGGTTTCTTCCTTGTCCGTTTTTGGTGTTGCAGTGCCATGTTGGGGACTTGGCATATAGGTCTCGTATATTGTTGTGAATTGTTTTCACTACTATTGTTACTACCATAGTATGGAGTCCGTCCGGTGTATTTTCCTGGTAATGGTTCAGCTCTTTTGTGACTAGGATAGCTGTACCTCCGGATCTTCCGATAGTTGGCATCTGGCAATCTCGTTTCCTGTAGGGCGAAGATATCGAGATCTTCTTCCTTCGGGATTTCTCCCATGATATTCTGGTTTGTTCTTAGTTCCCGGTATTCCACAAGCCGATCTTTATTTGGTCCGGATTAGGATGTGCTGCCATTTATCTTTTCGAGCAGAATTGGAAAAGCTCCTCCATCTTTTTAAACATATCTTTGAATTTTTCAAATTCAGTTATTATTTTCATCATTGTTTCGATGTCGTGGGTTCTTCCTTTTGGCTCTTTTGCTGTTTGGGTTGATTAAAGGTAGCTTACTCCTGGTTTTGTTTTTGTTGGTCCTCTAGTTGTTGTTGTTGCTGGTCATCTGGTTGTTGTTGTTGCTGTTGCTGTTGCTGGTCATCTGGTTGTTGTTGTTGTTGTTGTTGCTGTTGCTGGTCATCTGGTTGTTGGTTTTTGCTGTTGTTGCGTCCTTGTTGTAAGGTTCTTAAGCCACCTTCGGTAGTTTGCCGTTCTTTGTTTTAGTTGTCTCCATATTTTCTTGTTCTTTTCGTGTCCTTCTGGCTTTGTTGTTCCTCTGTCTTGACACCTTCTTGACTTGTTCTTGTTCTGGTGTCACTTTTCCGGTTACGTCCACATAACCTTCGGAGCTAAATGAGTATTTGTTTTGGATTCTAGGGCTTCTACTTTTCCCTGTTCTTTAGGTTTTGGATTTCTTCCATCATCTGTGCTACTTGGGCTCGTAGCGTCATAATGTCATTCTGGAGTGCGCGGTTTTTCCTCTCCAGTTCAGTTTTGGTCTTCTTTCTCTTTTGTTCCAGTGTGGGCCTCCATCGTGGGACACATCTTGAATAATGGAGCCCTCCTGCTCCATGCCTGACTGGCTCCACTTGGTTAGTAATGACCCTATAACAGAGGTATGTCCCTAGCAGGTGTATGTTATTTTGGGATAGGTAACCAAACCAGCTCGAACGTGTAATTCACGTTTAGAGTAAGCATCTTTACCATTTCGAAGTGTTCGACTTTAGATAACAATTTTTTTTAATAAAATTTAGCTAATTAGCCTGGACGAACATATATTAGTCCAGTTTTAAAATATCTATAGGTTGAAATAATTTTAATATATTTTACTTTCAACAAAGTTTTATGTTTCTGGTTTTAGAGAACTTCCAATCAAGATATTACTATTGATAACAATGTACATAAAAGTATCGAAGGAAAAATACCAACAAAAAATATGCCCGCACAAATCTGTAGAATGTGTAATTTGATCATTACTAATGGTATCTTATTTAACAGTGTTCAATTTTTTACAATGAGCAAATATTTTTCGGCTTGTGTGCCAACAACAATTCTCGTAAGTTTATATATTTATACTATATAATGTTTGTCACCTAAATGCTTTTATTAATTCACTTTGTCCAAGTACTGCAATAGGATTTTTATTTCAAATTTTAAATTGTTAAACATCTTGGTGCATTCAAATGTTCTATTTATTGCAGCACTATACTCATCAGTATATTCCAAATATTTCTTAATCAACATTATTGTTGTAATGTATTATGCGTTATTAGATAACACTGAACAACATGATTCCAAAAGTACCTACTGATGAATATAGTTGATCTGAAGATTATAATTGATAAAAACTTTTACATATTTACTGAGTGAGCAAACTATCTATAAGTAACATTTCAATATTTAACTTTAAGGCTGACTATTGCAAGATAGATAAATTAGTTATTACTTTGTTTTTCTTTAATCTCTTTTAATTTTTTATATCAATAAAAGTAATTATTTCTCTCTAGGTGGAGCTCAAATATTTGATGGCAGATAGTAAATCAAAAACAATAGAATATCTGATATCTTATTGTTTCAGTGAGTTTGTAAGTATTGTGCTAAAATATTTACTATTAATTAATTAACTTCCATTCAAAGTTAAAACAGTTATTGGTGTATTTTGACCATCTGCCCTGCTGCGCATGCGGCAATTTGAATTTTTAAGAATCAATTTATTGGTCGATAAGAGTGGCATACTTTAAATTTCGAGCTACGTTGCCGAATTTGTATGAGTGAATGGACCTTGGAAAGACGAAAATCATATAGACATTATTTTACAGATTTCGTATATAGTTTCTACTGAATTTATTATAGTTGTTAATATTTTTCATTAATTTAAAACTATAATAAATAAAAATCATGAATTTACTAAAAAATAACACATGTTTTAATTCAATTATAAACCATTGTTAAATAAATTCTTTATAGCTGAACACTTTGCACACTAAAACGTGTTCTTTTCGAATCCAGTGCTCTTATAGTGTACTGCCAATTTGCATAACTTGTACTAGTTCATCAACTAGTGCAACAAGTTCAGCCATTTTGTTTTCTGTTGGAGAAATTCGCCGCGGAAACTATTGTAATGCTTAAAACTACTTATGGGGATGCTGCCTTAGGCAGAACAAGAGTTTACGATTGGTTTTCAAGTTTTAAAAATGGAGAAATATCTCAACGTAAAGAACTGATAAAAACGTCGACAAAATCAATGCCCTCGTTCGTGAAGACCGTCGCCAAACCATTTGATCAACGTGAGATGAACGGTGTTCAATTTAGAGAAGTTTTATCCGAAGATTTGCACATGAGAAGGCATCCAAATTCATTCCGCCACGAGCAAAGATAACGTCGACTGCAGACATTTTTTGAGCTTCGAAAGTAGACCGAAGAGGACCCTGATTTCTTTCCAAAGTGATTACTGGTGATGAATTGTGGTACCATGCTATGGATACGGCCCCGAAACAAAGCAGCAATCAAGCCAGTGGAAACAGCTGGCTCTCTTCGTCCCAAAAAAGCTCGCCAAGTGAAGTCGAACATCAAGACAATGCTCATTTGTTTCTTCAAATGCAGAGGTCCAACCCCCATATTCACCGGATCTGGCCCACTGTGTCTTCTTTTTGTTCCCCTGATTCAAAAGCAATATGAAAGGAAAAAGCATATTAATTCGAAATAACGAAAGAGAAGTACGTTTTTATTTATATTTGTAATTGCGGTTTTTAGCATCTAATTTATTATTTACAAATTTTGACTATAAAACTCCTTTAATTTATAAATTTTAACGTGCTTGTTTTTTACAATCAAATTTACTGAATCAAAACCAAACTATTGCTTTTCAGGAAAAAATATTTGAACCGACAACACTGCGCGGCTGCCGCGCTGTCTACTTCGTATAAATTTGAAATTACCGCGCATGCACCGTAGTGCGGATGGTCAAAATACACTAACATTTCCTCTATATTGTTTAACTCCTAAGTATAAATATTAAATAATAAATTATTTCAGAATATTCCACAAGATATCATACCGACCATTTGCAAAAAGTGCTATTACAATCTTTGGTTATTTTATTCTTTTAAGAAAAGAGCATTGGAATTAGAGAATTTCCTTGGACAAGACTTAACTCCCCAAAAATATGGACTACTATCTCTGTGTCGCACTTGTCCGGAAAAGTGTTCCAACTTTTTTAATCTGGATAAACACACCGACATGGGCACAGTCTTACAAACTATTTTTGACCAACATTATTCACCGGTACGTTACTTAAATATTAATTATTTCCATGTCTTCAACATTGTACTTTGTAGGAAGTCGTACCTCTTAGAGTTTGTGTGAATTGTTATCATATCTTACGTAAAATTTGTGAATTTCGAACAACGTGTATTCTCACAAATGACATGATAAATAAAAGAGATGTGTTGTATGAAAAATTTAAATCGAAATCGAATATTGTCTTTGATTATTTTCCTGGTGAAAATGATCAACCAAATAGAGAACAATTGTACAAAAAGACTGAAAGGGAGTAAGTATATTTATTCTAATCTGTAATAAAAACTAGCAATAAAAAAACAATTAATATGCCTTGCCTACAGTGTCGGAATCGGGCCAAATGTTTTGTGTTCCGTTGTTATTAAATTTTTTTATTAAAATATTTATAGTTTTAGTTTATTCTGTTTGGGTTATTACTAGGTATTAGGTATATTATTATTTGTAGCATTTGCTGTTAATTGTTTTCCAGGACTGTAAATATATCATATAAAAATAATCTTTTTATTATTGATATAATATTAATTCTTTTATTAACATTATTTTCTGTCCCTTGCAAATATTATACCTTTTCCTACCGAAACTGAGGAATATCCCATTGCTTATATTTATTTTTATGATACATTGTTGTGATATATCACCGTCAAAAAATGAAAGAATGTTAACAATTTAAATGTTCTACAGACTTTTTTGTATCTATATTATTGCAAATACCAGACACCCTTTAATTCTTCACTAGGTAGGTAATACTTTTTATTACATGTTTGGGTTTTTAATACATACAATTATTTATTGTAATCATTTTAATGTATTGGAGATTTATATTTTAGTATCTATAAGGTTTGAAGTTGTCATTTGTTAGAGAATTTATAAATTTTATTGCACAAAATGATTTTAATTATATTTTTCTTCCAGAAATATGATTTTTGCCAATATTATGGTAAAATATGGGAATAATTTAAAGCAGGATATACATTCTATTGAAAATTGGGACGTAGTTTGTGCAAAACTTAAAGAACATGACATAAATTATAAAATACCCAATTTGATTAAAAATTGGAAACATTTGCAGAAAGTAACTGAAGAAAAAATTCAAAGGTAAATAAATTTTTATACACTAGCTTTTGTCATACAAGCTTTTATCCCCTATTTTATCCACTTTGGGATGTAGCTTCTTTTTTAGTGCACACTACCTACACCATGAAAGGTAACTACCCTTCAAAAATGGTGTCTCTTCCTTCCGCCTTCCGCTATATTGGGCTCTAGCTTAGAACATCAAAAATACTATTTTATGTTCTAAGGGCTCTAGTCATATGCCAAGTGTGAGAAAGTCTGCATTCTTCATTTATTTGTATATCTATGGTTACATAAAACTCTAAAGCTACATTTACATTCAATTACGGGCTTGCTTAAGTTTGAAATTTGCCTGCTTGACAAATGATATCGTTTTGTATTCATTTACATTAGAAATTTTAAACTTTACCTAAAGCAATTTTCCCATCTCATCATGAAAAAAAAGATGACCGACTTCCGTCCCTAATTTTTCATTTCTTCATTGACGACAACAATAAACAACTAAAATTATATTTTTGTTATTCAGTAATATTCCCCTTTCGGAGATAGAAAAACTGGTAAATCAGTTTTATCAAACGGATCAAAAAACACCGGAAAACCCTCAGCTTGAAGAAGAAAAAAATACCTCATTAATTAATAAGGATTTAAATAATACTTCCAATATACCAGATTTAACGCCGATTGCTAGTTGTAGCACCTCGTTTGAAGTAGCAAATGTAAATGAGATAACAACTAATAAATCAGAACCTAATACAGAAGAGAGGTAAGTTTTTTTTTGTAATATAAATAGAGTCGTTGACCCTCTGGAAAATTTAGCACAATATCGGATTTACTACAACAACTATAAATATTTTAATGTGAGAATAAATGTGTCAATAAGTTCATATCTTAAAAATATTTCCACATAGATAGATGTTTAATCGGAAATTATTTAAACATAAATAAATTTATTTTAACTGTTTTATTTTATGTAAAATTTGTTTAAAAACAATATAGCAGTTATTATGAGCCCTCGATTCCCGAAAAATGATGAGATGAAATGAATTCTCATCTCACTTTAAAATCTGTTTAAGAGAAGTATAATTCACTTTTTCCTTGTGAGATTTCCCTAGACGCTCTAAGGTCTTAAATAATTACAGTTCTGTGATCTGTTTATAGGTTAAGCGGCGTTGCCAGTGGTATTTATTTTCTTTCAGTAACATTAAATTTGCATTGTGAAAGATTATCTATATGCATTTTTGTATTGAAATTTGAAATATTAAACATTTTTAGAATGTTATGTTTACCACAGACTGATATATTTAGTTTTATTAAAGTTTTGCATGCAAAAGTGTACAGATCTTCATGGGGAATATTTTAAAAAAACAAGAAAGTGATTTTCGATTATTAATATTTGCTTTTGTTCTCTCCCGAAATATTAAAGGCAATTCTCGTATTCTTCTATTCTTTATTTTTGGTTCAGGACATTGTGCACAATTATTTTTGTCCAAAATTTCATTAAGGTAGTTCCAGATCGAGACCACTTTTCGATAGATTCATACAAAATTTTTTTAATAAGTAGAACTACTACACCGTTTAGATCGCGAGATCCACTTTGTTTTAAAGATGTTTAAATGAAAATATTAATTTTTTATACATGTGCAACCTGTTTATTTTACAATTTATTGTGATCTATACTGACATAAACTCTACTGAGAGCAACGTTGCCAAATCACCGTAAAGAAAAATAATTGACGGCAACTACCTACTTTAAGAAATCAAAAATAAAATAAAAATATTTTGTTATATTTAAAGTAACACAGTTACCGTCGATTTCCTTCAGTCTCTGAAGAAGAAAGCTTGGTTATCGAAACGCGTATTAGACGGTTAGTTAGATGTAGTGGTAGGGTAAACTCATCGTCAACGAATGTATGTATTTTCGCCATTACTGCTAATCACACCCTGTATAGATTTTACCTACTTTCCTGTATTAATAATGTACGATAAAAAATACGTGTTTTTTTTTGTATTCTTCCCAATGTTAATAATGTATTTTAGCGAATCATCTACAATACAAAATAAAATTGAACTTTTTCACTTAATAATGAAACATAAAAATGCGGCAGAAGTCCGTAATGAGGCTAATTTTTTGGATTTAAGTCCCGAACTTATACAGATAATACGGGATAACGGTTGGAATCAACCTATTGAATTGATTAATGAAACTTGGTACGAAATGGCAAATACCCAAATGGTGAAGGAAAATAAACAGTCAAAATTAAATAACCCAACAGGTACATTTTTACGTATATCTTGTTAAAAAATAAAAATTGTAGGTATATTTATTAAATCAGGGTCGATAATTTTTGAAACTAAAAAAAATCACAGTACGATTAAACCTGTTAGAAAAGGAGGGGAATATGATAAAAATGAAAGGGAAAATACGTTACGGGCCATCCTTAGGATATAAAATAGTAAGGAAGGAGTTTATGTAATAGGTGCGTTCTTTTTGACTGAGATCTCGAAGTATAGTCTCAGGAGTCTGAACGGTATCGGGTTTTTCATAGTATTCATGTACGCAATAAATATACCCAGATTATAGTTCTCTTTTCTGCCACTGGTGGCGCAAATATTCGGGACGTATCGTTAGTATTATTATTATTATTACATGTAAATATGTACCTGTACCATGAACTAGCACGCGAATACGGAAATTCCACATTTCTCAGAGTATTTTTTTCCACAGAGGTGTCAATAGCAACAAGATTTGCCGCGTAATAATTTAAACGAGTACTTCTTAAAGAGTGGCGCACTCTACTGGCAAAAAATCTGTCCCGTAAACTGAGGCCATTCGCTCAACATTACGTTCAGACTCCTGTGTTCTATACTTCGTGATCTACAATGTTAAAATCTGGTGACGGAAGTCGGCCATATTGGATAACCATTTATTACTCATAGCTTGTTTACAAGTTACAAAATTAATTTAGTTTTCTGTTAAAAATTTGGATTAATTATTTAAGTTTCGAACATTTTTCGTTTATAATAGGTTATTTTAAATATAAGAAAGTTTTTTAATTCAAAGTTTTGGTGGTAGGTATATATATATATATTAAAAATACTTTTAAATACAATGGTGAGTTTTAGTTTTTGTGGGTGCTCAAAGACTAATAAAAAAGACCATAAGAAAATTACTTTTCATCGGTAAGTAGCTATTATTATAATAAATATACATTATATAAACGTAAACAATATTTTGATGTTTAAATTAAATGAATACTTTGTATTGATCCCTAACCTATCTTTTAAAGTGACATAGGCGTATCAATAATGGAAAGAAGATATTTTATTTTAATTATCATTAATTTACACTCTTTTGGTTAATCTTATAACTGTATATAAGAATTATTTTTATGTCTATGGAGTATTCTAAAGCAGCGTTGTACAGTAAATGTATTTGTGTTTTAATTAACACATTATTACACTCACAGTTTTCCACTGGATGAAAATATTAACGGCAATGGTTAAATATTGTGGATAAAGATAACTGGAGTCCAGGCAAGAATAGCTTTTTAGGCTCACAACATTTTACAGAACAATCATTTGATAGAATTTCTTCAGTAATTGTTTTACTAGTACCAAATGCTATACCTACAATTAAAATCGCAAGAATGAAATATGTAAGTAATTATTACATCCACAAATTGCTTTAATAACATTGACCAAATCTATATTTTTTCTCAAATCTATTTACAGATATTTTACTTAAACATATATTTCACTAATATATACCTTTTCTATGCAGGTAAGTACTAACGACCCTTATGCTGAAAAGATAATAACTACTAGACTAGCAGTGAAACTATTTCACCAGTTCCTGTTCCTGAAACTCTACCATCTACTTCTGAAAGTAGGAAACAACTTATAAAAAGCATCTGTGAAGTATATTTAAAAACAAGAATTTATTATATATGTAAAAGTAAAATAAATAATGTGGAAAAATTAGACATGTTTACACAAAATTCAATTTAAGGGCCAATAGAGGTAGAATGAAAAATTTTAATAAAAATTGTGTAGTATATAACTGGTTTTATTTCCTTAAATCTGGTACCTCTATTTTAGGCAATGTTATACTATTTTTTTTCTCTACTTTTCTTATTAAAATGTTTATTTTAATATATAATGATTAGTGTCCATACTGAATAATAGGTATGTTTCAATAAGGAAATTATTTTTCTATTAATAAAAATATAGGACGCCACTGTTAAAAAGTACCTTCCGGTAGCCATCTTGGATAACCATCCCGGTCAACAGTCCTTGCTATTTTATGTTCTATGGGGCGATCCCAGTTCGGGAAGTGGGAGGGGGTGAGTTTTTAAGGGTGTAAATTGCATTATCTCGATTTCTGGCAAAACTACATGTCCTATGAAAAAAATTAAATGGCAAAGTTGTACAAACAGCAAAGATCGAATGGATTTCATCCTACTGTGATTTTTTTTTCACTTTTTATTATTATTGAAAGCTTTGGCTTCTAATTTAGTAGTTACATAAAATTAATATTTGGAAAGGATATAATTATTTGAGAAATGCATGATTTTTTTATTTAGACAATACATTGGATCAAGATGAAGATTTTCCTCCAGAATTAACACCTGAGGAAACAATCGACACCGTGCAAATACATACTACTGTGACAAATATCAACGAACGGTAAGTGCTTCTTGGATGACTACGTTCTCACTTTCTCTGTTTTCTTTTTTTTGGTCTCCTATTTTGTCTAATAGCAATATTGCGCCTGTGGCAACGCCCCTTATTTATAAAGTCCATAAAACATACTTTATTACTGCAACGTTGGGCGCCAAACGCACATCGTTTTTTTTTCCATGGATTGTTTTTTAGTTTTTGATTTGAAAAATGGTTGATTGATTAGGTTGATGAAGAATGGTGTAATAAAAGAAAGACAAAACGTCAATAAACCTTTAAATGCGAAATAGTATACTGATTTATTGACCAAAATGAAACCATCTGCTCTGAATCTAAAGTACAGTGAAACTGTTGAAAAATAGTAGAGTTGGCCTTTGTTATGGCTTCTATTTTTTGGCGCTCGTGGCCACTGCCACCTTTGCCACGCCCTAGATATACGGCCATGCTATAGAATAGAGGAATTTACATTCAGATGATAGAGCTTTGCTATATTTACTGCCAATGTAAGTTTTGCTAATTTTGTAAAAAGAGCAGAGCCGAACTAAGCCAAGCGCCAGAGCAATAAAGAGTCTTAATGCAGTGTATTATAAAATTAGTGGTGGATTTAGGGTAAATTTGGGGAGAAATTAATTCTCTTTTCCTATTTTGCCAAATTATCCCAAATAATGACGACATTAGTGAAAATTAGGAGGGGGGTAATGACTTTTATGCCCCCTCTTAATCCGCCACTGCATAGAACGCACTTTTTTCGAATATGGTCAGGGTTGGCCCTTGAATTAATGTAAATCCAAGTTGGCGGAACGAAAGGACGTAAGCGTTAGCCGCCATTTTGAAAACACGTTTTATCTGATATTTCGCGAACCTTGCATCTCATTACAAAAAATAAACAAATGCTTTAAGAAAGGTTTATTAATTTTACATATAACAGGTTAATAATAATTATGGTTTACAATAAATATTACAAAATAATTCTGTGTCCATAAACTTTGGGTATAGGGAATGCTTAAGAAACATCAAATATTCTATTTATGATATAAAATACAGGGTGAATCATCTGAAAGAAGAGAAAAAATTAAAGGTTCGAGTTTCCGTCCACCCTGTATACAAATATATTTAATAGAATACGGTGATATTGCATCATATTACAAAAGTCTGTTACTTAAGATTTTGACATAAACCTGTCCATACCTTTTGAAGGGCTCTGTATAACTTAGCATAACCTAAAAATAAGCCTCAAAATAATATGAGTATTTAGTACGATATACAGGTGCTCTCATTTAAAAAATTATATGTCTGGCTTGAAACGCAGTTATACAACACTTTGTATAGTTTAAGATAATTTCACAATATGGGCCTTAATAAAGTCTGCTATTTTTGTTAAGAACATCTCTTAAAATAACCGGTATACGTAACTTTGCCGTAAGATTGGTACACCCTGTATATAGGTCACAAACAATAACAACAATCTTGTTTAAAATATTTATAGAAACTTGCTACAACACAAAAATAAAAAAAAATCCTATATAAAATCATTAAAAAATTTAAAACTGGTTTTGTGCATGTATTCAATGTATATTTTTGTGACAATTCGACGAATAATTAACCTCTCCTATATAATATAATTACAATTTAAAAGTTCTAAATGGGAAGAAAAATATGTTAAGCAACTTTTTGAATAAATAAATAATAAATAAATATCTTAGTTTGTAATGAAAATTTTTTGTAGTTGTTAAATTTCCTAATATTTAAAGGTAATAAATTTTAAGCCTTTGATGCTAGATGGTAAGCAAATCTTGAGTGTAGGTACATTTTTATTTGAATTAGGTCCTACCTGCTTTCAGCAATTTGTTTGTTTACGCTGCGGCTTTCAATATTATGCGAGATATGATTTTTAAAATGTTCTTTTTTATGCAATGCAATAATGTAATAATTTTTGTATTATTTTTAAACCAGCGTCCTAAATCCAAAAGAAAAAAAAAGGTTGGATGATAAATTAGCATTGGCCAATGCTATGCGCTTGGAATTCGATAAATGTACAATCAAGGAGAAGAAAAATCGCGGATTGTGGAGAATGTTAGTATCGCGTGTTGTTAGTAATCATTTAAAGGGACAAACTTATACAAAAGTATTGAATTTGTGGAACCAAATTAGAAGATCGGCAAAAATACATGAGCCAGATGGAAGGGACCCAGTGGACGTGATTGTGTCAGAATTGTTGAATGCGGTTAAAATTGAAAAGGAAAAAAACTTTGGGTAAGTATTTCCGCTTTTTATTTTACATAAGGGCGGAGAGGTAGTAACGCAAAAATTTGTCTCTTGGAAAAATAACAAAATAGAATTCTTTACCTAACGTAGGAAGTCACTCTTTTGTGTAATAATTTCATCACTTTTACTACCATAGAGAAGTATAACATGTTTTTATATGTCTGTGGTCTGTACGTTGAGGTTTCAGCGTTCTATGTCGTTTCAGCTGTCAAAAAATTTCAACTTAAATATTTCCGGAAATATTTTAAATGGACTGGAAAAGTGGTGACGTAGGTGTCAAACCAAATGATTCCAAACAACTTTTGTTAATGTGTGTTTTATATGTGTTATTGACTATTTTATTGTATTTTCTTGATTTTTGGGAGTTAATTACTGTTTTTCATACTTCTGGAGAAATATAATGTTGCTGTTTGGAATCATTTCGTTGAAATTTTACAGTTCGACAGCATAGAACACAAATTTTGACTTCACACTTTCTCTGTCCATGGTAACGAGCCAAAATTAAGACATTTTATTGGTTAAAAAGTAGAGGTATGCAATTTTCAACAAAATTTAACTTTATTCACAATGTAAGTGTTGTAAAATACAATAAGTTGTAAAAGGTTGTAGTTTAAGTATGTACCTTTAATTTAAGCTGTGGTTTGCTCAATTTGATTGAATAGAAAAAAAGTTATAAAAAAATAGTGAGCGCGCTTTTTTGTTTATAACTTTTTCTAGAAACGAGATGGAGAACAGTATCCTGTAAATAAAAGTTTCTTAATTAAAAAAGAAACAATTTGTGCTTAGTTGGGTCCCATTTTACAGCTGTCCACCCTTGAAATTCGGATTCAGGTCAAAAGACATACAAAAAATTTGGGTGGAATCCCCATCGGCCAGGAACAACCCCCTGTAGCGCCCGAACTAGATGAAAAGTCACTAATAATAAACTACAGTAACTTACGTTGTTTAAATTATTATTTTACAAGAATAAAATATTTATTTCTTCAAGCGATCAATAAATGCATGCAGCCGAAGCAAAGCTGAGGCTGCTAACTAAGGACTCAACACAAAAAGAGTCACTTCTACTACTAGTGATATCCACTTGAATCGCTGAAAGATTACCCGTGCGTCACGATTCAACGATCATATCACCGACACCTTTTCGATGTGCTGTCCTTTTCTACAAGTATCAAACGATAATATTAAATTATAAACTGTTGTCTTCTCTATCCTATTCGTATGCTTACATACAATGACGCACGGGTAATCTTTCAGCGTTTCAAGTGTAATCTACTATTTTCACTAATTGTAGAGTGACCTTTTTGTTGAGGTAGTAAAGTTGTTCATTATTAACCAAGGTAGAAAAATACAAAGAATACTTAATTAAAACAAAACCTCCATCCATTTGACAAAAAGTGAGGTTAGCTGATGCAAAGACAAAATGAAAATTATTTAATAGTCCACCTAGCTATTCAAAAAAGAAATATTATTAATAATAATTATTATTTTATTATTGGTACGATTTATGTAGAAATCTCTATGTAACCATACAATTTTAGGGAATCTTCAAATAAATTTGCTCCAACTTTGTCAGTTGCCATTCAACAACCTAGTTCCGAAGTATTGGATGATGGTAAGAACGTACAGTCACCGGAAAAAAATAAAACTAACCCCATCGACGAGCCAATGGATAATGTGATTAAACCATATAACGTTTCAGATACTTCAATAACCGAAGAGGATGAAGTAAGACAACAATCCCATATAAGCTTTTTTTAATAATAAAATATACACATGCGAGCAATTAATAATTCTGATCCAAGTTTATGTTATAGTTTGTATTTCAATTATTAAATATATGTCTTTGGTTTATTAATAATTTTTAAATATTTTTTAGATTACTGCATCATTGAAGAAAAAATCACCAGAAGGAAAAAAACGTCCACATGAGTTGGATCCAGAATACAAACCCTATAAAAAAATAAAACCCTATTATTTATGTAAAGATAAAGATCAAAAAAATAGCGAGTAAGTTTTAATTTGTACTCCTTTGTAAAATTATTAGGAATGCTTGTATTTTTCAAAGCGTATAGAAAGTCTTTTATTTTATTGTGTGTATAAGTTACAAACTGTTTATGAAAAATAGGCCTAGTCAGTATATAAAAGGACTGAGGATATTAGTCCATATGTGTAAAAGTATATATACTTTTTTCTTTATTCTTACTTTATACAGAAAAATTTGTATTGGCAATTAAATACAATCTTTGACACAAGGTAGATTTAAAAGAAAAATTTAATGGTACTTGCTTTGACATTCATGTGTTTTTACTATTGATAAATTTGACGTAAATGTCACAGATCATAGAACTATATTTTTTTACTTTTCAATACGTGTATTGATATTAGCTACTTTCTTAAGTACAAATAAGTGTGCAATCTAGCACTTTCATATGTGGTCGTAGGACAAATAATTTTTAACTATACTTTACCCAATACTTTGCATGTGTGACGGTTCGCAAAATTTGGCGTTATCCCCAATTTTCACCCTTTTCAATCCCTAAAAAATTTATGACACATATTCATGCGGCACATTTTTTTTTCACGTATTAGGTACAAGCCCGTTGGTTTTCAGTCTACAATCGCTCGAACTAATTGCCTTGTTATTGTCATGCCATGTGAAACGGGAGTGACTAGTAACCCGTCCAAAATGTTGATTAATTATAAAAACTAATATTTAAAAAAATACACTGAAAGTAGTGAAAACAATGTTTTGGATCCATCAAAGACTGAGAAGCGAAGCTTCGACAATAATAACTCACTTTTTAACCTTGGCGCATAATTATTTACCAACTAAATTTCATTTGATCCTCTGTTCTCTATTAGTAACTAACAATAACAATAGTGTTTATAGGGTCTGCTTAATCCTAATACAGAAAATTTTTAAAAAAACGACCTTTTCTTAACTCACTGTTACCACCTCTCCCCTATATTTTAAATGTTATTGGTACGATTTATGTAGAAATCTCTATGTAACCATACAATTTTAGGGAATCTTCAAATAAAGTTGCTCCAACTTTGTCAGTTGCCATTCAACAACCTAGTTCCGAAGTATTGGATGATGGTAAGAACGTACAGTCACCGGAAAAAAATAAAACTAACCCCATCGACGAGCCAATGGATAATGTGATTAAACCATCTAACGTTTCAGATACTTCAATAACCGAAGAGGATGAAGTAAGACAACAATCACATATAAGCTTTTTTAATAATAAAATATACACATGCGAGCAATTAATCGTTTATAATTCTGATCCTACAAAAGATTTATAGAACGCTAGACCCAATGTGAAAGAGCTTAATGTTAATAATAATGTTTACATAAAATATGTACTTGAAACATTGAATAACTATTTTTTATAAATTTATTTAACTGAATTCACTGAATTAGTGTTACCTGCCACTTAAGGTAGTCACTATTTTTGTGAGTGATTTTGTACAAACAAAAATAAATAAATTAAATAAGTTTTTGTTATAGTTTCTATTTCTATTATTATTAAATATATGTCTTTGGTTTATTAATAATTTTTAAATATTTTTTAGATTACTGCATCATTGAAGAAAAAATCACCAGAAGGAAAAAAACGTCCACATGAGTTGGATCCAGAATACAAACCCTATAAAATAATGAAACCTCAAGAAAATAACGAGTAAGTTTTAATTTGTACTCCTTTGTAAAATTATTAGGAATGCTTGTATTTTTCAAAGCGTATCGTTAGTCTTTTATTGTATTGTGTGTATAAGTTACAGACCCTTTATGAAAAATAGACCATATATATATGGTATATAAAAGGACTGAGGATATTAGTCCATATGTGTAAAAAGCTTGACTTTTAATGAACTGTCTAGACCATTTGTAAGCGGTCTAGTCTATTTATATAAAGCCCAGCTGAACATATGCCAACATATTTCTAAGATATTTAAACACATTTTTTTTTATTTATTTATCATAGAAATGAGTTATACTTAAAAATATTTACGTAAAGGATACAAATAAGGATATTTCATGATTTTTATTTGTTTGTACAAACTTAAGCTATTATGGCATTTAGAATTAAATAATACATTACTTTTTTGACAAGCACATTTCTTCAAATCAATCAAAGTTTACCTAAAAAAGAACAATTAAACAATAAAAGTCCTGTAATTTGATAGAAAAATTGTTATTAGTTCCAATATTCGGTAGATAGTAGGTAGTTACAATATTAATAGATAGTTATCTTTCTTAAAAAGTAACTTTAAGCATTTGAAGAATTCCTACAAAAAAGTATAATAAAATTATAAACAAAGAAATGAAACAAAAACATTAAAATGACCCAAGTATCTAACGTTTAGTGAGCCTCCATAAAACAAAGTATTTTCACTTATATCACAAGAAGTAAGAGGTACTTCGTAATAAAATTTCACACCATAATTTGGAATGATTTGGAAAATAATAATAATTAATGGACTGGGAAAGTAGTGACGTAAGCGTCAAACCAACTGATTCCAAACAACTTTTTTTATGGTATGTTTTATAAGTGTTATTAACTATTATATTGTATTTTCTTGACTTTTGGGAGTTAATTACTGTTGCTTCATTGGTAAGTGTTCATTCATATGATTTACATATCACTAAAGTAGATAGACGAACAATTTCCGTAAAAATATTATAACATAACCTTCAAAGTTGTGCATTGTCATAAATTTTAAGAATACTTACAAAAATGGTACCTTAAAAATCGAATTTGGAAAATTTTTGCTTATATTTATTTAATTATGATACTTCCGTTATATTTCAGAGTATAATAATAACAAAATACCTCAAACAAAAGTTATTTCTGGAGATTTATAATGTTGCCGTTTGGAATCATTTCGTTGACATTTCCCAGTTTAACAGCATAGAACACAAATTTTGACGTCACACTTTCCCAGTCTATTCAATCTGACGTATGTCACAAAACCTCAGAATTACCAGTTTAAAAGTCTGCACCATAGAGAAATATAATATATTTTGATTTATCTGTGGTCTGTACGTTGAGGTTTCAGTGTTCTATGTCATTTTAGCTGACAGCACCACGAAAAACTTTTCATAAATTTTTTAAATTGACGGATGCTATAACGATTTTTGTCAATTCTACCTATAAATATATGATTTTCTTGTTCACATCATCAAGGTGCATCTTTGCCATTGCATTGGATGACCTTCTTCGAGTTCAAAATTGCTCTTTGGTCTGTTACAGTTTCTATGAAAAATCGAATATGTATTTACAACATAAACTTGCAATTTTATCAGATTAATTGAGGGTAATTTGTGAAGGGTGTTTAGATTTAGTATATTTTACCAGAATCAACACCCTTTCAGGACACGAGTTACTCAAAATTGTATTTCACTAAAATGAATAGAGAATGAGGTCAAATTTATTATTTAATAAAAACTATTAATATTGGCACTTGGTAATCAGTGTTGATACAATTAAAAATATCACATTCTTTATTCTCGTAAATATATGTCGCAGTAATTATTGTTTTTATAGTGCCAAGAGCAAAGCGGTTTGGAGTGACCAAGAAAAAGAAATTTTAATTTCTGCAGTTACTGAAAATCTATTGCACTCTAATAATAAATTACAATGGGAAAAAATATATCAGAAATGTAACTCAAATGGATGTTTCAGATCGCTTGATGCAATAAAGCAGCATTGGAAACAAATGCTCCGGACAGTAAATACAAAATTGGCAGAAAATGTAGTTCTAAATAGAATCGATAAAAAAGTTAAACAAGTTATTAACCAGGAAAATTTTGAAGAACCAAAAGGTATTGATTCTTGTTTTAAATCAATCAATATTGAAATAGGAAATATTTAGGAGTTTTTTTTTGTTGTATAGGATGCTCTAATATGTCGGCCATTTTAGACAGAAATTTTGTCCCCAATTTTTACAGTTTGCTTTTTCAGGGGACATACTTACAACCAAAAGCAACAAGATTATGCATTAAACGAGTTTATTACTTATTTAATACATACTTAAACATCTTAACTCTAGTTTGTGAACAAAAAAGGCTTCTTTGACGAACATTTTCTCGTCTTCAAGCCTGGGTTACACAACTAACAAAAAATTTATTGCCATACGTTTACGTGGTGTTCTCGGTAAAACATGAATGTTTTTTAATTGTTAGATAAAGGGATGTTGTCAAACCTCTGTTAGCTAACATTCTATTATATTTTGACAAGTGTTTGTGCAACAATAGCACGTGCGCGGGCATTTCGAATTTATTGATTTTCAGATAAAGTTGAGGGTGCGGTGTTGTCGGCTTAAATAATTTTTCCCTAAAACCGAATAGTTAGATTTTAGTTTATTTAATTTGATTATGAAAAAACATATCTTAATATTTATAAATTAATGGACTTTTACTGCCAAAATCTATAAAAATAATAAATGATTTTCTTATTTTGATGGTCATTTGTGATTTTAATTTTACGTAACAAAATACAGCGGACCATTAAAAGCCGTCAACAAGCCGCGTGCGTACCCCACTTGTTTTCGCGTTGTACAACTACCAGTCTAGAGAGAGCTTGGGTTCCGACGATACAGAGTGGATGTTTAACGGGACAAATATGTTGTTTTCATGCCATTCTTTTTACTTTGAAGCCTAATAAACTAACTCACTCTGTATAACACTTTTAAATGGTTTTTAGCAATTAATATTGGAAAGACTATAACACGATGTTAAGTAACAGAGCTTTGACAAGAGTTTATGCACCCGGCCCTTTGTGTATGAATAAAATACCGTCTGCCAACTACAGTGTAGACTATGTTTTTCGTCAAATGCTTTAACCCGTCCCTCTCAGAATGCATTCCTCTAGGAGCAATGCAAATCTAAAATTTTGAGAATTGTATTTTTTATTTATAATTTGTAAATGGTAAAATTTTATTGACATCGGTCAATAGTCCAAAAACCGATACCTAAGTTATCAATATAATATTAGTTGTAATGTTTAATTTAATTATGTGGTGCGTTAATGTTGCCCATGAGTTAGTGTATTAACCTTAGTTTTAGAGGAAGTGACGGAGCAAGTGACGGAAATTAAAGAAGAAATACCATACGATGTTTCAAAAGATACGGATATAGAGATAGAATGTATTGATTTAACTTACGACTACGTTTCCTTAGACAATGGAGATCCATGGAACACAGATTCGGAAACTGACATAAAACCCAAAATTAATTTGCCTACTGAAATCACTGATATCATTGAAATTGATGATGACCCGTGTGATAATGAGGAAGATACGTCGAAGGTAATTTTTAAAATACTATGTTACGGCAGTACAAAATAGATGTAGTAAAATAGAAAATTAAAAATGGTACAGTTCAAACCAAACGCATTTTGCAGTGCGTCATTTGCTATGGACTGGAAAAGTGGTGACGTAGATATGTGTTATTGACTATTTTATTGTATTTTCTTGATCTTTGGGAGTTAATTCCTGTTTTTTATTGATAAGTGTTGATTCATATATTTTACATATCACTAAAGTAGATATACGAACAATTTTCGTAAAAACATTCTAACATAACCTTCAAAGCTGTGCATTTTCATAAATTTTAAGAATACTTACTAAAAAAAGGTACTTTAAAAGTTGAATTTTAGAAGACTTTGCTTAATATGTATTTAATTATGATGCTTGTGTTATATTTTAATGTATAATAATAAAATAACTGAAACAAAAGCTACTTCTGGAGATTTATAATGTTGCCGTTTGGAATCATATCGTTGATATTTCACAGTTCGACAGCATAGAACACAAATTTTGACGTCACACTTTCCCTGTCCATTGTAATTAAATTTGACATTTGCCAGAAACGTAATCAACCAAATATGTTGCACTCAACAATTTTATTGCAATTTGGAATAAAAAAAATCAATGGTATTTAATAATGATAATTTTAATATTAGTCTTTATTATTTTTTGGGAATAAGCATATTAAAAAAAATAAAAATAGATTAAATTAAAAATCTATATATTTTGTTTAAATGGATGACAATAGGCTATTTGACAGGTTTTTAAAATCTATTTTATATTATTTAGTGGATATCAAAGAACCCATTATAGATATTTGCTGAAATTAAAAATTCAATATTCAAATAGCATGTCAAAACACTATTATTTGACAATATATCAATGAAATAGGTTATGTGACGTCACTAGCTTGCATTCTGATCAGTGATATATATATATATATAACCCACATACATTTTTTGCAAATAAAAACTAAAATGCGATAAGATTTACATTTTATCAGTGATTTATCCTTCTAATGATCGAATTATCGAATAGTACAAATATTATAAACTATAATAAAGGATCGTGCTTGTGATATAATTTAAGTTATTTACTTTGCTATTCTCCATATAATTTAGCATTTCAAGGTTGCTATATCAAAAAATATTTGTTAACCATGGTTGTGTCTAAAAACCTTCACAAAAATAAGAATACAAAAATATTTAATGCAAAATAACTAGGTACCATATGACCAAGGTTTGTTTGGGTGAAATGCATGGATAAATGATCTATGATCTCAGAACAATGAATTTTTATGATTCTGAGTCTATGATGATACTTATACTTATTTTTTATTATAAATGGATATTTATAACAGAAACGTAAATTTTTGTTTTATGGTTAGGATTTCATTTTTGACATTAGTGACATTGTTGACTGCCAATGAAAATCGAAAAAAACACCAATTAAGTTTTTCATGGAAAATTTTGCAATTTTTTTGAAATATATTCAAAGTATCTCAAAAAAAATATTGCTGTTTCCAAAAAAAATCATGCTTTGTTTATTTATTTTACAAAAATATTGTTATGCATACACTGAGTCCACTGACGTTATATTATATATATTTATTTTTTTGCAGGACAAATGAAGTAAATGTATCCCAAGTATCAACATATTTTCTAAGTGTGTACACTGGTCTTGATAAATATGTCCTGATTAATATTTTTAATGCTTTTTTAATTTCATCGTGTATGAGATTCTGTTGTTGATATTTTAAATTTTATTTATATAGGTTTTTTATATTATTGACTTGTTAATGGTTATCTGTTTTCGTTTCTTTGTTACGGAAGTTTTAATAATTCGTTTTTTATTATTATTATAAAACTTTATAAAACATAAGTCCTAACGAAAAGGAAATATAAATAATAATTTTGTAAATTTATATAATTGGGAAAGACTATCTTGAAAGATGTTAGATTTTAAATAGTTGGCAAGATATTCTCCATATAAATATACACATATATTTTTCTTGTTAGCATTCCATTCTTGTTAGTTTCCAAAAGTGCATAGTTCTTTTGTTTTAAAATAATTTATTTATAATTGCATTAGAACAACTTACAAAGTTTGAAATTTAAAAAATAATAAACAAATATGAATGAAAATTGAATAATGGATTAATGGATTTTGTAGTTTTTCTGATGCAATTAAATTATTCAACTTTTTCATGTTTTCTTTAATTATAAATATGAAGAAAAAGTTTTAGACCTAACCTAACTAAATTTTTGAAAAATAACTGAATTGTAAAAGCTTCCGATTTATTTAATGTTAATAATAGAATTTGCTTAAAGTGGCTAATTTAATTTATATTTCTTAATGCAAATATTTAGGTATTTGTAAAGAAATGTGGAAAATCATATTAAATATTTTTGTTATGTAGTATTTATTTTTAAAAGCAGAAACAATAAAATATATTCGGCTCTTGTTATTGAATAATGACAATTTAAGCCGACGGGATTTTGTCATTTATGGCTGCAAAAAAACTTTGTCCTAAGTTTTTCAGCGACAAAACGGAACCTAACTCTTGAAAGCATGGCAACCAGAATTGTAAACAAATCTTTGACGGCGTCTTTGTCAATTTTTTCCGTTGAATTGAATAAAATAAACTCGAGACATTAAATTGTCGTACCGAATTACACTCGAGCTTTTTTGTATCGAAGAAAACTTGACATTTAGTTGCCCTGCGGCAAGCGAGAGCAGAAATTCAAATTTATAAAATCCTGAAGATTTTTATAAGTGTAATATATAAAAAAACTTTTTCAGATTGGTTTGGATTGTTTTTATTGTTGCAGAATTTCTGCCGGGTTATTACGTATCTTGCAAACGCCAAGCGATAGCGAATATTGCACAGTTTTTGCTCCAAAAATGCAAATTCGTATTACGTATCAGCAAAAACAAACCGATAGCAAACGAGTCAAATTTTTTTTTCCGAATGACCTTGTGAATATAAGATTTCTTTTCAATGTTTTTGTTAAATTATTAATCAATTTTGAAATATCAAAGGGTATTTTATGGTTAAAATTACAATATAATTGGATTACCCACCAGGCATTTCCAAACTCCAATGAAATACCTACCTGCCTAATAAACAGAAAATGACAACGCGGTTTCCTTCACTTTGCATCTGATTTTATAGGTAGGTATACGTATTGAATTAATATAAATATAATTAATATAAAAAAAAAAATAAGAATGTTGCTAATGTATTATATCATTTTTAAATCAGTTATGGTGGAGTTTTACAGCTTGATTTAGTTTTAAACAATAGCAAAAAAGATAAAATTAATACACTTCAATGAATTGTCTACCTATCTCTTTGTTGAATACTCATGCGCAAATATTTTTGAATTTTTCCCTTCCACTGCAAAAATATTAATACTTCTTGCCATAGAACACAACGTATTGCTACCCAGGAATACCACAACTTAAATGAAAAAACCCTTGTAGCTGTCAAAAGCTAGCTTCTATTTGCCGTATAGCCCCGGCAGCTCAGGCCATAAACCACAAAACAAGAAGTTCCAATTTTTATTTTTATTAGTGCGTATAACAACAAAAATACTGCGATAGTCCAAAAAAACCAAATACAGATCCGCTCAAATAAAATAAACAATGAACTAACCTCTTATGGTCTTATGTATAATAATATACGGATTGATAGGCTTGCCCACCAACACAATTTTATAAGGGGCCCGAACATTTTGGTGGAACTACGAGAGTGGGAGTTGGTTCGCGCATGAGTATTAAATTTGGGCCATTAACGAGATGGGTCTATTATGACCTTCGAATGTTGGAAAGAGATATTGTTAAAAACGTTTAAATAGGTGAATTCGAAAGAATTTAT
The DNA here is from genome assembly GCA_035357415.1 of Ophraella communa. NCBI lineage: Eukaryota > Metazoa > Arthropoda > Insecta > Coleoptera > Chrysomelidae > Ophraella > Ophraella communa. The sequence goes on along the minus strand of CM068985.1, from coordinate 45,604,138 downwards.
TTTGACCTCTTATGACAATTGTCATGATTTTGATACATTGAGTTTTATTCAAAGTGTTATCATTTGCATTCAAATATATTCTATCAAATCGGTTTTTTTTCGAAACATCTTATTTGTTCTTTTTATTTTACGGTAAGTACAATATTAACTTCAAACAACAGCTATATTTAGCTATGTATAATACTATTAAGATAAACAAACAACGGAAATATTTACGCACATAGTAACAGTAGCCATTTTAGACTCCGATTCATTTCGTGAGGTTTGTCGGTGTGACGTGTGACGTCAGGATAAAGGTCAATTTTTTCAACTATATTTACAGTAGAGTTAGGAAAACGTATTTTTAAATTCAATGATAGTTTTTTGAAAAATATGACTACTCCCTATTCGTGTGATCGAATTTTCCTTTCCTTCAGTTACTCGTACGATGAGAATAAGGGCTCAGTTGAATGAAAATGATTAACGATCACTTAAAATTGACTATAACATAAATTGTCAAATGTCATCTAAAGATTACGAAATGGTTTATGGATTTTAGTGTTCTGAGGTTTGTATTTATGATCTGTGTGATGCTCTGGATGTGAAAAAGAAGTTCATAAATATTTATAGATTAAAAGAGTTCTATTGCCAAAATCCAAAAAATAATAAATTATATACTGAAAACGCCATTACACCATGTGTAATATCGTATGAAGTACAAGTACCTAATGTAAATAGAGGTATAGAAAATGTTATTTTACCTACGACCACCCCTCTAAACCGTCAATAACACACAATCTACAACCTACGTAATGTATCTCTTTACGCACGGTAAAATAAACGCACGGCTTCCCTAGCAACCACTTAGCAACTGTCAATAGACGTGGCTATTTTATTCAAAATTTCCTATTTACATATTTGAAGGTGAATTTTATACTACATATAAATGGCAGATAACATTTATTAGATATAAGATATTGCACTTAATATATATATTTAGAGTTATTTGGAATTATATATTTGATTCGTTTCCATTAACCCTACTTTCTGTCTGTACAGATGGATCATAATATAAATGTACTTAATTACGTTTCTCAGATTAATTTACGTTATTTTTATGTAATTAAATTATTTTAACATTTATAAAATTATTATTACCGAGATACTTTTGAAAAATACTTATACAAAGCTGTTTCAACTTGTAGATACAATCGTAACATATAAAAGACATTTTTACTCGTTTTGTACTATAATTTCACTACATTTACTATAGGAAACCGTTTTAAAATATTAAGAATGCACTAAATGTTAATATTACGCGAGAAACCGATCAGTAACACTAAATTAATCACTCAAAAATGACGAAAACGAGATTCACTACAATAAAGGAGTACCTACGATTGTTATTAACAAAAATATTATTAATGCAGATACAAATAGGTCGTAGGTAAAGTATAGTACGTAACTAGTGCTGTATTTACCATACACGTTACGTAATATACTATTAATTAATATTTTTATAATATTTTATTTATAAGTACCTACATTATATATTAAAAAATATATTCTCTATATTGTCAACGATGTAAATTTGATTTTATATTAATCTTTGGAAATCGGAAATCCAAATCATAGGGAAAAAACTTTAGAAGTGAAAATCATAGTTGTTTTAATTAATTTTATAAATTATAAGCTAATGCGTCCAATACAATAAAAAAGATAAATTATTTTTAAGTATTTAAAATTATTAATAATACTATCAATCAAAATAATTTGATACATAACTATGTAATTTCAACATTCATGATAAAATTTTTTATGACGAAACAAAAAAAGTTCCCAGACAAAAGCTTCTTTTTTTGGTGACCACCGTGATTTATGCGCACACGGTAACAACCAATCAAATTCCAATATTCAAAAAGTCCACCAAGCAAGCTTTGAAATTTTTGATTCTTTAGTTGCATTTTAATACATAATTCAGAATTCAGTCCAGTTAAAAATTAGATGTAGAAAGGATTGTGTGTGTAAAATAATTTATCGGCTTTTATAAATTTATTGTGTAAATGTTAATAGTGGCTTTGGTGTCGTTTTAGAGGATTAATTATTTATAAATAAATACGTAGTAGGTAAGTTTTTTTATTTGAATACAACAATAATTTTAAATGAAAAAGTTAGAAAGAATTTTAGTTTTCTGCTGTAATACCTATATGTGCATGTGACCTATTTTGTAGGTTTTATTATAATTTTATTTTAACAATTTATTAGTTTAAAAATATGACTTTTTTTTATTATTTTATGTTTTAAATAAATTAATTAAATATTATTGGTTCTTGAGATACAAACTACTTATAAAATTCTGATTTACTAGTAATTTTATTGGGATTTATCTAAGAAATTATTCAATTATTATTGATTTACAACTTTAAAAAATCTATTTCCAGAAAATCTAATAAGTAAGTTTTGTTTTCTATCATCTTTGTCTTATTAGTTCTATGCTTGGCTAGGTTAGTTTTTTGCTCACGGTAACAACCAATCAAAATGCAATTGTCAAAAATCCACCAAGCTCTTTTTTCTTTTGTCTAGTCTCATTTCAATGCGTGTTAGCGTCATTACGTGTTTTTATTTAGTATTATTAACAATTAGGTAGACAAAGGATTGTGTGCATAAAATAATTTGCCGGTGTTAAAATTTATTATAGTGTTCTTTTATATTTATTATCTATAAAAACATATATTAGGTAAGTTTTTAATTTTAATAAAACTATAATTTTAAATGAAAAAGCTAGAAAGAATTTACGAACTTGATTTTTTGCTGTAATATTTACCCAACTGTAGGTTTTGTTATAATTTAGTTTAAAAATATGATTTTTTATTATTTCATGCTTTAAACGAATGATTTATTTATTGATTTGAAATAAAAAATTAAAATTACGATTTACTAGTAATCTTCGGATTATACCTAATGTTCAATTTCTAGGTGTAGGTTTACTTTAAGAAAGTTATTACATTGATAAGGATTAAAAACTGATTTTTTTTCCAAAGCTGTATTTCTATAGGCCGTTATTATAACTATAAACTGATTTTTTCATCGAAAAATATACTTCTGTAGCCTACATTATGTAATGGCCTACATTATATATAATTAAAAAAATCTAGATATTCTTTTAAACTGATTATTCAAAGTAATTTGGTATAATATATAACTAGGTAATTTTTACATTTGTGATAAACTATTTTATTTAGACGAAACAAAAAAATTCCTACCTACCGGCGTAATTTATATGATCACGGAACAAGTAATAAAAATCCAATTGTCAAAAAAACCACTAATAATCTGTAAAATGTCTTTTTTCTTTTTGTCTAGTCATGGTCTAGTCCAATTTGAATGTGTGTTAACGTATTTCTTTATTTAGTACAGAGATTTAGTATTAGGGTCTGTTTCAACCAAGCAGAGAACCGTTCTAAAATAGTAATTTTTGTGCGCAGTGGTGTAGTGAGTTGCGCAGTGCACTAATTTGGTCTCGTGAGTGGTAATATTACCGTTCTAGAACGGTTCTTTGCTTGGTTGGAACAAATCTAATATTAATAACTAAATCGTAAAATAATTTGCCGGTGATAAATTTATTGTGTAAATTTTAATACCTAGTGATTTTTTATATTAATTATTTATAAATACATATTAGGTAAGTTTTTTAGCCAAGGTTTTGTCCTGGATATATTTCCGTCTAAGATCAGTATAATGATATACCTATAAAAACCAGGAAAAACTATATCAAGTTGATTTTTACAATAACAATATATTTGTGCCACACTTATGTCTTGTATCCATTGTTAGAAATCAGACACCGATAGTATTAATAATTTAACAAAATTAAATATTTAATTAATAATCAAGATAGGTTTTTATAGGTAGGTACCCGAGCACGGAAAAATAACAAATAATGTTTTTACATTGTAACAATTATTCCATTGAATCATCCAAACATTTTAAATAGGTGATATATTTAAAAACTATCGATATCGGACAACAAAAAGTTAGGTTAGGTTAGGACACCGGTTTCCGTGATCATTATATTATATATAAAAAAATGAAGACTCTATCAAAGTAAACAGTTTAATAGTGGAAAATTTTCAAGATTCATATGTTGATTTACAACTTTAAATTATGTATTTCCAGTTCCAGAAAAGCTAAATTTTGTTTTTTATCATCTAAGCTTTAATATTTGTCTAATTACTATGCTTGGTCTAGTCTAACACTACTTAATCAACTTAAGACTGTAAAAATAAAATGCAACTCCAATAGGTATGTTAAAAAAGGTAATTTTTAAATAAATAGAGAAATTTTGTTCAAAAGTTTCTTCGACATTTTCTTTTGATTACTTAACAATTTATTCTTTATTCAAGTAAGAACAAAGAACTTTTTAACAAAGTTTCTACGGTTTGTTTAAAAAATATTAACTTTTTAGCTTGACAGCTGTTTCGATATTATTATTAAAATAAAACAGTGGAAGCAGTTTTGTTAAAAATTTCTCTCTTTGTTCGTGATAGGATGGACCTTCACAGAGGATGGTACAATAAATATCACCATTCAACTAAGTTTAACCATAGTTATTTATAAAATACACAATTCAGATGGTTTTTTATTTAGGATCAGATAATAAATTTATTAATCCAGAGTACTTTGGTTTGTTTTCAGCAACAACAAGCACATTTTCTCAATCTCCAATCAATGTACGACGGTGCCTAACCTCCAAATTGCTGAGTAGTTATATATGTGGATGGATGGATAGAAGAGGAATAGACGCTGGAACCAGATCAACCACTCCGAAGAACTAGAAGATAAATATGATACCAGAAGAATTTTAAGTGCTAGGATGTAGCCAAGACGTTCGGGGTGAGTTTAGTACATTAACTAATTTAACATTATTTTTGGTTTTATTATTTCTTTGAATGTTACGCAATATACGTGAAATCTAAACTTGTTTCCTTCTTTATTACAGATAAGGATAGAAGAAACTTATTAGTAGAGTATCTGTGAACAATTTTTCAAATTTATATTTTAAAAGATAAAAATAAAACCACTATTTACACTTATAAACTTTATATATTGAAATTATTTTATTTTCTGAATGTTTTATTTAATGTACATCATTTATTTCCACAAATACTTTTATTATTCAAATTGACCTCCACAAAGGTTGTTGGTACAATACATTTCACCATTCAACTAAGTTTAACAATAATTATTTGTAAAATACTCAATATTTTTTTATAATTCGCATTTATTAATGTTTTTTAAATAAAATTATTCAACAATTAGTACTTTCTGTGTTCATCAAATTATGTTGGTACTTACTAAAATGACATATCAGATTATCAAGTTTGTTTGTAGAACATATCCATTTATTTTCCAAGTAATGTGTTTTGATTTAATAAAAAATATAATCGTTAGCGTTTTTTATCATAGCTTTTAACATATAATTTACTTTTCTAAAATATTTTTATTTATTAATTGGCAGAACCCAAGAATGATAAGTTTATCATTCTTGGGGCAGAACCCAAGAACGATAAACATTTACCAGGATTGCCTAATCGGGCTGATTTGTCCGCCAGCTGTGTGACGTCACTGCAGTCCTTCATTATAACGTTTACCATATAAATGTATGGAAATAATAGAAATTAGACAGTATTTTTATGATTTCTGAAATACTAATGTACCACTTTTGGATATTTAAGATTAAACACTTATAATTTATAATAAATATTCCCATAAAATCGTTTTAATACGGCCGAGGACTGCAGTGACGTCACGTGCGATCGATTTTTTTGACGAACTTACGTCTTATGGGATTAAGCAATCCTGGTAAATGTTTATCGTTCTTGGGCAGAACCATAATTTATTTTAGGTTATGTTATGATCTGAGATTCTATGTTCTGTAGTTCTATCATTTTCAAAATTGACACAATTACCAACTGGGACACAAAAAATAACTAGACTTAAAGAGATTTCATTTCTACACTTTGTTGAGTGTTACAATGCAGTGTATTGTAAAGGCAAATTATAAAAAAATGTTTTCAAAGTTTTAAAATTTTGAAAATATGACGTCAGTTGAGGATTTTAATATGGCATTTGAAATATATAATAATAAATATTACAAGTCAAATTAAATTCGTCTTTATTAATTTAGGTTGACAATTGTAATAATTAAGTATATTTTTTTTAGTCTATTCTATGCTATCGGTATAAAAACTTCATCTAGATACAGACGGCATACAGCGGCAAGAATTTGAGAGGTCTAATGATCAATTTCATATTTTTTTATATGGTATTAACAAGAATTTTGACCAGTCTCGGTACATTTACTTTTATTTAATCTTTGAAATTGAGTGAGTTTATATAGACTATAGACATAAATTTGAGACAGCTATTTTTATATATTTTATAATTATACACCTAGTTAAACTTTTAAAGAAAACATTTTCAGTGAAAATAATAAAAAATACTAAACAAATTGATAGAAAGAACAAGGAACTTCTGTACTAATTTCTGCTTCCTTCTTTATAAATTTTAAAGATGTTACGAAATTAAATACGTATCTCGTAGTATTTCTAGACATTAAATTACAAACATTTATCTTTTTCTAAAATATTTAGTATTAATTTGATGGCATGCTATAAGAGCAGTTTTCTCTTTAGGGTTAAAATGTCCTCTCTGGTAGGTACCTTTTCCTTTACCAAAGTGTATATCTTCGCGTATAATCTATTATTGATTATGGCAAGTACTTAGAAATAATGGGACGGTAGATTTCTTTATTCTATAGTTATGATAAATGTAAAACCATTTTCAATAAAATCTCGCAGTAAATCTCTTGTCAGGTAGCACTAATTTATAATTTTGTAAATTCATAAACAACATTTTTCAGGTTTTTAGCTGGAATTTCGTCCAAATTAGTTGCTTTTTTGTGGATACTATGTTTTAGATTGTCAATATTATTTTTTATAACCAATATTTAATTTCTTTAGGGTAAAATTTTGCGCAAATTATTTCATTAAGACTTCAAGAGATGTTTTTCTTTTTGATTTAGGATCAGAAAATAAATATATGAATCCAGTTCTTTGGTTTGTTTTCAGTAACAACAAGCACATTTTCTCAATCTCCAATCAATGTACGACGGTACCTAACCTCCAAATTGCTGAGTAGTTATATATATGTGGTTATATGTGGATGGATGGATGGATAGAAGAGGAATACACGCTGGGACCTGGGACCAGATCAACCACTCCGTAGAACTAGAAGATAAATATGTGCTAGAATGTAGCCAAGACGTTCGGGGTGAGTTATTTACTTATTTAACATTATTTTTGTTTTTTATATTTCTTTGAAAGTTACGCAATATACGTGGAATCTAAACTTTGTTTCCTTCTTTATTACAGATAAGGGTAGAAAAAAGTTACTATAGTTATCAGTGAACAATTTTTAAAATGTATATTTTAAAATGATAAAAATAAAACCACTATTTACACTTACAAACTTTATAAATTGAAATTTTGATAGTTGAAGTCGAGAAGTTATTCTATTTTTTGAAAGTTTTATTTAATGTACATCATTTATTTCCACAAATATTTTCAAAAATTTAATTATTATCATATAAAAATGCTTAGATTTGGTTAATGATAAGAAAATAGATAAAAATATAATGGTTCCGTGGACCATAGTAAGACAATTTTGAATTAAAATTTACTTATTCTTGTTTTTCATTTTTTACATTTCTTAATAAATAAAATAGTGTTTTAGGGGTATAAGAATAGAGGGGGGATAACTTTATTAACCTTTAGTATATTTCAATACCTTTTCAGAAGCAGAATACAAAAATTGGATAGTTACTGTTTCAATTTCAGTTGGTCAAATGTTTAATTTGGTATCGGACATTTTACTATATGACACCTTGCTGCGTATCTCAGCAATTTCTTTTCATTGCAATCCTTCCTTGGGTCATTTCATCCCTTTTCATTTAATCAGGGTAGCTACATGCAATGCCATATGTTTCGGCAGAATCCTAAGAAGGAATTGGGGATATCACTGAAGAAATAATTATCTGCAGTGTTTTTTAGCTCCTTGCTGCGTCTTTAGTACATCTGAATTAGTATCTCAGATATCTAAGGGACGTAAGAAGTTGCTATATGACACCTTGCTACATATCTCAGGTCACTTCTGAGTTCCTAACTCAGAATTCTTAGAGAAGTAGTAAGACTCTTTTTGATTGAAATTCATTCTTGTTTTTCTATTTCTGGTTTGATTTTCTTTCCTTTGCAATCCTTTCTTGGGTCGTTTCATCATCCCTTTTCAATTAATCAGGGTGGTAGATATATTTCGTAGGTGAAAGCCCCTTACCTCTGGCACTTGGTACATAGCTACATGCAATGCCATATGTTTCGGCAGAATCCTACGAAGGAATTGGGGATATCACTGAAGAAATAATTATCTGCAGTGTTTTTTAGCTCCTTGCTGCGTCTTTAGTACATCTGAATTAGTATCTCAGATATCTAAGGGACGTAAGAAGTTGCTATATGACACCTTGCTACATATCTCAGGTCACTTCTGAGTTCCTAACTCAGAATTCTTAGAGAAGTAGTAAGACTCTTTTTGATTGAAATTCATTCTTGTTTTTCTATTTCTGGTTTGATTTTCTTTCCTTTGCAATCCTTTCTTGGGTCGTTTCATCATCCCTTTTCAATTAATCAGGGTGGTAGATATATTTCGTAGGTGAAAGCCCCTTACCTCTGGCACTTGGTACATAGCTACATGCAATGCCATATGTTTCGGCAGAATCCTACGAAGGAATTGGGGATATCACTGAAGAAATAATTATCTGCAGTGTTTTTTAGCTCCTTGCTGCGTCTTTAGTACATCTGAATTAGTATCTCAGATATCTAAGGGACGTAAGAAGTTGCTTTATGACACCTTGCTACATATCTCAGGTCACTTCTGAGTTCCTAACTCAGAATTCTTAGAGAAGTAGTAAGACTCTTTTTGATTGAAATTCATTCTTGTTTTTCTATTTCTGGTTTGATTTTCTTTCCTTTGCAATCCTTTCTTGGGTCGTTTCATCATCCCTTTTCAATTAATCAGGGTGGTAGATATATTTCGTAGGTGAAAACCCCTTACCTCTGGCACTTGGTACATAGCTACATGCAATGCCATATGTTTCGGCAGAATCCTACGAAGGAATTGGGGATATCACTGAAGAAATAATTATCTGCAGTGTTTTTTAGCTCCTTGCTGCGTCTTTAGTACATCTGAATTAGTATCTCAGATATCTAAGGGACGTAAGAAGTTGCTTTATGACACCTTGCTACATATCTCAGGTCACTTCTGAGTTCCTAACTCAGAATTCTTAGAGAAGTAGTAAGACTCTTTTTGATTGAAATTCATTCTTGTTTTTCTATTTCTGGTTTGATTTTCTTTCCTTTGCAATCCTTTCTTGGGTCGTTTCATCATCCCTTTTCAATTAATCAGGGTGGTAGATATATTTCGTAGGTGAAAACCCCTTACCTCTGGCACTTGGTACATAGCTACATGCAATGCCATATGTTTCGGCAGAATCCTACGAAGGAATTGGGGATATCACTGAAGAAATAATTATCTGCAGTGTTTTTTAGCTCCTTGCTGCGTCTTTAGTACATCTGAATTAGTATCTCAGATATCTAAGGGACGTAAGAAGTTGCTTTATGACACCTTGCTACATATCTCAGGTCACTTCTGAGTTCCTAACTCAGAATTCTTAGAGAAGTAGTAAGACTCTTTTTGATTGAAATTCATTCTTGTTTTTCTATTTCTGGTTTGATTTTCTTTCCTTTGCAATCCTTTCTTGGGTCGTTTCATCATCCCTTTTCAATTAATCAGGGTGGTAGATATATTTCGTAGGTGAAAGCCCCTTACCTCTGGCACTTGGTACATAGCTACATGCAATGCCATATGTTTCGGCAGAATCCTACGAAGGAATTGGGGATATCACTGAAGAAATAATTATCTGCAGTGTTTTTTAGCTCCTTACTGCGTCTTTAGTACATCTGAATTAGTATCTCAGATATCTAAGGGACGTAAGAAGTTGCTTTATGACACCTTGCTACATATCTCAGGTCACTTCTGAGTTCCTAACTCAGAATTCTTAGAGAAGTAGTAAGACTCTTTTTGATTGAAATTCATTCTTGTTTTTCTATTTCTGGTTTGATTTTCTTTCCTTTGCAATCCTTTCTTGGGTCGTTTCATCATCCCTTTTCAATTAATCAGGGTGGTAGATATATTTCGTAGGTGAAAACCCCTTACCTCTGGCACTTGGTACATAGCTACATGCAATGCCATATGTTTCGGCAGAATCCTACGAAGGAATTGGGGATATCACTGAAGAAATAATTATCTGCAGTGTTTTTTAGCTCCTTGCTGCGTCTTTAGTACATCTGAATTAGTATCTCAGATATCTAAGGGACGTAAGAAGTTGCTATATGACACCTTGCTACATATCTCAGGTCACTTCTGAGTTCCTAACTCAGAATTCTTAGAGAAGTAGTAAGACTCTTTTTGATTGAAATTCATTCTTGTTTTTCTATTTCTGGTTTGATTTTCTTTCCTTTGCAATCCTTTCTTGGGTCGTTTCATCATCCCTTTTCAATTAATCAGGGTGGTAGATATATTTCGTAGGTGAAAACCCCTTACCTCTGGCACTTGGTACATAGCTACATGCAATGCCATATGTTTCGGCAGAATCCTACAAAGGAATTGGGGATATCACTGAAGAAATAATTATCTGCAGTGTTTTTTAGCTCCTTGCTGCGTCTTTAGTACATCTGAATTAGTATCTCAGATATCTAAGGGACGTAAGAAGTTGCTATATGACACCTTGCTACATATCTCAGGTCACTTCTGAGTTCCTAACTCAGAATTCTTAGAGAAGTAGTAAGACTCTTTTTGATTGAAATTCATTCTTGTTTTTCTATTTCTGGTTTGATTTTCTTTCCTTTGCAATCCTTTCTTGGGTCGTTTCATCATCCCTTTTCAATTAATCAGGGTGGTAGATATATTTCGTAGGTGAAAACCCCTTACCTCTGGCACTTGGTACATAGCTACATGCAATGCCATATGTTTCGGCAGAATCCTACGAAGGAATTGGGGATATCACTGAAGAAATAATTATCTGCAGTGTTTTTTAGCTCCTTGCTGCGTCTTTAGTACATCTGAATTAGTATCTCAGATATCTAAGGGACGTAAGAAGTTGCTATATGACACCTTGCTACATATCTCAGGTCACTTCTGAGTTCCTAACTCAGAATTCTTACAGAAGTAGTAAGACTCTTTTTGATTGAAATTCATTCTTGTTTTTCTATTTCTGGTTTGATTTTCTTTCCTTTGCAATCCTTTCTTGGGTCGTTTCATCATCCCTTTTCAATTAATCAGGGTGGTAGATATATTTCGTAGGTGAAAACCCCTTACCTCTGGCACTTGGTACATAGCTACATGCAATGCCATATGTTTCGGCAGAATCCTACGAAGGAATTGGGGATATCACTGAAGAAATAATTATCTGCAGTGTTTTTTAGCTCCTTGCTGCGTCTTTAGTACATCTGAATTAGTATCTCAGATATCTAAGGGACGTAAGAAGTTGCTATATGACACCTTGCTACATATCTCAGGTCACTTCTGAGTTCCTAACTCAGAATTCTTACAGAAGTAGTAAGACTCTTTTTGATTGAAATTCATTCTTGTTTTTCTATTTCTGGTTTGATTTTCTTTCCTTTGCAATCCTTTCTTGGGTCGTTTCATCATCCCTTTTCAATTAATCAGGGTGGTAGATATATTTCGTAGGTGAAAACCCCTTACCTCTGGCACTTGGTACATAGCTACATGCAATGCCATATGTTTCGGCAGAATCCTACGAAGGAATTGGGGATATCACTGAAGAAATAATTATCTGCAGTGTTGTTTAGCTCCTTGCTGCGTCTTTAGTACATCTGAATTAGTATCTCAGATATCTAAGGGACGTAAGAAGTTGCTATATGACACCTTGCTACATATCTCAGGTCACTTCTGAGTTCCTAACTCAGAATTCTTAGAGAAGTAGTAAGACTCTTTTTGATTGAAATTCATTCTTGTTTTTCTATTTCTGGTTTGATTTTCTTTCCTTTGCAATCCTTTCTTGGGTCGTTTCATCATCCCTTTTCAATTAATCAGGGTGGTAGATATATTTCGTAGGTGAAAACCCCTTACCTCTGGCACTTGGTACATAGCTACATGCAATGCCATATGTTTCGGCAGAATCCTACGAAGGAATTGGGGATATCACTGAAGAAATAATTATCTGCAGTGTTGTTTTAGCTCCTTGCTGCGTCTTTAGTACATCTGAATTAGTATCTCAGATATCTAAGGGACGTAAGAAGTTGCTTTATGACACCTTGCTACATATCTCAGGTCACTTCTGAGTTCCTAACTCAGAATTCTTAGAGAAGTAGTAAGACTCTTTTTGATTGAAATTCATTCTTGTTTTTCTATTTCTGGTTTGATTTTCTTTCCTTTGCAATCCTTTCTTGGGTCGTTTCATCATCCCTTTTCAATTAATCAGGGTGGTAGATATATTTCGTAGGTGAAAACCCCTTACCTCTGGCACTTGGTACATAGCTACATGCAATGCCATATGTTTCGGCAGAATCCTACGAAGGAATTGGGGATATCACTGAAGAAATAATTATCTGCAGTGTTTTTTAGCTCCTTGCTGCGTCTTTAGTACATCTGAATTAGTATCTCAGATATCTAAGGGACGTAAGAAGTTGCTTTATGACACCTTGCTACATATCTCAGGTCACTTCTGAGTTCCTAACTCAGAATTCTTAGAGAAGTAGTAAGACTCTTTTTGATTGAAATTCATTCTTGTTTTTCTATTTCTGGTTTGATTTTCTTTCCTTTGCAATCCTTTCTTGGGTCGTTTCATCATCCCTTTTCAATTAATCAGGGTGGTAGATATATTTCGTAGGTGAAAACCCCTTACCTCTGGCACTTGGTACATAGCTACATGCAATGCCATATGTTTCGGCAGAATCCTACGAAGGAATTGGGGATATCACTGAAGAAATAATTATCTGCAGTGTTTTTTAGCTCCTTGCTGCCTCTTTAGTACATCTGAATTAGTATCTCAGATATCTAAGGGACGTAAGAAGTTGCTATATGACACCTTGCTACATATCTCAGGTCACTTCTGAGTTCCTAACTCAGAATTCTTAGAGAAGTAGTAAGACTCTTTTTGATTGAAATTCATTCTTGTTTTTCTATTTCTGGTTTGATTTTCTTTCCTTTGCAATCCTTTCTTGGGTCGTTTCATCATCCCTTTTCAATTAATCAGGGTGGTAGATATATTTCGTAGGTGAAAACCCCTTACCTCTGGCACTTGGTACATAGCTACATGCAATGCCATATGTTTCGGCAGAATCCTACGAAGGAATTGGGGATATCACTGAAGAAATAATTATCTGCAGTGTTTTTTAGCTCCTTGCTGCGTCTTTAGTACATCTGAATTAGTATCTCAGATATCTAAGGGACGTAAGAAGTTGCTTTATGACACCTTGCTACATATCTCAGGTCACTTCTGAGTTCCTAACTCAGAATTCTTAGAGAAGTAGTAAGACTCTTTTTGATTGAAATTCATTCTTGTTTTTCTATTTCTGGTTTGATTTTCTTTCCTTTGCAATCCTTTCTTGGGTCGTTTCATCATCCCTTTTCAATTAATCAGGGTGGTAGATATATTTCGTAGGTGAAAACCCCTTACCTCTGGCACTTGGTACATAGCTACATGCAATGCCATATGTTTCGGCAGAATCCTACGAAGGAATTGGGGATATCACTGAAGAAATAATTATCTGCAGTGTTTTTTAGCTCCTTACTGCGTCTTTAGTACATCTGAATTAGTATCTCAGATATCTAAGGGACGTAAGAAGTTGCTTTATGACACCTTGCTACATATCTCAGGTCACTTCTGAGTTCCTAACTCAGAATTCTTAGAGAAGTAGTAAGACTCTTTTTGATTGAAATTCATTCTTGTTTTTCTATTTCTGGTTTGATTTTCTTTCCTTTGCAATCCTTTCTTGGGTCGTTTCATCATCCCTTTTCAATTAATCAGGGTGGTAGATATATTTCGTAGGTGAAAACCCCTTACCTCTGGCACTTGGTACATAGCTACATGCAATGCCATATGTTTCGGCAGAATCCTACGAAGGAATTGGGGATATCACTGAAGAAATAATTATCTGCAGTGTTTTTTAGCTCCTTGCTGCGTCTTTAGTACATCTGAATTAGTATCTCAGATATCTAAGGGACGTAAGAAGTTGCTTTTATGACACCTTGCTACATATCTCAGGTCACTTCTGAGTTCTTAACTCAGAATTCTTAGAGAAGTAGTAAGACTCTTTTTGATTGAAAAACATTCTTGTTTTTCTTTTTCTACATTTCTTGATAAAGTTATAGGGATATTAGAATTCCAAGGGATGTAGCTAGATTCTTTTGGCATAAATTTATTACCAAGTGTATTATTTTTGGTTCAATTTCTTAGTTCAGGTTTTTTCATGATAAATCTATACATTTATGGGAATATAAAAGTAGTTTTTTTTCTTAGTTTTTAGATCTTAGATTTTTTAATTGAAAGAATAAAATTCAATTTATTGCATTGTATTTTTATCTGGTTTTATTTTTATTAATTTTCATTTTTTTAATGTATTGTACTCTCACTATGTGAAAGATTAAAAATATTATTTATTTGCTAATGACTCCCAAACCACCAAAATTGTATTTAAAGTTTTTGTATTATTTATTTTGTGCTGTGACTGGCCTGTCAATGTTTCTCTCTGAGCAAGCAACTTTAGAACTTTATGGGAATATAAGATTAATTTTCACCAATAAATAATAATCGAGATAATAAAAGACTTTAAATTTGCTTGCTTAAGTGAAATATCATGCTAATGACTTCAAAACTACCAAAATTGTATTTTAAGTTTTTGTATTTGTTTTATTTTTATATTTTTTGCTGTGACTGGTCAATGTTTCTCTCTGAGCAAGCAACTTTAGGACTATTAGAGAATAAGATTCATTTTTACCAATAAATAATAATTGAGATAATAATAAGAGACTTTAAAATTTAAATTTGCTTGCTTGAGTGAAATATTATTTTCAGTGAAAAATTATATTAAGTTTAGTTAGCCTATAAATAGGATTTTATTATTCCAATGTTTTTCTCTCACTATTTATTGGTAATTATTATTTATTTATAAATTTTCATTATAATTTGTAAATTATGTGAGGTTTTTTGACTTTTGTAAGAGCTTTTTATTTTAATTGTATCTTTAAGGTATGTCAATAGAATTTTGTAGTGCTGTTACCAAACTAAATAAATTTATATACATTTTTTTTGAAAATTTTATTTTTCCTTATGGTGACCGCCATACCAAATCTAATATTGAGGTTAACTAAAAGATAAAATAATATGCTGCATTTACAAAATGAACTGATCAATTTAAAACTTTCGTCTTCTTAAGAGGGGCGTCAAAAATGTGACAGCTGAAAACGAGTGGCAAGCCTGAATTGTACCCAAAATTTCAATCATTTTGTAAACAACAAATCTAAAGAACGCCTTTAAATTACGTATTCAAATTTTAACAGGATATAGCTTAGACCTTTCTCTAGGAGATAAGGTTTTTTAGTTAAGTTTTATATTGTAATAAAAGAGATATTGGTGTTTAAGTGATGGTATGTTTTAAAAAAGTTTGACAATTTGTGATCACGAATTTTAACGCCAGAAGCTTAACTCCTAAAGAAAGCATAGAGAATGCGACTAGCAAAATATGAAGTTAAAGAAATGTATATTTTTTGAGATTTGTTGCACGCAAAATTTGAACATTGCACTAATCTGTCAATTTAGTTCAACAGTTTTGGTGGCGCTTTTTTTAAAGACGTATGTCGATTCTAATTCTCCAAATCCAAACTTCACTTAACATAACCAACCTAACCTTATTTCTCGTTTATAACGTCAAAATATAATTTTAGTGTTTTGCTTTTAAATATATAATTGTCTATATTAATATTCGTTTATAATTTACCAAAAGTTAAAAAAAAATAAATTTAAAATATATTTTCACAATTTGCGTTGGTTTTTACATAGTTTATAGCATTATCCAACTGTGATATGTGCAAGGAGTTTAGTGTTGTGAACCGTTGTTATTTCCTAAATTACTTTTTACTTAGTTGTCTTATTTTAGTCGAATTGGTAAAAATGTGAGTTTTGAGAGACCTGATTTTTCTTTATACTTTTTTAATCTTTAAGTTACCTTATATCTTTATTTGTTAAATAACATAAACCCAACCTAAGGGATTTACATTTATAAATTAAAACTACATATGTAAATATTATCAGCTAAGTGTTAAACTATTTTTCTAAATAGGCAGGATAATGTCCACAAAGTAAGGGTTTCTACAATATTTATTTACATGTTCAATATGCATAAATATAATAGCTTTCTCTTTAGATAATGTGAAGAATGAAAATTTACAGTCAAATATGTAATATTTTTATTAAAACAGTTTTACAAATTTGGGTTGGATACTGAATACGTCTGTTATCTTTATATATATTATATATCCCCCTCACCATTAAAAGTTTGTTGGTAAATGATAAAACAGACCAAAGGGTTCTATATTCATGTCAGAATGAACTGGGTACATATAATTGAGAAAATGAGTCCTAAAAAAGAAAAACATAAAACATTTACTTGTTATTTAATATTAATATGCAGATGTTATTTGCTAATGTTTAAAATGTAATTGAACCCTAAAATAAACATTTGTATTTTAAAACACATAGTAGCCCACAATAGGTTTCATATTGATGTAGCCATGGGTTCTATAAGGGTCCAGATTCAATGTTTTTGAAGAAAGAGTTCTAAAATATAAAAGATTAGAATTAACAGTAAAAATTATTAATTATTTACTATAAATAGAATAAACCCTGTGTAGGCAGTTACTTGAGGTCCAAAGATTTTGAGGAAATAGTAGCATATATTTTGAAAACCATTGATTTATACAATTTAATTATCTAAACATAGATGAAATAACATATATGGTTGCCAGAAAAAGTATATTGCTAAAAATGGTATTTTCAGGACATTTTTGAAATACTTTAGAAAAGTAGTAACCTATTGAATCTTGTAGAAATATTTTGTTTTCCATATTCCACCTAATAAAATCAAAAATTAATCAAATAGTTTTGACTTAGAAAATGATACTAATATTCTTCCTGGTCTATCCTAGTATTTAAAGTACACAAAGGATGGCTTAAAGGACGAGTAGCATTAACACTTCTCTGAGATGCCCTAGTAAATACTCTTACATGAAACCAAAGAAATATGCCATCCAGATAATGCTAATTATTTAGTATCAAGAGGCAAATTCACAGGGGAAAAAGCACACAGTAGCAGTAGTAGGTACACAAAATACCACTGATTTCAATTTTCCAAAGAAAATACTTCAACATGGGCAAATACTATTGGTAGGTACTCAAAAAGAAGAAAATTCATGTATCTAATATGCAAAATACCTATATCAATACATCTTTTAAAACTAAATTTGATATTTAGATCTGAATCATAGATAATAAAATAAATATAATACCTACCTATTAATTGTAAAAAATTTAAACCAGTAAATAAACAAATTAAAACTTACCTCTTATCACTTCTGATTACTAGATGGAGAGTGCTTTCAAATTTAAATAAAATATGGATCTTTATAAAATAAATAAATTTTTTTCATTTTTGTGAAAGATACCAGTTAAAAAATTCAGTTACAATCCTATTGGATACATTTTAATTTCAATTGATTCCACAAAGTATGGGGTTGACATTTTTGGAATATAATTAATAGCCATAATTTAATGATACAATTAGTTTTATTAAGATATACCCATATTAACAATTATGTTTAGTACTTGCAAGAGTATTGTTGGCCAATCACTGATAGTCAGCTTATCCCACTTCTTTAGGTATCTTGAAAACAGGTGCACAAAGTGTATTTCTATAGATACTAGATTGGTTAGTAATTATCGTAGGTTATTGAAAATATTATTTTTTTTCTTGTGCCACATTCTCAAAATAAAAATAAACTATAGGTAAGCTTTATTGTAGTGTGTACTTTACTTTGTACTCCATTTTTCATTAAATCATGGATCTGGGTGGTAATTTAGGAATGTCCAATACTCTCTAAAAAATAAGTGATATTTATTTATTTAGGCAGTAAATAATTAGCAAGGTACCTACTTACTTGAAGTCATATTGAAGACAGACTAACCTGTTAATGTTTACAAACATTATAGTAACACTTTTGCAATAATCATCAAACGTTTTGGAAAAGTATTTAAATTTTTCCCCACAAAATATGTTCTAAAAATTTAAATCTACTTCAACACCTTCAAATAATACATCCATCAGAAACTAAATAAATTAATCTCTGATCAAACCTTAGACAAGGAAAGAGAGAGGACTGCGCATTGGAATCAATTTATGTAACCCATTTACCACCAAACTAATGGCGGACAATATTGACATAGGCGTATCATACGATTTTTCTTATACGATTATTAAATAATCATTTTCATTATTTCGTATTACAAATCTAATTTAAAAAAGTCTTTAAATATGTACTGCTCAAAAAAAACAACAATCATTTTAAAACATATTTATTTAATAAATATTACAATTTTAATCTATTTTAAATATATGTTTTTGTTTCACGCCACTGCAAAACTATTACATCTATAAGAAAATAATAACAATTAATTGAAAAATAATATTTTAAACTGAATGAAAATAATTTTCAAAATGTATGTACTATTAATTTAAGTTATCATACATAACATATGTGATTTAGTTAAACATCTATTACCTGAAAGCTGTAATATTAATAAAAATAAATTTCAAGGAAATAGTTTTAAAATACTTTTTACCTATGAAATGAAATTCCTTCCTCTTTTTTAGCACTGTGACTGTTGCACTTATAAACTGCACAATTAACTATTTTCAAATGTCTATTCAGGTAATTAAAAAAAGTTGAAATTTAATAAAAAAACTAAAAAAATACAATTCGATGTTCCAAATTTGTTTACCACCAAACATATGTCAAACGTTTGAAACTTGGCTTCTCACACACGAATAAGGTTTTCATTGCCATGCGCTGTCCTCTCTCTTTCCTAGTCTAAGGATCAAACTAACAACTAACCTCGTTTAATTTTGCATTGTTGCCAATACATTTCAATCTCAATTTTAAAAAAGGTATAATTACATATTTTCCACTTTATTTCAATTTTTCTTTAGACCATGTTGATGTGTGTATATTCAGAAACCGTAATATGTTTTTATTATAATTAACATATTTATTCTAATAAATACCTTAATTAGTAAGGGTTAGTACCAGAGCTGGGTAGTATCCGGATACTTCTGTATACGGATACAATATCTGGATACTTTTTATGTATCCGATAGCTCTTTTAAATTTTGTACCCGGTATCCGTATCCGTTACCAAATTTTAAAGTATCCGATATCCGGATACTGTTTTTAATATTGGGATACTTTTAAACATTATTTATCGCCCTCCGATAATGCACCTAACGTAGGCACAACACTGCCCTTATTCCTTTAATTCAGATGTGTCTAACATGTTAAATCCCATTTTTCGTACTGGTCACCGTTATAATATATTATTATATTCTAATGGAGCTTTGTTTTTACCTATAAATTAGTTTCATAAGTACCTACGTTATTTATTTTTTATATTTTCTATATCTCTCTTTTCAAGAACCCCTTTGTACCCTGTATTTATAATTATTAGAAGAAATTATTTTTTAGATTTTATAATAAAGTACATCCTAATGTTTATATTTTTATTTTAGTGTACCTACAAGTACAAATAAGTACACCCCCTAAAAAGTTTGGAAACTCGGCTGGTCCGACGCTGGCCAAATTCAATATCAAAAGTTCAGGCAGTGACACGAAAAATTTTTCGTTAGTTAAATGTATTTTTATTATTATATATTACATTAAAAATACCTGCACATCACATAGTTTTAATACTAATAATTTGTCCTTTTTAAAAAAAGTATCCTTCAAAGTATCCTAGGAAGTATCCGGATAGGTACTTGTATCCGAATACATTTTTAAATGAAAGTATTCGAACTTTTTAAAAAAGTATCCGGATACATTTTGAGTATCCGTATCCGGTATCCGGATACTTTTTTTCAATATCCGACCCAACTCTGGTTAGTACAATAAATTTCATTAATTAATTATTTGTTAGGAATGCCGAAATCTTATTTTATTTTATTTTTTATATATCCATATTTTAAATCCTAAAAACAATTAATTTGTTACGCCTATGACACAACAATATCACAACAAAACTTCGAAAACATATTCAAATAGGATATTTAATAAAAATTATACAGGTATTTTTCATCTGTTTATGGTCTCAAGGTCAAATGTATGTGTGTGTCGTGGAAACATTCAAAGATTTACGAAGCAAAATTCATATTTTCATCTCTGTCTTAGACAAAGAAAGTCAACAAGCTCTAAAAATATTCAAATTTATAACAAAAATACTAATTTGAAACCACTATCGCCATCTACTCTACATTCTTGTAATTTAAAAATAACCAGATTTTTCACTAAATTCAGGCAGGCTTACCAAATTAGAAACGCCCCTCTTAAAAACATTTAGCAAAATAATATAAACAAAATTTAATAAATCCTAGTAGGTAATAAAATATTACCTTTTGATAACTTTAGATGAACTTCTGAAAATGTTTAGAGCTTTATTCGTTGTTTACAGGATGGAAAAATGTCAACAACATACAGTACAATTCATTCTTGCTACCCGTTTTCAGCTAACAATGATTTTTTCACACCAATGTGGCAACGTAGCTTAACATTAAAAGTTTACCGCTCTCGTCCACCAATAAAATTATTCTTTAGAATTAAAATTGCCGCATGCGCCTAGGGGGTGACCTAAAATACACCTTTACCCAATTATTATTCTAGGTACATAACCAATTCCCCGACACGTGTTTTTTTGTAAAATATTTTTGTATTAAGAGGGGCGTTTCTAATTTGGTAAGACTGCCTGAATTTAGTGAAAAATCTGGTTATTTTTAAATTACATGAATGTAGAGTAGATGGCGATAATGGTTTCAAATTAGTATTTTTATTATAAATTTGAATATTTTTAGAGCTTGTCGACTTTATTTATCTTAGACAGAGATGAAAATATGAATTTTGCTTCGTAAATCTTTGAATGTTTCCACGACATATACAAACATTTGACCTTGAGACCATAAACAGATGAAAAATACCTGTATATTTTTTATAATTTCCTATTAGGATATATTTTGAAAGTTAGTTGTGTTTCATAGGCGTAACAAATTAATTTTTTTTAGGATTTAAAATAAAAAAAATAAAATAAGATTTCGGCATACCTAACAAATAATTAATAAATGAAATTTATTGTACTAAGCAGAGTTGGGTCGGATACTGAAAAAAAGTATCCGGATACTCAAAAGTATCCGGATACATTTAAAAATGTATTCGGATACTTCCTAGGATACTTTTTTAAAAAGGACATAAATTATTAGTATTAAAACTATGTGATGTGCATGTATTTTTAATGTAATATATAATAATAAAAAATACATTTACTGATGAGCTAACGAAAAACTTTTTCGTGTCACTGCCTGAGCTTTTGATATTGAATTTGGCCAGCGTCGGACAAGCCGAGTTTTCAAACTTTTTAGGGGGTGTACTTATTTGTACTTGTAGGTACACTAAAATAAAAATATAAATATTAGGATGTCCTTTATTATAATCCGAAAAAGAATTTCTTATAATAATTATAAATACAGGGTACAAAGGGGTTCTTGAAAAGAGAGATATAGAAAATATAAAAAATAAATAACGTACTTATAAAACTTTATACCTAACTGATTTATAGGTAAAAACAAAGCTCCATTAGAATATAATAATATAGGTATTATAACGGTGATCAGCACAAAAAATGGGATTTAACATATTAGACACATCTGAATTAGTGCCTACGTTAGGTGCATTATAGGAGGGCGATAAATAATATTTAAAAGTATCCGAATATCAAAAACAGTATCCGGATACCGGATACTTTAAAATTTGGTCACGGATACGGATACCGGGTACAAAATTTAAAAAGTATCTGGATACAGCTTTCGGATACATAAAAAGTATCCGGATATTGTATCCCAGCTCTAGTACTAACCCTTACTAATTAAGGTATTTATTAGAATGAATATACCTATTAAATATAATAAAAACATATTACGGTTTCTGAATATACACACATCAACATGGTCTAAAGAAAAATTGAAGTGGAAAGTATGTAATTAGGTAGGTATACCTTTTTTAAAATTGAGATTGAAATGTATTGGCATAATATCTATGATTGGCAACAATGCAAAATTAAACGAGGTTATAGTTTGATCAGAGATTATTTTATTTACTTTCTGATGGATGTATTATTTGAAGGTGTTGAAGTAGATGTAAATTTTTAGAATATATTTTGTGGGGAAAAATTTAAATACTTTTCCAAAACGTTTGATGATTATTGCAAAAGTGTTACTATAATGTTTGTAAACATTAACAGGTTAGTCTGTCTTCAATATGACTTCAAGTAAGTACCTTGCTAATTATTTACTGCCTAAATAAATAAATATAATTTATTTTTTAGACTATTGGACATTCCTAAATTACCACCCAGATCCATGATTTAATGAAAAATGAAGTACAAAGTAAAGCACACCCTACAATAAAGCTTACCTACAGTTTATTTTTATTTTGAGAATGTGGTGCAAGAAAAAAATATTTCCATGTTTTCAATAACCTACGATAATAACTAACCAATCTAGTATCTATAGAAATACACTTTGTGCACCTGTTTTCAAGATACCTAAAGAAGTGGGATAAGCTGACTATCAGCGATTGGCCAACAATACTCTTGCAAGTACTAAACATAATTGTTAATGTTATGGGTATATCTTAATAAAACTAATTGTATCATTAAATTATGGCTATTAATTATATTCCAAAAATGTCAACCCCATACTTTGTGCAATCAATTGAAATTAAAATATATCCAATAGGATTGTAACTTTAATTTTTTAACTGGTATCTTTCACACAAATGAAAAAATCTTATTTATTTTATAAAGATCCATATTTTATTTACATTTGAAAGCACTCTCCATCTAGTAATCAGAAGTGATAAGAGGTAAGTTTTAATTTGTTTATTTACTGGTTTAATTTTTTTACAACTAATAGGTAGGTATTAAATTATTTTATTATCTATGATTGAGATCTAAATATCAAATTTAGTTTTAAAAGGTGTATTGATATAGGTATTTTGCATATTAGATATATGAATTTTCTTCTTTTTGAGTACCTATACCTTTTTGAATTCATACAAGAGGCTTTACTAGGGCATCTCAGAGAAGTCTTAATGCTACTTGTCCTTTGAGCCATCCTTTGTCTACTTTAAATACTAGGATAGACCAGGAAGAATATTAGTATCTTTTTCTAAATCAAAACTATTTGATTAATTTTTGAGTATTTTATTAGGTGGAGTATGGTAAACAAAATATTTCTACAAGATTCAATAGATTACTACTTTTCTTAAGTATTTCAAAAATGTCCTAAAAATGCTATTTTTAGCAATATTTATACTTTTTCTGGTAACCATATATATGTTATTTCATCTATGATTAGATAATTAAATTGTTGGAGAAATAAATCCATGGTTTTTAAAATGTACCTATGCTACTGTTTCCTCAAAAACTTTGGACCTCAAGTAACTGCCTACACTGGTTATATTTTGTTGATAGTAAGAAGACTGACAAATTTTGTAACTGAGTTAGTAATGTTATGAATTATTTTATTTCTAATCTTTAATTTTTTAGAACTGTTTCCCCAAAAGCTTTGGACCCCAAGTAACTGCCTACACTGGTTGTATTCGTTTGATAGTAAGAAGACTGACAAAATTTGTAAGTGAGTTAGCAAAGTTATGAAAAATTTTACATTTTATTTCTAATCTTTTATTTTTTAGAACTGTTTCCTCAAAAACTTTGGACCTCAAGTAACTGCCTACACTGGTTGTATTTGTTTGGTAGTAAGAAGACTGACAAAATTTGTAAGTGAGTTAGTAAAGTTATGAATAATTTTATATTTTATTTCTAATCTTTTATTTTATAGAACTGTTTCCTCAAAAACTTTGGACCTCAAGTAACTGTCTACACTGGTTGTATTCGTTTGATAGTAAGAAAACTAACAAAATTTGTAAGTGAGTTAGCAAAGTTATGAAAAATTTTATATTTTTTATTTTTAATCTATTATTTTATAGAACTGTTTCCTCAAAAACTTTGGACCTCAAGTAACTGCCTACACAGGTCTTATTTGTTTGATAGTAAGAAGACTGACAAAATTTGTAAGTGAGTTAGTAAAGTTATGAATAATTTTATATTTTATTTGATAGAACTGTTTCCTCAAAAACTTTGGACCTCAAGTAACTGCCTATGCAGGTTTTATTCTATTTATAATAAATAATTAATAATTTTTTATTTTAATTCTAATCTTTTATTTTTTAGAACTCTTTCTTTAAAAACATTGAATCTGGACCCTTATAGAACCCATGGCTACATCAATATGAAACCTATTTTGCTGCAGCTACTATGTGTTTTAAAATACAAATGTTTATTTTAGGGTTCAATTACATTGTAAACATTACTAAATAACATCTGCATATTATTAGTAAATAACAAGTAAATGTTTTATGTTTTTCTTTTTTACCATATTATGGATAGATATGAACTGTGTTCTGACATGAATATGGAACCCTTTGGTCTGTTTTATCATTTACCAACAAACTTTCAATGGTAAAGGGGATATGTACCCTATGTGAGTATAAGTTTGAAAAACCAATTTTATTTTGCAAACTTTTTGTTTTGTTTTGAGGATATGCTGAATGTAAAGATGATATTGCCATGGATGATATAACAGATAACAGAAGTATCCAGCATCCAACCCAAATTTGTAAAACTGTTTTAATAAAAAATATTACATATTTGACTATAAATTTTAATTCTTCACATTATCTAAAGAGAAAGCTATTATATTTATGCATATTGAACATGTAAATAAATATTGTAGAAACCCTTACTTTGTGGACATTATTATCCTGCCTATTTAGAAAAACAGTTTAACACTTTGCTGTTAATATTTACATATGTGGTTTTAATTTATAAATGTAAATCCCTTAGGTTGGGTTTATGTTATTTAACAAATAAAGATATAAGATAATGATTAGGTAACTTAAAGATTAAAAAAGTATAAAGAAAAATCAGGTCTCTCAAAACTCACATTTTTACCAATTCGACTAAAATAAAACAACTGTGTTTAAGTAAAAAGTAATTTAGGAAATAACAACGGTTCATAACACCATTGTCTAGACAATGATAACACTAAATTCCAACAACAATAACACTGCACATATCACAGTTGGATTATGCTATAAACGATGTAAAAACCAACGCAAATTATGAAAATATACTTTGAAAATAATTTTTTTAACTTCTGGTAAATTATAAACGAATATTAATATAGACTTATATATTTAAAAGCAAAACACTAAAATTAATATATTATTTTGACGTTATAAAGGAGAAATAAGGTTAGGTTGGTTTTGTTAAGTGAAGTTTGTGTTTGGAGAATTAGAATAGACATACGTCTCTGAAAAAAGCGCCACCAAAACTGTTGAACTAAATTGACAGATTAGTGCAATGTTCAAATTTTGCGTGCAACAAATCTCAAAAAAACATACCTTTTTTTAACTTCATATTTTGCCAGTCGCATTCTCTATGCTTTCTTTAGGAGTTAAGCTTCTGGCGTTAAAATTCGTGATCACAAAATGTCAAACTTTTTCAAAACATACCATCACTTAAACGCCAATATCTCTTTTATTACAATATAAAACTCAACTAAAAAACCTTATCTCCTAGAGAAAGGTCTAAGCTATATCCTGTTAAAATTTGAACACGTAATTTTAAGGCGTTCTTTAGATTTGTTGTTTACAAAATGATTGAAATTTTGGGTACAATTCAGGCTTGCCACCCGTTTTCAGCTGTCACATTTTTGACGCCCCTCTTCATAAAATCGGTGTTTAGGTTTTGTTTTTCTGACATTGTTATTTAAGTGAACTTTTTGTTAACTTATAATAACTGTAATCTTTGCAATGATAGTTTTTTCGTAATCATCAAAATAGTTGACAGAGGTCAACAAAGCGAAAATGGCAAATGTTATTGAAATCCCTTTGCGGGATACTGACGAGGTAATAACATATCATAATTATGTAAGCTTGCAATAATGAAAGTTATTTTAGGTAATAGAATTGTATTCTGATCAGCTACCTGAAGGAGATGAGGTTCTAGGTATATTGCGACAAGAAAAAACTCAATTATCAGTTTGGGTAAATCTTGCTGTAAGTTGTAACCCATATGGTTGCTAATATTGTTGTTATAATAATACAAATCATTTTAGCTGGAATATTATAAACAAGGAAAGATTGATGATTTTATTAAAATATTAGAGTCTTCAAGAACAGATGCAAATGTCAATTACAGAGATTATGAAAAAGACCAAATGCGTGCACTTGATATGCTTGCAGCATATTATGTGCAAAAGGCCAACAAAGAGAAAAATAAAGACAAAAGACGGGAATTATTTACTAAAGCTACTCTTTTATATACTACCGCAGACAAAATTATTATGTATGATCAAGTAAGTAATTTATCTGATATAATCTAGAACCAATAATGTATAATTTAAATTTTTTAGAACCACTTACTGGGAAGAGCATACTTCTGCCTTCTTGAAGGAGATAAAATGGAACAAGCAGATGCCCAGTTTAATTTTGTATTAAATCAGTCTCAAAATAATATTCCATCTTTATTGGGTAAAGCTTGTATAGCTTATAACAGAAAAGATTATAGAGCTGCTCTTGCTTTTTATAAAAAAGCACTTCGTACCAACCCTAACTGCCCAGCTGCAGTTCGATTAGGTAAATTAAACTTTATGTACAAAATGTGCAGAATAATTTTCTTTCTATTCTAGTATGTGACTGTTAATGTTTATAAATTGAACTTTAGGTATGGGTCATTGTTTTATTAAACTAAACAACCCTGATAAAGCTAGATTAGCATTTGAGAGGGCCTTAGATTTAGATCCAAAATGTGTAGGAGCTTTGGTAGGTCTAGCAATTTTAAAGTTAAACTTACAACAACCTGAATCAATAAGAACTGGAGTGCAAATGTTATCAAAAGCCTACACCATTGATTCTTCAGATCCCATGGTCTTAAATCACCTGGCCAATCATTTCTTTTTTAAAAAGGTAAGCTTAAAATATTTAGATTTATCTAGAAGTATCAGTTGTTAAATAAAAATATTAGATTAGGAGGCCCATCTAAATTTGGTAAACTATTTTTTAATAGGATTATAATAAAGTTCGACATTTGGCTCTTCATGCTTTTCACAATACTGAGAATGAAGCAATGAGAGCTGAAAGTTGTTATCAATTGGCTCGTGCGTTTCAAGTTCAAGGAGATTATGATCAAGCTTTCCAATATTACTATCAAGCTACTCAATTTTCTCCAGCTTCTTTTGTACTACCACATTTTGGTCTTGGTCAAATGTACATATATAGAGGAGATACTGAAAATGTAAGTTTTTATTATTTATATTTTTCTGACTGTGTGTTTATTAAGGATATAGTATTAAACAGCTTCCAATTTTATAGGCAGCACAGTGTTTTGAAAAGGTTTTAAAAGCACAACCAGGTAATTATGAAACAATGAAAATTTTAGGATCACTTTATGCTAGTTCAACATCTCAGTCAAAAAGAGACATTGCAAAAGTTCACTTGAAAAAAGTAACAGATCAATTTCCTGATGATATTGAAGCCTGGATTGAACTGGCACAAATTTTGGAACAGAGTGATTTACATGCTTCATTGAATGCTTATGAGATGGCAATGCAATTGTTAAGGAAAAATGTGCAAACTGATATACCAGTTGAGATTCTTAATAATGTTGGAGCATTACAGTTTAGGTAAGTTTTTAGATCATTTTATTGATCCATTCAATTGATTAAATGTTTTTTTTTTTCATTATTTATATGTTTTCATTCAACATCATTATTTTATTGATTTATTAAATTTTTTATTTGTAATGATAGCAAACTCTGCAACTATTCTAACACAGTTTGTGTTTCCCCTAAAACTAAAAATGCACCAAAAAATGTGGCAAAGACTCGTAATATACGAGGTGCATTCGAAAATTTGATTTTGAGTAGAGCTCTTATTTATTTGTTAGAAAAAACTTCAAAATTTTTGATGCTAAGTTCTCTTGATTATTTGTTGCCACAAAAAATTTGATGTTTATTGCCTCAATATTATTGAAAATTATATTCTTGTTAAGATACTGTCTTTTTCAAGCAATTTTTGGTGTAAAAAAGAAATATTTTGAAGTCTCTTCTGATGAATAAAAAACTTGACCATATTAAGTACATTAATTGGACAATTTGTAATTTACAATTCCTTTTACATAAACTGATGTATACAAGATGCATTTAATTATCATTTAAGACAAAACTTTTATTAATAGCCACAATTTTAAAAAAATCAGAAAAAATTAAAATTTATCTTAGATTTTAATGATGAACAAAGTTTTCAAATAATTTTTTTATATTGACTGAAATAAGGGCTCTTAACTACCGAACATGGCTTAAATGTATTTTTACTTAAACTTGTTGATAGGCTTAATAATCTTGAGGAAGCAAAAAAAAATATCGAAGAAGCCATTAGTAGAGCTAAGATAGAAGCCGCACACGATCCCCAGTACTATAATTCCGTATCAGTTACTATGAATTACAATTTAGCACGTCTCAATGAAGCCATGTGTCTTTTTGATAAAGCTGAAAAACTATACAAGGACATTTTGAAAGAACATCCAAATTATGTCGATTGTTATTTAAGATTAGGTGAGTATTTTATTTTAAAATTTAAGGTGTGTATGCTTTCAAGATCGGAAATAATGATATTTATTTCCGGGCTGTCTTGTCAAGGTTTTCTTTGGTAATTTTTTCCAATTTTTCCACAGTAATATGTTCAAAATACTCATCTTCTGTCCTGTAATGGTCTTCTTTGGTAATTTATTTCAAACTTTTCGATTGCAACTGCGGTAGTCTTGTCAGAACAATTGGAACTGAATTCTATGTTGGTTCTGTCAGACTATTTATTTATTTTCTAGCGTTTTAAATTTGCGCTTCTCATTGTTGTTTGCCTGGACAGGTACTATTGGCTTCAGAATAGCATATACATATTCAAACTGAAATTGCTTGCATTGAATTAATTTTAAGGATGGCCTATTTATTGTGTATAACCAATCACTGTTTAAATAATAATAAATTTGAAATCAGTCAAACCTCATCACAAAGAGGGATGATATGATATTGTATTATACAGTACGGTTTTATTTGTTTTTTATTGCAATCTCTTTACCGGCGGGTTAATAATAGTCGACGTATTTTACCCCAACTACCTACTAGAAAGAAAAAGGTTTATAATCCAACATGAATATTCGACACAAAATGTTTAGAAAACGTATTTCTCTAATCCCTTTACTGCCAATAAAATCTGTCCCTTCCAATTTGATATTTTTATATTTAACAGGTAAATTTTTTATACTTAGGTACAATTTTCTCAGTAAAATATAAAATTTTATTACAATTAGTTTATTTGTTTATTTTTAATGATTTTTTAAAACCCTCAAACACCCCCTTAACATAAGCCAATAAGTTTAATATATTAAAAAATAAAAAGCATTGATCTTATATATGTTTTTGTCAATTTTTGTTTAAATCTATTTCTTTTTTTAAAAACAATTATTTCGGAACATCTTTTACTTATATAATATATTATTATTGATGTATCATTCATTTTAAAATATTTTAAAACATTAAGATTTGATAATTTAAATTTCAAAACTGTCAAATGTTATAAATTATACAGTGCTACCAACATACTAAAATCAAAATTTTCGTAATTTACATATAAATAATAAATTAATTTAAAAAATGATAACACCAAAGAACTGGTTACGCCACCACCTCTTCCAAGTGTTTTTTCTTATTATCATTTTTTATTCCTTAGTGAAGTAAGTAATTGTAGGCGTTTTAAAAATTGCCACTCCTATGTTGTTGAAGCAGGGCGTTTTTATAACTTTGGTAGGTAAAGGAAATTCACATTTAACATGTATATGATATTCTAGAGCCGACTGTACACTGTAATTTTTATTTTAAGGAAGGATAAAGAATAAACAAGTTTCATTATTATGGATGGATATCCTGCAGAACTGACATTCATATGATATTGTTGGTTTCTCATTAATAAAGAATGCTGCTAAAACAGAATTGTAAGCTATAAAAAACTGAAAGCAGGAACTCCCTACACCCTTCAGATCTTGATTCTATCCAAAATTAGACCATCCTTCTCATAAAATATTCAAATTTATTAACCCCTGTTGGTTATTGATAACGCAGCTGACCCTGCCCACAATCTTTTAGGTTCATTCATTTATAGTTTAAATTTGTCAGACCACTTTCGTTGACAATAGTACCACTGGTCTTTGTGGTTTGTTCGGCAAAAAAAGAAACAACTAAATTTTGTTCTAGGTTGTATGGCAAGAGATAAAGGGCATTTTTATGATGCTTCTGATTGGTTTAAAGAAGCTCTTAGGATCGATACCGAACACCCGGACGCTTGGTCTCTGCTTGGTAACTTACATTTAGCTAAACAAGAATGGGGTCCTGGTCAGAAAAAATATGAAAGAATATTGAAAGTGAGTATACGCCCTTTGCATCCTTTTTACCTTTCTCTATTGAGTTTATTATAGTTAATTCATATTTTTTTAGAATGCATCAACATCTCAAGACGCTTATTCCCTCATAGCTTTAGGTAATGTATGGTTGCAAACGTTACACCAGCCTAGCAAAGACACGGAAAGAATTAAACGCCATCAAGACAGAGCTCTAAGTTTATACAAACAAGTACTTAAAATCGATCCTAAAAATATATTTGCTGCAAACGGTGTAGGCGCAGTTCTGGCACACAAAAACGCAGTTAATGAAGCCAGAGATATTTTTGCTCAAGTAAGAGAAGCCACTGCAGATTTTTCTGACGTTTGGTTAAATATCGCTCATATTTATGTTGAGCAAAAACAGTTTGTTAGCGCCATTCAGATGGTAGGTTTATTAAATGTGTATTTATTGTTTAATCGACTAACATTTATTATTTCAGTATGAAAATTGTCTTCGGAAGTTTTACAAATACAATAACGTGGAAGTCTTGCAATATCTCGCTCGGGCATATTTTAAGGCGACCAAGTTTAAGGAAGCTAAAATGGTTTTACTCAAAGCAAGAAGAGTTGCACCCCAAGATACGATCCTTTTGTATAATATTGCATTGGTGTTGCAGAGATTAGCCACTGTTATTTTAAAAGATGAGAAATCTACACTTTCTACTGTGTTACAGGCTGTGCATGAATTGGGTTTATCATTAAAGTAAGACTTTTAGATTCTGTACGTTCTTTATGGCAATATAATATTTTTCACAAAAAATTGTACACCCAAAAGCAATTAAGTGATATACTTTTTCTTTCTAGCCCTATATTTCCAAATACTTTTATTTGGAGGATGGGTTTTAAGAGTTTGTATTTGTTTTAATTTCTCATTATATATCCGAGATATTTTTTTTCCTTCTCCATTCTTTCACTCTATTTACCCGTGATATTCTGAAGATATTTCTGTACAGCCACATCCTGAAGGCTTCGATCTTCTTTTGTGTTGCTTCTGTCAATGTCCATGATTCCATGCCATGGGACAATATAGAGAACACAAAACAGCGCAGGAGGAGTTTTACTTTGATATCTAATTTGAAATTGTGGCTTTTAAAGAACATTCTGACAAAGGTCTATTGCTTGTTCTATTCTTCTTCTTCTTCGCACGACTAGGATTACTCCTGTTTGTCTATCTCTTATTTTGATTCAGTTGTTGTTGACTGTACATTATCTTTCCACCTTTTCGGCGGCCTTCCAACGGGTCTTCTGCTATACGGCTTGTTGTTTTTACAAATGTTCGCTAATCTATCTGGTTTCATTCGGTTTGCGTGTTCGTTACAGTTTTTCTTTCTTATTTTTATCCACTTGTTAATACTTCTCGTATACTTATGTTGCTTTGTCTGTCAGATATTTGTTTCTCTATATGGTTTTTCGGAGGCAACCACTTACTCTTGCCGCTTTTGTTGCTTGTGTTGTGGTCTCTGTTCTTATGTTCCTGTCACTAGTGATCTCTACTCCTAAGTAATTGAATTTCATTACTTGTTCTATAATTTTGCCGTCTATTTTTAACTTGCATCTACGCGGCTCTTTACTTATCACAATACATTTAGTTTTTTCTACTGCTATTCTCATATAAAGTTTATTTGCTGTGATATTGAAAGTGTGGAGCAGCTGCCTTTTTTTTCTTGCTTCGTGAATTATTTGATTCATCACCATATTGTGGTGTGAACACCCCGTATATTTTGTATATTTAATTAAATTGTTTATTAGAAATATCGATGGCCTAGACCACCGTAGTTTGTTTATAGTAAGTCACATCGTGTCTGTGAGTAAGGTTGAATAAACAAAAGATAGAAATAAATACACAGCAATGCATAGACGACGAGTTCAATGTATGATAATCATGATCAAGTTCACTATGTTGCTGATACAGCATTAATTTAATTTATTTATAGTAATTAAGTGTTGTACTCTAATTCATTCCTAGAAAATATAGTTTAATGTCTTTAGTGTGAAAAGTGTTTATTCCATACAACCCCCAATATTAAATATTACAATATTGAATAGCAATGGGCTGAGCGAGTCCCCTTGGCGGGTTCCTCCTTTTAGTTCTATGCGTTCTGTTTCTCCTTTTGACATTATAATTCTGATATTGTTGTTCTTGTTAATTTCATTAATTAGCCTTATGATCTGGTGGTCTATTTGTTCATCTTGTAATAAATTTAAGATGTCATTTCGCCTCACCCTGTCAAAAGCAGTTTTTAAATCCACAAAGCATATGCATGCTGGCTTTCCATATTCAATAGACTTTTCTACTATTTGTCTGATAATAAAAACTACATCGACAAACAATTTTAGGAGCCATTTGAGTAGTGTTCCTTCTCCATATTTTAGCAGTTCATTATTTATCTCGTCAGGACCAGGTGCTTTTCTATTTTTTAAATTTTTTATTCATTATAGTAGCTCTTCTTCTGATTTTAGTACTCTATCGTGGGTTTCATTAATGTTTATTTTTCTGTTCTCTTCTTCTCTTTCTCCATATAATTTCGTGAAATGCTCAGTCCATTGTGTCTCTGTAATGTTATATATCCGTACAAAATCATTCATTTCCGTTTTTTGTCTCCTTATCATCTTCCACACTTTTTTCTGGGATCCATAGAGGTCGTATTCCATATCTTTGGTAAATTTCTCCCAGTGTTCTTTTTTTATGTTATCTATTTCTTGGTTTACTCTATTCCTGATTGTCACGTAGTCGTCTCGCGCCTCCGGTGTCTTCACTCTTTTGTATGTTAGGAAAGCTTGTTTCTTATGATTTGCTAGTGCTTTCACCCTTTCGTCGTACCATGGAGTTTTGTATTCCCGTTTATTTCTGTTGACTTTTCTTTGACCTAAAGCTTCTTCTGCTGCTTTTAGGATACTTTTCCAACTAATTTTCCAGGTTTCTTCTATATCCTTTTTAGTCTCTAGGTTATGGCTGTTTAGCTTTTCTCTTAGTCTGTTTCTATACAAGTTTTGTGTCCCTTCGTCTTCTAAGCTTTCTATGTTTAACTTTTCTTCGACTTTTGTATTTCGCTTGCGTTGTGTGTTGATTTTTATATTTATTTACCCTAGTACCAGCCCATGGTCGGATCCTACATTGGCGGACGATAGAGTGCCCACATCTATTATATCCCTGGGGTGTATTTGTCTGTTATAATGTAGTCAATCATAGAGTTACGTCATCTTGTATCTGACCAGGTGATCTTATGCTGTATTGGATGGTCAAAGTATGTGTTGTTAATTCGGAGTGTAATATTTAATATTGGGGGTTGTATGGAATAAACACTTTTCACACTAAAGACATTAAACTATATTTTCTATGACTGGATTAGAGTACAACACTTAATTACTATAAATAAATTATATTAATGCTGTATCAGCAACATAGTGAACTTGATCATGAATATTATACATTGAACTCGTCGTTTATGCATTGCTGTGTATTTATTTCTATCTTTTGTTTATTCAACCTTACTCACAGGCACGATGTGGCATTGAACGTGCCATACTATAAACAAACTACGGTGGTCTAGGCCATCGATATTTCTTATAAACAATTTAATTAAATATACAAAATATACGGGGTGTTCACAGGAGGTTATTCAATAAACAAAGTTCTAGGAGTCTTTCTCCGTTGTCATTGAGCGTTAAATCTTTGTGTAACTCTATCCACAGGTATGTTGTCGAGAATTATTGCTTTACTACCGGCTATTGTGGTGTCCAGTTTAGATCTTGGAGCTGTCCATAAAAAGCATCTTTTTCTTCCTTGTTCTTGTTGCTATCTGGGCCATATACGGGGATAATAGTAAGTGTCGTGTGGTGAAGTTTAAGGCAAACCAGCATCATGCGTTCGCTGATGTATCTTATTTCTTGAATGGTGTTGCTATATTTATTGTGCATCAAGAGGCCTACTCCTGGCTGTGCTCGTTTGTTTTTATCTACTCCGCTGTACAGGAACATAAATTTGTTCTTATTGACATTTCCTTTCCCTTTCTTTTTTGTTTCATTCAGGGCATTCATGGAGCCCTAATTGCTGCCCAACTTCCTGTTCCCTTTTGTTCCACGTGTAATATTTAATATTGGGGGTTGTATGAAATAAACACTTTTACATTAAAGACATTAAACTATATTTTCTATGACTGGATTAGAGTACAACACTTAATTACTATAAATAAATTATATTAATGATGTATCAGCAACATAGTGAACTTGATCGTCGTCTATGCATTGGTGTGTATTTATTTCTATCTTTTGTTTATTCAACCTTGCTCACAGATACGATGTGGCATTGAACTATAAACAAACTACGGTGGTCTAGGGCATCGATATTTCTAATAACCAATTTAATTAAATATACAAGATATACCGAGTGTTCACACCACACACGATGCGATGTTCCCAGTGCCAATTTGTAATTTATTAAGTCTCCTTGTCCTTTTCTTTGCATGGGTCGTCATCTATTCTGCATCTGATTTCTTGTGAGTGGTCCCACTGTTTATTCATTAACTTTCCCAAGTAGAAAAGTTTGGATACCCGTTGTACTGGTGTATTTTCAACAAATAATTGGCATTTTTTCCTTCATCTCTTTACTTATGAACATAAATTTTGTTTTGATGATGTTCATCTTTAGCCCATATCGTTCACTTACTTCAGTGGTGGGTGTGCCATTTTTCATGATAAATATTATAGATTATTTTCGTTATTCGTTCCAGGTATTTCAACTACTTAGTGGAATTGGCCGATAAACAAAGATACGATGTTGCTCTGGCGGAACTCGAAGCAAGACAATGTAAGGATCTTTTGTCCCAAGCTCAATATCATGTAGCCAGAGCAAGAAGAGTCGACGAAGAAGAAAGGTTAATACGCCGAAAACAAGAAGAGGAACGTGCCGCTTTCAAAATGCGACAGATCGAAGAGCAAAAGAAACTTGCCGAATTCCAGAGGCTCAATAAAGAACAACTTCTACAAAAACGTCAAGAATACAAAGAAAAAACCAAAAACGCCATTATCTTTCAAGATATGCCTGCGGAAAAGAAGTCGAAAGGTAAAGGTGGAAGAAATAAAGGAGACATTATTTCAGATTCTGGCAGCGATCAAGAAAACGTTGAAGGGCCTTCCAGGGATAAAAAGGAGAAGAAAGATCGTGGACGTAAGAAACAACGAACAGAAGGAGGAAAGGGTAAAAGAGGAAGAAAACGTAAAGATCAAGACGACGACTCGGAGGGTAGCGATAAACCAAAACATAAAAAGAAGAAAGAACCCAAGGCTAAAGCTAAAGACGAAGGACTCAGCAGCAAACAAAAGAGTAGGATCGTATCTAAGGCTATGATCTCATCTAGTGATGAGGATAGCGACGATAATCTTAAGATTGCAAGTGGAGACGAAAGCGATCAAGAAGGCGGAAAACGAAGAAGGAAAATATCGTCTGGATCTGATTCGGATGGGTCACGTGGGAGGTCCAAAAGCAGATCAAGATCTAAGAGTAGATCGAGATCTCGATCGAAGAGCAGTTCGAGGTCTCGTTCGAGGTCGAAAAGTAGATCCAGATCGCGTTCTAGATCTAAAAGTAAATCCCGATCACGTTCTAGGTCTAAAAGTAAATCGCGATCACGTTCTAGATCTAAAAGCAAATCCCACTCGCGGTCTAGATCTAAAAGCGTTTCCAGGTCGCGTTCTAGATCTAAAAGTAAATCTCGATCGCGTTCCAGGTCTAAAAGTAAATCTCGATCGCGTTCTAGATCTAAAAGTAAATCCAGGTCTCATTCTAGATCAAGATCACGGTCTAAAAGTGGTTCAAGATCCAAAAGCGGTTCCAGGGAAAGGTCTAGATCAAAAAGTGGTTCTCGGTCTAAATCGAGATCCAGAAGTGGTTCTAAATCTCCATAATTTCATTTTTAAGTACTTTTTATTGACTTTTTATTTTATAATTTATCAAAATCAATTCTATAACCTACTTCGATTCCTTAGTCCTGGCATGGTACCTTGAATGGAAATTTTATTATTACATTATGAACTATAGATTGTTTATATTCTCAAATAAATTTTTTTTTGGTGAATAATAGTTTTATTAAGTTGCTTTTTATGTAATGTATCACGTGTTTTTATTGTTGATTCGAGATGGTTATACTTTATTTGAAATAAAAAAGAAATGAAACGAAAATCCTACTCTCTTATTCGATAACTAACGTTACAAGGGTTCAGAAATTTAGAAATTACATAAATATAATTGAATTTATTTATAAATTTGCAAAATAAATACATTATAAAAAACAAAGAGTTTGTTATATTTGTTTCTTAACACGTATATACAAATATAAATAGTTTATATTTATATAATCGGAAATCTTACAATACCCAAAGGTGTAGTACTTAAAACAGAATTTTATTAAAATGAAAAGTAGAAAGTTGTTTCTACCTGCACCCAAGGTAAAGAAACTTAATAGTTTCGATACCAAGCTTGACCGTTTTCTATGAAAAAACAACTACTTCCTGGGCTATATGCCCCGACGGACATTGAATTACATTCCAATAGAAAACGTATTGTTTACAAACAAGTAGTACTTCGATGCACGCTATTCAGTTTGACGAGGAGCCGTTTGCCCACTCCATGCGGAAAGTAAATTTGTATGCGGCAAAAATGAATTTCGCACGGAATTTTTCTTTGCGCACACATAACAGTTTGCCACTAGTTGACATTAGAAACGTTACTTTTTTTAAAACTTGTTTGTAACTACATAAATTGTCTCATTTGTGGTACAAAATAGTGTGTGCAACTCGTACGTCATTGTCGATGACCCACTCAAGCCAATGACCGTGGGCAATCTACAACTTTCTGCATTCGATGCACAATACAATATAGCAGTTGTTTTAGCTGACTGTTGACTGGTGACTCTGCTTTCTAGTATATTTTTCCTATACAAACTCATCATTGCTTCTATATTACTCCTTTCCTTAAAGATCTGTTCTCTAGGCTATTAAACAATAATTTCCTGCAACATATCTCCTCGTCCCTGTCATTTTCTCTGTAAGCTGTTTTTATATAAAATATGTTCTTATCTGCCTTTTCTAAAGCTATTTTGTGTCTGATCTAGATCTAGCTGTGGTTCAATCTTATCTTTGTTCTAAAATTCTCATATACCTTGTAAACCTTGCTCAACAGCTTCATTCCTTAATAATTTTGGTTTTGTATATTTTAATTTAATTGAATTTAGTGTTAGACGAATTTTGTTATTAAATCCTCCAGAAATTGGACTGTCGTCGTTAATAACATAATACCTATTACCCTAAAATGGTATTACTCGATATAATGGTTTATTCTGTACTAGATTTAAAAAAAAAGGAGTAGGAAAAATATTGTATACAACTTTCGTGTAATATCCATTAAGATAATCGAATGTTATATACATCACAAGGGTCAAAAGTTAAACTTATGTAGTAACCAAGTAATTAAGATGGACCCTTATTTGGTTAAAATGCCCAGAAA
Source organism: Ophraella communa (assembly GCA_035357415.1). Taxonomy (NCBI): domain Eukaryota; kingdom Metazoa; phylum Arthropoda; class Insecta; order Coleoptera; family Chrysomelidae; genus Ophraella; species Ophraella communa. The sequence continues at coordinate 45,565,604 of CM068985.1, read as the reverse complement.
TGTATTGTTTTAAAAATATTGTCAAAAATAGGTACAACTCATTCCAAAGATAAAAAAATCTTTCCGGAACTAGTTATGTCGTTTTGTCTTTTCGAAACATTTTTGTGCGAATAAGGTACCTAAATTTAAATAATGACGATAAAAAAACACAAAAGAAAAGCTTCTATAAAATCCAAGATTTTATAAATAAAATTAAAAAGTTATTAATAAAATTATTTTCCTGAATGAAATTCCAACTAAAATTCTAATTAAATGTTTTTTTGGATTCATACATATCTATGATCAAAATTTACATAATTTTCTTCGATTCCTTGAGAAAATAAAACATCAAATTTAAATGGTCATTGTAGATGACGTCACAGCCCGGCAAAAATATGACACTCTGATCGAAAGTTACCAGGCCAAGAACGATAAACATTTACCAAGATTGCCTAATCAGGCTGATTTGTCCGCCAGCTGTGTGACGTCACTGCAGTCCTTCATTATAACGTTTACCATATAAATGCATAGAAATAATAGGAATTAGACAGTATTTTTATGATTTCTGTAATACTAACGTACCACTATTTGGATTTTTAAGATTAAACACTTATAATAAATATTCCCATAAAATCGTTTTAATACGGCCGAGGACTGCAGTGACGTCACGTGCGATAGATTTTTTGGCGAACGTACGTCTTATGGGATTAAGCAATCCTGGTAAATGTTTATCGTTCTTGTTACCAGGCAACCTCTTTACATGTACTAACCTTGGGCAAATGTCAAAAATAAAAAAAAATTATGTCAAATATGACATATCGATGACATATTATTTGACAACAATAACAATATATCATATATTAATAGTTTATTTTCTATTATTATTTTGTGTAAAACAAATAATTATAGAATTTTAAAAACGTTTTTAATGTCACAATTCACAGGTGAGTTCGTTAAAGATAATCTATGTACTGTAAGTAAATGTTCTTAACTCTGAAACAGATAATCAATGGGAGAAAAATTTCAAGATACCAAAAAGAAAAGTAGATGACTTAGTTAGTTGTAATGATGCCAGTCTTATTTACAATTCGGGAAATTCATTGGCAACCAATTCGTATTATGAATATTATAATCAGTATACCCAGGCACAATGGCAACAGTCTACTGCATATCCTCAGCAGTATTATACTTCACAAGGTGCTTCTGTTCATTCAGTAGAACCTATAACCCAAAATATTTTTAAAACTCTAAACAGCATCAAAGAGAAACCCAAAAATTATCAAAAGAATATATGTAAGTACCTACTATTATATTAAATTAGCACAAAAATTGAACTAAATATATATGCATTTTAGTTAAAGATACTGTTCCTGATATTAATGATTCAACACTCCCAAAAGAATTGAGATGTCAATTCCAGCCTCTATTTTGTAAACTATGTTCGGCTCAATTAAGTAGTAATGTGGTAGCCAAACTTCATTATAAATCAAAAAACCATGAAAAAAAGGTAAGATTCTATTTTTTGTCTTGAGAATTTATTTAAAATGTATGAACTATCACAATAGAATTAAGTTTTTATAATATTACTTTATAATCCTTCAAAAAACAAATAGGTCCGAAAATTTCTAATTGAGCATGCTGAAAAGACTGGAACTCCTTTACATAAAAGAGCAAAGATGACATCTACCTCAAAAGATGATGAAGAAACTGATCCCAAATGGTTTCATTGTGATGTTTGTGACTTACCCTTAACTGGTAAAATGCATGCTGAATCACATTATATGGGCAAAAATCATCATAAGTAAGTGTTGTAATACTTAACACTTTGTTAGGTGCTAGATTTAATTTTATTCAGCTGTTTGGCATACTTTATGTACCACTTGTAGTATATACAAACTAAGAGTATGAAATATTGAGTATGAAGGGCAATATACTAATTAAATATAATCTTTATTTTAGTTAACATAATATTGTTTACCTTGATTGTAAAACTACTTTTTACACTAAAGCAACTAACAAAGGGATATGTTAATGTTAATATCACACAATACAGAATACATTTGGAAATTAAAATATTTAATTTCCAGAGTTGTTATGGGATACAAAATACCAACTGGTTATGGACATTATAATGAGGAAGGAAAGTGGGTTAGATTAAAGTAAGTAATAAAAAATGAATTAATGAATGAATAGAGACGAGTAATTTGCTTTTAATTGTTCTTTTTTGAGATTTCAATATAAATATTTATTATTTTCTGCATGCAGCACTAAGAAAGTAGCACTAAAAGATGGTAAGGATAATGTGGGTCAAGATTTTAAAAAGTTACAACCTGAAATTAAAGTTGCTTCAGCACCTGCTACTATAACCTCGCCCATTTCAGTTGTACCAAATCCAACTCAAAGTAAATTTCACTGTTCAGTTTGTAATGTTGGTACTACCTGCCAGGAACAATTAGATATACATTTTAATGGTCAGAAGCATAAGAAGAAGTTACGTCAAATGGGACTGTGCAATAATACTGAAGGATCTCAAAGTATACAAAGGGAAAGTGAGTTCTATGTCATTTAATTTTACTTTTTAACTTTATATATTTATTGGTTAAACTAATATTTATTCTTCAGATGACTTTTCATCTACTTATTTGTCTCCAAAATATATAAATTAGTAAATGAGCTACTTGTTGTCAATCTTGTAACTTATCACACTCAAATCCTCAATAAAGAGAATAGGACAATTTATTTTTATATTTTTATTGAAAAGACAAATCACAAGAGATTGTTTAGGTCGCATTGGACAGTAGAGAGAAAGTAAAGTATGAATCAATTTTAAAAAACTAAAAATAAATATTGTTAGATATATTTAATTGATGAAATTTAACCTTAACTAAAAGATTTTATTTACTGGCGGATGTATAAGTGATTTTAAAGAAAATCTGACAGTTTTTGGTTGTCACAAAAAAAAAATATATATTTTATGTATGATCAGAGACAACCAAACCAAGTACATGTTAAAATTTTGTTCTACAGTAATGAATTGGTCCACCAGAACCTGAAAGTGAGTTGAGATGGCGCTCGCGCTTCTCAGGAAATTTAAAAAAGCGCGGGCAAACCCTTTTTCGTTTATTTTCTTATTTCTTTCATTAAAAACTAAATACAAAACTAAAAAAAACATACTTTATTAAAAAATACAAAAAGTGGGTTTATATGAAACATAAATGATGTAAACAATATATTAAAGTTATCATATACATAAACATTATTGTGGTCCTCGACATAATATATAGTCTGGGGCCCCATCCTGGAAAATGTCACTAGTGACAATGACAAAAAATGTCGCTTGCAAACTGGCAACGTTGAAGTGACATTAAATGTCTCTCGTAAAGTAGTGGAGACTTTTACACTGTTACTAATAAAAATCTCTTATTCTTACGTTATTCCTTATTTAAACTTAGAATAGTTATTCTAAGTATAAGGTTGGTATAAATTGTTTACAAATAAACTCGGAATAAATTCAGTATAACTATTCCCTCTTTATTCCAAAATATTGATTTGACAACGTAGCAGACGTTGACACAAGTTCATGGAACAGTGTTAAATTAAATGAAGTATGACAGTACGACTATTAAAAAAAATAAAAAAAGTTGCCGGCGTCGGGAATCGAACCCGCATCAGCTGCGTGAGAGGTCAGTGCGTTAACCAATACACCACGAGGGATTATACGTTATTCTATATTTTTTTTGGTTTATAATTTTTAAAATTTTGTTTGAGAAAAGTTCTAACTTTGTGGAATTGGTCGAGATTTTCCTTACCTTGCAGATTTTATTATAAAAATGTCTTTAACTGATCACTTTTTACTTATTTCTGGCAAAACATTAATTAAAAATCTCTTTTAATACCTGGATTTGTTTGGAAAAGTTGTGACATCAGAGCTTAGGTAGTCCATATTAAGTAAAGAATGCAGAAAAATCAATCTTTACTTACTTGGTTCCGACCCCAATATCTTAAAGTTGCCAGTATCTATAAAGTGGAGGATAAACCGCCTCCTCGTTTGTACGTTTAAAGAATTCCCTATTTAAAAGCCTGACTCCTTGTTTTGAAAATCTATATTTTACTATTTGTCAGAATATATTGTAAACGGGTCTATTCTTTCTTTAAAAGCTTTTCTTTTTCTTGTATTTTCCATATCTATGTACATATTTATTAAATTATTAACCTCCTCAACAGCCTCTACACCTTATCGCAAACATATTTTTTAGGTTATACTACACTTAAACAAGGCTTAGGGTAGGTATAACTTTATACCGAGTTTTTATTCCGAGTATAAGTTATTCCATATTTATTGGTAGACATTTTGCCTATTCCGAATTTATTCTCGGTATAAAATATTTATTCTCGGTATAAATATTTATACTCCGTTTATTAGTAAGGCTGTTAAAGTCGCGAGAGACTTTTTTCCGATTCGGCGCATTAGGTTACTGTCATGAAGGATAACCTTATTTTTTTAACCTTCAAAAAGTTACGATTAATTTCGTGGTAGTGAAAGTTTTTACAAGCTTTATTGTTATTAAAAATGGACTTAAACATCTTTCTGAACATGTTAAATGATTTAGATTTAAATGTCTCTCGTAAAGTAGTGGAGACTTTTAAAGTCGCGAGTCGCGAGAGACTTTTTTCCGATTCGGCGCATTAGGTTACTGTCAAAGGTGTTTTTATGAAGGATAACCTTATTTTTTTAACCTTCAAAAAGTTACGATTAATTACGTGGTGGTGAAAGTTTTTACAAGCTTTATTGTTATTAAAAATGGACTTAAACATCTTTCTGAACATGTTAAATGGTTTAGAAGAAAATAAGGACGAAGAAGAGGTTGTAAGAAGGAGGAGGAGAACCCCAGTAGACCCATTCAGTTTGAGTGATGTTTTATTTATAAAACTATTTCGGCTTGACAAAAATTCGGTTAGAAATTTATTAGTGCTATTGTTGAGCCCGTTCATGGTCCAACCCCCTCGTCAGTCAGCCCTGACTATTGAAACGAAGAACGGGTAGAACGGTTTAAACGGGAGTACCAACCATAAATAGAAAAAGTTACTAAATATTTTCACCTTTTCAAGAATAGCAATTTTGTGTCTGCAGTCGACTTTTTTATTTGACATTTGACGACTAGCGACATTTTTTGTCATTGTCACTAGTGACATTTTCCAGGATCGGGCCCCTGTTGGACAAATTACAGGAGCAAAAAAAATCACCAAAACAAAAGTCTAAAATAATTGTTCCACAACCCACTGTTACACAGTTTATAAATAAGAACTCTAATTATTGAACTTATTCTAAAAACGCCACAAAAAACACAGTTAATACAACTCGTCAAAACAATAATGGTGACTGAATACTTTGGCAGTTGGCACGTCACATTTCACATTTACCACAGAATATCAAACAAACTTTACGTTCTAAGGCTTGCCGTTGTGTCAAAAATTCCATGCTCCTAGTGCCATCTGCGCTTACTTTCCAAAAATAAGACAGAGATGTGACATTTCATCAACTTGTGAACTAAACAAGGATAGAGCTAGCAGGACTATTTTATTGGACAATCGAGAAAAAATGCTCATGTATTTGACCGTCTCTTTGGTTGTCTCTGGTATGATACATAATATAACAGAAATATTAGCCTCAACAAGTAGTATATACTAGTAGTCTAGATTTTGGGGCTGATTTATACTAAGTCCACTTGATAAACTTAAGTAATTTATTTACAGCTATAGATTGAAGATAAGTAATTGAGAAACCCCATTGAATGTCTATTGAAATGAATCAATGATGATCATGAGCCCTCTGGATGTTTTTCCTAGCAACTTTTCAATTTGAAGTGGATTATTCTGAATGTAAGATTGTATGAGAGGTGTTATTAAATAGTTGACATTGTCCATGTTTAAAGTAATAAAATATCGGTTTTCTGAGCATTGTAAAAAGTTATTTTCTTGACATTTCAATGTTTTTTTTTGAGAGCAAATATACTTTTAAAATTAATAACTGTCTAATTGCAATGTATTTAAATCATTTTCTTGTTTCAGATGCATCTGATCAAGTAGCATTAGATGTGAATTTGTCAGTTTACAGAACACCTTCTGGTGATTACTACTGTCCTAATTGCAACTTGACTCTTAGCTCAGGAATGCAGTTTAGGTTGCATATCAAAGGCAAGCAGCATATTAAAAAGTGTGCAATGAAATCGTCATAAAATGTAAAAAATTTGTGCCGGGTTTAAAATAGTGCTTTTTAAGGTAAAAAGATGGTTTTAAAGATTTTTTTTTTAAATCAGATTAGGTAAATATCCCAATTTTATCGACAAAAAATATCGTGAATAGTTGTTTCAATTCTCTACAACTATAAAATAAGAATTACCAATTGCCGAAAGAATGATTGACACTAAAAAATCGAAAACATTAAATATATTCGTCTATCTATCTTAGATATATCAATATCTATACTGTATGTTTTAAATGAGAGTGTAATATCAGACAGATAGCCTAGAACATCAGCTGAGCCGAGAAATATGAAATGCCATATTAACATTTCATTAAAAAAATGTTTTGTGTCTATATTGGAGTCTATATCGTCGTTTTCACGTAGTTTGACATTTTATCAATTTTATTTACACAAATGTAATAAGAAAAAATGAATTATAATGAAAGCAATTTAATTAGATGTTGATTAATAATAAAACAACTATTCATCTTTAATTTTGCATTTAATTCTATAAAAAATATATTCTTTAGATCTGACATATTGTAGTGAAAGATACGTACGTAAAAAGCTGTTATGATAAAAAATGTTGGTATTTTTTGAAAAAAAACTCGCTTGTTTCTTTTTTCTGTCGGACTACAATCGAGCGGTCGCGCAATCAGTCTCTTGTACGCTAGATGGCATTGAATTTCAATGAATTGAAAAATATTGAGTTTTTGAAAAAACTTTTTGCTTAGAATTGAGTATTTTATCGATCCTCGAGGTTATTTTGATCAAAAATATTTTCAATGATGAGAAGGGGTGGCAACCACCCCCAGGGTAAGAAGGGAGGCCGGTTCTAGATCACTTTTGAAGTTAAGGGTTTTTATCTTAGAACAAAAAGATACAGGAAGGAGTATATGCAAAATTACCTTGAGTCCAGGGGCTCGATCCTGGAAAATGTCACTAGTGACAATGACAAAAAATGTCGCTAGTCGTCAAATGTCAAATAAAAAAGTCGACAGCAGACACAAAATTGCTATTCTTGAAAAGGTGAGAATATTTAGTAACTTTTTCTATTTATGGTTGGTACTCCCGTTGAAACCGTTCTACCCTTAGAACAAAAAGAAACAGGAAGGAGTCTGTCATATATTAACTTTAAGGAAAATTTGCGACGGAAGTCGGCCATCTTGAAGCTCCTAGTACATAGATAAGAGATATATATATACTGAGATAGATCGGAAACTGCCATTAGAACCTCGATACCAAAACGATATTCGCGACACCTCGCGTCTGGAACCAAGAACTATAAAATAAAGCGGGAAACTTAAATGTATTTAAATATTAATAGGTTTTGATTAATATTTTGATGGGAAAAATCTCCAGGTCTCTTCAATAATACACAAATATACATCTTTATGAAATATTTATTACATTCAATAAATTATTTACATGTGCATGACAAACTCATTTAATTCATGAATTCTAGACAATGGTTTTACTTTTAAATCTAACCATCCAATTAATGACAACCAAAGATTGCATAGCTGAAATTAAATGTTCAATTAATATTTATAAGATGTTTCTCTCTTAAAATTATTAATTAATCCCAAAGTTCTCACAGTTAAAATATTTTAGACACAACACAAACATTAAATAAAGAAGTGTTTAATAAAACTTTTAAGGTTTATTTAAAAAATTAAATTTCACGGTTAATTTAAATTAAAAATTGAATAACCGTGAGATATTAAAAAGTTATTATTTTAAGGCTTTTATTATTTTATATATATTAATTTAACTTACTTTTTCATCTTTAGGAATTCGATGCATTTGATATCCTGTTTTATCGGATTTATTGCATCTAGGAACACAACATTGAAAACCCATTTTTATCTCTAATTAATCACAAATTGTAACAAATACTTCTTATACATTATAAATTACTGTAAAGAGTAACCGAACTTGACATACTATAAACACAAAATGGCAATGAAATTCACAAAACACGAAAATTCTTTGACAGATGCGACATATGAAAGCACACCAGCGTTTTTTGCGGTTGGAACCTCAACTAATAACAATGAACTTTTATTTACATATAAGATTCCTAGCCATGCTCCTAGTATGGCTGTGTTCGGGGAGCACGCTATTTGCGCCATTTGGCGCTATCTAGTACTATTCCTCGTTTGCGTTATATGGCTCTTGGCGCTACATAGCTGGAAAGCGTGCTCCCCGAACACACCCTATGACTCATTGTTTATGTTTACAGTATACTGTCAAAGCAATGTTTGCATGTATATGTCAAAAATGAGCGCATAGGCGTATCATTCGGTTCTTATAAATACTAAATTATTTAGAAAACTAATTGTATTCACACACTTGATTGGTTGAAATTTATTAAAAATAAAAACCCTGATATAATTTTTATTTTTTCTCGGTACGTTAATGGAAACGGAAATTAAAATTGACAATTGGCCGCCATATGCAAGCTCCTTTCTGGACTCAAGGTCATTTTGCATATACTCCTTCCTGTATCTTTTTGTTCTAAGGTTCTACCCGTTCTAACCTCACATAATTATCAACTGTTTAATACTTATTTTTTATAATCGAAGATACAATGAGTGATAAGCAATACGTCAACAAAAAACAAAAAGAATTTCTGGTGGAGTTTATGAGCCAGAATGAGGAACTGCATAGGGGAAAGTTTTCTCAAACGTTCACAAAAGGTTCAGAAAGATGTTTAAGTCCATTTTTAATAACAATAAGTCTTGTAAAAACTTTCACCACCACGTAATTAATCGTAACTTTTTGAAGGTTAAAAAAATAAGGTTATCCTTCATGAAAACACCTTTGACAGTAACCTAATGCGCCGAATCGGAAAAAAGTCTCTCGCGACTTTAAAAGTCTCCACTACTTTACGAGAGACATTTAATGTCTCTCGTAAAGTACAGTCGACAGAAGCAAACATGGTCCGCGGAAAATATGCCAACTAATTTCAAGGTTATCACAATCAGCCAATCACGAGCCAATGTTAACGATAATATCAATTTTAGTGGCTGCATAAGTGAGATGAAAATACAACTACAGCGACAAGGACACGCCCACCCAGGGTTCATGTTTGCTTCTGTCAACTGTAGTGGAGACTTTTAAAGTCGCGAGAGACTTTTTTCCGATTCGGCGCATTAGGTTACTGTCAAAGGTGTTTTTATGAAGGATAACCTTATTTTTTTAACCTTCAAAAAGTTACGATTAATTACGTGGTGGTGAAAGTTTTTACAAGCTTTATTGTTATTAAAAATGGACTTAAACATCTTTCTGAACATGTTAAATGGTTTAGAAGAAAATGAGGACGAAGAAGAGGTTGTAAGAAGGAGGAAGACCCCAGTGGACCCATTCAGTTTGAGTGATGTTTCATTTATAAAACTATTTCGGCTTGACAAAAATTCGGTTAGAAATTTATTAGTGCCATTGTTCAGCCCTTTCAACGGGAGTACCAATCATAAATAGAAAAAGTTGCTAAATATTCTCACCTTTTCAAGAGTAGCAATTTTGTGTCTGCGGTCGACTTTTTTATTTGACATTTGACGACTAGCGACATTTTTTGTCATTGTCACTAGTGAAAGGAGCTTGCATGTGGCGGCCAATAGGAATGATGACTGATTTTAAAAAAATTATCCACGATGTTTTCACGTATGTACTTTATCTAAAATAAATGTTATTTTTGCAAAAAACTAGTTTTTAGATGAGAAATTTTCTTTTTAAATTTTTCGCCAAAACGCTAGAATAGTAATGGCGTCTATCTATGACATCATCGATTCGTAAATACACTGCGACCCGTGTCATCTGTGGATTCTGTGGTAAAAACGTCAAACTTGAAACATTTTGCAGGTTAAAAGAGGGTGGTTAAAAAAGTTTATTTTGTTTTTACTTATTTTGTGCGATTATAATAGTAATCATGATTATAATAGTAATCATGAATCCTAATGTGTATCGATGGTGTGCGATCCCACAATGTAAGAATACATCAATAAAAACGCCGAACAAGATATTTGTTTACGTTCCAAGGAAACCTTGTTTCATTACTAATGTTCTTTGACGTTTTTTTGGTAATATAAAACTGAGATTCTTAATACCTTATAACGAGAAAATATCACATGAACTAAGCAAAGCCAGCAAACAACAGAATAAATTCAAAACATATGTTCGAACCATAGATAATGAATAGAAAGTATCAAGGTCAAACCGAAATGTCAACAATATTTACGAAAGTACGACGTCACGCTATTCTGATTGGTGTTTCAGCTAATATGGCGGATTGTTAAACTTAGTGCTTATATTTTTACTAAAATAAATGTAATCACACATGTAATATAAAAATTAGTGAATTCTTTAGAATTCCCGTACCTTATATAATTATAACAAATCAATATTTTAGTGATTGTTTCTGAATCTGAAGTAGTGAAGTAGACTGCTTGATTAACCGGCACAAATGTTTTATGTCAAACACTTGTGGCGGAGCCAGTGACTACAAACGGAACTACTGCTATAGAATCTAGCAGAAATCTAACTTACTATCAATAATTGTACCAATTATTGTACCTCCATCTTGCTTATATTATGATGTACTAAATTTAACGTCTTTGGAACATTTAAAATTTATTTTATCTAAATAATTAAATCAGAATTTTTTAAAGGAATTGCAAGGTTTGTTTCTTTAGCTGGATAGTTTTAAACTACTTACTCCAATTAGACCAACTTCTTAAAAGCTAAGTAGTGTTGAGTACTAATCAATCAAGTACAAAAATTTAATTTTAAAATTTCAAGAAATTTATATATGTAATTTTATAGCATAAAATATAATGAGTTTTAAACTACATACAGTACATAAACAAACTTACAATTTTGTTAAATAGGAAATAATTGAAGATTATTTAATTTTTGGGATATTTACCTATAATTGCCTATAATTTATTTTAAATTTAAAAATTTTACCTGTTATCCAATTTTATCAAGAACAGTAAATTTCATTTTATTCAATGTTGTTAATTTTTTTTCGGGAAAATATATTTGATACTTTATTATAAGATATTACAAGAGAAGTCTGGTACTATTATACATTTTGTAGATTAGTTATCACTCAATGCAATGTTATTTTAAATATTTAAATTTTCAATCATAGTTTGCCAGTATTTTTGTCGTAGAATATAATTATTATTTTATATTGCTGCTTGTCGAAGAATCTTAATTTATCCGTATAATATAATTATTATTTAATCTTGTAAAAGGAACTTGGCGTTTATATCTCTGAATTGTAAATGTTTAAAAATAAAGATAATGGTATAATGCTTGTAGTTTTTAGAAATATGATATATATTTTTTTTTATTAAAATTAATACAACTGATTGTCATTTCAAATAATTACCATCACTATGTTGGTTTATACAGTGAGTACATAAACGTTTGCATAAATCCCATATTTTTGTAACAAAAAATATGTTGACGAAGTCCTCGATTTATATTTTTTTACGCCCATGTCTGTAAACCTTGTAAGTGATATTTAACAATAACATTCACGTAATGAAATTTCATAACATACTCGTGCGTTTAGATACGAAAACTTGAGAATTTCTTTCTTTAATCAAATTGCAATTAAATTTTTATTTACGTAATACTTTATTTGGTCGCAAGATAAGCAAGCTTTGAAAACAAGATCAGCCTTTTGTTCTTGAATAAAACATTACTGAACCCTCAGGATCAAGGCATGAGTAACGACGGTGCTGTTTCTCCCAAAGAAAAACCCCAAAACAAGACAGACTTTCTTGAAATCGACGTATTCCCAGTTATTTGAAAGATTACCATCTTTAAAAGAATAGAGGAAGAATGTAGTGAAATTCAGAATGAGACTCTTTCTACGTTTTTTATGTCAATTAGACAGGTAGGCAAACGATTAATACCAAAAGATTGGCTTTATTAATCAGAAAAACTAGACTGACATTAATATGTCATGATAATAATCTGTCTAATACACCTATATCTTTATTGAATACTCATGCGCAAATATTTTTGAATTTTCCCCATCCACTGCTAAAATATAGATGTTTTTTGGCGACGGATACGCAAGTAACTTGAGTATCATGCACTAATGACGTCATAAGTATCAGTTTGACATTGGACACAGATACTCAAGTTCGGCAAGTGACAGTTGCTCTAACCTTAAAATTCAGTGCATTTAACAACACGTTGTTTCAAGTACGTGGTTTAGGAAAATTTGACCAATCAGGTTACATCAGAGAGAGAGAGATAGAAAGTTAACGCGTAAGTTTACCACTCTCATTCATGGGTAAACGTTTTGACAGATTAATGTATCATGCGTATCAGATATGACGTCATAGCTAAGTCGCTCGAATGCAACATTTTAGATACTCGTGATATCAGCATGTATCAGTCGCCAAAAAACATCTTATGACTACTTCTTGCCATAGAACACAATGTATTGCTACCCAGGAATACCACAATTTAAATGAAAAAACCCTGTTAGCTGTCAAAAGCTAGCTTCTATTTGCCGTATACCTCCGGCAGCTCAGGCCATAAACAAACCACAAAGAAGAAGTTCCAATTTTCATTTCGTTTATTTTTGTTAGTGCGTAGAACAATAAAAATACTGCGATGGTCCAAAAAAACAATAGTATATTGTGCAACAAGGTGGAAAAGTGTTGCACACCATACTTTTTCTACGGCTGCATATTAATAATAAAAATAAAGAAGTGAATTCATAACATTTTATTATTATTATTGGTTATAAAATAAACGGCACATACTTAATACAAAAAAAAAACTAATTTAATTAATATACGGATTGACAGGCTTGCCAACACAATTTTATAAGGGGCACGAACATTTAGGTGGAACTACGAGAGTGGGAGTTGGTTCGCGCATGAGTATTAAATTTGGGCCACTAACGAGATGGGTCTATTGAAATAACAAACACCAAATCTTCATTTTAAAGTAGGAAAATCGAGGTGTTTTCGTTGGACCACCTTGTATTTGTGTCTGATTTAATGAAATAAAACAAATAATTTTTCAAATCTAAGATTTATTGCTACTTTATCAGAATCTTAAAAATAATATACGACAAACTACATAAAACAAGAAATTATTATACCAGCTACACTAGATAATAAAACACTGATAAAAATATAATAATTCAGATAAAAATATTGTCTCGTTGGTTAAAAATTGATAGAAAAGTATCAAAAGGCAGCTTCCAAGATTTTACCTTGATTTTTATTTATTTTAAAAACCAATTATTAATAAAATACATATCTTTAAAAGTAAATTAAAAATTTTAGCTTGCAGCTTATAATACTTATCAGGACTAGTCAAATCGAACTGATTTAAAATTTTCTACTACGAATGAATTTAACGTAAGAAAATTAAAAAACGTAGTTTTATAATTTATAAGAGATTACAGAAATTATTATATATATATTTAATATATTATAATTACATTCGCAAACTCCTGTTTATTTATATAATTAATTCTTCCTTGTCGAACTTCTAGATATGTTTAAAAAACTCCAGAAAAACAAAAAGCACTGTAAAAATATTTTGTTTTACAAACAAAGTAACGTTACATCAAAATGAATGTTTACTTTGTGTCAGAATATGTAAAAAAAATAAATTTTTCATTTAACTTTTTAAGCAGAATTCTCATCTATAAATAATAAAAAAAATAAAATGATTAAATATGAATTTCGTATTTTATCACAATAAAAATACAATGCGAATTAGTTTAAACAGCAAAATCCAACGCTCTACTGCTTCATATAAGGATATTCAATATCCGTTAAAGGAACGAATGTTTCTTTAATCGATTGTGGATTGCCCCATCTTAAAATATAGTGAGGACCTCCTGCTTTATCGTTTGTGCCTAAAACAAATCAAATAATACATATTTAACAAAAAATATATCCACAATTAAAAATTATTTTCCAAATGGTTTTAGGAAACTACAGAATATTACATTCTTACCCGATAATCTAGCACCACCAAAAGGTTGTTGACCAACAACACTACCAGTAGATTTATCATTAACGTAAAAATTACCAGCCGTCATTTTTAGTTCTTCTACTGCACTTCGCAAAAATTTCCTAAAAAGTGAATCAGAATTAGCTAAAAAACATAAAAATACTAAAACCTAGTTTTATTAAATAAATTCAGGAAGATCCGATTCTAAACAAGCTTCCCGTTGATTGGGAAAAGTGCCATAGGTATAAATAACCCCTTTGATATTTAAGGTGGTTCCAAGGCGAGGCCACTTTTTCTTAAGATGATTCCCAAATTTTATTGGCAAGTTAATACTAGTGCTTTTTACCGTTTCTTAAATTTTTAGAATTTTTGACCGTTTATATCGCGAGAAACTTAAGGTAGGTATATATTGTTGTTTAACCGTAAAAGAATAAAAAGATAGTGGCGTCCATTAACTCTTATATTCACCAACCCATTTTATAGACAGCATTAACTTGGAGTCGAACCCAACTTTCGACGTGGATTAACTCGGTAACAGTGAATGGATGAACTTTAGGCATTAGTGGGACCAGCATACATTCAATATTGTTTGGATCCCACACAATTTGTCAATCGCTCAAAAAAAGGCTCGTATCGATTGGTCGAAGGAAATTCTCAAAAAATACGATCGCGGTGCTTCGAAACACGTCTATGACATCGTTACAGGTGATGAATCGTGGATTTACGCCTATGAGCCCGAAAGTATGCAATCGATTGTATGGGTGTTTCAAGATGAGCCCCATCCAGCAAATGGTCGCCTATTTTTTCGAAAAAACTGGACATGTCGCAACCGTACCACTAAAACAACTCAGAACAGTCAATTCTGAGTGGTACACAACCGAAGACGGATCACTCTTCACCACGACAATGCGAGCTCCCACACATCGGCTCAAACAACTGCTTTTTTGAGCACCCAAAACATCGATTTGATGCCATACACCGTATAGTCCTGACTTGGCACCGAATGACTTCTTTTTATTCCCGTACATAAAAAAACAAACTGAGAGGTCAACGTCTTTCGACAATTTTTTGAATACTTTGAAGAACAATAAAGTGATTTTCGATTATTAATATTTGTTTTTATTTCCTAATCCCGAAATATAAAAGGCAACTCTCGTATATTGTATTTCTACGATCAACACAGAAAATTTCATATTCCTTACTATTATTTGAACTACAAAATAGTAAATCCAGTACGCACGCTCTAAAAATGTACCTGAAATTAATATTGCGTCTGCTTTACTGTAAATATTAATTTTTACAGTAATAATTAGGTAGTATAAGTGGCAAAATATGTAGATTGAAGTTAAATATAGTATATTACATAACGAGTGTGGAAAGTGAAGTATTACGCACAAGTGAAGTTTAGCACGAGCCACGTAGTGGCGAGTGCGGAAACGTAACGAGTGCAAGAAATACACTTTCCAACGCGTTGTGTACACGATTTTTCCTACGACCCCAATATTTCTTATAATATATTTTAAATTTATTTTAATTGTTAGTCATGTTAAAAATTAGGATTTAAACGAGTTTATATATTACATTGAAATATAATTAATTAAAATCAAATAACCACCTTTCTCAGGAATTCACATCAAAATTCTTTATTAGATAAATGACATTTTAATTTTTTTTTGTGGGCTCTATAAAAATTAAAAGTAAAATGGTCTGTTGGTGAAATTAATTGAAAAGTAATGTAATAATAATAATAGACACAAAGATAATTGTAAACAGAAACACAAACATAACTTCAAAAAACCACATTCGATACATGCACGGAACATAAACACAATATAAAAAAGAAGAATGAACTGTTCTTCTTTCTAAAAGTGTTTTTATAAAAATAATAATACTGAATAAAAATATGTTTATTTTTTAAAAATTTAAAAACCTTTAAGAAACTTTATTCTTTATTCTTACTTTATACAGAAAAATTTGTATTGGCAATTACCATAAAATATTTGACACAAGGAAGATTTAAAAAAAAATTAAATGTTCCTTGCTTTGACATTCATGTGTTTTTACAATTAATAAATTTGACGTAAATGTCACAGATCATAGAACTATATTTTTTTACTTTTCAATACGTGTATTGATATTAGCTACTTTCTTAAGTACCAATAAGTGTGCAATCTAGCACTTCCATATGTGGTCGTAGGAAAAATATATTTTTAATTTAATCGTAGAAAAAGTATAGTGTGTTGCTCTTGCAACTATCTGCACTTGTGATACAATTTACTATTGCAGAATAAGTTAAAAAAAAAACGCCACAAAAAGATACAGTTAATACAACTCGTCAAAACAATAATGGCGACTGAATACTTTGGCAGTTGGCACGTCACATTCAGAGTCACATTTACCACTTGGAATATCAAACAAACTTTATGTTCTAAGGTTTACCGTTGTGTCAAAAATTCCATGCTCCTAGTGCCATCTGCGCTTACTTTCCAAAAATAAGACAGAGATGTGACATTTCATAAACTTGTGAACTAAACAAGGATAGAGCTAGCAGGACTATTTTATTGGACAACCGAACAAAAATGCTCATTTACTTGACCGTCTCTTTGGTTGTCTCTGGTTCTAATCAAGTAATCCCTGTATTTTTCTATCTTGGTTAATAATGAACAATTTACTACCTCAACAAAAGTCGATATAGTTTGGTTCAGAGGCTAGTAGTAAAAAAAATAAATTACAGGCTACAATTGCTAAGCTTTACATTGAAAAAGTTTTACTTGAAACAGCTGTCATGGGAAGAAAATCTTTCTACTAGCGTGCAGTAAATTCCAGTGTTTTGCAATCATTTTAGTGCTGAAAGAGTTTAATTTTGAGAAATTAGTAAATAAAATGTATATCAAATTTATAATTTTATATTTGCTGCATGGTCACAATTTGAATCTTAAAATCTCTCAATTTTTAAGTTATATTTTGCTTTTAAACTCTTGTGTTATTTTTTACTCAATTCACCTGAGATTTATATAGATATTTATGCAAGGCCATGTCTTTTTAGAAAATCAATCCATAATGCACATTTATGTATACTTAAAATTTCCAAACAAATTCAACAATACACTAAAAAGTCATAATTACTTACTCGTCTTGAGCGAAAATAGCACCAGTAAGGGCAAAAGATGTCGAAGATCCAACAATATCAAGGGTATCCTTTATTTTATCATCTTTATATACATAAACTGTGAGAACAGGTCCAAATATTTCTTCCACCATTATTTTATCTTTTGGATTCTTAGTTTGGACGATCGTTGGCTCAATGAAGTATCCTACGCTAAAAAACATAAAATATATAAAAAGTTAGACTAAAATTCGAACGAAATGGTAGGCGTATGGTACATATACCTGTCATCATATTTGCCACCAGCTAAAATTTCTAGATCGGAAGAGTTTTTAGCGTGCTCAATATACCCTTTAATTCTTTTGAAGGCTTTATCGTCGATGACAGCCGATGTAAAGTTACTGGCATCGGTCGGATCTCCTATCTTCAACTGATTTCTTTTCTCTATTAGTCCTTCTTTAATCTACAAATAAGAAACGTATCAAGAACAAGTAGATCAATACAGAGTCAAATTAATACATTATACACATAAAATACACCTTTACCTTTTATTGTATAATTTTTTCATTGTAAAACAATAACACATAGTATTATAATTTTAACAATGATATATTTGAAGTTAGGTTAGGTTACCAATGATATATTTGAAGTTAGGCAGAAGTTACAGTATTACTCAAGAATCAAAATTCACTTACCTTTGACCAAAGCGATTCTGGAACATACATCCTCGAACAGGCGCTACATTTCTGGCCGCAATATTCAAAAGCACTTCGAATAGTTCCATTAACTACGGTCTGTACATCTGCAGATGGATGGACAAAATGATAATTTTTGCCACCACATTCACCAATCAGTCTTGGAAAGTTTTTGTAGATATTAATATTTTCTCCTACTTGTTTCCACAGTCTTGTAAATGTTCTAAAAATGATATTTTTGTTTATAAAATATTGACAGTTTATACATTTTTTGAGACCGCAGGGATTTGGAGGGGTAGGTTCAGCAACAAGGAGCAAATAGTAGGTGGCGCTAGAGTAGCAAAAGGGTAAAAAGACAACCCTCCATGGGTGTGTTCTGTGTGTCAATCTGACGATGCTTCTTAGCGAAACGGCCGTCATTGTAATTTAAAACATATTTTTTCAAATAAACTTGAAAGTTACGTTGAAACGAAGAGTTTTTTTATTATTCTTAATCAAGAATGATAAACATTTATCGTTCTTGATTCTCAATAAGATGGACTTCCAAAAAGTAAGAGTTAGTACAATAAAATTAAATATAGTGTTGTAAATCATTTTATATTTATAAAAACCAAATGATACGCATATGCGCTCATTTTTGACATTTTTATGCAAATATTGCTTTGACAGCATATTGTAAACATAAACAATGCGTCTTACAAGGAGCTTCAAGATGTCCGACTTCCGTCGCAAATTTTCCTTAATGTTTCTTTTTGTTCTATGGTTCGTTCTCAAGAATGATAAAAAATTTACCAGGATTGCTTAATCCCATAAGACGTACGTTCGGCAAAAAATCGATCGCACGTGACGTCACTGCAGTCCTCGGCCGTATTAAAACGATTTTATGGGAATATTTATTATAAATTATAAGTGTTTAATCTTATAAATCCAAATAGTGGTACGTTAGTATTACAGAAATCATAAAAATACTGTCTAATTCCTATTATTTCCATGCATTTATATGGTAAACGTTATAATGAAGGACTGCAGTGACGTCACACAGCTGGCGGACAAATCAGGCCGATTAGGCAATCCTGGTAAAATGTTTATCGTTCTTGGGTTCGTTCTAACAATTTATTTTGACATAGCCGATCACAGGACAAATTCTTCTTTTCTACTATTTATAACGTTCTGTGATACTTCCTCTTGCTACTGTGGCGCCACCAAATTGTTCCCTTTCGATGAACACTTTTTAATACATCGAAAGGGACAGAAGTGCCAGTTTTAATCCCAAGGGACCAAAGTAAAACATCTGAACTAGATTGACAGTTTTTAACTAAGATAACATAAGTGTACTGCAGCATAGTTTGTTAAACACCGGCAATTGTCTATTTATTTGAATTAGTTTTTTTAATAGGTTTTATTATTTCCACATAAATTATTTTTTTTATATTATTATTAAAATTTTAATTGAGTTTTAGGTGTTTTGGACCCTACGATGTAAAAAATAGCGTATAATATACTATTTTATCACAATTTACAAATCAGATCAAGTGATATGTAAGATGTGTTCAGAAAATAAGGGGAATTTTTGAATATCGACGGTTTGGACAGACCAAATTTAAAAATTTTCTAATGTTGGTACCTAAATATCTGAAGTCTGATAAATTCATTGTTGACTTTTTCATTGAGAGCTCCTATAGTTAGACGTGTTTCTATGAACTCGGCGATTTTCATTTATAAAAAAGGGATCGATATTTCTTTAATTATTGATTTAGTTCGACCCTTCATCGAACTATAATACTATAAATTAAGGATATAAGGATACTTACGGGACACTTCCTGTGAAATTTATACCTGCCAAATGAGGAGAAGCAGTAATTGTGTCTCCAAATACAGGACCATCGGCAGGAACAAAGTTGACAACGCCTGGTGGTACTCCAGCTTCTCTACATATCTTAAATATTAACCAATTAGACAAAAGGGCAGTGTCACTAGGTTTCCACAAAACTGCGTTTCCCTAAGAATTAAATAAGAAAACTGATCAACAACCAGCAAACAAATTAATGTCCTTTTTAAATATTAGTATTTAGTAATTTTAAAGTATAGATATTAATTATTTTTAAAAGCTCACCATGAGTGCTGGCGTATAGGCCAAGTTCCCTCCTATAGCTGTGAAATTAAATGGCGAGACGGCAGCTACGAACCCGTCAATGCCTCTATACCTCATAGAATTTTTAGTTATCCTGGGATTCTCTGATATGGGTTGATATTTAAGTGCTTCCTTTAAAAAATAAGCATTTAGCCTAAAAAACATATAAATAAACGAAGATATACAGATAATTGAATATATCTTTTAACAATTACCTAAAAAAATCAATTAGTTCTGCGGCTGAATCGATTTCTGCTTGAATTATAGTCTTAGATTGTCCTAATATCGTGGCAGCATTTAATTTCGCTCTATATTCGTTAGCCATTAAATCTGCAGCTTTCTCCCAAATCTGAAGCCTTACAAAAACAGTAAAATTAATATATTCAAATGTAAATTAACCCCCCACATTTATTAAATATTAATAAAAAGCAAATTATTGTTTAATTATTTTATAAAACGTCGAGGATCATAAATCATTCAAAATTCTAGCATCAACTTAAAAAATATATATATTTGCCCAAATATGTTGTTAAATTCCGGCGCTGTGAAGTCATTTTTGGCTGGTAAGTAGACTTACCAGCTCAAACACTCAAAAACTGTTATCCTCCTTATTGTAGTAAAACTCATTTTCGTCATTTTTGAGTGATTAATTTAGTGTTACTGGTCGGTTTCTCGCATAATATTAACATTTACTGCACTCTTAATATTTAAAACGGTTTCGTATAGTAACTGAAGTAAAATTATAGTACAAAACGAGTAAAAAGTGTCTTTTATATGTTACGATTGTATCCACAAGTTGAAACAGCTTTGTAAGTATTTTTAAAAAGTATCTCTGTTATAATAATTTTATAAATGTTAAAATAATTAACTTAATTACATAAAAATAGCGTAAATTAATCTGGGAAACGTAATTAAGTACATTTATATTATGATCCATTTATACAGATAGGAAGTAGGGTTAATGGAAACGAATCAAATATATATTTTCAAATAACTCTAAATTTCTAAATATATATATATATTAAATGCAATGTTATATCTAATAAATGTCATCTGCCATTTATATGTAGTATAAAATTCACCTTCAAATATGTAAATAGGAAATTTTGAATAAAATAGCGACGTCTATTGTTGCTAAGTGGTTGCTAGGGAAGCCGTGCGTTTTTTTTACCGTGCGTAAAGAGATACATTACATAGGTTGTAGATTGTCTGTAATTGACGCATTAGAGGGGTGGTCGTTGGTAAAAAATTTGATTATAGTAGAAGTTGGTTTAATATTTAAAATTGAATTTCAATACCTTATGTTGAAGATTATATTGGACCAAATTTTAAAAATTATTAAGTATTGTACAAATTATCTTATTTAATAAATATAAATATCTTAACACTGTTGATTCTTACCTTTCTGATATTGGTACTGCATCCCATTTCTTTTGCGCCTCACACGCGGTATCAATTGCTTTTTGAAGAAGATTTTTGTCAGCATAGTAAAATTTCGCCAATTTCTTTTGATGGTCATGTGGCATAACCTTTAAAAATAAAGTAATTAACAACAGCTTTATTGTTGCATTGATTAAATGAACTTTATATGTTAATGTCTTGGAATTTTTTTTACCTGATACCTGACATCTTTGGTTTGAATTTCTTTGTCACCTATAACAATAGGTACATCTTCAATTTTGGCCGACGTTTCTTTTAAAACATGTTCCAACTCGGATCTTTCTTTTGATCCTTTTAGATATTGTAAAACTGGCTCATTTGTTACTCCAAAATCGTTTACATTAAATTCGGGCACGACAGAACTTATACATCTAGCACCAATTCTAAAATTATTTAAAAAAAAGTTGATTAAATTAGACTTGAAAATAATGTAGACTATCAGGAAAGTTTATTTTTGGCAAATTACCAAGAAAAGCCATTCGCTCAATGGTTTGATTTGAGTGCTAGTTTTAAAAATACAGGTAAGATTTTTTATAACAAAGTTGTTATATGACACGCTTTCGAGTATATCATATAGAGACTATCTCTAATCATAATAATAGGTATGTTATAATTATTTCAATAGAAAATACAAAAGAGCATTCGATTATTCAAACTGCAAGTTCAGATAATAAAGATGAAAACCTAATTGGTGTTTCAAAAGCGTTTTTATAATTCGAGTATAAAATAGACTTCATTGTAACTCACTCGTCTAATTTGGTCTAATTTTTTGTGTCGCATTTTATTAGACAATTCTAAAATTAACTAAGATTCTTCCATTTTCCTTTAAATTGGTTACATTTATATCTTATATTATATTTTCTTAAATTATTTATCACTCCAATTTAGTTTTAAAATCAAATTTATATTTCAAACTTGATATATCTGACATATGTCATTTTAGTAAGTACCAACATAATTTAATGAACACAAAAAGTACTAATTGTTCTATAATTTTATTTAAAAATCATAAATAAATGAGTATTATAAAAAATATTGTGTAAAACTTTTGCCAAAATGACCATTTGTAGCACTTTCTTTCTTTCTCTAGCTGATCTGTGGTTTCTATGGCCAAAACAACAAAAACCAATATTGTTAAGGTGTTTGCCGTAGGCATATAATAAAACATTGTTAGGTTATTGTGTTTATTAGAAGTTTTATTTTTAATCAAAAATGGCATTTTATTCATTTTTCTTAACTTTGTGGCTTCCTTTATTATTAATTTAATAGGCTGACGATAAAAATGTCAACAATACTTAATTTACTACCCAGCTAATTGTGAGAAAAAAATTTAGATGGAAGGAATAGAGATTGTAAACTTCGTTAGAGCATTGGAATCTAACAGATTTTTTTGAAGAAAATCCTTCACTGCTTAAAAATAAATTTTTAACTTTTGTATGGAGACGAAAACATTGTCTAAACTCTGTGAGAAAGTTCATAGACATTTTTTGTGTCCCTTAGATTCTTCTTTTCAATCTTCAGCATTTCTCTTCGATCTTCTTCTGTCTCTTATATAAAATTCGCTAATACCAAATCCATTTCACAAAAAAGCACAACAAACAAAACAAGAACAAAATAAGTAATAATAGATTAAAATGACATTATCAGTTCTTAAAAAAGTTATAGAAAGTATAAAAACAGAGTGGAGCAGTTTACAATGTCAAACAAACGAGATTAGACCGTATTTTAGAAAGCGACATGAGTTATCGGTGGAAAAGAAAATAGTCATGTGGCAGGGAAGAATTATCGTACCAGAAATATTACGTAGAGCAACCTTGAAATATTTGCATAGAGGACATCCGGGCATATCTGCAATGAGAGCACTTGCAAGGTTCTATGTTTGGTGGCCATCAATAGAAGATGATATATCTCTTTGGATACGTGAGACTAGCTTTACCCGACTTGATACAATAACTTCCATAATGTCCTCTTATGCCACATTCTTCGCAAATGTTATTTTTAGCTGGACAATCGTTTTTTGCGTGTTTACTTTGTCTTCCACATCGTCGGCATTGATTTTCTGTTAAAGTTTGTGTGAGTTTTCTCTGATTTTTCGTTATTGTTTTATTTTGTTTTGACTTTTTTTGTATCCGTTTAATTGTTTCTTCTGCACAATCACCTTCAGCAATTTCACGTGACTGTGCCACGGCGAAAATTTGTGCAAATGTTACTTCATCTTCTGCTTCACTCCGAAGATCAGGCCATTTCTGTTTCAAATCAATTTGTAACTGTTCGTGATTCAATCCGGTAGCAAATCTATCCCTCAACTGTCGTTCGAGTAAATCGCCTTCATAACCACAATCTCTACTTAATTCTTTTAATTTGTTGGCGTAATGTTCCATTGTTTCACCTTGTTCACGTATGCAATTCCAAAAATCTGTTAATGCTTTGTATCTTGTTTTCTTAGTACGGTAGAGATTCAATAATTTTGTTTTTATTTCACTATAAGTCTTACTTTCAAAGGATGGTGTGAAAGCAACTTTTAGTTGGTGGAAAATGTCAGGATTTAAGCAATTGATAAGTAAGTCTTTCTGTATGGGTAGGCATTCTTTTCCCCATATACTACATTTTGCTTCAAAATAATCTATAAAGTTTTCTGCTGTGGTTGTTGCCGGGTTGAATACCTCACATTTAAAATTTTTTATGATATTCTGTGATGTATTAGTATCCGTTCCGCTGGTTGACGGTGTGGGATCCATTTTATCACATACTAACTGTTGGATAAGCTGTGTGAGTTGTTGCTGCTGTAATTGTTGCATTTTCAAAAATTCCCCAAATTGAGCAGGGTCCATTTTAATCCTCGTCGCCACAAATGTTATAACTTAAAAGCTGTTTTCGTTAGAACAAATATATTACTGACGTTTTTTTTTAAAGTAATTTGACAACCAGTATATAATTAATTATACTAACTTGTTTTTTTGTAACTAACTGTCATATATATAAAATAATATAAATAATTGGGTTTATAGCAAGTTCCAAAATCTTCCAAAATGTTTTCAGATTTAATACTACATATTTCTCTATATACGAACTTGTCCGAAGGTTTTAGGAAAAAGTCATAGATAATAGCATTTTATGATAGAAAAAAATTTCTTTCTTTGCTATTTTTTTTCTATTTCTATCTCTAACAAGTTACAGAGTACACAGTCAGTTTAATTATAAGAAACAAAAACGGTTTTTCAAACATCTAGATATGTCTCCCGATTCTTTCGGAAACATTTTCCAGTTAGATTTTTAAATTGTTAATGACACACTTTTTATATTATTTACAAACATCCTTATGTCGTTCAACTCCACAGTTAAATATAGGATAAAAATATGTTATTTTCTAAATATAAAACTGGAAATATCCAAATTATTTTAAAATACCTACACTGAATATTTAGATTTCTCTCAATCCAAAAATAGGTAATTAATTGACAACATTCCCCTCGGGATCGTCAATATTTATTGACCCTTCCCTATATAGATAATTCTTCTATAAGTCAAGATCAGCTGTTTCATTTTGGTTATGAAGAGGACTGTATAGTGTTTTCCTTGGCAACAACTAAATCTATTTACTCTAATTTAGTAGTCAATGATCATATTAAACCTTTGTCAATGGAAAATTACCAGGGAATTTCTGTTTATAAATGGACTCTTCTCTAAAGATAACCTCGATAACCTTTGAAAGTGATAATGATTTAGTTAATTATTTATATGAACTTATACTTTAAAAATAACACAATTTAAGTTAATTACATGCAGATAAATGTTTATCTAATAAAAGTTCAACTTAGACTGACCTTTGAATATTTGGAGTCAAGCTCTGTTTACAGAACGATAACATGTCTCTAAAAACTCTGTTTACGGGTTGCATCAAAGAAACTATTCACTATATATTATAAAATTACCGCTATTTAACTGCATTTAACAAGTGCTGAAATAAACACTATGAAAAAAGTTCATCTACGTGTATATGCACTGAATAGGTACATGACGTCAAGTTTATATAAGAGAACCTGCGTTTTCATTTGATATTTGACAGTAAATATAGAGGGTGATTTTAAAATGTGTCTTTGTTTTTCTTACAAAAACATTCTGTATTTGTTTGTATAACATAGATGTGGTGTTTTTAAATTACCCAAGAAAATGTTTCAATCACTGTACTATATATTTGTATTTATATTTTCGTTATTAAAATAAATTTAGCTAAAAATACTTCAAAGAATCTAATTCCAATTCTAAACCAGTAACACTTCTAGGTTAAGTAAAATTTATAGGAGTTAATTACAAATTAATGACTTCCTTATTATGTTATTTATTTGCTTTGATATGTTTTATTAATTAATAATTTTTAAATATTGCTGTACAATTTAATGCGATTATTAAGAAAAAATTGATATAATCCTCGGTAGTATAGTGGTAAGTATCCCCGCCTGTCACGCGGGAGACCGGGGTTCGATTCCCCGCCGGGGAGGATATTTTTTATTTTTTTTAATTAAAAATAAAAGCCACAATACTTTTTAAAACGAATTGACTTTTAATAATATGATTTACAATAGAAATAAGTATCTAGGATTCCCATGTACTTATTAATGTTTGCTTATGATCTTTAAGTTTGCAACCAGCTCGTTGTATTTTTGGTTGCATATATAGTAGGTTTATCTCAGAATCTTTATTTTTACTAAGTAGCCTAAACCTGGCATCTTTATGTCAAATCTCCGGCTAACGATTCATTTAGTTATTTGATCTTCTACTCCACGTTATATTGAATATATTTTAACCCAAGGTGTGTTATCCTTAGCAATCATTAAATTTAAAATGATTTTAATGCAAGGACTCTTCTGGCCAGGTCGATTGGACAATACGAGGGTTGTCTGATAAGTTTCAGACCTCAACATGAAGATGGTAAACAAAAGTTGGGGAATGTTTTTGCGCATGCATTAAAAATTTTAGCCATTTTGGACGCGCAGTTGTTGTTTGACAATCATTTGAGTGAGTCGATGTGAGTGTTTTTATGAAAATGGAAAAAATCGAGTATCGAGCTGTCATTAAATATTTGTTTTTGAAAGGCAATACGCCTACGCAAATCAAAGACGAGTTGGACGCTGTGTACGGGGACTCTGCACCATCATTTACCACCGTGAAATTTTGGGCTGCTGAATTTAAACGTGGCCGTACCAGCTTGGGTGACGATGAACGTTCGGGACGTCCAAAAACTGCAACCACTGACGATAATATCGCTCAAGTTCACCAAATGGTGGTAGACAACCGTCGAATTAAAATTAGAGAGATAGCAGAGGCTATAAACATGTCCAAAGAACGTATTCGTCACATATTGAATCAAGATTTAGGCATGAGAAAACTGTCCGCGTGTTGTGTGCGGCGTTTGCTCACTTTAAACCAAAAACGTGTTCGAATGAACATTTCCAACTCTCTGTTGGCGCAATAAATCAGAGGGTTGGTGCCGATTAATTACTGTAGATGAAACTTGGATACACCATTATACTCCAGATACAAAAACAGATCCAAAAGAAGCAAAGGTTGTTCCTTCGGCTGGGAAAGTGATGGCAACTGTTTTCTGGGATAGTCATGGAATTATCTTAATCGATTATCTTCAAAAAGGAAAAACCATTACAAGAGCATACTATGCATACCTTACTTGACAAGCTGAAGGTAGAAATTGCGGAAAAACGGCCACATTTGCAGAAAAAAAGAATTTTGTTTCACCAAGACAATGCGCCGTCTCACACCTCAGCGGTTGCCATGGCGAAAATCCACGAATTACGGTTTGAATTTCTTGACCACCCACCTCACTCACCAGATCTAGCCCCAAGCGACTTTTTTTGTTCCCCAAGCTAAAAGTTGCGCTCGGAGGACAGAGATTTTCGTCGAATGAGGAGGCCATCACCTTCGTAAACAACTATTTTGCAGAGAAAGACGCCAAGTACTATTTGGACGGGTTGAAGAGATGGGAGCATCGCTGGGAGAAGTGTATATAGACTTACAAGTAGACTATGTAGAAAAATAAAAATTAATTTGAAGAAAAAATGTCTAGTATCTTTGTTAGGTCGGAAACCTTTCCTACAACCCTCGTAGAACTGCCAAAGACTTTTTGTGAGTAGTAGTATCTTTGTTAGGTCGGAAACTTTTCAGACAGCCCTCGTAGAACTTCAAGACCTACATATACAGTAGTCATTTATTTGAAATAAAACGTATTAATTAAATATATTGCACATAAAAAACTTAAAACTACCTACATATTATTAATACTATTATACCAAGATACTGTTTTAACGAAAGTAAATGTTGATATCTTAGGTTAGGTTAGGAATTACCGATTGTCCGAAAATATGCGTTACACTTTCTATTCACACACACCCTCTTAATTTCTTCAGATGTTAACTTTTTGCTGCTTTGATTAAATTTGTGTTGTTCTACAATTAATATTTTCCCACGTTGACTTGATACTTCGCGAATCGACATGTTTATAGAGCTGCTCTTAACCGTCCCAATTACGCAATAAAACTAACTCATTCATAAATTCCTATAGAGTTTAGACAAGATGGGATGGTAATTTGAACAGGTAAATTTTTCAATCGAGCACGTTTACAAACCGCATGTTCGATCAAATTAACATACTTATAACTCGAAATGACCACGTTTTACGATCAACATTTTACCGACCCTGTATGTAACGAGATTTTTTGAGACACGACGAAAATTAGCCCACGCCCCGTACATTTGCAAGCGACGCGACCCTCGATCAAATTTTTACAATGCACACCCACGCGAAGCGAGTTTAAGGGGCCTATTTTGTAATTTATCGTTAAGTAACGACGTCGTTGCATTAACGACTATAATGCGAACGACACTTTTTAAAAAAGTATTCCATAAAATTATCGTTACATTAAAATCTAGTGACAAAACATAACGATAATATTTGTCTGATTGTATAAAGGTTGGTATTAATTTTTGACATCTTGTACTTTTGTCAGTGTTTTGTGCTGGTTTGTTAGGTTAGGAGAAGTTTGTTGATAAAGGTTTATTTAAAATGGAAAACAAAAGTCGTTCCAGCAAGACAACAAGGGCACAATATATACTTTATTTAGATGAACTCAGTACAAATAAAGCATTCAGAGATAAAAAATTTGTTCATTTTTTTTTGTTCACCATTTCTTCCTCGTTTTGGGGGACCTTATATGATTGTTAATTAGATGATCAATCATAACAACTTCATGAATTGACCTACTAACACTAGCTTGTGATGATCCATTTAAATAATCTACACTCACAGATTTTTGATAAATCCCATGAGCTAAGAAGTGAATGGTTGTGAAAAACCTAATTATGGCAGGTGTTCTAGTATTTCGCCTACCTTGATTCAAAAAACGCAACATGTCCTGGAATAATTCATTAGCGGCTTCAATGTTTAGTCGATACATGTGTCGGAACACTTCGTCGAGATTACTTCGATCTCGTAAAACTCGAAAAGATGTCCTTATCTGTCTAAAAATATAAGTTTATACTTTAAATTACTCTTCTACCCTCACATGAGTTTACCTTCTGTTTAATTCATCCCAAACAATTCGTAATAATTGATCCATGTCTTTTTTTTTTAAATGGACAATCGCAAAAAGCACAACAACAACAACTTAAAAAGCCTTTTACAACGACTTCCTATTCTTAACATATATAATCCTTCCTTCCTAGCCCAGTGGGTAAGGGCGCTTGAATTATAAAAATTCTACCGAGGGTCCGTAGGTTCAAATCCCACCAGCGGCCGCCACGCAGCCCATACACTTTTTTTCAAACCAGCAGGCAACCCACAATACAACACAAACTCGTTCAATTCCTTAATAATTCCAATAAAATTCGTTCCAGTCGCTCAATTATTTAATCATTATAATATAACACAACTATTCCAAATAAACAACTGGTCCACAATTCAGAACACAGTCCGACAGTTCAGAACCGTTCCAGAACTCCTATGCTGTATATACGGAGGTACCCCCACTCCTTGACTGAGTTAGAACTCTCATAGTACATCTACTTACTACCTTTTAAGGGATTAGTGGGTCCGAGTTGGGATGCGTCCCTTTGTTAGGTCCGAAACTTTTCATAGTGTTATAATAAAATTATGAAACGGATTATGGGCATATATAAGTATATTATTATTATAGTACAGACATAGATAAAATTTATTATTATTTATTAAGACCGTAATAAAACTGCATCTAGTAAATTATCATTTTTATTCATATAAAATAAATAGATGAATATTTTATCGCGAAACAAAGTTGACGTTATAGACTGTCCAATATAAAATCATAAAAAACTGAACAAAAAAAAAAAATAAACACTTGATTTTCAAAACGTAAAAACGTTGGCGAATTTAGTATGATATGCAAATAAAAATTATATTCTTCAGTTTTACGAAAATCAAATATAACAGAGGTATATCTTGCAATAGATATATAAATTATCTAGATGTCGCTTATTAAATTTATTGCAAAGTATTGTTCTGACAAACCCCTTGACTCTGACTGTTTAAGGTTATATCTTTCATGTGTTTCTCCACCTAAAACAAACAAATAAATACATACATAACAATAACTGAGTCATGTATCAATTATATTATCTGAAAATTTTATCAATCTTGGTAAACGTCAGTGGTAGCCAATTTAACAGCATTCCTAATCCAGTAAATACCAATTGAAAATCCAAGTAAAATGTTTGTTCTCCAGAAACATATAGGACATTCCATGCCAACTCATCCTCATTTTGAAATTTGAAAAAATTCATAGAAACCTTTTTTGAAGGGTACAAAAAGATGCCCAAATTTCAGCGAAATCGGAGATGCAAATCCAATCGGTAGGATGAGTTGGCATGGAAGACCCATAATGAAAACCTATAAAGAGGAGAGGAAACGAATACTCAAAAAATTTACAATTTTTTGACATAAATCAGTTTTCAGCATTCGCCGCTAGTCGCGCATTGTAGTCTGCGCTAGAAAAAATGCATGGTTATTTATGGACGTTCTAGTTAATTATCTAATTTATTTCATAATTTCCAAGTTATTTGACTTAAAATTTTGTATGGTTACTGTCTATTAAGTTTTATTGGAGATGGAAGAAAAAAGTGTCTCATAGTTTCATATTAATTATTAATATACACACTTTATTTGTTTAAAACTATATCCTTTTTTCCACCAACAATTTTTGTGTTTACAAAGTTTGCAACTGAAAGTGTGCAGTGATCTTATTAGTAATTTTTTTATGTTCGGCGTAAAAAATATTCAAATCCCATAATAAAAAGAACATACTGGATAATAATATACATGATTTATGGTACAACGCAAGCTCTCTTAGTACAATTTTTTACTGTACTAATTTCCAGTAAAAATTGGTACATAGAGCCAGAAATAATTTTTCACCTAACCTAACCAAACCTTAACTCCAAATTAAATAATGACATTGTATATAACCTTTTCATATCCTCCACAAACTCCAGTATTTTTATCCCAAAAAAAAATGAACCTTGTACAGACTTGCATCTCAACTTAATTTTTTAATAAAACCAGAACAATAACCAAAACAACAAACTAGTCAAAATGTTTGATCTAATCTATTTAAATTCAATTTACTGTATATATGGTAACAGCCCTAATAAATGGTTTAAAAAAAGACTAAGGGTTTTCTAAAATACTCACCACTTTCCTTATATATGTGTACTCTCTACTGTTTATATTTCCTCTTATATTTTCCAATTGGTAAGGTGGACTAATAATAACCTAAAATGCAAACAAAATTAATTTTAATTATTGTTCTGAAAGCAGAATAAGTAACTTCCGATATTATTTATATCTCTTTTCTATATGGTAATTTTCTGCTAGATTAAAAATTAAATACATGTTATTGGGTGTAATTACTGTCAAACACACAAAAGTAACAAATACTTACAGTATTGAAGACAACAATTTCAGAATTGTTCCACCTAACATCACTAATTGTCTTAGCTATTGCTATGAACAAACTTTGTCCTTCAGAACTAACATTTGCAGCTCTTGCTTGAAACATTCGTTTTTTCTCATCTACTTGATTTCTAATTCTTGTGTTTAACTGTAAGTAAACAAAAAATTTAAACGTATAGTTTATTTAATTAACAATTTTTGTTTGAGAACTGATTATTGGTCTTACATTACCTAATCTAACATCAAAGATTGTCCAAACATAAAGCCAATTTGCTAAATTTTAATAAAACCATTCTTAATTAATCTCATGCTTGTTTTCCATTGAAACCAATAATTTCATAGTTGTTCTATTTGCTTAAGATAAATTAATAAACATATGTTTTAAGCAATTACATTTTTTGGAAAAAGGATATGGATAGTTTAGTAATATTTTTACATATTAGAATTTGGGTTTTACCCTCAGTTTTTTACTTATCTTCACAGAATGTTCAGTTATTTAATCTAATATTTCCATCATACATATTTAATGACCATATTAAATTTTTTGAATCCAACACAATCAGTTGTTATTATGAAAACTTAAAATGTTGAATCTGGAACCGTTGGCGAAAATGATACCGAAAACCGTTTACACTACCACTACACCAACACACACTTTTATATGCCTGACGCGCGTTTCGATAACCAAGTTATCTTCTTCAGAGACCGAAGGTAAACTAAAGCTATGCCTACAAACTAACCTTATATATAGAACATTTTTAGCGCCAAATGTTTTCGCGGTAAATCTTTTGGCGGCAAAGCCAATTTTTAGCGCGAAAACATTTTTACAATAAGTTTTCTTATAATAAACTATAAAGTGGACTATCTGGGATAGGTCCTTTGTCCTTATTTAATCTATTTTTACATTTAATAATTTGTTAGTTCTTTATTTCCTAGCGTACCGATTCCACAAACTTTACAGTATCTGGAAGAACTACTCATCTTGAATGATCTGGGTGTTGAAGTTAGAACTGAATACCTACGATTAGCTAAACTATGCATGGACCAAAATTATTTTCAATACAACAATCAGGTTTATCAACAATATGAAGGAACAGCAATGGGTAATTGTTTATCACCATTTATAGCCAACCTTTTTATGAGCAATTTTGAAACACAGATCAGTCAAGAGTTCGAGTATTTCCCAAGGATATGGTGTAGATATGTGGACGACATTTTCGCAGTTTTTAATACGAAGAAATCATCAGTAGAAGATTTCATTTCAAAATTAAATTCAAAATTCACAAGCATAAAATTCACGTTTGAACTAGAAAATAATGAACAGTTACCATTTTTGGACACATTAGTAATAAGAAATAATAACAAGTTAGAATTTGATATTTTTAGGAAAGACACCGCTACGTATAGGTATATTCCGATAGATTCTTTTCACTGTAATCAACACAAAATGGCAAGTTTTCATTTTTTGGTTCATCGATTAATTCATTTTCCTTTAAACAAAACAAGATATAACAGAGAAAAGAATTTAATTGAGGATATAGCTGTACTTAATGGATATGATAGAAAACTAATTCATAAGCTGATCAATCGCCATAGTTTTAAGAAATCTCTTTGTGAAACCACCTTTTTCCAGCGAGAACACAACGATAGGAAATTCATTTCATTACCATTTTAGGTTTAGTTCATAAAACTAGTGGCACCCTGAGACAATTGTTAGGAAATCCGAAGGATAAGAGAGAAGATCTGGAAAAAAGCGGTATATATGAAATAAGCTGTAATGATTGTGATAAAAAGTATGTTGGGCAAACAAAAAGATCGGTTAAAACAAGATTTAAAGAACATTTAGCTCATCTAAAATATGGACGTATAGAAAAATCTAGTATTGCCGAACATGCTTTTACCAAAAACCATTCTGTAAATGTAGATAGTTTAAAATTGTTAAAAAATGTATCGAACAATAGATTGTTGGATGCATTTGAAAGTATAGAAATTATTAAATGTAAAAATAGATTAAATAAGGACAAAGGACCTATCCCAGATAGTCCACTTTATAGTTTATTATAAGAAAACTTATTGTAAAAATGTTTTCGCGCTAAAAATTGGCTTTGCCGCCAAAAAGATTTACCGCGAAAACATTTGGCGCTAAAAATGTTCTATATATAAGGTTAGTTTGTAGGCATAGCTTTAGTTTACCTTCGGTCTCTGAAGAAGATAACTTGGTTATCGAAACGCGCGTCAGGCATATAAAAGTGTGTGTTGGTGTAGTGGTAGTGTAAACGGTTTTCGGTATTATGAAAACTTCTTGACATTTCCTATATCCACTTTTCAATGGGCTTTTTTTGTTTAAGATTACATATCAGCATAATTATATTCTTGAATCATTTGACTAATAAATCATAATGATATTATTGTAAATATTTAACAAGGCATATTTAAAAAAATTTTTACTCTGTTAAAATTTCAACAGGCTTCTACTTATTTGAAAAGTAATATAAGTATTAAAAAAATATATATTTAGCTGTTGACAAGGAAGAGTTCTGTACACAAGCTACCATTCTAAACAATTTATTTACAACAGATATTTAATGAGAAACATAAAAGAAGATAAAATGAGACAGTAGCTCTTTTTATTTAAGTTTTCAAACTACGTTCTAAATTAGTCAAACAGCGATCTTTTATTAAGTTCTTGCAATACCAATTATTCTTTTTTTTTAAGTATTTCATTTACAACTCTGGTATTATGTGTATGTTACAAAAGGAGACTGGTTTCAATTAAATATTAAATGTAGATACCTATGTCTTTACAGAAAACGTACATCACACACCAAACAAAGTTTACATTATCACTACTCAAACACTTTTAATCATGACAAATTTTATATTTAATTGAAATCCAACCTGTTTGTGGTCAGATTCTAGAGCTGTAAGAGAAATACTATCATGAAAAGAGAATTAATTAGTATTAAGTAATTTTATTTATTCATTTTACTAAAATTAACAATTTATCAACATAAAAAATCCTTAAAATGATTTACTTTACAT
The DNA here is from genome assembly GCA_035357415.1 of Ophraella communa. NCBI lineage: Eukaryota > Metazoa > Arthropoda > Insecta > Coleoptera > Chrysomelidae > Ophraella > Ophraella communa. Next base: position 45,530,969 of record CM068985.1, on the reverse strand, counting down.
TGATATAGAGATCTTTCATAAATATTTAAACCCTTTGGGATTTGTACTAAATTAAAGATTACTTACCCTCTGTAAATTCAAAGACTGTGGTATGTCCGGAACACTTGTTACTTCCTTCTTAACTTGTAATTCACTAACAAGGGATAAATTAACAAAATGAATATCATTTAATTTTGGATCTCCACTTGTGGGAACACATTCTAGTAATATATTAAGGAAAACAATGTTTAAAATAATAACAAGGCAGAAATGTTATAATTTTAAATAATTCAGTACCAAATTGATTATACAAGACAATTGTTGTGCTTAAATAGTTTGTTTTCATTTTTTAGTTTAAATTAACAACAAAAATGGCTGAAAACAAAGTTAACAATCAACTTCCACTTTATTGTTTTACTTATATTTTATCAAATGTTTACGTTACGTTTGTGTAGACACAACATTTAAATTAATAAAATAATTCAGCTACACAATTATGAGTGTACCAGTTTATTGCCAAATCGTGAAATCAATGAAAAAGTTTACACAAACATTGGCACAGTAAAACCTTAGACTCGCATTTCACACGTTTTGACTTATTATAAAAAGGATACTCAATATTAATACTTTCGTTGGTGGATCAAATGCCAGAACTTCTCCTTCGATTTCTTTGTTATAACAAGTTCTACACCAAACAATACTACCTAATGAAAAAAAATCTGAAACAGCAGCCATTTCGCAAAATAGAAATGGCAACTTTAGTTAATAGGGAAATGTTTAGGTAGTGTTGAATTTTGGCAGAACTGCAATAGTTTATGTCACAATTCAGGGTTGTCACACAAAAATCCCTACAAAACATATTTCTATATGTAATTATTTGCCGCTAGCTGTATATTTTTTATTTTTAAAAAACTATTTTGCTGATGTAAAAAATGTTTAACATTTATTTTAAACAAAGTATTACACATTTTTTTTGTTAGTTATGGATAAATACATATATGTCAAGTCACATCTACATAAGAAGATTAGTTTCAATATCAAGCGATAGATGGCAATGACAAATAAAAGTTCCAAGAAGTTTCCAAGCTTTATAACTAAACATTTCGCTTGTTACCTAATAGATGTCGCACAATTGACTATATTTGAATAAATCTAAATTTATTTGTTCAATTTACTTTTTAGCTTAATAATTTATAAATTATATGCTTAAGACATTTAACACAGCAATCATAAATGAACAGTGATGCTTAACCTGATAAACAAGTTTTAATTAGGTAAATTGAACTGGTTTATCGGTAATTGTAATAAAGATACCTACGTATATTGTGCCACTAGTGCAGAAAGTAATCTATTCCAAACGAGACATTTTCTACTATCAAAATAAAAATACATTAATGAAACTTCAAACCACTTAAATATTTATGACTGCAAGTGAAGTTTGAATGAATCCCGTTTGTAATCCTTGGTGTAGATTGCAGATATTGCCTGGGTTTTATCAGGATGTTGAGGTAGTCCAGAGTTAACTTAAAAACCAGTATAAAACATAAAATGTTTGTAAATAAATGCGCATCATGTTCCCAAAGGACGCATTCGTTGATTATCTAGAATTATTTATATATTTATTTATGAAATAAATAATATACCAAACATTGGTTTTTGCATAACTCCATATTGATGACGAAGCTAATTATGCAGGGTTGTTTCCTGAAATACAACTTCAGTAATGACAAGTGGCAGATTTTATTAATATTGGATAATCATTACTTATTATATTTGTTTTTTTACCACATTTCACTCTCCATAAAATTTTCCAGATGTATAAAATACACTTAACCTAATTACCCATAAACTCATTTACGTAAATAAATATTTTATCCCACAAACCATCAGCGGTTCAACAGTAAATAGAAAACTAATAAACTCCCAAGTCTTTTCAAGTATTTGAACTATTATTTTTTAGGCCGATTACTGACGTTCGAAATAATGGCAAACTATTTTTGCTTAGTGCTATAAAATATAACATTTAACCTTCTCACCTTAATTCAGGCTTCTTCTTTTTGAACTCTGTGTACCTAAAAGATAAGATATGGATAAGAATATGAATAAGATAAAAAGAGGGACCAACTCGCAATAAAACTAGCCAATCAACAAAATAAATATTAAAAATATAAAAATAGATGGTACTTGCAGATCCAAAGAAGATGCTTGGAAGCAAATCGAAAAAAGTTTTAACCGTTGCAGTAGTGCTCCTGTAAGAAATGTATTAATTAGCCTATCAGTTCGAAATTCGAGTTCATCTTCAATCAGTGTTGCCAACCCAGTTCGCTGAAAATTCCCAATTATTATGTGAAAAAATCCCTAGAAATCCCTAGATAAAAATTAATTACAAAAATAATGTACGAAAATACTTTATTATCACAAAAGTTTAAAAAATACATATAAATGGAAATACATAAAAAAGAATTAACAAAAATAAAAGTTTCTAAACTAAACAAAAAAAAAACAAATATAAAATCTCATGGAATAAAAGAACATAGAAATAAAAGGCTTTCAGCTAATGCTGATGCTGTAAAAATTAGAAAAAGACAAATACCTTTATAAACATTTAACATATTTGTAGTCTATTTAAGTAATTTAAGATTAAAATTGATAAATTGAATGAAATTCCAAAAATTGAACTGAAAACAATCCAACATTGAAAATTCCCTAGATATTAGATAAAATCACATACTTAAAAACATGCTTGGAACACACGTACTTAACACCAAGTACTTCTTCAATCTCTAATGCAGACAGCCACTTATTTTGACGGTCTTTATCTTTGGGCAACCTAAATTGTACAGTAATTATAATCAAGTCATATACTTTATACCTAACTAACTACATATGAAATGTTATTCCTGAATTTTCTTTTGTCATCCGACTTTTAGTACTCATACACTGTTTCACTAAACAACTCATTACCGTACCTAATCTCTGTCACTAAAATTAAAACACAACACAATCCGAATTTTCGCAATAAGTTCAAAATCACTATAAGCTGCTATAATCATATAAGCACGATGGTCAATGATCACAATCGCATAAGCCGGTCCTGAACCTAGATAAATTGTCACAATTACTACTTTGTTTGAGGTTAAACCCCAGAACGAGTTTGCTAAATTATCATTGGCTGACACAGGCGAGAGTGTTATACAAATTACTCTGATCTACACTAAAAAACATACTAGTCGCGTTGTCTATCTGCTTTTATTCCTTGTGCAGTAAAATGCGCAGTAGGACTTTACTCGGTATATTGTTTTTAAGTATGTGGATAAAATTCCCTTTTTCCCTATTGTAGGAAAAAATCCCTAGAACTAGGGAATAATTCCCTAGGTTGGCATCACTTCAATATTGACAAGTTTTTTTTTACAGTTTTCTTCTCTCCACTCTTTCCCTTACTGAATTCGCGATCACCACGGAGTGGGCGCCATCTACATTTGGAAATTTGTACGTAAAACTTCGAGAAAACAAATATTTTGTCATAAGATCTTGTGTGGATTATTTCTTTACTGTTGTATACTATCTGTATTTTGGGTTTGAGTTTTGTTTTGTGTTTTAAAAGTTTAAATTATAAAAAAAAGCTCTTCTATAAACCACTATCAGAATTACAATAAAAAATCACCCAGATTTGAACGTTTTTTTTTTAAATAATCAAGACACAAGTAAAATTAAATTATTTTTTTATTAGAAATCAAATAGAGGATAGAAATAAACTGTCCTAGAACTGTCAATTTAAAAAGGGAATTCCAATAACTCAATTTCTACTCTGACATTTAAGGTTTTCCCAACTTTATTAAGACCTTATAGGACGGTATTCAATAATCCCCTAATATCTGACAGATACTTAACTAGCAGATAAAACCCGCAATTAATAAATTTATTAATTATCTTATTTTGTTGTTTAACTTTTATATGAATCTAATACGAAAAAAAATCTTATCGACAGATTTTATTGCCTACTTTGTTCTTCAGAGATTAGTCTAAAATCTTATAATAAAACCACTTGTGTAGTTATTTTCGTATTTCTACAGAATCGTTGAAATGAACGCTCCTAAAATTAGACGAGTTAGTTCAAACCTAAAGTCGATGATGAAAATTGACTTTTTCTTCTCCGTAACTACAATAACGCCGAAGAAAAATAAACATTTGATTTTCGTAATAATATAGTTCAAATTGTTTCGGTTTAAATAAAGGTACACGTGAAAATTTTGTGCTGGTGGTGTAATATAATAATTATTATTGAGTGAATATTTCGTAGTGTCTTTTAAAATTAATGTGTAGGTACATTTTATGTTGATAGGTACTCGGTAATTCGTTCAGGATTATTTTTTAATAATGGCATTTGATTTAACTTGCTTTATAAAAAATATAATATAATATTAAAAAGTAATTCGTTGCCTCTGTGTTCTTCATTGTTACGTAAATGAATTACTTTATTTCCGAGTGCCTTTTTTTTATAGTAAAGATTACCCGCGATGTTTTTAAATTTTCTTTTTTATTACCTTAATAAAATCGTACAAATGTTCATTCTATACAGTTTCTTGTTAGGATTTAAGATTCTTTCCCAGACAACAATTTTACATTCTTTGCACATAATAAGAACATTCTTTTTGGAACAAGGATGTTCTATTAACATGCGTAAATACCGTTCAGTACATGATCAGAATGTGATAGTCACCTCAAAAGGCCGTACCAAATTACCTGATATGTATATGCAACGAATGTTCTGAAGTATGTAAAGATCAAATTCTCAGCATTAGATGGTAATATTCTATTTTAGTCCAAACAAGAACGTTCTTAGAATATGTCTTGATACTACTCAGTGCATGATAAGGATATTATATTCAGGTGATAAAAATGTTCTGGTAGTACGTACATAGCATATTCTCAGTACTACCATATATTTTTACTGTATACAGTTTAGACTACTACTGCAGAAACACACACTTTTTTACTGTCTATCGCGAGTTTCGATAACCAAGTTATATTCTTCAAATATCAAAAGTAATCTTGTAACTTGCTCATCCAAACAAAAGGAATGAATATCGCACATTATATTCACGTCCCCAAAAAAATATTCCTTTCATCGTTTGTACAACATATTCTTATCATATCATCACATCACTTTCAGTGGAATGATTGTTGGGCATTTAAAAATTACATGATACGAACATGTTAATAATGTACCATAAAGAACATACAAATTTACAAGAAAAGGAACGTGAAATGGAGTTGTTTAGCATATGCCTTTCAGAATGTTCGAAAACGTAACTCATGGGCATATTCTTAGAATGTGAATGTACCATTAGTGTTATGTGGGTTATTAAAAGATGTTCAGCTTTTGTTTGTAGGTTTCCAAAAGGTGTCATTGTTTGACTCTCTTTAACATCTTCTCTTTGCCCTAGTCTTTAAGTCTAATAGGTTTGACCTGAGAAGCACAGGTGCTGCTATTGCACCCGTTGTTCTGTACCTCTGCATCACCCTCAGCAAAATCCCTCTCTGCATCTGCAGTAGTTATAGTTTGGTTTGGTAGCAATGGAAGAAACGTTGAACGACCACTCACGTGGTACATAGCTTAACTTAACCTAATCTAACAGTATTACAACTCAAATTGGTTAAGTCACAGATGACGCAAATAGTGATGAGCAAATGCAAGACCAAGACCAAGACCGGGTTAGTCTTAGTTTTTTAATATGTAAACATTAATAAAGCTTATCAATGAACTTACCTTAGAAATAAACATAGTTTTTGTTCAGGAGTTATTGGACTTTTATTTCCATTGCATGGTTTTGAAACAATGTCATCTTTTATGTGATTTAAAACATAATCAAACAATACTGGTGTCAAACGAAAATATTGTCTAAATTTTTCATCATTTGTTTGAAGGTGACGACATATTAAGATTTCATAGACGCCTTCAGTTTTCCGTTTCTTAAAAATCTTACTTTCTTCCGACCTTTTCGTTTCTTCTTCCGATGAAGACTTGTCTTCCAAAAATATTATCATTGCCAAGTCCAAATCATCCATTTTTTGCTTTTAATACAGAAACACTCTAATTATTGTCAAATAATGAAACTAAACACAAGATATATAACAAACTATAAACTCACAAAACGAAAGGAAATACAAAAATGGATTTAGGGGGTCAATAACGTTAAACTCTTACTTTACAGCTGTGCTCACCGATAGCGGCCGTCTTGAACGGTCGTCAAATTACGGCCGCTTTATTGCGGCACCGCTATCCTAGGAAACCAAAGCTTTGGAGTTTAAAATAATCCATGGCTGTTTTATTTTTCGGTTTATATGTTTAAAAGACGCAAGACCGCAAGACTCTTGCAAACTTGGTCTTGGTCTTGCGTATATCTTGCAATGCTAAGTCTTGGTCTTGCATAAGTCTTGCAGTGCTAGTTCTTGGTCTTGCATTTTCTGCAAGACCAAGACCAAGACCGCAAGACTAAGACCAGTCGCGCTCATCACTAGACGCAAAACATTTAATGTTAAGAAACGATAACCTCGAGCACTTGTAACTCGTCGTCTGCCAGATCCTCTTTGTCTCAAAAAACTACCAGTTTAATTGAAACGTTCTACAGCTCTCTAGACGCTACACCTTGGGTGTGTTCGGGGAGCACGCTATTTGCGCCATTTGGCGCTATCTAGTACTATTCTTCGTTTGCGTTATATGGCTCTTGGCGCTACATAGCTCGAAAGCGTGCTCCCCGAACACACCCCTTGTAACACCTAATATTCTAGCAGTATAATATTGAGACCTACCGTCTTGTACTAGAGCAACTGCTAGTGCTGCATCTGTAGCCGTTAAAACCATGTTATGGTGATAGTTCAAACAGCAATTAATGCCAAAAAATGAATATTTGCTATGTAGACAATTAAACTGCAATTGACAAGTAATAAATATTGACAGTTGTCAAATTGTGAGTTGGCCACAGCACTCTACTAACCTCCGAGTTCGGAAGTTACAGCATTTTTAAATAAATCAATATTTTGAATGGATCGAACTTTAAGACGGTGAGTGTACCTTTTTTGAGAGCATCCTAAAATTTATTTTCCTTCTAAAATTCAATCGAAATTGAAAGTGATGAGTTATGGGATGAATTATAAGACCAACAAAAATGTTTTCCTTGATTTAGCATAACCTAATTTTGGAAAATTGATTTAGATTCGGTTCAAGCAATGTTATGATTTCTTGTAGAGCAAATCAAATTTACAGAATATGATAATCAAATAGTCAATTTTTATAGTAGTTTTTTAAAATTCCGGATACTATTTCTAGACGGATTATACATCTATATAGTTTCAAATTAAAATCCTTATGGTATAAAATAATCTATTTTTCTCCACGTGCTAATTATCATTCCAAAAGCTGCAGTGTAACTTTATTAGCTACTTGTTATTTAATTTTCCATTTTTATTAGCGGTAGACTCAAAATATACGGTTCATTTAATAGCTTAAGTGAAACGAAATTATATTTACCCATTCTGCGACGGAATGAGTCATGATAATTGGTAATAAATTTTCAGAAAAGCAAATAAGCTAAATATCAACGAACTCGAAACAGTTTTCAAAGCACTTATTTCACTTAATTTACTTTTGTTTAAAATAACTCCAAGTCATAAAAATCTAATCAAAATAAATTGTTAAGAATAGCTAATATGTTTGTATTACTCAAAAGATATGCGATAATTTTTGTGAAGGTATAAATAAACACCTATTTACTATATTTTTATTATTTATAATAATATTCATAAACATTTCATTCTTCCATTGTATACTCTACTTTTTTAACCCATCCTGTATTTTTATTTTCCACATTTTCTGTCTCGAGAAGCTTCAAATTTACCATAAAAAATTCTAAAACTAAAAAATACCATTCCATAACCCATCCTGTATCTTTATTTTCCAATCTGTGTGCCGAGAACCTTAAAATTCTACCTAAACCTTCCTAAAACTGAAAATATTGTTACAATTATTTTAGGAAAAGAAAATTGAACGTTTTTAAAAATAATGTGTAATTTAAACATAAGAAAAGTATAATTTATTGAAGTAAAAAATGTCTCGTTATAAATCTGATCCTGAGATTGCCGAGTACGAAACAACAAAATGTTGCACAAGTTTTTTGCACTACACGTGGAAGACTATAACGTGTCTATTTTCTCATGTGACTTTGGTGTCGATGGTTGTGTCGTATTGTGTATTGGGAGCTTTTACGTTTGAAGCACTTGAAGTGGAAAATGAAAAACAGGTAAGCCAATAGGTAATAAACCAGTAAAGTAGAGGTTATGTTAGTGGAAAACCAATAAAATGAGGTTTAATTCCATGAGACTGCTAAATTATTTATAATTTTTGAAATATTCCTCTAAAATTGTGCAGATCTACAATTTAAAGTTGTTGATAAACAAATAAATCTTGGAAGTTCTCCACTATTAAACTGTTTACTTTCATTGAGTCTTTTTTTATATAAAACAAAATACGACTGGGTCGTAGAACTAAAAAAAATGTTTGCTGACTGTGATTCCTTGGAAAGGACCTCGCACTTTTCTTAGGAAAACGGGAGCACCGTCAAATTTTTACAGACTAAACATTTAATATTTAGAAAAGTAGTTATAGGATCTAATTTTACCTATAAGAACTTTTAATGATAACATCGAGATCTACACTGTATCCAACGGTGATTTTTTTTTTAATGATATTTGATGATGTTTTTTTCTACTGCAAAAATACGTATTTTAACAAAAACAGGTCTGTGAAAGCACGAATCACCCTGTAAACAACAGATATTTTATTTTCTCTATTAGGTATGTATTTTGTCTTAATATATATGGCAGTAACATCCAAAAATACAGTCGACAGAAGCAAACATGGTCCGCGGAAAATATGCCAACTAATTTCAAGGTTATCACAATCAGCCAATCACGAGCCAATGTTAACGATAATATCAATTTTAGTGGCTGCATAAGTGAGATGAAAATACAACTACAGCGACAAGGACACGCCCACCCAGGGTTCATGTTTGCTTCTGTCAACTGTATTTAAGAGCAACTTTTTGAGGGCCGTTTTAAAAAAGTCGGGATTTTGAACTTCAACGCCCTGTATCTCAAAATCTAGCCATATGATAAGGTTGGGCCCATGGAGACTTTTGATCAGGACATCAAATATTAGTAGGTACATATCAAAAATTCAGACAATTTGACGATGCTCGCGTTTCTATAAGAAAAGTGCGGAGTCCTTTGGGAAAATTTAATTCATTATAATTAAGTTGGTAATAGAAAGTCTGTGTTTAGAAAATACTATTAATTTTTACATCTTTTATTGGCCTCTCAATACTCCTTTTTAAATATACAGTTCGCACCATATGGGAAACTTTCTTGTTATTAGTTTTACGAAAAAAAATTATTCTTTATAAAAAGTTCTGCATGGTGTAAAAACTAAAATACAGCACGTTTGTTGCTGAATTTCTTCCTTGATGTCTGTTATTAAATATCTCAGCTGCATCCCGATACGTTTTATAATTATCACCCACAATTAGCACAATTTCTATTTTTTCTTCTAAATTCAATACCACCGGCATCTTTAATTGTATCTTTATTGTAACTGTCAAATATGTATTTTACGTTTAATGTCAGATATGTAAATATCATGGCAACTTGATTAAAAATGTACTTATGCATTTATTACTGTTGCAGGGTAGACATGCAATAGCAAAATGTAGAAAATCTCCATTTTAAACATTTTGTATACATGGCTGTATATTTGAACATGTTTTAGACTTTTAAATAAATTTTCTTGATAACAATTTTCCATATTATAAAAAATTGAGGTACTTTGCTCTTGGTAAAATCCATATCTTTGAACATACCTCGTATACAACTGAAAAATTTTAATATCTGATGGTTGTATTTTAGTTTTTACACCATGCAGAACTTTTTATGAAGAATAATTTTTTTTCGTAAAACTAATAATAAGAAAGTTTCCCATATGGTGCGAACTTAAGTGGACACACTGTATATACCTCATTAAATACATCTCGAGATCCTGCTCCTACCTACTTTTTAAGTTGCCCATACAAGTTTCACGCATACCTGCCCAACTATTTATGTCTAGTGGTTATAGAATCAAATTTACTTTAGAAGGAATTTCCCATGTTATAGATCCTGAAACAGTTTGTTCTGCATGTAACACCAAAGAAAAAGAAACACTTTTATATATCTTATTCAAAACGTTTTATTTTTAATGTTCTTAGTAAGATGGACTTCTCTAAAGTAAAGGTTATTACAATAAAAAACTATTTTATAAACTTTCTATTACATTGTCTTGGAGGGAATGGCCCAACTGAACTAAATTCTGATTCTTTAAGCTATCAAGGATTACAAAACTTTGAAAAATCAATCATTAAGTGAAATATACATTTTTTTAAACAGAAATAAAACTATTTAGGTTAAGTTTCTAATGATTTCCTACTGCGCCACATTCAAGCCACTATTTACTCTCCCAGATAGAATCATACTAAGAAGACTTCGAATTGGCCAATGTGTGCGGACATTGCAATACACGACTGACTGTAGAACACATTCTTATCGACTGTTACCTCTATCGTTACGCCCGTCGCCTCCACAACCTAAATAGAAACCTTAAAGACATCCTAGGATCCTCAAATCTATTTGGTGCTGTGATAAACTTTATAAATGACTGTCACTGTCACCATTTACTTTATTGTAACCTGTTATTGATTTGTAATCAGTTCCCGTTAATAATACATAAAAAAAACAATTTAAGACATGAAAAAATGTATTAATTCTATACGTTGTGATAAAAAATGCAAATTTTCACGAGTCTGCTTTTTGAGCAATTCGTAGAACTTAGATATTAATTTTTTTAGTTTGAACAGTTCTTCAATATTGATATCAACACTCCACAATCATTCTTCTTCCTTCTTCACATGGTTTATGGCATTGGTCCAATTTTCCCGTGTTACGTTCCCAAAAGAATTCATCAAAAGTTGCCTTACGTCATTCAATTTAAAAGTTGTATTCTTCTTTGTTTCTTGCCACCTTACCTTTTTCCTGTGCCCATATTAATTCTATAGGGTTTAATTGACAATGATAAGGTGGCAAACGTAACACAGTTATTCCTTTTTCTTTCCCCATGTCGTCAAAAGAAATATTCTTGCTCTGGAGCCACTCTTTAATATCTCTTCTATGACGTCGTTGGTAACTTTGTAATATCATTTAAACTTTAGGCGCCAATTTGTAATATTATTTGTGCGTTGGGCGACAATTTGTAATCAAATTATTACGTTTAGCGTCAATTTGTGATATGATTTACCTGTTGATAGTGAATTTATAAAAATATTTAGTTAACTTTTTTGAAAAAATAACAATATACCAAAAGAAAAAATGTAATTTACAATAAAACAAACATTAAGCTTAATTTCGTCTTTAATTAGTTGTAAAAGATACTTCAATAATTAACAGAATTTATAAATGTTTATCACACAAAAATTATGATAGTTAAATACCTCGGCTAGGGGTGAGTAAGTTCATTAGCTCTGACTATTGTACAATATTTGTTTCTTTAAGAAATTATAAGGGCGCCACTGAAATCTTTTTATTTTTTATGATACTACTGAAGAAAGTTGTTTTAAGCTGAGTTATTTATATAAGTATCATAAGATGACAGAAAGATGTCAGAAAAAACTGTCTATGAAGATAAAAAAATGATTTGAAAATGTACAAACATATAAAAGATAATAAGATTTCCTTGGTGCTGAAATTAATGAGGTAGAGAATACGTTACAACAAAATAATCCGCAAACAGTTCTTTAAAAATACTTATTCTAATACAGTTGACGATATAGATAGATATACACGGAAATAAAAGAGAAAAAATATTGGAACAGTAAACTTGATAGATCACAATAAACTTATCTGTTACAATAGTGGACGATCCTTCGCCGCACCTTGGGGTCGCTACGGCACTATCTAGGTGGTTCCAAATGATTATGGAAGATCACTAGTGGAGGGATGATCTGCCCCAGTTGTAGAGATAATCCAGTTAAGAATGTAAAGTTTACAAGCTGTTCAAGTTTACGGAATCTCCAAATTCAAGAGATGCTTCTGGTTTACAGAATCTTCAATTAAAGAGTTGCCTCTAGTTTACTAAAGAGTTGCCTCTAGTTTACTGTTTTATATTCCAACTTTCTGAAAATTACCAGTGTCAAACACGTGTTACATTTACTTTTCTGGCACAAAAAGTACAAATCAGCATAGTCCGAAATCTACAGTTAGAACGTATTTTAATAGATTACAAAAGATACATTTTTACATTAAATTTACTTTTTAATAATCTTACACACTAATCAAAATTCCAGAAATGTACTTTTAACAGCCTTTTATAAAAAATTATCATTAATACTTTTAATTACCATAAAAAGATTCTTTGAATAATAATGAAATATGTTGAAATTCTCATCTGATATAATAAAATATAATATAACTTTCGATATTTTATAAAAATTTTAACAAAAAGGAATTATAAAATTGGAAAAAAACATACCTGTATATGACAGTAAATCAATAGAAGAAATGAGACTTAAAATAATTATTAAAACCTATTGAACTCGATAATGCCAACTCATTAGTACACCTCGTAGTGTAGCTACTTTGAACTTCCAATTATAATTATAGAGACCGTATTCATTATTTTATTATTAAAAATGTTTTAGGATAGATGGAGCAGCTAGCGGTACTAATTGAATTTAATATTTAGGATACCAGGTGCTTAAAATGTTAACAGGTACTGTTACAGTGTGCGATTATTAGTCTGCTACCTTTTCCTCGGGGAGCATTTAATTCTGTTGAATATCCCTCCAAAAATGCCTGACGGGAATTTAAAATATTGGTGTCCATCCATGCTTTAGAAACAGTGTGTCCTTCATTCAACCATATTTCATCTAAATAAAAGATAGTTCTTCCCTCGCTCCGAAACTTTTTAATACTTCTTAAGTATTGTGTACTCCAGCAAATAATTTCTTCTGTCTTATTCAAAAATTTTCGTTTTTCATGCGACTCATACTTAAAACTAATTTCTTTTAGGAGTTTCTATAACGTATTTCGTCCATATTTGGAAATCGTATCTACTTCTGCTATAACAGTCATTACTTTGTCCAAAGTCAGAATCTCTTTATTTAAGTACAAAGAATGGACTTGTCTTCTAATGACATCAACCGTGTTTTTTTGGTTCACAAACATTTCCCTGTTTTCTCTCACTTAAAAATCTCGGTCATATTGGAGCACCTAGTCACCACATCACGAACAGTTGCTGATGCATCTTGATATATTAGTGCATCATGAACATTTAAAACAAAACACTAACGAGTACCTATATTCTTATGTATTATTGTAATTATACACATAGGGTTACCTTAATCCTTAATAAGTAGGTGCGCTACTGATTTAGGGTCTTGTTTACAATATTTTAAGATTTAATAACTTTTCTTAGCTGCCAACTCCAAACAAATGAACTATAGTAAACAAATACTGTTACCTAACCTCTCAATTAGCTCACTTTTTCTCTTTTTCCGAACCTACATCCCATTTTAGCCACCTTATCAATTGTTCATAATTATGAGCTTGATCTATATCCTTTTTAAATAAAGCATCATAGTTTTCTCCGTTAATTTTCCTTTGGAAATAGTCTTACTATACTTTAAACAACAACTTTTATGCAATTTTATATACACCAGTGTATTAAATATACACAGAATACAATCCTGTACAAGAAAGGGATTTGCTCTTGTCTCAATTAATTTAACAATTCGTAAACTAAAATTAAAGCTGAAACATAATACCCGGCTGAATAATTCTGTAACATAACAAAGTTATCATATCATGCTTAATTTATTTTCAGATTAAACGAGGAATTTATAAAATTCGGGAAAATGTAACTCATTATCTTTGGAATTTTACCCAAGAAATGCGTGCCTTGGATCAAGAGAATTTCACTATAGGTGCTATCAAATACTTAAAGGCTTTTGAAAACTCTTTGTTGGATAAAATGAACAAAGAAGGATGGGACGGAGAAGAGGATCCTGAAAAAGTGCAATGGACACGCACCGGGGCGCTGTTTTACTCCATTATAGTTATCACCACTATAGGTAAGTAAAATATTTTTTTTTCATACTGTACCGGGTGTCCGAATAAGAACGGCTCTCGGCCATATATCAGTAACCATTGATAGTACAGCTTCGGGAAAAAAAATTTTATGATAAAAATGGCCTCGAGAAACACCTGGAAATTATTTACAGACTCGTAGGTCTACCGCTAGAGGGCGTAATTTAATACTAAGAATTAAGAAATCAAAATTTTACAAAAATTGCCTTATTAAAGGGCATTTTTAATGCGATAATCAAATTCTACGAATAATTCTGCGTATTTTTGGTTTCAAAAGTTTTAGTCTATCTTTTCAAATATAAGGTGGGGGAGAGTGGGAACATTATTTTAGAAAAAGGTCTGTAAGTCCGGTCCTGTTTAACCGATCTTTGCAAACTTGGTCTTGTTGATAACAGCTTTCTTCCACCAATATTATAGTTATCATTTCCAAACAACCTAATAAGTGACGTGCCCGCTAGAGGGCGAAACTTTTTTTCTTTTTTTAATCTAGTTCTCTTTGAAAAATACTAAATAGAAGCATGCAATTTTAACCATGAATTATAAAATTAGACCAAATTAGCAACAAAATGGTGAAAACCTCATGTCAATATCTTTTTCCTATCCCGAGATATCTTAAGAAACGTGTAAATTTTAAGTATTTTCCTTTGAATATTAGAGTACTCTGGTTATATTGAACGGTATTTAATAATTTTGGACTTCCTAAAATTGAATGTTCTTGTCCTCTTTATGATGTCACCGGTAAACGCCTGTAAGGTAGTTGAAATGGAAAAAATATAAAAATAATAGTGGGCCATGGAAAACAAAGCACGCAGACATGTGTCAAATTATTAAACAAAGTAAAGTAAAATTATTAAATGCCGTTCAGTATAACCAGAGTATTCTAATATTCAAAGGAAAATACTTAAAATTTACACGTTTCTGATATCTCGGGATAGGAAAAAGATATTGACATGCCGTTTTCACCATTTTGTTGCTAATTTGGTCTAATTTTATAATTCATGGTTAAAATTGCATGCTTCTATTTAATATTTTTCTAAAATAATGTTCCCGCTCTCCCCCACCTTATATTTGAAAAGATAGACTAAAACTTTTGAAACCAAAAATACGCAGAATTGTTCGTAGAATTTGATTATCGCATTAAAAATGCCCTTTAATAAGGCAATTTTTGTAAAATTTTGATTTCTTAATTCTTAGTATTAAATTACGCCCTCTAGCGGTAGACCTACGAGTCTGTAAATAATTTCCAGGTGTTTCTCGAGGCCATTTTTATCATAAAATTTTTTTTCCCGAAGCTGTACTATCAATGGTTACTGATATATGGCCGAGAGCCGTTCTTATTCGGACACCCGGTACACTTGTACTTGTACTTCAAACAAATGTACTATAAATCATACTGGGAAAATGAAAAACTAAACTATTTAGTCAGCTGAAAGTTCCAACTATTTCTACAAATTCTTAACTGTCCGCAAAAATGGCAAATAACGACATAATTTAGATTAAAATGCAATTCGAATTGTCATAAAAAATACAGGGTGTCCCATAACTAATGGACAATATAAGAACTGTAGAAAGGGGTGGTAAAAATAAGTCGTTTAATACAAACATGCACCAGTAAAATGTTAATAGTAAGCGAGATGTGGGGCGTTAAACTTGACAAAATATTTTTGAAAATTCGTAGTATTTAGAAAACAACTGAATGTATTGGTCTCAAAATTGGTACGCTATGGTTTTTAATGGTAATAAGCATGATATTGCCTTTATTTTTAATAATAATTCTAGATGGCGCTGGTCGCACAGTTAAAATTTGATAGATCAACGGTATTTTTATACCCCCTGTATAATGTGCATTTTACTACAAAATAATAAAAACTGCATCATTTTGAAACAAAAAAGGTATACTTGTTCAATTCCCATATTTTAAGTCGTTTTCAAGATATTGCTAATTTAATATTGCAGTGCATATCATGACACTGCAACTTAATTACTAGAATATTTTAAAGAGGGCTGTGACTATTAAAAGAACTGTCATTAATTTACTAGTTTAAAGCCAAAATGTTGTCATTACTGTGTTTTTAACTTCTGAATTAACAATACGGGTTTTATTAAAAATGCCTAGAGGCAATGAATTTACAAATAATGAACTAAGTGATATGATTTGTGTTTATGCACAAGTAAATTATAATGCATGTGCTGCAGTTAGACGATATGTGCAGTTATATCCAAACCGAATTGTACCCAGTCGTAAAAAATTTCAAAGTACTCCAATTTAGGTGAAAGCGGCTCTTTTCGTAAGAAAAATTCTGGTGGTCGACCTAAAATAATTACAGCTGATATGAAAGATGAAATTTTAACAAGAATTATAGAAAATCCTGAATTGAGTACTCGGCGCTTGCAGACAGCTACTGGTGTAAGTAAATCAAGTGTGTCAAGAATTTTACATACAGAAAAATTTTACCCATAACATTTCACGCCTGTACAAAATTTATTACCAATGACTTACCAAGGAGACTACAATTTTGTCAATCAATGCTCGGTAAGATCAATCAAGATCCAATATTTTTAAAAAAGGTACTTTTTACGGACGAGGCTATATTCACACGCAGAGGAGTATTTAATTGGAGAAATAACCACTATTACGATTTTGCTAATCCTCATCAATACAAAGAAACTCATTTTCAGCATAAGTTTTCAATCAACATCTGGTGTGGAATCATTGGCGATAATTTCATTGGCCCATTTGAACTCCCTAAATGCGGTAAATTATTTAGAATTTTTGCAAAATGATTTAGGAATTTTACTTGATGAAGTTCCTTTAATTGTAAGTCAGGATATGTGGTTTATGCAGGACGGTGCTCCCCCACATTATCCACTTATAGTCCGGGAGCATTTAAATAACAATTTTCCGCATCGTTGGATTGGACGGGGCAGTGAGTTTCCTTGGCCGCCTCGTTTCCCAGAATTTAATCTTTTGGACTTTTATGGATGGGGTTATCTAAAATCGTTAGTCTACAATAGTGAAATTCATAACCAAAACGAACTAATAGCAAAAATTCATGAAGCCGCAAATTTTTTAAAAAATGTCAACGCGATGTTTTTTAAAGTAAGACAACATTTACAAAAAAGGTTTCCGAAAATGTATTGAAGTAAACGGTGGTCACTTTCTACGTTTAATGAAATAAATGTAATTATTGTTTTTTTTTCTTTTCTTTTTCCAATTAAATTGAATTCTTTGAACAACCAATGTTTTATTTAGGTAATAATTTTTAAATGCCGGCGTGGCAAGCAGTATTAAAATAGCAATATCTTGAAATCGACTTAAAATATGGGAATTAAACAAGTATACCTTCTTTGTTTCAAAATGATGCAATTTTTATTATTTTGTAATAAAATGCACATTATACAGGGGGTAAAAAAATACCGCTGATCTATCAAATTTTAACTTTGTAACCAGCGCCATCTAAAAGTATTATTAAAAATTAAGGCAATATCATGCTTATTACCATTAAAAACCATAGTGTACCAATTTTGAGACCAATACATTAAGTTGTTTTCTAAATATTACGAATTTTCACAAATATTTGGTCCACTTTAACGCCCCATATCTCGCTTACTATTAACATTTTAATAGTGCATGTTTATATCAAACGACTTATTTTTATCACCCCTTTCTACAGTTCTTATATTGTCCATTAGTTATGGGACACCCTGTATACAAAGCAAAACAGCTTTTTTTGCGAAAAATCGGGTAGTTTTCGGATTGGGCCATTGTGTTTTTGGTAGAAATGTTAAAAGTAAATAAAATCCCCAAGATATAAATTTAAATATTGTTTATTTATTTTTTTATTTACAAACGTTCAATGAATTTTGTGCTACAGTTTTTCCCTTAACTCAATTATTTTGTTTAAAATAATGACTCCATCTTGTTATACAATTAAATAATACAAAATATTGTATTATTTGTATTGTATTGACAATTTTATCATTTAATTTATTGATTATTGTTATTAGGTATTATTCCTTTGGTGCCAAAAGTATCACAGTTGACAAATTTTGACGATATTTTACACGCTAATAATTACGAAACTGTCTGAATGTCATAATTTGAAATCCTCAAAAGTAAGAAGAACAATCATTACGAATATACATAGTGTTTAGTTTTAAAGTGCTTTAATGCATTGCAATACCAATGGTAAAATTTGTTTCCAGCTAATGAATAAATTCTTAAACCAATATTATTTTCCATGTATTTCATGTTATTTGGTTTTGGTCTATCCACTACTATTAAATATCACTGTGAAATTAAAATATCATACTCTTCTTTTTAATTGTAAGATTAATGTTTTTTATCTGCTGCGGATCTCGAAGTATATCCGTCGACTATGCCATAATGCGGTCTTGATGGTCCTCCGGGGCCTACAAGAACACCATTAGCAGGTGAGTGGATGTTTTCTCCACCTGAAAACAAAATATCTTTTTAATAAAGGTATTTTCAAAACACTAGAGAAATCATAAAGATGTTATGTAGATTATTATTATAGGTATTTTCATATTTTTCTATTTTTATTCTATAATAGAATAAAAGGAAATGTATGTATGTATGTATGTATAAGTTAGGGGTGATAATTACACTGCGACCTATAGGATCTATTGTGTTCCCCCTTACTTGCCATGTTCTGATATTTTCTCAGACTTATAGCTGCTCTTCGAGTCCTATTTTCCTGAGGAAGTTTAGGACATCGGCGGGCTTCAAGTCAGGTAGATCCGCTTCCTCTATTCCATGTGCTCCTAGGTATCTAGCCCTAGAATTTTGCAAGGCAGGGCATTCTGCGAGTATGTGTATTGAGGTTTCATCCTCTTCCTCACAGAATCTGCACTTTGCTTCATCTGCTAACCCTAGTTTCTTCATGTGGCTTCTTAACCGGCAATGCCCGGTTAATATTCCCGTTAAAATTCGGAGCCTATTTTTACTGAGGTTGAGGCAGCTAAGAGATCTCTTCTGGTCATAGTTCCCCAGTAGTATCTTAGATTGCCTCAGTCCTTCCAGCTGATTCCAGTACTTGGATTTTTCTTTCTCCAGTTCTTCCCTTAGTTTTCCTAAGATTACTCTACTGCTGATCCCACAAGATGGTTCTGGTCCCAAATGTGGGGTTTCAGCTCCTTTTTTTGCCAGCTTATCTGCTGTTTCGTTCCCCTCTATTCCTATGTGTCCCGGGACCCATAGGAGGGTGACAGTGTTCTTCTGGACCAGTTCATTAGTTTGCCTAGGTATTCCCAAACCATCTTCGAGCTGATTATATTTGAACTCAGCGCTTTGATGGCTGCTTGACTATCCGACATGATCACAATCTCTTGTCTGCGGTAGTTTCTTCCAATATTGAATTCCACACATCTTTCGATGGCGCGGACTTCTGCTTGAAAGATGCTCGGGTATGTGCCCAAGCTTTCTGAGTATTTGGCTCTCGGTCCAAAAACTCCTATCCCAGTTCCCTCGTCTAGCTTGGAACCGTCCGTATACCACTTTATGGTATTCTGGTTTAAATTCTGTATGGTGTCTTCGTCCCATTCAGATTTATTACTCAACCTTGTGATGAATTTTCTCACAAAGTTGAATTTCTTTGGCATATCATCTTGGGGCATTTCCCAAGTTTGATCAAAATGAAGTGATCGGGGTTTTTCCCTGATAATTCCTTCCTTGATCATTCTATATATCGTTTTTTTCCTTACACTTTCTAACAGAATGTGCAGTGGGGTCAAGTTTAAAATCACCTCCATTGCAGCAGTGAGGCAAGTTCCCATTGCTCCAGTGATACATGAACAGGCTAGTCTCTGAATCTTCGAGAGATTTTTCCTCGTCGTACTCAGATTAGCCCTTGCTCCCCAAGCCACTGCCCCATATGTGATTATTGGTCTCACTATTGCTGTGTACATCCATTGCAGAATACGTGGGTTGCATCCCCAGTTCTTTCCTGCAATGTTCCTGCACACCATGAGGGCCTTGGTTGCTTTGTGTATTACTTCGTCTTCGTGTTTATTCCAGAGTAACCTACTATCTAGGATTAGCCCTAGATATTTGACCTCTGTTTTCCACTCGACGATGTTCTCCCCTATTCTTATAATTTTTAGATTAGGTTTCTTTTTCCTTGTAAAGGCTACTAGTGTGGTTTTGGTGGGGTTGATGTTGAGTCCCACCGAGTCACACCATTGTTTCGCAATGTTCAGTCCTCTTTGAACAATATCACAGAGGACATTTTCATTCCCTTTTGCCGGGATAACCATGTCGTCGGAATACCCTTGACATGGTATGCCTTCCCTGGTCAATTGACTAAGTAGACTGTCCACAGTGAGACTCCACATAAGCGGGGATGCAACTCCTCCCTGTGGACAGCCTCTGGTCACATTAATGAAGATAGTGTCTTGTCCTGCCTCCATTTCTGCGATTCTTGTAGATAGCAGTTGCGACATCCAGATGGAAGTCGTTCTATCTACTCCTTTCTCAATCAGTGCTCTTTTGACTGCCTCATGTGGCGTATTGTCAAAGGCCCCTTCTATGTCTAGAAAGGCACATACCACGGTCTCTTTTTTATTCAGAGCGTCTTCGATTTCGTCAGTCAATTGTATTATAGCGGTTTCCGTGGACTTTCCCGAATAAAAGGAAAAGATTAATTTTTCTGTTCACAGAAATGTTCAAATTGATAACTGGTGAACTGAGTTCCATTATCTGTGACGATGATTTCTGGTATTCCCAATCTTCCAATATTTTGATAGTGTATGATGATGTAATGGTCATGGTATCAAATATTTCAGGCCACATGGAAAATGCGTCGACAATAATAATAAAGTATCTGCCATCTATTGGACCAGCGTAATAAACATGTATTCTTTGCCATGGACCTTGAGGAATGGGCCACGACGACATTGGTACTTTGACAGGCGATTTTAAATTTTCTGCACAGCTGGAACACTTACGAACAAAATCTTTGATATTATCGTCGATATTTGGCCAATAAACATAGCTTCTTGCTAAAGATTTCATTCTTTCCTGCCTCGGATGACCTTTATGTAGTTGCTGAAGTATTCGACTGTGGAAAATGCGGGGTATTACTACTCTTGTTCCAAACATCAGGCATCCCTTGATGACAGATAATGAATCTCTTCTAGCGAAAAATGGAAGTATTTCTTCTGGAATTTTGTTCTTAGGAGGCCAAAATTGTTCAACATATGTTATGATTTTCTTAAAGACCGGATTCTTAGAAGTTTCTTGGAGAATAATTTTATATGTTACTGGTAGTGCTTCAATTGCTATTGTCAGAACCTGCAGAACTTCTTATTCAATTTTGTTTGAAGAAATGACATATTCTTCATCTTGTTTTGAATCCTGATTAATGAGTCGAGAAAGAATATCTGCGTATCCGAAATCTTCGGTTTTGATATATTCAATTTTGAAATTATATCCTTGTAGGATCAATCCCCTTCTTTGAACCGAATATTCTCAAAAGTGGTTGATGATCTGTTTGCAGAATGAATTCTCTTCCATAAATCATTTTGTGGAACTTTTTGACAGCAAATATCAAACCTAGAGCTTCCTTTTCAATCTGGCTCTACTTCTTTTCGGTTTCTGACATAAATGAATTGATGTATTTGACCATCCACCAAATTTTCATCAAGTTGAAAATTATAGTTTTGCAGTTATGAATAAAAATGTAATTTTAAGCCCTATAACTCAATAAATAAGGTCCGTAAAAAAAGTTATATAATGTACTGACATTTTCACACTATAAATCGTTCAAAACATATTCGAATGAACCTCGTATATTACGTATAGTTCGCCACATTTTGTTAGTGCATTTTTAGTTTTAGGGTATGCAAAAACTCGTTTGCAGAATAACTTTTTACCGAAAAATCCATAAAAATAAGTAAGTTTCCCATTTGTTGCGGATTTTCTAGTTTTATTTTAATAACGAAAGTTAAAATATCAATTTGAAAATTATTGCCAGTGAAGTAAAGATTAATAAAAAGTGCATTACTTACCTACGAATCCCACTGGTCTTCCACCTGCTAATCCAAATCCTCCTGGTCTGACGGGTCCTCCAAATGAACCAATCGGTCTTTGATGATAATTACCGCCAACTGGCCCGCCGGGACCAACTAAAACCCCATTTTCCGGTGAGTTGATAGGCCTGGATGGGAAAGGACCTCCGAAATGTCCTTTCTT
This sequence comes from Ophraella communa, assembly GCA_035357415.1. NCBI lineage: Eukaryota > Metazoa > Arthropoda > Insecta > Coleoptera > Chrysomelidae > Ophraella > Ophraella communa. The sequence goes on along the minus strand of CM068985.1, from coordinate 45,508,552 downwards.
GGTGGAATAACAACAGTAACGTTTACCGACATCACAATGACCCTAAAATCATAAAAATTTAATGAAATTTATGTCATTTATTAAACAATTCATTGAAATTAAAATTTGGAAAATGATACCTATAGTCTTGTTTTGCAAAAAATAAATTACAATAATTTATATGGTTTATAAATTAACTTTTTGTGGTTATACAGGTTCTCAGAATAATTGTTCCTAGTTTACGATATCGACAAATATTTTTAGTATTTTCAATTTGTCATCAGTGTCAAGTTACTGTAGGTAAAAATAATACTTACATAAGATATACCAGGTGTATTACAATTAAATCTTTCTGTGCATTTGCACCTGTCGAATTCTTTAAAAGGTCCATTTTGAATAGGCCCTGTAAGAATGCCGGGTCCAGGTCTATCATCAGGGTAGTAAGGTCCATGTCCTCCACTACCATAGTTTTGATTGTTACCGTCGTATATACCATTAGGTCTGAAATATAAATATTAGTTGTATTTGCTGTAAAAATGGATCTTTTACACAGTTAGTTACATTACAGTCTATCTAAAATATACATGCAACAGCAGCGTAATTTCTTTTGATTGTTAAAATGATTTAAAGATGTGCAAGATTATTGCAAAACGCACCAAAAACTTCAATGAATGTAAAAAAGTGGAATCGCAAGCACCAAATGTTGTTTTCGATTTAAGGTTATGTACTTTTCGATAAGTGTGTATTAATAATTTTAAATTTATTAGCTACGCGCTTTCAGTCATAAAATAGTTCATCTTCAGAGCTAAAAGCCAAGTTAAATATATCCCAAGGAAAGATCATTACAAAAAAACAGAGATTAACAAACCACATGACGTAAAAACGTCCATAACAATTTAAAAAATGTTTCAAAAATTATCTAGAATAATTTGATTGTAGTTTAAATGTATATATTTTATTGTTACCTAATTATTTTGTTATAAAACCGTTATGCATTTGTCTATATTAAATTTTTATTTCTTTTAATATAATTTTTTTTCTTCATTAGCACATCTGCTTGCCTCTGGCGCATTGTTCATCGGTGTATAAAAAATAGACAAAACCCATAATATTGACCCAAAAGTATTATACTACTACTTATACTACCTCCCATCTATGAAACGAAAGAAGTTTGCAATGCAAGCCATGGAAGTGTCAGATTTCCCTGTAGTAATTTTGAATAAGATTTTATGACTCTATATACCCTTTTGAAACAGAGCATAAATATACATATTATTAAATGGATTGTACTAACCCTTACTTTTTGGAAGTCCATCTTATTAAGGATAATAAAAAACTCTTCGTTTTTAACAAAACTTCCAATATATATTTAAAAATTGATTTTTTAAACTTAATGACAGCCGTTTCGCTAGACTTAGCATCGTCAGATTGACATATTGAAGTTACATTTTGTTTGTTTGTAGCTAGGTACCTGATGTTTATTAGGTAGTTATAAGGCTAGACCAAGTATGGAAGTAATAAGACATAACAATATTAAAGCCTAGATGTTATGAGCCCTAAGGGATTATCCTGGATGTACTTCCCTCTAAGATCAGTAAAACTGTGCAATGGTATAGAAAAACCAGGAAAAAACTTTATCATGCTGATCTTTACAATAACTTAATATATTTGTGTTACAATTACGTCTTATCTATGTATAAAATAAAGACTCAATCAAAGCAAACACTTTAAAAGTGGAGAACTTCCCAGATTTATTTGTTCATTAACAACTTTAAATTGTGGATCTGCTAGATGTCTTTTTATTTCAAGTTCTTCAAGGAAATCTAAATTTTGTTTTTTATTACAAGTGTGTAGTATTTGGATGTCATTGATGTGTAAGAGTGAGGTTGGATGTTCAAGTAGGTGTTTTGTATAATTTGATTTATCTGGTTGTTTTAATCTATATGCTCTTAAATGTTCGTTAAATCTTACTTCAAAATTTCTTTGTGTTTGACCTATATATACAGCATTACACTTTGGACAATTAATTTTGTAAACACCAGATTTTTTTAATTTAGGTAATTTTTATACATTTAACAATTTTATACCAATATTATTTTGTGTTTTAAATGATATTAATGCTGATGTTGCCGAAGATATTATTTTTGAAATTTTAGTGGAAATACTTCCACAATATGTAATATTTTTATAACTTTTAATTTCTTTAGTTTGTTTAGGAAATATTAGTTTTAATGACACTTTCTGTTCTTTCTTATTAATTAATGTATTTATCAAATGAATTGGATAGCCATTAGATGTAGGTATTTGTTTTATGATATCAATTTCTTTATAAAAGTTAATTTTGTCCATTGGAATTGAAAATGCCCTATGTATCATAGAATTATAAGCTGCTAATTTATGTGTTATAGGATGTCAATCTGACGATGCTAGAAGTCTAGCGAAACGGCTGTCATTAAGTTTAAAAAAGCAATTTTTAAATATATATTGGAAGTTTTGTTAAAAACGAAAAGTGTTTTATTATTCTTAATACATATTATTATTTATATGACTTCCATATTTTTCTAAAAAATAAGGTTTGTAAAATTTAAAATATGCCTAATTTCTCAAATACAGAATAGACTCGATAAATTTTCAGCAGACTCTGCATTTTTAATAGAGATGATATCTGACCTTAACAAACTTAATTTTAAGCTGCGAAGGAAATAGCTGAATATTGTCAACTTATTTAGACGTAAATAGGTTTTTAAAAGAAAGTTCAGGTTTTCATTAAAAAACAAAGATGTTTTCTTTATAGCTCGGTTAAAAGAATGTACTTTCCGCCCGGAATAGCAGGGATAAAAGTTTAACCTGCATTCCCTGCGAGAAGTACACGTGGCTTGGCTTAGTCTCAAGCATCATGAGGCACAGTATCACGTCCCTTCTTACAGGGAGTAAACGTCAAACCTTTATCCCTTTGGGATGGACGTACTTTCAATCGGATGTGAAGAAAAATTATATTCACTACAAGGATCAAAGGTTCAACAAGGACCAAAACTTCAATTTCGGCCTATGTGGTGTAATATACCATTTGAAAAAATAATAATAAAAATCTGTTTTTTGTATTTTAATAGATTACAAAAGATACATTTTTACATTAAATTTACTTTTTAATAATCTTACACACTAATCAAAATTCCAGAAATGTACTTTTACCCGCCTTTTATAAAAAATTATCATTAATACTTTTAATTACCATAAAAAGATTCTTTGAATAATAATGAAATATGTTGAAATTCTCATCTGATATAATAAAATATAATATAACTTTCGATATTTTATAAATATCTTAACAAAAAGGAATTATAAAATTGGAAAAAAAAACATACCTGTATATGACAGTAAATCAATAGAAGAAATGAGACTGGGAATAATTATTAAAACTTCTTGAACTCGATAATGCCAACTCATTAGTACACCTCGTAGCGTAGCTACTTTGAACTTCCAATTATAATTATAGAGACCGTATTCATTATTTTATTATTAAAAATGTTTTAGGATAGATGGAGCTAGCGGTACTAATTGAATTTAATATTTAGGATACCAGGTGCTTAAAATGTTAACAGGTACTGTTACAACCATATACCTATTAAAATTCAGTAATAATGTTGCATTATTTGCAGGTTTTATTTAAAAAGTTGGTCCAAATCCTGCTAAAAATAAGAACCGTTCATATTTTGAGAAAAATTTAGATTGTTTTAAAATTTTTCTACAAGGTTTTGCAACATCGATAATATTAGTTTTGCACCCTGCTTGAACTACCTATGCCTTAGGTATTGTTGCTGTCTACCTACACCTTCTTATTCTTTGACTTACTTTTTTAATAGTTTTATGAATAACTGTAGCATCACGTTGATCCATGGATCACTGAATATAAAAAATGAATATCCTTAATAAATATCCTCAGAAAAAAATGTATGTATTTGAATATACGAGTAAGTAAAATTATTTTAAATATATTTATATTGTTTGAGGTTTGTCGTATAGTGATTTCTTCGAATTTTGAATTAGAATTCAGAACAAAAATCCGCTTTACTCTTGTCTTTTATAACTGATGAATCCAAAACAAGTTTCTTATCTAGAGCAAGTTCTACAAATATACCAAGTGACCGAGACTCATCTCTAAAGACAATACTGTTCCATTCCTGATCCCAGATAAATTCACCAAATTTTATAAGAATTAAATCATTTAAACTTGGTTTTTACGTCACTTAGTATATTTAAACTATTATATTTTTAAAAAATCAGAAAATGCAATTAAGCATATGAAGTAAGATCAGTGCTTACTAAAAGACTGCTATATATATTTGCTGTGCGAATTTGTTTGTTGATATACAGTGAAGATATTGGTTTTTACCTAAACAAAAAAAAATCTTTTTGGGAGATTATTTATTAGTCCCCAAAACAACTAACAATATTTCTTTTTTAACAAAAAACAATTTCTGCCAAACAGTATATCACATCGAAAGCATAGATGACAGTATCATTTCAAATAAAATAAATGATCCTGTAGAACATTAAGTTTCAAAACAAATTCCATTCTTCGGAATGGTATTTATCTTTAGAAATATTATTTTTTCTTTCTAAAAAACTTCTTGAAACAAATTCGTAAAAAATACTAATTATCCATTTTATCAAAAACAATATAATATGCAGAAACTTTAGATATGCATATTAGTTGTTGTTTAAACTTACTTATTTAAAATGGGTCCTGGATATTGATCGGGAAATTGTCCTCCATCTAATGGATCAGGTGGATAATGAATAAATGGTCTATCATCTTCATATACATCATATCTGCTGGAAGCTTCTTCTCTAAACATTAAATGAGATACTTTACTTATTAATAAAAATATATGATCAATAAAAATAATTTTATTTTAAAAATAATAATAAAAAATATTGCCCACAAGAAAAGACTTATAATTATGCTTGCAAAGCTAAATTGATTATATGTTTATTACTTTTTTTTTAATATGAATTCTAATAATAAAATAAATTATACCTGGATTCTAAATTTCTGGCACTTTCTCTTTTTCCTTCCCATACCCATTTATTATTTTCTCCTTTGACGTAACAAATTGCAACCAAGAGGAGAATAAATAATTCTAGAAACAAAATAAAAATTAACGGTTTATAAAACATATTTAATTACTTTAAAATAATACAGCTTAATATTTAAATAAAAAAAAAATACAAACAAATACAAATAATAGATATTTTGGTGTTGATAAAATTTAAAAAATGGTTTTTGTCAGAATCAACCATGTAAGTATCTAAAAATAATTTTCTCTGTTTGCTGTTAAAACATTCTAGATACAGTGGACGGCTAATTTATGGAATATTATCATTATTTTGAGAACCGTCGAATTTTGAGGGTAATCCCGAAACAGGTCGATTTTTTTATAAAATACCCATCTTATAACGTACATGGAGTGAGGATGACGTCACCAGTGTGAGTGTAGTGACGTAATCGTTAATTTTTGTAAATAGAAATCGGTATAATGCAACACCTCATTTGAAGGAGAATTTAATTCTCTATTTAACGACATTACATTTGTAATTAAAATATTTTTTTAAGGGTACAAAAACATTTCTTTTTTATTTAAATTCAACCAAATTACAACTAATGATTTAATTCATAACGTACCTTAAAGTAACCAAATTATGCATAATAAATATTTTAAATTAAATGTTCGAAATGCCCTCCATCGGTTTCTTGACAATATGCGAATCTACGGGCAAATTCATCAAAGTACATTGCGGATGACTTCTGGAGTAATGAGACTCATTTCATGCCTAATTCTATCTTTTAAGTTCTGTAAATTTTGGGGTCTATTGACATAAACTTTTAATTCTAACATATGTAACCCCACAGGAAAAAGTCTAGAGGTGTTAGATCTGGCGACCTTGCTGGCCACTCTATAAAACCTCGTCTTCCAATCCATCTCCTGGGAAAGCAATTATTTAAAAATTGACGTACTTTATGTGCGTAATGCGGAGGGGCTCCATCTTGTTGAAACCAGATATTGTCTCTAGGTAAATTTGCATTATTGGCATTTGGATACATGTTAGCAAGGACAGGTATAAGTTGATTTCTCAAAAAAGTTAAATAACGTTCTCCTGTTAGATTTTCTTCAAAGAAAAAAGGGCCAAGGATTCTGTCATCGATGATCCCTGCCTATACATTCACTTTCTGAGGATATTGCGTGTGTGTCTCAGTCATCCAATGTGGGTTTTCTTGACTCCAATACCTGCAATTTTGACGATTCACGGTACCATGTAAAAAAAATGTGGCTTCATCGGAAAGGAGGATTTGATTGATGAAACGTGGATTGCCGATACATAAATCCTGCTAATTTCAGAAAATTGAAGCCGGCGATCGGGATCGTCGTCGTTTAATTCCTGGTGTAGTTGAATTTTGTAGGGATGGTATTTTTCTTTTTTTAAAATACGTAATACCGATCGTTGGGAAACTCCAGCATATTCACCCATTTGTGTTGAACTACTGTGAGGATTGTCATGGACATTTAATAAAACATCAAGTTTCACATTGTCTTCAATTTTACGACGCCCAGCGTTTGGAATATTTTTAACGTGCCCAGTTTCTCCAAATTTTCGGACTATTTTACTTACTGTTGATTGGCTGATGGGTCTGTCTGGATATTTTGCGTTGAATAAATTGCATACCTCGTTCTGTGTTCTTTTTTAATCTCCACATCCGCTAAGAATTAATATTTCTATGCGTTGTGTTTCATTTAGGTGAGCCATAATTTAGTACTCAAAAGTAAAAATTACAATTGATAACTGATGACAATTCACAAAATCAAAAAATATTTACGACAATAAATATTACAGTAACTATGCCAATATCACTTGCTTGATTTAACATTTGACAAAAAGTTTCAGTGTTTATGAGATAACTTTTTGTGTCCATTATTATTTTTACTTATTTTTGCTTTTTTAAGTATTTATTTCAAAGTCATGGCAGGAACAGATGGATGGTGTTTGGAACATTTAATTTAAAATAATTATTATGCATAATTTGGTTACTTTAAGGTATGTTATGAATTAAATCATTAGTTGAATGGTTGAATTTAAATAAAAAAGAAATGTTTTACAAAAATTAACGATTACGTCACTACACCCACACCGGTGACGTCATCCTTACTCCATGTACGTTATAACATGGGTATTTTATAACAAAAATCGACCTGTTTCGGGATTACCCTCAAAACTCGACGGTTCTCGAAATAATGATAATATTCCATAATTTAGCCGTCCACTGTATATCAACGGATAGAAATTTAGCGAACAATTCGAACTCGGTGAATTTTCTAGAACTGGAAAAAGGATATATATGGAGCGGTCGTTATGCGAGAGACTTAACAGTAACAAAAAAGTAATGAAAATATGGTTAGGCAAGTTAAACTAAATCAGTTGTGGACTTATAATTATTGAAATAATTTAGTAAGTTCGGTTAAATTAAGATAAAAAGACATCTGATATAAATTTTCATAAATAACAGTATACGCCATATTTATTAGGTATGTAAATAAATTGTTTTAAAGATATAAAAATGATAAAGTCAATCCACCAATATTACAAATATTATTTTGTTAAAAACAACTAATTTGTTGTTTTGTAGAATAGTTAAAATTTAAGAATGATCATTTATTTTCAATAAATTCAAAACGATGTATTATTAATATATTCAAATATTTATTTACGTACTTGCTAACTTAATTTTAAAAGTAGTAAGTATTAAAAAAATAAACAATGATGTTTGTATTAATATTCCATTCAGGAGTACAGCTCGAATGCTATGCAAATATTTTGCCAAGTTTAAATCAATACAGAAGTAGAGTACATAAAGGAAATTGTTTTGGTTTTCTTTAAAATAATCGGATTGAAAACTTCACTCGAATTTTAGATGACCTGCAGTTATTTTACTTTTTCGGGCTAGAAGATCTTTGTTATAACCATTCTAAAAAATTTGTTTTGGTAAATTAAAAGTTAAAGTTTATTTAAAAACGCAATATGAACAAAAAACTCATTAAATTCTAAATTTTTAGTTATTCAATTGACCAAATTATTTAAATATTGTAATTACGAAATGGTTCTTCCAGAAATTATTAAGCTTATAATGAAATTCATTGTATTAACCCTTACTCTATGGAAGTCCATCATATTAAGGACTCTAAACAAAGAACTTTCACTACAAAAAAAGTTTTTTGGATAAATAGTAAAAGTTTTATTACTGAAATGGCACTAACCGTTACTCTGTGGAAGTCAATCTTCCTTCTGATCAAAGGTTTCGTTGTTTATTGTTCTTACAAATATCTTTATTTAGTGATCTTTATAAATGCAATTAATTATTCTCACACTTGCTTTTCTATAAATGATATTATCTATCCTAAATCCATAATTTAGCAATAACAATATTTAACAAAACACCTACGTGTAACCATGGCCTTATTTTAAGCAACAACTAAATTTCATTGAAAAAAAATTTAAAAAAATTGCAAGGTTTATGACTTCTATTTAGATCAATATCAATGTTTACATTTGAATATTGAATTTAAATAATATACAGGGTGTCCCATAACTAATGGACAATATAAGAACTGTAGAAAGGGGTGATAAAAATAAGTCGTTTATATACACAAACATGCACCAGTAAAATTTTAATAGTAAGATATGGGGCGTTAAAGTTGACAAAATATTTTTGAAAATTCGTAATATTTAGAAAACAACTGAATGTATTGGTCTCAAAATTGGTACGCTATGGTTTTTAATGGTAATAAGCATGATATTGCCTTAATTTTTAATAATACTTCTAGATGGCGCTGGTTACACAGTTAAAATTTGATAGATCAGCGGTATTTTTTTTACCCCCTGTATAATGTGCATTTTATTACAAAATAATAAAAACTGCATCATTTTGAAACAAAAAATATATACTTGTTCAATTCCCATATTTTAAGTCGTTTTCAAGATATTGCTATTTTAATATTGCAGTGCATATCAATACACTGCAACTTAATTACTAGAATATTTTAAAGAGGGCTGTGACTATTAAAAGAACTGTCATTAATTTACTAGTTTAAAGCGAAAAATTGTCATTACTGTGTTTTTAACTTCTGAACTAACAATACGGCTTTCATTAAAAATGCCTAGAGGCAATTAATTTACAAATAATGAACTAAGTGATATGATTTGTGTTTATGCACAAGTAAATTATAATGCATGTGCTGCAGTTAGACGATATATGCAGTTATATCCAAACCGAATTGTACCCAGTCGTAAAAAATTTCAAAGATTGTACTCCAATTTAGGTGAAAGCGGCTCTTTTCGTAAGAAAAATTCTGGTGGTCGACCTAAAATAATTACAGCTGATATGAAAAATGAAATTTTAACAAGAATTATAGAAAATCCTGAATTGAGTACTCGGCGCTTGCAGGCAGCTACTGGTGTAAGTAAATCAAGTGTGTCAAGAATTTTACATACAGAAAAATTGTAACCCATATCATTTCACGCCTGTACAAAATTTGTTACCCAATGACTTACCAAGGAGACTGCAATTTTGTCAATCAATGCTCGGTAAGATCAATCAAAATCCAGATAATTTTAAAAAAGGTACTGTTTACGGACGAGGCTACATTCACACGCAGAGGAGTATTTAATTGGAGAAATAACCACTATTACGATTTTGCTAATCCTCATCAATACAAAGAAACTCATTTTCAGCATGAGCTTTCAATCAACATCTGGTGTGGAATCATTGGCCATAATTTCATTGGTCCAATTGAACTCCCTAACAGATTAAATGCGGTAAATTATTTAGAATTTTTGCAAAATGATTTAGGCATTTTACTTGATGAAGTTCCTTTAATTGTAAGGCAGGATATGTGGTTTATGCAGGACGGTGCTCCCCCACATTATCCACTTATAGTCTGGGAGCATTTTAATAACAATTTTCCACATCGTTGGATTGGACGGGGCAGTGAGTTTCCTTGGCCGTCTCGTTCCCCAGAATTTGCTCCTTTGGACATTTATGTATGGGGATATCTTAAATCGTTAGTCTACAATAGTGAAATTCATAACCAGAACGAACTATTAGCAAAAATTCATGAAGCCGCAAATACTTTAAAAAATTGCAATGCGATGTTTTTTAAAGTAAGACAACATTTACAAAAAAGTTTACGAAAATGTATTGAAGTAAACGGTGGTCACTTTCAACATTTAATGAAATAAATGTAATTATTGTTTTTTTCTTTTTCCAATTAAATTGTATTCTTTGAACAACCAATGTTTTATTTAGGTAATAATTTTTAAATGCCGGCGTGGCAAGCAGTATTAAAATAGCAATATCTTGAAAACGACTTAAAATATGGGAAATGAACAAGTATAAGTACCTTTTTTGTTTCAAAATGATGCAGTTTTTATTGTTTTGTAATAAAATGCACATTATACATTACCATTAAAAACCATAGTGTACCAATTTTGAGACCAATTCATTCAGTTGTTTTCTAAATATTACGAATTTTCAAAAATATTTTGTCAACTTTAACGCCCCATATCTCGCTTACTATTAACATTTTACTGGTGCATTTTTTTATCAAACGACTTATTTTTATCACCCCTTTCTACAGTTCTTATATTGTCCACTAGTTATGGGACACCCTGTATTGTTAAAAAAGATTTTTCTCAAACAAATATATTACAAGATATTATGAAAGTAAAACGCTGATATAAATACATTGATTGAATTGAATTGAATAAATATATCGTTACAGAGTAGCTCAGTAATGTTAACAAATATTTTGCAATAAATTCATTTGTGCATTAGTTAAGTATATCATAGTTGAGAACTATTAGGCTGCATTTGCATTCTCTCGTAAATCCTAAATACCAAGTATGCTCTATCTCTATTAAAATAACGTCACTTTATAGTCCAGGAGTTGTGTACTCAAAAAAATTGAAACTAGAAAAAATTGTTATCTGAAATGTAACGACTGATTATGATAAAGGGGCTTAAAACAAATAAAAAAAATGTAATTCAACTAGGGAGGTTTTTCTAGGGTGAATTTGGGGGGTGACGAAGGCAGAGATTTTACGATACGTATTAAATTCATAGAGTACTCCCCCTAAATGTCGGCAATACATTATTTCACTAATTTCATAGAAGAAAATAAATGGGCGTAGAAAAAGTATAGTACGTTACACGAGAATGTGTTACTTACAACTCTTGTTACGTAATATACTATTGTCTTCCAAAATATATAGAGCCAATGTTCAGGTTCCTTCGAAAGTAAATGTAGGTATTCAATTACCATATTGATATCTCTAACATTTATACAAAAATGTCAAAACTTGATGGCAAAAAAGGTCCATGTCCTGATGGATTACCTCCCACTTTTCTCAAGAAATTTAGCTCTATTTTATCCTGTCCGCTCTTTCATATATTTAATAAGTCTCTTGTTACTGGTGAGTTTCCGGGTTACTGGAAAACATCATATTATGTCACTCCAATTTATAAATCAGCTATTATTACTGACTATCTCTCCTATGACTGCTCGAGCATTATAACATCCCAACAATTTGGTTTCACATCTAAAAGGTTTGCTGAATTGGGTTTACTCACATATGTTGACTTTTTGGCTGATGCATTGAAGAAGGGTTTGCAAATTGATGCTATTTATACTGATTTTTCCAAAGCTTTTGACAGGGTCAATCATAAACTCTTGTTGCATAAACTTTGTTTGTATGGTGTGGACGGTCCTATTTTGAAATCATTACTATTCTCATTCTTTTCCAGTCACTTCTGGAATTCCCCAAGGGTCTCACCTTGGTCCTTTATTATTTAACTTGTTTATTAATGACACAATATATTGCTTTCAGTGTAGCAAAGCTCTTTTATTTGCTGACGACCTCAAATGTTTTAAAATAATAAATAGTAATGATGATGCCTTGATTTTGAAATCTGATTTGGATAGCCTATCAGATTGGTGTGCAGGAAGTGGTATGAATCTTAATGCATCCAAGTGTCATATTATGCGTTTTTATCGAATACACAACCCAACAGCTTATGATTACAGCATTAATAATGTCAGTTTAAATTGTGCTTCGCAAATTAAAGACCTTGGAGTTACATTAGACTCCTCACTCACGTATAGGTTTCATATTACTACTGTTGTTCAGAAATCTATAAAGATGTTAGGCTTTCTAAAGAGAACCACTTGTGATTTTACTAACATCAGTGCTATTAAATCCCTTTATTGTTCTCTAGTCAGAACACACCTTGATTATTGTTCTCCAGTATGGTCTCCGCATTACATAACTTATAAAGCTAAACTAGAATCAGTTCAGCTCAATTTTTTATGATACATTGTCGTATTTTTCATCGTTATGATATTTTAGAGCTTTTATTAAATATCCCTATCCTAGAGATTCGCAGAAAGCAAAGAGATCTCATACAGCTTTTCAATATAATTAATGGAATGTGTAATAGTCCCGAGATTCTCTCTAAAATATATTTAGTTGTTCCTCCTAATGTAACTAGGCAAGTGCAAACCTTTCATGTTTCATTTCATACGTACAACTATGCAATTAATAGTTTTCTTCCTAGGACACTCAAATTAGCTAACTCCATTGAGGACATCTCAATTTTTAAAGTGTCAACTTTCAAGTTTAAAAAACATCTGATGGAGCTAACCTAACCTAACCTAACCTAACCTAACCTAACCTAACCTAACCTAACCTAACCTAACCTAACCTAACCTAACCTAACCTAACCTAACCTAACCTAACCTAACCTAACCTAACCTAACCTAACCTAACCTAACCTAACCTAACCTAACCTAACCTAACCTAACCTAACCTAACCTAACCTAACCTAACCTAACCTAACCTAACCTAACCTAACCTAACCTAACCTAACCTAACCTAACCTAACCTAACCTAACCTAACCTAACCTAACCTAACCTAACCTAACCTAACCTAACCTAACCTAACCTAACCTAACCTAACCTAACCTAACCTAACCTAACCTAACCTAACCTAACCTAACCTAACCTAACCTAATCTTTGATATCAAATTTTCGAGTGTTGGCTGAAGTTATGGTGTTGTCACCCTCTACTGTATTTTGGGTTTTGGTTTTGCTGTTTTTTTTTTTATAAATTTAATACCTGACATGTTTATTTTTTTATTTTTAGAGCAATTTAACACTGTATATCTATTGTGAATTGGGCTTGCCCGTGAATAAATAAAAAAATAAATAAGATGTGCCTATGCCATTCCTTCATCAAAATTATTACTTGCTGGTAGTCAATGTGCTGTTTGTGTAAACCGCATCTAATTGAGGATATTATTTCATATAATATGAAACGGAATCTGCAGTGGAATATTGCCACCGTGAATTTCGATAGATACCTACTTCGATCTATTGTATAAATTTTAATGACATCAGTTGCATTTAAATTGATATTAAGTGTGGTTGATTGATTTTAATTTCGAAGAGAATCATTACAAAGGATGAAATTTCAAATTATTTCGAGGATTATGACATTAAAAATACTTCATTCTCGAAGTTTTTCACCGCTCGATGTTTTTACTGGATGGTTTTCAATATAGAAAATAATTTTAAAGATAAAAGGAAACCTACAATGATATTCCACTTCATCGAACATTTAAAATTTTATACCATATAATTCAATTCCTAAAAATATTTTAGTAATAAATAATTATTTAATAGTTTTCGATATACAACAAACTTCAGTACATGGGTTGTTTTAGGAGATATAGTATTATTTTGATTTAAAAACGCTTTAAAATAAATATCAACAAGAGTTTTTAAAAAACCATAGGCGTAGATATATTATTTTTAAATACTCCAAACTTTTGGCTATGTGTATTTTTGTTAATAACATTTTATGATATCTCCTAAAACAAACCACATACCCATATACTTTGTCGTAAGATTGGTACACACAATTAAATTATTTTGAAAGTAAACACCTACAGATCGTAGGAGTATATATTTATATGGAAGTATTTATAAATTTAAAAATAAATGAGTTAAAAGTTAGGGAAAACCTACACGATTTTCATTTTTGTAATTAAAATTTCAATATTTAGTTGTATACAGGGTGTTTCATTAAGAATTATCCATATAGTAACTGGAGAAACCTTAGCACTAAATATGAAGATTTAAGCCAAAACACTTAAATAAAATATTCCTCCCAACCGAGATATAGGGTGTTTTATTTTAACTATTCTAAATGATTGTATCCCATATTTTTGACACCTTCCAATATTTTTTCTTCATACTTGGCAAAGAGTTTACACATATTAGGTTACTTTAAACAGTGGCAAAAGATAGTTTTTCTCGATTACCAGAGGCGTGCGGTAGGGATGGATACTTTCTTTTATCCCCCTACAATTTACGCCACTGTCGTAATAATTGTTTCTGCATGTTTTTTTGATTCTCCGTTACTTTCTACGTAAATATTATCCTCTTGTCTCAATACGATAGAGTGAGTAGTTTTCGAATTATTTGCATTTAAAGGTAATGTTTGAAATATCCACTTTTGTTTTATTGCTTATTTAACATGAGTTTCCTTAATAATTTAACCACCTTGATTACAAAATTTGTGAATTCTAATAGTAAATCCACATGAGTCAATAAATATTTCACTAAATAAATAAAATTTATTAGTTTTAAATGATATTTCATATTAATATTTATCAAAATTTCAGTTTTAAATTTATAAAAAAATAGAACTGTGATTTTTATTATGAAATAACATGATGAATACATAAAATAAACGTACTGAAACTAGTATATTACATAACGAGTGTGGAAAGTGAAGTATTACGCACGAGAGAAGTTTAGCACGAGCCGCGTAGTGGCGAGTGCGGAAACGTAACGAGTGCAAGAAATACACTTTCCAACGCGTTGTGTACACGATTTTTCCTACGACCCCAATATTTCTTATTATAATAAATATTTTAAATTTATTTATAAAATTCATTTTAATTGTTAGTCATGTTAAAAATTAGGTTTTAAACGAGTTTATATATTGCATGGAAATATAATTAATTAAAATCAAATAACCACCTTTCTCAGGAATTCACATCAAAATTCTTTATTAGCTAAATGACATTTTAAATTTTTTTGTGGGCTCTATAAAAATTAAAAGTAAAATGGTCAGTCGGTGAAATTAATTGAAAAGTAATGTAATAATAATAGGGACAAAGATAATTGTGAACAGAAACACAAACATAACTTCAAAAATCCACATTCGACACATGCACGGAACATAAACACAATATAAAAAAGAAGAATAAACTGTTCTTCTTTCTAAAAGTGTTTTTATAAAAATAATAATACTGAATAAAAATATGTTTATTTTTTAAAAATTTAAAAACCTATAAGAAACTTTTTTCTTTATTCTTACTTTATACAGAAAAATTTGTATTGGCAATTACCATACAATATTTGACACAAGGAAGATTTAAAAAAAATTAAATGGTCCTTGCTTTGTCATTCATGTGTTTACTATTGATAAATTTGACGTAAATGTCACAGATCATAGAACTATATTTTTTTACTTTTCAATACGTGTATTGATATTAGCTACTTTCTTAAGTACAAATAATTGTGCAAACTAGCACTTTCATATGTGGTCGTAGGAAAAATTATTTATTTAGACTACTGTAACAAAAAATTCTAGTTAGTTAACATTATAGTAAATTTTCCATTGACTTCAATACATTTATTAATCCTTTTGGAAAAAATTCTCCTAAACTTTAGAAATATGTTGGGTTGATTCCTAATAAAATTTGCAACATTTTCTATTTGTTGCCATAATTCCTGTCGGGTATTAATTTCTTGAGCTTACACAAGTGTCTTCATATGTCCTCAAAAATAAAAGTCTAGAAGATTAAAATCGGGACTCCGAGCAGACCATGGAAATTCACTCCCTTTCCCTATCCATTTAGATAATTTCGAACCGCTAAAGGATAATGTGGTGGGCGCCGTCTTGCATAAACCAAATACTTCTTTTTTGGTTTAATAGTAAGTTTTCCAGCTCATCAAAAAGTGGATTTTGAAGTAATTCCAGATATGAACGGCCATTTAAATTTGCAGGTAATTCAAAAGGACCTGCGAATTTGCTGCGAATTTTATCTTATTTATTAGTATCTGATAATAAAAATCAGATATCTGAATTTTCATAAATTGAAAATTAAAAAACATTGATATAAAAAAATTTTTTGAAATGAAATTTACTGAAACTAATAAACTTTATTGAGGCATGTGAATTTACGATTAAAATTAACAAATTTTGTTGTCAAGGTGGTGGTTATATTATTAAGGAAACTCTTGTTGAATAAGCAATAAAACAAAAATGGATATTTTAAACATTACCTTTAAATGTAAATAACTCGAAAACTACTCACTCTATCTTATTGAGACAAGAGGATAATATTTACGTAGAAAGTAACGGAGAATCAAAAAAACATGCAGAAACAATTATTACGACAGTGGCGTAAATTGTAGGGGGATAAAAGAAAGTATCCATCCCTGCCGCACGCCTCTGGTAATCGAGAAAAACTATCTTTTGCCACTATTTAAAGTAACCTAATATGTGTAAACTTTTTGCCAAGTATGAAGAAAAAATATTGGAAGGTGTCAAAAATATGGGATACAATCATTTAAAATAGTTAAAATAAAACACCCTATATCTTGGTTAGGAGGAATATTTTATTTAAGTGTTTTGGCTTAAATCTTCATATTTAGTGCTAAGGTTTCTCCAGTTACTATATGGATAATTCTTAATGAAACACCTTGTATATTTTTTAAAAAGGTTTGCTCCTACTGTTTTGTAGGGTTTTTGTTTTGATCCAAAGGTTACTACTAGTCTATTTTAGATAATAACTTTTTTTCTGAATATAAAAAACTCACAATGTTGTTCTTTGTAAATCAATATTTATGTTTTTGTGAAATAGTGATTGGGTCTTATTAGATTATTATTAGATTATTAAAAGTATTATTAAAATCTAACCAATTCTGAAATAAATATTATGAAAAACAGACTACAGAAGTATAAAAAAATACAAGGTGTCTCATCTAAAGTATTGAAGATGTATATTATTCGGCAGTACTTTTATACAAAATTCGGTCTGTTGCTTCATTTTTGGTCGGTACACATAAAATAAATTTTTTTTTATCAACATTTTTTTTCACATTCACCCCAACAATAGAATTATAATGGCATTTGATTTTAAATACAAATTGTATGAAGTCGTGAAACGGAAATGTTATAAATGAAAAGGATACTTCTTTTCACGTGTTGCAAACACTATCTTATCTACAGCCTTTAATTACATTTTGTTAGCTTCTGAAAAGCGTGAAACATTATGAATCTTTTTTTGACTATAACTGTATACATACACAAGGTGAATAACAACGAACATACTTCTACCAAATATAGAGTCACTCAGGGAGAATATCATGTGGTTACTATAGAGCGGGTCACAGTTATTATGCAGCATTACGTTTATGGACGACGGCGTTGCCATATCGGCATGTTCTTCTAATTTGGTTCCAACTGGCGCGGGAATATAACTTGCCATTGTGTTACTATTATGATTTAAATGTTGACTAAATTATTCATTTGAAAATCGTTTAGTGAGTAATTAAGAATATTTATAATTATGCTTTTAGATAAATTTTACGCGTTTAAAGGAAAATATTGTAAATCCGCCAAAATATTCAAATTTTATACGTTTAATTATCACGTATAAAGAAATAAATAAATACAGCGGCCTTATAAAAGACCTTTGTCAAATTATGAAATAATAATATAATAATATAATTAATAATAAAAATATGTCAATAATAATAATATATACATAAATTACAAGAAGAATGGTAAAAAAGTCAGCTGTCATCTAAATTTTAAGAGAGAACGATTAACAGAGAAAAGCTAATGAAATCTTGCCGACGTTTCGATGATTTTTCCGAGGATTTTTCTTCTTCTGGCGGGTTGTTGTAACAAACAAAATATAGAATAGATAAATGAAATAATAATTACGTATTTTAACTTGAATTAAAATTAAACTTTAAAAATGACAATGATTAGCAGGTAATAACTAAAATAAATGAAAATTGAATGGAACATTTGAGGGTTAAGAAATATATTACTGATCTTCATCGTCATCCAAGTCTTCATCTTCATCGTCTTCATATAGATTTATTATTATTGGCTCAGTGTCTTCCATTAAATGATCTGTTTGCCACATCTTTTCCTCTGTCTTCTCTACCTTTTTTTCATAATTAGACCACTGCATTGGGGTTATTTGCGAATACGCTGTTTTTATAAGTTTTTCCACATCCTCTTTTTTAAAAGTACTATTATTACGAGCCACATATCCTTTCACTTGGCTCCACACCATTTCAATAGGATTTAATTCGCAATGATAAGGTGGTAATCGTAGGACTGTTATATTATGTTCCGTGGCAATGTCGTCTATTTTTCTTAGGTCGTACTGCTCTCTAAACCAAAGCGGCAACAGTGTTGAATATTCGCCCATAAGATTTACATTGGCCTATGCCGGCCACGCTGCATAATAACTGTGACCCGCTCTAGGTATAGTAACTGTCAACTCTTCTTCATTAATTTACAGGGTGATTTGTGCAATTGACCATTTATTTTAACTGGCTATAGTGTCTACAGGTCTCATTTGATTTTTCAGTTAGTTCAATTTTTAGTAAATTTTGCTCGCTTAATAAAAATTGATTAAAAGTGCAGCAACATTGTCATGTACTTCGTAGTTCGTTACGCAAAGCACGAGTACTGCAAAAACAGGCATTGTGACACGAGTTTTACATACTATTTTTTATAATTCTGGTCTGAAAACATTTTTAACACAAATAAAAAAT
Source organism: Ophraella communa (assembly GCA_035357415.1). Lineage (NCBI taxonomy): Eukaryota > Metazoa > Arthropoda > Insecta > Coleoptera > Chrysomelidae > Ophraella > Ophraella communa. Next base: position 45,489,586 of record CM068985.1, on the reverse strand, counting down.
AGTAAATTGCAATTGACACGAGTTTTACATACTATTTTTTATAATTCGCGTCCAAAAATAGAGATTTTAAGTTTAATTTGTTCATCTATTTTATCTTCATTCATTTTTTATTTTATCTATTAATAATTCAAGTCGATAGCTTACCTTTTCGGCCCATAATCGATTAAATTACAAAACACACTAAAAGTTAACACCAAATAAAAAACAGTTTGCAAGTAACAGACACAATTACATAATTTAAGAACTTCTAGTAGTAATTGTCTTATATATATCGGTTACTGAAATTAGGAGGGATTTGTTTCGAAGAAGACGTATTTCTTCATGGTCGTTCGCGACCATGCTAGAGGAAGGAAAGTAAAGTTTTAGTTTTGTGCGATTAATCGATATTTCGATATGCACGAAACCAAGTATTTTTTTCTGAAAGTGCAAGTGATTTGATCAGCGGTTGTTAAAATGTTGTATCATTAAATCTTTGATCTCAGGATATGTTAATATTTGCATTCGTATAAATGATAAATAAAATAAAATTTTATTAGTATAAAAATTTGACGTGTTGACATTTCTTCATCCAAAAAAAGGCTACCTTACCTGCGATAAGATTTTTAGCAAAAATAGAAGGCAGCAAACTCGAAGGTAATTTGCTTTGCCATTTTTTTAAAAAAATTTTTGTCCTTCAAAATAATAAGGAAATAACTATTTTGTTGTTGTTGAAGCTGCACATAATAAATTTAATGATATGTTTTTAAAAAATGGCTAATAACTATGTGGGAATTTTAATAATCATAAAAATGACCATCAGAAATGCGTCAGAGCAAACTTATTGATTTGAATTGAAAGGAGACCTAATAATCTAAAAATATATACGTGTAGAGCAACGTATATATTTGCATTAGTAGCTTTTCAATAATTGATATTTTATTAGCAGTGTGTTTCTGAAATAAAATTAGAAAGCTTTTATTTTAGTAGTAGTATTTATAACATATAGATCTAAAAATAGATTATAGTAAAGTCGATTTACTTAATTTAGATAATGTGGTTCGCAATACTAATGTCGATAAATTATAATATTCTTATATAGTTTAATTTACTTACTAGCTAGATTAATTTAATAGTTTGAATAAATTAACCAAAAGCCTTCTAATTATTAGGCTAGTGCAATTACAATTTTGAACGAAAAAAATAAATAAATAGCAGAAGAGTGGAAAATTTTTGTGTGCAAAATAATAAAGAAGATTGAAAATCAATTAGAATATTGAAAAATTCGTTTTTGAGGGTTTCTAATTTTTAAGCGTTTTTATAAAAAATATGTATATAGGCCATTTTAAAGTGGAGATTCTGACGGTTAAAAGGAGCTTTGTCAAAGTTTGAAAATAGGTATAGAGTTTTTCATGGAAAATTCTGACAATTTTTTTGAAACATTAAAAATATCCCAAAAACAATTATTTTTCAATTTTTGAAAAAGATTTTTGTAATATCTTCTTCAATTTTTTAGCAGTTAGTGTAGTTAGTGCTATTGAATGGACTAGTTTAGTAGGATCATATTAATCAAAATGATAGCAATATATATTTAGGATAAGATATACCTACTTACTTATATTGGTATTCATTTTGCAAGTAATTTTTCTCATTTCGTAAAATTTAGCAATAAATAATTAGTAAGTTTTAAACGTAGCGCCAACTAATAACCAATCATAAATTGTGTTTAAAAGTCAACGTTGTCACATTTTAGCTACGTTCGTTTCAAGTATTCTCAAAGAACTGGCGGCACAAAACACCGTGTTTTGTGACTAACTGATTGTACCAGTTGACAAGATATATGAGAAAATCGTGTTTATCTGTAATAAACAAACAAGACCCCTATTCTTGACGGTGATAGAATAGAACAGCCAATAGAAAGTGGGCGTGGTTCTATTGAAAATGGCAAAACGGTATTTTTGAAATTCGTTCTCTCACTGTACCGATAGAAGGGTTGCTCCCCGAGAGAACAATTACTTCTATTGGTTATTTTTAAAGGAACCGCTATAACACCAAGAGAAAGTGTTAGGGATTTTTATTTTCGAACCAAAAATAGTATAGAAGTAATTTCTTTCATAAACCAAACACAACCAAACCACAAATTAAACTAACGAAAATGACAGAATATTTTGTTTAGTGTTTTACTCCTTATTTGATAAAGTGTCAATCAGAGAACAAAAATATCGATATGTTTATCTCTTTTTAATGACAACAAATAAGAGAGAGATAAGTTTCTTGGTTAATATTAAAGCATATCGACAACATCGCAAATTTTCTACAAATCTTATTGAAACACGTTACTTACCACTTATGACGTATGTAACCATTAAAATTAAATTTCAAAAGCCGATTATGGCTAGAGGATTAATTTTATAAAAATTTTATTTGCACAGTTGAACCACTTAAAACCTATTTTATAAGATGCAAATATAAAAAAAATCACTAAACTAGTCCATTGTAACATTGTGGTGCACTTGTTTTGTTCCGACGAGCACACAAAATAACTCCTACCTCTTTTTGACTTACATTCTAACCATATTTTGACGTTATTTCAAGTTGACAGTTTTATGACATTATTTTATTTTTTGGTTATATGGTTATATGCAATTTTTCTTGAGTGACAGTCATTTGGCATCTCCTGTCAGTGCTATTTCTTTCCGATAAAAAAGAAGAATAGAATAGGGATCCAAGTCGGCAGGAATCTGAAAAGAGAAGGAGAGAACGTCGCTATGGAAGATTATTGATATAGAAGATAAATAATTCGGATAGAAAAAAATTGTCAAGCAATTATATATAGATTTTTAATTCCAATATACATTAAAGTACAAGTTTTTGCTTTTTTACAATTAAAAATTTAATTTAGTGGAACCCCACCACTAAAAACATGTCTATCGTCATGTCACCTTGCACTATTACCGACCGTAAACGATACCGCTATTATTAACGTTAAAACCGACCCCGAATCACTGTTAACGCTACTGTACACGAGACACCTCTTATAGACGAGTAAATGTGTAGCTGTTTGAACAAGGCCAAACAATAAATGCGCATCCCGCTTGCAATTGAATGTGTCGAACGCATCCCTTCTGACAAATGACACAAACACGATTTCCGTCTTGAGCGAGACTATATATAGACGAGTAGGATCATTTTCTACCCTTTCTGGACTAATAGGCCCATTTGAAGAGTCGGAAAAGCGTTCTAGTATTTCGTCTTGTGAACTTCCCTTTTGGTTGTTGGAAGAAACAACCCGCTAAGTTAGAGCCAAGTTACCGCTAAGTTGAAAGCATCCTTTGTTGTTTAATTAAACTAATTACAAGATGTTTCTATCTTTCTCACCTTAGTTTTTGTGTAGTTTATTTGCTTAATCGAAAGCGTACAAAAAGATAGTGGCGCCCTTATTAGTTATACATCCCAATCCTTCCTATAGTGAGCATTAACTTGGAATCGAACCACCCCCCGGAAAGGGGTTTTTAGCCGGGATCTCTTTTGGAGAGTTTTTTAGTTACAAATTGGCTCCCTGTCTTTTGGGACTGTAAAGTTTACAAAATGTATAATTAAAGTTTAAAAAATGAGTGTGGTATGTTTAAAAACATTTTAATAATTTAATTATCAAAGTAATTTACTACAGTAAAATATAAAAACAAAAGTATACACTTTTTTGGTAACATAATGATATAACATTTTTTAAATCTAATTTATAATCAGATTGGGACAATTAGCGCAACATAATATCCCATTGTTGTGTCCAATAACATGATTAATAAATAGATAACCACTCTGTAAGTACATTATAACACAATGAAAACATTTGTTTTAACAAAATGTAGTAATTAACGATTTAATCAATACAATATGTAAGAACTTTTTACGCTGTATTGTTTTTATTATTCGTTATTGTTGCAATTTCGATTTACTCATTAAAAATATAATTTGGTCTGATGTCCACACACACTACAACAGACAAGACGATGAACGTGTATTGAGGTCAATGTCGAGTCTTGTTTTTCATTGTCATTGATGCGTGGCTTGACTTAAGAAAGGTAACGTGTAGGATTCAGAGTCCGAATTCTTTACAAGATAATGCTCTAATTAATATTAAAGTAGCCATCAAAAGTTTTTTTGTCAGATTATTAGTATGTTTGTTATTTACCTGTAACCAGATAGTTTAAGGTCCTACCGAAGGACCTTCATTTGGCCAAGGATGTTAACTACTTGTGTTTAGATTAAAGTATTAAATTTTGATTTTAATTAAAAACAATTGTCAATATTCAACCTATTTGTGCCAATCTTCTTTGTCCATGATAATAAGATTACAGATTAACTAAGAATAATAAAAAACTCTTCGTTTTAATAAAACTTCCAATATTTATTTAAAAAACTGCTTTTTTAAACTCAATGACCACCGTTTCGCTAGACCAGTAGTTTCGTATGTTAACACTCCTAATACTAAGGTAGCTAAAAAATTAAATACTATTCTAAATAATTATGGTTACACATCTAAATATTCAGTACAAAATTCATTAGATTTGATAAATAAATTAAATAAATGTAAATTACAAAATAATACTAAATTAGTATCATTTGATGTAACTAATATGTTCTCTAAAATTCCTCCTAAAGAATGTATAGTTCTAGTTAAAAAGATATTAGATGAAAGAAATATCCATCCAGGTATAATATCAGATATAATTGACCTATTTAATGTATGTATTAGTCAAAATTATTTTACTTTTGATAACAAAGTATATATTCAAAATGAAGGTCTTCCAATGGGAAGTCCCATTTCTCCAATTTTAGCTAATATTTTTATGGATAATTTAGAAAACAAAATCTTTAATTCTAGTTATAAAAACAATATTGTATTTTGGTATAGATATGTTGATGATGTGTTAGCAGGATTTGTAGGTAGCGAACGACAATTAGATATATTTTTTAATTATATTAATACCTTGCATCCTAAAATTAGTTTTACTTAAGTTGAATAAAATAATTCAATTAATTTTTTAGATTTAAAAATTGAAAGTTAATAATTTACTAAATTATTCAATATACAGAAAACCAACACAAACAGATGTAACCATACCATATAATTCAAATCATCCTATAACACATAAATTAGCAGCTTATAATTCTATGATACATAGGGCATTTTCAATTCCAATGGACAAAATTAACTTTGATAAAGAAATTGATATCATAAAACAAATAGCTACATCTAATGGCTACCCAATTCATTTGATAAATACATTAATTAATAAAAAACAACAGAAAGTGTCACTACAACTAATATTTCCTAAACAAACTAAAGAATTTGAAAGTTATAAAAATATTACATATTGTAGAAGTATTTCCAATAAAATTTCAAAGATAATATCTTCGGCAACATCAGCATTAATATAATTTAAAACACAAAATAATGTTGGTACAAAATTGTTAAATGTAAAAACAAAATTACCTAAATTAAAAAAATCTGGTGTTTACAAAATTAATTATCCAAAGTGTAATGTTGTATATATAGGTCAAACAGAAAGAAATTTTGAAGTAAGATTTAACGAACATTTAAGAGCATATAGATTAAAACAACCAGATAAGTCAAATTATGCAAAACACCTACTTGAACATCCAACCTCACTCTTACACACCAATGACATCCAAATGTTACACACTTGTAATAAAAAACAAAATTTAGATTTCCTTGAAGAACTTGAAATAAAAAGACATCTAGCAGATCCACAATTTAAAGTTGTTAATGAACAAATAAATCTGGGAAGTTCTCCACTTTTAAAGTGTTTGTTATGATTGAGTCTTCATTTTATTCATGGATAAGACGTAATTGTAACACAAATATATTAAGTTATTGTAAAGATCAGCATGATATAGTTTTTTCCTGGTTTTTCTATATCATTGCACAGTTATACTGATCTTAGAGGGAAATACATCCAGGATAATCCCTTAGGGCTAATAACATCTAGGCTTTAATATTGTTATGTCTTATTACTTCCATACTTGGTCTAGCCTTATAACTATCTAATAAACATCAGGTACCTAGCTACAAACAAACAAATAGTAACTTCAATATGTCAATCTGACGATGCTAGTTGTCTAGCGAAACGGCTGTCATTGAGTTTAAATAAGCAGTTAAAACGAAGAGTTTTTTATTATTCTTAATAAGATAGACTTCCAAAAAGTAAGGGTTAGTACAATCAATTTAATTACAGATTAACATTTGGATATAGCTACTATTAATCTTATCCATTATCATATCTCCGATCTCCATTTACGAGCAATCCCACTGTAGCTGACTGCTAAGACAATTACGCTAATTCGTAAGAAATTAACGATGATTCTCCAAAACTTTATTTTTACCTTTTAACCAGGTTTTTGACAATTATTAAATTATTTTCTCTGACATTAAAACAATCCGCTACACACATGATAAAAAATACATGTAGAAAAATATAATAGGCTAACAACTAACTAACATTCTCCCCTTCTTAAATAAATTTTTCATTTACTTTTAATTTCGAGAACACATAATTTAGAGGTGGGTCTTCTTAAAGTACCATTCATGGTTCTAACATCTGAGACTACATCTCCAATCTCGATATTCCGCTTTTCTTTGAACCACTTCGATCTCCCAAAATTAAATTCTGTACAATTTTCCACTGTTTGCATAATAAATCACCATGAGGGGAAAAATTCTTTAAAATATTCAGCTGCGATGAGTTATAGTATGGTCCAAGTAAAAAATGGTTAGGAGTGCTTCCTCTCCAGAAGTGTAGAGAGAAACATCCGTCAATGGTCTAGAATTTCTAGATATCCGCGCCTCTTCATCAATTTTCAGTTTTTCTAGAGCTAGTTTCTTCAAAATAAACTTTTCTTTAAATTTTATAATTTCTGCTTCTGCTTCTAATTCCATCTCCATTTTTTGCCTCTTAGCAACAGAAGCCTTACTTCTATTCATTATTTTATTTTCTTTGTTGCTTTCAATGTTTTCAAGTTGAGTTTCAATTTGGTTTACTAACCCAGTATCTGATTCTTTACTTTCATTCTTTTCAAGTTGAGTTTCGGATTGATGTCTTGTCTTGTCTCTCCGTCTTCTTGAATTGGATTTTGAATTGTTTTGGATATTTTATCCGGTCCAACATTCGTCAAATCTGCTTCCGGTTGTGCTCGTTTTTTTAACCTTGTAAGATCACATCTTATTTCTTCACTTAAAGATTTGCTGGTAGACAATTCGGTTGACAATTTCTTACAAAAAGCTTTGAAGGACCAATGTACCTGACTGCTAAGACAATTACGCTGATTCGTAAGAAATTAACGATGATTCTCCAAAACTATATTTTTACCTTTAAACCAGGTTTTTGACAATTATTAAATTATTAACTTTTTGTGGTAAAAATTAGCCTTTAATATGCCGTTTATTTTGATGTAATTGAATTGGAATTCGATCAAAGTGGGGGTGCTGCCTTGATCTCAACCTAGCACCCCCCATTTTCAAGGCGATTTTTCTCGATTATCGCGGTGGTACAAATTTTAATTTTTGTGGTACAAATTAGCCTTTAATTAGCTCTTAATTATGGGCTACTTTTTTTTTCATTTAGTCAGTGTGGGGGTGCTAGCTTGATTGACATCGACTTGCCCCATGGATTGTTTTCAAGTTCCCCAGTAAGTCCTACTACTTCTTTATCTTCTCTATTTTCACTCTCTGCTATTTTCTCCTCCTTATATCCTCTGTATTTTTATATATACTGTATTAAAAATAACCCCCAGTGTGTTAGAATTATTATTATATTATTTTTTATTTCAGCGCATTTTAATATTACTAATAGAATATGTTTAAAAATTATAATAATAGTTATTTTACACATCAACTGAATACGTACTTTATTAAAAAGTCTGTTAAAAATAAGTTTATCTATAAATAATTATTCAAGCATAATCCTAAAACTTAGTAATTTTGTATTTGTGACCTTAACATAACAAATTGCTAATTAATACACCAGTAATTATGTAATCATAGCCATCCATCAAATATCAATTGTCCTATTTTCTTGTCATGTGAAAATATAACAAGGTCTAGAAATTATGGAAGTTGATGACAGCTCAATAAAAATAGCTTCAATGTCAAAGAAATGAATCTAGTACATGTGTTTTTTGGCAAGGCTAATGTCATGATAACTTTCTGTTCTTAATATTATGTGTAATTTCTTTAAAATAATAAAAGTATTGTCGCGGTAGGTAAAATATAAGTTTAATATTTACCCATGATTTTAGATCATAAAAATAAACATCTTGATTCATCCGTAAAAAGAATTTTTAACATGACTAACATTTAAAATAAATTTAAAATATTTATTATAATAAGAAATATTGGGGTCGTAGGAAAAATCGTGTACACAACGCGTTGGAAAGTGTATTTCTTGCACTCGTTACGTTTCCGCACTCGCCACTACGCGGCTCGTGCTAAACTTCACTCGTGCGTAATACTTCACTTTCCACACTCGTTATGTAATATACTATTATATATTTGACATTTACATTAATTACGTGACATTAAAAAACTAACATGCCAACTTCCTATATATCTAATATAAATTAGTATAATTACCAGTGGTACTAAATCTGTTCAACACTCCCACTAGGATCGCTGGTATATTATCCATTGAAGAAACCCATCTTTACAATACAATTTTGATGTTTTTCCCGAGGTAGCCCTTTTGTCAGGACATCCGCTGTCATCTCACGAGTACTAATCTGTCTTACTACAATTTCATTATTAAAAATGCGTTCTCTTAAAAAATATTGACGAACATCGATGTGTTCGGTTCTTGGTCTATAATTTGCAATTGACGCCAAATCTATCGCACTCGTATTGTCGCAATAAATTGTAGTTGGTCCAGCTGCTTTTACATCTAATTCCTTTACAAAATTTCGAAGCCATAATGCTTCTTGAACTGTGGCCGATAATGCCATATATTCGGCTCTTAGAACATAAAATAGTAAGGAAGGAGTTTGTGTTATATCTACAATGTTAAAATCTGGCGACGGAAGTCGGCCATATTGGATAACCATTTATGACTCATACTTTGTTTACGAGTTATAAAAATTTAGTTTTCTGTTAAAAATTTGGATTAATTATTTATTGGTAAGTACCTATTATTATAATAAATATACATTATATATACGTAAACCATATTTTTATTTTTAAATTAAATTAATACTTTGTATTGATCCCTAACCTATCTACTTAAATTGACATAGGCGTATCAATAATGGAAAGAGGATGTTTTATTTTAATTATCATTAATTTACAATTTTTTGGTTAATCTCATAATTGTGTATGTCAATTATTTTTATGTCTATGGAGTATTCTAAAGCAACGTTGTACAATAAATGTATTTGTGTATTAATTAACACATTATTACATTCACAGTTTCCCACGAGATGAAAATATTACACGGAAATGGTTACCTAAATATTGCGGATAAAGATAACTGGAGTCCAGGCAAGAATAGCTTTTTAGGCTCACAACATTTTACAGAACAATCATTTGATAGAATTTCTTCAGTAATTGTTTTACTAGTACCAAATGCTATACCTACAATTAAAATCGCAAGAATGAAATATGTAAGTAATTATTACATCCACAAATTGCTTTAATAACATTGACCAAATCTATATTTTTCTCATATCTATTTACAGATATTTTACTTAAACATATGTTTCACTAATATACCTTTTCTATGCAGGTAAGTACTAACGACCCTTATGCTGAAGAGATAATAACTACTAGCAGTGAAACTATTTCACCAGTTGCTGTTCCTGAAACTCTACCATCTACTTCTGAAAGTCCTCGTAGGAAACAACTTATAAAAAGCATCTGTGTAGTATATTTAAAAACAAGAATTTATTATATATGTAAAAGTAAAATAAATAATGTAGAAAAAATTAGACATGTTTACACAAAATTCAATTTAAGGGCCAATAATAGTGGTAGAAAGAAAAATTTTAATAAAAATTGTGTAGTATATAACTGGTTTTATTTCCTTAAATCTAGTACCCCCATTTTAGGCAATGTTATACTATTTTTTTTCCTCTACTTTCCTTATTAAAATGGTTATTTTAATATATAATGATTAGTGTCCATACTGAATAATAATAGGTATGTTTCAATAAGGACATTATTTTTCTACAAATAAAAATATAGGACGCCTCTGTTAAAAAGTAACTTCCGGTAGCCATCTTGGATAACCATCCCGGTCACCTGTCTTTGAACGAGCAATACTTCCTTACCATTTTATGTTCTAAGATTCGGCTTCAGTTGTTGATAAAGCCACGGTTTGTTGCTTTTTTGAATTCCAGCAAATTGCACCACCTCGACTCAAAAATACGTAGCCAGTAACTGATTGGCGGTTATCCATATCTCCAGCCCAATCGGCATCAGAATATCCAACAATATCTGCATTACTGTCGTTAGAATATTGAATTTTTTTGTCAATAATTCCTTTTATGTATCTAATCGGGCATAACTATGGGGTTTAGGTATATGTGTTGACCTACGTATTGATTGATTGATTTAGTTTCATTATCATCTAAATCAGTATCGTTTTCATCATCACTAGATTCATGAACGGCTTCTTCATTTATTAAATGATCTTCCATAACTTCCGAAACCATATCTGATGTTTCTCCCACTTCTTCGATACCTAGTAAAATCGGAGATTACCACACTGGGAATAAAGGGTGCGCGACGAGGCAGCGTTACAACGGTTTTTTGTTGAAAGTCATGTTCATCAAACTGTTGGAGTTATGGTTTGGGGTGCTACAGCTTATGGTTCGAGATCACCTTTAATCTTCATCAGAGGTAACATGAATGCGCAGCGTTATATCCAAGAAGTTTTAGAACCCCATCTTGACACCCTGGCAAATCCAACTTTCCAGCAAGATAATGCCCAAATACATGTGGCAAGAGTCACAATAGACTTCTTTCAACATAATGATGTCATATTGTTACCTTTGCCACCAAGATCTCCTGACTTATCCTCAATTGAGCACGTGTGGGATATGATTGGTAGGAGATTGCTCAATTTGCGACATCCTCCTTAGACTCAAGAAGAACTTCGAGATGAGTTGGTGGTTGCCTGGAATGAGATACCACAGGAGGACATTGACCATCTGATCAGAAGCATGTCTAGGCGCGTTGGAGAATGCTTAACACATCGGGGTGCATCCACACATTTTACTTATTATCCTTCAGTAAGTACTTATACAAAATTTAAAAAATAAAATAATTTAAGCTGGATGTTCGAATATTTATGTCAGTTAGTATATTCTGAAAAATGTGAATTTTATTTTACAACACAATTCAATTTTTAAAATTATTAGTGTACTTGCTTTGTTGGACTGAGTTTTATAATGATTTCATTAAACATTTACGTTTCCTTGATGATTAAATCATTAAAAAAATCGATATTTAATAAAAATGTTTGTTTTTTCTTATTTCATATTAATCTGTACACAAAAGTTTAAGTTAAACAAGCCATTTTCAAATCATCTTCATATTTCGGCGTTTACTTACAAGGATAATATTGTGTATCATTTTGGGCGTTTCCCAGCAGAGCTTTGTATTAAAATTATTACTTTATTCATTTTCTAAATGAGGCGTAGATTCTATCATATAACAGGTCGGCTGAAAAGTTCCCGGTCTGACCTATAGATGACGACACTAGAATTAAATCCATTTCATTTTTAGATAGTATCAACCTTCAAAAGATTCGTGTAAAAATTTGACAGCTGTCGGACTATTAGTTTGTGAGATATTGCATTTTTAGTGAAGCAACTTTTGTTATTTTCAAAAAGATGAAAAAAAAAGAATTTCGTGTGTTTATTAAATATTGTTATTTGAAAGGAAAAAATACAGTTGAAGCAAAAGCTTGGCTTGATAATGAGTTTCCGGACTCTGCGCCAGGAAAATCAACAATCATTGACTGGTACGCAAAATTCAAGCGTGGTGAAATGAGCACCGAAGACGGTGAACGCAGTGGACGCCCAAAAGAGGTGGTTACCGACGAAAATATCAAAAAAATCCACAAAATGATTTTGAGTGACCGTAAAGTGAATATGATCGAGATAGCTGACACTCTAAAGATATCTAAGGAACGTGTTGGACATATCGTTCACGAATATTTGGGTATGCGGAAGCAACGAATTGATGATTCTGAGCAGTGTTTGCAGCTGTTAAGTCGTAATAAACCCGATTTTTTGCGTCGATATATGACTATGGATGAAACTTGGCTCCATCACTACACGCCTGAGTCCAATCGACAGTCAGCTGAGTGGACTGCGGCCGGTGAACCGCCACCAAAGCGTGGAAAGACTCAACAGTCAGCTGGCAAAGTTATGGCCTCAGTTTTTTGGGATACACACGGTATATTGTTCATCGACTATTTGGAAAAGGGAAAAACAATCAACAGCGACTATTACTGTGCATTATTAGAGCGATTGAAGACCGAAATCGCGAAAAAACGTCCCCATATGAAGAAGAAAAAAGTGTTGTTTCATCAAGACAATGCACCGTGTCACAAATCATCGAAAACGATGGCAAAATTGCATGAATTGGGCTTCACCCACCGTATTCTCCAGATCTAGCCCCCAGCGACTTTTTCCTTTTCTCTGACCTGAAGAGAATGCTCGCGTGAAAAAAATTTGGCTCTGATACTGAGGTAATCGCCGAAACTGAAGCCTATTTTGAGGACAAACCGAAGGAGTACTACAAAAATGGTATCGAAAAGTTGGAAGGTCGCTATAATCGCTGTATCGCCCTTGAAGGCAACTATGTTGAATAAAAAAAATGAATTTTGTCAAAATATTGTGTTTTACTATGGTAGACCGGCGACTTTTCAGCCGACCTGTTAAGTGCTTATATTTCCACATTTTTCATGTACAAAAGCTTATCTGATGGTATAAAGTAAATATACATTTGAATGTTTACTTATATTTATTTGGGAAACATATACGAGTATGTCCATTAATCCTGTGACAGTTTTACAGAAAACTATTTAAAAAACTTTATTGAAATTCGCTTCAAATTCCGTGTTCATGTTTGCCAACACTAATTCTACGCAACGAAAAATACATGCTTTTTAATTTTAAAACTATTTCACAGTATTTTTCGATATGGAATGTGATGTTTTAAGTGCTTCCAATAAAAAATGTTTTAACTAAATAGGAATTACTATAAAATTTTTGTTTAGCAGGATATTTATAAACGGTAATACTTGTGACTAAATATTATTGAATCATTGTTATTTTATAACAAAATTCAAACTATTTATATTATTTAAAATGTGGAGTGTTTCAAATATGTTTTGGTTTTTAGGTTAAAAGCACTTTCAGTGTATTTTATGAATTAAATGTTTTGTTTGTTTTCCGTCGTTTTTGTATTTTAATTTTATTCTGTATAAGTAGACCAAAATAATAGTTATTTATTGGACAAAACGATAAAATTGTACTTTTGGCGTTTTTTAACTAATTATGCTCGAGAAGATAATGCAGTTTTATCGTCGTGTGCAATACAACATTTTTTCTATAGCAATAAGACTTCAAGTTCAGGTGAACAATAGAATTTTAAAGAAAATTGTAATTTTGGGCACAAAAATCGGAATTGTGTTGATTTGATAAGGCGAAAAATCTACACTATGCACGACGAGCAGCGTGTCCCTACAATCAAAAGTCTGAAACAGCGGCTCATCAATGACGAAACTCACATCAACTGTGGCCTCACTACTCTTTGCTCAGGTTTAAGGTTTACCTTCGGTCTCTGTTTACCTTCGGTCTCTGAAGAAGATAACTTGGTTATCGAAACGCGCGTCAGACATATAAAAGTTTGTGTTGGTGTAGTGGTAGTGTAAACGGTTTTCGGTATCATTTTCGCCAACGGTTCCAGATTCAACATTTTAGAGGTTATTTTGTTCAACTATGATATTTGTTTATAAAATGCTCAATGGTCTTGTTCCAGCTTATTTTAATGAATATATCAAAGTAGCATCAAAATTGCATGAATATCCCACTGGAAATAATAAAAATCTCTACATCAATAAAACTAATCTGCAGAGGTCTATGAACTCGTTATTTTTTAAAGTTTTTAACGGATATAATAAACTACCAAATAAAATTAAGTGGAGTTCATCATAAAGAAGTTTTAAAAGAAAGTTGGCTGAACATGTTAGGAGTACCAAACGAACTATTCAAACATTGTTTTGACTGACTGTATGTCATATTTGAATATAATCTTTGTTTTTTGTATTTTTTGATTATGTATTTTAATTTGTGGAAAAATGTAACATACGTTTGTATATTAGGATTACCTATTTGAGACAAGTAAGTAAAAAATAAGAGTAGCACACTATATTTTTTGTACGATTTATTTAAAAATATAAAAGCAAACATGTTTATTTATTAAGTCTAAATCTAAATAACACGTGGTAATGGATTGAAAATTTTAAACATTTTTTTATCACGAGGTCGCAGGTTCCATTACCGTCCAAGTTAAGTATTAATTATTTTCTTTAGTTTGACTGCGGGAATGGCAGAGTGGAATGATTATTCCACACAGTTTGGATCATGTATACGGAATTTACAATTTTCTAGTTTAAATAATGATACGGAATATGAAACTTTTTGTGTTGATCGTGCAAAAATAATAGTTTTTTATTAATGGTTGTTGTTTTTCATCTATCGGAATTAATTTTATTTGGTCTCACATTTTCAGTTAACAATAACTAATTTTACGAATAGCGAAGTTTCAATAATCTAATTATTGCTGACTTATCGACATAACTATTAATAAATGTCATTTTATATTGGAAAATTGATAGCAAATGGAGCTCTAATCCCAATTAACATGTATAGGTTTATATACTTTTCATTTATTACTATAACTTTTAAATGAGAATATTTCTAGAACGGTATCGAGTTTAATTTCTAAAATGTAGTTGCTATAGAGCGGGTCACAGTTATTATGGACGACGGCGTTGCCATATCGGCATGTTCTTCGAATTTGGTTCCAACTGGCGCGGGAATATAACTTGCCATTGTGTTACTATTATGATTTAAATGTTGACTAAATTATTCATTTGAAAATCGTTTAGTGAGTAATTAAGAATATTTATAATTATGCTTTTAGATAAATTTTACGCGTTTAAAGGAAAATATTGTAAATCCGCTAAAATATTCAAATTTTATAAGTTTAATTATCACGTATAAAGAAATAAATAAATACAGCGGCCTTACAAAAGACCTTTGTCAAATTATGAAATAATAATATAATAATTTAATTAATAATAAAAATATGTCAATAATAATAATATATACATAAATTACAAGACGAGTGGTAAAAAGTCAGCTGTCATCTAAATTTTAAGGGAGAACGATTAACAGAGAAAAGCTAATGAAATCTTGCCGACGTTTCGATGATTTTTCCGAGGATTTTTCTTCTTCTGGCGGGTTGTTGTAACAAATAAAATATAGAATAAGTAAATGAATTAATAATTACGTATTTTAACTTGAATTAAAATTAAACTTTAAAAATGACAATGATTAGCAGGTAATAACTAAAATAAATGAAAATTGAATGGAACATTTGAGGGTTAAGAAATATATTACTGATCTTCATCGTCATCCAAGTCTTCATCTTCATCGTCTTCATTTAGATTTATTATTATTGGCTCAGTGTCTTCCATTAAATGATCTGTTTGCTACATCTTTTCCTCTGTCTTCTCTACTTTTTTTTTCATAATTAGACCACTGCATTGGGGTTACTTGCGAATACGCTGGTTTTATAACTTTTCCACATCCTCTTTTTTAAAAGTACTATTATTACGAGCCACATATCCTTTCACTTGGCTCCACACAATTTCAATAGGATTTAATTCGCAATGATAAGGTGGTAATCGTAGGACTGTTATATTATGTTCCGTGGCAATGTCGTCTATTTTTCTTAGGTCGTACTGCTCTCTAAACGCGTTTGCAGTAGCCAATAATTCTGTTTTTAAATAATCATATTCGAAGTAAATCTCTTTTTCCAGTAGCCAGTACTTTATTTGTTCCTTATTCCAAGTTGTCTTTGGAAAAGGTAACTTCGCCGAATGGTATGACGCATTGTCCAACACTACAACATTCTTTGATCCGTTTTTCGGCAAATTAGGGATCAATTGATCTTTAAACCAGGCCTCAAAGCCTTCTGCGTCCATTTCGTCGTGGTAATCGTCTGCACCTTTCTTTGCCAGAAAAGTTTTTTCTGCACCCTCAAGAAAACCGTCTTTCCAGCCTGCATGAAGAAGAACAAATCTCGGTCCTTGGTCGGTGACTTGGAGCCTTCAGTCCTGTGGTCATTCCTTTGACAAATGCATCTCGGGCATTTTTTATGGTAGTGTCTTTCCATTCAAAATTTACACTGTGTTCATGACTCGTCCAGATATATTACGTTATATCCTTCTTCGCGGAACTTCTTCACTGATCTTATCTTCACTGATGCCTCCAGGTGATTATATCAGCTCTTTCTATTAGAATCGAGTCTCTTCCTGTCTTTCCGTAGACAAACCCCATATCGTTAAGCAAGCGTCTTAGCATACTTTTAGAAAAATTTGGTACATTTTCGTCTGAATTTATTTTAGCAAGAACTCAAAGCTCCAGTAGCGGCTTCGCTTTTCAGATTATACACTGTTCTCACACTAAGGGCAGTCATTTCAGAAATCAGTTCTATTTTCGCTGTCACACTTTTGTCATCTTTTGTATTCAATGTATACGTTAAAATATTCAATAAAAGCCTCTTGGTTTAACGATGAAGACTTTCACCTTGTTTAAATTTTTCAAACGGTGCTGCTAACTGCATGGCTGTTGTTTCAATAATGCCCTTTCGTTTATCAGCAGAAACAGATAGGTACCTGCCTATGGTATTACTTACCTGTACATTTACTTACCTCTACATTCCAGGAATATTACATAACGGTTTACGAGGATCAAGGGGTCATACAGGTAAAAATAATTAGCATCTTTGTAATTAAATAATATTTTCACTGGCAATAGGATTAGGATTTGTCTGAAAGATTTAGTAGAGACCTAAATAATCCATCAAGTGATTGGAATACCATTTTTTAATAATATTTATTATATAGAATACATCTGTTTTGCAAAATTCATAATAAAACGTTTCTACGAAAATAAATTGGCTGAGTTAATTGTGGTTCAAGCCGTAACCAAAGCGGCAACAGTGTTGAATATTCGCCCATAAGATTTACATTGGCCTATGCCGGCCACGCTGCATAATAACTGTGACCCGCTCTATAGACAATGTTTGCAAAAATAGAAACAGTATAAAATCTTTTTTTCTTCAACGTTTTACCTTTTTTCTAAAAAAAAACTTAAACTTAAATAAATTCTTTCGACGAATTCAATGGTTTGATTGCCTATTATATTATGTATTTTATTTATAAAGTATCTATATTTTGCAGTGCAGCTCACGTTCTGTTTTGTTTCAGGTTATGGTCACATCTCCCCTAAAACGACATGGGGCAAGATCGTTACCATATTCTATGCCATCTTGGGAATTCCACTGATGCTACTTTGTTTATCTAATATTGGAGATATCATGGCTAGTTCTTTTAGATTTTTATATTGGAGGGTTTGCTGTTACATGTGTCAGAAGAAGCCCAAAAAATTAAAGCGAGGAAAATCTATGAGAGGATCGTTCAAATCAGAGTAAGGGTAAACCCAATTTATATATTTAATATGGCGCACGAGATATTTACTTTTTTTTTGGGGAAAGAACTTTTGAATATTAAATGAGAGCCGATAGAGTTGTAAATATTTTAAAAACACATACTGCTGTAGTAGTAGACGGTTATATAATTTTGAAAAAAGGAAAGTTCAGTGACGTAGATAAAGTATTTATTCTTTTAAAACTTATTAATGTTCTTTTTAATCGTTATTTACAGTCGTGGGTATTCAAGATCGTTCAGAGAAAGAAGATATACACATACCCCAAGAATGTATGATAAACGTTATGGTGATCTAGGAGGACCAGTGTCACATTCCGATACAGAGTTAAGGTTAGTACGAGGGTTGCATTTTCCGGATTAGAGAACAAAAACAAAAATTAGTTATCGAAAATCACTTTATTGTTTTTTTACACTTTTTTATGCGTTTGAACCAATTGTCGAAGCACTTTTGCCACTCTGATTGAGTTATCTCCAAAACATGCATTCTGAATGCAACTGCTTCTTCAGGTGTCGAAAAAAGTTGACCTCTCAGTTTGTTTTTTACGCACGGGAATAAAAAGAAGTCATTCGCTGCCAAATCAGGACTATACGGTGGATGACTCATCAAATCGATGTTTTGGGTGCTCAAAAATGCAGCCGATGTGTGGGAGCTCGCATTCTCGTGGTGAAGAGTGATCCGTCGTGGCGCTGATCGTTGCGTCTACTCAATTTAATTGATATATTTTTCGGAAGAGGTCTACTAATACTATTAACGACAATACTTTTTAATTTAACAGATCTGTATCAATTTGTATTTGGTGAGAAACAGTTTTAAGAAAATTAAGAAAAGAGACAGTAGTTCTGAGAATCCGGAAAAGAGCAGGAGTTTTGTCTTCAGCTTTTTTAGTTTTGTTGGTGTATATCATCTTTGGTTTTGTGCTTCCAAATAATTCTATCCCTAAAATGGATTCAAACTATCAACCCCCCCTTACCTAAAAGAAAATGTTGTGTACCTACATGTACAAATCGTGAAGGCAAAATGCATCGTTTTCCAAAAAATGAACCAAGTGTGTTTAGTGAGTGGATTTTATAGATACAGTCTTTAAATCATAAAGACTTGTCAGTTGAAGACATTTATAAAAAATATGTATTTTGCGAGGAACATTTTTCTAGTAACTGTAAAGTTTTAGGTACCAAAAGAGGTCTTATAAGAACAGCAGTTCCAACTTTAAATTTACCTGGTAAGTGAATAAATCAAATTGTAATTTATAAAGAAAGAAAACCTGTACTAGCAGATCATGCAAACGTTTTTATGCTGAAAGGACTGTATAAACAGTGGAAGCAACCATTAGCTTTTACATTTAGTGAAGGACCTCATAAATCCATGGCATTAAAAAATTTGCTGAAGGTTCTAATCTGCAAATGTCAAAGTGTAGGTTTGAAGGTAGTATTGACAGTTTGTGACCAAAGTGAAAATAATGTCGGAGCTATTAGACTGCTAATGAGTGAAACGAAGCAGGAATACTTAAAAAGAAAAGAAGAGAATAGAAATTTTGGTTTTGTGATCAATGACCAAGAAATTATTCCCATATTTGATGTCCCTCATATTTTCAAGTGTTTGAGAAATAATCTTTTGAAACATGACTTGTATTTTAAGCAAAATAAATAAATAAATAAATGATCATTTTTTGATTGTAAACATATATATTTACTTTAGTTTCGTTGAAATGTAGCTGTCTATTTTATCGCAGAGTACTTATTATTGACAGATAGATGGCACTAGATATAAATTTAAGGAATCTGTATTATCGACAATACTTTTTAACACAACCGCTGCTACTCGATGTCGCATACGGATCTAGACAGTAACTAGGTTCCTGCCATTCTATTCGTAGTTCCGTATTCGGTGGTTCTGAGTACGTATAACCTCAAAAATGTCCAACTTTTCGATAGAGCTGTCAATTGCCAGATTGCAACACCAGGGTTGCCAAATCTCAAATTATTATAAGTAACCCTTTGATAGGTAAATAATGCAAATAATAATTACTATTACTATTACTATAGCAGCTCTGGTACTTACAACATTGAATAGAAACATATGGAGAGAACTTAAGAGGATGGATCAACAACTGTGAAGACAAGCAGCCTGGCCTGAGACTATTGAATAGAAACATATGGAGAGAACTTGAGGAGACCTATATTGAGATGGATCAACAATCTGTGAAGACAAGCAGCTCTGGTACTTACAACACTGAATAGAAACATATGGAGAGAACTTAAGGAGACCTATATTGAGATGGATCAACAACCTGTGAAGACAAGCAGCCTTGGCCTGGAGACTTACAACACTGAATAGAAACATATGGAGAGAACTTGAAGAGACTTATATTGAGATGGATCAACAACCTGTGAAGACAAGCAGCCTTGGTCTGGAGACTTACAACACTGAATAGAAACATATGGAGAGAACTTGAGGAGACCTATATTGAGATGGATCAACAATCTGTGAAGACAAGCAGCCTTGGTCTGGAGACTTACAACACTGAATAGAAACATATGGAGAGAACTTAAGGAGACCTATATTGAGATGGATCAACAATCTGTGAAGACAAGCAGCCTTGGTACTTACAACACTGAATAGAAACATGTGGAGAGAACTTGAGGAGACCTATATTGAGATGGATCAACAATCTGTGAAGACAAGCAGCCTTGGTCTGGAGACTTACAACACTGAATAGAAACATATGGAGAGAACTTGAGGAGACCTATATTGAGATGGATCAACAATCTGTGAAGACAAGCAGCCTTGGTCTGGAGACTTACAACACTGAATAGAAACATATGGAGAGAACTTGAGGAGACCTATATTGAGAACCTGGAGGAATAGTGGTCAATGATGACGATGATTGGATACTTTTCGGTAAAAAATTGCAATACTGAGTCATATGTCAACCTTCGAGAATGGAGTTGGCTCTGAAGGTTTTGTTCTAGGACTTATTTATCTTGGAAAAAAGATTCGGGAATCATAAATTTCAAAAGTCTTATCGTCAAGATATAAACACTGTATAATAAAATTGTCTACAATATTTTAGCTCAGTATTTGCAACATATATAGAAGATTTTTTTAATTTTTATAGATATTTAGACGAAATACCGTCTAGAAGTTTAAGTTTGCCACGTTCCAGAATGAGCAGATATTCGAAAAATGAAGAGAGGGAAAGAAAAATCAGTCGCGTGTCAACAGTTTCCAATCAAAACTCCCAGAACCACGTTCCATTCCACAGAGGATATTCGCTGGACAGAAAAAAATCGACGAAAGAAGTCGTCATAGAACTTGATCCGATGTTGCTCGACAACACTCCGATTTTATTTAATAAATATATCGTAGGTAAAGATGGTGGGTTTGCCAGGACGATACCAGGTAAAGGTAAAATACCCTTTGATCTTTTTTTACTAACAACTTTAGCACTTCAAAAGACAACGGTGCTAGGTATTAACTGTCGGATTTGCAGTAACGGTTTTTCACTGGTTTGATTAATATTACAAAAAATAATTGGACATTCTAGATATAGTTTATAGACTTACGAAGCATGAAGATTAATTCTAGTCATAGGAGTCATTTCATCTACAGCATCTTAAGTATTTTATTTTCAAACTTAGCCCGAGTCTTTTTTAATAAAATGTATTATTTGTAAAACTCTAGATCAGTGGTTCTTAACCTTTTAGTCATGAGGGACCGTTTTACCAAATGTTTTTTCTTGCCGGGGACAATCCAGTTGGTTTTCCCAAATTAAGGTTTGTTTGATAAAGAAAACAAGGCACAATTTTATAATTAGCAAAAATCAAAAATTTACAGACTTTAATTTAATGGGATTTTTGTGACTGAATACTCTTTACTAAATTCTGAATTCTTGGTTCAGTGCTACTCAAAACTAAACGTATGTCAGCGGTGGCTGACATGCTATTTCGATGCTTGTTTTTAATTATCAGAAACGTATTTTACGAACAAATAGAGGTTTCATTAAACCGTTTATTTGTTGACTGTTCTTAACTTCATTTGTTTTCTTTTTTTTTTCTAGATCGTTTAATTAACAATTAGTCTGTCTATTTTATTGCTTTTTATAACACTAAAGTAATTTTTATATTGCTTACCTTTATTAACTATTACGTCACAATAATAATTATTGTTACTACTTAAATCAATTATTTTAAAAACGTAAAAATTGGTACATTTTAGGCATAACCCCCAGACAAATGGAAGCTGACAAAAGATTCGCTGCTATGTCGCCCGGAAGGAGATGTAGAAGTATGCCTAGAACGAGAAATTTCTTAGAACCACCTAGAATTCCTTCTTCGAGCGAAGAAGAGGAAGAAGAGTTTGATTCCTTCAAAGATAACCGAACAATGTCCAGACCAAGAAAACCGACACCCTCAAGAAGAACTTCGCCCAATCGTAATCGATCCAGAGGGAGATCTCGGTCACCGAATAGTAAGTAAATTGTACAAACGTAGGTTAGAACGCCAACCTACTGTAGGTAAGATAGGTTGTCCAAATAGGGCTGCCCCAGAGCAGATATTTTTTTCCCGATAGGGCAGGACATTGACAGATAAGTTGGACCATTGTTTCTTCCTTCTCCTCGTCCAGAAAGCTTCTACAGAAGTCGTTTTGTTGTAGGAATCCCAGACGTGCAGAGTGTCATCCTCCAAGCCAGTGTCCAGTGATGGCAGCAATCTCGTTTACCCATTGACTAGGTTCTGTGTCCAATCTTCCATAGTCGGGATATCCACTGAGAAATTGCGGTCAAACAACGGTGTGGGTTTTATGTAGTCTGTAGTCTCATGGCCGTAGCTTTAGTGAGACTGCATTGAGTCTTCCATATAGATCTAGTGGAGTCAGGTGTAGGATAATTCCTAGGGCTTTGGTTGGGGTTGTTCTAAGACACCCCGGCTGCCCACCATACTAATGAACCTTATATAAGTGTGGATCCTACAACCGCTGTGTATAACCAATGGAAAATGCTGAGTCTCAACCCTCACTGCCTTGCAATAGTCCTTTCTTTTATGATATCTCTCCATAACAGCTTTTGATCAAGGATAAGTCCTAAATATCTAGCTAATTCTGAGAGTTTTACTACTTGTTCCCCTAAAGTTAAAGGTCGAAATGATGGGGTTTTATGTTTCCTGGTAAAGAGAACATTCCTGGGTTTATTCCTGGACGGCATTTGCTTCACCAATGCACAAGTTCACTTAGTGCCTCCTGTAAGATATCCGATAAAGTTTCTCTAAATTTCCCTGAGAAGACCATCGCGACATCTTTTGCATAGACGACCATTTTAATTAGTAGTTTTTCCATTCTCTGGAGAAAACCATTGAGTAAGGATCCAAAATAGAGGTGAAAGCACTCCTTCTTGTAGAGTTGTCCTACTAACCATTCTCTTTATCTGGAAGCCAGAGACCTGGCATGCATGGATGCATGCAAGTTATATTGTTGAACGTCCCCTGAATGTCTGAGCTTTCCTTGCAGTCTAGTGACCTTTCAACATTGAATACTAGATCGTAGAGGGCTGTTTCAATTGACCTCCCCTTGCAGTAGGCATGTTGGGATTAGGAAAGTTTTTCATCCCCCATAAATGAATCTCCTAATTTTCTAGCGTTTTGAGTAGAAATGATGTTACGAGCACCAATATTATGCTACTTAATCAATATCAGATAGCTACCTTGAAAAGCTACCTACTTCAACATGTCAATCTGACGATGATATTAAATCGAAACAGCTGTTAGTGAGTGAAAAAGTTAAAATTTTTAAATAAACCGTCAAAATTGTGTTAAAAAGTTATTTGTTTAATGTTCTTAATAGAACAGACCACAGAATAAGGATTCGTAAAATGAATTTCATCAAAAACTTTTTTTAATAATTCGCAGGTATGGTATCCTTTTGTGAAATATATATAATCTAAAATTATAACATGACTGTCTAGCTATTAAATAAGAATAGCCATGTGTATTCTTTTTTAATCTACTAATCTAAACTTTAAAATTGTGTCAATAATATTTATTGGAAGCAAAATGTCAGTAAACAAAGCCATAACTTTCAGATGTCTTCCCTCTGAGCTTTGTTGGTTTTTGGATATTAATCTGATGCACAACGGATGTGTCAGATTAAAGTTACTATTCGGAACAATACAAACAATTTAACATTGCCCCTTCGGTAAATTTGATGGAGGACATAAAAAACATATTTATATAAATAAAAAAAAGCAAAACAGTGTGTGTATGTCACGTAAAAGTAAAATGATTTGGTAAAGAAACATTTTATTCACACAAAATAGTACATAATATATTGTGCAATGAGTACAAAATGGTCATTTTGTTGAGAGCTGCATACTAAACTTTTTCTATGACAACATAACGTTGCCGTTTAATACATGTAAAGACTAGTTGAAAATATACACTTTCTTATAAAGTGTCTTTTCTTTTAATGTATAGCCACACCTCCAATTTGATTATCTTGGGTAACGCCTCTTTTAGGGTGTGGTTAGTTTAAATAAGCTTAACATTTGACATTTTTGCAGCTAAAAATGACTGTTGATAGCTGAAAAATGACACTTGACAGCTGAAAATGACAATTGACAGTCGAAAATGATATTTCACAGTTGAAAAATGACAGTTGACAGTTCAAAATGACAAATGACAGATCAAAAATGTTGTGCTGCGAACCTCGCTTCGCTCGGCACGCAGTTGACAGTTAAAATGACATTTGACAGTTAAACTTGACTTTAGACAGTTACAAATGACAGTTGGCAGCCGAAAAAAGACATTTGACAGTTATTTCTATGACAACATCACGTTGACGTTTAAAGTTTAATACATTTAAAGATAAAAAAACTTTTGAAAGAAATAGAATGTGTTTGTTTATGATTGAAGTGACTGTTATAACATGGATATTTATCGAGATTGTCGTCGAAAAACTTTGTTATTATGATGTGGATGGTCCAGTATTACAATGGTTAGGTAGTTAGTTCTCATACTTTTCCAAATGGTCTCATCTGGGACCATTATTATTTAACTTGTTTATCAATGATTTTTGATTACAGCATCTAATACAGTAGGCATCTAAATACCACCATTATATGTTCTATGGTATACATTTTATTATATTCCATCAGTAGTTTTGTCTATCAATTAAATACATATCTTTTTGACTACTGAATTAAATTTTTGCTACAACACTGCATGATCTGAGGGCATTTATAAAATCAGGTTATCTTCCTTAGGGACCAAGTGTAACTTGACTTTTCGAGTATTGCCAACGATTCCAGAATTCCCAGCATGGTCATATTTTTACATGTTTGGATCTAACATTCTTGAAGAGATTCACAAGTATAGACACATCCAATTAATAAAAGTTTTAAGAATATGAATGATTTTGAAATAGGTTTTTTAAATTGTTGTAGGGTATATAAAGGTACCCTAGAACATTACTACTCTCTAGTGGAATTATTTAACATAATAATAGGTTGAATAGCAGATGTGTATGGTAAAACTTTTTTCTTAGAAACGTTCAAACCTTAGAACAAAAAGAAACAGGAAGGAGTCTGTCATATATTAACTTTAAGAAAAATTTGCGACGGAAGTCGGCCATCTTGAAGCTCCTTGTATGACTCATTGTTTATGTTTACAGTATGCTGTCAAAGCAATATTTGCATATAAATGTCAAAAATGAGAGCATAGGCGTATCATTCGGTTTTTATGAACACAAAATGATTTACAACACTAAATGTATTCATATACTTGATTGGTTGGAATTTAATCAAAATAAAAACCCTAATATATATTTAATTTTTTTACGGTACGGCATTGGAAACGGAAATTAAAATTGACAATTGGCCGCCATATGCAAGCTCCTTTCTGGACTCAAGGTCATTTTGCATATACTCCTTCCTGTTTCTTTTTGTTCTAAGGTTCAAACACATATGGTTAGGTTAGGGTAGGTTAGGTTAGGTTAGGTTAGGGTAGGTTAGGTTAGGTTAGGTTAGGGTAGGTTAGGTTAGGTTAGGTTAGGTTAGGTTAGGTTAGGTTGGGTTAGGATAAGTTAGGTTAGGTTGATGATGGTTGTCATGTGAAACGATTCTATGAAGTTCGCTGATATCCGGGTGACTCCAAGAAAAGCTAGTATCGTCTGCGAATAGACAAATTTGACTGCCGATGCTTAAGTTAGCAAAAACAATATAGGATCCAATACCGAACCTTGTGGAACCCTATGTTCTATTTGCTTGCATGAGGACCTTAATTCATCAACTGGTACAAGCTGCAGTCTCTCACTAAGAAAAGACTCCACTTGACCGAGGTACCCCTAAATCCATAGTACTGCAATTTTGTAAGTAGTATTTTATATGATCCACATAAACGTTAAAAAAGAAGACTAAGAAAAATATATGGGTCTTTAGGTTTAAGTTGTTCATTTAACAAAGTGGTTTTTGTACAGAACGGTTCAAAAAATAATCTTGTCAAATACTACTGTAAAATTTTACTAGGCAGATAATTGATATCTTAATAATTAATTACATGGGTAACACGGATGATTTACTTCATTTTAAATTAAATTTAGTTTTCTTGATTTTTTTTATCGTAAAAATGTATGAATTAAAAATCACATATTATAGCTTTGTCAGATTCTAGCTACTGACATTATTTACATTTAGAAACATTTGTATTTATTTTTACAAGTTTTTGGCAACCCAATTTTTTTGGTTTTCAGCAATGGTTAAGAGTCCCAGTCCAAGAATGATGACTCCTTTAGGTTACGGTCTAAAAACACGATACATAGAAGATGATTCGGACGATGATTACTACTACAGCGACGATCCTTACGAGAGTGGTAAACCAAGAATACGACCAGTACCTATTTGGTTATGTGTATTTCTAGTAGTAAGTTACATTTTAGCTGGAGCGTACTTATTTATGACTTGGGAAGGTTGGGAATACCTGGACTCAGCTTACTTCTGTTTCATTACTTTAACAACTATTGGATTTGGTGATTTGGTGCCCGCTAAAGAAGTAAGCAGAGACAACGATAGGGCTGCTATAAGTATCGCTCTTTGTTCTTTGTATTTGTTGTTCGGTATCTCGTTGCTGGCTATGAGTTTTAATTTGGTTCAAGAAGAAGTAATTGCGAATGTAAAGAGCGTTGCTAAAAAGTTGGGGATTATTAAAAGCGAAACTGATGATGAAGAAGACGACGATTGAAAGTTTGTTTGTATTTATTAGTGAATAAATATTGTTAACTGATAGTTGTTTTATTACGGTTAAAGTTACAAGGTAATTTGTATTTATTATACAAAGAATATTGATTACTTTTTAAAATTTTAAAATAAGTTTGTTTTAAAATATTAGCTTGCTAGTTTTTAAAAAGTTACAAGGATACTTTCTGAAACTTTGCGGCCAAATGGCGATACTTTGGTGTTGTTTATTCGGAAAAATTTATCAGGAAGTATTTTAAAAATACGTTGGTGGAATATAGTAAATATTAATGTATCCCATTTTTAGTTTTCATCTTTTTTTAAATAGATTTCTTTATAAAGTTTTAAAATATTATGGTTCAGTCATCTTGACCAACTTAACTTTGGTAAGATTTTCAGGAATTTAAGATACCCAGCTGAACATAAGTAAAAATTTTTGGCATTCTTAAAGTTGTGTCCAAACCTACATACGATAGGGTTTATCGATGGATAGCAAATTATAAGTAGATGTAATTAAAACAAAAACCATATGGAATAAGAAAAAATCTTCAAAATGTTTCAACCCATTCTAGACTAGCAACAAAACGACTCATAAGAGGGAAATTCACGATTCACAAATCATCTCAAGGAAAGATAGCCGACTCTCTTTTTCCCGCGCATTCGAAATTGAACATCAGCGCCTTGAGCGGTGCGTTGCCGAATTAATACTTTTGTACGGCTAGTTGCATACCTCCTGAATTCAAGTTTAAATACTTAAATACTTTTTATACTTTTATAATTTACCCAACACGAAAATAACAAAAATTTAATGAATTTGAAAATCATCAAATTTCCCATCATAGTGTTAGGTAAATTACAGAAGTATAAAATAAATAGGTACTAGAGATTAATATAATAAAAACAAACAAATATTATTTTTTTTATTTATTTGTTTGCATCAACTACCAATGAGCAACACAATTGCTACAACTTATATTACATTCCAATATGTTTTAAAGAGTTAATAACATTTTCAGTCCAATTTTCATCTAGGGATGTTAAAGTATATTCTAGTATTACTTAAAAGATGTTTACATTGAAGGAAAGTAAAATTACTCAATATTCCAATTTATTCTACCTGTTATTTTTAAAGTAGAAGGCACTGACAATAACTGTTGTTCTGTTGCAACTGGCTCTGTAGTTCTGGAAGTTGATGGCATATCTCTTTCCTATGAAGATGATCATTCTAAAATTACAGGAAATTGTTAGGAATTACAAGCAGATAAACCAATAACAATAATAATGGCACAACAAAACAAACTCAGTTGTGTTATAACAAGAAATAACCAATACTTTTAACTCCAAAATTTAGATAAAAAATTTGAACATACCAGGAATAATTGTTGGATTTGCTGTGGCCTTCAAATTTGTTTTGTTATGATATGATGAAAACTTATCCTCATTACTAAAGTGCGTGTCACACACCCTGTACATATTCCGTCTTTTGTTCTCATCCATATCTAATAACTCCAACCTGTTAATTTGAAGACACTAGACTTTTCGTAGCTGAAATTTAATAAGTTTGTTAATAAAATATTAAAGCAAAGCAGCTTATATTATTTTTATTGACATACTGACAAATAAAGTTGGAAATGCACATATATTTAAATTATTACTTACTCAATAAAACAACGTCTAACTATAAAGTTGTATTTATACAAATTGTTTTAGTCATAAGTATAAAAAAAATCATAAAACAATGCACTTCGTTTTTGCTTATCATTGTTGTTAATTGTAGGCTTATGAATATGTTTATATTTAAGACTAAAACATTCTGTATAAATCCTCATTTTATATATAATAAAAGTAAATAAAACCTTACCTCAAGATCCTTGGGCAAAACATGTATTTTAACATATTTGCTGGTTAAATTACAACCAGGAAAACAACAACGTTGAACCATAATTATTATCTGGAATAAAACACTCGGTAATAATAGTAGTACTAATAAACACGACCACAAAGCAAACACTTCAATATAAAATTAAAAATTGTTTTTCCTGGCTTGACTACTTGTTTTATGGCCGGTCAGCTGACGGACGGAAACAATTCGTGGCGGCAATTTTGAATATTGCTACACTAGCGCCTTCAGTGATGCGTTGCCTAACTAAAACCTCAGACCTGTCAAAGCGTGGGGAGTGAACGGGCCCTGCCACGATTCATCAGCTGTCACAATGTAAAATTTTTGTTCTAAGGTCAAAGTCGTGTTTCGAAGCATCACGATCGTATTTTTTGAGCATTTCCTTCGACCAATCGACACGAGTCTTTTTTTAAGTGAGTGACAAATTGTGTGGGATCCAACGCGAACAAATTTTTATGCAATATGCCTAATGTCTAATGGGCCGAGATGAATCTTTTAAGTTACTGTAAACAACACAAAAAGCGCTCGTATGTCAAAACGTTCTGAGTACGTATAACCTCAAAAATGCCCAACTTTACGATAGAGCTGTCAGTTGCCAGATTGCAACACCAGGGTTGCCAAATCCCGAAATATAAAAGGCAACCGTCGTATTAGGTGTGTTTCTGTCCACCAATTAATAATTTTGATCAGAGCTGGGCAACGCAAGCTACAAAAGTGCTGCAAGCTACAAGCACAAAGCCCTTTAGTTAAGTAATTGCAATCACCAAGCAACACGACGGTAAACAGTTTTTTTGCACTCGCAGATATAATCATGGCTAGGAATCTTATATGTAAATAAAAGTTAATTGTTATTAGTTGAGGTTCCAACCGCAAAAAACGCTGGTGTGCTTTCTTATGTCGCATCTGTCAAAGAATTTTCGTGTTTTGTGAATTTCATTGCCATTTTGTGTTTATAGTAAGTCAAGTTCGGTTACTCTTTACAGTAATTTATAATGTATAAGAAGTATTTGTTACAATTCTTGATTAATTAGAGATAAAAATGGGTTTTCAATGTGTTCCTGGATGCAATAACTCCGATAAAACAGGATATCAAATGCATCGAATTCCTAAAGATGAACAAGTAAGTTGAATTAAAGTATATAAAATAATAAAAGCCTTAAAATAATAACTTTTTAATAATATTTTCACGGTTATTCAATTTTTAATTTAAATATACAGTGAAATTTAATTTTTTAAATAAACCTTGAAAGTTTTATTAAACAGTTCTTTATTTAATGTTTGTGTTGTGTCTAAAATACTTTAACTGTGAGAACTTTGGGATTAATTAATAATTTTAAGAGAGAAACATCTTATAAATATTAATTGAATATTTAATTTCAGCTATGCAATCTATGGTTGTCATTAATTGGATGGTTAGATTTAAAAGAAAAACCATTGTCTAGAATTCATGAATTACATAGAGTTTGTCATGCACATGTAAATAATTTATTGAATGTAATAAATATTTTATAAAGATGTATATTTGTGTATTATTGAAGAGACCTAGAGATTTTTCCCATCAAAATATTAATCAAAACCTATTAATATTTAAATACATTTAAGTTTCCCGCTTTTACTTATAGTTCTTGGTTCCAGACGCGAGGTGCCGCGAATATCGTTTTGGTATCGAGGTTATAATGGCAGTTTCCGATCTATCTCAGTATATATATTTCTTATCTATGGATATAATGAAATGCAAAACTATTGCAGAGGATGTTATTTTGGCTTCACTGACACTGTAAAATCCTGTACCCTCTGGAGCATGTACTACATGTTAAAGAGGGCCATTTTAGTGAAGAAAAATGTAAATAGCAATTTTCCCAAAAGTAATCGTATTTCTTAAAAAGAAGAATATTGGTTATAAAGCAAAGAAATCAGCAGCGAGCAAATCAACAAATTCATTAGAGAAGCAGATAATGAAACATATCTAATGCTCAAGGTAATTTTAACAAGCAATTACGATTATAGGATATAGAATTTTCAGTAATAATGTCTCAATAAGGACAGTGATAATCACGAAATAATTTTATTAGTTTCTGAAAACACGTTGCTTGAGGAGAAGTATGACATTTGACCTAACATCATGGAAACATCACAAATTTGAAGAGACACGGTGGCTGGAAGTCTACCAATGTCGTTGAAGGATATATAGAAAAATCACTAACAAACAAAATTAAAATTGACCAGACCATTCAAAAATTATCAGTAGTAATTTAACTAGTGCAATGAAAATTATCGATTCATTTTCATTGCACGAGTTAAATTTTATAAGAAAATTTTTTGAATCAAACAAATCGTATTGTGCCTCTGTCATTTGCTGTCACATTGACATCAACTGTGGCGACTATAATTTTTATGAGAAAAGTTTTTGAATAAATCAAATCGTTTTGTGTCACTGTCAGTTGCTGTCACATTGGCGTCACCAGTGGCGATAACAATATTGTACAATGTCGCGATATGGAAATGCTTCTGCTGTAGATATTGACAAGAATATAGACAATCTTACGCCAACGAATACGAAAAAGTCAAAATGTCAGTATGGAGACAATTTCAAGAGTTTTGTGCTGAAAGAAATCACTTATTAGAACGAGGAACTTCGGTGGAAAAAGTTGCCTTCACTCTAAAGGATAGGGCAAGCAACATGCGCAAGAAGGATGGATCCTTCTATAAAGAAAGTGTAGTGAAAACAATGTGGAACGTAACAGCAAAACTTGTTCAGGAAAAATATTGCGAAGATTTCGGTATTGTAATAGATCCATTTAATGACGTAAGATTTAAATCTGCTAGGAGTGCCCGAGATGCTACGCGCAAAATATTACAAATGAACCCGGAAAAGAGAAAAGAAAGCTCATGGGCTTTTACTCACAAAGAATTGCTGCAAATTTTGAAGCTTTACGATGAAAACGAGCCGGAAGGTCTGCAGAAAAAATTTTTTCGTCTCATATCTTATGAGCTAGCATTTCGAGGAGGTGAGGCAGTCAACTGTTTAACGGATTTTTTTCAAGAAGAAAAGTTTCATGATGGAACAAGCACAAATAGAATAGAATATAATCCAGTACTTTCAAAAACCTGCCAAGAAGGAGGCCGTAGATTAGCGGACAGTAAATGGTTAATCCGAAACATTAGTAATGAAGACATCTGCCCCGTTAGGTAGGTCAAATTAAGGATTTTTTATTTAATTTTACTTTTCAATGCTTTTTTCAAGATTATACAGAAAACTTTTGTCAAAACGAGGATCTAACGTGAAGACGAACCGTCTGTTTCTTACACCGAATCGAGAACGGCAAAATAATGGTATATGGTTCAAGAACATCCCAGCTGGTAGAAACGAGATCGCAAAATGGACAAAGCTATTTGTCCAAGAAGCAGGTCTCGATTGCGAAAAGTTCAAATTCACAAACCATTCTCATCGAGCAACTGCCGTAAGCCATCTAGCCAAGGTTGGGGTAAACGAAAATCAGCTAACGAAAATAACGGGACATGGAAATGTCAATTCAATAAAACCTTATTTACAACTCGATAAAGAGTTTCATGAGGAAATAATAAAGAAAATGAGAAACAGTGAGAACAGCGAGGTTGGTGATTTTTCAGTTTCAATTTCTTCTTCCAGTAACGTTGTTTCTGACCGACAACAAACTTCGACTGGTTCAATCATAAATTTTAATAATTGCGTTTTTAATTGTAAGAATTTCAATAACTAGGCTTAACAGTGTTCATGTTATTTCAATAAATAATAAACGTTTAATATAATTACGTCTGCATTTATTTTGAAGGACCTGATAATTCGCACTAGTGCAAATTATCGCCTAATTGCATGCTCATTGACTGAAACAACAATCAAAAAATAGTCGGAACATTGTTGAAATATCAAATTTGACAGATGAAAAAAATTTTCAGCCGAAAACATTCAATGTGAAACGGAAACTTTACCTTTTTGTTCTGACTTCAACAAGAAGCATTTAAATATACCAAGCATTTCAAACAAATTGAATCCTCTCTGTATTAGCAATTGCTCGAATTTTAATATATATATTTTAAGCTGGGAGTAACTAAAAACAAGAATTATTTACAGCCACAAATCATTTTCATTTCAATCTCATAAAAACTTTGGATTTTACAATTTATTAAGGTACAAATTTCAGTAATTGAAAATCACGAACCTTATAATCGCAGGAGCAATAAGCAAGCCCATTTTTATATTTTATAATTTTATTCAAAGGTTTTATTTAGCGTTTAAAACTATACCTGCCCACCAACATGCAAACATCAACAAAATGAATTATACTTTCCGTGACAACAAAATATAAAACACAAAAGAATGTTTTAGTTGTTTCGGCTTTATGATAAGATATTTTTGGTTTGGAAAAAATGTAAATTATTATTTGTTTCGGGTTTGTTGTTGATTTATGTTCAGGAAAAAAACGTGAAAAAAATTATAGCAACTTTAGCACTTGGGAAAGTAAACATTATAAGAACTTTATAATAAAGATAACAGTTTCAACTGTATTCCATTGAAAATTACACCAGTAGCTTCACCAAAACTTGAAACCACCTGATATTGATACTGACGAAGAATCTGATGTTGCCTGCATATATGTTCTCAGTCTAGTGCTAGATTAACTTGATTTCAGATGTGCCTGTTGGTGCCAATATGATTGGGCTGAAGTAGCTGTTTGTTTGCGAGCTATGCCAGAAGATTTTTTTATGTTACATCCTAATCTGTTAGGTTAAATTTCATGAATATTGTTACCTTTTTTATTGTTGATTAGGTATAACATTTTTCCTTATTTTGTTACTTTTTGTTCAATAAAACTACTTTTTGAAACAAGTATATTTAATTTACGAGGGGTATGCTATCAAAAGCCCTGGCATGCTTTTATGATGGCATAGCTTGATCATTTTTTATATTGCAATTAAGTAAAAAAATGCTCAGAAATCAGAATTTAAATTAGGATCATCAATAGCTGTTATAGGCAAAATGTACACAGTTAAAGTAGAAAATACTACTTTTGTAAATAAGGAAGTTAGGTATGATTAAATTTTAAGCACCTCTACTTTTTTAACCAGATTTCTTTCGATTAGGTTTTCACCTTGATCTTTTTTTTAAATGAATACGAAAATCTCCATATTGCTAAATTATTATAACCAATATTCAATTTATCCTAAAATAAGCTGGTTTTTATTCAAAGATCTTTTTACTCGAACCATTTTTAGAAAAAGTAAAATAACAAAAATCCTCTTTTTCTTTTTTCATATACCCGACTAACCCGGCGGTACCTGAAATGTTCCATTATTCACATTTCCTGTGGCAAAAGACATCCGGTGCTTTTCCTTCAACCAGTTATTGAATTCTCTCGGACAAGACACGTTTACCGATAATCCTGTACGTGAAAAGTGGGTTTTCAGCAGCTTTCGGTTGGATTTTCTCATCACCGCAGTGGCGGACTGTATCGTTCGATCACCAAGAGTTTTCAGAACTCCAAAGAAAAGAGATTTAGCTACTTACAATTTTTCTCATGTACACAGTACAGACCCCAGAGCTCCAATTATATTGCAACTACAGCAATTGATTAAATAGCAGTAGCTTATATCAACAGAGTTCAAAATAACAATAAAATAAAAAACGTTGTCCAATAATTAATAATTTAGAACTTGAAATATTGAGATAGATATCTAATAGTTAAAAATTTAATAAGTAGAACTTACCTTATAATTTACAATAAAAGGATATATTATTAAGTTTTATAGAATCAGCATTTACTTTTTCTTTTGTACATCTAAAGTTTCCAAGTTCATAATTTTCACAAGACATACATTTAATATAAACAAAGAATGTAATGGGCATTTTATATTGAATAGAATCCATATTTTGCTATTTTATAACAATTAAATATTTCCAATCCATAATGAGTACACTTTTACATAACAATTTTTTTTTGTCCTAGTTCTCTTTTAAAATTCTAAGTTTAATCTGAAACAATAAAAAGAAAATAAAAATCAAAAGTATTAATGGTTTTCACATGTTTAAGAAATCAACATGTAATGGATGATTCCAGTAATTCAATCAGTTTTGCCACTACAAAATTTTCAGGTCTAAAATGTCTGACATTTTCTAGGCCTTTTTGGGTACGATTCAAACTCGAAGCGAAGATATTTTTTAATTTTAAAACTTTCTAGATGGTACCGAATATCTGAACGGAGCTATTAATGTTGTATTGAAAAAAAATAAATAACCTAGGGGATTCGAACTTTTTACGTTTGCCGCATGGACGAAATCTGTCAATTCTATGTCACATGTTTCACAGTAGCCTGATTCACATTTGAAAAAAACACAAAATCGAGGTTCAAATATCAAAAATAAATAAGACATGTGACATAGAATTGACAGATTTCGTCCATGCGGCAAACGTAAAAAGTTCGAATCCCCTAGGTTATTTATTTTTTTTCAATACAACATTAATAGCTCCGTTCAGATATTCGGTACCATCTAGAAAGTTTTAAAATTAAAAAATATCTTCGCTTCGAGTTTGAATCGTACCCAAAAAGGCCTAGAAAATGTCAGACATTTTAGACCTGAAAGTTTTGTAGTGGCAAAACTGATTGAATTACTGGAATCATCCATTTTAGTTAGTAAAATATTTAAATTAATATTATAAAAAGGAAGTACTTACAAAATTATAAAAAGACAAATTATAGTCTTCGATATTGTACAAACAAATATTCCAATAGCTCATGAGTACCTTAAAAAGACATAAGAACAATTAAAAACATGTAGCAGGTATGGTGAAATACAGTAAACTAATTCCCATATCAATAATGTTGGACATAATCACATAAGTTTTTGATAGAACACTTTAATAGTGCATAGTGAAATAAATATTGAAAAACTTAATGTACAAACACTAACAAAGACATTTTATGTAACAAAATGTATGTAGGATAGTTAAGTAAATGTTTTATATAAATTTTAAGTTGTGAGTCTTTTGTAACACAAAGAATCTTATCTTATATAATGCATAAGTGATACCTACAAATAACAGAATCTTTTAAAAGTTTAAATTTTAGTTGTTAGAGTTTAAAATAGTAGTTATTAGCTAAAATAGTATTAGTTTAACAGATTCATAGTAATTTTAATACAAATGATGGTTTTATTTCAAATTTTGAAGGTCTAAAATAAGTTGACAGCTCAAGAAAGTTGTGCATTTTGAATCTAAAATTTTCTTAGGAAAAGTCACTTAGAAAATTATACAAACAAAATTTTAGTAAATATAAGGATAAGATTTCACTGTAAGTTAACAAAGATACTATTAGTTTTGTAATTTCATTACCTTCATATTCAAGAATTTTGGTTAGAATTTTGCATTTAAACAATGGAATTTCGTTTTTCTATGTCATACTTGTCATTTTTCCTGGAAGCCTATAAAAAGGCCGGAAAATTGATGATTCATCTCTCTTTTGATTTTGGTAGCAGAGCAATTAACATCGTATGTATTAATTGATTACTAACTAGAAGAAAATTTTTTGCATTAATTAAAAGCTGTTTATGTTAAAGTAATACATGTAATATTAAAAATACATGCAGTAAAATAATCAACCATTATTAAATTACTTACCAAAGTAATAAGTTTGTCAAATCAGAGACTGATTCCAAGAGAATTTGAAAGATTAAATTTGAGCATTCTTTCTGCAACTGGTCCTTAGCCGCCATATTGTTGGTATTGCATTTCTGACAGGGGACGAGGAGAAGCCGATCCGAGTTTTGTGCTGTTCCATTTAGATAATAGCAATTTTTAGTGAACGAACTTTATAATAAAAGGTACGTGTCATAGTTAAGATTTAGTATTTGTGTATTTGTTATTTTGTGACTGTAAATTAATTTTATTTGTATGTATCATCTCCATTCTTTTCATATAAGGCTATTCATTTATTTATTTGTACTAAACATATGAAAACCAATTAACAGTTTTTTGTAAAATTTCTTTGAAATATTTGACATTAAATTTATTGTGTGTTAATTATTAAATAATATTTTAATTTGAATCCTACCCTGATAAGAGTCAGATTTTAAATTTAAATTTCAAAACAAATAGTCTGAGCTAGTTAAAATTTTGATAAGGCGCCCAACCATAGAATTACAGAAGAACAAGTAAACTTTATATAAAATTAAATAGTATTTAGTCATTAAAATCAATCAAAACATTTGACAAAACCAATAAAACAAAACAAAATTATCAATTATAATAATCAAACCAATTAAAACATATCAAATTAATAGAACTAAGTCGGGATATTGATAAATTAACTATAAACAACTTAAATAATAATAATCATTAAATTTAAATCATAATAAATTGACAATACCAACGTGGGATATTAACAAATAAACTATAATAAATCACACATAAAAATTAAAGAAAAAATTAAATCATTATAATATATAATATACTGTGGTGGTTTGTTTTTATTGATTTATTGTTTAATGTTTTTATATTGTTTTTATATTGTATATTTAACAAAAAATGAAATGTTTGAATTATTAATTGTTTAATATTAATTAGTTAAATTTAGATTTATTTAGAGACCCCACTCTTTATCTTGGGTAGGAACCAAAATGCACGGCCTTTTATACCTTTTCCCTAATTATGACACTATAATGACATTAAATTAGCAACCAATTGTTTCAATTTGCAAAATTTTTAACATATTTGAATGTTTCTTTGATAATATATAAAAAGTCTGTAGTCTTACATTCATTAAAAGTTATTTAAACTATTTTTTGATCATTTTTTCCCTATAAAATTGATGTTTGAAATGTGCTGATTCTGGCATGCCCATCTCCTTGAATTTATGTAAATTTGAGCAAATAACATGAAATGGATATCAATTTGTGCATTCTATTATAACTTTTGAATACTAGTTTTATTTGAAAGAATGAAAATTAGGCTTTTTATTTTAATCTATAATATGAACTTGATAGCAATTGTTATTCTTGTTTAACTAAAATTTTCTGATATTATCAAAGATTAACAAACTTATAACTAAGGTACAAACTTAAATTACTATTTATATACATTTCTTCTAACTAAATTGCTTCACATTAAGTTCTCTGTCTCTCACTTTAACATTTATAGTTCATACACTGATTTCACCCTTGTCTGATAGCATTTATTAACACAGTTTTTATATTTTTTGGTATTTCTCAGATTATGAGGTTTTGCCTGAATACATATCTGTTATCGAAGACTA
Source organism: Ophraella communa (assembly GCA_035357415.1). NCBI lineage: Eukaryota > Metazoa > Arthropoda > Insecta > Coleoptera > Chrysomelidae > Ophraella > Ophraella communa. The sequence continues at coordinate 45,451,385 of CM068985.1, read as the reverse complement.
CAAAGTGTCTACCTGTCACAATGTGAGTACCTCCACCTTATAACTAATAATTATATACTTTTGGCTTTAGATTCTGACTTTAACTTCCAGAGAAAGCTATTTGAATTGGGACTTGCTTGATTGTTATGAAATAGTATTACAGAATTCTATCCAAGATAAAGTTGTCAAATACATTCTTCCTCTATTTGAATGTTTAACATTTAAGATTACTATACCAAATATTTTAAATGAAATAAAGAAAAGTGGCTGATATATTCATGAAAATTATTCTAATATGCTTTTATATTTTCATACTGAGGTAAGTTTTACATTTTATTTATACTGGAGCTTAGTCAAAACATTTGACCCCTGACCAAAAGATCGTCGGTCAACAAATCTGCTCAGATTTTCTTCAGAGGTTAGATGAACCCCCTGAATTGATGGAAAATATCATCACTTGCGATGAAACCTGGATATTCCAATACGATGTTGAAGGGGAGTATATTGAAGGGAAGCATTCGATAGTAGAATAATTTTTAAAATAAAATTGCCCTACATTATTTTATTTCTTGTTTCACAATATTAATACTATGATATTTTAAAGCGTAATCCAGCAGAAAAAATCTAATGATGTGAGGTCCGGTGACCGAGCTGGGTATTCTATCGAACTTAGTCACCCAATCCACCTACGACATTCCTCATCAATAGTGTACAGAAGCACCATTTTGTTGAAAAGTTATTTCAACTTGCCGAATTCATCTGGATTATCTTCCAGTAAGTAATGTTAAATAGAGAACTGTCAAAGTTATATAATTAATTAATTAAGTATATAAAATGTCTAAATATTAGTTAAGATCCTTCTCAGATTCATAATATTTCGTCTGTTTGTTTCCTTGCTCCAAATGTCACTATTAGAAGTTTTATCGGTTAAAAAATACAAGGAGGTAAGGGGACATTTGGTTAGCACTGTATAAAAATCTTAAAATAATTTTCATATTTTATTAACTTTGTATATTACTGTAAAAAGCACACCTCTAAAAATGCAGGACCATAATCTTGGAATATGTTTTAGTAAAATCAGTTAAATTTAAATTCAGAGAGCGAAAAATCTAATAGTTACTGTAGGACATGATCGTCCTAGATAGTGGGATATTTTCTTGAATGGGTTTTTGATGAAAGCAATACCATCCTACAACATATCCAAAGAATATCACAGTAATGATAGTTTGCCAGATTTGGTTATTTGCCAAAGATAATGGAAATAATAAAAAGTAATACATATTTTAAGAACACTAGTTTATTTATTATTTATATAAGATAGTTTTACTCTTGTATTGATTTACTCGATTACTGAAATACATTTTTATTTTATAAAATACAATAAAATAACTAAAACTAATTCATAAACTTAACTAACCGGAAACAAAAATCGAGAATTAAAAGTCCTTATTTTTCTATGATAATATAAATCAAAAATTCTTATATTTTGGACGGATTGTCTAAATTAAAATAAATATGAAAAACCATAGACGCCAGAAAATGTCAAAATGTCAAAAAAGATATAACCAAAGTATTAGCATGGTATAGTCTATATAGAAAGGACAAGGAGTAATAAATCATTTATTTAAGTAGATTTTATAGACGTACCAAAATATATTTTAAGAGGGTATACGGTAAGGTACATTTTGTATTAAACGAATGAGTTGCAGCTATGTTAAAGAATATACGATTTAGGTCAGAGGTAACGGGATGTACTAATTTTAATTAAAAAAAAAGTGATAGAGCTACATAAATTTTAGTAAGTTTGATAAAGAAAGACAACACAGTTTATTCACAATAGAAAACAAACCAATCTGTAACAATAATTATTTTATATATTTTTGTTCTTTTTGTAAGAAGATTAATTCATACTTTGAATATTGTCACAAATAAATACAATGAAATATATTTTAAAAAAATTAAAAGTCAAGATAGCAAAATATCGTTACAATTTTTATTAAATTCAAATAAGCAAAATGAATATTTTTTATTTGTATTACTTCTATATGTAGTGTTTGGGAAATTTTTCTCAGAAATTTTAAATGGCAAGTGGCCTACTGTAATCGGCGTAATATGATTACACCTATTTACAGATTATTCGATTATTGAGAGGGATTTTCCAAACAACCCAGTTTTCTTAGAAACATTATCGGGAATATTATTTTAAAAGAAAGTAGGTACATTAAATCAGTACTTAGTATTAGTTCTTTGAGTGTAGTTGTATGAAGTTGTATGGTTTTCATAATATTGTAAACAGTTGGAATATATTTAAAACATTTGTTGAATGTTAATTGTGCAAGTACCAAACAATGTTGATAAACCAAGGACCATCTAAACGACCAAAAACAGGTCCATTATCTTTAAATGAAAAAAACTCTGATATTGAATTGTTATATATCATTGAAAAACAAGGATCCAAGTGCAAGTGTTGATGATATTGTGGAATTAACGGTTTCTATGTTGTGTGTTGCTAAATCAACAATTTATAGATTACTAAAAGAAAGCAAGAATGGAACTCTTCAACCCTCTAAAACTCCTTCAGGCCGAAAACCAATTGAGATCGATGAGTCATTAAAACAAAGACTAAGGCGTAAAGTCCATGGATTTTACTTACGAAAGGAAATTCCAACACTTGACACAATTATGACATTAGTGCAATAAGATACGAACTATACAAAATTCTCCAGAATGACATTATGCAAACTTTTGAAAGATGTGGGTTTCAGATATACAAAACATAATAGAAAATCTCTCTTGATAGATAAACCGGAAATAGTTTTTTGGAGAAGAGACTATTTAAGAAGCATTCGACATGCCAGAGAACAAAATTTGAAAATCTTCTACTTAGAAGAAACATGGATAAATGCTGGATATACAGTTTCCAAATCTCGGCCAGATGAAAACATTAAAAGCGGAAGGCAGGCATTCGTGGAAGGTTTGTCGTTAGGTTTGCAGCCACTATCTGGAAAGGGAAAAAGACTTATCATTGTCCATGTTGGAAGTTCTGAAGGTTTTGTTGATGGTGGATTATTAACTTTTATTTCAAAACGCACGGGGGATTATCACGAAGATATGAATGGGGATGTCTTCGAGGAATGGTTTGTTCAAATGTTGGATCTGATTCCAAAAGGGGCTGTTATTGTTATGGACAACGCAAGTTACCATTCACGGTTAGAAGAAGCATTGCCCACAAGTCGTTGGCGTAAAGCAGAGCTTTTGGAGTGGCTTATTTCGAAAAATATTAAGTTTCCAAAAGATCCACTAAGGAAAGAACTTTACAGAATTGCAAAAATGAACAAGAATAAATACAAAACCTACATTGTAGAAGAAATGGCTTCTTCTCGTGGTATATCAGTTCTTCGACTTCCCCCTTATCATTGTGAACTTAATCCCATAGAATTAATATGGGCTCAGGTAAGGGGGGAAGTTGGAAAAAAATACTACTTTTAAAATAAACGATGTTGTGAAATTGTTTGAGAGTTAGAGTGCTGTAAGTCATGTTAGTAAGGAAAATTGGACAAACTGTATCGAGCATGTTATTAAAGCAGAAGCAAATATGTGGACAATGTAAGTAATAAATGTATTCCAATAATTATTTCTTTTCATTTTTTATTATATTATAATTTAAAACGTATTTTTTCCCAAAATACACACCACTGCATTGCGTTATTGCTTATGTGCTAATCCTTTAACAATGAAGAAACCAAAAACTTTGCTACAACTGAAACAAACACGGGGTCGAACTACCTGGTTTTTAGATTTACGGAAGAAATGTAATTTAAAGTAAGAGATTAATCAAAAATTTCATGGTGCTCCCTGTAAAGGTTTTGCATACTTAATTAGGGTTTATTACTCCTCGTAGTTTTTGTACATACTATAGAGAAGCACGTAGATATGTTACATTTATAATGTTTTGTCATGTATGCTCATATGTTTGATAGTCAAGCTTTACAAAAAATAAAAAGTTAAGTTTTCTAGTTATTGTTTTCTGTTTCTATTGCTATTTTCATTTAAAATTTAAACTACGTAAATTTTATTTAAGTTTTAAAAGACGTGATACAACTATCTCTCTAATAATAACAATGTTGAGTCCTAATTAACTTTTTAGAACTAATTTTGGCAAGAGTGTTTTTTGTGCTACTGATAGAATCAAAAGTTAAGCTATTTGGGAAATGCTAAAAGTTCATACAGTAGTTACAGGCTTAATTAAAGTTTAGATTTATATTATACAGGAGAAAAAGTAGCCTTTTATATATTTAAAATATATTACATTTTCACAATAATAAGGAAACTACTTTTAACATCATTCTGTTATAACAAATTTGCTTAAAATTATACGTCAAATGAAAGAACTATTCAACACAAAAATAACATGTCAATTCCAACAAAAGCATAAACAAAAATTTACCTTTTTTCGGAACTTGCGATACATTACCAAGTTTGGTTTATAAGCCATCAATTCTCCAGGATTCTTACAGAAGGAGCACGCCGATGTCTCATTGCTCTATTCTTCTACCCACCGTTATCGAGGTAGCTTTGGCATACTGAAGATTGGCTTGCAAAAACATTATTCTCTTCCTGCAAAGAGATCTTCACTTATAGCTCAGGAAATCCACGGACTCATCCTTATTTGGTGTCCTTATAAGCGGACTGACTCCACTTTCTAAAGTTACCTCTTCTTGAGTGTCCTTGGATAACAATATTTACCGCATTTCTTTGATTACTACCCTATTTGTAGGCATGCTCACCCACATGACAACTTATGTTTTACTTGTTAGGAATCACTTTTCGTCTTCATCAGGTATGCAGACAATTCCTGTTTGGGGTTTTATCCTTGTTTTCTTAATTTGTTAATTTATTTACCGTGGTCACACTAGATAGCCTTGCAGCGTTTGCTATCTGCGTCTGTTATGAGTCCAACTTTTTCAAAAGTTGTGACCTTGATATTATTGTGGATCCTTGTGTTATTGCCTTAGGAGCCCCCGGGAAGTTCCAGACCTTTCTGCCTGATGATTTTTATAGGTTTTCAAGTCTTTAGCTTTAGGAACCTTGTTTTCTGGTTTAGAGTTCCCTAGTCCTGGATTGTCGTCTATTTCTTGTAGATTAATGTTGCTCTCACGAGTAGCTATATCCCCATGTGATGATTAATACACACCCCGTATATTATTTTATGTTTAATAATTAAATAGCATGTAAACAAAGCAAAGGATGGTTGATAACTCGACCTTTAACTAATTTCACTAGCAATGAACGAACGTGATTTCAATAAAATAACATAACTCAGGTGTTTAGTAAATGCATAAATATATCGGTTTGGCCGGAGCAGTCAGTCAACGTCAGTTCATGGTTCTATTATATTAATTATTATATATTTTTAGTTTTAAGTGATGTACTAGTGATTATTTATAGCTTTGTATAAAATGTTAAAGTCATCAAGTGAGTTTTAATCCAAACCCAAGGGATCTCATCAGTTGACGAAAAATCACAACACACCCATATTCAAGAGTAAGATTTAAAATATGGACGCGACTAGATATCGTAAAGAACCTTTTGCAACAGTATTTATTACCTTCGGAAGCACCCAGTGGTCTTGGAATGGTTACTTACCACCTACCCCCTGAAATAGTTCGTTTTCCTTTCAACTTGACATCGATTAGAAGAAAAATCAGAGCTTTCGAATGCCCCTTTCCAAAATTATAAAGTGTGGGCAAACGGATCTAATTTTAAAATGTTTTTATGTCGCTTTAATGTTCTCGAACAAAAATTCTTCGATATGGTTTTTCGCAATTTTAAGGCACATATTGTAAATTAGCACCACCTTATGAATCACAAGTGTATTTTTGTTTTTATTGTACCAATACGAGTGGGGCCGCCGACCTAATAATGACGTTTCTTACATCAAAGTCAACTTAAGAGGATTAAGCGGTTAAATATCGAGGGATATACCTGTAAGATAAAATATAATAAATGTTTTGTTAAAAAGAAACCATTGCCAAAACACATATTATTCGAATAAATTCTAAATGAAACGGAAAACAGGATAATTATTGTCACGATTAAACAAAATCTATTTTATTGCCGCCAATAAAAATGACCAAAGATTATAAAGTAGCTTCAATATTTTAATGCCAGTATGTAGTAAATTATTAAAAGTGCAATGTTAATAATATATTGTTATGTTTTTGTGTGTGTTTGTTTATGTTTATTATGTTATAATGAATTTGATTTTATTACAGACACTAACATAACTTTTTACTTACTGAATTAATAATGTCTCTCTTTCTCAGGGTTCTGTGGGTTCATAGGCTCTATGTATTATGATTTATTATTGTTTTACTATTTTAATTACTTGAACGCCAAATATCAATTGTTATTTTGTTTTATTATTATCATTATGTTCAAAAATAAACTTTCCAATTATTAAATTTTCTAGTATATTAAAAACAGATCAATTACATTCAATGTAGTGTTTTATTACATAAGTGTTTCAAAAGACACATTTCATTATACAAATACAAATTCAAATTGTTTAAATGTTCTTTCATACATCACACATTCACGCTAATGAAACTAATCCTATTACAGTTAAATATGCAACTCACATAACAATTATAAGTGAGTTTTTTAAGTTTTACAGTTGGTAGTCCTTTCTGTAATTACAGTTATACAAAAATGAACGACAGATTACTCAACGTTATTGAAAATTTAGTTTCTCACGCACTGGTAAGTTTATATAACAAAAATTCATTAAATACCTTTTTAATACTTCTTCTAGTAGTGTTTGATACTGTTTCAATGTTTTAAAACAATATGAATACCTTTATATTGCCTTGTAGACTGTGGTAGAATGCACGTGGGGATCCCACGCCTTCCTCCCTCGTGGAATCCGGTTCAAGATGTTACGAAGATCACTCAGGACCACCTTTTACTTTAAAGCACGTGTAAAAGGTAACTTTCACTGGTCACAAATCACTATTTATTTATCTAATTACAATTTTAACAAAATTTCACATATAATTTTAATTAATCTGTTTCTAACAACTTTTCTTAATAAAATAAAACCTTTTATCTTTCCAAAACCAAAAAAAACTCACTCTTTTTCAAAAATCAATAACTACCCCGATTTTCCTTTTTTCTTTTTTTCTTATATTAAAATTCGCCCTCTATATCTCTAAATTTAATATCATTCCTTGTCCAATCAAATTAACCTTATGGTTGTTTATAAATAAATTTAATAATATCTAGTAAAGATTTGCTTTGAGAATAGAAAACATTACATCTTATATTTCTAAATTGAATTGTTTGTGTTTTATCTGTAATTATTTAATTTATCTAAATTACGTTAATCTTTTTCTTCTGTCATAGTTGACATAACCAGATATCTCTTTAAAAGCTACCCTATATCAGGTGACAATTGTTGTCACTGTCATTTGACTCATAACCCCATTATTTGTTTATTTTTTTTATTTTTCAGATTGTATAGTTAGATGTAAGCAAATTTCAGTGAAAATTCTATAAGTACTAATTTTGAATAATTTGTTATAGGCATCATGAATACATATCTAGATAATACATAGAAACCATCAACCTACTCGTCTGTATGGTAAATCTTATATTATTAAATCTTATATTTTGTATCAGGTGATTTGTTGACAATTTTAATTTATGTAAATATAATTTAAATTTTATTATTTTCCTTTATCTGTTTAAATTTAAATAAACTACCTTTCCTCTCATTGATTAATAAGATTCTTGTTAAATATGTTAATTTTCTAATAAGGCCTTTTGATTACGTTACAATATAAATAGAAAATATATTTTACTTTATAATAATTGGAAGTTATGGTATGTACAAAAGATCTAAAGGCAGAGAAGCCTTTTTTGACGGATGAAAACTTATTCTAGTTCCTGGGTACTTGTTCTGGTATTCTCCTTCACTTATTGACCAGTTCAATTATGTTTGCTTGCAAGTGAGGTGACGAAATTAGATGTAATGTTATTTACAGTGCAAGATCTTAAATGTTCTCTACGAAAGAGGGCATTGTTGTTGCAAAATGCAGGTAAAAGTACAATTTCAAAAAATTTGAAGGAAAATCAGTTTAAACCATATAAGCCTAAATTTATTCATACATTGAAACCTAGAGACTACGATAAGAGAATAGAATTTTGTTTTCTTATTCAAGAAAAAATTGAAGACGATCCTTTTTTTGTTAAAAAAATAATGTTTTCAGACGAAGCTACATTTAATTCAAATGGAACGGTGAGTTCTCAAAATTGTCGATGGTGGAGTGACAACAATCCTAACTTCACAAATAGGACTCGTGATCAATATTCATTTAAAACAAATGTTTGGTGTGGCATTTACAAAGATAAAATAATTGGGCCATTTTTTTTCGACAATTCATGACCTCTCAGAATTATCTAAATTTCTTACAAACGCACGTGTTTGATTTTATTGATGACCTATCACTACATGAACGGCAACAAATATGGTACCAGCAGGACGGCGCTACATGTCATAGTACATTGGAAGTAAGGCAGTATCTGGATCATTTGTTTAACGGAAGAGTAATCCACAGATATTAATAGACTTTTTGGCCAGCTAGGTCGCCAGATTTAACCCCGTTAGATTATTTCTTTTGGGGTTACTTGAAAGAGAATGTATACAAACAAGGGCCGTTTACAAACGTCCAACATTTGGAAAGGGTTATTACGGAAACTATTCAGACTATAACTCCCAACATGATTAGAAATGTGTTAAGAGAATTTTGTCGTAGAACGGAAACTTGTATTGAAAAAGAAGGTGGCGGTTTGATCGAAAAAAATCTATTACTTAATATTTTTTGCGAATATTTTTAACTTATTGTTATAATTGCTATTCATGTTAGATTGTAAAATAAATAACGTTGTTATGTGTACGAATTATTTTAAAACATCAACAAAATGCTGCAACAGTCAAGTTGGGAAACTAAAAGGTTATCAAATTTTTGATAACAAATGAGTTAAATGTTTGTTAGATAAAGTTTACAATTTTAAATAAATTTTCTTGATAACAATTTTCGATATTATAAAAAATTGAGGTACTTTGCTCTTGGTAAAATTCATATTTTTGAACATACCTCGTATATGACTGAAAAATTTTAATATCTGATGGTTGTATTTTAGTTTTTACACCATGCAGAACTTTTTATGAAGAATAACTTTTTTTCGTAAAACTAATAATAAGAAAGTTTCCCATATGGTGCAAACTTAAGTGGACACACTGTAGATTTGTGGTTTGACTTTTGTGTATTATTAAATCTTTGGTTGTACCACATTCAAGTAACGGATTAATTAAGCCAGATGAAATATCAGTCCAAATTAAGTGTTACACAAATATTTAGGATACATTAATTCAATTTTTTTATCCCGGATACTAATATGTTTTACAAAAATATTTAAATATGTAAATCTAATGTAAATTTCTATTTTAAAGTAATATTAATAACTCCAAGAGTGCGGCACTTTCCTTTTATTACATTTAGCTATTTTTGGTTTGTTCAACCTTAGGATATTAATAAAACTCATTCGACACACATGCAAGTAATTTAAATCTGCTTATCTGTAACTAAAGCCGCCTTCAGAGACACATTATTTCGTAATACCGAAGGTTCGTTGTAACCCATTTTTCAAAAATACAAATATCAAAGCCAGTGTACACACAAATCAAATTATTTACTCCGAGTTTGACATACCATTTAATATTATTTGACAGTAATTGGCACGATATTCATTGATATTATTTACATTTTTGTAAAACAAATTTTATGTGTTTTATGTTTTATTTTATATAGGGGGGATTTGAAAGAAAGTATTTAGATAGGTAATACGAGTAATTTATTTTCTAATATACAAAATTAAGAAATTTATGCACAAATTAATATCTATTTTATGTTATTTGCTCAAATTTGCACAAATTCAAGGAGTGGGAACTGCCAAAGTTATCAGATTTCTAACACCAATTTTATATAGAAAAACTGATCAAAAAATAGTTTAAATAGCTTTTTCATGAATGTAAGAAAACAGATTTTCTTTGTATTATCAAAGAAACATTCAAATATGTTAAACATTTTTACCATTTTATGTAAATTTAGGTTAAATTTTGCAAATTGAAACAATTGATTGCTAATTTAATGTCATTAGTGTCATAATTATGGAAAAGGCCGTGAAATTCGGTTTTCATCCTCTTATTCCTCTTATTCCTCTGATTGGCAATGGAAATTGATCACGACATCTTTAGTACAGTGAAACCTGGTATCATTACTACACTTTTAATTAAAGGTTGAGTTTAATTACATTATTTAACAAAATAGTGCGATTCATTGAAATCAATCTGAATTCTGGTAAGATTGATAAGATTTCTTTTAACCTGTGTGGACATTTTGCTTACCATACAACCAAGCAGGTGTGTTTGTGGATCATCTAACTAGCAGGGACCAGCAGCATCGAGATCGTTACCAACGGAAAGGGCATTTATTTGAGGTACGTTGGATTTTATTTGTGTGTGCATGACTATTTAAAATTAAATCATGGACAAATATTGGCATTGATTAGATATTTCTTAAGGTATTTTTATTGTATGAAGTAGAATATAGCATGTAATAAATATTTGAAAAAAACTAATAGTTTATAAAATTCTAGTATCAATTAATTCCGTAATTATAATTGGATGTTTTATAGAGTAGTTCAATTGAGTTTTACTTGAATCCTATTCGGGTAAGGAAGTAAATCAAAATTTACTGAGCTACAAATCTACAAAAGCAAATTATTACAATATATTTCAAGGGAAGTAACAGTGGAAAAAGAAAACATGAAGAAGAGAAAAGAGTTGATTGTAAAAAACAATCAAAAAAAAGGAGATAACCATGATGGTAGCTCGATCTCCTTGGAATCAATGTTTAATGAAGCTTTTGGTTTTCAGTGTGGTTTGTTCTGGCGCACACTGTATAATCTAGGTCCATAAAAAGCTTTAACATAATGTGAAAAAGCAGATATGCAAAGCTGCGTATAAAATGCAGACGAAAAAAATTAAAATGAATAATATCAAAGCGTTTGAAAACATTGCAGAGCATTTTCGAAGTATACTTTTATTCATAATAGGGGGATCAGAAAAGAATTATGCTGTTATGGTTACGACCGTACCTCACTATGACGACCACGATGATTGACTAATTATTATTTAAAAATAACTCCGGTAAATACATAATCAATAAAATATTTTTTTCGGAGGAAATGAGCTATACAAATTTACCAATGTAGTGACCTCTTTTCAATAAATATCAAAAAATGTTATTTAGAAAAGTGGTTCAAAGTTAAAAAATACATAAATACAAGATTTAAAGTTTCTTCAAAAAATATTTGTTAGGTGTGGAAAATAAAGTTATCTGATACTTGAGGACCACACTGTAAGGTAAGTATGGATGATTGATGATGATAAGTAATTTTTTTGTTTTCTGTGTAAGTTTGCAGCTATCCAATATCATTAAATGGTAGAAATATGTATATCTATTATATTTAATCATATAAATGGATGGATGGATGGATTACTTCGAAATTTCGCAAGATAATTGGATTTAACAGTAAGATTAAGTGCTTTCTAATTGTTTTAGTGGCTGGGGAAGGACTGAATAATTAATTTGCTGTTTGGATCAACAATGCGGAGATATTTAATACGATTGAAGGCGGTTTATGTTATGTTTTTAAAGGACGAATTTATTTCATATGCCTGTACAAACCAATAATATAGCTTAGTAATACACTGCTCAGCATTTGAAGTGGATTTTACTAAAATCTGTGATTTTCTTTTGGCATTGGTTAATAATAAATCAAAATTCGATAAAATAAGTGAATCTTTATTCTTTTATTTTTTCTACAGTTATAAGGAAAAGGATTAAATACTATGGGTATAAGATCTTCCGTCAAAAAACTGGACAAATATGGAAAACTTTTAATATTCCAAAAAGGCTCTTCTTGCGCAGCAGTACCCACATTAAAAACTCAATATTAATGCTATAAAACCTCAATTTATTGCCTCAAATAGTGATCACAATTAATTAAGACTAGGATATAAACTTTATACAACATTTTTATGGAAAAAAGTATTCAAATGGTGACAAATTATTGATTTTGACAAGCCTTCGCCATAGATATTCGCAAATGTGATGACCTATATCACCTCTGGCATGATTGTTGACACTTGCTTTGAGATATTTCCAGTGATTTTCGATGGTTTGAGTGTGCACACCTAGTTATGTTAGGTCAGGTTAGGTTAGGTTAGGTTAGGTTAGGTTAGGTTAGGTTAGGTTAGGTTAGATAATACCATTGTTTGGATTCACGAATTTTTGTGTTCACTGCGTGATGCTCATAATCATTTTCACTTAGCTTGTAATAGGCTTTCCATTCATCAGAGTGGATAATACTGCCAACTTTGATATGTTTCTTGATTAATGGCAGTAACGTATTTGCATCTCTCTTATTATTTGGACAAACTTCAACCCTAAAACGGCCTTCTTTTCGTTTACCATCTTGCAATATTTAGACCATTCCAAAAATCCAATCGCCTTCGACTAGTCTTCCTCTTTGGTGCTTTCTTTTGCCAACTTTTGATTCATCGATTTATACTATTATTCCTATTAAGTTTAGGTTTTTTACTCCATCAAGTAGAATTTCCCCTAAAAATCCCCATATTTCATATTCTTAACTTCTTTAAAAAAATTTTATTTTTATTTTTTAAAACCACACAAAATATTCAGTCCCACTTCTCTTAGCATCAATTTTAACACCCTCAATTTCTATTTTTGTGACTCTGCCTGATGATGGTCTGATCTAGACCGAAACTAATTGCGATATTTGTAAATCACCTGAATAAAATTCTGTGGTTTTGACTTTGAGTTTTATTGGATCTTTTCTATTGGATTCAACCACATTTGAGATGGATGACTTATCTAATTTAACAGTAACAATGTTAAAGTCACTGCAAGCACTTCTACGCTACTAAAATGTTAGTATTTTTAAATCGAATTCCTACAATTCCGGTTAAAGAGATAACAGCGTATAAAACGAAAAAAAAAACGACAAAAACAATTTGCTATAAACAGAATTTACTGATAGCATGAAACGAATATTTAAAATATTATTTTTGTACGCAATTTTCTAAAATTTAAAAAATATTTACTTCAAATGTTGAACAGTGTATTAACTACTTTACAATAATTTTACAAAACATGTGGTTTTCATATAACTGTCAAGTAAAAGTTTCCTCTAGTTGTTACACATAATCTAGAAACAGATTAATTGGATGTTTGTTTTTCTTGATAATTTTACTATTGGTCAAATAAAATTACAAAATTAGTTTTAAAAATATATTTAAGTACTAACCCTACTCACTCCTCACAATTCAATTCAGTCTATTTCGTTATAAAAACGAAACCTGACGTGGGTTTCGACAGTTATTGCCAACTATTAATCTACTTGTTTGTGAAAATCAAGAAAAATCTTGTAGCTTATAATTATAAAAATATATGACATAACTACTTCCGTTTCAAATCTTACTGATGATAATTGATGATTGCTTTTAATTTTCTTGATGATAATATTGACACTGTTACTTGGTAGTCGTAAATGAAATAACAAATCATTTTATTATGTGGTCAGTAAATAAAGATATTATTCATTTCCTTTCATTAATTTTAAGCCCAGTTTAATAATGGTCGGCTTCTGAAATAAATCTTTTAAATAACCTTCTTGAAAGATGAAAATATAGTTGCAGAAGTTGGGATTTTATTAATTCTACAGAAGATCGATTCTGACAATGAAACTTTTATCTATTGGTACTGTTGAAATTAGGTCGGTGATTTATTAGAAAGAAACTTCAGTTGGTTGTGAACGTGGAGAGCACATTATTTTCCAGCCATTTATAAGAATGATAGTTAGAACATTAAAAAATTTAACTTTTAAGCAAAACTTCAACTTTTAGTTAAAATTAAACTGTTATTTTCTGCAATGCAATAGTATGTTGTGTAGCTAGTACGTAAAAAAGTCTTCACACACGTGGTGCACAACTTTTTCTACGACCTTTTACTTAGAGAATAATTTAATCTGTATTACAACAATAATTATTATGAATAGTTATATTGTAATTTTGTAAATTGTCGAAATGTACATTTACTTTCTCTTTCTCTACAAAATTAGTGCTGCTTGTACTGTTGGTATTGACAACACAACTACGATTATCTCCTATCTTTTTAGTTAGATGACCTAAATAGGTTGGTCTCTAAGTCTATAGAGGACAAAGAGATTGCAATGGCTGCCTTTCTGGACATCGAAGGAGCGTTTAACAATGTTACAACGAACTCATTGATAGATGCAATGAGTAGACGGGGCACACCTCAAGTGATATGCAGATGGATAAAGGCAGCTCTAGAGAATAGGATTGTAATATCCTCACTAGGGCAAGCTACCATCAAAGCGAAAGCAGGTGGAGGTTGTCCACAAGGAGGAGTTCTGTCACCACTACGTTGGGCAACCCTAGCAGACGATCTCCTCAACGAATTATCCAAAAAAGACTTTCAGTGTCTAGGATATGCAGATGACATAGCGATTGTCATCAGAGGCAAATTTGCCGGGGTATTATCTGACAGAATGCAGATAGCCCTAAACACGGTTGAAAATTGGTGTAAGCAAGAGAGACTAACAGTCAATGCTCAAAAAACACAAATTATCAACTTCACAAAAAAGACAACATTGGCCGGTCTAAAACCACTAACTCTAGGGGGAACAGTGATTCCAGTTGTCAAAGAAATAAAATACCTAGGAGTATTCCTGGATCAAAGACTCTCATGGAACACACACATACAAAAAACCACGCAGAAAGCTATATTGTCATTGGGCAGATGTAGACGAATGTGTGGAAAAAATTGGGGGCTTAACCCCAAAATGACCATATGGTTATATACAAGGGTTATTAGACCCATAATAACCTACGGGTCAGTGGTATGGTGGACAAAGACACAGCAAACAGGAGCAGTAAGGCTATTAAGTAACATACAAAGGTTAGCTTGCCTGTGCGTTACGGGGGCCATAAAAACTACTCCTTTAGCTGCACTGGAAGTCTTGTTAAACATTCCACCACTTTACATATATATACAGGGCGAAGCGAGAGCAGCCATGCACAGATTTATACATAATCAGCAGCACATAAGCCAATCGCATGGGGCTGATAATGGTAAGCTAATCAAGGAACTAAAAGCGGATAACATTTTGGGGCAACCCATTGACGCAACAGTCACGAGATATAGCTTTGCCAATAAATTTAAAATAGTTATACCAGGTAGGGAAGACTGGGAAAAAGGTGTACCCGTAGAGGCGGAGTCAACCTGGTACACGGACGGCTCAAAGACGCCGTATGGCGTGGGAGCCGGCGTAGTCGGAAGGAAACAAGGGATAACATTCCCAGTAAGTCTATCCCAAAATGCCACGATTTTTCAAGCAGAAATCACGGCAATTCACTACTGTGTAGAAGAAATTAAAAGGCTGGATAGGACGTACCGTTCAATAGCCATCTTCACAGACAGTCAGGCTAAGGGCACTAGATTCTGTAGAGGTCAATTCTAGGCTAGTATGGGACTGTGTGCATGCTCTGAATACTCTGGGGGATCGTAGCAAGGTTACGGTAGCTTGGGTACCAGGGCATAGGGGTCTAAAAGGCAATGAAAAGGCAGATGAAATGGCTAAACTAGGCTCATCAATGCCTTTTATTGGACCGGAACCCTTCTGCGGCATTGCAAAAAATATAATAAAGACGGCCATGAAAACATGGGTGGCACAAAAATCACGGGAATGGTGGTGGAATTCACCAGGACAAAGGCAAGCGAAACAGCTCATAATGGAACATTCGCAAAAGTTTACGTCAGACTTATTGAGTAAAGACAGGAAAACGGTCAAAACTGTAGTAAGTCTATTGACGGGGCACTGTAAGGTAAACAGGCATCTTAAGCTGATGGGGTTGACAGAGACGGATCTGTGCAGATTCTGTCACCTAGAAGAGGAAACACCAGAGCACATCTTATGTCAGTGCGACGGACTGGTAAATATGCGGTTCCTGACTTTAGGAAAAGAATATCCATTGGCAAGGGACTACATGAAGGTTACAGTCTCAAAGCTTATAGACTTCGTTAAGAGAGTCGGACTGGGGGATGTAATCTAGTTTTTCGAGGACCACAATAGATCTGAAAAGGTCGCAGTGGAATAGGCTTCTGGCCACCTCTTAAACATCTATCATCTATCTTTTTAGTTAGGGATCCTTCCACGTAGACTTCTGCCACTGAGGATGATTTCCAACCGCCGTGTTTTTTTAGCGTTAGGAGATGTCCTCCACCTTCGACTAATAAAGACGCACATGAACGCCGTAGGCTGTGCCCGGTAAATTCGTTGGGATTGGAGAGTTTCAGGAAATGTGGCAACTTCTGAAAGAACTTTTTCTATCTTATTTAAACCAATCACTTGCGAGTAATCAGTAACAGTAAATTTTCTAGAAACCTTAGTCTTCGTATCATTAACTGACACAATAAAAAATGGTAATTATTGTGCGCAATGGTATTGAGAGTTGCGCAGTGCACTAATTTGGTTTTGTTAATGGTAATATAACTGTTCCAGACTGTTCTCTGCTTGGTTGGAACAGACCTATTATCACAAGAGACGCAACATTTCATTCACAAAACTCTGTTTGTTTTGTCGCAATGATTACAAGAGAGTGTCTAGGAGTATGACAGAGAATACCAATCGATTCTCTTTGTTCCGTCTTCGTACTGGCAACGCTGTATCATTATTCAGAAGTTATGCTTACAGTTACAATCAGTGGCATGATATTAGTTAAAAATGGGAATATCTCTGTTATTTCTATTTAGTTATTTCTATAGAAATATATTTATGAATAGTTAATACTCAGTTTTTCACTTAAAGAATTATCGATAATATTAATTGAACAAATAAAACGTAATTTTAAAACTTTTCATTAATAGGTATTAAATAACCAAATATATACCTAATGATAATTAAATAACCAATAAAACTCCAAAATATCGTTGAATTTGCTTCGGCATCATTCAGAAAAGCCGTGGTTAAATATTCCGTAAAATTTGTTTTATAATTTAGGTGGTATAATTCATAAAATAGTAATTTAAGAGATAGCATTATGATCACAATATTTTTGCAAATAGTATAGTTGATTCAATAACAATCACAAATCTCTTACTCTAAATGGAGAGCTGCCAATATCACAGGACAACAATTCCAGTCGGCCATATCAAGATGACACAGTCGACCAGATATAGGTAATGTTTGAGCAAAGTAATAGTATATTAAACAACGCATTTCATATGGAATTCTGTTATGACACGAGTTCAAGTTTAAAAAACGAATTATTTATTCACTTAAAAACCACAAAGTTTATCAAATAAATCAAAGAGACAAATTTTCTTTAAATAAAATAAGGATGATAATCCTTTTTTTATTTTCAAATTGTGCGCTGTTAAAAAGTTCTGTAAAAAGAATTGTTGAGAGTTTCAACCTCTTAGATAATTGGAAAGCGATTAAAAAAATACCTGTAAATAACCAATTTATCGATGGGAATAACACCTATTTAAACTTAAATATTAAACATGAATGCTAAAGAAAAAGAAAAATGTGAAGGACAATTTAAGAAAATTAAAAAAAAGAGACTAAGAAATGAATCTTTATATTTGAGTTTTGTTTTGATATATAAAAAACAGTTTTTGTTTATTTTATACACTTTATGGCAGATGTTTCCTAAGACCTTTGAAACATTTATGAAATCTAGGTATAGGTACCTAAAAATTTTCTAAAATAATACGTTTGGCAAAAGCGAAGGGCGAATTAATAATACTAAAAATGTTTATTCACACAACAACTTGTAAGTAAAGAGACAGATTATAATTTTCTAAAATAATATTGCTGGCAAAAGCAGAGAGCGAATGAGATAATAATAGTAATAGTAATAATAATAATATTGTTTATTTACAAAATAATTTGTGCGTAAAATATGTTTTAACAAACCAAACAGTAACTAAACTTAACCAACTATAATTAGGTTATTTGAAAACAAGAAAGATACCTACAATTGTTTTTGACGAGAAAGATAATTTTCCTAATTAAATTTTGCAAATTTTGTTTAGTTGTGTTAGTACGATGTGCTCCTACAAAATAACGGTTGGTAGATTATCATTTTGCAAAGTAAATTAAATTTTTTACTTGGCTGGGATGTCCTTTATTTGTACTGTCTAGAAATTGCTCGGACTGACCTACATAAACAGCGATGCAATCTTCACAGCTTAATTTATAAATGCCAGGAGTTCGGAGATAAGAGATAGATTCCTCAGTTTTTACCGGAAAATAACTTAAATTGTTGTTTAATTTTAAACCAAATTTAAAGTCCTCAACTTCCTCAAAAGGTGACCTACAATATAAAAGAGGTATATTGGATATACACTCGTCTCAACATTTATACTGCATCACCCTATGATTCTTAATTCTTAATATATTTTGTGTTTATATTTTTAATTCAAACTATCGTTAGATCTACTAATTACCAAGAAGTTGTCCCATTTCAAGGTGGTTTCACATTATTTCAATTCTTGTTTAAATTTCATTTGAGCTGTTTAAAAATGCCCAGAGACATGATATCATATTTTAATAGACCTAGAGTCTAGAGTAATTGCTTTGTTACAACAGGGCTTTGGTCAAAGGGATATCGCGAATATTGTTGGTGTTACTCAGGGTGCTGTATCAAAAATAAAAAAAAAACAATTCCAATACACAAATGATATGAAGGATCGTTCCAGAAGTGGCAGAAGTCGATGTACAACAGCAGTACAAGACCGGCAGATAACATTGATAGCTCGAAGAAATCGACAGGAATCTACAAGTGGTATATCCAGAGAAATTGCTAGACTTGAATGACTGAATGTCTCAAGGCAAACAATTACATGAAGATTAAATGTGGTAAATTTGTATCGCAGAGGACCTCTACGTGTTCCCAAACTAACCTATCAACAAAAAATTGTAAGGTTGCAATGGGCTCAAGAAATGTTACACCATGGTCCTAACTGGAATTACGTGATGTTCTCTAATGAATCAAGAAATGGTTTGGTTTCTGATTCGCGAAGAACGCTAGTTTGGAGGGCCCCAGGACGACGAGCCCGATAAGAAACAGCCCAACCTCGTGTTCCATTTGAAGGTGGCAGTATTATGGTTTGGAGTGGTATTATGAGAGGTACACGGATGCCTCTCCTGGTTTTGGAGAGAAGAATCACTGGTGCTGTGTACATCGAGGAAGTTTTAATCCGGTTGTGCGTCTACTCCGGGAGGCGGTAGGTGATGGATTTGTGTTTATGCATGACAATGCACCTCCACATCGAACAGCTGCAGTACAAAATTTTTTGGAAGAAGAAGGAATATCCACATTAAGATGGATATCAAATTCCTCTAACATGAACGTCATTGAACATGCCTGGGACATTCTTAAAACTCGCATTAAGAAGCGAAACCCTCCCCCAATTACTCTACGAGAACTGAAAGATGCTGCTCGTGAAGAATGGGAGAGAATTCCGCAAGCCCAGCTCGACCATTTAATCGATAGCATGCCACATCGCCTACAGTCATGCATACATGCCCATGGGGAAAATACTGATTATTAATTTATTTAAAAAAATTTGTACATTTTTCACCTCAAAAGAATAAATAATTTTATTCACAATCACATATGTAATGTAACCATTATCGACATTTCAAAAGTTAGAAAGTAAAACTTTTTTATACAGTAGCACTTCCCGACCTAGGTCGGGAAATGGCCACTTCCCGACCTGTCATCCTTCTTCTTTTTTATTATTATAAGATTTGTATCACAATTCCAGATACAAAAACCTATCAATCGAGGTCGTTCATCATTACCAACAAGAATTGGATTGAAACAGTGTTGAAATATATAAAAATGAGAAAAAATGAAATGAAAATGATAGATTTTTTATGCAAATTAGAAACTCAAAAATAACTAAACAACCTCTCGGTCATAACTCAATTGCACAGATCCCGAAAAAAATAGCCACTTATTTAAAATTAAATAATGTGGAAACTTACACTGGTCATTGCTTTAGGCGCACTGCAGCAACTTTATTGGCCAACAAAGGGGGAGATATAATGCAACTAAAAAGATTAGGGGGCTGGAAATCAAGCGCTGTAGCTGAAAGTTACGTAGAAAATTCTACTGATGGGCAAATAAGAATTGCGGAGCTGTTGACATCATGTGAATCTCGGTCATCAGTTTCTGCCTCAGCATCCAGTACTTCCAATCAAGAATTAAATACTACTGCTTCAAAATCTTCAAAACAGTCTGGATTATCCCTTGTTATCAACGCTAGGGATAATGCCAATGTTACTATTAATATTAATAATAATTAATTACAAGGTATATCTACCTACCTTAGTCTAAGTTACCTTTTATTTCATTAATACATTAATTTTTCATTCATTTATATTTTTTTTAAGTTTAGGGCCCTATTTGGAAAAAATTTAGTTACGACGATAACTTTACAAAATTAAGGAATTTTATTGATTAAAAAGTAGAGGTGTGAAATTTTCATATAATTGTGGAAAATCCCAACTCTAAATACATAAAAACAATGGCTGTTGAAGTAATGTGGCAGATTTTTAACAAAATTCATTTTAACTTAAAAATTAAGTTCAAATTAAAACTTATTTGAAATCACTCGAATAAAAGTATTGATTAGAAATAAACTGCTCCACAAGTGTTAAGTATATTGCTGAAAATTGTAAATAAATTCCAATAAAATAAATTATTGGTGACCAGTTTACCACAAAATAGACCCACACATTTACTTACATTGGTATTCTGGTAAACAATTTTTTTTAATGCATTTTTTGTTTATTTACAACATTTTTGCTATTTTATCAAAATGAAACAAGTTGAAAAATTTATGGTTTATTATGTCTTTGACAATATTGTAGTGTGTATATCTCTTCAATGTAATGGTGCGACGTAAATTAACAATTGAAGAAGCAAATCGAGCTATTGGCATGTTCCAAAGTGGTGGTGTTTAACAGGAAGTTGCCAATTTGTTTTATGTATTGCAAAGTGTCATAAGTAGATAAAATAATCGATTTAATGAAACTGATTCTGTGTTACAAAGACCAAGGATTGGTGGCTCCAAGAAAATCACAGCCGCAGAAGAGAGATTTGTTACACTAAGTACCCGGAGGGAGCCTCTATTCATGTGTAGACAACTTTCGCTGCGCCTTTTTAATGCTACAGGAACCAGTGTTTCAATTGAAACAATACGGCGATTAAATTGTGTACATTTAAAATCTCGACGTCTATTAAGGAGGGTTCTACTAATCCAAAACCACATGCGGCAAAGAGTACAGTCGGCAAGAGATCACGTAAATTGGGTCAATGAATGTGCTTTTTACATATAAATCCAGATATGCCAGATGCCGGATAGTCGAAGAGTTAGAGTATGGGCCATCCCTAGAACACCTAGAAATCGACGACCTGTTCAACAGGTCTAGACTTTCCGAGGAGGTTCAATAATGGTGTGGGGTGGCATATGTTTTAATGGTCGTACTGACCTTTACATTGTACCACAATTTCATGCTGCTATCGGTCCAGACTTCCTTTTTTTAGATGATAATGCCAGACCTCACAGGGCTAGAGCTGTTATTGATCCGATAGAAACCAATGGAATTCCGCATTTTTCTCTCCCTCCGTTATCTCCAGACTTTAATTGTATGGAACACGTTTGGGACATGTTGCAACGAAGGCTAAATGAACACAGACCCGCTGTCGAAACTATGGCTGATCTTAGGACCGTTTTACCACAACTTTGGAATGAAATTCTTCCAGAAATGCTTTACAACCTGTTTGACAGAATGCAAAGACGTTGCCAAGCTGTTATTAATGCATATGGAGGCTATACTAACTATTAAAATTGTATTTAAAATTAAAAAAATTCATTTTGATAAAATAGCAAAAATGTTGTAAATATACAAAAAATGCATTAAAAAAATTGTTTACCAGAATACCAATGTAAGTAAATGTGTGGGTCTATTTTGTGGTAAACTGGTCACCAATAATTTATTTTATTGGTATTTATCTACAATTTTCATCAATATCCTTAACTCTTGTGGAGCAGTTTATATCATTAGTGATATCTAATTCAGGACACATTTTCAACTTCTATATTGAACATATCCCAGTTTATTATTAGCTATTATGCACAGTGCAAGTAATTAAACCGTCTAAATTTTATTAGCAGATTCGTCACCAGTGGTTTAAGAAAACAAAATAATATTGTTTGAAAGCGATAAATACTTTTGGCACAATTTTAATATTAATTTCTACTCTAATTTGTGATAGTCGGATTGTGGACAAAAAAAAACACAATTATAACAATATTTTTGGAAGGATTCCAAAATTATTTTGTACAGTCACTCATTTCTTACACATCCAACTACAAGATTCAACGTCAAAAACATTTGTTAACACATACTTTACGCGTTAACATATTGTGTAGAATAAATATTGTATTTGTGAAAACACAGGACCTTTTTTGATCCTTGAATCTGTCATATCATGAGTTTTTTGTGCTAATTAATAGTTAAAAGTAAAGATAAGTTAGCGTGAATTTAGGGATTTGTGTAAAATTAAGTACATGTACAGTACATGTATAAACGCTCTCATTGAATTACCTATGTTCTATTTTCTTATCTTATTCCTTATTTTATCTTATTCGCTGTATAAACCCAGGGTAATATAGCAATTTCTAAATATTTCTTTATAATTTAAAATTTTTACACATAAATTACATGTATAACATTAAAGTTTACCTAAAATAGAACTTACCATTTCAAACATATGTCACACCATTTTTATGTAATTTAAACTTCAAGTTTGATTTAAAAATAATATAATCCTTAAGTGTTTTGAATTTGGGAGAAGTTACATGTGAGACTTGGCTGACATTTTTAATCCAACTATAAGAGACATAATGATAAAATACATAAAGTTAAACTTTTAGCTTCTTTTACATCAAACAAGATCTTATCATTTAGCTGATCCTCAGCAAGCTCATTTATTATTATAATAAGATTTATATTTTTTCCTGTCTACTTTTTCTTGTGTAATAAGAAACGGAAGTAAAGCAATGCACCCCTTATTAGAGCATTCCACCAAAACAAAAAAGTAAAGTAAACATTTTAAATAAAATGATCTTTAAAATTGTAATTTTGGGACAAAAATCGCAATTCGGTGTTTTCATTAGAAATAAATCAATGAAATTCCTTTGTAATCATATAGTAAATTATAAATATTTAATCCTAAACTCATTACAACGCAACAATTCTGGTTATTTTTTATATAATATCAAATTGAAAGTAAGTTAAAATCGATAAATTCAAATAGAAGTCGAAACGCACCTTCATTGGTCGTGACGTCAAAACTCATATCGATGACAGTTTGTTTACATTTAATGTGTATGTGATTTTATTGTGAATTATTGGTTTTATTTGTGTTATGCAATCATAAAATGTCGTCAGTAGGGTTTGTGAAAGCATTGTCAAACAATTTACCATCCTTAGACATTTTCATGGTTAGGTTAGGTTGGGTTAGGTTAGGTTTCAATGCAGCTGAATTTTGAAATGTAAAAGCAACTGCGTAAGTACTTATTTTGTGATTTTTGCATTAAAAAATGTCTGACTTATTTTTATGAAAATCAACAAAAAATAAAGAAAAGAGATGAATAAATTTAAAACTTCGCACAATCTCGCAGATACACTGTTTACAATAAAATGATGGCGCTTTCAATGACACATATGAGTAGTGACGTAGGCCACCCGCCAACAGTCGTTTACGCGGCAAATTTCTGAATTTGAATTTAAGGATGGAATAACTATGCTACAAAATTTTTTTAATTTAAGTTTTTTTGGTTTTTGGGGTAATTGATTGCTGCTCTGTCTTCCTGCATGATTTTGAAAAAAATGGAATGCTCCGTTGCTAGGGATATGAATTACTCTGTTAACAAATATCAAATACTGTGTATTCAATGTATTTGTGTTACTTTAGGTTATCAACTGAGAGTAAGGGGAGAAAAATATGGGTATCTCTTCTAGGCTGGGTTAAGCTACTTTGCCATTTATGAAACACCCTGTATATCCCTCAACTATAACAATTCCAAGATTCAGTTTTACAGAAATTTTGACCAAAATAAGCCACATAAAAAACATTTTGGTTTGAGGAATGGTATTCGTATTAACTTTAAAAAACAACCCACATATTATTAGAAAGTTTTTAATAGTTTTTCCAATTATAAATTGCCGTGTGGTGACTCCTTCATGAATGTTGTTGGTGGAATTAATTTTTGATTCCAGTCGTGTGCGGGTAGCTTTTAAAAAATACGTTTGCTCTAGACTCGGCTTGAATATGTCAAAAAGAAGACGTTATTAAGGACTGAACATCAAGAAAAGTGAAGCTGAGAGATGCCGAGATGAAATTCGATGCAAATATCGAATATTTTCGCATTTCCGTTTTAACCGTCAAAAAATAATATTGGAGGAGTGAAATATTTACTGTAATTTAAAACGACGCAAAGGTGATTTGAGTATCTGTGACATATCCTGTAAAAAAGGAGAGTGAATGTGTTGAAAATCGTTCTCTTAATAGTTTTTGAAAAGTTAGCCGTGGAATAAGATGAATATCCTTCAAAATGTCAGATTTGTTTGTTAATTAAACTATTAGTTAAAAGTGCTACTGGGAACATTATTTTTAAACTGGAAATTCAATTCCAATGGACAAAATTAACTTTGATAAAGAAATTAGTATCATAAAACAAATAGCTATGTCTAATGGCTATCCAATTCATCTAATAAATAAATTAATTAATAAGAAAGAACAGAAAGTGTCACTACAACTAATATTTCCTAAAAAACTAAAGAAATTAAAAGTTTTAAAAATATTACATGTTGTGACAATATTTCCAACACAATTTCAAAAATAATAACTTCGGCAACATCAGCATTAATATCATTTAAAACACAAAATAATGTAAAATTGTTAAATGTAAAAACAAAATTACCCAAATTAAAAAAATCTGGTGTTTACAAAATTAATTGTCCAAAATGTAATGCTGTATTTATAGGTCAAACACAAAGAAATTTTGAAGTAAGATTCAATGAACACTTAAGAGCATATAGATTAAAACAACCAGATATGTCAAATTATGCAAAACACCTACTTGAACATCCAACCTCACTCTTACACACCAATGACATCCAAATACTACACACTTGTGATAAATAACAAAATTTAGATTTCCTTGAAGAACTTGAAATAAAAAGACATCTAGCAGATCCACAATTTAAAGTTGTTATTGAACAAATAAATCTTGAAAGTTCTCCACTATTAAACTGTTTACTTTGATTTAGTTTACATTTTATACATAGATCAGACGTAATTGTTAAGTATTTGTAAAGATCAGCATAATATAGTTTTTTCCTGGTTTTTCTATATCATTGCACAGTTATACTGATCTTAGAGGGAAGTACATCCAGGATAATCCCTTAGGACTATTAACATCTAGGCTTTGATAGTGTTATGTCTTATTACTTCCATACTTGGTCTAGCCTTAGTCAGGTATTTTATTATATATTTTATTATATTAGAAGACACAGTCCTGGGTAGAGGAAGAGTAACATTAAACAAAGAAAACAGGAAAACAGCAATAGAGGAAATAACAGCAGAAATAACCGAAATAGACAAGATAAAAATAGAAGAAGTTTTAGAAGTAATAAAAAATACAAAACGAGGCAAATCAGCTGGGCATGACAAAGACAAATAACGGCGGAAATGGTGAAGGACATAAGATAAAAAGGAGTAAAAATGTTAACAAACATTTTTAACATGGCATGTTATCAACGAAAATTCCCAGATGATTGGAGGAATGCAGCAATATTACCAATCTATAAAAAAGGAGAACCCAGTACCAGCGAAAACTATATAGGGGAATCACACTGCTAACAGGTCGGCTGAAAAGTCCCCGGTCTACCATAGTAAAACACAATATTTTGACAAAATTCATTTTTTTTATTCAACATAGTTGCCTTCAAGGGCGATACAGCGATTATAGCGACCTTCCAACTTTTCGATACCATTTTTATAGTACTCCTTCGGTTTGTCCTCAAAATAGGCTTCAGTTTCGGCGATTACCTCAGTATCAGAGCCAAATTTTTTCCCGCGAGAATTTTCTTCAGGTCAGAGAAAAGAAAAAAGTCGCTGGGGGGAGAATACGGTGGGTGAGGAAGCAATTCGAAGCCCAATTCATGCAATATTGCCATCGTTTTCGATTATTTGTGACACGGTGCATTGTCTTGATGAAACAACACTTTTTTCTTCTTCATATGGGGCCGTTTTTTCGCGATTTCGGTCTTCAATCGCTCCAATAATGCACAGTAATAGTCGCTGTTGATTGTTTTTCCCTTTTCCAAATAGTCGATGAACAATATACCGTGTGTATCCCAAAAAACTGAGCCCACAACTTTGCCAGCTGACTGTTGAGTCTTTCCACGCTTTGGTGGTGGTTCACCGGCCGCAGTCCACTCAGCTGACTGTCGATTGGACTCAGGCGTGTACTGATGGAGCCAAGTTTCATCCATAGTCACATATCGACGCAAAAAATCGGGTTTATTACGACTTACAGCTGCAAACACTGCTCAGAATCATCAATTCGTTGCTGTTTTAGGTCGATTGTGAGCACGCGCGGCACCCATTTCGCACAGAGCTTCCGCATACCAAAATATTCGTGAACGATATGTCCAACACGTTCCTTAGATATCTTTAGAGTGTCAGCTATCTCAATCATATTCACTTTACGGTCACTCAAAATCATTTTGTGGATTTTTTTGATATTTTCGTCGGTAACCACCTCTTTTGGGCGTCCACTGCGTTCACCGTCTTCGGTGCTCATTTCACCACGCTTGAATTTTGCATACCAGTCAATGATTGTTAATTTTCCTGGCGCAGAGTCCGGAAACTCATTATCAAGCCAAGCTTTTGCTTCAACTGTATTTTTTCCTTTCAAATAACAATATTTAATAAGCACACGAAATTCTTTTTTTTCCATCTTTTTGAAAAAAACAAAAGTTGCTTCACTAAAAATGTAATATCTGACAAACTAATAGTCCGACAGCTGTCAAATTTTTACACGAATCATTTGAAGGTTGATACTATCTAAAAATGAAATGGATTTAATTCTAGTGTCGTCATCTACAGGTCAGACCGGGGACTTTTCAGCCGACCTGTTAAGCATCGTCTCAAAAATTTGAGATTGATAGAATATCACAAGAAGCAGTATGGAAGAGTCAACAAAATAGAAATATCGACCTACAGCTACTGGAATCAATTAAAAGCCTTTACAAAGACGATAAGTGTTACATAAGAAAGGATAACATGGAATCTGAAATGTTTCTAATTACCGAAGGTCTGGAACAAGGAGGAGTGTTAAGTCACAGGTTTAAATAAATCAAGAAACTTTAGAACAAGTTAGGGCATTCAAATATATAGGAGTTATAATAGGTTATTAGGGAAATATGCAACAGTAGATATCCAATAGAATTTATAACCATATATACCATAAACTAAGTAAGTCATTAAAAAATTTAAACGATAAATTTAACATTTTAGTATCTGGTATTGCCACCTTTAGCTCTAACCGTGGAAGGCTTCTTATCAGGTCACTTATGTAATCCAAAACCAAATTGTCCCATTATTCTATTAAAACATTTTCCAGCTCATCAAGGTTGTCTGGAGCGATATTACGAGTTCTTATGCATCTGTCCAGGTAGTCCCAAACATATTCAATTGGGTTTAAATCTGGACTACTGCTGGCCAATCTAACCTTCCACACTGAACCCAAAAAAAGATACTGATAAAAGAATCAATTTTATTTATATTTTAATATTTTCTTCCAGCAAAATATGGCGAGGAATTGTACACATGTTTATGCTGACAATAAAAATTTTGAATTACATTTATTAAGCAGGTTTTACCCTGTATTTTTATATATACTTGAGTATTGAAGTACACAAATACGCACCTATAGATTTCAATATTAGCGATACATAAGAAACTTTTAATTCCGAACAACTCTAGATTTATTTATAACTCACAATTCCCGATTCCACTTGAGCTATTTTCTACATGCGTTGCCAAAGTGAAGTAAGTTTCAGTGTCGCCGTGCCGATGCGTTAGTTCCTTAGGCTCGCGAAAATATAATAAATACGAATTTTACTTGTGTATTTGACTGTATTTTTTTAATAGTGGATATATCTTGTACCATCCAAACTATAGTTTGAACTGTAAATTGTGAAGTGTTTTGGGAATACTGTGTTTTTAAACATTAAAATCAAATTCTCAAGGATTACACACATAAAATTGTTTTACAGGTAAGGTAACCTAAATTTTTGTATAATAGTAGTCTCTTTATTAATTAAGGATAATAAAAAACTCTTCGTTTTAACAAAACTTCCAATATTTATTTAAAAACTGCTTTTTTAAAACTCAATGACAGCCGTTTCGCTATTAAGCATCGTCAGATTGACATATTGAAGTTACTATTTATTTTTGTAGCTAGGTACCTGATGTTTATTAGGTAGTTATAAGGCTAGACCAAGTATGGAAGTAATAAGACATAACAATATTAAAGCCTAGATGTTATTAGCCCTAAGGGATTATCCTGGATGTATTTCCCTCTAAGATCAGTATAACTGTGCAATGATATAGAAAAACCAGGAAAAAACTAATATCATGCTGATCTTTACAATAACTTAATATATTTGTGTTACAATTACGTCTTATCCATGTATAAAATAAAGACTCAATCAAAGCAAACACTTTAAAAGTGGAGAACTTCCCAGATTTATTTGTTCATTAACAACTTTAAATTGTGGATCTGCTAGATGTCTTTTTATTTCAAGTTCTTCAAGGAAATCTAAACTTTGTTTTTTATTACAAATGTGTAGTATTTGGATGTCATTGGTGTGAAAGAGTGAGGTTGGATGTTCAAGTAGGTGTTTTGCATAATTTGACCTATCTGGTTGTTTTAATCTATATGCTCTTAAATGTTCGTTAAATCTTACTTCAAAATTTCTTTGTGTTTGAACTATATATACAGCATTACACTTTGCACAATTAATTTTGTAAACACCAGATTTTTTTTAATTTAGGTAATTTTGTTTTTACATTTAACAATTTTGTACCAACATTATTTTGTGTTTTAAATGATATTATTGCTGATGTTGCCGAAGATATTATTTTTGAAATTTTATTGGAAATACTTCCACAATATGTAATATTTTTATAACTTTTAATTTCTTTAGTTTGTTCAGGAAATATTAGTTGTAGTGCCACTTTCTGTTCTTTTTTATTAATTAATGGATTTATCAAATGAATTGGGTAGCCATTAGATGTAGCTATTTGTTTTATGATATAAATTTCTTTATCAAAGTTAATTTTGTCCATTGGAATTGAAAATGTATGTATCATAGAATTATAAGCTGCTAATTTGTGTGTTATAGGATGATTTGAATTATATGGTATGGTTACATCTGTTTGTGTTGGTTTTCTGTATATTGAATAATTTAGTAAATTATTAACTTTTTCAATTTTTAAATCTAGAAAATTAATTGAATTATTTTCTTCAACTTCTAAAGTAAAATTAATTTTAGGATGCAAGGTATTAATATAATTAAAAAATATATCTAATTGTCGTTCGCTACCTACAAATCCTGCTAACACATCATCAACATATCTATACCAAAATACAATATTGTTTTTATAACTAGAATTAAAGATTTTGTTTTCTAAATTATCCATCAAAATATTTGCTAAAATTGGAGAAATGGGACTTCCCATTGGAAGACCTTCATTTTGAATATATACTTTGTTATCAAAAGTAAAATAATTTTGACTAATGCATACATTAAATAAGTCAATTATATCTGATATTATTCCTGGATGGATATTTCTTTCATCTTATATCTTTTTAACTAGAACTATACATTCTTTAGGAGGAATTTTAGAGAACATATTAGTTACATCAAATGATACTAATTTAGTATTATTTTGTAATTTACATTTATTTAATTTATTTATCAAATCTAATGAATTTTGTACTGAATATTTAGATGTGTAACCATAATTATTTAGAATAGTATTTAATTTTTTAGCTACCTTAGTATTAGGAGTGTTAACATACGAAACTACTGGTCTAATTGGTTTTGACTCTTTATGTAATTTAATAGTTCCATATAATTCTGGACATTGAGGATTTTTATTTACTAGATATTTTTTATCATAGTCATTTAATAGATAATTTGAATCATTTACATGTACATGAATCATTTACATGTACAAAATTGTTAAATGTAAAAACAAAATTACCTAAATTAAAAAAATCTGGTGTTTACAAAATTAATTGTCCAAAGTGTAATGCTGTATATATAGGTCAAACACAAAGAAATTTTGAAGTAAGATTTAACGAACATTTAAGAGCATATAGATTAAAACAACCAGATAAGTCAAATTATGCAAAACACCTACTTGAACATCCAACCTCTCTCTTTCACACCAATGACATCCAAATACTACACATTTGTAATAAAAAACAAAATTTAGATTTCCTTGAAGAACTTGAAATAAAAAGACATCTAGCAGATCCACAATTTAAAGTTGTTAATGAACAAATAAATCTGGGAAGTTCTCCACTTTTAAAGTGTTTGCTTTGATTGAGTCTTCATTTTATACATAGATAAGACGTAATAATTGTAACACAAATATATTAAGTTATTGTAAAGATCAGCATGATATTAGTTTTTTCCTGGTTTTTCTATATCATTGCACAGTTATACTGATCTTAGAGGGAAATACATCCAGGATAATCCCTTAGGGCTAATAACATCTAGGCTTTAATATTGTTATGTCTTATTACTTCCATACTTGGTCTAGCCTTATAACTACCTAATAAACATCAGGTACCTAGCTACAAAAATAAATAGTAACTTCAATATGTCAATCTGACGATGCTAGTTGTCTAGCGAAACGGCTGTCATTGAGTCTTTTAAAAAAGCAGTTTTTAAATAAATATTGGAAGTTTTGTTAAAACGAAGAGTTTTTTATTATCCTTAATAAGATGGACTTCCAAAAAGTAAGGGTTAGTACAATCAATTTTACTCTTTATTAATAATTATTTTCCAAAATTATCAAGAAACTTATCTGATAATTTAAAATTACATTTTATGAACAACACTCCACTATATTTTTAGTATTGTTCATCATCAGGACACTCAATTATAAAAACTATAAGAATGAATAACTTAAAAATGTGGTAAATAGACTTTTATAGTTAATATTCTTAAATTGCTGCAATGGATGTCTACTGTAGATTATACTTTTCCTACAATATCAGTCAAGGCAAAAACTTTGTAAAACTATAATGCAATAATTGTGATTCAATCTGCCAATACATTTTCTAAAACATTTGAAGTATCATCTGACATTTTATAGAGTGAATCTGTCAGTCGTTCTATTATTTTTGTATGTGTTACTTGTTTATTTTAGAGAATTTTATATATTTACTTCTTAACTAAACTTTCTTATGAATACTTTGATATCAACCAAGAAGAGACAAATATTTTTGCTATCATGCATCTTAATATAGCATCAATTTATAAAAAAAATTTATTACATCATCATTATTCTGTAGTGCTATTTTATCAGCATTTCCATCACCTGTAATAGAAAATAAAATATCTAAGTAAAGAAAAATCTATCAATTAAAATAAAATAGGTACATCATCCACAACTTACTAAATATATAAACATAACCAAGCTTTTTCTTACTTTCTTTCTATGGTTCATAAAACTTAACCAATCCAACCAAATAATTCACTGTGAGAATGTCTTCTTTTATATTGTTCATAAATTTTATTTTAATTTATAAATTAGTTAAGAAGTTAATTTAGCTATCGGTAGCGAGCAGGTTTTTAAAAAATTGGTTTTCAAGGAGATCCAATGAACACTTGAGAGCACATAGATTAAAACAACCAGATAAGTCAAACTATGCTTGAATTTACTTGAATATCCAGACTCATTCATATACAGGGTGTTTCTTAAGTAATCTAAAATATTATATGGGGCGCTTCGTTACTCAATTTTAAGACGAAAAGTTCATATAAACATGTGTGATAGGTGTTGTCGTTTATGAGATACAGGGTGTTGAATTTATTGTAATAAGTCAGTTCTGATTGTACGTGAAATTAATTTTTCCCGGTGACGCTACTGGTTTTTAGAAGTAATACGCAAAAACATGCTTATTCTAAGTGGCCTTTGAAATAATGTTGACAAGTGTCAAATTTGAAAACCAACGCAAAAATCGTACATTTTTATTTGATTGACTCTGTGTTTAGTTAATAACTATGCCAGTGTTTACTAATGTTGAAACGGCTAATATGCATTTTTTATACGGATTAGCGAATGGTAATGCCTTAGAAGCTAGACGTACGTATGCCCAGCGTTATCCAAATAATCGTTTACCATGTTCAGATACGTTTACTAAGTTACATATTCGTTTACAAGAAACTGGAACTTTTGCTAAATCGAAGAATATTATTGGACGACCCAGAACTGTGAGAAATCCCCAATTGGAAAACCAGATTCTTCAAATTATTGACCAACATCCAGAAACGAGTACAAGAAAAGTTGCAGATGAAGTAAATGTTAGTAACAAAACTGTTTGGAATATTCTAAAAGATAATTTATTGTATCCATATCACGTTCAACGTGTTCAACATTTGTTACCTACTGACTATCCATTACGTATACAGTATTGTCAATGGATTTTACGTGAAATCGCGAACAATCCGAATTTTGTGGCCAATATTCTATTTACGGATGAAGCCAACTTTTCTAGACATGGGATTATGAATTTTCATAATGACCACATATGGGCAGATGTAAATCCACATACCATAAGTGTAAAACGATTTCAACAAACATTTTCGGTCAATGTTTGGCTTGGCATCATCGATGATTATTTAATTGGACCATTTTTCCTTCCTGTACGGTTAACCGGTGAGACATACCAACATTTTCTAGAAAATGAACTTCCACTTCTTTTGGAAGATGTACCTATTATTATTAGAAGGCGCATATGGTTCATGCATGACGGAGCTCCTCCACATTTTTCAGTGATTGTACGAGAGTTTTTAAATAATGTTTTTCCAGGCCATTAGATCGGACGAGGATCTCCACACCCGTGGCCCCCTAGATCACCTGGACACAATCCTCTGGATTTTTGTGTGTGGGGATATTTGAAATCGCTTGTTTACACAACACTGATATTAAACGTACAAGATCTTCAAAATCGTATCATAGACGGCTGTAATGTTATTCGTAACAATCCTGGTATCTTCGAACGTATTCGACAATCCATTAGACATCGATCGGATTCTTGCATTTTAGCTGGAGGTGGACATTTTGAACATTTGCTCTGAAATGTATTATTTTTTCTTTATGTATAACACATGTTGCTTGTAATAAAATAATAAAAAAATATAAATCAGTAGCGTCACCAAGAAAAATTAATTTCACGTACAACACCCTGTATCTCATAAACGACAACACCTATCACACATGTTTATATGAACTTTTCGTCTTAAAATTGAGTAACGAAGCGCCCTATATAATATTTTAGATTACTTAAGAAACACCCTGACATTGACATTCAAATACTACATATTTGTGGTAAAAAAATTAGATTTTCTTGCAGAACTTGAAATAAAAAGACATCTAGCGGATCAACATTAATATCATTATCATCAATAATAATTTGAAACCAAAAAATCCCCAGGATGGGATAATATTAGAATAGAAACTCTAAAAGAAATAAATAATGAAATTGCTAATCCTTTAACTAATATTTCCAATAAATGTTTTCAGAAAGGTAAATTCCCTAATTGGTTAAAAATACAAAACCGGTAGCAAACAAAAAGTCGAAAATTACCTCTCTATCTCGTTGTTATCAGTGTTTTCAAAAATACTGGAAAAACTTGTAAAAAACAGATTGTATGAATTTCTTGAAAAGTTTCATGTACTCTCTAATAACCAGTTCGGGTTTAGACTTTCTGCTGAGGATGCCATACTGCAGTTAACTTCGCAATGGACTAGTTTAGTAGGATCATATTAATCAAAATGATAGCAATATATATTTAGGATAAGATACCTACTTACTTATATTGGTATTCATTTTGCAATTAATTTTTCTCATTTCCTAAAATTTAGCAATAAATAATTAGTAAGTTTTAAACGTAGCGCCAACTAATAACCAATAATGAAGTGTGTTTAAAAGTCAACGTTGTCACATTTTAGCTACGTTCGTTTCAAGTATTCTCAAAGAACTGGTGGCACAAAACACCGTGTTATGTGACTAACTGATTGTACCAGTTGACAAGATATATGACAGGAGAGAAAATCGTGTTTATCTGTAATAAACAAACAAGACCCCTATTCTTGACGGTTATAGAATGGAACAGCCAATAGAAAGTGGGCGTGGTTCTATTGAAAATGCCAAAACCGTATTCTTGAAATTCGTTCTCTCACTGTACCGATAGAAGGGTTGCTCCCCGAGAGAACAATTACTTCTATTGGTTATTTTTGAAGAAACCGCTATAACACCAAGAGAAGGTGTTAGGGATTTTTATTTTCGAACCAAAAATAGTATAGAAGTAATTTTTTTCAAACACCAAACACAACCAAACACCAAATTAAACTAACGAAAATGACAGAATATTTTGTTTAATGTTTTACTCCTTATTTGATAAAGTGTCAATCAGAGACAAAAATATCATTATGTTTATCTCTTTTTAATGACAACAAATAAGAGAGAGAGATAAGTTTGTCGGTTAATATTAAAGCATATCGACAACATCGCAAGTTTTCTACCAATCCTATTGAAACACGTCACTTACCACTTATGACGTATGTAACCATTAAATTTAAATTTCAAAAGCCGATTATGGCTAGAGGATTAATTTTATAAAAATTTTATTTGTACAGTTGAACCACTAAAAACCTATTTTATAAGATGCAAACATAAAAAAATCACTAAACTAGTCCATTGTATAGAGTGTTGGATAAAAAATCCAATTCCCTGTTTATTTCTGGATTTATCAAAGGCCTTCGATACTGTTTGTCATAAACGCTTTGTAACAATATTAGTTTCCAAAAGGCGGGGAGCCAATTTGTAACCTTTCACAGCTCCCAAAAAGGCAGGGAGCCAATTTGTAACTACAAAACTATCCAAAAGAGATCCCGGCTAAGAGACCCTCTCTAGGGGGTGGCTCGACTCGAAGTTAATGCTTACTATAGGGCGCCACTATCTTTTTGTACGTTTTCGATTAAGCAAACAAACTACACAAAAACTTAGGTAAACAGTTTTTTAAAAATATTGATTATTTATTGAAACTGTACTTGCCGATAATGAACAGAAAGAATTCTTCGTAGAGAATTAGGAATGAAAGTTTCTGGGTGTTTATCTACTGGTTCTGGCAGCTCCAAATGGTCTGAAGGACTATCTCCGCATGGGGACCTTCCAAAGTATGCTTTCAACAAGGCGTTATCTCTTAGCGGTAACTTAACGCTAACTTAGCGTTCTTAAATATTTCTATTTTACTTCTTTTAAAGATATTTAATAATATTTACTTTTAATATGTGCCATCCACATTTTATCAAACAAATTATAACTATCATAATAACAATTATAAAAAATAAAAACAATTGCTAAAAAAGTTTTTATTTATTTTATTTAACCACATCACAAATAAAAATAATTAATAGGTCTTGTATGATTTATTATAATTGCAGTGTTGCTTCAAATGCAAATGATAGCTAACGAGGGTCAATGTAAATTTAATTAACGGTTTCTACTTCTTTTTTTTTCTACCACTTCTCGCTGGTTAACACAACAATTACAATAAATATTCTGTAAAGCTGGGATATCAACAAGTTAACTCGTACTGACGCTAACAAAAAACTTTAAATTTAGTTTATTGTGTTACTAGTTGCAAACAGAAGATCAAGTGGGTGAAAATAACGAGAAAAGAAACTGTTTTTATAATTTGCTGTATTATTTATGTTTTGTTAAAGTTTTAAAATAATATATAATATTTTCTATCAATGTATTTATTTTATGTATGTAAAAATTTGGGCGAGAATACATCCAGCGCCGGATTCCGTTATGAGGCTAAAATAGGCCAATAGAAATATTAGTAGGTGTGGCTTGGATATTTGGCGCACTTTTTCAATTTGTGCTTTCTAGGCTAGAAAGTAAAAAAAATATATAATTGCACTGTAAAAATGTAGGTTTTTTTAAAATAAGTTTAATTTATTTATTTACATGTTTTGGTTATCAGTAACTAAATTAAGGGTAAAAATACAAAGGATTTTTTATTACTTATTTTTTATTTCCATCCTCCAACCTCCGAGAGTTGAAATATTTCATAGATTTGGGCAAATTATTGTAGTTTTAATCCATAATGAAATCCAGTTTTTATCAAATATTTATAACTTGGGCATCTATTCCTATCTGCTAAAGCTGTGTTGTAGTCATCACAAGTTAGCTGGATATTACACTTAATCATTTCTAATGCTGTTCCTGCTGTATGTCCATTCTTGTAGAGACGTAATAACTGTTCTCTTACATCATTACTAACTTTCCGAAACCGCAAATAATCTGAATTGCCTGATTGTGTGTTACAATAAGAGTTATTTCACAAGGTGTTTCTTGTAAAAGTTGGAATTTTTCTTGTATGCCCATGTATTTTTTTCTAATAAGATGAATTTTTACTGTTAATTTTGAAGGGCAGTTGGTATTTCTCGTTTTAATTTGTGAAGATGGTTCGTAAGTTTTTGAGCGAGTGGTGACATCTAAAATTAAATTTAAACTTTATATGGTAAATAAAACTTTTTAAATGTTTACTAAATAATTTTAATAATCTCAAAAATTCAATATATTATGTATAGGTACCAATATATCATTTAAATATCTCACTTAAGTTTAATCCGTTCTCTATCCTCAATAACCGTATTATTTATAACGTATGATGAATTGGTTAAGTTTTCAAACTCTCTTAACCATTTACCAAACACTTTTTTGTGCAATTTTAACAAAAAATTGCAACTGAACGTTAGGGAACTTATCTTCACCTTCTATTATCTTTTTCTCCATAATTTTTGTTCCCCAGCCAGGTGGCAAAACAGACTAAAAAATTGGTAGATTTAATTTAATAATTGTTCTTATTACTACCTATACGCCAAAAATAGATATTTGATTTGATACTCACATTAATGAATATTTCATTTAACGAGGAAGACACAAAGTTTTCCATTTACACGTTACCTAGTTAAAATTTTCCACAAAAAATCAATACCTTTTGTTTACCTACTTTTAAAGACTATGAAATGAAGACAAGATCAAAGGAAAACAATCTTAAAATAATAAATACCTGCTTAAAACCTTAAAAATTACTTTCAGTTATACCTAGTTTAAACGTCACGTAAAATATCAACGGTAGGAACTCCGCCCACAAGCATCATTTTAATTGGCTTATTTTAACCTCATAACGGAATCCGGCGCTGGATGTATTCTTGCAAAATTTGGCAGTTGACACTGTCTGATGATCCAAATACCAAATAGTTACCAAAATCCTCAAACCTGTACAACAAGTTCGTCACAATAATTATTTGATTCTAAATTATCATCAGCTAAAGTAGAATTCTGTTTTTCTGTATGACTAGTATCGCTATTACCATTTGACTGACCTGTACCATTATTGTTGTTTATCAGTTGTAGGTTTTAAATGTATGGTATTTCTTCTCAAAATATTATTTTTTACAGTCGAAACATAATATGATCTGGGCGTTTTAGCTTCTGCAATTATTTTGCCTGGTTCCCAAACCTTGTCTTTAATGACCTGGAAAGAAATCTACATCTCTTTAACTGCTAACTTGTCATACTGAAGTTTATATTTTAATTGTGATTGCAAAAGTTTATCCTTTACATTTATTCGAATTCTAGGCTTTAACTTATACAACCCAAGTGTCAGGAACATTATCAATTAATCCTCTAGGTGGTCTTACATATGGAAAAATACTATAGGTGGGCAAACATTTCCTGATGCATTAAAAACAATCAGTACGGTAATCTTTTCTTTTTCTTTGCCAGATTGAATATTGTAAAGATTCTTCCACCTTTTGGGGCTAAGCACTTTGCCAGACTTAGGACATAGAGAGAATCTCACTCATCTCCATTAAAGACTCTTGTGGAATCTTTCACAATGTCTTCTAGTCTGTTTTCTTTCAACAAAAAACTATTTAAATCACGACCGCAACAGTTCTTCTGCAATTACTGCTCATGCTATTTGGAACTTTTTTTATTTTGCTAATGTCAGTGGCAATTTTTGTAACAGCATCTATTAATTATTCATCTTTGGTAATGGGAAACCCACATTTAGCAATATTCATGGCCCAATCAGCAATTATTTTTTCAATTCTTTTCTTTCAATAGTTAATCTTGGTGGTGGGCCAGTTTTATTTTTTACAGCAGTAGATTTCCCTGTTAATTTATCATGGATACTGGTTTTGGGGAAGGCAAAGCGTCTGCTTGCTTCACTAATACTGATTCCAGACTGTTAGATAGGTCGGAAAGCATCTTCGATTGTTTCTATATGTTTCTATGTTCGAGAATTACCCAAAAGTGACATAATGGACTAGTTTAGTGTTTTTTTTTTATATTTGCATTTTATAAAATAGGTTTTTAGTAGTTCAACTGTACATATAAAATTTTTATAAAATTAATCCTCTAGCCATAATCGGCTTTTGAAATTTAAATTTAATGGTTACATACGTCATAAGTGGTAAGTGACGTATTTCAATAAGATTGGTAGAAAATTTGCGATGTTGTCGATATGCTTTAATATTAACCGAGAAACTTATCTCTCTCTCTTAATTGTTGCCATTAAAAAGAGATAAACATATCGATATTTTTGTTCTCTGATTGACACTTTATCAAATAAGGAGTAAAACACTAAACAAAATATTCTGTCATTTTCGTTAGTTTAATTTGTTGTTTAGTTGTGTTTGGTTTCTGAAAGAAATTACTTCTATACTATTTTTGGTTCGAAAATAAAAATCCCTAACACCTTGTCTTGGTGTTATAGCGGTTCCTTCAAAAATAACCAATAGAAGTAATTGTTCTCTCGGGGAGCAACCCTTCTATCGGTACAGTGAGAAAACGAATTTCAAGAATACCGTTTTGACATTTTCAATAGAACCACGCCCACTTTCTATTGGCTGTTCTATTCTATCACCGTCAAGAATAGGGGTCTTGTTTGTTTATTACAGATAAACACGATTTTCTCTCCTGTCATATATCTTGTCAACTGGTACAATCAATTAGTCACAGAACACGGTGTTTTGTGCCGCCAGTTCTTTGAGAATACTTGAAACGAACGTAGCTAAAATGTGACAACGTTGACTTTTAAACACACTTCATTATGGTTATTAGTTGGCGCTACGTTTAAAACTTACTAATTATTTATTGCTAAATTTTACGAAATGAAAAAAATTAATTGCAAAATGATTACCAATATAAGTAAGTAGGTATCTTATCCTAAATATATATTGCTATCATTTTGATTAATATGATCCTACTAAACTAGTCCATTTATCTTCTAATGTACACTGACAATGGTATCCGTTTTGAACTAGCTATTTTCTTCTTTTTCGATCAAGAGCAACTGAAACTATTTAAGAAGGAGGGGAATAGTATAAACAAAGAAAATGTGAACTTCATTGTTCGTAAAGTATTGGAGATTTTAAAAATATTGTAATGATAAAGTGAATGTTCTATTTAACCATTATAGCTTTTCATTTTTGTAAATAATTTGGTTTAACCTAGCAGTTTATATGCAGTATTAAAACTGTTAGATAACTATCTACTATTATAGTTTTTTTTTAAATGTCCTTAACTTTTTTGTTTGAATTTAGAAATCACCTGCTTTGGATTTTGGCATAATACCAATGTGCTTTATTAACTTGCTCTTAAAATAACAAACAGTTTAAACAATGGTGATATCTTAATTAGTAATTTTTAAAATAATAACTTACCAACCAGCAAAAAATCTTTACAGTATTGTTCACTTAATTTAGCACCTGGCATATTGTGAAACAATAATACAACTATAAAAAAAACTGAAAAAGTGGAAAATTGTTTCCACCTGCACCCAGGGTAAGGAAACACTTTCTATACCAAGCTTGACCGTTTTCTATAAAAAAAACAACTACTTCCAATGTCCGTTGGGCATATAGCCCAGGAAGTAGTTTTTTTTTATAGAAAACGGTCAAGCTTGGTACAGAAAGTGTTAAGTTTCCTTAACCTGGGTGCAGGTGGAAACAATTTTCCACTTTTTCAGTTTATTTATTGACTGCACCTTATAGAAATTTATTTCTTGTATTAATACATCTATATTAGAGAAATACAGTAGGGTAGACCGGGTCGAAAGTAACAGAGGGCGAAACTACGATTTTTTTTCAATATCTCGAAGGATCTGCGAAAACGTTAGCTGTTTTAGAAGAGAATAGCATCTCCCACTATGCTTCAGTTTGTTTGCGACTAGGACGATAGTTGTTAGAGTGTGAGGGTTAAAGTTTGATTTCGGTATCGCCATCTAACTATTTTATAGTGTGTTCGGAGGCTAATAATTATTTTTTTATTGCAGGTAAGCCCTTTTTGTAAACTTTGTAATAATATGATCACGTTGGGCGCCAATTTGTAATAATATTAGGCGTTGAGCGTCAATTTGTGATAGGATTTAAATGTTAAGAATAAATGTATAAGAATATTTAGTTAACTTTTAATAAATAACAATATACCAAAATAAAACAACTATTAATCTTAATTTCGTCTTTAATTAGTTGTAAAAGATATTTCAATATATAACAAAATTTATAAATGTTTATCACAGCAAAAATTATGATAGTTAAATACCTCGGCTAGGGGTGAGTAAGTTCATTAGCTCTGACTATGGTATAATATTTGTTTCTCTAATTAGGGCGCCACTGAAATCTTTTTATTTTTTATGATACTGCTAAGGAAAGTTGTTTTAAGTTGAGTTGTTTAAATAAGTATCATAAGATGACAGAAAAATGTCAGAAAAAACTGTCTATGAAAAAAATTAAAAAAAAATGTACCAACCGATAAAAGATAAATATATTTCCTTGGTACTAATATGAATGAAGTTACAAAAAAAATAATCGGCAAATAGTTTGTCACGTGTTTTTTCCTTCCTTTATTATTTTCCAGCATCTGCTACTAGTAATAGGTAAAGAGTGTTGGTGAAAACACCCTACACCCTCAACGACGATAGTTCCCTAACTGGCGTGTCCATCAATGCAGGTGCCTCACCACTCAAGGCCCCGGTTCAATAATTTCCTAACGAATGACCACACAGCCAGGCTCACACCCATAATAGTATTAGCCCGTAACAAAAAAACTAGAGAATACGGAATCTACTTTTTTAACAAGAAAGAGAAAAAACCTAATTCCGTCATGGGAATACTATTGCAAGATATGGCGTCAAAATCGGGATAAAATGTGCTTAGATACTACTTCTCAAAAATAACTAAGCAAGTGTCAAAATCGGGATACTCAAAAGCAACAAAGGGGAATCACATGGCCTACTTCGTTACATAGGGTGGTGCTGGGAAGAAAGAAACAACACATAACTCAGCTGGTTATAGATGCGGTATAAAAGAACAGCCAAGAGCCTCGCACTCACATAATGTGGTCCCTAAGGCACGAGCAACACCTGCTGAACTAACCTACAAATCTGACACAAAATGACAACGAAACTAACTGCACCAACCTCAACCAAATGATAGAAAACGTGGCCTAAAAGGTGGTTAGGTTGAAGGATTCTTACCTCCCCGCCTGGACAATCCTCGGGAAGGAAGGAAAAAACACGTGACAAGTTCTTTAAAACGACTTCCTATACTCCTTTTTAATTATAAATAAGATTTTCAGGTATTATTGGTTTTAACTTTTTAAATACCAGGTATAACATACATTGTTGTGATGTAAGATTGTAACTAATTTTAAAATGTGGATTTTAAAGCTGCCTACAATTGTTGTTAATAACTTTTACTATAACAGATCTACTGAACTTCCTCGCACTAATCAATCACCCTGTATATAGTGCTAAAATATTACGTCATGCCAAGAATGATAAGTAAAATAAAAACCTTAAATTCGAATCGTATTTGCATCGGCAGACATTTAATATTTTAGGGTTAAATCTTTTCTGCGTTGCATGTAACTGTCAAATTTCATTGAATTTATGATAAAGGTGCTTTTCCGAAAGCGGAAAGTTGCGTCTGATTTAATCAATCTAGTTTCAATGGATTATTTGCCTTTACTCAATTTGAATGGCAACTTCCTTTCCATCTGAACTAAATTTTATTTATAACATCTACATCTTTCAGCAAGCACATTTTAGATACCGGATAATGCTTTAAAGCAAAAATTACCTAATAATGGAATTTTTGATAAACTGATAATTAAAAATTAAAACTTCAAACTACCTACTATTTAGTAGGTTAATTATTCTAATCTCAAACGTAACTAATTATTAATATTTAGAAAGCTGTATGTTTTACTTTATTTTTAAGAGAGTTTATTTTAAAAATATTACAGATTTGTAATTCATATTAATCCAGTTTTTATAGAACGAAAATGATGCAAATAAATATTACCGAAAGCTTGGAAGTATTATTTTTTTTACAATACCGCTGCAAACTCTACTACTGTTAGGAGTTCATATTTTATGTATTCTTGATATTCAATGTAATAAGTTAATTGACTTGTCTTAGTTTTGATAAAATTTTTAATAATATACAGGATGTCATAACTATTGGGACATAGACTAAGGACAGGTTATTTGGACCAAAATATGGCTATTGGGCCAAATATGCCTTAATATAATGTTGCTGAGAAAAAAGATACAGGGTGTTAAAGTTAATTTTTGTTTTTCGTTTTTTGCTAATAGTTTCCCTGTATATTTATAAATTGATATCAAAATTGGCACAGAGGCATAATCTTAGACAAGAAATAGTATTTTATTTGCAATTTTACGTTTTGTCATAGAGGGCGCCACGTGGATCATTCCTAATGATCAAATTGAGACTAAAGTTTTTCTGATGAAATTTTTTAGTAATTTTTATTAGAAAATATGACGTAAACATCATTTTTACGTAAAATTGGTACTCTTGTTTAAACATGATAATTTCAACCGTTTTCGATGAAAACGCAGTCGAACTGCTTAGAGTCTTAAAAAAGGATTTCAAATATTAATTCAATTATG
Organism: Ophraella communa; assembly: GCA_035357415.1. NCBI lineage: Eukaryota > Metazoa > Arthropoda > Insecta > Coleoptera > Chrysomelidae > Ophraella > Ophraella communa. The sequence continues at coordinate 45,407,777 of CM068985.1, read as the reverse complement.
AAAAGTATGCTTTGGACTGTCAGATAATTGTTGTTGGTAAATGTCATTTGTTCAGAGTAAATTATTTTTGATGTGACAGTGTAGTGTAATGTTGCATTTTTTTAAAATAATCATTACTTTTTTTGATTGAAATGCCTCCTCACAATCATTTTACTAATGAAGAAATGCGAAATATGATTTGCGTATACGCACAAGAAAATTTTTGCGGTCGCTCGGCAGCCAGAAGGTATGGAATGTTACGCAAACAGAAGGCAACCAAATCACAAAACTTTGGCAAGATTATATCGTAGTTTAGGTGAAACTGGATCATTTCACACTAAAAATCGGGGTGGTCGACCGAAACAAATCATACCTAATCAAGAAGATGAACTTTTGGTTCGAGTAGATAAAAAAACCTGAAATAAGTTCACGACATCTATCAGCAGCAACAGGAGTAAGTCAGTCGTCTATAATTAGAATTCTAAAAAAGAAAACCTCCATCCTTATCACTTCACTCCTGTTCAAAATTTACTTCCAACAGATCTTCCACGACGGTTACAGTTTTGTCAACGTATTCTGAATAAACATCGCAATGACAGACACTTTATTAAGAATATTATGTTCACCGACGAAGCAACTTTTACCAGACGAGGGGTTTTTAATTGGCGAAATAGTCATTATTGGGAAGAAGAAAACCCGCATGCTATTAAAGCTAGACATTTTCAGCATGAGTTTAAATTGAATATTTGGTGTGGCATTATAGGCGACCTACTACGAGGGCTTTATGTTCTTCCTCCGAATTTAAATTTTTGGAAAATACTCATTGTGATATTTTAGATGATCTGTCACTGGATGTAAGAAGAAAAATGTGGTTTATGCAGGATGGAGCGCCACCTCATTTTTCATTAGCTGTTAGAAATCATCTTAATGACGTATTTCCTCAACGATGGATTGGCAGAGGCAGTGATTTTCAATGGCCACCAAGAAGTCCTGAGTACAACCCGCTAGATATTTATTTTTGGGGACATATGAAGTCCTTAGTTTATGCCAATGAAATTAATACACGAGACGAACTTTGGAGATACATTCAAAATGCAGCTAATCTTATAAGGGGACAGAATAACATTTTTTTTAACGTCTGAAAATCCTTTATAAAAAGAATTGTAGAACATTTAGTTTGAGTTTTTGTGAGTTCTTTTAACTTAAAGTGTGTTTAGTTTTGATTTATCGTTAAAACGGAAACCTTACGTTAGTTGCAACTTTGTTTATTAATTTGGTTTTTGATAGTGGAATTGTAAATAAAATACTATTTCTTGTCTAAGATTATGACTTTAACTTTAACACCCTCTATCTTTTTTCTCAGCAACATTATATTAAGGCATATTTGGCCCAATAGCCATATTTTGGTCCAAATAACCTGTCCTTAGTCTATGTCTCAATAGTTATGACTCACCCTGTATATCTATCTATTTTAGCTCATTATTATTTCATTTTATCTTAATAACAATAATAACAAAGAAAAGGCTGATTTATTTAATAATTTTTTCTCGAATATAGGTGTTGAAATGGCAAATAAAATAACTAGTGACAACTTACCTGATAATTTTATACGTAATGATAAAGTTGAATCCAATATTTTCTTGAAGCCAGTAAATAATAACGAAATAATCATCTTAATATCGAAATTAAAAGATAACTGTGCACCTGGTGCAGATAAAATTCAGGTAAAAACAATAAAATACATTCATCAGCTGATCTCACAACCCTTAACTCACATAATTAACTTATGTTTCGAGAGTGGAAAAATCCCCTTACAATGGAAAGAGTCGTTAGTGACCCCAATCTTTAAGTCGGACGATTCCAGTAAAATAAACAATTATAGACCCATATCACTAATTAATAACTTCGCCAAAATATTTGAAATGGCTTTAAAAGAGAGATTACTTGAATTTTTTAATATTAATAATGTAATTACAAATAAACAGTACGGTTTTATTAAAAACTCAAGTACAGAAAATGCTGTTGTTGATTTCGTTGAAAATGTTGTGTCAGCTTTGGACGAGTCGTTAAAATGCATTGCAGTTTTTCTTGACTTAGCCAAGGCCTTTGACACGGTATCTCATGAAATCCTTTTGGATAAGTTAAATAATTATGGTATTAGAGGAATTGCATTAAAGCTTATATCAGATTACTTAACAGACCGATTTCAGAGAGTAAAAGTAGGAACTGAATCAAGCTCTAAGTCTATAATAAAAATCGGTGTACCACAGGGTACAGTATTAGGCCCCCTATTATTTATTATATATTTAAACAACATCACAAAAATAAATAATTTCAGTGGACATCTAATTAGCTATGCTGATGACACTGCAATAATTTTTGTTGGGAAAGATTGGGATAGTGTTACAAATAATACAGAAAGTAACTTAAAAAAAATAAGACTGTGGCTAAATTTTAATAAACTAACACTAAATATTAAGAAAACTAAATATATCACTTTCAGCCCTACAACCGTTGATCAACCAAATAACTGTATAATTAAATTACATGAACCACACTGCTTACCAGATAATTGTCTCTGTCCAACCATAGATAAAATTTCATCTATAAAATACTTGGGTGTTTTTATTGACCAGCATATGCGATGGTCAGACCACATTGCAAATGTCACTCAGCGATTAAGAGCTTTGATGCACAAATTTTACATTTTAAGGAATATCGTCTCTGAAACTAAACTAAAAATAGTGTATAACTCTCTCGCAGAATCAGTTCTAAGATACTGCATTGTTGCCTGGGGTGGAACCTTTAATACAACAATAAAAAATTTGGAAACGGTTCAAAACACCCTCCTTAGAATTATGTACAAAAAATTTAAACTATATCCAAGAAAAAATCTATATGAAGAGGCTAATATATTAAATGTTAAATCGATTTATATTTACAGTTGCATCCTGTACATATATAACAACCCCTGCAAATTTAATCTTAAAACTAGCAGTTCAACTCGATCAATAACTAATATGAACCTGAATATTAGGCACTTCAAAAAAACTGTAACTCAAAGATCGTTTTTTTCTTTGGTTCAAAATTTTATAATTTGATTCCATTAAATATTTAACGAGAACCTAAACTATATAAATTTAAAAATAAGTAATAAACTATATAACTAACCACTTACAGTCATTTATAGAAATTCTATCTTAAACCAAAAAAATACTAACTTGGTATTCAATAGAGTTCTCCTTATGTAGGTTTTTTGTTGTCTGTCTTATCCCGATGCAAATGTCTAGTTCTCAACCTAATTTTATAATCATTAAGTACAATGTAAAAAAATGTTCCCAGATTTAGCATACTGCAATACAGGCAAATCTTGCCTAGGCAATGCTAAGTTATCGGGAACATTAAATAAAATCAGAAATATTTGTAAATTTATTGTACTGAAATGTTTAGCATGAATAAATTGAATTTGAATTTGTTATAAATTGAAAATTTATCTTATAACCCAAATCAAACAACGGTTTTACAAAACTTTCATTATTTAATAGAAAATATTAATTTCCTCTTGTTTTAATATACTTCTAGATAGTAAGAAACGATTTTGTGGACGAATTTAGTATTCAGGAAATCACGTAGCTCCGTTGGTTAATTGTCTAGCAACGTGCGTTAGTCTTAATCAGATAAAATCAAGCTTGGGATGTGAAAACAGTGTAGAAAGGCTCTAGTTTACTTTAGTTATAGTTGTATAGAAACCAAATAAGTATATGCAAAGCTACATATTATACAGTTGACAGAAGCAAACATGAACCCTGGGTGGGCGTGTCCTTGTCGCTGTAGTTGTATTTTCATCTCACTTATGCAGCCACTAAAATTGATATTATCGTTAACATTGGCTCGTGATTGGCTGATTGTGATAACCTTGAAATTAGTTGGCATATTTTCCGCGGACCATGTTTGCTTCTGTCGACTGTATCTCGATTTGTTAAACCTTTACTGTACGTTAAAAAATACGGTGAATGGATTTTTATATCTGCAACTGCTGACATAACATAAATTTGAAATAATACGTCGTTGAGATATTGAAGGTCGTGAACAAGTTGTGACTTATCAGTCGGTTTCCAGAGCTAGAAGAGTGAGGTCATTATAGATTTCAAAAAACGCGTAAGCATTAAGTTGACAGGTGCAAAAGGTGGCAAAAATGATTCGTTCAAACAGGAGATTGACTATTGGAGAGGTTTCCGAAGAATTGAGCATTTCGTACGGGTCTGTACAAAGGTTTTTTGTGATAATTTGCAAATGAGACGAGTGAGTGTAAAATTTGTTCAAAGACTTTTGACTGGGGAACAGAAGGAAAATCGTTTGTCAGTTTGCATGGAATTGACAGATTGGCTAGATGTAGATCCGGAACGTTTGGTGTATGGCTGTGACCCTGAGAGAAAAATGCAGATTTCCAAATGGAAAACGAGTGCCTCTCTTTGTCGTAAGAAGAAAGTTGAACTTCAAATGTTCGAGTTCAATCAGGGTGCGTTCCAAGAACGACAAATGTAAACTCTGAATATTACAAATGCTTATTACAACGTTTGCGAGATGATATACAGTGTGTAAAAGCCAAATGGAATAAATTCATTATTTCGGTTACTGTACATATTTATAAAAAATCCCGAAACACGTCAAATTTAAATTATAACTTGACATTCTTTAACGTGAAAATGCAAACCCTTACCTTTAACCCCCTTAGAATGACAGGTACAACCCCCAATTTTTTAAATGGGAAGTATAGGCTTGTGATAATATATATCATTTGAAAGGTCTCTTCATTCTCTATTCAAAAATGTTATTGTTTTTAAATTTGATGCAAAAATTAACAAAAAAAATTAAAGTCATGTTGTTACCGGAATTCGCTAAAATATACTCGAAACTTATTACAATATACTTAAAACTTATTTCCCGTTTAGGTCTTGATAATGAGAAAGTGAACAAAAACCATAGCAATGTGGTTTTTAGATGGTAACCATTAAAAAACTTTAAAGAATTTCCGTGGCAACGATATTTTAACAAGCAGTTGTAAATTGTTTTATTTAAGTTGTCATTGTTGTAATTTAAGTATAAAGTTTGTTCAATTCAATTCTGAAAATGGTTAGATTAACGGAAATGCATAAAATAACAGTTTTACAAATGATTGGTTACGGAGATAACATCCGAAGACAACAGGAAGTAACTCGCCTATTTCATGAGAAATTTCCTAATTTACCGCCTATATCCCAAGGAACAATAAGTAAAATAGAAAAGAAGTTTCGCGAGTTTGGTCATGTAAGGCAGATAAAAAAAGCAGCTGCCAATGCACTGAGTGATGAACTCAAATTAGATGTGTTGCTTGAGTTTCAGAAAAACCCACATACATCGAGTAGACAGGCATTCACTACATTCAATGCTAGCCATACATCGATAGCAAACATATTAAAAGAAAATAAATTGCATCCGTATAAGATGATACCTACTCAGGAGCTCATGGAAAACGATTTTGATAGTAGAACTTTTTTTTGTGAGCAAATGATGGACATGTTGGATAACAATATTATCCAATTAGAAGACGTTATATTCTCTGATGAGTGTACTTTTTTACTTAACGGTCATGCTAATCGGCAAAATTGCCGCTACTGGTCCACGGAAAATCCTCACTGGATGAGAGAAGAACACACTCAATACCCTCAAAAGATTAATGTTTGGCAGGGATTGTAGGAAACAATATCATTGGTCCCTTTTTTATTGAGGCAACTTAAATGGCAACAATTATTTGGTACTACTTCAAAATGATGTCATTCCAAAGTTGGCAAATTTATATCCTGATCCAGGTAACCCTCAAGTTCCAGCGAATACGATATGGTTTCAGCAGGATGGAGCACCACCACATTACCAACTTAATGTCCGGCAGTACCTCGATACAATATTTCCCAATCGGTGGATAGGGAGGCCAGGATCGATTGAATGGCCAGCGCGATCACCTGATCTTACATTATTAGATTTCTTTTTATGGGGATATGTGAAGAGCCATGTGTACAAAACTAAACCTTCTGATTTAAATGACTTAAAAGAACGAATAACGCTTGCGATTAGGTCGATCACGCCTGATATGTTAAATAATGTTAGAAGACAGTTTTATTTGAGATTAGGATGTTGCCAAGACTTTCGCGGAGAACATTTTGAACATCTACTTCATTAAAATTCATAGTTCTTTTTCGTGTTCTACATTTTATTACGTTTTGCATTACATTTTAGTTTTTGATTGTATTGTAGCGAATTTCGGTAACAACATGATATTAATTTTTTTATGTTAATTTTTGCATTAAATTTAAAAACAATAACATTTTTGAATAGAAAATGAAGAGACCTTTCAAATGATATATCACAAGCCTATACTTCCCATTTAAAAAATTGGGGGTTGTACCTGTCATTTTAAGGGGGTTGAAGGTAGGGGTTGCATTTTCACGTTAAAGAATGTCAAGTTATTATTCTAAATTTGACGTGTTTCGGGATTTTTTATAAATATGTACAGTAACCGAAATAATGAATTTATTCCATTTGGCTTTTACACACTGTATAAAAAAATATACCAGAAAAATGGGTCAGTGGCTTCCTCCTTCATCACGACAACGAGTCTTACCACACCTTGGACGAAAAAAAGTTTCCTCTCTGTCTAAATCCGCGTTACTCTCCGGATTTAGCACCATGCGACTTCTTACTTTTCCCAAAAATTAAAATTGCTCTCAAATATGAACGTTTTGATACCATTTCCAACATTGAGAGAGCCAAGACGGAGCAGCTGAGCTCCCTTCCGAAAGAAGCCTTCCAAGATTAATTCAAATTTAATGTAAGCTTAATATTTTGTTCGCAATAAAACTATTCACCGTATTTTTTATTGTCACACCACACTACGTATGTTTAAGGAGGATAAAACTTCAAATTGCTGGATTAAGATACTCATCCAAGCTTGTTAAACTATGTACAAATATTTAACCATATCATGAAACATTGGTTTAGAAATCTTGGGAGCAAACTTTCTATTTATCAGATTTACGGTATTTAAAACGTAAATAATTATATCACAGTGTAGAGCTTAATTTTCCAAGCTTTGTTCAATATGAAACTTTGGACATTTCTGAAATTTCTACAGGTATTTAATTTGAAAACTAAGTAGAGTGTAACTAGTACATTGTGTTAGTTTTTCGCATGAGTGTACTTAGGAACTAAATTTTAATGGAACTGATTTTAATGGACATAATAGGATACATGGATATACCCACATATATTAATAAAGTCATATATAATGCATTATTTCCAAGTGTTTCATTCTAGTAATTCTATTACTAATGCAAACAAAACTTTAACTGAGTAGTGACTAAGTTTAACATTTAATTGGTCAACACACATAATATTGTTGCCGAATAAGCTTTATTTTGGGTTAAATAACTCTTTTGTGTTTTATATATTTTTCTTTTAATTAAAAAGTGACTAATTTTTAGTTTTATAAAACCTCAGTAGTAATTTTTCTGTTAATTACATTAGTAAGATAAACCGTTATAGTGCAGTCGAATTACGTGAAAAAGTGACCAGTTTATGACTTAAGTCCGAATTGAGGTAGTTAAGTGGAAAGGGGTAGGTTTGATAATTACAAATCGAAAGGCGACCATCCAAGATCTTAGATGCGTGCGAGGGGTGCGTGGTAGGGGTGGAAAGGAGGTGAAAACGCTTTTTTGCAATTTGCAGCGTAAATATGCATTTTATTGAAAAAAGTTAAATGTAAAAGTTGTAGATAATAAAAAAATCGACAACTTTTGTCTAAAACATTTTTTCACATAACCTAAAAATAAAGGCTAAAAAAGCGAAAAACCATAATTTTCGTTTTTTATTTTTTACTCAGCGAAAAATCAATATTTTATTATGAAATTCAGTACAGTGATAGCTTTTTGTATCCCAAAAAAGAATTTTTTTTTTACGATAACTCAATTTTTTCCCGACATATTAACGATTTTCGAAAAAAAGATCTCATTTTGTAACGGTCCTCAAGGTCCGAATTTTTATTTCAGGCGCCTCTTGAAGGTCTCATTTTTTTCTTAATGACTTTAATTTTCATATACAATAATAAAAAAATACTACTCCTAGCAAAAAAAAATCGTTTAAAATCGAAAAAACTGAAAAATTCATAATTTTTCACGCGTATCTTTTTCCTACCCTTCTACACGTTATATTACTCTCAAAAATATTTCATGTACATGCATTTAATTCATCACACCTTATTGCAGTTTGTAGGATTAAAATAAAGGAAATCATGGACGTTTATATTGATTAAAAAAATTTAAAAAAATCATTCCACTGATTGTCATAACTTAGTTATTTAGTTGCTTTGTATATTTTGTGAATCGTTTTTATATTATTTATACATGACTAGTGTTATTAGTTTATTTCTTCAATAACATAAGTAATTTAACGTATGTATTCTTTAAAACATTTCATGTAAAAAATATTAATTTTTTCAATTAAAGTTAATAATACCAAGAAATTTTAAATAGAGTTATTGCTAATTGTTTAAAAGGTGTTTTTTATTAATTCGTAGAATTTGTAATGATTAATATTATGTATAACATTTACAGTTGCCTGTACTCAAATGTAACTTTATTGTGAATTGCTCCAATTGTGAAAAATCGGAGCAAACCACGCTACCAGAGCCTATACCAGGGCCTATACTATAATGATAATGAAGATGAAGACGAACATGATAAAGATGAAGACGGAGATGATGAAAATGAAGATGAAAATGATGAAGATGACGATGAAGTAGAAGTACAAGAGGAAGAAGAATGTAATTCGCAAGTCAAAAGGGCGAGATATAATTAAAAATAAGAAACAGTAAAATTATGTACTTTCTTTGTATAATTCCATCGTATGCACGTATAAAATAATTTTTTATTTTTTTAATCAATATAGACGTCCATAATTTTCTTTATTTTAATCCTACAAACTGCAATAAGGTGTGATAAATTAAATACATGTACATGAAATATTTTTGAGAGTAATATAACGTGTAGAAGGGTAGGAAAAAGATACGCGTAAAAAATTATGAATTTTTCAGTTTTTTCGATTTTAAACGATTTTTTTTGCTAGGAGTAGTATTTTTTTATTATTGTATATGAAAATTAAAGTCATTACGAAAAAAATGAGACCTTCAAGAGGCGTCTAAAATAAAAATTCGGACCTTGAGAGCCGTTACAAAATGAGGTCTTTTTTTCGAAAATCGTTAATATGTCGGAAAAAAATTGAGTTATCGTAAAAAAAAAATTCTACTTTTTTGGGATACAAAAAGCTATCACTGTACTGAATTTCATAACAAAATATTGATTTTTCGCTGAGTAAAAAATAAAAACGAAAATTATGGTTTTTCGGTTTTTTAGCCTTTATTTTTAGGTTATGTGAAAAAATGTTTCAGACAAAAGTTGTCGATTTTTTTATTATCTACAACTTTTCCATTTAACTTTTTTCAATAAAATGCGTATTTACGCTGCAAATTGCAAAAAACCGTTTTCACCCCCTTTCCACCCCTACCACGCACCCCTCGCACGCATCTAAGATCTTGGATGGTCGCCTTTCGATTTGTAATTATCAAACCTACCCCTTTTCACTTAGCTACCTCAATTCGGACTTAAGTCATGAAAAAAAGGTAATTCGACTGCACTATTACCCTTATGAGCAGATATTTCGCTGAAATTTTCCTTAGTTATCCTTTACAGTCACAATTACAATATCTATCATCTTGGAAAACCAATAAATTAGGAAATATGGGACACAGCACCAAATAAATATAACTAATGTGTCAAGTGGAGAATATCAAGTACTGGATAAGAAAGATGAGATGAAAAGAATTATGTAATAAGCAGAGTGACGAACATTGAAAAAGAAGGAAAAAAATAAGACTATTCATCTTTTTGAAGATAAACTTTTAAAACTTGACAAAAAGCTCAAATTTTTATATTTTGCAGATCGATATTTCTATAATGAAATTATTTTCTAACGAGGCTGAACATACGACAAATTTTAACATTGTTTTTAATGATAATTATCCTTTATTATGCATTATTTCCTGATTTCAAACAAAAATAATGAGAAATGTATGAGTTGTAGGAGTTGTGCCAAAAATATTTACGTTGTCAAAATTCTATTTAATTAGCAATTATAAGATGGGATATTTGGAAATGAAAATAATTCGTAGTGCGTAGGAAGACTGAAAATATAAAATAATTAGGTACTGTTTTCGTCAGTAAAAATAAGTATGTAGCGGAGCTTTCATTCTAGTACAGTATAGCTAAAATAAGTTGCTACAAAGGGTACCTCCTAGCGGCAAATTTTGTGTGTATTACAAATATTAGGTTTGTTTTCACATCAAATCACAAACTTGTTTCTTACAATTTTCAAACCATTCTTGTGCGCAAGTCTCGTTTGAAATAAATCCCGATCTGATCTGTGATTAATGTGAAAACAGTAGACAAAATGTGTATGATTAAATAATTCGTATGATATTACCTAAAAAGAAGATTAAAAAGAAAGAGGTTATTGTTATTGTTTACAAAGCTATGAAAACTGTAAACATGTGTATGAGTAAATTATCCTTAAAGTATTAAAGTATTCTTCCAACATAATTTCTAAATCTGAATCGTCAGTGTCGGATGACATTAAATAATCAGATTCATCAGAATACATGTCTTTTTAGTTTAAATAGGTTTATGATATTAAAAAAAAAACAGGAGAAAATAACAACAAAAAATATAGAAACTAATTGACACAAGGTTTAATACGCGCATGTGCCAACAATCTGCTGGAAATTAATTCTCAAACTGCTTGGACTGTCACCAAACTGTCAGGAAACCATGTGAAAACATCCGACTAGTGATTGGAAATTAGTTTCAAACTAATGCGCGAACACAAAATATCAAATGCGCACACTCCAAACGTTAGAAACAAGTTTGAAACCAATGTGAAAACAAACCTATTGTCGATCACATAATCGGTTTTTAAGTTAAGCGTTTTTATACTTCGTAGTAATTCTTTCTTTGTCGTTACCTTTTCCAGACTAATGTTCCTATTTTTCATAAATTCTAAAATATCTGCCTTCTTTGAACTAGAATTTGGAATTTGGAATGATAGGAAGCATTGAATTTGGAGGAATGTTAGGAAAAAGCTGCTCTTGAAACCATTTGTCATATAAATCTGCAATCATATCCTCATGATAGCCGGCTGTACATTGCTTAATATTTTTTGCAGACAGTAGTAAGGCATTTGGTATAAAACCGTTTTTACTTCCGACTTGAAGAATTATTATACGCTTTCCTGTCGAACATGGCGCATTTAAACTACACTTTTGAGACTGATCTACCCAGCCATACTGAACAGTATCATGTGTGTCAAAACAATTCTCATCTAGGTAAACTATATGAAATATTCCGTAGAAATAATATCGACCCAAAAAATAAATAATCGCGTGAAATGAAACAATTGAAAATAGTTGTTATGGTATTTTTAAACAATGTTTATTTTAACAAACTGCCAAAAAGATATAACCAATTGACTTCAATTTCCTTTCATTGAAGAGCATATTCGTGATAAGGTATCTGCGCTGTACTATTGGCGAAAACGAGCAAAGGGTGCGCCCTCTATCTGAACTACTATAATGGGGAAAACAAATCCATTATCCATTTGTTTGCATGCTATTTGTTAGCAGTGATTTATAGAATTAGTTAATACAACACGTATCATCTTTCACTAACGATCTTTACAACACAAAATTCAAAATAGAAAAGGTTGAATTAATATTGAATCAAATAGCTGATGTTATTGTTTTCCCCATTTCACTGACAGTTACTGCAGTGCCAACTATCGAAAAAAATTTCGCGAATTTGGATCTCATAGTTAAAGCTTGATAGTTCTAATCTCCATCGAATAAACTTTTCGTTCTTAATTTTCCCAGGTTGATCTTTGTCGAACATGAAAGAAACTGATCGCTCATCCGTGATGAGACGAAAGTGCTTATCGATAAGGAAATGTCTTCATTTTCGTAACGCTTCCACTATTGCATAAGCTTCTTTTTCTACCGAAGAATGATTTTGTTCTGATTTAGAGAAGCTCCGATTGCATATTCTGAGGCATCAGTTTCCACAGTAAAACTAGATTGTTCGTCAATAGAAAAAACAACGGCATTCTGAATATCGAGATTTAAATTTTCAAAAGTTTTTTTTTACTTTAGAATTGAGAGGAAAGTTTAGGTTAGGTTCAATGTGAGTGGGGCGCTCAACCACCTCTCCACTGGGACCACCGTAGGGTCTATTATGGCTCACCCCTAAGGTTATAAATCACAATACAAGCCAATCCTTCTTGCGAAGTCAATGGTTGTCTGCGGCGAGACCTGTTTAAAGTAGTCTCGTCTTCCACACTGCAGAAGCGGCAGTCTGAAGTTTGACTCAGACCTATTTTCTTCAGGTGGTATCTTAGACGACAGTGTCTCGTAAGCAGTCCTATAAAAATCCGTAGGTCTTTCCTATCCCACTCTAGAATCTGCTTAGTTATATTTTTCGAGGGTTTGGAAATGAAAGCCTTCGAATGGATTAGTCCTGGGATATAATTCCAGTACATGAGAAGGGGCCTCAATTGGGCCCCTTCTTCCAATCCACCTATTCGGAAACACTTCGTTGAAATAGGTCCGTACAATTTGAGCAAAATGTGGTGGTGCCCCGTCTTGTTGAAACCACATTTGTTGGTCAAATAAATTGGGATACAAATTATCGGGGAATAAAATCCTTAAAGTAGGAACCAATTCATTTTGAAGCATAGTTAGGTATGTTTCTCCCGTTACATTTTCATCGAAGAAAAAAGGACCCACTATGCGATTCCCAATAATTCCAGCCCAGACGTTTGTTTTTTGAGGCCTTTGGGTATGGGATTCACGCATCCAATGGGGATGAAATGTGAACGTAGCTTCATCAGAAAACAGCACCAGTTCCAAAGGAATTTGACCACCATCGATAAATGCCATAAATCGTTCGCAAAAATCAAGTCTACGATCAGGATCGTCTTCGTTAAGCTCGTGAAGGTTTTGCATCTTATATGAGTACTTTTTGGCATCTTTGAAAACTTTTAAAACGCTTGTGTGACTGACACCATGAACGCGAGTTACTTCCCTAGCTGGAGTAACAGGATTTTCTTCAACTTCCAACAACATATTCAACCGGGTTTCTTCGTCGATTTGTAAAGGCCTTTTTCGAGAAATATCTCTTACATGGCCCAACTCTCGATATCGACTTTCAATTTTGCTAATCGTACTTCGATTAATTGGAGGCAATTCTGGATGAACTTCAGCAAACAAACGAGCAACTTCAGCCTGTGTTCGACTTCTGTTCCCATATCCGATCATCTGTAAAATTTCGATACGGTGCGTTTCGGCTAAAAAAGACATTTTCTTATTTTATTGGCTTATAAATTTGTTGTAGAAATTTAAAACAAATTCCTGAAGACAACTTAATCACATTAAGTTTTAATTAGAGAAATACCTGATAGCAGGTTAGAAAAAGGAAGGATTTCTTATTGTGGCTTATCAAGTAGTAAAAACAAAGTGTAAGTACATGGACGTAGTAATTGGAAAATATTCGGAATAATTTTTATATTCGATTAGGATATTGTCAGCAACTAAATGGAGGGCATTTTGAACATTTATTGCATTAAAGTAGTATTAAAAAACATTTCGGTATTTTATTTTTTTCTAACACATTGCTTGTAAAAAAATACAAAAAAAATACCTACTTGTATTTGCAATTGAAAAAGCTTTAAAATAAAATAAGATCAACCTACCCTTTCATTAAAAAAAGTTGGGGGTCGCTACAACCCTTAATATAATTAAGAAAATAAACAAACCTCTTTATTTTATGCCCCATAGAAAATAAAAGTTGACGTGTTTCAGGAATTTTGCGACAAACCTTTATTTATTAAATCGCAGAATTTGTTCCTGGTTAAACTTTCCACTCTGTATATTGATTTTCAAGCATGTTTTTGATCAATATCGAGGAAGGCTGTCAGCACAATTTCCCCTTGTCTTAGAGATTGGCCTATTTTCCTACGAGATTGTTTAAGGCCAAATCCGAGGATTTGCCAGGTTGGTATGCACACTGGTGAGGATTTAAGGTATGCTCCCTTAGATTCCCCTCCCTAATATGTCTATCTAGAATTCTTTCTAGTGTTTTCATTATGAACGAAGTTAGGCTGATTAGGCGAAAGGACTTAGGTAGGAAAGGCACTTCTGATTAAGTGTAGACCATCTATGAATGCATCTCGAATGCTGTCATCTCTATTAGTGATTCCAGATCAAAAATCTAAAAGAATACCTTTATAAGGCTTCATTACACTAAAAAAATTCTACAAATGACTTACTGATACATTGATCACAGTGACATATATAAATGTATACCTATGGTAATAAATATATTTATTGACGATTGTTTTCCGTTTGAGCAATCTATTCTTTATTTAACAAAACTTTTATTTTGCAGAGTACGGTGAATATGCTGAAACGTGTTAATTTAAACAAAAACTGATTACCACACCTAAGATGTTGCCAATTTCAACATCCATCCGTTTATTTACATTCCTAAGAAGCAGTCGTTGCAACAAAGCAACGGATAGTGAATATGAGTAAACAAATTAGACCGTTGAATGTCAAACAACAAACTGTATAACTGCCATTTTGCTCCTTCTGGCGGTCTAGTGTAAATAATCGTAGACCTAAACAAACCTAATTAAAGCCATCCAAGTCCGACAAGTATATTCCACCGACAATATGTGTCTGATGCTCTTAGAGACATGTTTTAAAATAGCTGACCATACACTAACCACTTTAATAACTTTGGAGTAATTTATCTTTATGGAAATCGTTTGAGAACGAAGTACCAAGTTTTTGAATACAGTTATTAATTACTAAAATATTATTTTAGTTAATTACCTAAGTCATTCTACTTTTGACTCACCCTGTAGGTTAATACTGCTAGTAAATGTGCACAAATTGAACTTTAACAAGATGTCTGATTCGTTTCCAACACTTTGTTTTTTAATTTATCCAGATATGTTGATTTGTTTGTGAAATGTGACGGTTTAAAGAAAATGAAACATTTCAGATACGATTGTTGTTTAAATAACTGTAGAGAATAAACTACAAAATGCTAGTAGAGTGCTGTGGCCAACTCACAATTTGACAACTGTCAATATTTATTACTTGTCAATTGCAGTTTAATTGTCTACATAACAAATATTCATTTTTTGGCAATAATTGCTGTTTGAACTATCACCATATTATCATGGTTTTAACGGCTACTGATGCAGCACGAGCAGTTGCTCTAGTACAAAAGGGTAGATCTCAATATTATGCTGCCCTTGTTTAAAACAATTGTAAGAAAAATATCAATAACATTTTAACAAGGCGCCTAACAGTAAAGCAATAATGCTAGCAATTGTTAAGAAATTTCGTCATACTGGTAGTGTAATATGTCAACGTTATATAAGGCTCTTCAGACCCAAATCATGAAGATGCCTACAGACGTAATGCCTGCAAAACAAGATTTCGAACTCGCGTTAGATGTTATTATTAACGACCGCGAGTTGACAGAAAACGAAATCGCTCAAATCACAAAAGGTGCCCTCACTTATTATACTGATGGGTCAAAAACAAACGAAGGAGTAGGAATAGGGATCACAGGTCCTAATATTAGGATATCCGCAGCCCTTGGAAATGCTCCAACAATATTTCAAGCAGAACTATTAGCAATAGAATTCTGTGCCCAAGAGTGCCTAAGAAAAGGCCTCAACACAGCAAGAATATTTATTGCATCTGATAGTCAGGCTGCTTTGAAGGCTCTGAAGTCCACAACCTATGAGTCAAAAATAGCCTGGAATTGTAAACAATCCCTTAAACAACTGGCTAGTCGCAACAAATTAAAGTTGCTATGGGTGCCAGGGCATAAAGGAATTGTCGGAAATGAGATTGCCGATAGTCTCGCAAAGGAAGGAGCTTGTGCTCCTTTTATCGGACCTGAACCATTTTGTGGCATATCAAAAAGCCGCATAATGGAAGAAGTTCGAAAATATGAAAAGGAACTCAGTGCAGCCTACTGGAAAAATGTTCCAGGCCAAAGACAGGCAAAAAGGTTATTACGACCCTCTGCCCGCTACGCGAAATTACTCTTAGAGCTTCAGAAATCTGATCTCAGAGTAATCACAGGAATTCTCACTGGACACTGCTCACTCAGATACCATCTCTGCAAAATGGGCATATTGGACAGTGGGACATGCAGATTCTGCGATGAGGCAGATGAGACGTCAGAACATATTATCTGCAATTGCAGAGTAATTGTTCGGCAACGCCATAAATATCTGGAACAGGTATTCCTTGATCCTGATCAGATTACAAACCTAGCTCCAAAACGGATAATGGACTTTCTTAGAAGCCTAGACCTTTTGGACTAAAAATATAAATGTAGGGTATACACAAAAGATCTTATAGGTCGCAGTGTAGTAAGGTCAACTGGGCCAATCGACCCCTTCTGCAATCTACAATCTACAAGGCTCTTCAGACCGTCGAAGAACAATTTGTACCAATCTTACTACTGCTAATAAGGGCGCGTATTAAACAATATGAAATTTGTTTCGAGATTCTGATACTTGAGATACCGGTCGATACCGATCTCATAGTAAATGAGGCCCCTAACATCTGTAAACTGTACACTTAATATGGAGAATTCTCAGTAGTAATTTAACTAGTGCAATGAAAATTATCGATAAGTGCCTTTTTCAGTTTAACTTGCGTGAGAGCAGATTTGTCAAAAATTAGAGATTCATTTTCATTGCAGGAGTGTAATTTTATAAGAAAATTTTTTGAATCAAACAAATCGTATTGTGCCTCTGTCATTTGCTGTCACATTGACATCAACTGTGGCGACTATAATTTTTATAAGAAAAGTTTATGAATAAATCAAATTGTTTTGTGTCACTTCAGTTGCTGTCACATTGGCGTCACCTGTGGCGATAACAATATTGTACAATGTCACGATTGGGAAATGCTTCTGCTGTATATAGTGACAAGAATATAGACAATCTTACGCCAACGAATACGAAAAAGTCAAAAATGTCAGTATGGAGATAATTTCAAGAGTTTTGTGCTGAAAGAAATCACTTATTAGAACGAGGAACTTCGGTGGAAAAAGTTGCCTTCACTCTAAAGGACTGGGCAAGCAACATGCGCAAGAAGGATGGATACTTCTATAAAGAAAGTGTAGTGAAAACAATGTGGAACGTAACAGCAAAACTTGTTCAGGAAAAATATTGCGAAGATTTCGGTATTGTAATAGATCCATTTAATGACGTAAGATTTCAATCTGCTAGGAGTGCCCGAGATGCTACGCGCAAAGTATTACAAATGAACCCGGAAAAGAGAAAAGAAAGCTCATCGGCTTTTACTCACAAAGAATTGCTGCAAATTTTGAAGCTTTACGATGAAAACGAGCCGGAAGGTCTGCAGAAAAAATTTTTTCATCTCATATCTTATGAGCTAGCATTTCGAGGAGGTGAGGCAGTCAACTGTTTGACGGATTTTTTTCAAGAAGAAAAGTTTCATGATGGAACAAGCACAAATAGAATAGAATATAATCCAGTATTTTTAAAAACCTGCCAAGGAGGAGGCCGTAGATTAGCGGACAGTAAATGGTTAATCCGAAACATTAGTAATGAAGACATCTGCCCCGTTAGGTAGGTCAAATTAAGGGTTTTTTATTTAATTTTACTTTTCAATGCTTTTTTTCAAGATTATACAGAAAACTTTTGTCAAAACGAGGATCTAACGTGAAGACGAACCGTCTGTTTCTTACACCGAATCGAGAATGGCAAAATAGTGGTATATGGTTCAAGAACATCCCAGCTGGTAGAAACGAGATCGCAAAATAGACAAAGCTGTCTGTCCAAGAAGCAGGTCTCGATTGCGAAAAGTTCAAATTCACAAACCATTCTCATCGAGCAACTGCCGTAAGCCATCTAGCCAAGGTTGGGGTAAACGAAAACCAGCTAACGAAAATAACGGGACATGGAAATGTCAATTCAATAAAACCTTATTTACAACTTGATAAAGAGTTTCATGAGGAAATAATAAAGAAAATGAGAAACAGTGAGAACAGCGAGGTTGGTGATTTTTCAGTTTCAACTTCTTCTTCCAGTAACGTTGTTTCTGACCGACAACAAACTTCGACTGGTTCAATCATAAATTTTAATAATAGCGTTTTTAATTGTAAGAATTTCAATAACTAGGCTTAACAGTGTTCATGTTATTTCAATAAATAATAAACGTTTAATATAATTACGTCTTCATTTATTTTGAAGGACCTGATAATTCGCACTAGTGCAAAATTATCGCCTAATTGCATGCTCATTGGCTGAAACAACAATCAAAAAATAATCGGAACGTTGTTGAAATGTCATATTTGACAGATGAAAAAAATTTTCAATGATACATCCTGTTTACCACACATAAATTCATATTGCAAATGTCGGAGATGTCATTTTTTATTAAATCGAGATGTGTTATAGAAAAAATAATCTTACAAAATTTCCATACTCAGCTTGCAACCGCCAGTTGTTTTTAAAATACCTGTCTACTTTTCCTTTATAATAAAAGCTTGTTATATTCTTATTGTATGTACAAACCTCAAATGGAACCTTAAATGAGAATTTTAAATGGCTCATCCATATAAACACGAAATTAACTTGCTAAAAGTGCATCTAGACACGTAACTGAATTTAAAAATGTTAATTTTGAGATGGAAGAATATACATGTGCACTTTTATTGTCCACATTTAGTTTTTAGTCTTCTGGTTATTATCATTTATTTGACTTTCGAGCAAATGAACGAAGAAAGTCAAACGAAGAGACCGATTATCTTCAGCACCCTAGGTATAGTATATACAGTATGATGCAAATGTATGGAATAAATTCATTATTTCAGAAACAGACGACCTTTAAAAAAAACCTTAAACCACATCAATTTTAATTTTTGAATGGCCATCAACTGCTACAGATGTGTTGGACATTACGTCCTTAGTAATGGCGGAGTGACGTCTTCGACGATTTTTTTAAATACAAACCGAGGTCACGTGACAGTTTATTTGAAAGGTCTCCTTATCGCCTTTGCAACAATGTAATCATTTGAATATTTATTTCTACAGGGTTAACCAAAACTGTTGGTTTATTAATACAATTAAGAATAAATGTTTACTTAAATACAATTAAATTACAACAAATGTTCAAATTGCTGACCTTCAGCAATGATACAATGAGAAAGGCGAGCAGTAAATTCTTTCCTAACGTTTTCGAGGACTTCAGGTGTTATTTGTGCAATTTCCGTTCGGATTCGCTTCTTCAACTCTTCTACATTATTCGGTCGATTTTGATATACTCTGCTCTTTAAATATCCCCACAAAAAAAAAGTCTAACGGAGTCAAATCTGGAGACCTTGGTGGCCATTCGATAGGCCCCCTTCTACCTATCCACCTTCCTGGGAAAACGTTATTAAGGTAATTTCGTACCTCAACGCCATAGTGTGGAGGAGCCTCATCCTATTGGTACCATAAATCATTTCTATTTGGAAATAGCTGATTCAGCTGTGTGAAGAAATTCCAGATAACTAGCAGCAGTTAGGTTTTCCTAAAAAAAATATGGCCCTACAATTTGATTGTTTATAATGCCGGCCCAAACATTCACCTTCTCGGGATATTGTGTCCTATACTCTTCCATCCAATGTAGATTTTCACTTGCCCAATATCGACATGTCTAGCGATTTACGAGACCGTTCAGCATAAAAGACGCTTCATCTGAAAAAAGTACCTTTTGTATGAAACCCGGATCTGTGTTACATTGTTTCGCAGAATTCGATTCTTCTATCAAAGTCATCTTCTAATAGCTCCTGGACCAGATGTACTTTGTATGGATGCCACTTCTCATTTTTTAGCACTCTTAGAACAGTTGATTGGTGGACATTATTATCTAGTGCGACCTGCCTAGAACTGGTATGAGGATTTTCTTGAAACGCCAAGACAACGTCCAGTTTTTTGGCTTCGGATATTGATGTTCTACCACTTCTGGGAAGATCTTTAACATGGCCCGTTTCTTTACATTTTTTTTTATTTTACTTACTGTTGATTGAGTAATTGGATCGCGATTGGGGTATTTAACTTTAAATAAATTATAAACTTCTGCTTGAGTCCTCAATCTCCATAACCAATCATGGTTAAAATCTCGATTCGTTCTGTTTCTGTTAGTTTCATTTTTGTAAATGCTGTTACTAACATCGCAAAAAACTCGAAGAATAAAAATTTGACGTCTATTATTTGACAGATTCACAGATCATTGACGAATAAAAACGAGTCAATGACAATATTGATTTAAATATTTTTGTAAAAATAATTCCGAGTATATTCTACAATAATTAATTTCAAATTATAATGTAGCATTGTTTTTATCAATGTATTTTTTTCGGACCCACAATAAACACTATTTTGTTTTATTCCCAGTGGCGGTTCTTAGTGTATTTTAGTTCAGCGAATGAATATTTATTGTAATTCCATGTTAGTTCATACCCTGGTTAACCCTGTAGAAATAAATATTTAAATGATTACATTGTTGCAAAGGCTATAAGGAGACCTTTCAAATAAGCTGTCACGTGACCTCGGTTTGTATTTAAAAAAATCGTCGAAGACGTCACTACGCCATCACTAAGGACGTAATGTCCAACACATCTGTAGCAGTTGATGGCTATTCAAAAATTAAAATTGAGGTGTTTTAAGATTCTTTTAAAAAGTCATCTGTTTTTGGAATAAGGAATTTATTCCATACATTTGCATCATACTGTAGATAAATTCAATATAGACAAAACATTTTTCAAAAATAACTTGGTGTAAAAGGTGCTTTATTGACTTAATTCTTTGATATTTGCTTTTCAGACATCTTTTATGCAGATTTATATGTTTTAAACAACTTTTGCATTAATTTTTCGTCTAATCAGGCCTTTGACAACGAAATTATTCAGTCTGGCAAAAAAAGGGAAATGCAAGTGACTGTAACTTAGTCATAATATTTCCACTGCACCTCGGTGGACATGTTGGCACTAAACTGAATCCCATTACATTGCTGGAGAATTATTGCCGGCGATCAAATTTTTCACCTCATTTATTAAGTTCTGATACGTTTAAACGCCCAATAAGTTTGTGTCGTCTGCTTAAATCCTAACTATAAATCATAAACTGCGGTTTTGATGTTTATAAAATGAGTAAGTATTTTCATATCAAAGCTACGGAGAGTTATCCAGTATTTCAACACTGATATATACAAAATTATTGCAGTGTCATAATTTATACACGTAATCGCTATTTTGATTAGTGAATCTGTAAGTAACACAATATTTTTTTCTTAATAAACATACCTAACAGTTGTTGCACTGAAAAGTCGGAAAGATTCATGCATCTCGATGTAAATATTTTATTTTATTTTTTCAGATCATAAATTTTACGACGCAATTTCAATAGTTTTCCATTTCCTAAATCAACTTTTTGTTTTCATTTCTAGCAAATCGTAACATAAATAATTTTACAGTCAAAACTTGACATTTCAATTTGAGTTATTAATTTGACTTTTATCGACAGCCGGATACAGTAATAAAACGGTTACATGTTACAATTCGAACTTCTATGCAAAACATAAAATAATTTTAATAAAAAGGATTAAATAATGTATTTTTTTAACGACTTCTTCTTCATTAATTACCACAAACCAACTACACATATGTCCAAAAGTTTGGAATATTTAGTCATAATATATCTACGCCTATGGTTTTTTAAAAACTTTTATTGATATTTATTTTAAAGCGTTTTTAAATCAAAATACTTAATACTAAATTTGATTAGTTTTTGTATTAATTTGGTCATATTTAATTAATTTGTTTGATTTCACATTATTCCAATTCTTGTTTAAATTTCATTTGAGCTGTTTAAAAATGCCCAGAGACATGATATTATACAGGGTGTCCCACGACGTTTTGACAGTCCAATTTCTCGAGAACTGTTCATATGACATGTATGAAATTTGGCAGATATAAACAGTCGAAACTGATGCTTATATTCATTATAAAATGACTTCCGTTTTTCCTGTCATTTCGGCTCACGTGACCTCAACATAACTTTTTTAAATGGGACAACCGGTATAATATTACAATTTTGGATACATCATTTAAAAACAAATTCAACGATACCACACTTGTCATCATTGTATTGTGCAGTAATGATAATAGGGGCTCAGACAGATGACAATGTGATAAATATTTTGGCTTATCTGCAGGTGAATCCACACACCTCAATACGATTTCTTGAACAAGAATTACAAATAAGTAGAAGTTCAATACAAAGAGTATTGAAAAATCACAAATACCATCCTTTTGGAAATAACGAACAGTTGAATTCCGATTTTTATGTCATATTTGTCATTTTTCGCCGAGCCTATAAAAAGGCCTGCACAATACAATGATGACAAGTGTGGTATCGTTGAATTTGTTTTTAAATGATGTATCCAAAATTGTAATATTATACCGGTTGTCCCATTTAAAAAAGTTATGTTGAGGTCACGTGAGCCGAAATGACAGGAAAAACGGAAGTCATTTTATAATGAATATAAGCATCAGTTTCGACTGTTTATATCTGCCAAATTTCATACATGTCATATGAACAGTTCTCGAGAAATTAGACTGTCAAAACGTCGTGGGACACCCTGTATTTTAATAGGTCTAGAGTAATTGCTTTGTTACAACAGGGCTTTGGTCAAAGTGATATCGCGAATATTGTTGGTATTACTCAGGGTGCTGTATCAAAAATAAAAATAAAAAATCCAAGACACAAATTATGTAAAGGATTGTCCCTAAAGTGGCAGAAGTCGATGTACAACAGCAGCACAAGACCACGAACATTGATAGCTCGAAGAAATCAACAGGAATCTACAAGTGGCATATCCAGAGAAATTGCTAGACTTGAAGGACTGAATATCTCAAGGCAAACAATTACACCAAGATTAAATGCGGTAAATTTGTATCGCAAAAGACCTCTACGTGTTCCCAAACTAACCTATCAACAAAAAATTGTAAGGTTGCAATGGGCTCAAGAAATGTTACACCATGGTCCTAACTGGAATTACGTGATGTTCTCTAATGCATGAAGAATTGGCTTGGTTTCTGATTCGCGAAGAACGCTAGTTTGGAGGGCCCCAGGACGACAAGCCCAATTAGAAACAGCCCAACCACGTGTTTCATTTGAAGGTGGGAGTATTAGGGTTTGGAGTGGTATTATGAGGGGTACACGGACGCCTCTCCTGGTTTTGGAGAGAAGAATCACTGGTGCTGTGTACATCGAGGAAGTTTTAAATTCTGTTATGCGTCTATTCCGCGTGGCGGTAGGTGATGGATTTGTGTTTATGCATGACAATGCACCTCCACATTGAACAGCTGCAGTTCAAAATTTTTTGGAAGAAAAAGGAATATCCACATTAAGATGGCCATCAAATTCCCCTAACATGAACGTCATTGAACATTCCTGAGACATTCTTAAAACAGGCATTAAGAAGCGAAACCCTCCCCCAATTACTCTACGAGAACTGAAAGATGCTGCTCGTGGAGAATGGAAGAGAATTCCGCAAGCCCAGCTCGACCATTCAATCGATAGCATGCCACATCGCCTACAGTCAATTAATGCCAAAAATTCCCTATTAAAATTACGGATTATTAACCAATGGGCACAAGCCGTCTCTGCTTATCTGTAGGTACGTAATGTAGATTCATTTATACCGTCAAACACAGGACATGGATGTATGCAATCCGTCACTGGAATTTTATAGTATTCCAATGTATAGTTTAGAAATTATGACAAAACAAAGGTTTTTATTTCGAAACTTTAGAGGTCTATAACTCGGAAACGAAGGCTCGTATGACAAAAATTTATTTGAACTTCTAACATTATTTTGACCTTTTCTATTTGCTCCCGAATTTTTGGCATTAAGTTCCTGGACACCCTGTATATATCTAATATAAACAACAAACTCAATGTTGAAAATTTTGACTTTATTATTGCGCCATCTGCATGGTTCTAAGGAGGAAAATATAGAGATGAAATAAAGAATAAAATTTTAGTTTAATTGCAGCTGTTTTTCAGTCATTTATAATTAGTAGTTGGGCCCCAAAATTAAGTCGAATTATTGAAAGAATCTTAAGAACACCCTTATTTATATATCTGCACCAAAATGAAATAAATCAATGTATAATTATAAATGATGTTAACAGAACTTCCTGGACTTCCTAAAATTGAATGTTCTTGTCCTCTTTATGATGTTTTTAAATATTTCAATATAACTGTTACTGTCACCGGTAAACGCCTGTAAGGTAGTTGAAATGGAAAAAATATAAAAATAGTAGTGGGCCATGGAAAACAAAGCACGCAGACATGTGTCAAATTATTAAACAAAGTAAAGTAAAATTATTAAATGCCGTTCAGTATAACCAGAGTATTCTAAAAATCAAAGAAAAATACTTAAAATTTACACGTTTCTTAAGATATCTCGGGATAGGAAAAAGATATTGACATGCGGTTTTCACCATTTTGTTGCTAATTTGGTCTAATTTTATAATTCATGGTTAAAATTGCATGCTTCTATTTAATATTTTTCAAAGAGAACTAGATTAAAAAAAGAAAAAAAGTTTCGCCCTCTAGCGGGCACGTCACTTATTAGGTTGTTTGGAAATGATAACTATAATATTGGTGGAAGAAAGCTGTTATCAACAAGACCAAGTTTGCAAAGATCGGTTAAACAGGACCGGACTTACAGACCTTTTTCTAAAATAATGTTCCCACTCTCCCCCACCTTATATTTGAAAAGATAGACTAAAACTTTTGAAACCAAAAATACGCAGAATTGTTCGTAGAATTTGATTATTGCATTAAAAATGCCCTTTAATAAAGCAATTTTTGTAAAATTTTTATTTCTTAATTCTTAGTATTAAATTACGCCCTCTAGCGGTAGACCTACGAGTCTGTAAATAATTTTCAGGAGTTTCTCGAGGCCATTTTTATTATAAATTTTTTTTTCCCGAAGCTGTACTATCAATGGTTACTGATATATGGCCGAGAGCCGTTCTTATTCGGACACCCGGTACATTTTATTCTGTTTTAAATGTTGTCAATAACTTAGCTTTCATTTTAAATTGTTTCCCCTTGTATCCTTTTGTATTCTTAAGCAATTTTTTTTTATAGAGCTCGACATAACATAAACACAAATCATAGTATTAAATATATTTTGATTTGTTTTTCTTCTTTTTTTCTGTTTATTGAAATTTCATTTAAGTATTTTAATATCCGAAGTCTTAAATTATGATTAACAAACCCATATAATTTGCTTAAAGTTAACGAGATACTTCTCTTTGTAGTTGATAAATTTAAGGAGCAACTGTTCTTTGTTTGGACTTTTCAATTAGACTTTCCATTATCAATCATTATTTCAAAAACGAACAGAATCCTGGATCGAATGAATGCTTTTCCTAAAATGGCTGTCTGCTGTAAAACAATAAAAGAGTTCACTCAAGTTACCTGGTTAGAATATATTTTCTCAGGGTTATTTATAGTGAAAAGATAATTAATATTAGTAATAAATGTTAATTAATTTAAACAAATACTAAAAACTTAAAGTAAAACGGAGTTGGTTAGTATCATTGATTAAATTTGTATAAATAATTTTTGATTTGGTTTATTGTAGGACAGGGAGTGTATTAATATTTTTCTGTGTTATTTGTTACTATTGTTTTTTATATTATGGTGTATCTAAGTGAAGGAAAACGTATTAAAATTTTAGGCATGTGAGGATATGGAGACAAACAGCGTTCTTATAAGGAAATTTTAAACCTATTCAATCCAAGTCACCAAATCACAAAATCAGCAGCTGTGAAAATTGTAAGGCATTATTTACAAATACATTACGTAAATAAACCAAAGTTAGAAAGTCACAAAATCCACCACAAATGGCCATGTAAAGTTGGATTTGCTACTATTACTTGAAGAAAATCCAAAAACACCAACTACTTAGTTTGACATAAGACAAACTTACCTCATATTTTTAATAAAATAAGAGAAATAGAAACCATAGAAATTTCACTTCTGTTACGAAAGCACTGAAGATGATCCAGAATTTTAAGAAAACAAACCAAATTCTGTGACCAAATTCTGTAATATTCTATTTTAAATTGCGTTTGAACCAATTGTCGAAGCACTTTTGCCACTCTGATTGAGGTATCTCCAAAACATGCATTCCGCTCCTTCAGGTGTCCAAAAACGTTGACCTCTCGGTTTGTTTTTTACGTACGGGAATAAAAAGAAGTCATTCGGTGCCAAATCAGGACTATACGGTGGATGACACATCAAATCGATGTTTTAGGTGCTCAAAAATGCAGCCGATGTGTGGGAGCTCGCATTGTCGTGGTGAAGAGTGATCTGTCTTAGGCGCTCGGTTTTCCTGATTTCTTGGAAGACAACTGGCAAACAAATGGTTGTGTACTACTCAGAATTGACTGTTCTGCGTTGCTCTAGTAAATTATACCTTAACGTTTTTAGAATATAGTTTGATATTAAAATTGATCTAACAAAAACAATGTTGAATGTAAATCAGTTCATAAAATATAATACTGCATAAGAAAAAATAAAAATGTCAGTGCCACTATGCAGTTTGTTACTGATTGAACATCATCCAACTTAACAAAAAAAAACTTTAGGTTGAGGTATACTTCCTTGAAAGTATTTTGAATTCAATATAAGTTTAACAAATACCTTCTTACAAGAATATCTTTGTCGATTATAACGAAAAAACTTTTATAGGTTGTTTCAATCTCTTTGGAGGTTATATTGAATTTTTCACTACTATACAAGGCTAAAAATATGAATGGAGAGTTTTACTGTATGCAGAATCGCACGAAGAATCTAAAAACTTTATACTAAACCCTGCAATGATATTCAAAATTTGACATATGTTACAAAAAGTTAAAATTTGATGGACCAGTGTTATTAAATTGTTTTTTTTTATAATGTGTATGTAATTCTAACACGAACCTTTATTTTTTACGAACTTTATGAAACTCTGTTATGAATTTTTGCTTTCACCGCTACACGTTGTCTCAGGAGACCTGAAGAAACTTTTTAAACGTATTTTGAAAACCTTTCGTCAGCGTCTAAAAACTCTTATCAACTTTATCCCCCAGTGAAAAGTCTACGTCTGCTTAGACTGATGCATTGTTAATAATGCAACTCTGTATGCCATTTTTCAAAGTGATAAAACTCAAATAAACCTTTTTCCTGTTTGTAAATGTAACACATTTCTACATCTTGGTTTAAATAATGGATATGGTAATAGCAACATGGATATTTTTCATCAGTTTAAAAATAGTCATAGAAAATAGAGTTTGTACACAACAAAAAATTTACAAAGTTACTTATCGTAAATAGAGTGATGTTTTGAAAATTTGAATTTGATCAATAACTTAGGTACACTATAATAGTATATTAAACAACGCATTTCATATGGAATTCTGTTATGACACGAGTTCAAGTTTTTAAAGAACGAGTGTCATAACATCCATATGAAATAAGTTGTTTATAATATTTTTTTATATTTTGCCCTTTTTACCATTTTTTAAATTAATTTATTATTTTTATGTAATTACGAAAATTTTGATTTTAAAAAGTATGTCGGTAGCACTGTGTAATTTATAACATTTGACAGTTGTGACATTTAAATTATCAATTGTTAATGTTTTAAAATATTTTAAAATGAATAATACACCAATAATAATATATTATATAAGTAAAAGATTATATTCATATTCATAAATACTTTTTTAAAGAACAATATAAAGTTAATAAATTGCTATTAGCCACAAATGTCATTGTCAATAGTCTTGCCATTAGATACTTCACTCATGTCGCCAACCATTTAAAACAAAAATTTGCGTGCGTAAAAGTTACATTACGATACGCAAATGCGTTTTATAATGAAGATTTTTATAAGTGCAAAATATAAAAAGTACTTTTTACCTTTCGACATGTATTGTCTCTCAACAAGAATGTGTTGATGTTTCCTAATCTATGAAAAAAGGCTAGCTTTCATTGGTAATATGAAGTACCTAACCCTGTTGCTCCAAAAGACGTGTAAATGGGATTACAACTCGTATAACGTACTATACTTTTTCTACGCCCATCTATTTTCTTCTACGAAATAAAAGAAATCGTAATTATTTAATTATGTCATTCATACAACAAGCTCTGCTGTCGTATCTTCGTGATAATCAACACAAGAGTCCTTAATATTTAATTATATAATTAATTATATAATTAAGTACTATACATGTGATAGGAATATCCCCTTGTTAATCCTAATATGCTATGCATATGCGTTTTTTGCATTCAGCATATACTAGGGATGTTCCAAGAATTTGGAAATATCCCGCGTAAGTTTGTGCTACGGACATTCTATGTACATACCAAAGCATGTTCTTTGATTGTGCATTACACATAATTTAGAATTGTGTATGGAAAGCACATACATAGCACATTATATGTACATCTGCTGGGAATGTGATTCATGTGAAAAGCATATTCTGTAATAGAACAAACTCACATCTTCGTGATAATCAACACAAGAGTCCTTAATATTTTTGGCAGAAAGCCACATATCCAGATAACAATTTTAAGTACTATACATGTGATAGGAATATCCCCTTGGGAATCATAATATGCTATGCATATGCGTTTTTTGCATTCAGCATGTACTAAGGATGTTCCAAGAATATGGAAATGTCCCGCGTAAGTTTGTGCTACGGACATTCTATGTACATACCAAAGCATGTTCTTTGATTGTGCATTACACATAGTTTAGAATTGTGTATGGAAAGCACATACATAGCACATTATATGTACATCTGCTGGGAATGTGATTCATGTGAAAAGCATATTCTGTAATAGAACAAACTAACATCTTACGCATGTGCTATTCAATGAGTAGTATGTACTTGGCAAGTACTTACCAGAATGCAATATTTCGAATTTAAATAACACAAAGTTATTCTTTTCGCTACACACTATGAATGTCTTATGTATATACTTTATACAGGATTTTCAGGGATTGCAAACTTGTTACCTTCAGGGTCGGTGTATGTAAAACGTGTATATAGAGGATATACATATATACCTGGGTCTATTCAACCTATTGAGTAAACTTATTGCTATTCGTAAACATTATGCTTTGAGAGAATCATAGTATAAATAGAGCTTTATTGATGTAGGCTAGATTACCAGGCAATTAATTTAATATTTCATTGAGGACGGTGAAGTTTAAATAAACATGAAACATGGGGACATCGATTAAAACATTAAAAATTAAACCTTTATAGGACATCAAAATTGTCCTTTCTGAATATGAATCGACAGAAACAGAAACATTTAAACAAAACTTCCTCTTTTTTTTTTAAAAAATTAACTTTTTTTCTTTAAGTACCATGCCCTTTCAGAACATTGGTATACTGATTCTATTTACTGCCACTTTAATAACGTGCTTGTGTCCAATATCGCAGTTCTTTATAACCATGAAATTTTTATCCGTCCTAGACTGCGTTTGCCGGCTATTTCTCCTTGCATAATATTCTGCACCAGCATTTGAAGCATTTCATAATATAACTTTCTCTTCTTGATACAATCTTAGTAGTTTTGCTAAGACGTTCTGGTATTGTTGTATTTGCTATCTTCTCTACCCATGCAGTTCTTAGAGCTCTTTCATAGCTCCACAAATCAAGAGCTTGTAGGCGTTTGAACTCACTATTATTTACAGCGCAGGCTTCGACACCATAAAGTAACACCAAGAACACATAACAGCGAAGAGGACGGATTCCTACTGTCAGTTTTAGGTCTCTGCTACATAAAACCATGCTCATTTTTCTAAAAGCAGCTGTGGCCTGATTAATTCTAGATTAATTCTTCAGGAACTGTCCCGGAGCTTCTGTTAGGTCCGTATGTATGTATGTATGTATGTATGTATAAATTAGGGGTGATAAGGACACTGCGACCTATTGGATCTATTGTGTACCCCCTTACTTGTTATGTTCTGACGTTCTCTCAGATTCATAGCAGCTTCTCGAGTCCTATTTTCCTGAGGAAGTTTAGGCTTCAAATCGGGTAGATCCCCTTCTTCTACTGCATGTGCTCCTAGGTATCTAACCCTAGAATTCTGCAAGGCAGGGCATTCTGAGAATATGTGTATTGAGGTTTCATCCTCTTCCTCACAGAATATGCACTTTGCTTCATCTGCTAACCCTAGTTTCTTCATGTGGCTTCTTAACCGGCAATGCCCGGTTAATATTCCCGTTAAAATTCGGAGCCTTTTTTTACTGAGGTTGAGGCAGCTAAGAGATCTCTTCTGGTCATAGTTCCCCAGTAGTATCTTAGATTGCCTCAGTCCTTCCAGCTGATTGCAGTATTTGGATTTTTTCTTCTCCATTTCTTCCTTTAGTTTTCCTAAGATTACTCTACTGCTGATCCCACAAGATGGTTCTGGTCCCAAATGTGGGGTTTCAGCTCCTTTTTTTGCCAGCTTATCTGCTGTTTCCTTCCCCTCTATTCCTATGTGTCCCGGGACCCATAGGATGGTGATGGTGACAGTGTTCTTCTGGCCTAGTTCATTTAGTTTGCCTAGGCATTCCCAAACCATCTTGGAACTGATTATATTTGAGCTCAGCGCTTTGATGGCTGCTTGACTATCCGACATGATCACAATCTCTTGTCTGCGGTAGTTTCTTCCAATATTGAATTCCACACATCTTTCGATGGCGCGGACTTCTGCTTGAAAGATGCTCGGGTATGTGCCCAAGCTTTCTGAGTATTTGGCTCTCGGTCCAAAAACTCCTATCCCAATTCCCTCGTCTAGCTTGGAATCGTCCGTATACCACTTTATGGCATTCTGGTTATATTCTGTATGGTGTCTTCATCCCATTCAGATTTATTACTTAACTTTGTGATGAATTTTCTCACAAAGTTGAATTTCTTTGGCATATCAACTTGGGGCATTTCCCAAGTTTGATCAAATTGAAGTGATCGAGGTTTTTCCCTGATAATTCCTTCTTTGATCATTCTAGATATTGTTTTCTTCCTTACACTTTCTAGCAGAATGTGCAGTGGGGTCAAGTTTAAAATCACCTCCATTGCAGCAGTGGGGCAAGTTCCCATTGCTCCAGTGATACATGAACAGTCTAGTCTCTGAATCTTCGAGAGATTTTTCCTCATCTTACTCAGATTAGCCCTTGCGCCCCAAGCCACTGCCCCATATATGATTAATGGTCTCACTATTGCTGTGTACATCCATTGCAGAATACGTGGGTTACATCCCCAGTTCTTTCCTGCAATGTTCCTGCACACCATGAGGGCCTTGGTTGCTTTGTGTATTACTTTGTCTTCGTGTTTATTCCAGAGTAACCTGCTATCTAGGATAAGCCCTAGATATTTTACCTCTGTTTTCTACTCGTCGATATTCTCCCCTATTTTTATGATTTTTAGATTAGGTTCCTTTTTCCTTGTAAAGGCTACTAGTGTGGTTTTGGTGGGGTTGATCCCACCGAGTCACACCATTGTTTTGCAATGTTCAGTCCTCTTTGAACAATATCACAGAGGACATTTTCATACTTCCCTTTTGCCAGGATAACCATGTCGTCGGAGTACCCTTGACATGTTATACCTTCCCTAGACAATTGACAGGGTAGACTGTCCACAGTGAGACTCCACATAAGTGGGGATGCAACTCCCCCCTGTGAACAGCCTCTGGTCACATTAATGAAGATAGTGTCTTGTCCTGCCTCCATTTCTGCGATTCTTGTAGATAGCAGTTGCGACATCCAGATGGAAGTCGTTCTATCTACTCTTATCTCAATTAGTGCTCTTTTGACTGCCTCATGTGGCGTATTGTCAAAGGCCCCTTCTATGTCTAGAAAGGCACATACCACGGTCTCCTTTTTATTCAGAGCGTCTTGGATTTCGTCAGTCAATCGTATTAAAGCGGTTTCCGTGGACTTTCCCGCTTGATACGCATGCTGACGGGGGTGCAGTGGCACCTGTTCCAAGATTTCTGTTCTAATGTAATTGTCTACAGCTTTTTCCATCGTTTTGAGAACAAACGATGTGAGGCTGATCGGTCTAAGGGATTTGGGGTGCGTAGTGTCCCGTTTCCTACTTTTGGGATGAAGGTGATTTTGGCCCTTCTCCACGCTTCTGGTATGTATCCCAGTTCAAGGCTGCTCCGACTAATTCGGATTAAGTGTGGAACGGCTGGAAGGTGTTCATAGCCCATCTCAGCCGTTCCTTACTGCATCTGTGTTTTGCCATTGCAGTGTCTCTTTCCTGGTAGGTATTTTAGCTCTCTCACTTGTTTTTCCCGAAGGGACAATTCCTCTGGGAAAGTGAGTTTTTAACAGGAGCAGAGCTCGTTCTTTTTCGGTTTCTGTGAAGCTTTCGTGATGCCATTACAGTGTCTACTTTTCCTTTTGCCAAGACTTTGTGTAGCCTTGCTGCAAAGAACTGTATCAACTTCTTTCCTCTTCCCATTCACGGTGATTCTCCTTGTGTTTGAGGATTCTTGTAACATATGTACACACAACGCTCCAGATCTAGCCACTCCTCAGCATCTTACTAACAAGTCTCTCCTGGTTCAGTGACCCAATCTGGGCTACTACTTCTTGCTTAAAGTACCTCCATTTTGGGCACTCAAAGAATGCATGTGGGAATAGACACAGCTAGCATCAGTGATGCTCAGGTAATTTGCTACCTGTCCATGCTTCCTCTCCATCCACTTTCTAACATTGTTCATCAGGAGGCTGTCCATCGGTCTTTGGGATTTTTATCATAAAAGATTTTATTAAGGTATTAACTTAATTAAAAATAATATAAAGAAATAGTATTGTACGTTTTTTACCCCTTTGTATAATGTTGCATACCATTAAATGTAAAGGCTCAATTTCTTACTTCAGAAATAAGGGAAAAGAAAGTTGATAAGTAGGTACAATTTAGGGTGCGAAAATTAGATGTTTTTACATACGCTCGAGTCAAATGCGAATTCTTTTGAAGTGTTTCAAGCTTTTTTGTGCTTTGCTTCAGATTTCAGAGTAGAAGGCGATGGGCGGTTAGAGAATTAGAATTTAAATATCTGGAAGCGAATTCTTGGTATATTGTAGTTTGACCTACATATTACGTTATAATTCACATGTATTGACGTGTTTTTTGTGACGGTAAAAAAGTAAAGAAAGATTTATGCGTTTAAGTGTTTGCATGAAGATGCAGTTTTATTTATTTTCTTACTTTAAAAATGTTTGTATTCGAACTATATTACAATGGAAATTGTTGTATAGTTATGTTTACAAAATCTTGTTTTTAAAGAAAACCAAATTTCTAAAAGTATACAAATTGTTGATATAACTTCATAGATATACAGTATGATGCAAATGTATGGAATAAATTCATTATTTCAGAAACAGGCTTCTTTAAAAAAAATCTTAAAACCGGCCCAAACATTCACCCTCTCGGGATATTGTGGCCTTTACTCTTCCATCCAATGCAGAATTTCGCTTGCTCAATATCGACATATCTGGTGACTTACGTGACCGTTCAGCATAAAAGACGCAGAATTCGATTCTTCTATCAAAGTCATCTTCTAATAGCTCCTGGACCAGATGTACTTTGTATGGATGTCACTTCTCCTTTTTTAGCACTCTACAACAGTTGATTGGTGGACATTATTATCTAGTGCAACCTGCCTAGAACTGGTATGAGGATTTTCTTGAAACGCCAGTACAACGTCCAGTTGTAAAAAATATTTCCGTGTACTTACTACAATAATAAATTTTAAATTATAATGTAGCATTGTTTTTATCAATGTATTTTTTTTTCGGAACCAACAATAAACACTATTTTGTTTTATTCCCAGTGGCGGTCCTTAGTGTATTTTAGTTCAGTGAATGAATATTTATTGTAATTCCATGTTACTTAACAAAGTTCATAATTTTGGTTAACCCTGTATCGACTAAATAAATGAGATTTTAGTGTTGCAAAATTTACATAAAATCTAACGAGATAAGGCAACTTTTAATTTTTAAATGTTTCATTTGCATCAAAACCAAAAGGGCATAATTAACATTACTGTCCGATCATAATAATTTTATTTATTAAATTAGGGAATTTTATATACAATTCAATAAGCAAATAAGGATTCATTAAACTTTAATAATTAATTGATTCAAAATTAATTTAATAGTAGTAGATAGATTTAACAATAATTTTATTTTTTATAAATATCTGGCCAAATAAATTCTAGTTTATTTTTTATAAAAAAAGCCTTTTTTTAAAAAAGTACTAATTAATGAATGTAAAGGTAATTCTGTTTATTTTTTTTATACAAATTCTAATAAATGTTGATATATTTTTATTAAGGATAATAAAAAACTCTTCGTTTTAACAAAACTTCCAATATTTATTTAAAAACTGCTTTTTTAAAAGACTCAATGATAGCCGTTTCGCTAGACAACTAGCATCGTCAGATTGACATATTGAAGTTACTATTTATTTTTGTAGCTAGGTACCTGATGTTTATTAGGTAGTTATAAGGCTAGACCAAGTATGGAAGTAATAAGACATAACAATATTAAAGCCTAGATGTTATTAGCCCTAAGGGATTATCCTGGATGTATTTCCCTCTAAGATCAGTATAACTGTGCAATGATATAGAAAAACCAGGAAAAAACTATATCATGCTGATCTTTACAATAACTTAATATATTTGTGTTACAATTACGTCTTATCTATGTATAAAATGAAGACTCAATCAAAGCAAACAAAATTTCTTTGTGTTTGACCTATATATACAGCATTACACTTTGGACAATTAATTTTGTAAACACCAGATTTTTTTAATTTAGGTAATTTTGTTTTTACATTTAACAATTTTGTACCAACATTATTTTGCACAGTTATACTGATCTTAGAGGGAAATACATCCAGGATAATCCCTTAGGGCTAATAACATATAGGCTTTAATATTGTTATGTCTTATTACTTCCATACTTGGTCTAGCCTTATAACTACCTAATAAACATCAGGTACTTAGCTACAAAAATAAATAGTAACTTCAATATGTCAATCTGACGATGCTAGTTGTCTAGCGAAATGGCTGTCATTGAGTCTTTTAAAAAAGCAGTTTTTAAATAAATATTGGAAGTTTTGTTAAAACGAAGAGTTTTTTATTATCTTTAATAAGATGGACTTCCAAAAAGTAAGGGTTAGTACAATCAATTTGATATATTTTTGTTTTCTTTTTTTTACTATTTTTCTATTAATATAAATTAATTTTCAAAGTTTTCAAATTCAAATAATTAATTTTTTGAGCTGGCTAGAAATAACCAAAAACAAATTTAGATAAATATAAATAATCAACAGCAAATATTATTTTTACATTTAACAAATCTTTATAAAAAGTAAAATAATTTTGCATACATCAAACAGATGTGAATTCTGACATTATAACTTTAAGGATATTTACTTATAGCTTTGTTTGTAGCTAATTTACTATTTTTTTGTAATTGACATTAATCGAATTAATTTATCAAATCTAATAAATTTTTATTAGTCAAATTATGCAAAACACCTACTTGAACATCCAACCTCACTCTTACACATCAATGACATCCAAATACTACACACTTGTGATAAACAACAACATTTAGATTTCCTTGAAGAATTGAAATAAAAAGACATTTAGCAGATCAACAATTTAAAGTTGTTAATGAACAAAGAAATCTTAACTGTTTATATTGATTGAGTCTTCATTTAATACATAGATAAGACGTAATTGTAACACAAATATATTATTGTAAAGATCAGCATGATATAGTTTTTTCCTGGTTTTTTTTATATCATTGAACAGTTATACTGATCTTAGAGGGAATTTAATCTACAAACAAAATATAAACACTTGATGTTTGTAATAGCTCATTTGAAATACTCTCTATATCATTTGAATTTAATTTAAATAGCAGCAAATCTCAAACAGCATCATATCATTCCAATTATATAAAACAGAATTGCTCAGTTCACTAAAAAGCTGACCATAAAGCTGCATTCGGTAATCCATAGGAATATGTAGGTCAAACTTTCAAAGACTTTTGTGTGTTGTCCGCAATCTCAAACATCGAGCCAAGCTCAACTCGTTCGAGTTATAACACAAATGCAGTTCAAAAGATTAGCTCGGTTTTTATCTTATATTATTTAAAAGCTTTTTAAGTAAAATATTCGTCGTTTTTGAGCGTTATATATTACATCTACTTCTTAATACTGTTTTAATTAACATACGAGCTACATATATTCACATTTATAGTTTGCTTTCATATATAGTTTCATAACAGTTTTTTGTCGATTTTTGTTGTAAAATGCATATGGAGCAAAGATGACGTTATGGTGTTGATTTAGTGAGTTTAACATCACATTTTTTTAATAGAATATATGTGATGTTCCATCTAAATTGAGAGAGATTTAATTCTCTGTTCAACGACATTTTATTAGAACACTACAATAAACTTTATAACAAAACTTACTATTTACTAGATTAAAATTAGAAAAGTTAATAAACATAATAAATAGTATGAATTAGGAATAAATTGCCATGGGTATTATGTAATTTATTATTTTTAGACAATAATAAAAATTTGTTTGTGTGTAAAAACCAAATGGAATAAATTCATTATTTCGGTTACTGTACATATTTATAAAAAATCCCGAAACACGTCAAATTTAAATTATAGCTTGATATTCTTTAACGTGAAAATGCAACCCCTACCTTCAACCCCCTTAGAATGACAGGTACAACCACCCCCAATTTTTTAAATGGGATATATGATATATCATTTGAAAGGTCTCTTCATTCTCTATTCAAAAATGTTATTGTTTTTAAATTTAATGCAAAAATTAACATAAAAAAAATTAATATCATGTTGTTACCGAAATTCGCTACAATACAATCAAAAACTAAAATGTAATGCAAAACGTAATAAAATGTAGAACACGAAAAAGAAGTAGATGTAGATGTTCAAAATGTTCTCCGCGAACGTCTTGGCAACATCCTAATCTCAAATAAAACTGTCTTCTAACATTATTTAACAAATATCAGGGGTGATCGACCTATTCGCAAGCGTTATTCGTTCTTTTTTAAGCCATTTAAATCAGAAGGTTTAGTTTTGTACACATGGCTCTTCACATATGCCCATAAAAAGAAATCTAATAATGTAAGATCAGGTGATCGCGCTGGCCATTCAATCGATCCTCGCCTCCCTATCCACCGATTGGGAAATATTGTATCGAGGTACTGCCGGACATTAAGTTGGTAATGTGGTGGTGGTCCATCCTGCTGAAACCATATCGTATTCGCTGGAACTTGAGGGTTACCTGGATCAGGATATAAATTTGCCAACGTTGGAATGACATCATTTTGAAGTAGTGCCAAATAATTGTTGCCATTCAAGTTGCCCTCAATAAAAAAGGGACCAATGATATTGTGCCCTACAATCCCTGCCAAACATTAACCTTTTGAGGGTATTGAGTGTG
Source organism: Ophraella communa (assembly GCA_035357415.1). Classification (NCBI taxonomy): domain Eukaryota; kingdom Metazoa; phylum Arthropoda; class Insecta; order Coleoptera; family Chrysomelidae; genus Ophraella; species Ophraella communa. The sequence continues at coordinate 45,369,983 of CM068985.1, read as the reverse complement.
TTCTTCTCTCATCCAGTGAGGATTTTCCGTGGACCAGTAGCGGCAATTTTGCCGATTAGCATGACCGTTAAGTAAAAAAGTACACTCATCAGAAAACATAACGTCTTCTAATTGGATAATATTGTTATCCAACATGTCCATCATTTGCTCACAAAAAAAAGTTCTCCTATTAAAATCGTCTTCCATGAGCTCCTGAGTAGGTATCATCTTATACGGATGCAATTTATTTTCTTTTAATATGTTTGCTATCGATGTATGGCTAGCATTGAATGTAGTGGATGCCTGTCTACTCGATGTATGTGGGTTTTCCTGAAACTCAAGCAACACATCTAATTTGAGTTCATGACTCAGCGCATTGGCAGCTGCTTTTTTTATCTGCCTTACATGACCAAACTCGCGAAACTGCTTTTCTATTTTACTTATTGTTCCTTGGGATATAGGCGGTAAATTAGTAAATTTCTCATGAAATAGGCGAGTTACTTCCTGTTGTGTTCGGATGTTATCTCCGTAACCAATCATTTGTAAAACTGTTATTTTATGCATTTCCGTTAATCTAACCATTTTTCAGAATTAAATTGAACAAACTTTATACTTAAATTACAACAATGACAACTTAAATACAACAATTTACTACTGCTTGTTAAAATAGCGTTGCCACGGAAATTCTTTAAAGTTTTTTAATGGTTACCATCTAAAAACCACATTGCTATGGTTTTTGTTCACTTTCTCATTATCAAGACCTAAACGGGAAATAAGTTTTAAGTATATTGTAATAAGTTTCGAGTATATTTTAGCGAATTTCGGTAACAACATGATTTTAATTTTTTTTATGTTAATTTTTGCATCAAATTTAAAAATAATAGCATTTTTGAATAGAGAATGAAGAGACCTTTCAAATGATATATCACAAGTCTATACTTCCCATTTAAAAAATTGGGGGATGTACCTGTCATTCTAAGGGGGTTGAAGGTAGGGGTTGCATTTTCACGTTAAAGAATGTCAAGTTATAATTTAAATTTGACGTGTTTTGGGATTTTTTTATAAATATGTAGGTACAGTAACCGAAATAATGAATTTATTCCATTTGGCTTTTACACACTGTATAAACAATACAGTTTATTTATGAAGGAAAATTAATTTTGCTAACTAAAGATGTTTTAATATCTATGTTAGAATAATAAATACAATTAGAATAATATTTTCCTGCAATTATTGGTCTAATTAGAAACTTGCTACTGCCCGTATCAATTAAAAGATTTAAATTTGAATTTTTTATCTGAATATATGGTAAGGGATTATTTGAGACAATATTAATTTTTACTATTTCTTTTTGTTTTTTGGGGGCCTTGCGAAAATTTTGAACATGTTCTACATTTTCATTTACAGGGTGTTTAAAATGTTCACATTCATTAGTATCATTAATTCCTTCATTTCCATCTGAATCATTTTCATAATTGTTAGCGGCTACAAAATTTGGTTTTTGATTGTGGTTTTGAAAATTATAATTATTACGAGGTCGTCTATTATAATTATTTGTAGAAACAAAATGATTATTACGATTTATTCTTTCTGTAAAATTTCTTGAAGTTGTCGACATAGTCGACCCTCGTAAAATGAGGTTCCCATGACATTATGATTACGTTAAGACCAATAATACATTAAATTTAACGATTTTTTGTAATAATTATCTTATTCTATAATTTGGAACTCCACTGTATAGCAAATTTGGTCTTTTTTTGGGTAATATTAGCTTTCATTTAATGCTTTTCATGAGAAACCTAAGCAAGTCTTATTCCCAATTTATTTTTTTATTTCAGAGATATCCGGGAAGTATGAATTTCGTTCGACACGAATCGCAGGGATAAGATGGCTTCCATCAAAATGAGAAAAAAGCCAGCATATTGGCTTGAGTCCTAAAATGGAAAGGAAAAAATCCTTAAGGAGACAGAAGAGATACAGACAGCCGTGGCTGAAAAAATGCAAAGAATTTCTCAGACAATTTATTGCTTTTCTGTTCAGCAATCTTGGAATTATTTTATTGGTGGTATGTTTTTTTATACATAACAAACATAAAATGTATGCAAATGCGATTTAAAAAACGTGAAAATATAGTAAGCAAATTGAAAAACAACAAAAAAGTTGCTTTTTAAAATCGTGACTCAAATTTATTCTATATTTTTACTTTGCATAATATTTACAGTGAAATTTATTGGGACATTTTGCACAGTTAACTTTTCGAAAGTCTGGTGAATCAATATCAAAATACTACAGCGAAAATGATATATTCCACAATACTTAAAAGGGGGAAAAAATAACTATTTTAGTTCATTTAATAGCAACACGAAGTTCGATTAAAAATGTTTAACAATGAAAAAGTAGCTAAAATAAACTTTAAGGAGTAAATAAAACTCTGACTCGATCTGTGAGGTACTACAGTAAAATAAATTGATACAAAAAACTTTTAATGTTTCCATAAAGTATTAGCATATCATATTAATAATAATAATTTCTGAATTTAGTTCATTCACTATCACTAGCTTTCGCTACTGCTTTGTCCAATATTAATTATGACAGGATTTACTGTATTACCAACAATATTATCCATTTACCACATTTTCTCTTTCATTTTTTTACATGTTCTATGCATTTCTTCCATTTTTCGGCAGGCACCTATTGTATCCATAGCTCTCTGAAGAAGTAATTTAACATCTGATAATTTGAAAGTAGTATTCTGTCGAGCAACAAAATGGTAGTCGCAAAACTTCTACATCTACAACTCGGCCCATTTCATCTACACAATAAGTACTGTGTCTAAAATTCATGCACAATTCAGAGAACTTGGACATGTTAAACTATTAAAGAGAAAACTGCACTTTGTTGAAGATGATGTGAAAGTTCACATCAAATTTCATTGAACGGGGAAGTAAACAGATAAAACTGTAGATATTGGTCAGAGGAGAATCCTCATTGGATGCGTGAGACACATACTCAGTATCCTCAAAAGTTGAACGTTTGGGCAGGTATCAATTTACGAGTATGTTTAAAAAGCTCACATTTGAATTTCAAAGTTTAATGAATTAAATATTTAGCAACTTATTGCAACATAAAATTGCTAGCAGTTGCCAAATGTTGCTCCAGTGTGGACGTACCTTTATGTATGTATTAAATCTTTAAAAACATCAAAGATAATTAGAAACAAACAAAATTACACACATAATTCTCTGAAACAAATCTATATGTTGTATTATTGTAAAATATATAGAGAGAAAATTTGTTGTTAACTACTTTCCTTTCTTAACAGCAGATAATTATTTTGATCCTTCATTCTAGGTAGGATATACAATAGCAGGATCGTTTATTTTTATGGCAATAGAAGGACATCAACTTTTAAAAATGAAACAAGAACTGATAAGAAACAGAACGTTCTACGCCGACAGGTTATGGAACATAACATACGAACTTAACAATATGGTAAGTTAAATATTTCCGAATTAGGACAGTTAAAACTGATAAATTTAACTAAATAGTATATTGTGTCACAAAGGCATTAGCAGCTTGCGGCTGTATTTGCTGCGCGAGTGTATCGAGGACAGCAAATACCAGCTAGGGGTGCTAATGCATTTATGCTCGTGTGACACACATCTGTTTTCCCCCTACCTTTATGACTATTAAAATCAGGCTAATATCGAAAGATTTATTCTGTTATGTATTTGATCGCCTTCATCATGAGGTATTCAGAATCGAATGTAGGTACTCTTCTGGTGAAAGTGTTTTAGATTTTTTGTTTTATAATTTATAGAATTTTGTTTAAGAAAAGCTCTCACTTTGTAGAATTGGTCAAAATGTATAATTATTCCTGAATTAAAAATGTCAAATCCAGGCACACTTTTTCATTGCTAGAATAGCAATTTTCTGTCATTGAGCTGATAAATAATACTTTCCCCCTTTTTTGATATTCATATTTTCCAGTAGGGTAGGCTAACAAATAAATTTTTCAATCAATAATTTCACTAACCGAAAATTATAAATATATAGAAGCTATAGGATTAGTAATCATTGATGATGTATTGATGGACGGGATGGAAATTATCATGGTGAGTGATTGGAGACCGAATTTAACTGATACAAAGAAAAGGGAGGGACATTGAAAAAGATATTACTAGACAATTTGAATGCATGGGATCTGAGAAGGACTCGGCTAAGGGAACACGCGTGAATAACGATTTTGAATAGCAGCGATACGTAAACTTTAGTGAAACTGCAAAGAAAGATTATCGAAGCATTCGGAATTAGATGTCTCAGAAGACGTTAAACATTGAAGTTTAAATTAATAGACTAGTTAATGAATTAAAAACATTAGGTGACGAATATAACTACGATTTTAATCATGCAAATTATGAAGAAATACTAATACTACTATAGCTACGAACAAATAAAATGTAATTGCAATTTGTTAATCTGACGATGCTAGTTTTTGGCGAAACAGCTGTAATTGTATTTAAAAATCCATTTGACATTTGACAGTTAGGATATAATACCACTGCGTGCCGAGCGAAGCGAGGTTAGCAGCCCAACATTTAGGGAATTTAAGATTTGGTACTTTAAACATTTAGGACATTTAAAATTTAGGACATTCTGGACATTTGCTATTTGGGATTAGGGACAAGGGGTAAAGAGGACAGTGAAATATAGAGGTATGTGCGTTAGCACTTCCATGCTTTGCTGGTTTAAATTATTATCACATTGTGTATCAAATTGTTAAGATGAATAATAATTACAAAAATTGCAGAAATGACTGACATTCATTTTGTTTATGGCATGGCTAAGGGTAATTCTTTGGAAGCAGAGAGTTATCCTCGACATGCAATACTGTATCACAGTATATTTTCAAGAATCCACCAATGTCTTTCAGAAACTGGTACATTTAATAAAAGAGTCAGGACAGTGGCGTTGGAAAAAGCTGTTCTTGATATAATTAAAGAACTTCCTGAAACAAGTGCCAGGAAGATTGCTGGTGAATTTCATGCAATTCAGGGTTCAGTGTCACCCTGTAGAACAAGACCAATGTATACAAGCAATATTTTGTTGCTCAAAAAGTTAGGTTATAGGTACACATCGTTTCACGTACTTGTTTAGTACTCAAAACACATTCTACACACATTTTACAAGAAATTACTTTGTTTAACTCAAAAAGGTTTGCAAGAAGAAAGTTCCATGTTGGTATAGGACTGTTAAGCGAGAAGAAATTAGGTCACAAGATCTATAAGAATTTTTAGGGTATTGTGTATGGTCTTTTCTCATTCAGTGAGGTTTTTTAGTTGACCAGTAGCTTTACATGTCCAAATTCTCGAAATTGCTTCTCTATTTTACTAATTGTACATACCTTGGGATATACCTAGGCGGCAAATTCGAAAATTTTTCATTTGGTTATCTCCATAACCAATCATTCAAAACACTGTTATTTTATGCATTTCTTTTAATTTATTATTAGTTACAATTATTACAAACCGATTTGATGAGGATTTTAAACAAACTAACACTACTATGATAGTTTTATGAAGGATTTTTTTTTAAATTGATATTAAAAAAGAACCCTGATATTAATTGTAGATATTGGACGAAATGGAATATCATAGGCTAGTTTCGGAGGTCCTTAAGGACTACCAAAAGCTTGTAGTTAACTTCACTAGGAGAGGGTATGATGGGACTGATGACATTCATTCTTCTAGCCAGTGGAGTTTTGCTGGTGCTTTTTTATACTCTTTAACTGTGATAACTACTATCGGTAAGTAAAAAATAATTTTTTAAACAAAATAACGAAATATTTGGTTGCTAATTAATCAAATTTAATATAAATATTTAGTTCCTCAGAATTGTTTTAGCTACCAAGAGTATGTATGAATTCAAAATAACAAGCTCTTTCAAAATCTGTAAAAATATATAGGGTGTCCCATTTAAATTAAAGAAGTTGATGGCATTTCCGGTTAAACAGGAAGTATATTATTATCAAAAAAATGTACATCAGATGCGTTTTGTTCCATTTCACTTACCTGCAAATTTTCATAAATATCGTTCTTTTCGTTTAAAAGATATTTACTTGGTTCCATATTTTTTTTTGAATGTTTGCTAAGCATTTACGAAAAGAGTAAATGAAAGACACAATTAAGTTTACATGCTGAAAAAAGGTGAGATCTTCATCAATATAAAACCCTAGAATTTTTTCAATTTGGATGCTTAGATTCTAATTTAGTTGCTAAGTTACTGTGTACACGGAATTTGGCTGACTGGCGTACCAAAGAGCATTTAGAGCATAATAATACCAAATTTACACATAATTGAGCTGACAAAAATAGTTAGTTAAAGTAGTTGAAATTGATTTTGGAAAAATTATTTTTAAATTAGTTTACATTGATTTGGAGTGTCGTGGAAAAAGTATAGTATGCACAACGAGGACAAGGCCAATTATTTACACTCGATGTTTATCGCACTTGGCCAATGCCTCGTACTTACAATTTTGGCTCGTGGGTTATTTGCTTCTTGTCCTACTCGGTAGTAATATACTATTAAATTATTGTCAATTACATTTGGTTGATTCTTTCGAGTACACTTGCAAGAGTTTCATAATATTTGATGTTGTAGTTGTCACACTAGATCAACTATTGAAGTAATAAGACCTAACAATAATAAAGCCTAGGCCTAACGGATTATCCTGGATGCATTTCCCTCTAAGATCAGTATAACTGTGCAATGATATAGAAAAACCAGGAAAAAACTATGTCATGCTGATAACTGATAATTTAGTATATTTGTGCTACTTCTATCTATCTTTGAATGTATGAATGTATGAATGAGTTAGGGGTGATGATTACACTACGACCCATAGGATCTATTGTGTCCCCCCTTACTTGCCATGTTCTGATGTTTTCTCAGATTTATAGCAGCTCTTCGAGTCCTATTTTCCTGAGGAAGTTTAGGACATCGTCGGGCTTCAAATCAGGTAGATCCCCTTCCTCTATTTCATGTGCTCCTAGGTATCTAGCCCTAGAATTTTGCAAGGCAGGACATTCTGAGAGTATATGTATTGAGGTTTCATCCTCTTCCTCACAGAATCTGCACTTTGCTTCATCTGCTAACCCTAGTTTCTTCATGTGGCTTCTTAACCGGCAATGCCCGGTTAATATTCCCGTTAGAATACGGAGCCTTTTTTTACTGAGGTTGAGGCAGCTAAGAGATCTCTTCTGGTCATAGTTCCCCAGTAGTATCTTAGATTGCCTCAGTCCTTCCAGCTGATTCCAGTACTCGGATTTTTCTTTCTCCATTTCCTCTCTTAGTTTTCCTAAGATTACTCTACTGCTGATCCCACACGATGGTTCTGGTCCCAAATGTGGGATTTCAGCTCCTTTTATTGCAAGCTTATCTGATGTTTCATTCACATCTATTCCTATGTGTCCCGGGACCCATAGGAGGGTGACAGTGTTCTTCTGGCCTAGTTCATTTAGTTTGCCTAGGCATTCCCAAACCATCTTCGAGCTGATTATATTTGAACTCAGCGCTTTGATGGCTGCTTGACTATCCGACATGATCACAATCTCTTGTCTGCGATAGTTTCTTCCAATATTGAATTCCACACATCTTTCGATGGCGCGGACTTCTGCTTGAAAGATGCTCGGGTATGTGCCCAAGCTTTCTGAGTATTTGGCTCTCGGTCCAAAAACTCCTATCCCAGTTCCTTCGTCTAGCTTGGAACCGTCCGTATACCACTTTATGGTATTCTGGTTTAAATTCTGTATGGTGTCTTCATCCCATTCAGATTTATTACTCAACTTTGTGATGAATTTTCTCACAAAGTTGAATTTCTTTGGCATATCATCTTGGGGTATTTCCCAAGTTTGATCAAAGTGAAGTGATCGAGGTTTTTCCCTGATAATTCCTTCTTTGATCATTCTATATATTGTTTTCTTCCTTACACTTTCTAGCAGAATGTGCAGTGGGGTCAAGTTTAAAATCACCTCCATTGCAGCAGTGAGGCAAGTTCCCATTGCTCCAGTGATACATGAACAGGCTAGTCTCTGAATTTTCGAGAGGTTTTTCCTCGTCGTATTCAGATTAGCCCTTACGCCCCAAGCCACTGCCCCATATGTGATTAATGGTCTCACTATTGCTGTGTATATCCATTGCAGGATACGTGGGTTACATCCCCAGTTCTTCCCTGCAATGTTCCTACACACCATGAGGGCCTTGGTTGCTTTGTGTATTACTTCGTCTTCGTGTTTGTTCCAGAGTAACCTGCTATCTAGGATTAGCCCTAGATATTTTACCTCTGTTTTCCACTCGACGATGTTCTCCCCTATTTTTATGATTTTTAGATTAGGTTTCTTTTTCCTTGTAAAGGCTACTAGTGTGGTTTTGGTGGGGTTGATGCTGAGTCCCGCCGAGTCACACCATTGTTCCGCAATGTTCAATCCTCTTTGAACAATATCACAGAGGACGTTTTCATACTTCCCTTTTGCCAGGATAACCATGTCGTCGGAATACCCTTGACATGGTATGCCTTCCCTAGTCAATTGACAGAGCAGACTGTCCATAGTGAGACTCCACATAAGCGGGGATGCAACTCCCCCCTGTGGACAGCCTCTGGTCACATTAATGGAGATAGTGTCTTGTCCTGCCTCCATTTCTGCGATTCTTGTAGATAGCAGTTGCGACATCCAACTGGAAGTCGTTCTATCTACTCCTTTCTCAATCAATGCTCTTTTGACTATCTTTACTATCTATGCATAAAATGAAGACTCAATCAATGTAAACAGTTTAATAGTGAAGAACTTTCAAGATTTATTTGTTTATTAACAACTTTAAATTGTGGATCTACCAGATGTCTTTTTATTTCTAGTTCTTGAAGAACATCTATTAAATTTTACGTTTATTGTTCTTTGTTAAAACGATTTACAAATACGGTCATTTTAATTAACACAAAATCATTGTTTAATCGCTTAATTTAAACGAAAAGCTTGGTATTTTACCACGTGTTTCATTTTAATTTATATCTCTGTTTATATTCTCCGTTTGAACTTTATCTCATTAACCAAAAATGTGTTTGTTGAATAACCCTTTTGTCATAAAAGAGTGATTCTTTTGTATGCTGCTAACAAGCACCTGTGGCAATTGAAATATCTCAAAAGGTTCGGACGCTCCAAACTACTTCATTATTAATTAAATCCAAGTAAATATTTTTAAAAAATTAAACCGGTGAATTTATTTGAATAATATAAATGAACATATTGTATTGTCAGAAAAGTAACACAAAAACCAATTAAACGTCAATACATCATCTTTCTATAAAATCCTCATAGTGATCAATGATCGAGTAATAACTTATTTCAACAAATTTTTGTAATCACTATCTTTAAAACCATATATTTGATAATAATAGTTGTTATCAACGGCAGAAAACGTTTGAGGATAATTATAAATCATTGATTTTAATTCCAAATCGATTGTTGGAAATTGATTGTTACTAAGCCTTGCTTGATTTACAAAAAAATTGGTAAAGTACTGAGTGGCTTTTATAGCTTCAGCTGTATGCGGGAATTCTTTGTCCTTAAATTCGAACGGATTTTTTTCAGGATGAAACTGTACCCCATAAAATGGATATCTTCTGTTTTCTATTGCTGAGATGAATTGTAAATTGTTGTTATCAGTGTTAGTTGTTAAAACATGCCAGCTTGAACTGATTCCATATTTAACCAAGTCGGATTCTGTTATACAGAACTTGTGTCCGTTAAAATTTACATTTTTTTTGGCCAAAATGTCAATTATTTCTTGGGATGCGTTCTGGAATAACTTGCTTTTTCTTGAATCTAAAAGATACAAAACAATATAAGTAATTATTACTTTAAAAATTTAAACATGGCAATGGATTTCACCAAATGAGAAACTTATCTGTCATGAGATTTGTCATTTAAAAAGTTATTCTTCATAAATATTTGTACATCAGCTGAAACCGAAAATGCACCAACAAAATGTGAAGAAAGGCGCGTTATATACGAACTGCATTAAAAATTTAATTTTGAGTTAAGGGAAAACTGCTCTTATTTCAGTAAAAATCATATCTACACCAAATCTAACCTTCATTTAGCTACTCTTACTTTATTGAAGCTGCAAGCCTCTCAAAACAACACCTAGCAATTATTAGAAGACGAATAATTGGTCGTGGCTACATTCTGTCATCTACCAATCGACCTTTCTGTTCAACTTTTAACTGCAACTTTACTATTGGACACATCATTATAGAATGCCAACAGTACACAGCAGCTCAACCTCAAAAGAAATCAAGAAAATCCAGACAATGCCTTCACCGTTCTCCAGTTTTTGACAGACATTCAGCTGAGTGAGTGGCTTTAGCAACCCAGTAGGTTAATTCAAATACAAAAAATAAACATCAACATTCTATGGAAGGATCTTTAAATAATACAAATAAAAATAGTTGACCCGACAGACGTTGTCCTGGCTTAACAATAAATATTTAATTCGAATTGGTATAATTAATAAAAAAAAGTGTGTAATAGTATACTTTCGCCATCTACCAACTTTTCGATGCACCCTCGTATGTATACAATTCGAAGGCATCAAATCCAAAGGTATTAGCTATGCCATTTTCTTAAGTAAAATTTTCTTGCCCTAACAATGCTTGAAAATTTGGAAAATGGGGTTTATTAAGTCGCTGAATCGACTGGTATAATCAGTTGTTCGATAGGATATGTAGAACACTCTTAGATCTGGGTGGGAATTTATCAGGGATTGAGTAGTACAGCAAAACTCAAAAGTAGTCAATTTTGTTAGAGATTATTAAGAATGATGAAATTTCGACTCTATTTTCGTGTTTACACGGCTGTTTTAGTATCTAGTATTAGAAGATTTTTACAAATGCAAGAAAGAAACTGCCTATAAACTTTGATGATATTTGCAGTATGTCAAATGTCGTTATGTTACATTAAAAAAGTTTATATTGTTCAAAGCGCTAAGGTTAGAAATTAAAAGTATTTTTAAATTTTCTAATTTCCTGCTCAATTTTCTGAATTTTTTCTTAGAAACCATCCTGACAATAATGATGGCGTTACCAAGTAAAATAGAGATTCATTTTTATAGATAGAGAACACCTGGCAGGGATAACTGATCGATTAATAGTTGATCAGTAGTCGACCGGCGAGGGCGGGGGACCAAATTAAATTTAAAAGAAAATCATGATTAAAGAAACTTGAAATTATAAACTTTGAATACGAATTTATAGTACTACAATAATTTATAATTATATAAATACATTTTTTGATTAATAACTAAAAAATAAAAAATGATCGCAAAGTAAATATTTGCTTTGATTACCTTTCGTAAAATTCAGCGGCAGTCCAACTTTATCCACCGAACAAGAAGTCCTCAAATCTATACCTACTTCTGCGTAAGCAAAAACTTGAAATCCCAAACAGGTTCCCCAAATTGCAAACGGTTTCCCATTATCAAAAGATTTTTTAGCCGATTCAAATAAAATTCTAGCTGCTTCTCCATAGCTGCCGAATTTATGGAATGCTCCAGCATGTCCTCCAGGAAAAAGAACTCTAAAATATAAACATCCAAGTAAAGAGAGGTAATTGTAATATTAACATGTTACTATTTTGGTTTACATACCCATTAGTATAATTGATAACTCTTTCATAGTAGTCTCGATTTTGATTAATCCTATAAATTAAAATATATTAATGACATTTATAAAGAACATTATGGTTTTTAAGTTAAATTTTACATCCATACTTTTACATAGTTAGTTCCTTGGCATTTTTTAATATGAAACAACTTCATATTGCTTTGACTATATCACTCATATCGAAATTTTTAATGACAATATTTTCAACAGATTATTTCTGTAGGGTTTATTTTTGTTAAAATTATGTACATTTATATGTACATTATTACATTTATTTATATATTTATATTTTTTGAAGTTTAATTAAAACTAATGATTTTTTGGTTAGGTTAGGTTAGGTTAGGTTAGGTAAGGTTAGGTTAGGTAAGGTTAGGTTAGGTTAGGTTAGGTTAGGTTAGGTAAGGTTAGGTTAGGTTAGGTTAGGTTAGGTTAGGTTAGGTTAGGTTAGGTTAGGTTAGGTTAGGTTAGGTTAGGTTAGGTTAGGTTAGGTTAGGTTAGGTTAGGTTAGGTTAATTATAAGGTCATTCTTCCGCAGTGTGACGCACCTGTAAATGAATAGTAGACCCCTTATAGTCTATACAGTGCGGTCCATATGTTTGGAATAAATTCATTTGTAGCGTTATTATGTACTATATGAAAAAAACCTGAAACAGGTTGATTTTTATTCTTAAATTGACAATTTACAGTATGAAAATATTATCCCCCTCCAGCACCCCTTCGGAATTATAAGCACCCCCTCGAAAATTTTAAATTACAAAGGGGGTCGTGTGCCACCTCGTTGGAAAGGGATTTTAGTCCTCTGTTCAGCAATATAAAGTTTTTTAAGTTTGGTGCATTCATAACTAAGAAAATTGATTTTTAAGATGTAAAATTTTGATAATGTCTCTAACACAAAACTTTACGTAGAATGACGATAATAATGTCACATAATGATTAGAATGTGTTTTTCAATGTATTTGACACTTAAATTAAATGTTCAAAATGACCACCATTCACTTCTTGACAATAACCGAGGCGATATTGGAATTCTCGTACAACATTTTGTATGACCTCGGGGGTTATTTTGTTAATTTGTTAAATTTTGTTAATTTTGTTAGGTTAGGTTAGGTTAGGTTAGGTTAGGTTAGGTTAGGTTAGGTTAGGTTAGGTTAGGTTAGGTTAGGTTAGGTTAGGTTAGGTTAGGTTAGGTTAGGTTTAGTGTTTTAAAAGATTTTAAAAACGTTTTAAAAATTAAAAATAGCGATTTTATTTTAAATTTGTGATATTGGAAAATTCACTTTTTGGTTAGGTTAGGTTAGGTTAGGTTAGGTTAGGTTTAGTTTAGTAAGTATTTTAAAAATTTCCTTCTTTTCTCGATTTTTATGCTTAATATTCACTTTTCCTCAAAATAAACATTATCAATGTTATTATTAGAGCCTACAGAGTCTTTTTGCTAGGTGCGTCACTCTGCGGAAGAATCTCCAATTATACCTAATGATTTTAAAGTTTAAATTGAATTGATTCGTCATTGCACAGTTATACTGATCTTAGAGGCTAATAACATCTAGGCTTTAATATTATTATGTCTTATCACTTCCATGACGAAGCTTGTTTTTAGCGAAACAGCTGTCATTGATTTTAAAAACCAAATTTTTCGAATAAAAACTGTTTCATTCAAACGTTTAGTGCTTAAAATATTACCGAAAATATACATTCCAAAAATTCATAACGAAATCATATTTAACAAGCTCTATTTATGAATAAAAAACTAGTTATTATATTGAGATTGACCTCGATGTCCAATCAATTGAAAATTAGAATAATTACAATGTAATTTACTTACCAAACTGGTATAACTCGAGCGCCTGCTGTTTCCAGGAACTTTACATAAGAACTGGCAATAAACGTATCAAAATTGTATTGATCTGTGGGTTCTGTCAATATTCCAATAATGGGAACGGTTGTTGCCGAATATAAATTAAAACATAACACGAATATCCAAATTAGCAGCATGTCACCGGACAAAAAATAAAAATAACATTATATTCAGTTTGATAAACGTTCATATTTTTTAATAACATTAAATGATAAAAGACTTTATCTTATCAACATTGTTTAAAACACATTTAAAACTTCATCGGACATGCATTAAGAATAGTTTTTCTTTGTGTTTGATTAAAAACAAAAGACTTTAAATAAAAATCAATAGATTGTTTAGTAAATTATTTATTTATTCAAGTTGATTACGATTATAATCTTCTTTGTAAAATCCATACATCAAAAAGTAGTAGTTTGCATCTATGCCAGTAAATCTAGTGGCATAATTATAAATCATTGATTTAAGTTCCAGTTCGTAGCTTGGGAAATGGTTATTATTTTTCCGGGCTTCGTTTACAAAAAAATTGCCGAAAAACTGCATCACATCGATGCTCTCCACACTATGCGGAAAGTTATAACCGGATGCAAATTCATAACCATTTTTTTCGGGGTGGTATTGAACACCATAAAATGGATAATGTTTGTGTTCTATAGTGGAAATGTACTTTAAACCCTTATCGTCATGATTTGTTGATAAAATGTGCCAGTTTGAAATGAGGCCATACGTTGATAATAATTCTTCTGTTATACAGTAATCGTGAAAGTTGAATGCGACATTCTGAGTAGTAAGTATTTTGTAGATTTTATCGGGGATTTCCTTAAAAAGGCGGCTTTTTCTAAAATCTAAAACAAAAAATATTATTGTGTGCATTATTCACGACGACAAAATATTTTTTTTCATACACTTGTACTTTACAGTACTCTTCAATTCTCGCAATGTTGTTTGAAATAAGTAAATCAACATAGACTAAGCTTTTATTCTAGTTTTTGAAGATTGACATTAATTATACAACTGCTGTTGCCAGCAATATGTTTTAATGGAGTTGTTGATGGATTTACAGTGTTTTCTGTAATCGCGGAAGATGTGCAGCTGTGATGTAGCACTTCAACAAAAGTTTCGCCCCTTTTGATCATTCTTGCAATCTTGTTTTTGCCTTCAATCGATTCTTCTATATAGTTTTCTGCAACTGAAGAACTCTTCCATCCACCGTGCTGTTTTAGAATTCTAAGGTCAGCTCCAGCATTGGTCAATAACGTTGAGGATGTCCTCCTGAAGCAATGACCTGTTTACTTTTCAGGTTGGTCTTGTTTTAAGAACTCAGCTATTTTCTTAGGTGCTCCGCCAATGGTAGGTATACCAGCTCTTTGGGACAGACATTTTCCTTGTCTATAACCCACCAAAAGAGCTTTCAGGGAGACGTGTTGCCGTAAATTCATGTATTTTCTAAACACATCCAAATAGTAAACTTCATCACTGTTAATCACAGTGAAAGCTCGTCGAATATCCTCCACATCACTAACTTCTAAATTATAGATCTCTTCCCTTCTGCAACCTCCAGCATCTCCAAGTAATGCTATCACTTTGAGTAATACCTAGATATTCTTTATCTGGAGCGTCCTTCATGAAGCTTTCAATTTGTTCCTTTGTCAGCACCTTCGACTGGTTTGGCTGATGGTCTACATTTTGTCTTTTCAAAAAAGCTATCAACTTTGGGAAACTTGATATGTTGACATTCTCATTAACCATAATTATTGATTTTACCATCGAGTATTTGGACCCTAACCCAAGAGTGCCTAAGAAAAGGCCTCAACACAGCAAGAATATTTATTGCATCTGATAGTCAGGCTGCTTTGAAGGCTCTGAAGTCCACAACCTATGAGTCAAAAATAGCCTGGAATTGTAAACAATCCCTTAAACAACTGGCTAGTCGCAACAAATTAACGTTGCTATGGGTGCCAGGGCATAAAGGAATTGTCGGAAATGAGATTGCCGATAGTCTCGCAAAAGAAGGAGCTTGTGCTCCTTTTATCGGACCTGAACCATTTTGTGGCATATCAAAAAGCCGCATAAAAAGAAGTTCGAAAATATGAAAAGGAACTCAGTGCAGCCTACTGGAAAAATGTTCCAGGCCAAAGACAGGCAAAAAGGTTATTACGACCCTCTGCCCGCTACGCGAAATTACTCTTAGAGCTTCAGAAATCTGATCTCAGAGTAATCACAGGAATTCTCACTGGACACTGCTCACTCAGATACCATCTCTGCAAAATGGGCATATTGGACAGTGGGACATGCAGATTCTGCGATGAGGCAGATGAGACGTCAGAACATATTATCTGCAATTGCAGAGTAATTGTTCGGCAACGCCATAAATATCTGGAACAGGTATTCCTTGATCCTGATCAGATTACAAACCTAGCTCCAAAACGGATAATGGACTTTCTTAGAAGCCTAGACCTTTTGGACTAAAATATAGATGTAGGGTATACACAAAAGATCTTATAGGTCGCAGTGTAGTAAGGTCAACTGGGCCAATCGACCCCTTCTGCAATCTACAATTTGGACCCTAATGAAGAAGGGTTGAATATTTTTGACTGAAAATTTAAACTGTTCTTACCACATCCAAAAAGTAAGCCAACATCACATTTTCATCAGCACTACTTTTCAAATTGTGTTGTTTACGCCAGTTGCAAAACAGCGCATATTATTTTTCATATCTTTTCGCAGACTTAACTGGAATGATGTGCCCTATCATCGCCTCCGCATCTAATTTCAGAAAAATTCTTGTCTGCGGTAGTTTCTTTCTATATTGAATTTCGCTCATCTTTCGATGGCGTGGTTTTCTGCCTGAAAGATGCTTGGCTCCAAAAAACTCCTATTGCAGTTTACTTTTCTAACTTGGAATCGTCCGCATACCACTTTATGGTATTACTCAACTTTGTGAGGAATTTTCTCACAAAGCGATAGAGGGTTTTCTCTGATAATTCCCTCTTTGATCATCCTGTATATTGTTTTCTTCCTTATATTCTTTAGCTGAATGTGTAGAGCGGTCAAGTTTAAAACTCCATTGCTTCAGTGATATATGTACAGGCTAGTCTTCTTAATGTTGTCATGTAGATCCGTTGCAGAATACGTGGGTTGCATCCTTAGTATTTCCTAGCAATGTTCCTGCACATCATGAGGACCTTGGTGGTTTTCTGTATTACTGTATTCGTGTTTATTCCACAGTACACACATGATTTTTAAACCAGGTTCCTTTTTGCTTGTGAAGGATGTTTACTCTCACCGAGTGACATTATTGACTGTTAATGTGCCATCACTTGGCAGCTTTGCCATACCATTTTTTAACAGATTCATTGAAATTCGATTTAGATGGCCTAATCGACGGTGCCACATACTCTGCGAATCTCCAACTGCCATTGCTTGCAACTCAGAAGCTGTATCCAAACGAAACATGCCATTTATATTACTTGCAGTTCCAATAATACTTTTTGAATTAATTTTAAAATTTTTGTCTAAAATCTTGCAGCCAGTTTTATCAAAAAGTAAAACATTTCCCTTTTTGACCATTTGATCGACAGATAGTAAATTAATTTTCAACAAAACGTACATCTTTTGCAGTTACTATTTCATTTGAACTTAAACGTATGTCTATATTTCCTTTTCCTTGACATAACAGTTTGGTACCATTTGCAATCGACACACATTGATTTCTGTTATTCTCGAAATTTGAAAACAAATTCCTGTTACTGGTCAGGTGCGACGTAGCTCCAGAATCTATAAACCAATCCATGTTTGGAACTTTACTTCCTTCTTCATCCAAGTTAGTGTAAAAAGCCTTTTTATTTGAATTTGAAAAGAAAATTAAAGTTATTCGAACCGACAATGGAAAAGAATATGTAAATAAAGAAGTCAAAAGTTTCTTAAGTCAAAATGGGATTGAGCATCAAACAACGATTTGTTACACTCCAGAACAAAATGGTGTAGCAGAAAGACTTAACCGAACACTTGTTGAAAAAGCAAGATCTATGTTGCATGATTCTTCTTTAGCCAATGAATATTGGGCAGAAGCAATAAATACTGCAAATTATTTAAAAAATAGATCTCCTACTAAAGCACTTTGCAAGAAAACTCCAGTAGAAATGTGGACTGGAGAAAAGCCAGATCTATCGCATTTAAAAATTTTTGGTAACGATGTTATGATTCATGTACCTAAAGAGAAGAGACAAAAATTGGATTCGAAGTCAAAGAAAGCAATATTTGTAGGATATTGTGAAGAAAGCAAAGGTTACCGGCTCATAGATCCTGAAAATAAGAAATTGATAAAATCTAGAGATGTAGTTTTCTTTGAGTTTCCAAATTCTAAAGAAAATTCAGTTTTGGCCGAACAACAATTTTCTAAAGATGATAATCACCAACAATTCATCATTAGAGAAGTTGCTGTTGAAGAAGGGGAAAATAATGAAAATTGTAGTGAAACATCGGATTCAGAAGAAGATTTTATTAATATACCTGAAAATTTTTGTGAAAATATTGAAAATGATGCAGAAGTACCAGAAGCAGAAGACGTAGACGAAGTTCGCAGGTCTCAAAGAACGAAAAGTAAAAATGAAAAATATTTTAATTCAGATTTTATTACATATGAAGCAAATTTATGTAGTAAAGAAGAAGCCTAGAATAAACTAAAGAAGGGGTGTTAGAGTATATTATGTTCATTAGTAGGTTATTTGGTTGTTATGCATATATGTTTATTGATTTGTATGAGATTAATTTTGGCAAGGGTTTTGTTATCTAAATTATTGTTTGGGTATGAAAATTGAACGAAAAGAAGATGGTTCAGTTACTCTTTCTCAAGAGAAATACATTGAAGATATTTTGGAAAGATTCAAGATGAGCGAATGCAGAGGTACATCAACTCCTAGTGATGCTAATCAAATACTTACCGCTGATATGTACCCTAAAAATAATGAAGAAATGAAAGAAATGGAGAACATTCCATATCGTGAAGCTGTTGGCTGTCTCCTTTATGCTTCAAACGGAACTAGACCAGATATAGCACATGCAGTAGGTGTGGTGAGTCGCTTTTGTAATAACCCTGGAAAGGTTCATTGGCAAGCAGTGAAACGAATTATGAGATATCTCAAAGCAACTAAATCTATGAAGTTAATTTTTAAGAAAAATGACGATGATTTAAAAGGGTTCTCTGATTCTGATTGGGCTAACGATAGAGACGATCGTCGGTCAACAACGGGTTTTGTGTTTCTTTTATCTGGAGGAGCGATTTCATGGAATTCAAAGAAACAACAAATTACGGCTATTTCAACTTTAGAAGCTGAGTATATGGCTGTTAGTTGTGCAGCTCAAGAACTGATATGGTTAAAAGGTTTACAAAATGAAATAATTGGAACTTCTACAAGAAAATGTATAACACTTTTCTGTGATAATCAGGGGATGATGAAATTTGCAGAAAATCCCATTGTGTCACAAAGAGCCAAACATATTGACGTTAAACATCATTTTATTCGAGAGAAGATCGAAAATAAAGATTTTGAATTGAAATATGTTTGTTCTAAGGAAAACGTAGCTGATTTTCTAACAAAGAGTTTATTTAAACAAAATTTTGAAAATTGTGTAAGAAGAGTTGGTTTATTTTTAGAAGAAAAAGAAGAAGCCTAGAATAAACATTAGAGTATATTATGTTCATTAGTAGGTTATTTGGTTGTTATGCATATATGTTTATTGATTTGTATGAGATTAATTTTGTCACTGTTACGTTTATATTAAATATACAGTTTTTTATCTAAAGCTAAACATTTTATTCAAACTGTGGAATTAGCTCTGCTAACAAGCTTGCATTTAAAGCAGTAAAAAAGGTCCACACAACACGCGACGCGGTAAGAAAGCCGCAATTGTTTTTACCATAGGTACATAGATCAACAGAGAGAGACTGGACTGCACAGAAAATTGAAGAATTCAGAGACAATAGTGGGATATTAACTCTACCAAAAATAGCAATAAATCTATTGACATAACCTCACTTTAATACGTGTTTATTCAATTTGTATAGCTGGTATTAGAGGCCGTGGATTCTGAGTAGACCCGTGACGTCGTAAATAGTTGCACACAACTGAATAACTGCTATAATTAAAATACACTAAACTAAATAATATAATTTAAAAATAAGCAAAATTTACTGCGCTATTCAAAGAGACAATACGACGTAAACGGCGGACTGACCAGAATGAATCAGTAAGGGCTGCAATAATTAGTATAGTTAATAGGACAATTTTCAAACACAAATTTGTGTACTGCACCGGTTGACGTCACAGGTCTACTCAGAATCCACGGCCTCTACTTGTTTCTTAGACTGTGCTAGACTTCTCTATAGAATTATATCAAAATGGTGTTGTTTTTCATGGTATAAACAATATACACATTGAAAAATTCACTTATTTATATGAAAATCCAATTTCATTGAAAGTATATGTCAGGACTACCAATCTGACAATTGATGTCACGATTTTTTCGGTCTATTGGCGATCTTCACGGAGTGGGCGCCATCTGCATTTGGAAATTTGTACGTAAATCTCCAGGAAAACAAACATTTTGTCACAAGGCAAAATTATTATATTTTTGTTGTTGTATATTTTGTTCGATTTTTTTGTTTTAATGCCAAAAGCATAGCTTTGATGTGAGTAGTAGGCATTGTTTTTCCCGAAACTATCTAAAACATGGAAAATTAGACTGAAAATCAGAAAACCTATTACTAAATATATGTAAGTTTGCAGTGAAGTTACTTTAGAGGATTACACACTTGGTAAAATAATTTTTGTTAACACAAATGTTATGTTAATGTGGATAAATGACCTTTGCTTTATTTTCCCGGAGTTTTGGAGCCCCACCTGGTCACAAATTGTCGTAACCTTTCTACTAATTTACCCAATAAGATATTTCTTAATCGGTGCTACACATATTTACACAGAATTTTTAATATAAAGACCATGATTGTTAATTTTTTACTAAAAAATTAATATATCTTAATCTTTTATCTACATCCGCCAATTTTTACGAATATCTTGTAAGTATTATTCAAAATATAGGTAGCGTAAGATCGCGTTAAAACTTTTTTTATATTTTACCTTTAGTCATTTCCAACGACCAACCTCTAATTTTAACGGAACAATTTACTTTTAAGTCCAGTCCTAATTCTACATAAGGAATAACTTCAAATCCTAAACAAGTACCCCATATTGGATAAAAAGTTCCTCTGTCATTGGATATTTTGGCTAACTGATATAATGTCCGAGCGGTATCACCGTAACCACCAGGTTCTACAAAAGAAGCATCGCCTCCTGGGAAGAGTACTCTGAAATTGAAAGCTGCATTTAATACATAGGCAAAATCTTTGACCAGAAGCCCACATGGAATCCAGACATCCAAAAAATCATACAAAGTAATGTCTACAATTGCCCCTGAGAGGCGTAGACAGTTGTGTGGGAACTCAACACAAAGATGAACTTTTGTCAACCTATGATTCAGGAAAAAAAACCAACAGGTTGGGGTTATTCAAATGCTTAGAGGGCTTGCCCGAGCATCACGGGAGTAATTAGTACAGCCCCAACGGCAGTGTTAGAGATTTTACTAAACTTACCACCTTTGCATATTTATAGGGAAGCTATGTCACTAGTACATAGGCTGATGCAATAAGCTGTAAGCTAGGAAAAGTTTCATCAGGAAATAAAAGCAGACCATGTTTTAGGGCTGCTAGGTTTAATTTTAATAATAGTTTTCAGGAAAGGACCAAAAAAAGCTTTGGAAATCGGTTCACCTGTAGAAGATGGAAACTTTTTTTGGTACACGGATGGCTCCAAAACTGTTGTGGATACAGGGGCTGGAATATACATCACAAAGCCAAGGACATAAATATAGCTATAACTAGGGAAGTATGTATGATATGTATGGATATATTGGATTAAAAAGTAAATCCTATTACATCTTACAACTCTTTGTTACGAGCTCACCTGGTATTAATTTTAACTCGAAAAATATCAGATTCAAAGCAGATTTATTTAAAGTAAAAGTCCAGTTTAGTTTGAATGTTTTTCCATGGTTTTTTCCAACTGAAATCTGCCATAGAATTCAGCCAATTAACAAGTGTTTAAAATTGGTAGATTCGGGGCCACTGTGTCCGAGAGAATGCAGCTGGCACTGAGGATTACCGAAAAATGGTGCAGACAAGAGGGATTGTCAACTAATCCGGCAAAAACCTCCGTGATAGCGTTCACCCTCAGAAGGAACCTTGACTTGAGGGAACTTCGTATGTGGGGCCAAACGCTAAAGTTTAAAGGGGAAGTCAAATACCTAGGGGTAACCCTAGATAGCAAACTAACCCTTTCCAACCACATTAGAAACACAACAGATAAAGGCCTAAGAGCTCTCTGGGCATGCAGAAGAGCTGTGGGCAATACGTTGGGGCTTAAACCCAGTATGATGCACTGGCTTTATACGAGGGTGGTGGCACCCATCATAACCTATTGTTCTGTTGTGTGGTGGCATAAAGCGAGATGCTCAGTAGCATCTAGACAGCTAGGCAGGGTACAGAGAGTAGCCTGTCTAGCCATAACCGGGGCGATGAGAACAACGCCCACGGCGGCCCTGGAAGCTATGCTGGGACTACCTCCACTACATCTTATTGTGGAAAGGGAAGCACTGGCAGCTGCTTACAGGCTGAAAATAAACAACGAATGGGGCAGGGCGATCCCTAGGTACCATTTCACAATCTCGAAAGAGATTGAACATAATCAATTACTGAGCATGCCCTCAGATAGAATACCTATCTGCTACGACCTTTCCAAACCATATACGGTTCATATTCCGGATAGGGACGAAGCTCGTGCCAAGACTAGGAAACAACATGAATCCGTTTGGTACACAGACGGATCCAAAACAAGCACCAGCACTGGGATTGGAATCTACAATGAAAATACAGGGAAGACGTATAGTCTCAACCTGGGTTCAGTAGAAACTATCCTGCAAGCTGAAGTGGTTGCCATCAACACATGCTCGGAAATCATCCTGAACGAGACAATCCCTAACAGGACTGTCAGGATCAGAAGTGATAGCCAAGCAGCTCTCAAAGCAATAGAGAGCGTACACACTGCGTCACGAACAGTGAAGCACTGCCAAGGAACTGTAGCTGAATTGGCACAACGCCACAAGGTTATCCTTGAATGGGTACCAGGACACACAGGGATTCTTGGAAATGAAAAAGCTGACCTCCTAGCCAGGGAAGCTTCAGAAGGAACCCTGATCGGACCTCTTCCCACATGTGGGGTCTCATACCAACATGTAAGGGAAACAATAGAGGAACGACTAAGGGAACAACATAAGAAACTCTGGATGGAACTGCCTGGACTCAGGCAATCCAGATTATTCATAACAGGTCCATCCAGGGAGAAAACTACAGAACTACTCAGCCTAAGTAGAACCCAATTGAGAAAGGCAGTGGGACTGCTTACAGGACACTGCCATCTCCGAAAACACATGAACATAATAGGACTCGCTGAGGACCCATTATGCAGAAAATGTGGTGAGGAAGACGAAACTCCTCTTCACGTAATATGTCACTGTCCGAGCCTTAAGTGGCTTAGACAGAGACACTTTGGCATTCAGTTTCCTGAGCCAGAGGAAATCGTGAAAGCGAATATCAGGGACATTCTAGAATACATGAAGGAAACGAACCTGGTATGATTACTTCAGGGGGGTACAATGAGCCTAGAGCTCCAGTACATGCATGAAACGCACCCCAGAAGAATAGGATAGGAAGTGTTTAAAATAAAATTAAGATAATGTTTTTGACGATATGAAAATTTTGGAACTGATTGAATTTGGTTTTCCTCTAAAAATACTATGAAACGCTCAATCTTAAAACTTTTAATGAATTAACATTCTTTTATCGTTTTTAGTTATAAACAAGGACAGCTTTAACTTGTTGTTGTTGAGGAAGAAGAACTATGATTTATTTTGTAATGGCAGCTAAAACCATATACACAAGACTTTACACTGATTTTATCAATAAGTTTGTGTTATTTTAAGAAATAGCCTCAATCACAAGAGGGCATTCAGTCTTTTAATTTATTTAAACTTATTACGGGGTCTATTCTGTAACTATGCCGTTAAATTTTAAAGGCCGTTAAAAATATATATTTTAAAGGTCCGTTAAATAATAATATCGGAATAGGTATTCTGTAGGCCCAGTTTTTAGAGGACCATTAAAAATATATAATTTTAAAGGATGCCGTTAAAAATAGTGTACAACATTTGGCAACATTGATATACGTTAGCTTTGTCAATCAAAGAAAGCAAAAAAGAAGAAATTCCAACCTATAATATTGAAATATAATTAAATTTGTGGTTTATTTTAATATTTTTGTACTCAAACAATTATTTGAATTTGTCTAGAGCTAAAAGAATAACAAGAAAACAATGGGAATATTTTATAAGTTTCCTATTAGAAAAAAAAATTTGATGGGCAGCAAGATAAAACCTATGGACTTATTTAAATTAAATGAACTGTTGAGATGAATTACAACGAAATTAAGTAGTCTGTGTTCACCTAAAACAATAAACCAGTAGAAAGATGTAAGTATTTAAAAAAAAAAACACTGTACTTCTGTTTTATAATACACTTAATCAAGGCTATCATTATATAAAATACTATTATAATATTTAGTTTAACTGGACCACCTCCTCCTATGCCTTCGTTGGGGACCATATTTGATGTAACATTTAACTTAATAACATATAAGTTAGAAGAAAGACTACTGGCCCTTTTAACTATTAGTGCAGAAGGAGCAGATTTAGTGGAGGCTGGAATCTCTCTTAAATAATTCAGTTGAAGAAATACCAGACACATTTTATTTATAAATATTGAGTATGATACTATACCTACTTATAATGAGACCCAAAATACACCTTCATATAATGAAGCTGGCAATGCACCTATAATATATGATGAGACTGTAAACATAGTAAATACCTATTAAGAAATATTCATAGTATTTTTAAACTCTTTCAAAATTAATTAATATTTATTCATTTAATATTATTTTAAGGAATTCTCAACCAAGGAAGCACCTTAATTGGAAAAAGTAAACTTGCCTCTCCCTGTTGAAAATGTATCAAGAGAAGAAAAAAAATATAATACAAAGGAAGAGGGTTAAAACTAGAAAAGTTTGTGCTGAACATGCAATAAACTCACACAATAAGCAATTGCAAAATTTAGCAAATTTGCAATTGCCTGCTCTATTAGATGTTTAGCACAGTTTTAAACCAATTGGCTAAAAACAAGTAGAAAAGAGACAAAAATAGTGTTATTCATGTTGTTACTTTCAGATCAGTATTTTTGTTTGTCTGCCAGGAATTTTATGATTGTTTATAATTTAAAATAAAATGTTTTTATGTTTTTTAATAAATATTTTGTTATAATAGGTTTTGTTATAATTATACAATTATTATAATAAATAATCAAACATTTTATTTCAAAAATTCTTATAAATTGGTACTTTTTAACAATTATATTAGCATTATTAATTCATAAAATATTGCTGCATAATCATATCCCTTATTTATTGACACCTTGCTTGCCAATTGTTGTTTCTATGAATATTATTATCCTCATTGTGATCATCTAAATCTACTTTTTCTTCTGCAACACTATTATCTTTTAAAATTTCTCTAACAAATATCAAAATACGCCATTTTAACACTCCTTTATTTTTTAAAGCTTTGCTTTAACATGCCTCTAAATAATACAATTTTAACGGATTGTTTTAACGGAATCCTTTAAAATTTTAACGGAAATTTAGTTAGTGAATACCAAAATAATATTAACGTCCGTTAAAATCTTAACGCCCTCTAAAATTTAACGGAATGGTTACAGAATAGACCCCTACGATGTTTATGTATCTAATACAAAAAGATTATAGGATCTGTACAAGTTATTGATTTAATTTCATTTTAATTTACAAGAATGCTTACCCGTTGGTATAATTAATGACTCTTTCATAATAATCTCCTGATTGATTAGTCCTAAAAAAAGAAAAACCTTTTACAGAAAAATGCATTTAGTTGAAAGTTGCATTGTATTTATTAATCGGTATTTAATAAGAGGCTTGAACATATTCTAACATTATTTATAAATTTGATGACTACTGTAAATCAATAATGACTGAAACGATTTTAAATGACTTTTCACATTGTTACGAGGTCATCACGAAAGAAATTTTATAATACCACCACGACTAGAGCACAAGAAAAAATGAGGATATAGTTTTTCTTGGATTGTCTACATCATTGCACAGTTATGCTGTGCTAAACCTAAACCTAAATCACACTGCTTAGTTACAAAGCTTCAAAATCTAAATGTGGTTATTTTTTTTAAATTGTTTTGGTTTATTTTATTATTTTGATAATCTAAATGTTAACTGCCTATTTTTACTTCTTTGAATAATGCTGCTATTTTTAGTTAAAGAAAGTATTACAAAATAAATACCCTTAATATCCCATTACTTATTTTGATTTTATTAAGCATAACGTAAATTATTTAATCCTTGATAATAATTGTTCCACGCCATATCCTCCATATCGCCGTTGTGTTTATAGAACACACACTTGTACTTTCAATAGAGCACTAGACGGTTATGAACATTATGCTATAAGCTACTTTATCAGGGTAAATGGTTGACCTGTTATACATAGTAAAGGTATTAGGAAAGACTTAGAGGTTCTGGGTTATCAGTTGATTCATGCTGCCCAATTCTAAATTTATACAGCGTCATCCCCCCAAAATTTGCTAAACTGTTATAAATTCTCTCAGATACAATGATGATGTGCTCATAATATACGATATTTTATATTAAGCATTAGGTGGTAATTTATACTTGAGAACATTTAGCTTTATTAACCTGGCAACATGGCAGCATACATCTAAACAAAAAAAGAAAGAGAATAACATAACATGTTGCCAAATTTCTAACGAATATTTAGAAAACGTTTTAAATGAGGGTCAAAAATTAATTTAGTGGTTTTACTACTCTGCTAATTCTGAGATAATCATCAGGAACGTGTCCTATGTTTATTAATGAGATGGAGTATTCATTTCGAAGGAGTTTTTGGCATCAATCACTATTTTATGAAGACACTAGAACATCAACCGACTAATAACAGACCAATAACAAGTGACGTCATCATGAATACAAATTGGCGCCTGATTTTTTAAAATAGGTTATGAAATTTCATGATTTCGAACAACGAATAGGCTCATAAATTGCATTTATAATAGTTTTGATGGGATGCAAAAGTTAATTAGGGTCTGTAACAATACGATGATGTAGCTCAAAGTCCAATATTCAACATCAGTTCAAACGACTTGATAATGCGTGTAATTGGCATTATCGTAAATAAATAAAAAGCACAAACAAAGTAAAATCCAAATAAAATGTTTATAACTACAAAAAGAACCATACAGGGAATTAACAATAATGTTTGCTATAAATTTTGTTGCATTGCCCTGTTGTCATTTAACCCGTTGACAGCTTTGAAGAAGGACAGATTTTGTCAAAGGAAAAATGGAAGAAAGTAAGAAGATTGCATCTTTCTGGATACGTGTCATAGGAAGGTTGACAAAAAATTTGCTTCGCTTGATATTCATGTTAGAGTGAACACAAGTTTATTATATCTAATAAATCACATGGCGTTGATAGCTTGTCCTTTGATAAGAAAATAATAATAATAATAAAATGATGAAATGTACAAGTACCTAGAAATACAGCAATATAAGGCTATACAACACACAAAAATAAAGGAGCGCTTAAAAACCAAGTTAACACAGAGGCTTAAACAGGTATAGCCTTTCCAATAATAATTGCAAAAATCCATTTAAGAGTGTCATGCAGACTACCAGTCTAGAGAGAGCTTGGTTCCGATGATACAGAGTGGATGTTTAAAGGGGGAAATATGTCTTTTTCATGCCATTCTTTCTACTTTGAAGCCTAGTAAACTAACTCACTCTGTATGACACTATGGATTTTAGCAATCAATATTGGAAAGACTATACTGAAATCTTCACTCAACTTAAGAAACTTAACCACAGCTGTCAATACATACGTGATCACGATCGTCATATATACTATGGGCGTGGTCAAGTGGAGTCAGACTGACCTAGATGAACTGTACAGGAAAGTTAGAGTGCAGATGACAACGTACAGAAACCACCATCCGAAGAGCTCGGTGAAAAGAATGTACATACCACGCAAAGAAGGAGGATTGTGCTTTATTAAATTATCAGATATGAATGCAAGGGAAATCACATCAATGCGCTCAAATTTCAAGAAAGAGGCAGAAAGCTCCGACTTACACCACGCTGTGAGCACTTCAGATGATGAATACACCCCGCTGAACCTGAAGCATGAAATCTACATACCAACCACAACTTTACAAAAAAGGAGAGGAACCTGAAAGAGGAAAGCACTGCATGGGAGGTACCTGGACTCAAATATTGCAGACCAAAAATGGTCAAACTACTATCTATGTACTAGTCAACTGTTTTCCGACCCGGAGGGGACATACAAAGAATTACATCAAGTATATCATCAGGGATGATAACATACAGGATGACAAATGCAGAGTATGTTGAAGACACGACGCAGTTGGAAAAATAGTTCATCATGCCGTGGCTGTAAAATACAAACTTGTCCCACAAGGAGTATACGACCACAAGTACGAGCCACCCAGTTTATTACTTAATCAAGATTTTAAACTATACTAGGATAGATCGATTCTGACCGACCGAACAACATTTGCTAACCGACCAGACCTGCTACTATGGGACATCAAGCAAAAGAAGGTGTGGATAGCAGACTTTGCCGTGGTAAATGATAACAACCTGGAGACCAGGAGACAATGGAAGCTTCAACAAGTGACAATACTACCAATGATCTCGTCAACCACTGGTATCATACCTCATAATTTTAAAAGAAAGAAAGAAATACCTGACGAAACTGGAACTCGGGGAGACGATAATAGCCAAGTTGCAAAAAACTGCAATCCTGCACATGGACATCTACAAAGTACACCCTACCATAGTTGCTTTTCTTGAAGCCCCAGTGAAGCAATGGCAAACAAGCCTTCAAGTCAGTACTTTATAAAACTAAAGAAATTTTATTCACAGAGGAATATTCTAAGGAGACTCACTTGGTACAATGTGGTTCTGAATCCACTTTCTACCATGCTCAACGACGAAAAATATAGCTTCTATCTTAAGATTAATAGAAACACCAGCTGCACCGTTCCCATCTTCTTTATATGGATGATATAAAAATATTTGCTTCTAGTCAACAACAAATTCAACAATTTCTGGATATAGCCGAAAGATTTTCCAATATGAAATTTGGAGTAGATAAGTGCAGAATCCTAAACATCAAGAAGAAAAAAACTGTCAATGGAGATGTTGCGCTGCCTAATGGAGATATAATCGCTGCCATGTATGTCTCTTTTCTTTTCTCTGGTCAGAACACACCTAGATGATTGTCCTCCAGTGTGGTGACTTATAAAACAAAACTAGAAGCTGTTTCTTCTTCTTTTCTCTTTTTAAACATTCCTGCCCTAGAGATTCTCAGACATTTTCAGACACCACTGTATTGATAAAAAATGTTTATTTAAGTAATGTTATTTTGAGACAACCTGTAATTTTTTATGTGTTATAAACGTTTGCCTTATTAGCAAAAATTTAAACAGTATAAAATCAATATATTAAATTAAATTAAATTCAAATTATTTACCATACGGGGATGACTTTTGCTCCTGCCAATTCCACAAATTTAACGTAGGATGCTGCTATGAATGTATCGAATCCATATTCTTCAGTGGTTTGAGCTAATATTCCAATAACTGGAACATCTGTGGCATCGTTTAAATAAAAAATTGATAAAAATACGAATATTCGCAACATTTTGTTTGATTGTCACGATCAAACTAAGTGTTTTAATACTTTTTTATGATATTTGAAAAATGGCAATACTCCTGACTGCAGAGCTGGACTTTAATTTACAATTCAACTTTTTAATCATTGATATATTCAATTTTGTTTTTTTATTGGCCGATACAAAGTAGTGGAAATTATTTATCCTAGGAATATAAATACAACTCTGTTATTAGGAGTAATAATGATAACAATATACCTGAGTTATCTAAAATATGGCTTATCAACAGAAAAATTCATGAATCACGATCACGTACTCTTACAAATTTTAATATATTTACTCATAACAATCTTTTCATGTATCGATTAAAGAAGTAAGGGGCATTTTTTCGTAGATAATTTATTATTGTCCTAATTACTGTTTATGTTGATGATATACTTTAAACAAGTCAAAATGAACACAGTATCAAAGAACTGAAAACTTGGATAATGCCGGATTTTGTCTAGGAGTTGAATTTAAACGTAAAGATAACATAATTTTGACTCAAAAAGGTTATGTGAAAGATATTCTTGAGCATTTCAATATGACAGAATGCAATGTTGGCACAGCTTTAGATCCAAATTAAAAATTGAGTAAAGCCATTACAACAGCAACTGACGAAGAAAATCAGTTACCATATCGACAATTGATTGGAGCTTTGACCTATTTAGATGTAACTGCAAGACCAGATATAAGTTATCTGGGAAAATTCAATAACTGCTTTAAAAAAGGCACAAATGAGCATGAGGCTTGTATTTTCTCCCGATAAAAGCAACATTGAAGGGTGTGGATGCTGACGGGAAATTCAGTTGATGATAGACGTTCCTATACAGGATATGTATTTTTATTTTCTGGAAGTCCAATATCCTGGGATTCGAAAAAGCAGAAAACTGTTGCCTTATCATCTACTGAAGCAGAGTACATGGCACATACTGAAGCACCCAAAGAAGCCATTTACCTGCAACGTTTTGTAAGTGAATTGGGGTTTGATTGAAGAAGAAGATTAGCAGCTTTAGATCGAGGGGAAGTATTAGAAATAGTGTCCTTAGATGCTTTCTACAGCTATCAATTAATTTGTTTTGTTGTTTATTTAATAGACGTCAATAATTTTATGTAATTTTGCATTGTTCATTACTGCTTTATCTCTGCTTCACCTATAAGATGATTGCGAAAAATCGTAAGCTTTTAATTAAGCTTAATTGCTTTGTGCAATTTTATTGGAATGGCCTCAACGGGTGTGTTTTTAAAACACATTAATACTCAAAACAAGAACAACCTAGAGAAAATAAAATATTATATTTTTGTGTTATTGACGAGGTGCGTTCACTTCTCATTGTTAAGATATTACTCGTATGCAGAAATCTTGAATAAATTTTTGCCCTGAGGATGTCGAAATAAATCGACGAAACGTCAAAGTTTGATTGGTTTCTTTATATGTCTGTCCTCATACCCGTTTGCAAATTTATTTTCAAATAAAGGCTATGCCAATACTACATAGACTACTAAATAGACTATATTAAGCTAATGTTTAATGAAAATGTTCTTTAAAACCAAAATTTCATATAATTATCAAAATTCTGCTCCTGATTTTGAAATTATTGCGTTCCTTTGCATTTATCTCATTCTGAAACATCTCCATTAGTGCGTTAATTTTATTATAAAATGGCGGTAAACGAAACTACTTGCATTTTATGGCCTGGAGACAATCAAATTAGACGTTACATGGTTCGCAAATTGTATTGACGAACAAATTTAGTCACTTAGAGTAAAAGTTAGTATTGTTTTATGTGATTTAAATGTGGGTAAATTGCGTTAGATGAACTCTGTAAAGTAGATAAAGGTGAATATTTTTT
Source organism: Ophraella communa (assembly GCA_035357415.1). Classification (NCBI taxonomy): domain Eukaryota; kingdom Metazoa; phylum Arthropoda; class Insecta; order Coleoptera; family Chrysomelidae; genus Ophraella; species Ophraella communa. Next base: position 45,338,561 of record CM068985.1, on the reverse strand, counting down.
AATTAATTATTAAATACGCAAACTGGGCGATGGAGTTGTTATTGAACAAATGTAAACCTCTATAATTTAGTACAGTAGCTTCTTTTAAAAAGCAAATCACCATGGCGTTACTGAGGAGTAATTTACACATCACACTGTGAATTTTTCTGTTGGAATATACCAATTTTAGAATTCCTAGAATTCCGCAAAGCAGGGCATTCTGAGAGTATGTGTATTGAGGTTTCATCTTCTTCCTCACAGAATCTGCACTTTGCTTCATCTGCTAACCCTAGTTTCTTCATGTGGCTTTTTAACCGGCAATGCCCGGTTAGTATTCCCGTTAAAATTCGGAGCCTTTTTTTACTGAGGTTGAGGCAGAGATCTCTTCTGGTCATAGTTCCCCAGTAGTATCTTAGATTGCTTCAGTCCTCCCAGCTGATTCCAGTACTTGTATTTTTCCTTCTCCATTTCTTCCCTTAGTTTTCCTAAGATTACTCTACTGCTGATCCCACAGGATGGTTCTGGTCTCAAGTGTGGGGTTTCAGCTCCTTTTTTTGCCAGCTTGTCTGCTGTTTTGTTCCCCTCTATTCCTATGTGTCCTGGGACCGATAGGAGGGTGACAGTGTTCTTCTGGCCTAGTTCATTTAGTTTGCCTAGGCATTCCCAAACCATCTTCGAACTGATTATATTTGAGCTCAGCGCTTTGATGGCTGCTTGACTATCCGACATGATCACAATCTCCTGTCTGCGATAGTTTCTTCCAATATTGAGTTCCACACATCTTTCGATGGCGCGGACTTCTGCTTAAAAGATGCTTGGGTATGTGTCCAAGCTTTCTGAGTATTTCGCTCTTGGTCCAAAAACTCCTATCCCAGTTCCCTCGTCTAGCTTGGAAACGTCCGTATACCACTTTATTGTATTCTGGTTTAAATTCTGTATGGTGTCTTCATCCCATTCAGATTTATTACTCAATGAATTTTCTCACAAAGTTGAATTTCTTTGGCATATCATCTTGAGGCATTTCCCAAGTTTGATCAAAATGAAGTGATCGAGGTTTTTCCCTGATAATTCCTTCTTTGATCATTCTATATGTCGTTTTCTTCCTTACACTTTCTAACAGAATGTGCAGTGGGGTCAAGTTTAAAATCACCTCCATTGCAGCAGTGGGGCAAGTTCCCATTGCTCCAGTGATACATGAACAGGCTAGTCTCTGAATCTTCGAGAGATTTTTCCTCATCGTACTCAAATTAGCCCTTGCGCCCCAAGCCACTGCCGCATATGTGATTATTGGTCTCACTTATTGCTGTGTACATCCATTGCAGAATACGTGGGTTGCATCCCCAGTTCTTTCCTGCAATGTTCCTGCACACCATGAGGGCCTTGGTTGCTTTGTGTATTACTTCGTCTTCGTGTTTATTCCAGAGTAACCTGCTATCTAGGATTAGCCCTAGATATTTGACCTCTGTTTTCCACTCGACGATGTTCTCCCCTATTCTTATGATTATTAAGATGTCGTCAGACTCTGAAGACTCTGAAGAGGAGTTTAGTATTACTTCGCCAGAAATAGTAGAAATGGCAGCAGCTACACTGGATAATTTATTACCAGAAAAGTCTAAGGACCGCTAGGAACAAGTTTATGGAGTATTTATGAATTGGCGGCAAGATAAAAAAATAAAATCATTTTCTGAAAATGTTTTAATGACATATTTCGGAGAGATAACAGAAAAAGTATAGTACAAAACTCGTGTTGTAATACACCATATTGAACTAGCTCTTCCATTTTGCATACGAATAATAGCGTATTTGGATTCTCTATTACATAATCCATGCTTAAAATTTACAAAATATTGCGGTAACATGAAACGTTTTTTATTGCTGTAATCCCTCAGGCTCTTCCAATGAATAAAAAATGTATATTGGTAGCGCGAATTTTAATTTTTGCCCTCAGAATTAAACCAAAAGGAAAGAATTCATTCTTTCTGTTGCTTTGCCAGCTGCGAGCTTTTAGTAGATAATTTCGTCCTTATAACAAGAAACATGGTGCAATAGTTCAGTGATAAACGATGTTGGCATTAATAAATTTTAATTACTACAAAGCGGCTGAAAAATGGAGCATGACAAGGGTTGAAACGTCGGTCGGAGATGATCTCGTAAGCTCGCGAAGGACTATGCGTTACTGTTTTACATCATAAATCACGTCATTGTTACGTCAGACGAGAGTCTGCCTAAACGGAATGTGCAAGGATGTTTCATTTGCATAGATGTTGTTGGTTTATGGTCCTGATTGAATTAAAAATATTGGAAATTGTTTAAAAAGAGCAAGGAAATTGTTGAAAAAATATTTTATTGGATGTTAAATTAGTTTTTAAACCATTTCACGTAGATTGGTTACTTTGTATCTTATTTGTAAACGTCAGTTTCCAAAAACACAATATTAATCAAGAAAGTTTATTTTATCAAGTCATTAACTCGTAAAATTGACAGTTAACTTGCAAAATTATTACAAGTTAGTAGTATTATTCACCGAATACGGAACTACGAATAGAAATTAAAGCAAATATACTCCCGCCAAAACTTATTAATATTTTTAACACAACCATAGGATGGCGCTGATCGTTGCGTCTACTCATTTTAATTGTTCTATTTTTCGGAAGAGGTCTCTCTACTAATACTATTAACGACAATACTTTTTAATTTAAAAGATCTGTATCAATCTGTATTTGGTGAGAAACAGTTTTAAGAAAATTAAGAAAAGAGACAGTAGTTCTGAGAATCAGGAAAAGAGCAGGAGTTTTGTCTTCAGTTTTTTTAGTTTTGTTGGTTTATATCATCTTTGGTTTTGTGCTTCCAAATAATTCTGTCCCTAAAATGGATTCAAACTATCAACCCCCCTTATTTAAAAGGAAATGTTGTGTACCTACATGTACAAATCGTGAAGGCAAAATGCATCGTTTTCCAAAAAATGAACCAAGTGTGTTTAGTGAGTGGATTTTAAAAATACAGTCTTTAAATTATAAAGACTTGTCAGTTAAAGACATTTAGAAAAAATATGTATTTTGTGAGGAACATTTTTCTAGTAACTGTAAAGTTTTAGGTACCAAAAGAGGTCTTATAAGAACAGCAGTTCCAACTTTAAATTTACCTGGTAAGTGAATAAATCAAATTGTAATTTATAAAGAAAGAAAACCTGTACTAGCAGATCATGCAAACGTTTTTATGCTGAAAGGACTGTATAAACAGTGGAAGCAACCATTAGCTTCTACATTTAGTGAAGGACCTCATAAATCCATGGCATTAAAAAATTTGCTGAAGGTTCTAATCTGCAAATGTCAAAGTATAGGTTTGAAGGTAGTATCGACAGTTTGTGACCAAAGTGAAAATAATGTCGGAGCTATTAGACTGCTAATGAGTGAAACGAAGGAGGAATACTTAAAAGAAAAGAAGAGAATAGAAATTTTGGTTTTGTGATCAATGACCAAGAAATTATTCCCATATTTGATGTCCCTCATATTTTCAACTGTTTGAAAAATAATGATCATTTTTTTATTGTAAACATATATATTTACTTTAGTTTCGTTGAAATATAGCTGTCTATTTTATCGCAGAGTACTTCTTAATGACAGATAGATGGCACTAGATATAAATTTAAGGAATCTGTATTATCGACAATACTTTTTAACACAACCGCTGCTACTCGATGTCGCATACGGATCTAGACAGTAACTAGGTTCTTGCCATTCTATTCGTAGTTCCGTATTCGGTGGTATTATTTACATTAGTGTGATTGGGGTAACTGAAGATATTTTGTTGGTCTACTTGAATCAACTATCAGCTAGATTCAGCCCTAATACTTTATGGGCAAAATGGTCTATGCTGAAAAGCTGCTTGGAAATGAAATTAAATGCCCCTGTTCGCAGGTTTGTTTTCCTTAAAAAAATTATTGAAAAATATGACGTTTAGTTGTCATTTGCAGATTTCAAAAGGTAATTATTGAGATTTTTTTGGAATTTATCTAACTTTTTTACAAATGAGAAAAATATAAAACAATACACGCAAGGTAACGGGTTTTACTGGCTCAAGGAGGTAACTGACTCGCCTGTGGCTATTATTCTATTCTATCTATAATTCTATTCTATATTCAGTAAGAAGAAATCTATACAAAATCTCGTTCTTTAAAAAAATATACTCGATCTATAAGATGGATGACAGCTGACGTTGACGTTTCCTTATAAGCGTTTGTTGCAGGTTAAAATCCATTGTCTTTTTAAATATATTGACTAATGTTGGTGTAGCGGAGTGATTGTTAAATTTTTAGGTACTTTTTACTTATCTTTAACTGGTAAACACTGTTAATAACTTTCATTCTTTTGCTTTCAATTTGATTTTTAAGTTATAATTATAAAATTTTCACCAACAACTTAATAATATACTTTTTTGAAAAATAATCTTTATTATTATTTAACTTCGACTGATCTCCATTCTAACTGATCGCCACCTATTTATAGTCTTATATGTTCGAGAGCTTTCCAATGTGTTTTGGCAAATATTACTTTTTGGGAACATTGCGAATTTTCTTTAGAAAATTACAATGATATACACATACATTGTGTAAAAGCCAAATGGAATAAATTCATTATTTCGGTTACTGTACATATTTATAAAAAATCCCGAAACACGTCAAATTTAAATTATAACTTGACATTCTTTAACGTGAAAATGCAACCCCTACCTTCAACCCCCTTAGAATGACAGGTACAACCCCCAATTTTTTAAATGGGAAGTATAGGATTGTGATCTATCATTGGAAAGGTCTCTTCATTCTCTATTCAAAAATGTTATTGTTTTTAAATTTAATGCAAAAATTAACATAAAAAAAATTAATATCATGTTGTTACTGAAATTCGCTACAATACAATCAAAAACTAAAATGTAATGCAAAACGTAATAAAATGTAGAACACGAAAAAGAACTATGAATGTTAATGAAGTAGATATTCAAAAGTTCTCCGCGAACGTCTTGACAACATCCTAATCTCAAATAAAACTGTCTTCTAACATTATTTAACATATCAGGCGTAATCGACCTAATCGCATGCGTTATTCGTTCTTTCAAGTCCTTTAAATCAGAAGGTTTAGTTTTATACACATGGCTCTTCACATATCCCCATAAAAAGAAATCTAATAATGTAAGATCAGGTGATCGCGCTGGCCATTCAATCGATCCTCGCCTCCCTATCCACCGGTTGGGAAATATTGTATCGAGGTACTGCCGGACATTAAGTTGGTAATGTGGTGGTGCTCCATCCTGCTGAAACCATATCGTATTCGCTGGAACTTGAGGGTTACCTGGATCAGGATATAAATTTGCCAATGTTGGAATGACATCATTTTGAAGTAGTGCCAAATAATTGTTGCCATTCAAGTTGCCCTCAATAAAAAAGGGACCAATGATATTGTTCCCTACAATCCCTGCCCAAACATTAACCTTATGAGGGTATTGAGTGTGTTCTTCTCTCATCCAGTGAGGATTTTCCGTGGACCAGTAGCGGCAATTTTGCCGATTAGCATGACCGTTAAGTAAAAAAGTACACTCATCAGAAAACATAAAGTCTTCTAATTGGATAATATTGTTATCCAACATGTCCATCATTTGCTCACAAAAAAAAGTTCTCCTATCAAAATCGTCTTCCATGAGTTCTTGAGTAGGTATCATCTTATACGGATGCAATTTATTTTCTTTTAATATGTTTGCTATCGATGTATGGCTAGCATTGAATGTAGTGGATGCCTGTCTACTCGATGTATGTGGGTTTTCCTGAAACTCAAGCAACACATCTAACTTGAGTTCATCACTCAGTGCATTGGCAGCTGCTTTTTTTATCTGCCTTACATGACCAAACTCGCGAAACTGCTTTTCTATTTTACTTATTGTTCCTTGGGATATAGGCGGTAAATTAGGAAATTTCTCATGAAATAGGCGAGTTACTTCCTGTTATGTTCGGATGTTATCTCCGTAACCATTTTTCAAAATTGAATTGAACAAACTTTATACTTAAATTACAACAATGACAACTTACATAAAACAATTTACTACTGCTTGTTAAAATAGCGTTGCCACGGAAATTCTTTAAAGCTTTTTAATGGCTACCATCTAAAAACCACATTGCTATGATTTTTGTTCACTTTCTCATTATCAAGACCTAAACGGGAAATAAGTTTTAAGTATATTGTTATAAGTTTCGAGTATATTTTAGCGAATTTCGGTAACAACATGATTTTAATTTTTTTTATGTTAATTTTTGCATCAAATTTAAAAACAATAACATTTATGAATAGAGAATGTAGAGACCCTTCAAATGATATATCACAAGCCTATACTTCCCATTTAAAACCCCCCATTGAGGGGTTGTACCTGTCATTCTAAGGGGGTTGAAGGTAGGGGTTGCATTTTCACGTTAAAGAATGTCAAGTTATAATTTAAATTTGACGTGTTTCGGGATTTTTTATAAATATGTACAGTAACCGAAATAATGAATTTATTCCATTTGGCTTTTACACACTGTATAATATTACTAAGACAAAATAACAATATTCAAAAATTTTACATTGATACCTATCCAAGATTATAATTTAAATTGTCTATTTAATACATAATAAGGGATTTTAACAAAACATACAATAATATTACAAAGAAATAAACTTATTCCATAATCAGATCCTTTTTGCACATCATTGAAATAAATATTTGATATCCTCAAATAGTTACTGACTGTTGATATAATTTCCCAACTTCTGGAAATATTGTTGTATTATCGGCCTGTTGCTGTTTCTCTCTACATACATAAAAAGTCTGAAAAAAAATAAGGCCACTAATCACTTTTTGACACCTTTGACATACGATCCGGGCGCATTCCCATCGAAAATAACGAGCACACTAGCCCCCCAATAAATATTTATATGTCTAGCAAGATTGATGGATTACTCGAAAGCCGAAACGCGGCTACGCCAACATGCACGTCCGGGTCAATTTCCACACGTAGAGAATTCGCAAAACAGAATGAAAAGGTTAACACAACATATTGAATACTGGCGATAAAGAATTGGGCAGTGATCTATTAATAAAAATATCGAATGTGACAATATATAAAAGTATTTGTAATTTTATTATAGTAAAAATACATAAAAATGAGAAATAAGAACTAAATTGAAACAAGAAATGCTAGAATTAAAAGTGCAATCAAACAATTTCAAACAGTCTAAGTTCTTGGGTATAAAGATGGATTTTTTTGGGTTATCTGCTTAAAACGAGGATGCTAGAATATACACCAAAAGCCTTGTATAATTATCCAGAAAGTCGCCATAGTCTTATCACTTTATAAGCCTATCCTCTTCATTCTTAGAACTATAGAGAAACTAGTAGATTATCACATATGATGAAGCAAAAATATTGGGCGATCACCGCTGTACATTTCGCTTATAATTAGGCAAATCTGAAATAACTTCTCTGCAATACTTAACTAAAAGCATTGATAAAACACTAGTAGCTAAAGAAATATCCATTTGCAATTGACATACACCTTGTAAAGAACAATACATTTATGTTAAGGTTTGGATGTAATTAAATATAATAGAAACATGTTACTTTGTCTTAGTGGCAAGATGCACTTGCCTCAGGAAAATTGGGAAAGCATAGGTCTTGAAACCAAACATCAACGGCATGTGCTACATTAAACGAAGTTCAATGACTGTGACGTCTAGGAAGAACAGAAGTAATGACATTGTGCCACACAGTAACAGTGCAGACACTTGAAAAAAGCTTTATACTTACGAAAATAAATGATCCAATACTCTTAATCTTGATCAAATTACATAGCAAAGACTAGCAGATCAAAAAATAACTATTATTATTTACCATTAGACTCTTTAGAAGTCGATGTGAGTGTTTTTATGAAAATGGAAAAAATCGAGTATCGAGCTGTCATTATATATTTGTTTTTGAAAGGCAATACGCCTACACAAATCAAAGACGAGTTAGGCGCTGTGTACGGGGAGTCTGCACCATAATTTACCACAGTGAAATTTTGGGCTGCTGAATTTAAACGTGGCCGTACCAGCTTGGGTGACGATGAACGTTCGGAACGTCCAAAAACTGCAACCACTGACGATAATATCGCTCAAGTTCACCAAATGGTGCTAGACAACCGTCGAATTAAAATTAGAGAGATAGCAGAGGCTATAAACATGTTCAAAGAACGTATTCGTCTCATATTGAATCCAAGATTTAGGCATGAGAAAGCTGTCCGCGCGTTGGGTGCCGCGTTTGCTCACTTTGGACTAAAAACGTGTTCGAATGAATACACCATTATACTCCAGAAACAAAAATACAGTCAAAACAATGGACTGCGAAGGGGGAATCGGGTCCAAAAAAAGCAAAGGTTGTTCCTTCGGCTGGGAAAGTGATGGCAACTGTTTTCTGGGATAGTCATGGAGTTATCTTAATCGATTATCTTCAAAAATGAAAAACCATTACAGGAGCATACTACGCATCATTACTTGACAAGCTGAAGGCAGAAATTGTGGAAAACGGCCACATTTGCAGAAAAAAAGAATTGTGTTTCACCAAGACAATGCGCCGTCTCACACCTCAGCGGCGAAAATCCACGAATTACAGTTTGAACTGCTTGACCACCCTCCTTACTCACCAGATTTAGCCCCAAGCGACTTTTTTTTTCCCTAAGCTAAAAGTTGCGCTAGGAGGACAGAGATTTCCGTCGAATGAGGAGGCCATCACCTTCGTAAACAACTATTTTGCAGAGAAAGACGCCGAGTACTATTTGGACGCGTTGAAGAGATGGGAGAATCGCTGGGAGAAGTGTATAGACTTACAAGGAGACTATGTAGAAAAATAAAAATTAATTTGAAGAATAAAAAAAAACTCTTCTTAATAATATGGACTTCCAAAAAGTAAGGGTTAGTATTATAAATTTAATTTGAAGAAAAAATTGAACCTCAAGGTTCAATCTTAGGACCAATCTTATTTGCGATTTATTCATCCAATCTTATTAAATGTATAAAATATTTCCAAAATCATTTTTATGCAGATGATAGCCAAATTTATTATAGCTTCTTGCCTGAAGATGTTGAAAATGCATGTGCAATCATTAATAATGATGTATATAATTTTGTAAAGAGCGCAACTGATCATGGCTTGTTAATCAATACCTACATCAAAATCCAATGTCTTGTTATTTGGCCCTAAATCAAAAATTGATACCGTCAGTCAAAATTTTCATATTTCAATCCATTCAAATAAGAGTGGAAGCAAAGAGTCTTGGAGTTATATTAGATCGTAATCTTAATTTTGAAACTCATGTAAATATTTTAATTCAGCGTGCTTATTGTTCGTTAAAATTAATTTATGGTTTTAGGTTTTACCTACCCTTGAAAGTTAAACAGCTTTTGTGTGAAACACTTGTATTATCTAAATTTAATTATGCAGATTCTCTTTACGACCCATTTCTTACTAATATTTATAGGAATAAGACACAGAAAGTCCAAAACTCATGTTTGAGGCTTATTTATGGAATAAGAAGACGCCAGAGAATTTCTTATGAGTTAAAAGACTCAGGTTTGTTAAATATGGAAGATAGAAGACTTCTACACTCTGCTACTGTTTATTTCAGAATATCTCTGACAAAACGCCAGCCTATCTACACAGAAAAATGACATTTCGTACAGACGTCCATAATATTAATGTCAGATATAAGGGAACCCTTACTCCGCCAGCATTTAGAACTGAATTTTTTAGACGTTGCTTCAGTTACCAAATTTGCCATGTTTGAACTTCGCCCTTTGCTCTTATTTAATATATATAACTTTATTTCATTACAAAATCAAGTACAGTTTAACTATAATATAATAAGCAGTTTAAAATAAAGTAAAAGATCGATAAGCGCCGATGTACTTGTTTCGATTTTAAATTTTTACATTTTAAAATACATAATAATATACAATAATAACATATAATAAAAATAACACAACAAAGGTTATCAAATTTATCACTGAGTGTATTTTTGCTACACACTGGAAAAATTATAAAACTACCTACTTATTTATTAAATACTTTTGGACTAAATATTTTCAACTAAGTTAGAAATTGTATGACGATCTTGAGTTAGGAGGAATTTTTTTAGTAAATTCTTAAATATGTGAATTTTTGAGCTGCATTTTATTTCAGGTGGAGTATTATTATAGAGCTTAGGGGCTAGATAAGCAAATGATCGCTGGCCAATAGACTTTTGTTTGAAGGGCACTTGGTGATTTTTCTTTTGCATAGAGCGAGTAGAATAATTGTGTGTTGGCTCTATGAAATTGTTTTTTTTTTTCGATAATAGCTAACTATTCTTAGGTAAAACAGTTGTCGGATATCTAGCATATTTGACTCAATATTAAGACTATTTGAAGGGTACAGCATCGGTTTTTTATTAATTATTTTTAAAATTCTGTGTTGGATTGTTTCAAGAGGGGATAGGTGTGTTTTAAGTGCGCTTCCCCAAATACTGATACAATATTTAATATGACTCTCAACTAGGGCATGATAAAGAATTTTTAACTGTTTTATATGTAATATATTTGTCAAGTATTTAAATTTACTAATTACAAATCTTAATTTTTTACACACATAATTTATATGTACATTCCATTTGAGGTGTTTATCTAGGTAAATGCCAAGGTATTTTATTTGATCCCTACTTTGAATTGTAATGTTTTGACTAAAAATTTTTATGTTTAATTCAGTAAACGGCGGGTTTGTAACTTTGGTGCAGTGGAATGCAACATAATACGTTTTTTCCAGATTTAGGGTCAAAAGTTTATGGTTAAACCAGTTCTGTATCCCAGGTAGTACTGATTCAACTCTATTTTTTAAAGCAATCCATGTTTTATCTTTAAAGAATAATGCCGTGTCATCTGCGAATATTATTGTTAATTTTGTAATTATTTTTGTGGGGCAATAAAGACAATAATAATAATAATAATAATCTTTGTTAGGTCGGACATTTTTCAGAAAACCCTCGTAGATACCTCACAATTTATATTTTATGTTTACAAAAAGTAAGTAAAATCGATAAACTATGGTTTCTACCTGTTTAACTTTTATATTATTCCATTATTCTAAAAATGTTTAGTATTTCCGAACACAAACAATTTTCAGAACGAAGTATTATTTCAATATTATTTTCGTTCGTCAAGCCATCCGTTTGAAATGAAAAGAAACGCGCGTTAACTTCTCTTTAACTTAATGGGCTGAAATTTATATTTTTCGACATCCGAAAAACTCGACCAAAATATGTAGTTACAATTTTCGAGAGAAACGAGTTATCAGAATATGTTAAAATGGCCCAGAAAGTCCTAAAATCCAGATGCGAATTAATGTTTCGATTTGTTTTTCAGTTGTTCGTGCACTCATTTGGAAAACAGTTAATTAGCTCCATTAACAACCGTTATGTCTAATTGTTTTTCCTAACGGGGCGTATTTAAATACATTCATTAATTTTACATTTTAAATTAAAACTGTGCGAATTAGGTTCGGGATAATAAAACGTATTTATTATTTAGTATTTTTTTTTAATAACAAATTTGAATTAACTAAGTTTATATAGATTATTTTTTTCACCTGTCAAAATATTACAGTTTTGTGATTTCGTCCAATGAAAACGCTTAATATTCAATGTTCTGTGCAAAATGCTAGCCAATCATTTCGTTTTATAGTGATAAAACCACTAGTCGTTTTACCAGTATTGATAAAATTGTAGAGCTGTTAAAAATCAATAACAATATTTCACAATCAATTTTCTTGTTTATACTATAAATCAACATTCATTTATATTATCTAAATATTCTGAAATATATTTTGTTATTATTATTATCACAATTCAATTCATCTAAACGATAATAAAAATTCAAATAAATATTTATTCAAATTATAACCCTGTTTTCACGATGCTCACGACAACTGTCAATACTATCTAGTTTAATAGGATAAGTTAATAGGAGGGATAACGACATTTCGTGGACCATATTGATTACGTCATTAAAGTCGGGCTTGTCATTGTTATTAATGATTATTAATGTTATTAAAAGATCAAAAGATTATAAGTATTTTCTCTTAAAATAATAATATATTTATTAAATATTAGTCTGTGTAAATCCACTTCCTTTCTTTCTCTTGATTGTTAATGTTTTAATAAATTAGGTCATAGGTAGGCAAAACAAAATACACGTATCCTAGTGAAAAGTAAAATAGTAAAAATTGGTAAAAAGTTAACGATAAGTTATTAAATAAAGTGGTTTTTGTACAGAATGGTTCAAAAAATAATCTTCTCAAATACCATTTGTCCTGCAAAATTTTACTAGCTAAATTTTTATTTTCTAGACTCAAACTTTTTTATTTTAGGCAAAACTACTTAAACAAACTGAATAAGATAAAATCACATTTCAGTTTGTTTTCGTATTTTTGCCAAATAAAAAAGTTTTCGTCGAAACTAAAAATTTATCGATAAAATTTTAAAAACTTTATTATCTTTGAGAAATTATAAAGATTGAACTAAGTTTAAACAGTAAAAAACTTAAACTAAGCTTGCAACTAAACTTCAAATCTAAAACTCGATATTTCCCTAAATATTAACAAAGATTAAAAAATAAAAATATCCGGTTACAATTATAATGCGCAATTATAAGACACAAAACCTAAAAAATGTAAAAGTACTAAATTAATTGATAGTGTATAGACATCACTGCTACTGCGTAATTATACAACTATATTTTTACGCCTGCTTTACTACGATTTTTTTATTCTAGCATTGAAAATGTGTGCCTTGGATTCGGTATTTTTAAATCAGACAAGATATAAATTGTGAAAAAATTTCACAAAGTGAGAGTATTTCTTAAACAAATTTCTATATAAAGATACCTAACGATGAAGGTGACAATTCTAAAATACGAGCATGCTTTATTAGAAGCCTGCTAGCGCAGTGGTAGACGTGCTTGCCTCTCACGCAGACGGCTGGGGTTCGATTCTCCACCACAACAGTTTTTCTTAAATTGTGAAACACGTACATAAATGTACACGTGTGATATATTTTAAAAACGCAAAAAACGTAATAATTTAAGCAAGATTAATGAATAAAAAATTATTCATTTTCTGAATTAAACACTTTGGTTTGTTCAATTTGATCAAGAAATATTATTTTTTGGTAACATAAATGTCAAATTAATACTTTTATAAAAAATATTGTATGGGTTGCATTATCTATGCAACCAAATATACACATAGGTATGCATTTAGTAGTTTTATTTTATTATAGTAAAACTAAAATAAGTTGCCACAAAGGGTACCGCTTGGCGGCAAATTTTCCTTTAGGCGTATTACATGTGTATTACAAATATTGTCGATCACATAATCGTTTTTTAAATTAAGCGCTTTTATACTTCGTAGTAATTCTTTCACCTGCGAATCATCTATAACGTCACCGCGCTTAATAACCCGAGAAATAGTGTAAATAGAAATTTTAGTTAACGTATTAATTCGCTTTATTATAACAGCATCTGATTTTTTATTATCTTCATTTTTCAAGCACCGATACATATTTAAAATAACCCTCTGACAGTGAATGTGTAAATCTTTATTGCAAAATTCGCTACTAACCTCACCTGTTGGCGATATCATATCTTCTGAATTTAAATTTTGATCTGGTTTTCCATTTTCTGATTCAAAAGGTCTCCAAAACGCTGCCATAATATATTGTAATGTTTTAAAATAATAATAAATATAACTTACCCAAAATATAACCTGAATTGAAATAAACTATTCAACAGGGATGTTATTTTCAAATCTTTTCAATAAATAATCAATACACCAAAAATTTCTTTATTTAAGCCAATCCAGTCATTCTTAATTCACACAAGAACATAAAATATCTTGATAAAAAGGATTCATGAGGATGAGCACCAACACCAGTAGTCGATCCAAGAATCAAAGTCCAAGATACTATTTTGTTTAAGCTAAAAATAAAAAATTAAAGAAGCATTAGAATATGTTAATAATAAATCATAAGAATAAAATATTAGTAAGATTAAAGTAGTATTAAAGTATTAAAGATTATTAGCAGATTAAAATCCAAATAATTTATAATCAATGTTAAAAATAATCAGTTCAATAATTTCTTATAAGTAGATATAAAATAAGAATGAGTAGGTTTAGGTTATTTAATTTATCATATAAAATAGGGATTATTCAACTGTAATCAGTTAGAAATATAAGGTACAGAAATTTAAAGCTCAACAAGTTAATTTTAGATATAAGAGCAAAATAAATGAATCATAGACAATGATTGTAATATGATAAATAGATTTTACTTACCCCAGATAACATTTTCCAATTTAATTAAGCATCAAGTGATGAATCCTGTAGTTTGATGTATCGGATAACAGTACAAGTCCAGTACTTCCTATTTTCTGGTACATCTCAGTTTTTGATAAAATAAAATACTTAAGTCAGAATCTAAAAATAAAGATATTGAAAGATATTACATGTAAAAACAAAATTGTAAGAAAGTGATGTGTTTGATTACAAGCTAAGACCGTTTAATTAAAGCTTAGCCAAGGACATTATGAATGATAAATTTAATGAAAAACACTGTAAATAGTGAAGTGGTGATTAAAAACGTTGACTATAAACTTTAAAAAGGTGCTTGTATGAGAAAGACCTAAACTTAGTATTAGATGTTTAATTGATGTTTCTATTTGTTGTAATTGTATTTTGTTGTAAGGTAATTAATTTTAAGTTGTTCTTTGATGATTTTGGATATTATTAACTCTTGTATTTGATAAATTTTGTATTTGAATCGCCATGAAATAGCAAATTTTAAAAGCAAATAATAACTAATATAAACGGTGTCAATGAAAATAAAAGTTATCTGATCATAATAGAATATGTAAAATTTCAGTTTTTGTTAAAATTATTGGTCAAAAAGAAATATTAGCTCACAATTGTTAAAATTTTATATTAAAAATTGTCAAAATGGCTGACATGGTTCACTCCTCAAAATCAGCTGTTTTAATAAAGAAAGATTGATTTTAAAATTTTAAAAATGTTAATTTATAATGAAATAAATTACCCAGATTTGATTTGAAACAATTTTAAGGTCAGAAAATGTATAATTAAAAAATCAATTTTTCAAAAACTCGATGTAAGAGAGGTTATAAAAAAACAAAACACGCTCAAAAAGGCAGCCATAATGAAAATTTGACCGAGGGTATATAAACCCTTGAGAAAGAAAATTCGGGAGCATTGTAATTTGATAAAAAGGCCACTCCACGCCAGTATATTTTGAAAATTACCAAAAATCAATGGCTGACTATTGTTGAAAATAAAGATGGCCGCATAATAACTCATGTACTAGTTTAAAACAAATTTATAAACTAATAATAATAATTGGAAATGGGATTTTTATAATAATAAAAACTATATACATGAAATAAAATAAAAATTTATTCTACTAACCTTGAAATCTAAAACATTGGACGTCTGGAGAAGCAATAAAATTTTCTAATACTTTTATAACATGGTGAGAACGAGATAATTATCCACTAGAAGTACTCAAAATCCAAATATCCACTCCTTGATGGTTCCACGTGTTTAGAATATCCTGTAAGAAGCCGTAGATGGAGAAATTCAGCACCATACACAAGCGGCAAGTGAAATACGGTATGTACTTTTGATATCACTTATTAAATTCACTTTCCAAAAACCTATAAAGTTTGTAAAATAGTTTTCAATATCTTTTCAACACCATTCTGATATAATTCTGCTTTTGAATAAACAAACTGCTTACACATTTTGTTAACAATGATACACGCACCGTCTCCTACCTCTTAGACTACTTTTTGAAATAACAGTAACATATCACGTGTTTTCTTGTGCGTGGGTAAATGCGCATAAGAAAAACCATAGTCGCATCATTCAGTAGGATTGAGGTATACTAAATTTTAGAATAAATAAATAAAATAAATAGTTTCATCGTTGGATTTTGTTTATTTTTGAACCGACTTCTGCTGATAAGAGTCTTTTAAATGTTTTGAAAATTGATTTAAGTAAATCAAATCTTAAACTATAATAATTTAATATTTAGAGTTAGAGAATAATTTTTTTAATATAATGGTAACAAAATAAAGAGATTTGAGGTGTTTGAGATTAATAAATACGGAATAAAATTGAAAAATAAATAAATATAAATTATAGCCCCACAAAACTTTAAAAATAAAAATTTAAAACATAAAAACAATAATTTGATAACAACAACAATTTAAACTATAATTATACAAACATTAAATTTTTTATTAATTGTAATTTATTACAATATGTAACTAATTTAAGGTTATCAATTAATATGGTCAAAATTAAGTACAATACGTAAACCAATTATTAAAAATGAATTACCGACACAAAGATATATCTAAAGTTAATACTTAACAGCCCCAAATAAAAATCTGGTCTCTCCGCCTATGCACTAGACACCGACTTTATGAGCTAGAGAAAAAACTGCCGCAAAAAATAACCCCCAGAATAAAGCGGACCATTAAAAACCGTCAATAACTCGCGTGCATACCCCACTTGTTTTCGCACTGTACAACTACCAGATTTTAGCAATTAATATTGCAAAGACTATACTTATGGAAATATGATTTTAAGTAAGATATTCCTTGTTATTTTCATTAAAATTGCTTTGAAGTGCTTTTTGGGAATAACAGAAACAACTAAGAATGTAAAATTACAGGAGTTAAATGTAAACAAAAATGTTCAAAACACAATACTAACACATAACGTTTCTATAGTTCCGATTAATTTCACCAATTGATCCAATAACTATTTTACTTTTAGTTTTTATGAAGCTAAAGAAAAAATTAAAACTTCACTGACCTAGCTAATAAAAAATGTTGATGTTAGTTCCTGAAAAAGGTGATTGTTGGATTTTAAATAATTATATTTCTATCCAATATTTAAACTAGTTTAAATCCTGTTGGGATGGTAGGAAAAATAGAGTACACAACGCGTTGGAAAGTGTATTTCTTACACTCGTTACGTTTCCGCAATATTTCACCTTCCACACTTTTTATGTATTTTTTTAACCCATCCTGTATCTTTATTTTCTACTTTTTCATTCAGTCAGAAATAAAACCGTGTTTTTTAATTTTTTTTAATTTAGTAAAAAAATTCTAATTAAAAGTTTATTAAAACTGTCTGTAATGGGAAACTGTTATTAAATTAAGCTCAAAGATTCTGTTACCCAAGCTAACATAAAGCATGCTAAAAACAGTTTACTAAAAGAGTACCAAATCTTTTTTACAGAATTTCAGTAACATGCAACATACTTTAAATTTATTTTTAAATTACAAATTTTTGCGGTAACTTTTTAAAGTTTATGTCGCTAAATTGCAATTCACTTAGCTCTTGATATAGGTATTATACATAAAATATTATCCTGCACGATCCCTATGCCTAATCACGTTCAGCTCATTCAGCAATTTTCCACCTATGCTAACAAAATAATATATGTTAAATGACTTGTCAGTAGCAGTAATTGATACCGGTGAAATTCTGGAAAATATGGATCGTTAAAAGATTCCTCATTTTATTTTTGTTTTTATAAGACGTTATAAGAAGTTTTAAGTTAATATCATAATCCTTTAAAGAGATGTCAGATCAGTAAATACACTGCTCAACAAATGCAGTGGATATTTTTTTAAATTTCAGTAAATTGCGTACAAAAATAATATTTAAAATGTACGTTTTATGCTATTTTATATACTGTAATCTTTAATCAGATTTGTAGGAATTCGAGTTCAAAATACAGTATCCGCCTAAATAAACAGTAACAAAAATAAAAATAAAAATTCATTTTTAAATTATGTAATGTAAGTGTTCAAAAGGGGGAGTATTGAGCCCACTACTCTTTATTACAATGGACTGGGAAAGTGTGACGTCAAAATTTGTGTTCTATGCTGTTGAACTAGGAAATGTCAACGAAATGATTCCAAACGGCAACATTATAAATCTCCAGAAATAACTTTTGTTTGAGTTACTTTGTTATTATTATACTTTGAAATATAACGGAAGTATCATAATTAAATAAATATAAGCAAAATCTTTCCAAATTTGATTTTTAAAGAACCATTTTTGTAAGTATTCTTAAAATTTATGACACTGCACAACTTTGAAGGTTATGTTATAAAAATTTTACGGAAATTGTTCGCCTATCTACTTTAGTGATATATGTAAATCATATGAATTAACACTTACCAATGAAAAAACAGTAATTAACTCCCAAAAATCAAGAAAATACAATAAAATAGTCGATAACACCTATAAAACATACCATAAAAAAAGTTGTTTGGAATCATTTGGTTTGACACTTACGTCACTACTTTCCCAGTCCATTATGGACGATGTCTTAAAAGAAATAAAATCAAAAGTGAAGAAAATCAATGTTGGGTACAAAGATCTAGAACCAGTCACCTTAGCAGAATGTATATTTGCAGATGACGTATTAGTATTCGCAAAGAATGGGGAACAACTAAAAGAAAATTTGATCATTTGGAAAGAAGCACTTAGGAAACGAAATATGCATATAAATATTGAGAACACAAAGTTCATGATTATAGGAAACGAAAACGAAAACCTTGATTTAAACATCGAAGGAACAAAAATAGAAAAAGTAAAAACTTTTAAATATCTTGGCATACAAATCCAACAAAATGGTAAAATGGAGGCAGAAATAAATGAAAGAATAAGTGCAGCTGTTAAGGTTTACTACGCATTGAATGCAAATTTTCTAGGACGAAGAGAAATATCCAGAGAAACTAAAATAACTGTGTACAAAACCATATTTTGTCCAATTTTAACTTATGGTTCTGAAAACTTACATTTATTTTGCAGAAACTTGGCTTTTTGTTGACCACGAACGTAAATGTAGTCTGCAGCATACAATAGCTTGCTTTCCAATATTTCATTAACTTTAGAATATTCTACATCTCCTGAAGAGTATCGAATTCCGTGCACATTTTTTTCCAAGTAGGTTGCAGTCTTTTTGTTCTCATTACTTAATGTAGAAAACGGTTGAGGTGGTAAAAACATGTAATGTGAACTTTTGAAACCAATTTCTATCGTTAGTTCTTTGACAACGAAAAATCCATCTACGACAAAGCCTTGAATGTCTACAAAAGCTATTCTCATGTTGACGTCTGCTCGAACACTAACTCTAATCAACGTCTAGTTTAAACTTTTAACAATTTCGGTGAGGGGAAGTATTCCATTACACAATCATGAATTATGATGCAATAGACTTTGGTATTTTCGGGAAAGCCTATGTTTGCTTCAATATCAAGTTTCACATCGACTGTGGACGCCTTCATGCTTTCTTCCTGTTTGGAACAATCGATAACAAACAATGCCCGTTTCTTGAAAGAGAAATAATCCAGCAGGGGGCGCTTCTGTGTGGAGTTCGCGTAGTTGGGATAGAATTCAATATAGTTAAAATATGCTTCATTGTAGTCAGTTTTACTAAAATCCAATTGCATTCTTTCATTGGGCCAAAATTCACCATTAAGTGACAGTCTTATACTTTGTACATCTGCATTGTCAATAGCGCTTTTCATTGATAACAATTTAAATTGGTATACCCATATTTAATAGGTAACGTTTCTTTAAAAATATCCTCTCTAATTAGGGCCATTAAAAGAATGGGAGATTTATCTAAAAAACTGCGTATTTAATATACTATGCACACATTCAAAGTAATTTAATATATTTATTATCAGCTTGGTTCTCTACAACAAAAAATAATATAAATTGTATATATAAATTACAAAATAAAGCTTTAAAAAACCCTTTTTAGGTTACCATGTTTCCAACCAAAATTGCTATTTATATAACTAGTTGCATATAGTGAAGAGATATCAAAAGGCCTCCTTTTTTTTTTCCTGAGGTGAAAATCTTCGTAAGACATCTGGGAGCGTATCCCAGGTGTGCAGGATTCCACCAGAGTAAGACCGGCGGCACTCGTTATCCCCCTTTAGGGAAGACATCGAGCACCGCCGGCCTCAATTCCAGTGACCTACCTGCTAAAAACACCTCCTCTTCCACCAGTTGTACCTAGGACTGCTTTTTCAGCGTTACATCAAAAGACCTCCTAATTACAATTATTTGTGCTTTGATTTACATAAAATTATATATAGTACGTGAAGTTCTGAAAGGTCTCTGTATCAAAAAGGAAGAAGATATAATTTACTTCATACCGGAAGGCTACTGATTATCTTTCATATAATTGACATCACTTGCAGAAATCGAATTTCAACACGTTAAGAGGCCACAGGAAAAAATCGCAAGGAATGGTTTCACCAGAAGAACGGTGCAGGCCACAATATCTTAAATCATTATTGTAGCTATTACCATAACTTGTGATTAAAATATATGTAAAATTGAGGATAAAATAAAGATTATAAGAAGAGGCCACAGGCGGTTCTTTAATAGCCATCAGGCGACAATTTCCCAGAAACAGAAAATACTATACGTACTCAACTCAATGGGTGACAGCTGGGTTTGTAAGCCAGACTAACAGACACCTTAAGTTATAGTACTTCTCCCACATTGTGGTACCTGTCGTATTTCTGTGTAGAAAAAGTCGACCGCCCCTTTTATACCATAAGGAACCTTAGACTTAAACGAAATTAAGCCAGATTTACAAATACTGGGACCATAATAAAGTAACTCAAAAAATTATGCATAATATATTTATCGGGTCTAAAAAATGCCAAAATATTATTATTATTTTTAAGAAAAGTTTAATAATAACCTATAAAACTCAACTTTCCTGAAAAATTCCGAAATACTATTTTGGGGCCCCCTATATCACAGCTCTTGTAACCCTCGAGATACGGCATATGGGGGTTGAAAACAGTGTTGAGGGGGAAAGGACAAGGTCCCCTATTTCTTTATATTCTTTTATTGTCAATATACTGGTGAGAACATGAAGATTTTGAAAAAAATATCCATTTTTCATGAATATACATTTAACCGGAATTTTAATTGGACAAAAATTAATTTTGTACTCACCCTGATAATAAACGACGTTAGTCAGTGCAAGCACTGACCAAGTGGCCGTTTTGAACCGCCCTTTAGCTACACTGAAATCATCTGCCTCAAAAACAAACATCAGAAATATCGGGCTGTCTTTTCTTCACTATTTTTTTCGAATTTTCAATTGTTTGTCAAATCTATCAATCATTTAGTAAGTATCTGCCAACTGTTTAACCTGAAATAATCTTTCAAATTATTCTCGTTTAATTTTTTCATAACAAACCAAACAATTTCTGTATGTAACCTTCAAAGAGTTGTATACTTTGGATTTAAAACTTCTGCAAACAATATATATGTGTATACTAAAATGTAAAGCAGTTACCTCCTGAAAAACAGTCTTAAGAATTAGTTTCTTAACAGTGCCTGTAATAACTCAAAAGTTTATAATAATGAAAAATATTGCGATTACATAAATATTGCAACAAATAATATATATACAAAGTATTAGAAATACTATCCCAATGCTACATAAGTACATGCTTCCTCAATTATATATTTTCCCAATCCAGATTAGTACCCACCATAACATTCTCGCATCACTCCAAGCTCCACAATACCATTTTTAAACTTATCAAAGCAGAAAAACATGCGTTTAAAAAAAATTACCTTGTATAAAACGATAAAAGTGTTTTTTATAAAGATATACTTCCTTTATATCTGAAATAAATATAAATTTGTTAACAAGTACTTATAGAATGGCGATGTGTATTCAATTTCAAAAATGTTGGTTTCTGTGGTACATTTGTAAAAAATGGTCTGCATTTATCTTGTACTTAGTTTCATCTGAATATCTTCCATATTTATATCTGTAACTGATAAAAACAACAAAAATAATTTAATATCTTTCCATTTTATTTGGTGAAACCTTTAGATTTGTTACCTTGTATAGAAATATAAAGATTTTTTCATATAGACTTATGTTCTTGATACCTAAAAATATCTTTCATGTTCTTTATAATAGACCTGTAATTAATAAATCAAAACAATTATTTGCAATGTCTTATCATCATATAAAAATGTAAAAACCTACAATAAAAAAAGTTACCTTTTATAGAACAATCATTCTTCTTTTAAAACCTAAATTTCTTGATACCTAATAACTTACAATGTTTTAAAAATTAAAGAAATCACCAGACGATGAAGTAGACCAGAGTCACATGTCTGGATATATCCAATCAAAGACGTTCCTGTAAAATTCTAGAAAGCTGTTTTACAAATTAATATATAAGATCAATAAAAAATGTAATTTTTAACTTGATATTACCTGAAGCATTGTCCCAACAGCACTCCTATGATACCTAGCAGGAATATTACTCAATGATTCTGCCTCATGTTGTTTTCGATGTCTTAGTCCCAATCCAATTTTCTTTTCGCAGGATATAACAGAATCTCCAATTTTCTTTCTTGCTTTCATAATCTGCAAACATTTTTTCACTTTAGATTATCACCCAGAAAAGTCTTTGTTTATTACCTTTTGCAAAACAAGTCTCCAAATGATGTTCAGATTCTTCCAAAAGAATATTGTTTGGAAGATGTAGTGGGATAAAATGAAGTTAAGTTTTGATATTTTTAGAGAAGAGATTTTAATGTATGGTGACATAAGGTTTTTGTAGACTAAATATACTGCTTGGAGTAACTTGATTTTGATAATTAGGACATTAATCTTATGAAAAGCGAAGTATGGATAACTTGCAGATTGAGTTCATCTTGAGAGGCAGAAGAAATAAGTATTATGGGGAATAGTGCTGCAGTTCAGGTTAGAATAGATTTTCAGTTTTTTAAGCATAAAATAGTTTGAAAGGGTGAGTTTTTCTTAGGACAAAATTAATACTGATGATGTTCGACCAAGTGATATTGTCGTAAGAGATAATGGTGAAGTGCTACTTAGATTTTAAGGACACTGTATACATTCTAAAATTTTTAATGATCAAATTGAAACTGTTACGAAAAAGAATTTATGCTGCCAATGCCAAAACATTGATAGTTTGCAAAAAATTTTGTTATAGATTATTTTAATTTTTTTTTATTTCCGTATTATCATTATTACTAATTTGTTTGACATTAAAAAAATGTTTTAAAAAGTAGAAAATAAATTCTAATGTTTCCTAACACAAAAATTTCACGTGGTGTGTTTCATGTAAGTTCACTCAAGAAATATATTTAGTAGTTAAGTGTAAATAAATATATAAATAAAATAAAATAGGATATAGTTTGAAGTTAAAGTAGAAAATGGAAACTTATAAAAAATTTATCCGTCGATAAATTTATTACAAGTTTGGGGGGAAGTTGAGACGAAGTTTTATTATCATAAAAAAATTATTCATTAAAGAAAATACTAATTTCAATAAGAATGTGTATTATGATGATTAAATCAAAAACAAAATCGTTAAGTCAATTAAAAGCAAAAATAAATAATAAAAAAGTAATCACATTACATAAAAATAATCAAAATCACCATTAAAAAAAATAAATAATAATGAAAATATAATTCTAAATGTAAAATAAAACAAACGAACAAATTATAAATTTTTGTAAAATATTTCTCTGTTAAATATATAAAAGGATTTTCAAAGATCTACAAAAGTGTATAAAAAGTTCTTCTACGAATAACACTTGTGCTTATGTGTGACGTAAAATTATCAGAACTACGACTGCTAACATCGCGTGTTTGAAATGTTTAGTTTCCATGAATTCCAAAACTTTAGAAACGCACCTGTGCCTGTGTGACGTCAAATTATCAGAACTACGAGTGCTCGTACACAACACATCGCGTGTTTGAAATGTTTAGTTTCCTCGAACTCCAAGAGCTTGGAATAGCAGGTGCACGTTGTGACGTATGAGTTACTCGGAAGTATATCGGTCGAATTTATGACTTCAAGCCTCAGTGTAAATATAATTTGAGAGCTTTTCCGACCATAATAAATTATATAAAAATTATTGAACATTAAAAATGATTATTGTATATATTATGTAAAAAAATTGTTTGTAAAATATAAGTAGTTAGTTAGAAATAAGCAAATTAAGAAATAGTTCCTTCTGATTGGTTCTCGTTGAGTTTTTAAATGAAGCATTTTTATTGGTCAGAGAATAATGAGAGAGGGATCTCAGTCTTTACGTAAAAGAACCAGTCAGAAAGAATAAAAGGAGATTCAAGCCTAATTTTAGGAGAGTCAAGACCCTTTATACAAACATTAAAGCTTCGTTTAAAAAAAATTTTCAACAAACATTTAAGATTTAATTTTAAAAAAACTTTCACGACTCAATACTCAAGTTTAATTTTAAAAAAGATTCAAGACTCATTTTCAAAACATTCAACAACAGTTATTATAATATTCAACTCGTAATCTACATTTTTAAAAAAGACTTTGATTAGTCATAAATTTTATTAACTGTATAAGTTAACAGTATTCGACTTTGAATCGAAAATAGGTTTGTTGAATCGAGCAGAGTAATCTTATAATATAACAGTTTCAACTGTAATTTTAATGATACAAAAGTTAGTATTAAATTAATATAAGAAGCTTGACTTACCTTATATCAGAAATAATCCTAGTATAAAACTTTGTAACACACCACTTGTAAAAAGGGAGTCTTATCAACCAGTAAATTGTATAAGCAAATCCACAAGTAAACAATAATAAATTCTACATCGTAAGAGTTTCTGTCTTTAATTAAGCCATTGGAAGTTCTACATCCCACGTGTGCACCAGAAGAGAAGATAGACCACCAGTTCCAGCGACACCTACATGTGAATGGCGAACACTCGAGAGACAAAGTTAAAAAAAGGTACCGTTATTTAATTTGTATTAAGTGTGCGTATAAACTGTTTTAAAGCGATAATAATTATTAGCCGCTAGAGAACATTTATACTACTTTATTGTAAAGATTTTTGAATTTCATTTTGATAGAAAATTTATAATTTGTTTGAGCGTAAATCTGTGGTGAAACCTGTACGACCTGAGATATAATTTTTCGATTAACGATAGTGTCTATTTTCAAGAAACATTTAATTTTATTTGAGCTAGTCATCATTATACAACATATTATTTAAGGGGCTAAAAAACATTATTATTGTAGTAAAAAACTTCAAAAATTACGTCAAATCAAATAAAAACAAACCACTAATAATATCATGCCACAATTAACGTGAATTTACTAAAATAACATTCAATCATCAGAAAAAATTAAAATAATAAAACAAAAAAAGAAAACATAAGAACCCAACAACAAATAAATTAATAAAATCATAATAATATATATATATAATATAAAAATGTATATTAATGTATGTACCTATATACACAAAATTATATAAAACATTAAATAAAATATCCTTTTTTTATACAGATTATTAAAATGTTTCAAAATTTGAACTTAAATATGAAATATATCATTTATATAAAAAAAACTTCCAAGAAAAATCTCCAAGTAAAAATTGAATTTCATAATATTTTTTCTAAAATATACGTTTAACTCTATCAAAAAATATCTTAAGTAAAATAATAGTTTTAGAAAACCTAAACATCACTTGCAGAAATCGAATTTCAACACGTTAAGAGGCCACAGGAAAAAATCGCAAGGAATGGTTCCACCAGAAGAACGGTGCAGGCCACAATATCTTAAATCATTATTGTAGCTATTACCATAACTTGTGATTAAAATATATGTAAAATTGAGGATAAAATAAAGATTATAAGAAGAGGCCACAGGCGGTTCTTTAATAGCCATCAGGCGACAATTTCCCAGAAACAGAAAATACTATACGTACTCAACTCAATGTGTGACAGCTGGGTTTGTAAGCCAGACTAACAGACACCTTAAGTTATAGTACTTCTCCCACATTGTGGTACCTGTCGTATTTCTGTGTAGAAAAAGTCGACCGCCCCTTTTATACCATAAGGAACCTTAGACTTAGACGAAATTGAGCCAGATTTACAAATACTGGGACCATAATAAAGTAACTCAAAAAATTATGCATAATATATTTATCGGGTCTAAAAAATGCCAAAATATTATTATTATTTTTAAGAAAAGTTTAATAATAACCTAGAAAACTCAACGTTCCTGAAAAATTCCGAAATACTATTTTGGGGCCCCCTATATCACAGCTCTTGTAACCCTCGAGATACGGCATATGGGGGTTGAAAACAGTGTTGAGGGGGAAAGGACAAGGTCCCCTATTTCTTTATATTCTTTTATTGTCAATATACTGGTGAGAACATGAAGATTTTGAAAAAAATATCCATTTTTCATGAATATACATTTAACCGGAATTTTAATTGGACAAAAATTAATTTTGTACTCACCCTGATAATAAACGACGTTAGTCAGTGCAAGCACTGACCTAAAATACCTAAAATAATTTTTTCTCATAAATTAACTCAGATTAAACATTTTTACGCAATAAAAAAAACATTTTGAATAAAAATAATCACAGAAAGTCAATTATATCATTTAAATTCCCATTTTATTTCACTTACCTTTGGAAAATCAAATTCTGGTGACGATCTTGAAGTAAATCAATACAGATAGAAAATGTTTTTAAATACTAAAGTTTCATGAATAATTTGATAGCGCTATTACTATATCAGAATTGTATAAATTAATATTGATCTAGCTATATTCACAAAATTAAATAGAACATTAAATAAAACGTAATTTTTTTAATATTGGTTATTAAAATGCTTCAAAAATTGACCAAAAAGATAAAATATTTCATTAATAAAACAGAACTTTATTAATCCGTCAAATAAAGATTAAATTTTATATTTTTTTTCTAAAATATACGTTTTACTCTATTTAAAAAATATATTAAGTGAACTAATAATTTTAGAAAACGCACAATATATTTTCTCTATAAATTACCTTAAAATAATTATTTTTAAACAAATTTACTTTGTAAACAAACAACCTTTTCGAAAGGTCTTATTTTTTAATTGATCCAAAATTTCTAATTAAATTCTGTCCTGTATACAAAAAAACTTTCACCGCATTTTTTAAACTGTCTTTTACAGGCTGTCAACTATTAATATGTGGAAATGTACAAAATTATTGCAGTAAAAATAACTACAGAAAGTCAATTAAATCATTTGAGTTCCCATATTTAATTGCTCCTACCTTTTTGAAAAACAAATTCTAGTGGCGATCTTGAAGTACATCGTAAATCGATACAGATAGTAAATGTTTTTAAAGACTTACCCTGTAACAAAAAAAAGAAATAATTAGTTTATATGAGTTAAGATTTAAGTACTGTTATTATAAATTGTTGTAAATTAGTTTTGAGGTACTTTAAGAGAAATAATTTTACTATTTTTTCCTAATTTAATAACTGTGGGTTGAAATGTTCTGAATGGGCTACTTAATAAAAATGTATCAGTTTAAATTTGAATAAAATCAATCTAAATTAATGTAAAAATCATCTGTTCTAACTAAATAATTTTTAAAATATTATAAAACCAATAGTAATTTGTTTAAATAGAAAATTATTTCGTTATTTTTGACCACAGCGTATTTATTTTACTATGAAAAACTTGATGGTTATACTTTTAACAGTGTATCTAATTTATAAAATATATATTTATATCACTTACCCCTTTTATTATTAAAAAGTAGCCCAACTGATGATCGTGAAGAACGCCGTTTGAAGATCTGACGAAATTTTCTTCAATACTCACCTGTAAGAAATAAGAACTAAGAATTAAAACTTGCATAGATAATTTTGTTTCAATATATACAAGGTGTCCTAAATTATATCAGGAATGTATGTTTTGCAAGGTTTTTAACAGAGATATATTTAAAGTAAAATTAGCAAAATTTTAAAATATAAAAAGTGTAGGTACCATTTTTAAAATAAACAAGTTGGTATTACATTTATTTGATGAGATAACCTTGTTTTGTAACAAAAAGAAATTATTTTATAATATAACATTTTTCAATAATCACTCTGTATGTCGCTAAGGCGAGAAATTTATTTGACTGGGAAAATGTAACTTAAAAGAAAAAGGGAAAACTTGAAATCTTAACTACTTATACAGTATGATGCAAATGTATGGAATAAATTCATTATTTCAGAAACGGACGACTTTTAAAAAAATCTAAAACACGACAATTTTAATTTTTGAATGGCCATCAACTGCTATAGATGAGTTGGACATTACATCATTAGTGATGGCGTAATGACGTCATTGACGATTTTTTTAAATACAAACGGAGGTCACGTGACAGCTTATTTGAAAGTTCTCCTTATCGC
Organism: Ophraella communa; assembly: GCA_035357415.1. Lineage (NCBI taxonomy): Eukaryota > Metazoa > Arthropoda > Insecta > Coleoptera > Chrysomelidae > Ophraella > Ophraella communa. The sequence continues at coordinate 45,310,141 of CM068985.1, read as the reverse complement.
CTTTGCCACAATATAATCATTTAAATATTTATTTCTACAGGGTTAAACAAAATTATGAACTTTGTTAAGTAACATGGAATTACAATAAATATTCATTCACTGAACTAAAATACACTAAGGACCGCCACTGGGAATAAAACAAAATAGTGTTTATTGTTGGTTTCAAAAAAAAACTACATTGATAAAAACAATGCTACTCGGAATTATTTTTACAAAAATATTTAAATCAATATTGTCATTGACTCGTCTTTATTCGTCAATGATCTGTGAATCTGTCAAGTTTTTTGCCGACGTTAATAACAGCATTTACAAAAATGAAACAGAAACAAAACGAATCGAGATTTTAACCATGATTGGTTATGGAGATAGAGTGAGGACTCAAGCAGAAGTTCGTAATTTATTTAATGCTAAATACCCCAATCGCGATCCAATTACTCAATCAACAGTAAGTAAAATTGAAAAAAAATTAGAGAAACGGGCCATGTTAAAGATCTTCCCAGAAGTGGTAGAATATCAATATCCTAAGCCAAAAAACTGGACGTTGTACTGGTGTTTCAAGAAAATCCTCATACAGACATGTCGATATTGGGAGAAGGTGAATGTTTGTGCCGGCATTATAAACAATCAAATGGTAGGGTCATATTTTTTTGAGGAAAACCTAACTGCTGCTAGTTATCTAGAATTTCTTTAAAATTATCTGTTGCCACAGCTGAATCATCTATTTCCAAATAGAAATGATTTATGGTACCAACAGGATGGAGCTCCTCCACACTATGGCGTTGAGGTACGAAATTACCTTAATAACGTTTTCCCAGGAAGGTGGATAGGTAGAAGGGGGCCTATCGAATGGCCACCAAGATATCCAGAATTGACTCCGTTAGACTTTTTTTGAGGGGATATTTAAAGAGCAGAGTAATCAAAATCGACCGAATAATGTAGAGGAGTTGAAGGAGCGAATCCGAACGGAAATTGCACAAATAACACCTCAAGTCCTCGAAAACGTTAGGAAAGAATTTACTGCTCGTCTTTCTCATTGTATCATTGCTGAAAGTCGGCAATTTGAACATTTGTTGTAATTTAATTGTATTTAAGTAAACATTTATTCTAAGTTAATTGTATTAATAAACCAACAGTTTTGGTTAACCCTGTAGAAATAAATATTCAAATAATTACATTGTTGCAAAGACGATAAGGAGACCTTTCAAATGAGCTGTCCATGGCGTCATTACACCGTCACCAATGACGTAATGTCCAACACATCTATAGCAGCTGATGGCCATTCAAAAATTAAAATTGACATGTTTTAAGATTTTTTTAAAAGTCGTCTGTTTCTGAAATGTATTCCATACATTTGCATCATACTGTATACGAAGATAACTCACTCTTATATTATTTTACTGTAATTTTATGTATAATTATTGCAGAAAAAATATATAAGATTAGTTACTATATTTTAAACAAACAAAATATGACCAGTCCACCTGCTGAGGAAATAACCCTCTATGTGCGATAGATGCATAGTTTGCTCAATACGTATCATATACGTTACTTATCAAATAAGAAATTTATAATATATTTATTTTAAAACGAGTTTAATAAATGAAATGTGCAACTATAAAAAGACAATAGTCGATATTGAAGGTTTTTTAATACATTTTATGGAATTTTTACCTCTAATAAAAAAAAAGAATGGTTATATTCTAAGTAATAAGGTTTTTAACCATACAAATATATTAATTTGAAAATAATTGTTTTATACCGGTAAATCAGTAACTTATAATTAAGAATAGTTTATGCAATCATTAATTTTTCCAACTCTTAAATCTAGAAAATTAATTTGAATTAATTTCTTCAATTTCTAACGGAAAATGTACTCCACATTATTTCAAAAAAAAACCGGCTTATAAAACGATCTTTTTTCTCTTAAATAAATAAAAAATAATAAATTAAATAAACTCACCGATTGGCCAGTCATCATCTGCTTTTCAACCATCACTTTTTGAACTGCCATTGTCAACATTCACATATTTCAGTTTTAAAAAACACTAACGCTGTAGTTTTTCAATAACCGGCACTTTTTTCCCGCACAAACACTATTTAGAAGAAAAATCTGTATATATACGCGCACTTAAATCCGTAAAAATACTTTTTTATTAAATGTATACCGGCTAATTTTCGAATAACTTTTGTGTACTACCGATCCCACCGCCTGCACAAAAGGTACTGACTGATACATCTATAAGTAAAAATGATAAGACTATGACTGTACCTACCTATAAAACTAGTTGATTAATCATATATCGTTAACTAATTTGATTAAGAATAAAATACTTTCTAAACGACAAAATTATTCCGAAGGGAGTTACAGTCTTAAAAGAATAAGATAAATTCAGAAAAACTGTTATGTAGCATAACCTTATTTCTGAAAAACAAAATTAAATAAGGTTCTACAAACACAAATTGTTAGAATTCACAACAGTTAACGATATAAAATAAATATTTAAAAGAAAAATGAAAATACACTTTTTCATTAAATTTTCAAACATATCAGCATATTTTAAAAGTAGTACTGCACAGCCAAATGTAAAATTGTATTTTACAAGTAGCTCGACCCTGATTGTTTTTAATCCAAATTTATATCTCTCTTTGAGCCATGCAAATGATGTATCAATGTTGATGATGGGTGACTATTTTCTGTTGCTGCATTTTCAATAAACAAATCATCTAAAAATTTAAAAACTGATATTTAAAAGATGTTTGTATTGAAGGAAAGTAAAATTACTCAAAATTCCAATTTATTCTACCTGTTATTTTTAAAGTAGAAGGCCCTGACAATAACTGTTGTTCTCCTATTGCACCTGGCTCTGTAGTTCTGGAAGTTGATGGCATATCTCTTTCCTCTGAAGATGATCATTCTAAAATATTATTTTAACTGCCTAACATGGCTTAACATATTTGACTATTATTTACTTCAAACTTTGACCCAACATCAATGTTTTCTGATTTCTACAATTGTTGAACAATAGTATATTATATATTTTATCCTCTCTTATGCTTCTTATGTGCGAAAGTCCTCAATAAATAAAAGTTGTAACCATGAAAACTGGCAGCGGAGTGTGGCGAATCATATCGTTTTTATGTTTCATCTTCGGTTTTGTTTTTGTTTGGAAATTCGGGAGCGAATTCGGTACGGTCTTCATATTCTTCGCTGCTGGATACGCATTTTTAATATGAAGAATTCTTATACAATTTACAAACTGATGATTTTTTTTATTTAAGTGTATAGACGACATGTTGGGTTATAAAAACGTACAATTTTCAATGTTTTAATATTCCTACAGGATGTTATGAAATTGCTGATCTTGAAGCGTTTATCAGTGATAAAATGGACGCAAGCAATTCAATAACACCACCGAAGGATATATTTTCACTAAAACCTAATCACAATACGTTGAAATGTGAAATTTTCAGTAAATATAAAATTTCCTTTATGCAAGCTGATAGTCTTGGAAGAATATTGGGGTTTTCACCGAAAATACTCGACGTCAACGAAATGCACTCTTCAGATCTCCCCGTCAAAATCATTAAAGTATCCAGTATTCGCTTCGATTGTAACATTACCACTGGAGCCTTTGATGCGAACAGACCTGCCCATACAATCTACGAATTCGTCATACAAGTAGATCCAGGATATTCCATTGACGAAATTCCTCATAATTTGATCTACTTACCCGTTATACCACAACGTGAAATAACTAACATCACTGTCATTGCCTTAGATCAAGACGGTCAACCTGTAAACTTTAGAGGTGAATCGAGTACATTGATATTGGAGCTTAGAGCGCGAAACAGATGGGACTAATAATCAATCATCATCATAAAAGACAGTTTACACATTTTCCAACTTCATTAGCTAAGCAGCCGCCGGTGAAACAACTCACGTTGGCAAACAAATTGGTGCTGCAATCGCTGGGTTTTAGATTGAAATGACAACCATGTATGGAAAACGACTTCGTCAAAATGACAATATGCCTTCGATGTTTGATATCTACCGTAAGCCGGTCTTTGATGATTCCATTCGAAAGGCTGAATACAGAACCTATGCTCCATTTATCAAATCATTCAATTGCAGTGACATTGTGGAGTTTAGCATTAATCAGGTTGATTCGTTCTTTGCAATGAGCGAAACTTTGTTGTGCATTAAAGGTTCCCTCGAAACACACGGAGCAGGAGACGTAAAATTAGCAAATAATTTTGGAGCCTTTCTTTTCGATTCATGTACGTACAGTGAAAGTGCTAGGGAAATGGAAACAGTTCGAGATCCTGGAATTGTAAGTGCCGTACGTGCTATGACTTGTTATAACCAAGAAGATTCCAATCATATGGCTATAGCTGGCTGGAATTACCCGAAAGATCCTATTCTAAATGTCAGCGACAAGTCCTTCAACCTTCAAATACCTCTCAAACATATTTTCAACATTTTTAACGATTATTCTATGATTACATGTGGACGACAAACAATACGATTAGTTCGAGCACGAAATGATAATGATTGCATCTATATTACCGACAAGTCCGGTACGGTCTCCAGTACAACTGCTAAAATTAACATTACAAGTGTTGAATTAAAAGTTAAACATATCTTTCCCAATGATGATATAAAGATAAATCTTATGAAATCCATTCAAAAAGATCAGCCTATAGTTATTCCATTTAGAAAGTGGGAGTTACACGAATTGCCCTCAATTACTAAAGGTGCAAGACGTGAGGTTTGGGCTGTTAAAACATCCACTTCAGTTGAAAGACCCCGTTTTGTTATTGTTTTCTTTCAAACTGACAAACGTAACGTGAGCACAGCCGATCCTACTTTATTTGACAATGCAGATGTACAAAGTATAAGACTGTCACTTAATGGTGAATTTTGGCCCAATGAAAGAATGCAATTGGATTTTAGTAAAACTGACTACAATGAAGCATATTTTAACTATATTGAATTCTATCCCAACTACGCGAACTCCACACAGAAGCGCCCCCTGCTGGATTATTCCTCTTTCAAGAAACGGGCATTGTTTGTTATCGATTGTTCCAAACAGGAAGAAAGCATGAAGGCGTCCACAGTCGATGTGAAACTTGATATTGAAGCAAACATAGGCTTTCCCGAAAATACCAAAGTCTATTGCATCATAATTCATGATTGTGTAATGGAATACTTCCCCTCACCGAAATTGTTAAAAGTTTAAACTAGACGTTGATTAGAGTTAGTGTTCGAGCAGACGTCAACATGAGAATAGCTTTTGTAGACATTCAAGGCTTTGTCGTAGATGGATTTTTCGTTGTCAAAGAACTAACGATAGAAATTGGTTTCAAAAGTTCACATTACATGTTTTTACCACCTCAACCGTTTTCTACATTAAGTAATGAGGACAAAAAGACTGCAACCTACTTGGAAAAAAATGTGCACGGAATTCGATACTCTTCAGGAGATGTAGAATATTCTAAAGTTAATGAAATATTGGAAAGCAAGCTATTGTATGCTGCAGACTACATTTACGTTCGTGGTCAACAAAAAGCCAAGTTTCTGCAAAATAAATGTAACATTTTCAACGTTTTTCCTCACATTTGCGAAGTCGGCAAGTTCGATGGTACACCGTGTGCAACAGTAAACTTTGCCAAGGATCCAAACCCATGTCACACCTCTGGACTATATTCGTGCACCGAACGAAACGTACAACGTCTCCGCCACTGGTTTTTGAATACTGTATTACCATAAAATAAATAAACCTTAACCACAAATGAGTTTTTATTTTATACACCACTACTTAGAAATAAAACAAGTTGTTTATTCATCAACTTTTATATTACACGAAGATTCAAATTTACGTTTAACAATTTTTAAAATAATTTTTAAAATTAAAACAAAGACAGATGCTAAAATTATACATGACATGGCAAAAACATTATTAATTTCATTTTTTATGCTCTCTTCTTCTTCAGTTCTATTAAACATGGTTGAATACGTCTTAACGGATAAGTAGTTTTCGGTAATTTACGACAATCCCAGTTTAGACTGCTCCACGTTGTTCTTGCTTCCCTAGTTTGTTTCATAACCTTACTCTTATCTTCATAAAAAGCAATGTCTTCAATTCCATGACTGTGCTCTTCTGAAGACATAATGTAACTGGTCGTTGTCGATCGCATGACCCTTGTAAAATATGTGTGATGACGTCATAGCATCGAATAATTGGTACCCTTTTGACAATCGTTGTGTCACAACTTTACATCCTAATTCATTCCCGTATAAAGAGAGAATTACTGTTCGATCAGAAAATGGAGAACCGTTATATATATATATATATATATATATATATATATATATATATATATATATATATAAGTGTTCAAAATGTTCACTATTTCGACGCAAACAAGCTTCATATCGATTTTGTAAGTCAATAAACATATTTATAAAAAGTGGTTGCTGGAACTGCCGAAAAAATATTTTGTATTCTTTCCCGTAGTTCGGCAATATTCGCCGGCGGATTTTCCGAATGAAATATTTTTTCCTTCATTATGCCCCAAATGTATGCGTCAGGTGGCGTCAGATCAGGTGAATGAGAAGGATATTCGAAGTCTGTTTCCCGAGAAATCATTCTATTATCGAAATGCTGATGGAGTAAGTATAAGGTGCGCACAGCACCATTGGAACCATTGAGTGCGAAACTCTAGATTTCGTGCACGGCAAAAGTTATTTAGATCTCTCACAAAAGGTATAATAATTTTCTCTCTATAACGTTCTTGGTTAACAGTAAGTGGATTCTGATTATCATCTATAAGGACCAATCATTCCATTACCAGATACCCCGCAACAAACGCTAACTCGAAGACTGTGGAGTGGTTTCTCTACAATGACATCAGGACGTTCAAATCCAAGGAATCTGGTTGTTTGTCGATTAATATAGCCGCTAAGATGAACGTGACTCTCGTCTGAAAACCATATATTTTTCAAAAATTCGGGATCTTCGTAAATTAAACTCAACATGCGACCACAGTAAATTTCTCTTGCACGTTTGTCCGCAGCATTTAGTCGTTGTCCAACTTGAATACTGTATGGATAACCACCAATTGATTTGAACATGCGACATAAAGACGTTTCACTAATGTTGAGTTTACATGCAGTTCTTACAAGACTTCTTTGAGGTGATTGCACAACTTGGTTAAAAACACGTCCTTCATTTTGATTAGTGCATACTGTTTTTCGACGACCTGAAGAACCTTTTCGTTGACACAATACACTACTACTGCGACGAAATTTTTCAACAACAGCTAACATCACACTTTTACTAGGAGCTGCTTTATTAAATTTTTGTTGATATTTTATTGACACCTGTTCTAAGCTTGGACCATCATTACGGCCTTTTCCGTATGAACGAAAATAATGCTCTACCAAAAACACTTTTTCTTCCGTTGTTAGAACCAGTTTTAAATCAAATTTAACTGCAGCGTACTATTAATATATCAACTAATGACAATTAAGTCAAATATGACAAATCTATATTATATAAACAACTCCAAAGCACTCTCTGTTTCGGTACTGTTTATTTTGGCTAGGGGTTCAACCGTTTAGTTCTTTACTGTTCTTCATAAAAAAGACTTTTACCTAGTAAATTTTATATATGTTAATACTTTCCATTAACTATTTGGTATAAAAGAACATGAAACAATCTTTACACAATGCAATGTTACATTCTTGGCGCAAATGCTTTTCGTCCTGGCTTGACGTTTATCTATGGTGCACCTTAAACATCTTCTTATAGCCACCTGTACTGGAATATGTAAAGGAAGTACTCCATATATTTTCATTTTCTTGCTGGATGATCCTCTTTTAGAAGGGCATATTTAAGTATTTCGAATAACTGCAGCAATTAGTTCTTCTAAAAGTGTAACCAACTATCGTTATATAGAATCCACGTATTCACTACACACATGGCAATTATTATTGATTGCTTTTATTTTCTTAGTATCTTGCCATTTTACTAATAACAATCCACTATTAGTAGCTCTAAATTCAGTTTTTTTCCGTCTTGAAATTTAAGGCACAATTTCTCGATTTGATATGCAGGTTCCCAAAGCAGTTTTACTTCAGTGTTTGTAGGTACTAAATGAACTCTGGTGAAGAATCTGTCAAAAGATAAATCAACATCATTTTCCTTTATTGTAGATGCTAGGGATGGGATCAATCTTGCACGAACGAACTTATCAGTTGGAATAACCCATTCTAGATGAAATTACATTCAACTTTATTAGGTTCTTCTTCTTCACTTCCTTCATCACTCGACTCACCGGTTACTGAAGCATCAGATATTCGATAATTTTTAAAGTAACTATCAGAATCATCTTCACTTTTGAAAAAAATCACTGGAACCAGATGAAAATAGGTCTAGATAATTGTTTTTTGAAAAAATTTAATTCAATGGGATATCATTGAATTGTGCCTAAGTATTTGTGTTCAGATTTGTGATTTGGTCCCTCTAAATATTTTATTTCTAGTTTTCAAGTCTTTTTACTATTCTATTATCTTGTTTTTTTATGAAATACAAGGCAAATTTTATATATTTCTTTCCATTTCATTTAAATATAGCCTTTTCTTCTTTATTTCTTCTTATTATTTTCCAGTTTAGCATTGCACCTGTTTGTTTTGTCTTTTTTGGTATGTTTTTGTTTCTTATTTTCTTTGTTGTAACTTTTCTCTCTGGAACTAATTTCGGCTGTGTCCCAGTTTATCGTAGTTAGGCTTTTCCTGGATTTTTTAGGTTTTCTCCTGCTTTATTTTTCTAGATTCCTCTAAGTTGTATATTTGCCTTGTGTTTGTATTTGGCCCTCCATCCTATTTGTTCTACTGTTTCTTTTCCTATTCTCCTTGTTAATGGGATTCTGTTCACTGTTTTCTTGAGAAGTGCTCTGTTTTCTTTTCTATTATTTCTGCATTCGTTGGGTATATTTCTGCTCCTTTTATTATTCTGTATATTTTTGTTTCTTTTCGTCCCAGTGATTTCATGCTGGCGTCTGATGTTGAGTTCCATATTGGTGCTCCATACAACATTACCGATCTTATGTATGCTTCTTTAGAGGGTTGGTTTTGTGTATGTATTGCCCTATGTATCTCCTAGCTACTAATTTAGTTTTCTGTCCAATGTTTTCCTAGGTATTTAACTGTGTCTGTCTGTTCTATTTCTTGTTCATTGAACGTTAGGTATCTTGTGGTTTTCTAGTGACCCCTTTTGATTGAATATTATAAATTGTGTCCTTTGCTTCGTTTGCTTCTATTTTCCATTTTCCCAGGTACGTTGTTACTTTTTCCAGGTGCCTGTTTATCTTATTTGTCACGTTTTCTGCTTTTTTATCTGTGGAGTATATTCCCTCGTATTTTGGTAGGTTACTGTATATGTTGAAAAGTGTATTTCTTTTTTGCTTGAGATCTTGTCCTCTTTTTTTCACCTGGAAAGTTCTGTTTTCTAATAAACTGTTTGTTTGGGGATAATTGCATTTTTTTTCATTTTGTGTATTATATTAAATAAAACACTTTCCTCACAGTCTCTTATTGGCTTTATTACGAACTTTAATCAATGTGAATGAAATTATTCAAACAAATTAACATTTATTAACAACAATTTGCTTTATAATCAAAGAGTAAAAGTCATATTTTTAAACTTATACACGTTATTTCATTTCAGCAGATGATGCATACAAAAAAAGCGAACACACTTTGTACTAATTTGAATTTGCTTTCATCAGACCTGCTCGCTTAAAAAAAATAATGCTTTTGTAATTCACCTCTTTTGAAAAGACAGGTTTCATTCCCGCTTTCTTTGTTTTATTTTAATAATTCGCGAAATAAAAGAATGAACATTGCTGCAGGCAGAACATTGTTTCCCGATAATGAAACATCAGCATTCGCTATTCATCTTCATTAGCTATTTACATTTTGAATAATAAATCTAACGATCCTAATGTTCGTTAATGGGTGAAAATTATTTCTCTTTTGTAGTAAATATGTCATGTAGTTTCAGCAAACTGTACGTACTGTAGTTGTTGCTCCTGGTCAATAGGTCACGTATATTTTCCATAAAACTTTATACAAGAAATTTCTTTTAAATGAATCCACTGTAGGTGGATTATAACCTTGTTCAATAAATTTATCAAGAAGGGTTAAGGGCGCCACTATCTTTTTATACGTTAACGATTAAACAACTGAAACTACACAAAAACTAAGGTAAAAAAGATAGAAACATCTTGTAATTAGACTGAATTTGAAAGCAAAAAGAAACTACATTTAATGTAAACCGAATACGTTGCACCCTTAAGACTTATAGTCCGTGGGTATATAAATCAAACTGTTGATGCGTATTTAAGATTTAAAATTGTGAATAAAAATATTGCTAGTCTATAAAATAAAATGTAACCCAAAATGTACAGCATTTTTACGATCGCTGAAGTGGAGTGAAGTAAGTTTTAAATTTTTATTGGATGAAATGGTAGATAAATTTGTACGGTCTTCTCGGTGAACGGGCTGTGAATGTCACAGCGCTAGACTTTCAATGGACCATTGATTCTGCATTTCGACCAATTTATACAGTGTATACCCGTTGCTGTATACATTGCATTCAAGCACATCAATTTAATTTTTTTATATAATATATGAATATACTATATAAAACTATTAAAAGTATGATTTAGAAAGTTTATTTACTGCTCAAGTGTGAAGTAAAACTACAAGTGTAAATTAAATTTAAAGTGAATCACTTACTACTTTTGTTCTATAAGAACAGGACTATTATCGGGCTATAAAGAAATGAAACAAGATATTCAGAAATGAATACCGCATGTAAATATTGTTAAATTCACACATTTTAATAACATTCAATGTCATATTGGACAATTAATATTCTTGTTCATAAATAACAACTATAAATCATTATTCAATTATATTATCCTAATATTTTAAAATTTATTTTGTTAATATTTTCACAATTCTGGTTCTATTCTGTATGCATTTAAAACATTTAGATATGCACCTACAGGTAAATGTGGTCTTGTAGGTAAACTTTAAATAGATATACCTAATAATTTTCATTTTGGCAATTTTTTCTTAAGGAGGCCGTATCCCATGCAATCTGAAACGAAAATGTGTCAATGATTTTTTTAGCCATGAAGTGCAGACATCTCTTAGTAATAGGATAAACTAACAGAAATAATAATAGAATCCTTTCACTAAATTGCTCTATTCATCGGAAAAAATTTTACCTGCTAAAAACACATGTTTTAGGGCTAAAAACCATTTATATAATTCTCATTTCTAGACCTTGCCAGCCAACAAAATATATTTTGTATTTTATCTCGGGAAAGAACGAGGGTAGATCAACATTTAGTAATATAAATAGGTGCTCTAGTAATTATTACTTTTATCTTTATTTTTTACCATTTACCATTTTTTATTTGTATTTTTAATTCTATATATACCTAATCACCGGTAGGATAAGTTTATTATTTTTATAAGTTTATAGTTGTGTGTGATTCTTTTTAGATCAGCTCTAGGTAAGTGTTAAAAAATTATTAAAATATTATTAACTTAGAGGCGATGCATTTACAAATGACACATTAAAGTGGTCAACATATTTTAATTTTGTAATACCTATTTACTTGCGTCGAAAATTCGGAGACTAGATACTTATGAAGAATAATGATGTTTTCTAGAACGTTGCTGGATTTAAACTAATGTTTTAAAATGTGATGAAGTGCTGTAAACTACCCACTATTACTACCCGAATGTTAACCCTTCAGGATTATTTGTTGACTTGAAATACGGTTTATTAGGTGCATCGCCTGATGGTAAACGAATTATTGTAACTATTATCTACTTATCAGAGTTTAATAACTTATTATGTTTTAGGTTTAATTGATTCAAATGAACTTGTTGAAGTAAAATGTTTTTTAAAAGTAGCCACATCAAAAATGTCATTGAGAGAGGCCGTAGAAAAGCGTATGGTTCCTTGCTTAAAAATTGAAAATAGTGAAATTCACTAGAAGGAAAATCACAATTATTATTATCAGGTAAGATTTGTTACTGGCTTTTCATTTTTCTAATTTTTTTAGAATATTACAAATTATTGTTTTTAGATACAAGGACAACTCGTCATCACAAGAAGAAAAACATGCCATTTTATTATTTATACAGGAGATGATAATCCACTTTTTACCGAAAACATAAATTTCAACGAAACTTTTTTTAACAATATGGTAGAAAAGTTGAGACGATTCTATGAGGATTGCGTTGGGCCGGAAGTTATTTTAAACAGGAGGGGCAAAAGATTAAAATGTAAAGATCCACCAGAAAATATTTAAATGTAAAAATAATAAAAGTATATTTTTAAATAAAATATTTTGATGCCAGTTTTTCTTTTTACTTAATTCAGAATACCACGTATACAAAATTTACGCTAACATTTTTTCTCTCAGAAACCTGTGACCAGATTTCTTCCAAAATTTGACCAAGAAGTGTCTATATGGCCACCAATAATTGGTATTTTTTTCAAGAATTTTGAATTTACAGTTTTTTGTTATTAACAATTTTATAGTTTTTATATTTATTTACAACGATGTTTATTCTGTGTCTAATGTTTTTCTAATTGTGCTGGGAAAATGGAATAATAAACACTTATTCTGTAAGCGATCGCTCGGCACTAACAATAATTTTATTTACCCTCATATATAACTATAGATGGCCAGCCGTACGCTGGGCATATTATAATTAAAATTTCTTCAAGATTAAACAATGATATAACTGGTCTACTGAAAATCAATATCCGCAAATCAGTATTCTTTTTTTCCTTTTACTAATTTGTTTTATGGAATAATTGTTTTGTAAATATAGCAAAATATTTAAAAAACGTTACATTAATTTATAATACAAAAATTTGTTTTGACCTCGTTAATAAAAAAAAGAAAAAAATATATAGTGCCTAGTTCCATCTATGATAAAAGTTATAAACTAAAGTACAATTATTTCGTCATTAACTACGTCCATTTTTGATCCAAAGTGAAAAAATAAAAATAAAATGCAGCATGATTTTAGTTTCTAACTATTTCTTAGGTCTGATCTCTTTAGAAAATTCTGATTGGGCTATTTGATAGAAAAATGTTCAACTTAGGAAAGGTTTAGTTTCATTTTAAGAAAATTTATTTAGATTGTTGTTTATTTATACAAATGTAAAGGTCTAAAATAGTTCGCATTCAACCGCTCTTTTTCAATATTAAACAATTAATTAACAAAAAATAAATGCAATCCTTACCTAAGTTAGACCTTTATATACAATTTAGTGAAAAAAATAAAACGATTTGAGTTGTAATAACGGAGAAAGTTAGAATAAACTTTTGGTCTGTAGGTGCCATTCTGATGTACAGCGATACCCCGTCCTTAAAATAATTACCTATGTAGGTATAAAAATAATTTGTTCAAATTATAACTGTGTTTTTAAGGTGCTCACGACAACTTACGACTGTCAATACTATTCAATACTTATCTGCTAGTATAGCTGTAGCCTTAAGAAAATATTATTTTGTTAAAGTTTTTGAAATATCAAAAGATAATGAGAATTGTGTAAACCCACTTTCTTTCTGTCTCTTGATTACTAGTAGGTAATAGGTAGGCAACATAAAGTACACGTAATTTGAATTTAAATCTTCTGTCATCTTTATAATTAAAAATGCAGTCTAACATCGAAACTAGAATTAGTGAAAAGATGGAGATAGTTTTTGTACAAAATGGTTCAAAAAATAATCTTCTTAAAACTACCCAAATAAACTGAATAAGAATGTGTCCGCAGGACCTTAATATTTCTACATACTACTAATTGTATTCAATTTTTTCTTGGAAGAGGCTTTAGTAGTTCTCAGATATGGGTCTCTTACCTTAAAAACGTCAAATGTTTCCTTGGAAATTTGGTTTCATTAAAAATCATCTTCCAAGCTTAAATGTTTTTCACTGTAAATTTAAAATGCAAATTTATAATTAACAGTCTCTTTGAGAAATAATTGAAAAATTTAAATATTTTATTAAAATGTAAGTATTTTATCCTTTAAGGATATTTTATTTTAATACCCATTTTGCTTCCATTTAACTACATCATTCAATATTGCCAATCGCATTATTGGCATAATATAATTCCAAGATGAATTAAAACAATGGGAAAAACTCTACGGTAAATTAGCTGGCTGTTTTCAAAGTGGAATAAAATTTAGCTGCTATCGAAACCCTTAACCTCATTAATAGTCCTAGAGCCCCATAAAAAAGGGACATAAAAGACTTGTCATTGGTAATAAAATATGAATCCTCAACTAAGTGCACTTAAAACTTAAAATAATGAGATTAACTTGGTTTTCGAGATCAATATTTTCAAGTTACAAGGGCTGTCCCTTTGTCGCCCTAAAGCCACTCATCGACGTACAAGAATTATTTCTAAAATAGGTATTATCGAGGATTATTAACGTCTAGGATCAATACATAATTGTATTGTTAATAGAAAAAACAGGAAACAATAACATCGACAAATACACACATATGTCCAAAATTTGGAATCATTTCTTTATTAATTTTAAATTTATTTTTTAATAATGGGTATGACCTCCTTTTCCCCTAATAACATCTCTCGTACGATTGTTTCTTCTAGGATATCAAGCCACGCTTCTTCATCTGCAACAATAAGCTCTGGCATCGAATTTGGAGTATGAAGTTTAGCTCGACTTGTTCGTTTCAACTAGTTCTTTCGGATTAAGGTCAGGACTGTATGCTGGCCACTCCATAACCCGTAAACCGACATCTGAAATGTAATCTTGCAGGTAGCTAGCAAGGTACCACATGAATTGCCAAAATTTCCTCGATATATCTAGCAGCTATTAATCTTCTTCCGTGAACACAGTCGCCCCTACGAATGAACACAGGGGTAGTTCGTGCTCCTATAGGAATTGTACCCCAGATCAAGCAGGTACCACCTCTATGAGCACTCCGCTCTTCAAAGCTGCAATCTGTAAATAGTTTTCTTGGTCTTCGGTATACTTTTCTTCTTCGGTAGCTACCATAAAGGCATATTCTGGTCTCATCTGAGAACAGAACACATCCCCATTGTTCCAACGTCAAATTCTGATGATCGATGATCCCGTGCAAAACGCAAGCTTGTTTGCAGATGAGCTGGAGTAAGTTTTGGACCAATAGCAGATGTTTTGGGGGTCAGGTTATTTTCTTGCAGTCTTCGTCTCACTGTCCACTGACTAATAGCCACTCCTAGTACTTAGGGAGCTGTCGTTGCTCTTGAACTGCATTTCTAGCCTTTGAAAGGATTCAGCCTCCTCATAACGTTGGTACACTCTTCGTCTAGCAACAACTCACTGACCAAGTCCTATTTGGATTGAAGCAATAACTCTTTGTGATGTAGTATGCATTAAACCAATACATTTTAACAAAATAGAGACTACGAAAAACAAAAAATATGCAAATTTCAGATGTAAATGCGATACAGATCTGTTATATTCGTTACAATGGACTAGTTTAGTGATTTTTTTTATATTTGCATCTTATAAAATAGGTTTTTAGTGGTTCAACTGTACAAATAAAATTTTTATAAAATTAATCCTCTAACCATAATCGGCTTTTGAAATTTAAATTTAATGGTTACATACGTCATAAGTGGTAAGTGACGTGTTTCAATAAGATTGGTAGAAAATTTGCGATGTTGTCGATATGCTTTAATATTAACCGAGAAACTTATCTCTCTCTCTTATTTGTTGTTATTAAAAAGACATAAACATATCGATATTTTTGTTCTCTGATTGACATTTTATTAAATAAGGAGTAAAACACTAAACAAAATATTCTGTCATTTTCGTTAGTTTAATTTGTTGTTTGGTTGTGTTTGGTTTATGAAAGAAATTACTTCTATACTATTTTTGGTTCGAAAATAAAAATCCCTAACACCTTCTCTTGGTGTTATAGCGGTTCCTTCAAAAATAATCAATAGAAGTAATTGTTCTCTCGGGGAGCAACCCTTCTATCGGTACAGTGAGAGAACGAATTTCAAGAATACCGTTTTGGCATTTTCAAGAATAGGGATCTTGTTTGTTTATTACAGATAAATACGATTTTCTCTCCTGTCATATATCTTGTCAACTGGTACAATCAGTTAGTCACAGAACACGGTGTTTTGTGCCGCCAGTTCTTTGAGAATACTTGAAACGAACGTAGCTAAAATTTAACAACGTTGACTTTTAAACACACTTCATTATTGGTTATTAGTTGGCGCTACGTTTAAAACTTACTAATTATTTATTGCTAAATTTTACGAAATGAGAAAAATTAATTGCAAAATGAATACCAATATAAGTAAGTAGGTATCTTATCCTAAATATATATTGCTATCATTTTGATTAATATGATCCTACTAAACTAGTCCATTACCACATAAACTCATTTAATTTGTTTACTGGTTGCTACGAAGATAAACGATAAGCCTTTCAAACAGTATAAATGTCATTTTTGTAATAGTTATTGTCAAAAGTTTACAATGGGCCGATTTGTATGCTCAAAAAATGACCTACCTACCTATACCCGTACCCATCTAACTATACCCATCTTGGCTAACCTTGTAAATTTCTTTACCGTCCTATACTCTTATAATAAGTATCGTATTTTTGTTCTACTCCATTTCATTTCTCTAAATTTTCTTCAAATATCTCGTCCAAATCAAAAATATCTTTCTAAACCTAGCAAAAAGCTACTTTTGGGTAATTGCTACTGTGTATTTCAATTTTTATCTTTTTTCTTTTAGTTTCTGAACTTACTTATATTTAAAAATTAATTTTCACTCCTGACATTTTATAATTTTTTTTGGCATACTTTTTATTGGAATATATAATATAAGTCTATTAAAAAAATACTTAATATTATAGTAATAATATAGTAATGCTATACAGACACCTAATGCAACATGAAAAAATGTTAGAAAAACAAAAAATGTATGCTAACAATTCTTAACTTAGAACATACATTAAATCAGTATTGAACAAAAAAGGATTGATGTAATGAAACTACAATAAATGAATTGCAACTGAGCTAAATGACTTTTATTAAATATTATGCTCTTTCTCCTCGTACTCGTCGTGCTAATTGAATGTCCTTAGGCATAATAGTAACCCTCTTGGCATGGATAGCACATAAGTTTGTGTCTTCAAACAATCCTACCAAATAGGCTTCACTGGCCTCCTGCAACGCACCAATAGCTGCTGACTGGAAACGCAGATCAGTTTTAAAATCTTGTGCGATTTCTCTCACCAATCTCTGGAAGGGCAGTTTTCTGATTAGCAATTCTGTTGATTTTTGGTATCTTCTGATTTCTCTTAAAGCTACTGTACCAGGACGGTAACGATGGGGTTTTTTGACACCTACAGTCGAAGGGGCTAGTTTTCTTGCTGCTTTAGTGGCAAGTTGTTTTCGAGGGGCTTTACCTCCAGTAGATTTTCGAGCTGTTTGTTTAGTACGAGCCATATTTCTAATTACGATTTTTAAATAGAAGAAAATTAAGGTTAAGTTTTTACCTCGAACAGAACACTGAGAAAGTAATGCTACTTGTTTTTCCAATACCACTAAACTGCTACAGTAAATTGTACTTTTCACTTTCTTTGACTTTTTAAAATCACTTCCTGTCAAACTTTCTTATCTCTCGGCAACCAATACTTTTGTTCATTTCCTATCTTAACCTAATTAATTCATTTTTGACCTTGACATTTCACTTCAAATTTTGACTTTTTTAATTACTAATAATGGACTGAGAAAGTGTGACGTCAAAATTTGTGTTCTATGCTGTTGAACTGGGAAATGTCAACGAAATGATTCCAAACGGCAACATTATAAATCTCCAGAAATAACTTTTGTTTGAGTTATCTTGTTATTATTATACTTTAAAATATAACGCAAGTATGATAATTAAATACATATAAGCAAAATCTTTCCAAATTCGATGTTTAAAGTACCCTTTTAGTAAGTATTCTCAAAATTTATGATATTTTTACGGAAATTTTCATCTATCTACTTTAGTGATAATGTAAAGCATATGAATGAACACTTACCAATAAAAAAACAGTAATTAACTCCGGAAAATCAAGAAAATACAATAAAATGGTCAATAACACCTATAAAACATACCGAATACGGAACTACGACTCCCGCCAAAACTTATTAATATTTTTAACACAACCATAGGATGGCGCTGATCGTTGCGTCTACTCATTTTAATTGTTCTATTTTTCGGAAGAGGTCTCTCTACTAATACTATTAACGACAATACTTTTTAATTTAACAGATCTGTATCAATCTGTATTTGGTGAGAAACAGTTTTAAGAAAATTAAGAAAAGAGACAGTAGTTCTAAGAATCAGGAAAAGAGCAGGAGTTTTGTCTTCAGCTTTTTTAGTTTTGTTGGTGTATATAATCTTTCATCTCAAACTATCAACCCTCCTTCTCTAAAAGGATATGTTGTGTACCTACATGTACAAATCGTGAAGGCAAAATGCATCGTTTTCCAAAAAATGAACCAAGTGTGTTTAGTGAGTGGATTTTAAAGATACAGTCTTTAAATTATAAAGACTTGTCAGTTGAAGACATTTATAAAAAATATGTATTTTGTGAGGAACATTTTTCTAGTAACTGTAAAGTTTTAGGTACCAAAAGAGGTCTTATAAGAACAGCAGTTCTAACTTTAAATTTACCTGGTAAGTGAATAAATCAAATTGTAATTTATAAAGAAAGAAAACCTATACTAGCAGATCATGCAAACGTTTTTATGCTGAAAGGACTGTATAAACAGTGGAAGCAACCATTAGCTTTTACATTTAGTGAAGGACCTCATAAATCCATGCCATTAAAAAATTTGCTGAAGGTTCTAATCTGCAAATTTCAAAGTATAGGTTTGAAGGTAGTATCGACAGTTTGTGACCAAAGTGAAAATAATGTCGGAGCTATTAGACTGCTAATGAGTGAAACGAAGGAGGAATACTTAAAAAGAAAAGAAGAGAATAAAAATTTTGGTTTTGTGATTAATGACCAAGAAATAATTCCCAAATTTGATGTCCCTCATATTTTCAAGTGTTTGAGAAATAATCTTTTGAAACATGACTTGTATTTTAAGCAAAATAAATAAATAAATGATCATTTTTTGATTGTAAACATATATATTTACTTTAGTTTCGTTGAAATGTAGCTGTCTATTTTATCGCAGAGTACTTCTTATTGACAGATAGATGGCACTAGATATAAATTTAAGGAATCTGTATTATCGACAATACTTTTTAACACAACCGCTGCTACTCGATGTCGCATACGGATCTAGACTTGCCATTCTATTCGTAGTTCCGTATTCGGTGTAAACCTTATTCTATGCTGTATAACTTGAAATTATTTAATAGAGATTTGAACTACGATAGAAATAAATTAAAAACGTAATTAACCAATACTAACTTCATATGTATTACTTTTGCTAACCCTACAGTGGTTTATTTTATAAATAGTCATCAAAGCATAGATAAGAGATATATATATATATACTAAGATAGATCGGAAACTGTCATTATAACCTCGACACCAAAACGATATTCGCGGCACCTCGCGTCTGGAACCAAGAACTATAAGATAAGGCGGGAAATTTAAATGTATTTAAATAATAATAGGTTTTGATTAATATTTTGATGGGAAAAATCTCCAGGTCACTTCAATAATACACAAATATACATCTTTATGAAATATTTATTACATTCAATAAATTATTTACATGTGCATGACAAACTCTATGTAATTCATGAATTCTTGACAATGGTTTTTCTTTTAAATCTAACCATCCAATTAATGACAATCAAAGATTGCATAGCTGAAATTAAATATTCAATTAATATTTATAAGATGTTTCTCTCTTAAAATTATTAATTAATCCCAAAGTTCTCACAGTTAAAGTATTTTAGACACAACACAAACATTAAATAAAGAACTGTTTAATAAAACTTTCAAGGTTTATTTAAAAAATTAAATTTCACTGTATATTTAAATTGAAAATTGAATAACCGTGAAAATATTATTAAAAAGTTATTATTTTAAGGCTTTTATTATTTTATATACTTTAATTCTACTTACTTGTTCATCTTTAGGAATTCGATGCATTTGATATCCTGTTTTATCGGAGTTACTGCATCCAGGAACACAACATTGAAAACTCATTTTTATCTCTAATTAATCACGAATTGTAACAAATACTTCTTATACACTGTAAAGAGTAACCGAACTTGACTTACTATAAACACAAAATGACAATGAAATTCACAAAACACGAACATATGAAAGCACACCAGCGTTTCTTGCGGTTGGAACCTCAACTAATAACAATGAACTTTTATTTACATATAAGATTCCTAGCCATGGTCATCAAAGTATCAACCAATTCACATAATTTTCTACTGGAAATTTGAATTAATGTCAGTTAGAAGCCATTGAATATTTTCAAATAAAATTTAATACAGAAGAAATTATTACAAACAAGTAAATCAACATTATATACTAAGAAAAGCTAAGTATCAAATTTGACTCATAATAATATATCACGGTATCACAATAATATAAAAGAACTTTTTGTCTTTAATTTTACCGTTAGGATTAGTCGAAGGAACTTCTTCATTTCTAGTTCTATTGGTCCACGGGATCCTGAATGTCCTTAGGAATAACCACATTAATGTCAACGATTGATCTTAATTTCATTTATCTGAAATATTTATCCACAATTCTTGAGTTTTATATTGTTGTCAATAATAAAAATTGATAAATGATGTTCATTTTAAATACAATGTGTCCATCTATAAACTGACACATTTTAACTGCTTATAAGTCGAGAACGGAAAATGACAACAATGTGCGGTTTTCACAGAACTTCATCAATATCTTTAAAGTTTTTTTTGACAGTGTTGCCAAGTTTCAAAATTTACCTGAAATAGGAGGAAAAAAATTGATGATTTTCAAAGGCCGATTTCTCAAAAATTTTAAATGTAACACCCTGTACGTTTTAATTGCACATGAAAGCCTGTTAAATCCCCTTTCCGAAAATGTATAAATTGTCTTAGTAAATGACACCTTTTTGAAAATTTTTGAGAAATCGGCCTTTGAAAATCATCAATTTTTTCTCTCCTATTTCAGGTAAATTTTGAAACTTGGCAACACTGTCAAAAAAAACTTTAAAGATATTGATGAAGTTCTGTGAAAACCGCACATTGTTGTCATTTTTCGTTCTCGACTTATAAGCAGTTAAAATGTGTCAGTTTATAGATGGACACCCTGTAGAGTAAGAAAATTTCAATCATTTACAGCATGAACTCGATTTATTAAAGGACTACAGTAGTTAGTAAACTCTAATTATTTTATTAACAGCAACACTTTTTTTTTAAATATGCACTTTCCCTGGAGAACTGAACGTCACATATACGACAATATACATATCGCGTGAGTATTATTTTTTTATGAAAAGCCCAAGAGATTTTTTATCGTAACGCATTAATTAAAACGCTTTTGTCATTTTAATGGAATTCTTAAATACATAACGAACGGGAACAAGAGAACAAAAAAAAATCCAAAGGTACATTGTATCCATTTACGTATGGGAACAAAATGTTTTTAAATCAGCTAACTGAAGGTCCTTTGCAATGTCGAATCAGTGTTAATACCTTCTGAATCCTTGTTGGTAGAATTTAAAAAGATTCTTTATTCACTGATACAGAAAAAATTGGCTGGGGCGTACCATGTTTTAAGTAATGTTCAAACGATACAAATTGAAGAAAATGTCAACTCAAAGACACCCAGAAAAAAATTTATTATAAGCATATACTTTGTTATTAATAATTGGCACGGGTATTTGTACCACTCGAACGACTCGTGCATAGGTAACAATGGACTCATGACAATTTATAATAGGTTATATTTTTCTTCTTTTTTTGTAAGACGTAAATCAGACGAGGCGAAATGTATAAAATGTTTTATGTAGCTTTTACGTAATATGTACATAATTTTATGAAGCAAATCTTACGGATTAAATATATATAATTTTGTTCTATTTATGTAGCAGAATTTACATCATAAATACATAATCAATTAGATATATCTAATATGTAGAATATTTTATAATGTCAATATTGAGAATATATAAAGATTTTGTTACATAAATAGTACGTAAAAAATATATAAATGTTTTATATAAAAATCTTTCTTTCTCTGTTATACAGTGCGGTCCATATGTATGGAATAAATTCATTTGTAGCGTTATTATGTACTATATGAAAAAAAAACTAAAACAGGTCGATTTTTATTCTTAAATTGACAATTTACAGTATAAAAATATTATCCCCCTCCAGCACCCCTTCGGAATTATAAGCACCCCCTCAAAAATTTTAAATTACAAAGGGGGTCGTGTGGCACCTCGTTGGAAAGGGATTTTAGTCATCTGTTCAGCAATATAAAGTTTTTTAAGTTTGGTGCAATCATAACTGAGAAAATGGATTTTTAAGATGTAAAATTTTGATAATGTCTCTAATACAAAACTTAACGTAGAATGAAGATAATAATGTCACATAATGATTAGAATGTGTTTTTCAATGTATTTGACACTTAAATTAAATGTTCAAAATGACCACCATTCACTTCTTGACAATAACCGAGGCGATATTGTTTGGTCTATTAAAATAACTTTAGAAATAATCAGGTATTTTCGTATCTGTTCTGCTAAATATTAGGAAAAAACTTTGAAGATATTAAAATAATAGTCAAAAAACTAAATAAACAATTGATATAAATCTAGTAGGATGCTGTCATTTAGGTATTTAAAGTTACTAAAAAACGTCAGTATAATATTTGTGCGCGTATTAAATTTAATTATGGCTCATTTGTCCGAGACTCAAAGAATAGACATTTTAATTATGATTGGTTGTGGTAATAAAACCAGAACTCAAAAGGAGGTATGTGAAATTTTAATAATAAATGCCCTGGTCAACACGTTTCGCAGTTTACAGTTAGCAAAATTGAAAAAAAGTTTCGTGAAACTGGACATGTAAAAAATATTGAAAAACCAGGTAGAAATGTTCAATTTACTGATGAAAAAAAGTTAGATGTACTTCTAGAGATTCAGGAGAATCCGCATAAGACAACTCGAGAACTTGCCGCCGACAATGATGTAAGTAAATAATCTATTTTGAGAGTTCTGCATAAAGAAAAATACCACCCTTACAAAGTTCAGTTGGTTCAGGAGTTAAATGAAGATGATCCTGATAGAAGGCAAGAATTCTGTGAATTGATGATGGATAGAATGAACGCAGATTTGCAGTTCATAAACAAAATAGTTTTTTCTGATGAAGCGACGTTTCATTTAAACGGAACGGTTAACAAACAGAACTGTAGATATTGGAGCAGAAAAAATCCTCACTGGATGTGTGAGGCTCACACTCAATATCCTAAAAAAGTTAACGTTTGGGCTGGTATCATTAACAATAAAATTATTGGCCCTTATTTTTTTGAGGGTACAGTTACTGGTGAAGTTTATCTAGATTTTTTGATTAACTTTTTAGTGCCTACATTACAAAGAGTTTTTCCTGATGTTAATCATCCAAATGAGATAGATCGATCTATTTACTACCAACAAGACGGAGCTCCACCGCATTTTGCACGTACTGTTAGAAATTATTTAAACGAGGTTTTTCCCAATAGGTGGATTGGAAGACGTGGGGCGATCGAATGGCCGGCTAGATCCCCCGATTTGACTCCTCTCGATTACTTCTTATGGGGTTATTTAAAATCTAAAGTATATTTTAATAGACCAAACAATATTGCTGATTTAAAAGTTAGGATAACGGAAGAAATTAACAAAATAACCCCCGAGGTCATACAAAATGTTGTACGAGAATTCCAATATCGCCTCGGTTATTGTCAAGAAGTGAATGGTGGTCATTTTGAACATTTAATATAAGTGTCAAATACATTGAAAAACACATTCTAATCATTATGTGACATTATTATCTTCATTCTACGTAAAGTTTTGTGTTAGAGACATTATCAAAATTTTACATCTTAAAAATCAATTTTCTCAGTTATGATTGCACCAAACTTAAAAAACTTTATATTGCTGAACAGAGGACTAAAATCCCTTTCCAACGAGGTGCCACACGACCCCCTTTGTAATTTAAAATTTTCGAAGGGGTGCTGGAGGGGGATAATATTTTCATACTGTAAATTGTCAATTTAAGAATAAAAATCGACCTGTTTCAGGTTTTTTTCATATACTACATAATAACGCTACAAATGAATTTATTCCATACATATGGACCGCACTGTATAAATATAATACTCAGTTTATTTTATATATTTAATTCATCGTATTTTATTACCAACTTAAAAGATATTTAATTAAACATGTTTATAGGTATTTTTTTATAACCCACCAGTTTCAAATTTTCCTTACAGTAGGACTTTTGTATGCGCAGATTTCATATTCCTTTTTCCGTTTTCAATATAATTTTTTGGGTTTTGTCAAAACGCAATAAAAAACTTTTTTTCGATTCATATATATATCAGACGTCAGACTGGGAAGCAATCTTTTATTTGATGGTTGATAGGTTTTTTCACCTTCTTACGTTGAGTAGCCAATTATATTTCCAGAAATAATCTTGAGAATGGAAAGGAAAAAGCGCAGGGAATATTAAACAGGTGTGAATGTGAGATTTTAACATGAATTTAAATGTATAAAGGAAGAAAATAATGTGATTTTTTGTAATAATATTTTAGGAATATGCATAAATCTGACAATATAATACAGAACAAAATCTTATTAGTAGTCTGACAATATAAAATTGAATTTTTTTTAAAGGATTATTCTTAATAAAAACTCCTGCGTCTATTTCTCAGAGAAAAGTATTTTTGTAAATACTGGGTGTCCCAGAAGTTTCTGACCTATTTTAACTGGAAATATACAGGGTGAGTCATAACTATTGGGACATAGACTAAGGGCAGGTTATTTGGACCAAAATATGGCTATTGGGCCAAATATGCCTTAATATATATAATGTTGCTGAGAAAAAAGATACAGGGTGTTAAAGTTAATTTTTGTTTTTCGTTTTTTGCTAATAGTTTCCCTGTATATTTATAAATTGATATCAAAATTGGCACAGAGGCATAATCTTAGACAAGAAATAGTATTTTATTCACAATTTTACGTTTTGTCATAGAGGGCGCCACGTGGATCATTCCTAATGATCAAAATGAGTCTAAACTTTTTCTGATGAAATTTTTTAGTAATTTTTATTAGAAAATATGACGTAAACATAATTTTTACGTAAAATTGGTACTCTTGTTTAAACATGATAATTTCAACCGTTTCCGATAAAAACGCAGTCGAACTACTTAGAGTCTTTAAAAAGGATTTCAAATATTAATTCATTTATGAAAAGTATGCTTTGGACTGTCAGATAATTGTTGTTGGTAAATGTCATTTGTTCAGAGTAAATTATTTTTGATGTGACAGTGTAGTGTAATGTTGCATTTTTTTAAAAGTAATCATTACTTTTTTTGATTGAAATGACTCGTCACAATCATTTTACTAATGAAGAAATGCGAAATATGATTTGCGTATACGCACAAGAAAATTTTTGCGGTCGCTCGGCAGCCAGAAGGTATGGAATGTTATACGCAAACAGAAGGCAACCAAATCACAAAACTTTTGCAAGATTATATCGTAGTTTAGGTGAAACTGGGTCATTTCACACTAAAAATCGGGGTGGTCGACCGAAACAAATCACACCTAATCAAGAAGATGAACTTTTGGTTCGAGTAGATGAAAATCCTGAAATAAGTTCACGACATCTATCAGCAGCAACAGGAGTAAGTCAGTCCTCTATAATTAGAATTCTAAAAAAAGAAAACCTCCATCCTTATCACTTCACTCCTGTTCAAAATTTACCTCCAACAGATCTTCCACGACGGTAACAGTTTTGCCAACGTATTCTGAATAAACATCGCAGTGACAGACACTTTATTAAGAATATTATGTTCACCGACGAAGCAACTTTTACCAGACGAGGGGTTTTTAATTGGCGAAATAGTCATTATTGGGAAGAAGAAAACCCGCATGCTATTAAAGCTAGACATTTTCAGCATGAGTTTAAATTGAATATTTGGTGTGGCATTATAGGCGACCAACTACTAGGGCCTTATGTTCTTCCTCCGAATTTAAATGAAGATTCTTATTTATTCTTTTTGGAAAATACTCTTAGTGATATTTTAGATGATCTGTCACTGGATGTAAGAAGAAAAATGTGGTTTATGCAGGATGGAGCGCCACCTCATTTTTCATTAGCAGTTAGAAATCATCTTAATGACGTATTTCCTCAACGATGCATTGGCAGAGGCAGTGATTTTCAATGGCCACCAAAAAGTCCTGAGTACAACCCGCTAGTTTTTTTTTTTGGGGGGGGGGCATATGAAGTCCTTAGTTTATGCCAATGAAATTAATACACGAGACGAACTTTGGAGATACATTTAAAATGCAGCTAATCTTATAAGGAGCAGAATAACATTTTTTTTAACGTCCGAAAATCCTTTATAAAAAGAATTAGAAAAGGCATAGAAATCGGAGGAGACCATGTAGAACATTTAGTTTGAGTTTTTGTAAGTTCTTTTAAGTTAAAGTGTTTTTAGTTTTGATCTATCGTCAAAACGGAAATCTTACGTTAGTTGCAACTTTGTTTATTAGTTTGGTATTTGATAGTGGAATTGTAAATAAAATACTATTTCTTGTCTAAGATTATGCCTCTGTGCCAATTTTGATATCAATTTATAAATATACAGGAAAACTATTAGAAAAAACGAAAAACAAAAATTAACTTTAACACCCTGTATCTTTTTTCTCAGCAACATTATATTAAGGCATATTTGGCCCAATAGCCATATTTTGGTCCAAATAACCTGTCCTTAGTCTATGTCCCAATAGTTATGACACCCTGTATAAACCATAGAGAGGTACTTTTTTTTTCAGTATAGATGTTTAATTAGTAAAATCTTATATAGGGTGTTTTAAAAAAGGGTGCAAATATCGTCGATTTTTTTAATGGATCACCCTATATATTTTTATTCTATCTGAAAGACGAACTCTTTCCCTATGAGAAAATGTATAATTTGTTAAAGTTTAGATGGAAAATGAGTG
Source organism: Ophraella communa (assembly GCA_035357415.1). Lineage (NCBI taxonomy): Eukaryota > Metazoa > Arthropoda > Insecta > Coleoptera > Chrysomelidae > Ophraella > Ophraella communa. Next base: position 45,282,828 of record CM068985.1, on the reverse strand, counting down.
AGTCATTTGATCTTTTAGGATAGGCTGTTATGTAGGGATATATTTGCAGTTAAAGTGGGTTTTAAATTAAGTTATTTGTCAATGGAAACTGATTTATATATTTACCACTTTTTAAGAAAAGTTTAATTCAAACTCAATGTAATAGTAATTCCTGTTGAGGCAAAAATGGTTTTGGATTTCTCATAAAAAAGTAGATATGTAATTGAATGCTTTATGTAGACTAATTTTTATCTAATTGTTTGTTTCAGGATACGGAAATATCTACCCCAGAACCCTGCAGGGTAAGATAGCAACTATAGTTTACGCGATAATTGGTATGCCTCTTTTCTTACTGTATCTTTCCAATATTGGCGATATAATGGCCAGATCTTTCAAATGGATTTATGCCAAATGTTGTCTATGTCGATGTTGTCCAGGTGTAGCAAAAAGAAGAGCGATAAGAGCTCTTCGCAGGGAACAAAGAATGCAAGTTGATTATGTTAGTGAAGATGAAAGAGAGAGTAATGTATCTAGTGAAAGTGGTAAGGTAAGATAAACATTTTTTAGTATTTTATTATAGTTATAATATCAAAGGTAACACCATGAGTATTAAAAACTTAGTTGAAAGTTATTGGAATCTTTTTGGTTACTCGTTATGGACCGCGTAGCCAGCGTGTCCACGGATGGGGTATCCTATAGGTGAAAAATGTTTAAATATTAGTTTTAGTGAAAAATGTCATTCTTGATAAAAAGTTTTTAATTTGTAAAATCATAAAATTTTAAAAATAACAGGTCGGCTGAAAAGTCCCCGGTCTGACCTATAGATGACGACACTAGAATTAAATCCATTTCATTTTTAGATAGTATTAACCTTCAAAAGATTCGTGTAAAAATTTGACAGCTGTCGGACTATTAGTTTGTGAGATATTGCATTTTTAGTGAAGCAACTTTTGTTATTTTCAAAAAGATGGAAAAAAAAAGAATTTCGTGTGCGTATTAAATATTGTTATTTGAAAGGAAAAAATACAGTTGAAGCAAAAGCTTGACTTGATAATGAGTTTCCGGACTCTGCGCCAGGAAAATCAACAATCATTGACTGGTACGCAAAATTCAAGCGTGGTGAAATGAGCACCGAAGACGGTGAACGCAGTGGACGCCCAAAAGAGGTGGTTACCTACGAAAATATCAAAAAAATCCACAAAATGATTTTGAGTGAACGTAAAGTGAATATGATCGAGATAGCTGACACTCTAAAGATATCTAAGGAACGTGTTGGACATATCGTTCACGAATATTTGGGTATGCGGAAGCTCTGTGCGAAATGGGTGCCGCGCGTGCTCACAATCGACCAAAAACAGCAACGAATTGATGATTCTGAGCAGTGTTTGCAGCTGTTAAGTCGTAATAAACCCGATTTTTTGCATCGATATGTGACTATGGATGAAACTTGGCTCCATCACTATACGCCTGAGTCCAATCGACAGTCAGCTGAGTGGACTGCGGCCGGTGAACCGCCACCAAAGCGTGGAAAGACTCAACAGTCAGCTGGCAAAGTTATGGCCTCAGTTTTTTGGGATACACACGGTACATTGTTCATCGATTATTTGGAAATGGGAAAAAAAATCAACAGCGACTATTACTGTGCATTATTGGAGCGATTGAAGACCGAAATCGCGAAAAAACGGCCCCATATGAAGAAGAAAAAAGTGTTGTTTCATCAAGACAATGCACCGTGTCACAAATCATCGAAAACGATGGCAAAATTGCATGAATTGGGCTTCGAATTGCTTCCTCACCCACCGTATTCTCCAGATATAGCCCCCAGCGACTTTTTCCTTTTCTCTGACCTGAAGAGAATGCTCGCGGGAAAAAAATTTGGCTCTGATACTGAGGTAATCGCCGAAACTGAAGCCTATTTTGAGGACAAACCGAAGGAGTACTATAAAAATGGTATCGAAAAGTTGGAAGGTCGCTATAATCGCTGTATCGCCCTTGAAGGCAACTATGTTGAATAAAAAAAATGAATTTTGTCAAAATATTGTGTTTTACTATGGTAGACCGGGGACTTTTCAGCCGACCTGTTACAAGGGCCAAATACGTTCCGACTTTTTCTATTTTATATTTAAGTTCGTTTTGAATAGAAACTTACGTTTTTGCCAAAAAGTTATTTCTTAAAAAATAATTGAGTACGTAATATGATACTCCAAAATCGCCTCGCTTGGTATCTTCATTCTAAGTAAAGTTTTGTGATAGAGAGACAAATTAATTTTCCCAGTTATGATTGCAACAAACTTAAAAACTTTATATTGCTGTACAGATTATTAAAATCCCTTTCTAACAAAGTGCCACCATTTTTGAGGGTGTGCTTTTAATTCAGAAGGGATGCTGGAGTGGCAAAAATTTTTATACTGTAAATTGTAAACTTTAGGAATATTTTTTTTCCCAAAGTACATACTAACTGTATATTTTGTAACTAACACATTTGAATATATTTTCAAAAACTTGCTTTATTAAACTTCATATTAAAAATCATAAACATTGTTGAGTTAAAAACAGTCCTAAATAATTTTAAAAAAGTATGTTTATTCAGTAACAAAAATTAAGCTTTCACACATTGAACTGTCAACGAGATACGGTTGAAACTTTGACAAATGGCTTTAACGCGATCGTATATCATTATGATTTTTTCGCTACCGACCCTTTGTTTTATCTCTGAATTCATTATGATGTTCTTTTTAATTGATATTAATTAGGACGAGGAGGGGCATGTGAATGTGTATGTTAACAACACCGATGAAAGTAGACGGAATAAAATTATGGCTTTTTTTCCATAGCTAATGATAAAGTGTTGCTATAACAACTATTATCACTTTAACCGCGAGGGGTTATGTATTTATGCACGTGTGATACACAACTATATCCGCCTACCTTTATGAATATTAAAAAAAAGGAAAAAAAATGGTTACTGTTGATCCGAACCGGAGTAGTCTATGTGAGAGGCAAGCACATATTCCACTGCGCCATGATATCAGGCTCATACCGGAAGATTTATACTATTATGTATTTGCTTACCTTCATCATGAGGTATTCAGAATCGGACGATTCGGTATAAACGCCCTCTTCTTGTGCTGGTGTTTTAGATTTTTTTGTTTTATAATTTTGTAGTGAATTAAATTTGTAGGAAAAGCGTTTAACCAATAAAAAAGGACTTAAGTATTTTATAGTGACATTCTTGTTCTTTGTGCTTTAGTTAAAATGCATGTTTTATAAAAATTTAAAAAGGATTTTACTTAATAAATACAAAAAATTTGAAGTATTGACATTTTTTACTTTTTAAATAATATTATTACCTTAACAAATCTCTAAATGGTCGAAATGGTTCAATTTATTTCTTTTTCCCAGAAGGACGTCAATTATGGCCGTTTCAGTTGAGTTTCTCTGTAAATCGAATCTTTCAGGAACTGAAAATTTCTCCCCAGATATTCAGCATGTAGTTGCAGCATTTATTTGGAAATTTTTCGGTGGATTTCATATTCTATTTGAATGTTTAAGATTTGCAAAAGATTATAATATATTTTTAATTATTTTACATCTTGTGGTAAAGTTAATAATTAATTTTGTTTTAAAAAGTCGTTTGAAAAATTCCAAAGTTTCATTATTAAGACAGTGTGCGTATAGTGAGTGCTGCTAAGGCAAACAAATACCCGTTGGAATATTGAGTAGCCGTGAGACATCGTGAAACATCAGTGAATTTATGATACGAATCGTAAAGTGGGATCAAATCATCACAATCAGTATTTTGGAGTTTCAAAATTCAGCAGTATCAATTTTTGACGTTACAGAAACTTTTGATATGTGAACAACTTAAAATTTCATAGTGCACTTATATTTTATCGACAATTTAATTGAACTTTTTAAATTAATAAGTATTTATTGTACGTTTTATCAGATGAAACTGTCAAGGTGACTTTGGTTTTGACAGTTCTTTGTTACAATTGAATTTGACAGATAAAGGTGTTTCTAAAGGAACATTGAAGGTATTAGGATATGAGGCAAATCATTTTAATTAATGAATTATTTACATTAAAGTTTATTTTCATTTAAGAATTATTTTTTTTCTCATATTCCATACCGAACTTCACTCTGGAGTTTCGTGTTTCTCGAAGTAGTTTGAACTAGCATCCAAAATTCAAATACAACAAAAAATTTATAGTCGATGCAAAACAAAATTTGATACACGTCATCATAATTTTACGTCGATACGTATAGGAAGTGTTGCCGGATTTATAAGTTTAGAAGATTTAAAGATCGATTCGAATGATACTATCTACAATAACTTATTTGAAGTGTCATCAAAGTAATAACATAATTTTTATATTTTTTTTCCTTTTGAGAACCATCAAATAAGTGCCTAACTTTTAATTCAGCAAGTAAAGAATTTAAAGTTACATCCTCTCCTGAAAACATAAAAATAATATTATTTTTTCTTGTCTTACAATTAAAAAGAATTTAAATAGCTGTATTCAGAGGAAAAAGGCTTATTTTTTTCATACATATTGTAAATTACATTTTGAATTTCACTTGTATTTAATACATCGGTATTAGTTACTCTTTTTTCATACCGACGTTTCTTTGGAGGAGACTTTAATATTCCATGGTCTTTCACAGTTTTTGAAATACTGGAAACTGTAGCCATACTGAGGTTGAGTGCAGCTGCCACACGCTAAAATAAAATGTTTTTGATTGAATTGGCTGTTAATTGATGGATATCCATAACTAAGTTAAATAAATACAATATCCACAATATACTATGGATATCGTGAAAACATTTGTATTTTTATTTAACTTAAATAATATTTTGTCTAATATACTGTTTAAAACTTTTTACTAACCTCTCGAACCGCAGCAACAAGTATGAAAGGGCCACCATTGTCTCGTTCTATTTAAAAAAAAATTATCAAAGAAGCTGCCAGTTCTTTACAGCGACTATTTAGTTGTTTTGGCATTTTTTCACTTATTACACTGTTTTTTTTCCAGAAGCAGAATCTATAAAATATCTCGGGATTGTTATTGATAGACATCTAAGATGGAATTTGCATGCAAATAACGTTGTATGCAAACTTAGAGGGCTTATATCTAAATTTAAATTTCTTAAACAGTTCTTAAGTATTTCCAATCTACGAATAATGTATTATGCACTTATACAATCACAAATTACATATGGCATTTTAGGCAGGGGTGGAATAAGAGATAAATATTTAAATTCTGTAAATACAATACATAAATGGTTAATAAGAATTATATATGCAAAACAATTAAAATATCCTATTGAAAAACTATTCAGCAAAAGTAAATTTTTAAATGCGCGCAAACTGTTTTGTTTTAAGATAATTATGAATATACATCAACAAAAAATAAAATTAAACTTAAAACTCATTCGCATAATACAAGATCCAGTTCTGCAATTCTACCAAAATGCAATAAAATAATATTTCAGAGATGCTTTAATCATTTAGGACCAAAACTTTACAACTGCTTACCAGAAAATTATAAAAACCATAGATATAAAAAAATTATTAAAGAATGGATGGCCAATACCGGTACGAGATTTTTTGAACATTTGATAAACTCTTTCTGATTTTTCTGACCAACTTCTGATAATTCAAATTTAATTAAAAAAAAAATTAGATGACTTAATTCAGTGCCCTACTCACTCTACTGAATTTGATCATATTACCTATAGCATTAATATATATGGTTACTTTATTTACTTGTTAAATTTCATTGTATAAAATCACACACAAATAGTGATTACCCTGTGTGGTATCACTATTTCAGTGAAATTGCATGTTTATTTTATTAATTTTACAAATTATATTCAACTTTGTAGAATATTTTTAAATAACCATTTTTATTATTATTATTATTTTGTTCTTAAAAGAACAGTTTTTTTATATTTCAAAATAACAAAAAGAAAGAATAACACAAAAACCACAAACAAAATGACAAAAAAATACAAAACTAAATATACTAATCGGTGACAATGGCAACGACGCCACTTGTCAATCACGGCTACCAACTTTATGTAAACAAATTTAAGTATTTTATATTGATTTATTGAATGGAACATTTAATTTGAAAGTTGGGAACGATGCTTGGCAATTAAGACGAAATTAGTGACGTGAATCAAATTTTGTTTTGCACCAACTATATGTGATTGCTCGTATACAATATTTATTTAATATTTAACATTTAAATTACAATTAAAAACAAAATCCATTCATTTTAATCAATATATTCACTATTACTTATTCATAAGAAATTATTCATAGTGATATTTGAACATTAAACGAAAAAGGACATGATTAATTATTTAATTTAGAGTTTTTATCGTTTATAATTTTTGTTGAGCTTTGCTAATTTAACCATAAAAAAGGCAACACAAGAGAGTTACGTCAAAGTTTGCAAAGCTGTTCGTTCTGGCTTTAGTGATATATGACATAAAGCTGAATGGTATGTTGTGTACTTCGTGATAAAATGGAGTATTCTCGGACGATTTGCCGACTTTTATAATGCACTTCGGAATTATGGTCCATGTAACAGATTCATTAAGGCAAAAATACGAGTTGCGGTTGATTTAGTATAAGAGCCAAGTTTATGAAAAATTTTACCAAGACGACTTGGTTTCACATTACAAAAAATATTCTTTGATGTATCTAACAGAATAAAATTATTAAATTTAAAAGAAAACCCGAGAGAAATACATTTTTAAGAAGGATAAAATTGTAAAAAAACAAAGTGTTTTAGAGTGATGATATGAAAGATAATAAAAATCCTTTCAAAAAAACATTCTGCAAAAAAACAAATCTAGAAATGATTGAATAAGCAATGAAAACAACTGAAAATCTATTGCCAAAAAGTCTAATGAAGCTTACGATATGGAATACGAAAAATTATAAAATTGGGTGCAAAAGAATTACATAATAGTAATTTATGCAACAAGTGCATAAAGTGGTACTTTTTTTCACGAATGGAAAAGTTGTCCGGAAATTCCATGAGTGAAAAAAAGACACTTTATGCATTTGTTGCATACAATATTTTTTCTACAGCCCTATACAAATAATAAAATCAAAATAGAAATTTGAAATAATTTAATTAAACTCCTTCAGTAAATTACAACTAATGAATGCAGAATGAATTGGAAAAAGTGCACAATAATTAAGAAAAATTAACAACTACATATTGTATTTTAGTATTATTTCGCAATGTGAATATTGAAAACGCAATTGTTTGGTTGATTAATGTGAATTTTTGATCCAGTCACATTTGTTTCCGTTTGATTCATTGATAAAGCTTCACTTAAATTGTGAATATTTGGAACATTTAAATTCATCTCTGCTTGATTCTCATTTAAATAGTGAATATTTGGAAGAGTCAAATTCGTGTCGGCTTGATTCTCATTGGATGTTGAAGGTAGGTTAAAAAAACTGCTGACATTAGATCCTTGTAAAATTCGTGAAGCACAGTTCATTTTTGCATTGAGAGAATTGTTCACATACCCTTCGGCAACAGCAGTAGATTTCCATCCTCCATGTTGCTTTAATTGAAGAATGTCTCCACCCGAATCGACTAGAAGCGATGCTGAAGTTCGTCGAAACGTGTGACCTGTATATTCTTCTGGATGTGGTAAATTTAAATACCTCGCAATTAGCGATGGAATTTTCGAAAAAGTATTTATACCAACTACTTGTTTTGTACATTTGCCGTTTCTATATGATAAAAAGAAATGGTTGCTGGTTGCATTTTTCGGTCTCAGATTAGCATACTTTTGGAATAAATGTATAAAATTAATGTTTGTAATGGATTCTCCAATAACTGTAAAACGTCGACTTGTATGAGTTTTTGAATCTGGAATCGTGACGAGTAGAAATTCCCCCTTATTTTCAATGTCATCGATTTTCATTTTATACAACTCTTCTCGTCGACAACCTCCGGCTATTCCTAATATTAATGTTACCTACAAATTTATAAATAATGTAAGCAAAAAACAAATTAACTTTTTAAAACTTTTACCTTAAACATTAAACACTTGTCGTCTGGAGCACTCAATAAAAATCTGTTCATTTCCTCTCTTGAGAATGTATTAGATTTTTTAGGTTTGTACCCAACCGACTTTCGTTTCAAAAATGCTATTAGCTTAGAGTATTTACTTATATCTATGTTATCATTAATAATTAAGGTTGCCTTTAGTTTGGAATAGCTGGACCATAATGTAGAACACTTAAATTTTTTAGACCTTTCTTCAAAAAAAGCTAACAGTACTCGCTCTGTAAAGCTATGAATATTGTTCTCGTTTCTCCATTTCATAAAAGTGTCATACTCTTTTATATAATTTTCTTTGGATTTTTCCGGCAGCAAATTTAATGTGGCCACATTTGCCTTTTCTATAATTTCTTCGGGGGTACATATTATTTCAAAGTCGGAATCTTCACTATCCATTGTAATAATAGGAACAACTACTGAATTCTCTTAGACAAATCGAATTATTTATAAAAACTAACGTCAAATGAGTTATAGTTCATGTACTGTCAAAGTCAAAGCAAACTTGATATTTTTTCCAGTAAAGGTGTGGATGAATTGCACTATTCAATTGCATCGGCTTATGGCAAGCGTGAAATAAAAGGTTCGTTCCAACAAGAGTCCGAAAGTATCAGAGATTGTTATGCGCATGCGTATATGCATTTTAGCGTTCCAACAAAAATCTCTGACAGTTTGGTGACTGACAGTAAGCTGTTCCAACGTTACATGCAAACGGTTTGAAAACTGTCATAAAAGTTTGTGAATTTGTTAGGAACTATAAATCAGACGCATGCGCAAAGGACATTTGATTATTCGAAACCACGTGTTTGTCCATTTAATTCAACTTTTAACCTTTTTCGCGTATTATATATTTATATCGTGAGGAGATCTATTTAATATAAATAAGAGTTACAGTGGCTCGGATAAAAATATTGGCAACAGCGATTTATTAGACGAAAGTATTGGTGCATTCCACAGTGAAGACGAATCCAGTCACGTTCTCGAGTACCTAAATAATTAAGGAAATTGGTGTTCGCCCGAAAATTTTGGAATGGGAAAATATTTTCCACTTGTTGCACTGTCATGTGTTAAATGTCAAACTAGTACTACAGTGTTCCAACAGAACAGTTGTGGACTAGTTTCAAATTTCATAAAATGCGCGCATGCGTAGAAACAAATTTGAAAACAATCCGAAACGCATCCCTGATTGTTTGTTGGAACGAACCTAAAGTTAACGTTATGGCACTTTTTTTAACGATTTTTCACTTTTTTTCACTCTCACCATAAACAGCCGTTTTAAGAGCTACAAACTAGTGAAATACAAGGTACTTTAAAGATAGGGCTTAGAAAATAGTATATTAAACAACGCATTTCATATGGAATTCTGTTATGACACGAGTTCAAGTTTAAAAAACGAATCGCGAAGCGATGAGTTTTTTAAAGAACGAGTGTCAACAGCCATATGAAATAAGTTGTTTATAATATTTTTTATATTTTGCCATTTTATCATTTTCTAAATTAATTTTTTATTTTTATGTAATTACGAAAATTTTTATTTTAAAAAGTATGTTGTTAGCACTGTGTAATTTATAACATTTAACAATTTTGACATTTAAATTATGAAATATTAATGTTTTCAAATATTTTAAAATGACTAACACACCAATAATAATATATTATATAAGTAAAAGATGATATTCATATTCACAAATACTTTTTTAAAGAACAATATAAAATTAATAAACTGCTATTAACCCACAAATGTCATTGTCAATAGTCTTGTCATTAGATACTTCAATCATGTCGCCAACCATTAAAAACAAAAATTTGCGTGCGTAAAAGTTACATTACGATACGCAAATGCGTTTTATAATGAAGATTTTTATAAGTGCAAAATATAAAAAAGATGTTAATGAAACTGTGTTGCTTGGATATAGTAAAGAAGATTTTAATAGTAAATAATAGTACATTATACAATAAGGGAGAGAAATGCATTATTTTGGCAGACAAAATAGCATCTTTCCTGTATGGTATACACTATTTTCTCCACGGTCTCAACAATTAACTGCCTACGAAGTCAAGATGAAGTCAGAATGTTTGTTGGCAGACTTCAGTGAAAATGCAAATAAGAATTAACAATTTATTTCAACGTTATCTTTTTTTTGCAACAAAAACGTTCTCAATAATTTAAATTTGGGAGCATTACACTCCCTTGGGTATAATATACTACTTTTGTTTAAATTTTCATATCATAGAAACAATTTCTACTTCCAATTGTGGAAAAAAAATATTAACATATTGCTAATTATTACCACAAGTTAACGGAATATTTGAAGCAAACTTCAAAAGGTTACTAACCAAAGTAGTATATTGTGTATTGTGAATTTTCTATCAGAAATATTACCTTTAAAATGTTTGTCCTGGATTCTCGTTGACAATTTATAACTAATTTTTTTTCAAATAGAAACTGATTTGTTTCTGGAATAATTTCAACATCATTTTCTTTATTATTGATTTTTGTATATATTGACCATTTGTGGATTTTCCTGTTTTAATTCCGCTTATCTGCATTAGTATTTAGTAGTGATTGTTTTAGTTTTTACATTCAGATATTCATTCTTAAAGTCTCCTACACCATCTATATTATAAAATTTAATAATCTTTGAAGTAGTGCACCATAAAACTATAGTATCATATCTACAAATTCTTCCTTTAAAGTAGGTACTTAAGGTGTAACAATTTTGTTAATTAAATTTAGCATAAAATATTTACTACAAAGTATTTTGAGTCCAAACCTGAATCAGGATTTAAATCAGACCAATCAGAACTTTAATCATGAATTAATTAATGGTAAAGTTACTCTATATGACATTAGACACTTACAGTAAAATTTCATGGGCTCCATAGTCAGGAACACCAATTTTCGCTTGGTTTTAAGCTTCTCAAACAAGGAAACCTTCGATTTGAGTTACTCATACTCAAACCATCCATTCGGGAAATTCACTTAATTTGAATATCCTACTGACTGCGCCAAATATAGAATTATACTCTGTAAAGGTCTTTTTTAAAACAGCTTTATCATTAAACAATTGAATACTAAACTAAAACTATTAAAAAGCAACTATGACTAATGTTTGAGGATTAAGCTAACAAAAATTGTACAGCTAAGGACAAAGAATCGTTTTTAATAAACAAAGTAGTATTCATATTTGGAATAATTGGTGGATGTCGATTGCAAGAACTTGTAAACACCTTCTAGATATTCGTTCAAAAATCGGTTTTTGTCGTAAATGTACCAGAGACAAATAACGAACATATGGTTGCTCAGAAAAAAGCTTATCTTGACCTTTAGATAAGGTCGATGTATTGTACAGCCTGTAGGAAAAAATCCCGTCCATTATCTGGGTTAAAGTAATCCTGAAACATATTGTATGCGTCGAAAGTAAGCAACTGTTCTTGCAGATAGTGGATGGAAGAGTAAGTAGAATTATTTATTTTTAAGTTGGTTACTAAGCTATAAAAGCACTATTATGAACAAATATGACATAAAATAATTACCTACCTACAATTTGAATGCTTTTTCATAGCTCAAAAATTGTTGACCACGCAGTTTACCTCGCGTGGACCAATCAAGGGTGTTGTCAATGTAAAGTCCCAAGAACTTATCAACTTTTATTGGTAGTAGTGAATCAGTAGTCATTCAGTATATTTTTTTGCTGTAAACTTGGTAAATTTTGAAATTCGTAAGTAGCAGTTGTTACAAAAAAATAAATAAAGCTTTAAGAAGTATAGTTTTTAAATTATAAATCTATCACTGTTTCACGAAAAAAACTAAACTTGTGAAAAGAACAACCACGTATCTAATTTTAGGCAAAAATGTGTATAAACAAATATTAAATTCACTGTAAATAAACAATGAAGGACATGAAGTAGGTCAACAAGAACACAATGTTTGAGCTATACAATATTTTCCGTTGTCTAAGTTTGTACAACCTTTCTCATTACTATGTTTTCCTTTAGAATGCATCGTTTCAGTTTAAATTTCATTTTTGCAATTTTTTCTTTTGTTTTTCTTACTCCATTTTTCCCATTTAATTTCAGAGAAAAAATATAATGAGATATACAGTCAAGTATACCGTAGGAAAATAAAAAATGGTTTAGGGTAATCTTTTATTTTATTTTAAATTCAGCTTTTTGAAAGTAATTATCCTTATTACCTACATTATTTATTATAAATAAAATAAAACATTGCAAGTATTGTAACTGTAACAGTAATTAGTCAACGTTTTATGAACTTCAAAATACCAAAATTAAAATTTCCGTCCGACCTCTATAGCGATATTTCAACACTAAATACTACACTTTATTAATTGGTTTTGAAGCAGACCTGGATTGCAGAGTGGAAGCGGTGTTCATTGTGGTTACATATATATGTATTGTAATATTGGAGTGTTGTTATATGGACGGTGTCAAATTGATAGTATAAGTGATTTATATATTATCCATATATACAGAATTAATGAACATTTTAAATTATTTCTAATAAAACAAATACAAAAATAAACAAATATTTACTGAAAATAATTTCAGATACAATGTGCAGTCAATAAAAAAACTGAAAAGTAGAAAATTGTTTTTACCTGCACCCAAGGTAAAGAAATTTAATAGTTTCTATACCAAGCTTGACCGTTTTCTATGAAAAGACAACTACTTCCTGGGCTATATGCCCCAATGGACATTGAATAACATTCCAATAGAAAACGTGAATGCTTACATGACTATACTTAATTGTTTTTATATCCTGATGATGTCCTCCAGGGTAGATCGAAACTAGTTAATCGTTAATCCAAAGTAGAAACAGTTTTGAGCAATCGCCCTTTTATATTCACACTCGAGATCATCTATAGACTATTGTCAAGTTGTCGTTATCTTCTTCTCGAATGTACGTTTTTTATATTGTTACAAAGTCATCAAGTTTAGAAGCCGGCTCTGTCAAAATTTTAAATAATGGCGATTGCGCTGGTTTTATTTCTCGAAATAATATTCCGCCTTTACGATCGATGGGTTATTTGAGGATGATATATAAAGGGGCGATACTCGCGCGAGGAAGTCAGTTGTCAGCTAGAACAGTAATAGTTAATAGTGAACACCTAGTGTGCAGAAAGCAATTGAATAGTGAAATAAGTGTAAATATATAGTGCTATATTGAAGTGAGATAAATAAATTAGGACTGATATACCGGGTGTGTCGCACCCACAAAAACAGTATAAAAAAATAAGAAAATCATTACAATATCAACAATTATAGTAAGTTTTACATGCATTATATCCAATATTCTAGTATTTCTGATTTTATTTCTTCTTGATACACCAGCTGCTCAATTTAGTTATTTCGAGCATATTTTCGGATTTTTCTTCGAAGATATAAGTTATCAAACTCTTAACAACGCTATAGGAGATGTTGTGTTTATTTTATTTGGACATAAGAACATTAAAAATAGAACTAGCATCGTTTTTAGCGAAACAACTTGTTACGGGTTAAAAATCAAAACAGGTTCAAAAGTTTAAAAGGTTTATTTAAAATAATTTTAACAATAATATAATTTGTAATGTTTAAATTCTTATTTTTGTATCCTCATTTTTATCAGAAGTAATAAAACATTATATACTATTTAGTTAGTTGCTTAGCCTACCAGATCTAAGACCGGTGACCTTGTAACCAAAAGGTCAAGACCATCTTCTTATCGGTACTACCACCAATTGTCAACCGGATATCTCTTTCATTTTTTTGAATGGTTCAACAAATTTAGCATGTGCTAAAGTAATACGAAAATTTTTGGAAATAAACCTTCAAAAAAAATAACAAATGTTAAAGAAGCATCTTTAATCCAAGGCTGATTACCACTTCCAGTGGATATTTGTTTTTTTAACTAAGAGATAATCACTTACCAGGTCACCTTCCACCCTTCTGGTAAGTCTTCTATTTTAATGTATCAATCTTCTTTTATCTCGGACAACATAACACTTCGTATATCATCAACTTTCTATGTTTAGATCTTTCATCATGTTTCATGTTTTTAGACCTTTTAATTCTTATGGGTTTAGCCATAACCCAGTCCCATAGAACCTGAAGTGTAGATTAATTAGAAGAATTTGTTATGGTCTACTAGTATATCGTCTCTTACCTTATTTACATGGTTCAAACAGGGGATTAATAGGCACCTATATGACAGCAGTGAAATTGAACTATTTAATCCATTCCTGAAGTCCTGGATGATTCTGGCTGTATCCTTCTAGTTAGAAACTAGACACACCACAGTGAAGGCTTATTAACTTTAGAACACTACACAGTATCTTCAATACTTAACAAGTAAGATCTACCCTATTGGGCTGCATTATTTCTTTCCACCTGTTGTGTCTTGCTAACAATAATAATAAGTACTTAGTTTAGTAATTATCTATATATTTAAGTAAATATAAAGTAGGTTTTGGTGTATTCTATGGGATATTTGCCTATAGAATGGTTCACTTTGTTTAAATACATTCCAAATTAGATTCATCTCCATATAAAGTGAAACCTAAAAATAATTAAAGACAATTAGTTAAAACATGTTAGTATCTAACAAATAGTGTAGGAAAATCTATTAATATTAAATATTAAGTGCTATCATCAATATTAATATATTACCATACTAGTGTGAACTGATTAGAATTCTAATTGGGGAATAATAAACTTATATATATTGTTTATAACTTAAACAGATTATCTATTTACTAGTTTCTTAAAGTACAAAACATTTATATGAATAAAATAACCTGTCACTTACCTTTAGTACGCCAATAATCATCAACACTTTGGTAGTGTCTACTGCTAATCCTTGCCCATATATAAATATAAGTAATACTCATAAACTTTTAATATATTTTTTTTATTTTTGTTTTTGGTACCTTTTCATCTTCCCTAGAAAACATTCAGGCACAAGTAATAAACCCTGCTTACCCACAAACGACAATCCTTCCACTCCCTTATTTTTTATATTGGAAATAAAATTTTAAGGGGTAGCAAACTGTCAGTGTGTTTAAAATCCATTGGTTTGAAAACATTTCTTCCTTGTGTGCACCTTCATTGGACATTCTTGCCCAATGTCCTATCTTGTGTAATTTTTAGCCCCAAGTATTTAAATTTCTGACAGTGATTGATAGTAAGTTATTTTGTTTTCCAACGCACTCTTAAATTTCAGTTCCGGTACTTTTCTGTGATTTTGCAGGTCATATATTTAATATCTTAATAATCTGTATCATTTTTACATATCCTTTTCCAGGATTTCAAAACTTGCTCTAAATATATTTTCGTCAACGATAGATAGCAGCCCTTTTTAAGACCCTTGTTAACTGCAAACCCAAAAGAGATTTCTTTGACCCAATTAGATGTAAGAAATACCGCTCAGAAACACAAATTGAAACAACTGATTGCTAATCTAATGTCATTAGTGTCATAATTAGGGAAAAGGTATAAAAGGCCGTGAATTTTGGATCACAGTGAGTCTTAGCGTTACAAATTTGGCGCCTCACGCTAACAGCTCTTTAGCATTATACTGTATAGAAGCTCATTCCATTTCAAGAATGTAGTTGCCAACGTTCTCACCTGATAAAAATTTAAATGTGACTGAATCCAGGCGTGGAGTCAGTCACACTATTAATTTTTGATTTCTGGATATAAGGAATTGGCCAGTAACAATTTTGATTTTCGATTTGAACTTATTGATATACAATAAAATCCCAAATATTTTTCAATTGTTAATAAGTGCCAATTTAATAATAAAATTTTAAGTTTTCATTAACTGTATTTAATATATTTTTACTACTTTACAAACGACTCCAGTTTTGAACATACTGCGTTCAATATTGTAGATATAATGACGACATCTTGTTTGGAAATAAAATAACTTTAATACAATTTGTTGCATGTGTAGGTTTACAGACATAATAGAATTTTTACGCTAAAGAAGATGAAAACTCAAAAGTGAGTCATAAAATCAGTACTGAAACCTTAACGAAAGTGTGTCGTAATTTTCAATTTTACGATGGCGGAAAATGAGTTTTCAACAATAGCAACAATAACGTACCTGCAAAGCGGCAGGTAGGGTTGGATTTTCTTAAGGGTAATTGTTTTAATTGCAAAATACGATCAATAAAGACATTTCTCGAATGAAAACCAGAAGAACATCATAAAAAGGTGCCAAAGAGAGATATACGTGAGGAATGTCAAATTCAACTTCACATAAACAAAGATACCAAGCCAAAAGTATGTAACAACATTAAAAGGCTGAAAAATATCTACCCTACTATACTAACTTCCTTTAATAGGTTTTATGTGCTAGCTCTTGGACTAATATAGAATAAAAAAAAATAAGAATAATATTATTACAAAAATACAGAGTGCTACCAGAGGTGCAAAAAAGTTTATTCACAGAAATAGCTGAAGAAAGCGAAGAAGGAAAATTTCTACAAATGTGATTTGTGGAAAGTTAAATGTGTCCTTTCTTATCTAAGTGGATTTTTTACCGCTACCTCTATAACTCATTAAGTTTTAAAACAAAATTTATTTTTTGTCTTTTTAGTAAAAAATATTCATTCAAAAATTGGAAAATAAAACAAAGTTCAATGACGAGTATGGCTGCCTCGTACGTCAATCACCTCCTGACAACGTCTTTGCATACTTTGGGTCAGATTGTTGAAGTAGTCCTGATCAATGTCTCTCCGAAGCTGCGGTAAAAGCAGTCTTGAGTTCCAGCAGTGCCTGTGGAGGTGGTTTATGAGAATTCAAAGTCCTTTGTAGCTAGTCCAAAGAGTTCTTAATAGGGTTTAGATGCACATTTATGTCCCTATCAAGCACCAACACCAAAACGGTTGAACTTCCTGTACAAATCTACTTTTTTCGTGAGCTAGAGGAAGAACCTATACCCGAAAACGCCGACTATCCGAATACCGTCCGTAGTTTAACTCATCTGTGAATAGTTATTAACATCTATTAATCATTCCAAAATCCGTGGTCATTAGCCCATTCCAGTCAAAGTCGTATATGATGTTGTCTTAGTGGAAGCCTTCTTCGTGAACGTAAGTTAACTTCTCGAAGCCTTCGACGAACTGTTTCAATTCAATAGGTTAGACCAAAATTATCTTGGGTTAGAATAAAAATTATCTTGGGTTAGAACAAAATTATCTTGGGTTAAACCAAAATTATCTTTAGTTAGAACAAATTTATCTTGGGTTAGACCAAAATTATCTTAGGTTAGAACAAAATTATATTTGCTTAGAACAAATTTATCTTGGTTTAAACCAAAATTATCTTAGGTTAGAACAAAATTATCTTGGGTTAGAACAAATTTATTTTTTGTTAGAACAAATTTATCTTTGGTTAGAACAAATTTATCCTGGGTTAGAATAAATTTATCTTTGGTTAGAACAAATTTATCTTAGGTTAGACCAAAAATTATTTTAGGTTAGACTATAAATTATCTTAGGTTAGACCAAAATTATCTTAGGTTAGAACAAAATTATATTTGCTTAGAACAAATTTATCTTGGTTTAAACCAAAATTATCTTAGGTTAGAACAAAATTATCTTAGGTTAGAACAAATTTATCTTGGGTTAGAACAAATTTATCTTAGGTTAGAACAAAATTATCTTGGGTTAGAACAAATTTATCTTTGGTTAGAACAAATTTATCTTGGGTTAGAACAAATTTATCTTAGGTTAGAACAAAATTATCTTGGGTTAGAACAAATTTATCTTTGGTTAGAACAAATTTATCTTAGGTTAGAACAAATTTATCTTGGGTTAGAACAAATTTATCTTTGGTTAGAACAAATTTATCTTAGGTTAGACTAAAAATTATTTTAGGTTAGACTATAAATTATCTTAGGTTAGACCAAAATTATCTTGGGTTAGGTTAGGTTAGGTTAGGTTAGGTGATCTTAGGTTAGACTAAAAATTATCTTAGGTTAGACCAAAATTATCTTAGATTAGAACAAATTTATCTTAGGTTAGACCAATGGACTTAAAGTACTTAAACGCTCTCTGCGAGTAGATACTGTCACAAAAAAGTCTTGGACAGGGGTGGTAGATCTTGGGCAGTCACTTCTCGATTTTTGTGTGATTTATAAATATTTTTCCATCATTCAGTGTTTTTTTAACTATGACATACAGGTGAAGTATAAGGAGACAGAAACACGTGTCTGCGGATTAACGTGTCTGCTGGATTAACCCAATATCTTTCTTTTTTCTAATTAGTTTCATTGTATTATCGTATGTTTGAAAAATAAGGTGGAGTAAATTCTCAGAATACTAATCTCCGAAACCTAGGCGTGCACAACTTCTAACTAAAACGTAATCTTAAAAGAAAATTTCACGTTAAATTTATATGGATATTTAGAACAAAAAGATCAATTAAATTAATTAAAAGATACATATAAAAAGAATAAAAATTCTATTAATTGTGAAACATACAGTTAATATAAAATAATTAAATAAAATAAATTATAATAAAACGTAAAATACATACACAAAAACGTTGAGTTTTTACATATTCCTATTAATAATTATTAATATTCTTAATACTAATAATATTGGCAATAATAAAAAAATAAATTGATTGTGGTAACCTCTACTTTGTGGAAGTTCATCTTACTAAGAACAATAAATAACTGAACGGCTGAACAGCTGTAATTGCATTTTTCGAATAAATAGTGGAAGTTTGGTTCAACGGTTCAGTTATTTATTGTTTTTAATAAAAAAAATAATAGTATGAATACTCAAAAATAATTATAGGTAAAACACTAATGAATCATATAATTTTAAAATACTAGTAATAAATGTAATATATAAATAGTGGTTCATAGGTTATGTAAAAATAATAAACCATGAAGTTGTCGTTAAGTTAAGAAATCCATTCACACTACCTATATGAGTAACAATTAATCGTCGACCCTTACCTGTTTCTTGGAACCAGTTGAATATCCTTCCAGAAATGCTTGTCGAGATGTTTTTATAGTTTTGTCGTTCCAAACTCTCCCTACAGCATGCCCTTCATTAACCCACGTCTAAATAATAAATGTTCTTATTTTCTGTCCTCATTTTTTTTATTTTTCTGAGGTAGTCTCGTCTCCAACATACAATTTCTTCGGAATCGATAAGCATTGACTGTCTGCCAACTTTTTCATACTTAAAGTTTAACTCATGCAAAACTTGCCAAAGTTTGTCTCTACTTATTGTGGATAAATCGGGATCATCGGTAATGGCTTGTAAAAATTTATCCAAAAGTTGGTATTTGTTTGTTAAGAAAAAAAAGAGTGGACCATTCTACGAATTGCATTTTTAAAAAATTCATCCACATTCACTTTTGACAATTTTGGTCTTCCTGTTCTCGGTTTGGGTGGTGTTATACCAGCTGATTTAAAGGCAATTAAACATTTTATTAATCATTAGCTTTCACATTTATCGGAAACCATCTTTCGCTAATCGACTTTTTCTTACTACTATCAAAACACCATTAACTAAATACCTATTCATTTTGACAGTTTCTTTATTTCTTGTTATTTAATGGGTCATTATTATAACGACAAAAATAACCATAAATAAGGTTACTATTCATAACCAGGTTTATATAAATATAAAATGCTTTGAAAATGGTTTATTTATAAATATCTAATAAACCGAAACAAATAATGTAATTCCCTTAAAGTACGTCTATGACCAGCTGAATAATCCCTAGCCTATTGTTATAACAATAGCAGATAACTAAATTTTACGATAGTCCGTATGATGTGGCAAATTTTTTATCTAAATAGTAAAAGCCATTGTAGAATAAGCTAAAATATTGACGTTGTACGAAAAGCACACGTGCTACAATATGCATAACAAATTATTTTTTTTTCTGAAAATTTACTCCAGCTTATTTTTCAAATGTACTATATAGTAATAATATAAATAATACTATAAATTTTATTGCCCAAAGGAAGTATGTTTTATGGAATTAAAAAATATTAATTATTAATATTGAAAAATAAAAAAGTACTTCTCTTTTTTAATTTTCTAGCAGTTTTTGAAATATGTATATTATATAAATGGCTGAATAGAGAAATTGCAAAGCGAAATATAGAGATATAGAGAATTTTTAATACTGTTTAATACCCGATCTCCGATCGATTTAGCATTATTTGAAATTGAAAATACTATTTATGTTGAAAAAGTACAAAAGGAATTAAAACAGATAAATGTGATTCCAAATAAAACAGGGAAATATGATTTACATTATAACGCTATGTCGAACCGACTTTAATTTAAAACATTTAGGATAAACATATTGATACGAATAAATAAAAAGTAAATT
Source organism: Ophraella communa (assembly GCA_035357415.1). NCBI lineage: Eukaryota > Metazoa > Arthropoda > Insecta > Coleoptera > Chrysomelidae > Ophraella > Ophraella communa. The sequence continues at coordinate 45,262,380 of CM068985.1, read as the reverse complement.
GATTCAATTTTATAACCGACCAAAATGAAATTTATTGTATAACGGATAGTTGTCAGTTTCACAAACGTCATTGAAGCGTCTTCATAATTAAAAAAAAAATAATGAATTCAGACGAAATATCAAGATTCGGATGCAGGTCAGGCAAAGAAATCAGAAAATTGGTTGCAGAAAATGTCCCATTGAACACGCAGAAGTCCAGAAGCTCTATTTGGAGCCAATTTTCGAAGTTCCTATGGGTGAGAAATTTTACACTTGAAAAATGTACTACCATAACGGAACTAGCAAAAATTCCCGAGGATTACGCTTTTAATATGAAAAAAGGCAATGGTTAAGGTTTAAGTGGACCCCCGGAAAAAATAACTACACATTCAAAAATTTTTAAAAAATTCATGAATATGTATTATATCGCGACTAGTATTTTCCGAAAATTTAATCAAAATCGCTCGAGTTGTTTTCGGAAAAAACAAGAAAAACTATGTTTTCTCACGTATAAAACTCAAAAACTAGTCGAACGATTTGAACTATTTTTTGTAATATTATGCATCTTCTTTAATAAAATATATACAAATTTTTTGAAAATTTTTGAATGTACAGTTTTGACACAAAAAAATAAAAAAATATTAATTCATGCCTAAATCATTTATTCGAATATTTTTTTTTATTTTAAAGTTTGAAACAATTGAATGGATATGTTTTTAAGTATTTTACAAAAAAAAATTGTTATTTAAAAACGTTTGTTTTACAAAATTCGAATATAACAATAATACGATTTAAAATTCGCACATTAAATTTTTACCTCTGGGAGGTGCTGACGTCTACATCGCTATGCATAACTTTTAAAAACATTTCAGTAAAGCACACACCTATGGTGCGATTTTTAGGAACATCGTTCAACAGTGTTGCCGATTTAATATTATAACCTAGACACTCAAGAAATTGATTGATACCTCATTTTGTATAGCTTCTAAAATTCTAAAGTACAATTATTATTTTATCGATTAAGATACAGAGAGTGGGGTAGAATGTAAAGTTTAACTTCTTTAGTATTATTACTGCTCGATAACGAAGCCAACAAAAAAAGAAGGGTCTGTTTTTAATCTTTCAATGACATAGGTATGCCTCGAGCATATACATGGTGCAAATGAAAGAAATAAATTGGTTATTTTCTAAAACGGCGACATTGAAAAATCGTGTAACAGGTCAATTTTTAATTTTAAACAGGTTAGAAATTAAAAACAGGTTAGACATTTTTTTTAAGTTTTCATACCTCATTTTGTCTAGCTCTAAAGTACAATTATTATTTTGTCGCTTTATAGGTACAACTATATAAGAAAAAACAATAAAATCAAGAGACAACAATAAAGTCTTACATTTGTGGTTTAATTAGCATTTAGATGCAGATTTCAGTTTGAATTTTTGGTTAAAAATGTACTTACACTAGGTACCTAATTTATTAAGCAGGGGGAGCTACAAAATTTAATGAATAGGTGGCTTTTTAACATATTAAATAGGTAACATTTTACGAAAATAGGTAGATAAAAAATAAAACAATTTTTATTTACTTATCAGCAATAAAAAATAGTCGATAATAGTACAATAAATACAAATGTGTATATTATATTTTAAATGCGACTACAGTTGTTACATTATACCATAACTTGTAAATTATATTTACCAAAAAAACCTACTATTGATATTTATCTATTTACTGATAAATATCTCCGACGATGTATAGGCATCATCCAAAGATATTCTAATAAGTCTGGTAACTCCTTTGATGTACTGGAAATTTGCAGCTTTTTTTGTGAGCGGTCGTAAATTATCGGTACAATACTTGATATCTTAAATTGCGGACAGGTAAATGGGTAAGATACTTAAAAGGGGAATTCACATAAAAGAAACAATGAGGTTTAAGAATCTTTATTTACTTATGTTGAAATATTGATTTCATGTAGGTACCTACAATAGTTTATCTCTGTTAAAATATTATTTTCTTCATAGTTAATATTATTTTGTTTGAAAAAGTGAAAGTTTCCATTTATTTTAACATTTTGTAAACATACTGCAAACCTTGTAAAGGTTTATCTTTGTAGCGTTGATTGATAAGTTTGGGTTAGGTTAGTCAATCAACGGTTTGTAGTAAGAATAAGTGTGCTGGAACAGAGTAATAAAAGTCAGGTAGAATTTTAAGCTTAAATCGTTGATTGCTAAAATACTCGAATCTAGAGTATTTGAGTTTGAAAATAAAGAAAACCTAAAAATTCTAAAAGCCATCTTCATAATTGTATGAAATTAACGTTACTAGGGCCAACTAATGTCATGGATCAATTAGATTCGGCTTTTTGATTAAATATACAGAAACATATTGAAAATGTGTCGAAGAATCGATATATATTTTCCAAAAAATAAATTAATTCTGTTAAATTTTGTGGAGCTTCGAGGACATAATGAGAGTTTGACTTCCGAGAATCTGGGAATATTTCGTGGGCTTATTAATTTTTCGGCTCCAGAAATCCAATATTTCAACACGAAAGGCGAAGAAACGACGATAAAATTGATGGGAGAGAACCCCCCTTCAGAGTTGGGTCGGATACTGAAAAAAAGTGTCCGGATACCGGATACTCAAAATATATCCGTATATTTATAAAAAAGTTTCATTTAAAAATGTATTGGGATACAAGTATCCGGCTATATTTTTCGGAAACTTTTTTAACAAGGGCATAAATTATTAGTTTTTAGAATTATGTGATGTGCATGTATTTTGAATAATAATATATAATAATAAAAATACATTAATTGGAGAAAGAAATCAGAAAGTACTCAAAAAATTGTTTATTGCTTAGGAATAATAAAACTAGAACCTAAACTTATAAGGAAACATTAAATTAAAATAAAAACGTACTAATACAGAAATTATTCTAATTGCTGACGAAGTCAGAAGTGAAGTGCATTTGCCTTGTAAGTACCAATACCTCAAAGTGTTAATCGCTTAAAGCTTTTGTTTTAGGCGTATCAATCATAGTTGTAAAAGAGAAAAGGAAGGGCAGTGTTATGCATTATCGGCGGGCGATAAATATTTAAAAGTATCCGAATATCAAAAAAAGTATTCGGATACCGGATACTTTAAAATTTGGCTACGGATACGGATACCGGATATAAAATTTAAAAAGTATCCGGATACAGCTTTCGGATACATAAAAAGTATCCGGATATTGTATCCGGATACTACCCAGCTCTGCCCCCCTTACAAGGTAAACTTTTTTAAAAAATCGCAGAACACCTTACAATTCTTACCACGAGACGCCACTGATCAGATCATTAGTTAATTTCTTCGATTTTATTAAATTTTCAACCTTCCTAAAACCCCCTCAATGTACACCAATGAGGGTTTTATATTTCGGAAAATAAATGTTGACAATTGTAAATATTTCTGAAAAATTTTATTTGAATCAGATATCTTTCTTTATGATTTTTTCAAATATTTATCCCCTCTAAAAAACCCCTTCCTACGTTCATATTTTTCCCAAATATAATCAGCTCTATATTTTCACTTATCCGATTTTTGGTGAAAATTTTGTGAAAATCCATTCTGCGGTTTGTTCTTGCTGGCGAAAAATTAAGCATATCAAATATTATTAATCTACAAAAATTCCACCTATGTATTAGATTGTGGTAAAAAAATTGAGTTTTGGGAATTTAATTTATATAGGTTATGTATTTATTAATTTTATGGAAATAGCAGCTATATAAAAACAATAAATCACTAAAACCACTAAGCACAAACAAGAAAGCGAAAAACGAATAACGACTATAAAATTTGGTGTAGATGTGGCAATTTCGCATAAAGAGAACAACATCTTGCCGCACAATTTTCGTTTAGCATCTAGTGACTACTTGCGAATGTTTTTTTCCAAGGTATTAAATTTTGTAGAGACGTTTACAGATAACTGTATTCATAGAAAAGGAACAGAACTAGCGGAGTGCTCGCACCGCCATCTCGCGTTTGAGAATCAAAAAATAGTCGACTCCACTTAAACCTTAAGACTATAAAGAGTCGTCTGTAAAGTCAATATGGAATACAACTAACTAATACTAACTAACTCGACTAACGTCTCGTGATTTTGTCAAAATTTCATTTGAGTAAATTGCCACGCAACACACTTTCATACCAGTCAAAAATTTTGCCGGCTAAATTTTCTCTCTTATGATCTTATACGATAACTAACCTGAAAATAGTGATTTAAATATTAATAAAAATTGGTAATAACAGACATAAATATGCATTATCCATATAAAAATCTTTGGTGACACTAAAGCACATTCTTACCATCCTCTTCTTCTTTTATATTTTATATAACTTTTGATATATTTTTTCATTTTATTAGCTTTGCTTCGACAATATAAGGTTTGTTCCAACCTAGCAGAGAACCGTTCTAAAATGGTAATTTTTGTGCGCAGTGGTGTTGTGCGTTGCGCAGTGCACTAATTTGGTCTTCTGAGTGGTAATATTACCGTTCCAGAACGATTCTCTGCTTGGTTGGAACAGACCTATACGGTTATTAGTAATGGAATAAACAATGATAGTTTAAACTTTGATTTGAAAAAAAATTACAATATTACGGTTTTTTACAATTTTTTTCAGTCTGTTTGAGAGGCAATGTTGTAGTCGTCCTATAGGGTATTATACTCTAGAAGTTAAAATGTATTGCAAAATAACTTTAGGTTCAGAAACACAGCACTTTGGCTCCTTTTTGTCCTAATCTGAATTTTGATATAAAAGCTTTGTTCGGGTTTCGCCAGTTATCGTTTTCAGAAGCTTGCGCACAAGGAAATCTGAGCACATAATTTCTTAGTGCGCAGGCTTTTGATGCTTTGAGGACGGTTTAAGAACTGGCGAAACCAGAACAAAGATAATAACTTGTCCGTTTGTATGCCATTAAGTTCTTGTGGTCACTGAAGATTTTATTTATTTTTTCTTTTAAAATATTATTTTAAATCAAGGAATATTGTTTCATGTTAAATATTTGCATCAGTTCTTTTTGTTGCGGATCTAGATAAAGTGTCTACTTCTCGTTGCCCTCTATTCCCATGTGAGATGGAGCCCAAAACATTCTGGTTTTGTTGTTTAGTTTATGTAGTTGTTAACAAATTAGTTTTTACTACCTGTCATTTCTAATAATATTTATTTTCATATTTCATTGCAGACTTCGATTTCCGTTCCGCCTTTGGGACCAAGAGAATCTATAGTAAGTGAAACTGATACTATTGACATTCAAGAAGATGATGTTCAAAACATTCCAGTACCCGTCACAGTTTGTTTAACTATTATGGTAGGGTAAGTTAAAAAAAAGTGTACAAATTATTCTCGATTGTAATGCTTTTAAAATCCCTTATACCTGGAGCAAAATAGGTTTTGGAACGTTCTAAATATTTATAAAAAGAAATTAATCTTTTCAATTAAATATTTCTAATAAATTCATCTAGTCTTTTTGCATGTAACTGATATTATTGATAGACTTATAGAAACATGTAAAAAAAGCAGATAAAAACAACTATATTTTGAGTTATTTAAATTTTTTATTTAGCAATGCTTCAAATTCGCAAGACGTAGGGTACACAAATAAAGTAAAGATATAAATTTAATAGATTCAATGGATTCTAATGCCGTGTATTTTATTTCTTCTATGTTTCATCACTTTTTACTGTAACTGCATCTGCAAATTGATTATGATTTAAAGACCATTTAAAACTATGACAATAATTATGCATAGTAACTTTTTTTATTATACAGGGTTACTGCAGAGGAAGGAAGCCCCTAAGTAAATTCTAAACCATAGAACTATAGAAATATAGATAAGTAGCTCTCTCTTACAGAGATCTTTGTTTCTCGCTAATAGAGATTTTGGAGCCCAAAATGACGGGTCCTGGCTATTATGAAGTTCTCTCTACTGAGAGCAACGTTGCCATATCACCATAATTAAAAATATTTGATGGTATATGTGGGCCCAGCATTCCAGTCTTTCACTTATAACATTTTTAAAATGGAGCAGTTCTTATTTACACATTTTTAAAGTACAGTTTGTTTTAGATATATATGCAGTGGAGCTCTACTTTTTTGTAAATGGGAAGATCATTGGTCATTCATGGATGCTTCTTACTTTTGCTTTATATCTCTCAGTACAATTGGATTTGGTGATTTAGTACCTGGAGATAAAATATATGGTAGAGGACAAGATTTTTATACGGAAGTTTTGGAACTTAGTTTCGTATTTTGCTCAATATATCTTATGCTTGGAATGGCATTAATTGCCATGTGTTTTAATTTAATGCAGGTAATTCTATATTATTTGTTTGTTTTAAAATATTCTCGTACATTTGGTAATGCCAAATAATACAAATTAATAATAAATAAGTAATTAGACAGTTTTCAAATGGCACAGTTCAAATATTCATATAATATCAGAAAGTTGTTCTACTCAACTAATAAAGAATATTGTTTACAAGGTTTAAAAAATTTAACTAACCCGCATTTGACTGACATTTTGTTTTTGAAAATATTTAAAACTAGGAATCTAAAGAACGTTATATTGTAATATTTAAAGAAATTTTCAATAAGCGATATAATTTAATGACAAATTTCATTTTCAAACGGCAATTAAAGAACAAAATGTCTTCTGTATGTTTGTTGTAGTGTTTTCATTTTATTGTGTTAATTGGTTTGGGCAATTAAACCACGACCGAAACTTTGAATTACAAAAGGATAAAAAGGATTGTGGTTTAATTTACCAAACAAATTAACAAAATAAAATAGAACACAACGAATAAAGGACTTAAGTATCTAATAAATTCATATTTTTACTTACAGTTATTTTATCTTAGATTTATCAGGTAAACCAATTGTGCAGCTTAATAACGTGATAATAAAAAACAACCCTAAATATCTAATTTAGGTCTTGAAGATCTGTCCAATATCCAATTTTATAATAAAGAACTTAATTTTTATACACAAACAATGAGAAATTTTATGTTCGTTACAATGAACATTTAATAATATATTGATTGCAGCAACCTGATACGTCAAATTATGCAAAATACCTACTTGAGTGTAAATATTTACCATACTTAACCATAAAAACAAACAAAAAATACTACAAATACTACAAAAATGCTAAATCACATAATCTGGATTTATTGTGAGTAAGAAAAAAAATACATTCAACAAATAAGCAACTAACTGTTGTCAATGAACAAATAAATCTTGGAAGTTCTCCACTATTAAACTGTTTACTTTGATTGAGTCTTCATTTTATACATAGATAAGACGTAATTGTAACACAAATATATTAAGTTATTGTAAAGATCAGGATGATATAGTTTTTTCCTGGTTTTTATATATCATTGCACAGTTATATTAATATTAGACTGAAATATACTAACATTTGGTCCATTTAAACAATACTTAATCAATACAAATAATTATTTAATAAAACCAAACCTAACATATTTATATTAATATAATAATTTGAATTCCTTGAAACAGCTGTCAGTAAGATAAATATTTAAGGTTTTTTAAATAAACCGTCCAATTTTTGTTGCAAAGGCTATTTATTTAGTGATCTTGGTTTAATAGACTTCCACAAAGTAAGGGTTGGTTGGTATATTAAATTTTATAGTAAAGTACATTTTTGATTATCTCAACGAAATATTTGCTTTAAATCATAACTAATTTAAAAAGAAAACGTTTAAAAAAAATAGAATTTTATACCAAAGAGTTTTTGACATCGCAGGCTCTGCACTTTATTCCAACTTGTTCAAAATCAGACTTTGTTGTTAAACCAAATGCGGGTTGTTAATTTTATTATATTCTACTCTAACTATGCTTCTACTGGCAGGTAAATTATTTAATTTCTCTCTGTATCTATTTTGGTCGGATATTTTATCTGATTTTTATTATTAGCCTAATTTGTACAAGCCCGAAGCGAAGGGTTCATATCCAGTCTTTAGAATATCGACTCCTGCGCTCCTTCGCCATCCACGCCCGGTCCTCCTCCTCCATTCTTTAGTTCAAAGAACAGACTTGTTGCCCTGTCCGTTGCACCAGTTGATGCTAGGCATCTTTTTCTGGTATCCTCTTCTTGTTGTTCCTCTCGGTTTTGGTAGGTTTCTTTTGTCTGTTCGTGTTATCCAATTAGATCTTCTTCTTGGTTTCCCTGTAACATACAGAGATTTTAATTAGTGTGGAAGAAGCTGGTTCTTCGGCCTGACGTACTTCCACTGCACATCGCCCGGGTCGTAATCCAGCAGATTCCTGAGTTCCGCATTTGGATGGTCTTCAAGTCTGGCCAAAGTTATCTCCATCTTATCATTCATGAGATCTATAGAATTCTTTCGATTTCCAGATTTCTGAAGATGTCTTTGTTGCGAACGTACCAGGGTTCGGGCACTTCCTAGCGGATAGATAAGTTCTGCTGGACTTGTATCACGTTCCTGTTGGTTTGGCATGTTTGCCCTCAAGCCAGGGATGCGTATGTCAGGATCGGCATGATCACGGTCCGGATGAGTAGTAGTTTTGTGAGCAGTTGAAAGTCGCTGTTGCATTCAATCAGGCACTGCAGTGCAGACCTTGCTGTTTTAGCTTTCGCTACTACCGTTTGGACATGCTGTTTGAAAGTCAGCCCTTTATCTAGAGTGACTCACATGTACTTAACGTGGGAAACTCTCGGCTCGTCGAGTCTCACTTCTTCTGGTGATGGTTGTCTTCTATTTTGACACAGTATGGCCTGTGTCTTGTCTGCGCTGATTTTTATTTTCCATTTTGTACACCATCTTTCTACAAGGGTAGCTGCTTCTTGTAGATATCTGTATACCAGGCGGGAATGTGTGCTACGCGCTGATATTGCTGTGTTTTTATTATTAGGCATGCGCATTTGTTTTTCTTCTTTTTTTACTTTTACATAGTGTTCTTCTTCTACTACTTCTACCTCTTCTTCTTTTTCATCTCCTTCTTTTTCTGTTAATGGGTTATATCCTTGAGAATAATATGGCCAGCTAATTCTTGGAAGATAATCCTGACTTGCTCGAGGCAATCGATTATTACATTCTCGGGAAAATATTACTAAAATGTTAGGTTAGAGTTAATTGTTTGTGTTTTGTAAGAAGGTTTGGCTTGCGTTTATCTTTGTTTTCAAAATTAATGACAGTTGAAGTTGAAACTTCGAGATCAAATCCAATATCAGACAAATTTAAGCGGTAATATAAATCAAACGAAAAATCAAATGAAAAATCCAATTGTCTTAAGACACCTTCAGTTATATTTAAAAACAGAAATAAAAGACAAAATAACAGGGTCCCCATTGGAGCAATATAAGGCAATAAAAACAAGAAAAGGAATACATTATTTTTTAATTCACCACTCGTTTTCGGGAAATCTCGAGTTTAACAACTTATTGGTTGAATAATCTTATTAAAAATCGATTTTCCTTAATATTTTTAGTTTACTATTGCAAGCAAAAATAAAACTTTAAATTTTAATTTCATTTAATCGTATTTTTACTTTTCCTTAATCGAATTTCTTTTTAAACTGGTTTTTTATATAAAATGTAATACTTTGACACAATTTAAGTTACGCTTATGCCTTTACGGTCCGAGAAAATCGTAGAGTTTCTTTTGTGTTACTCACACTTCCAGTTGTCTGCATATTGCTGAACTTTTCGCAAGCGGCCGTAAGGTGTTGTGAAATTACTGTAGATCTTAAATCTAAAGTTCGGATACTTTAAAGCTGGTCAGATACTTCTTTTACTTAGTTTTGGCTACATTCGCTCTATCCGGTTTCCATTATGGATTAGAGAAAATAAACAAAATGGTGCGGGTTCTGCACATTCGGCACGCTAAAACTTTTAAGTCAGTTTCGTGAAAAGTATGTACATACCACGAGGAGGATTAAATGCTATACAGTGGGGGTTGTTTTTTGTCTGATTGTGGAAATTTAATTGGGTATTTCAACGTACCCTGGGTTAAAACGTTTTTATTTAAGCCAATTATTTGTTTTTACACCAAAAAAGTATTTGTGTTTTGTATAAACAAATGCTACCTACTTAGTTTCTGGACTGTCAATTATCGAAGATAATAATACATTTTTTTATCCACATCTATAATTGTTGAGTTAAGGATTTTTTTCGGGCTGAGATGGGAAACTCATGTTCGATGGTCCAACAGTGTTGGACTCATCCTCGAGAGGATGCCTACCAACCAAAACCACTTCAAAAATTCGCCGTTTTCTCTAAAACCCCCAGAGTAAATGATAAACATAAACCAAGCAGCAAGTCCTTAGGAGCAGATTCTGATTTCCTGTTTTTTCTTATTGATTTTGCTTTTTTAAATCAATCAAAATCATGAAAATTTAGGAAAATGCAATTAATGGTGGTTAGAGTATGTTTCTTATGAAAACAAAGTAAGCCATCCCTATTTTAATTATTGTGACATAGGAAAAACCAAATGAAAAACCCGAAGTCAATGTCGTATAATTCAAATTGTGTGATCCATTTGGTTTAATCTATATATACAGGGTGAGTTATAACTATTGGGACATAGAGTAAGGACAGATTATTTGAACCAAAATATGGCTATTGGGCCAAATATGCCTTAATATAATGTTGCTGAGAAAAAAGATACAGGGTGTTAAAGTTAATTTTTGTTTTTCGTTTTTTGCTAATAGTTTCCCTGTATATTTATAAATTGATATCTAAATTGGTACAGAGGCATAATCTTAGACAAGAAATAGTATTTTATTTACAATTTTACGTTTTGTTATAGAGGGCGCCACGTGGTACTCTTGTTTAAACATGATAATTTCAACCGTTTTCGATAAAAACGCAGTCGAACTGCTTAGAGTCTTAAAAAAGGATTTCAAATATTAATTCATTTATGAAAAGTATGCTTTGGACTGTCATATAATTGTTGTTGCAGAGTAAATTATTTTTGATGTGACAGTGTTGTGTAATGTTGCATTTTTTAAAAGTAATCATTACTTTTTTTGATTGAAATGCCTCGTCACAATCATTTTACTAATGAACAAATGCGAAATATGATTTGCGTATACGCACAAGAAAATTTTTGCGGTCGTTCGGCAGCCAGAAGGTATGGAATGTTATACGCAAACAGAAGGTAACCAAATCACAAAACTTTTGCAAGATTATATCGTAGTTTAGGTGAAACTGGGTCATTTCACACTAAAAATCAGGGTGGTCGACCGAAACAAATCACACCTAATCAAGAAGATAAACTTTTGGTTCCAGTAGATGAAAATCCTGAAATAAGTTCACGACATCTATCAGCAGCAACAGGAGTAAGTCAGTCGTCTATAATTAGAATTCTAAAAAAGAAAACCTTCATCCTTATCACTTCACTCCTGTTCAAAATTTACTTCCAACAGATCTTCCACGACGGTAACAGTTTTGCCAACGTATTCTGAATAAACATCGCAATGACAGACACTTTATTAAGAATATTATGTTCACCGACGAAGCAACTTTTACCAGACGAGGGGTTTTTAATTGGCGAAATAGTCATTATTGGGAAGAAGAAAACCCGCATGCTATTAAAGCTAGACATTTTCAGCATGAGTTTAAATTGAATATTTTGTGTGGCATTATAGGCGACCAGCTACTAGGGCCTTATGTTCTTCCTCCGAATTTAAATGGAGATTCTTATTTATTCTTTTTGGAAAATACTCTTAGTGATATTTTGGATGATCTGTCACTGGATGTAAAAATAAAAATGTGGTTTATGCAGGATGGAGCGCCACCTCATTTTTCATTAGCTGTTAGAAATCATCTTAATGACGTATTTCCTCAATGATGGATTGGCAGAGGCAGTGATTTTCAATGGCCACCAAGAAGTCCTGAGTACAACCCGCTACATTTTTATTTTTGGGGACATATGAAGTCCTTAGTTTATGCCAATGAAATTAATACACGAGACGAACTTTGGAGATACATTCAAAATGCAGCTAATCTTATAAAGGGACAGAATAACATTTAACATTTTTTTAACGTCCGAAAATCCTTTATAAAAAGAATTAGCAAAGCCATAGAAATCGTAGGAGACCATGTAGAACATTTAGTTTCAGTTTCTGTGAGTTATTTTAAGTTAAACCTTACGTTAGTTGCAACTTTGTTTATTAGTTTGGTATTTGATAGTGGAATTGTAAATAAAATACTATTTCTTGTCTAAGATTATGCCTCTGTGCCAATTTTGATATCAATTTATAAATATACAGGGAAACTATTAGCAAAAAACGAAAAACAAAAATTAACTTTAACACCCTGTATCTTTTTTCTCAGCAACATTATATTAAGGCATATTTGGCCCAATAGCCATATTTTGGTCCAAATAATCTGTCCTTACTCTATGTCCCAATAGTTATGACTCACCCTGTATATAAAACTTTTAAACCCACTAGTACCGTCATTAAAACAGTGGTTTAAAAAATAGCTATTAGTTAATTTTGGATATTGGCTTGCATACTGGTTTAAGCCACGGTTAAACTGTTTTAAGCCACCTTTAACTAAGCCCCTGATTTTGGAGGCTTAATGGGTATGACTTCTAACCTAAAAAAGCACACAAAACTGACGTGTCTAACCTCAAAAAAAGTACGCTGTGTACTACTATTTCGATAATAAGTTGTTAGTTTCTAAAAAATGGAATTTGGGAGAGGATGATAGGGATATATTAAATATAATTGATATAGGTTTTTCACGAAGGGTATATGATACAACCAACCACTTCCACAATATGGATAATCTCACGTTTTTTAAGAGATTTCGTCTCGTAATCTCGTAAAACCAACCGTTGTAGGCATATTAGAAAGAACTGAGGATCTAGAGTTTCTTGATGATTTGTAAGTGCACCAAATTAAAATAATTATTTTAAAAAACACCAGTTTTCTTTATTTCCAATAATACTTTTATATTTGGATATAATAATAAGATATTGAAATGGAGATGGCACAGACACCAAGATTATTGTTGGAACCATCGTATACAAAGTGCGAGCAGCGAGCAGCTAACAGCAAACGCAAAAGAAAAAGATCACAGATGAAATAGATAGACGATCTGAAAAGAGACGCAGGCTTAGTATGGAGACGGAGAGCACTGAACAAAAACATATGAAGAGAACTAAAGGATAATTTCAAATCTGGATGAATCAATTATTGATTTAATCTTGTTCTTGTGGCATTTAAATATTTTATTCTTGTTATTAATCACAGAGATGCAGTTACAAGTTCAATAGTAAATGGTATTGGCTTATTAACTGCAATAAACTACCCGATTTAATCTCATTGTGTAGAAAATCATCAGGTAAAAGATGCAAATGTGCTACAGGGTCCAACTTAAAAAATTTGAATTTTTGCATAATATAGGAGATATACAAGTAATTTATTTAAATGTTACAATTTTTTTCTATATTTAGTTCAGTGTCACTATTGCTATCTCCATCTAATTTAATTATAATTGGCGCAATTGATTTTACAGAAAGGTACGAGTTTTCAACATTTATAACATGACTTACAGAACTTTTCCAACTCTCGGTAGGAATGTCATTCATACAGTTCCTAATTAATTCTACCACATAAAGTCGGAGAAGTATTTTTTCCGCGCACACTTGATTTAAGTTGGTGCCATGGGATTGAACACGCAGTAGTAGGGAGGTAGTCGTAACACTGTATGTTCCAATTCTTCTGCAATTGTATCACAAACATACGTTTCTTTTTAAAAGAAAATGACTACAGCACTTGTAATAGTTCTTTTTTTGTATAATTTTCCTCAAAATATGTTATGTTATATGTTAAATATGTTATTTGCAGCCATGAAGTTTTGAATCTCCAATTTCGTATTCTTTGTCGACTATGATAGCTTGCGTTGTCCATTACTATAACGCAGTTTTGGCGGAATGTTGGGTAACAGAAAATTTTTAAACCAATCTTCAAACAGCTTTGCTGTCGTATCTTCGTGATAATCAACACAAGAGTCCTTAATATTTTTGGCAGAAAGCCACATAGCGCTTGGGATCAAACCATTTTCTGATCCTGCGTGTAATATTGTGATTCCCTTCCCTCTATTGGATAGTGCTTTTGTTTTACACTTATCAGAGGAATCAGACCATCCTATGGAAGGGGTGTCATGCGTGTCAAACCACGTCTCGTCGAGGTAGAGTATTGAACGATTTTCAGACCGGTATTTTCTTATTGACGTTATATATTCAGAACGCCAGTTTATTAAACGTGTGGATTCCAGTATTACTTGTCTCTTGTCAATTTTGCGATATTTAAAGCCCATTGCAGACAGAGCTCGCCAAAGAGTAGTGAGGCCACAGTTGATGTGAGTTTCGTCATTGATGAGCCGCTGTTTCAGACTTTTGATTGTAGGGACACGCTGCTCATCGTACATAGTGTAGATTTTTTGCCTTATCAAATCGTTTTCCCAGTCGTCTAGACTTTTTGTGACACCGGAATCTTTACGCTTTTTTTCTTGATTCCATGGAATTTTCAAGTTTTCGTCTAACTGAAGTAAGAGACACCTTCGTCAAATTACTGGTTACTCTTGCTGCAGCACCCGCGTTATATCCTTGCTGAACTAAGAAACTATACACATTTTCGCGTCACAAGATAAGTGATTCTTCTTTAACGAACCACTGGAAGAAGCACTCTTACTTTTTATCCACGGACGCCACATACTGCCTATTCTGTACGTTGGGGTATAAAATATTTGCTATTAATGTCTGTAATAACAAATAAATGTTATAAATTTATTGCACGCCGTAACACAAGTGAACACTTCTAATGAAATATAAAGACTAAAATGAACAAGAAGTGTAAGCTATAATCCTCTACAATCCCTCTCTGAGAAACAAAATTACCTGAATCAGATCCTTTTATATTTATGATGTGCATCACGGATTTTACAACTTAAGGGTTTAATTGGTTTTATTATAATCCTTTATTATAATCCAGTCAATACCATTTATTGTGAAAATTACTATAATAATAAAAATACAGTAATAAGACAGTGTAATAGTTATTTTATAAAATAAATAAATGTGAAAAAAAGGTTTAATATTTAAAATTTTTTGTTTTTAAATTTCAGGAGGAAGTCATCAACAAAATACAAACCACCATTCGCACGGTAAAATACATTCTGCGCTGTAACAGATGACGATCGCAGGATCAAATATTTCCATTTTTCGTCAACGCCAACTAGACCGCCTGCGGAGCGTCGAAAATAAATATACAAAGGACAAAAAACAAAAGGCAGCCACGGTGGTGACAATGAACCTGGGATGGATTTGTCGAGTGAAGGGGTTTATCATGAAATAAAAGTATGTTTCAGTAAAAAGAGGATAATTATTACGAAAGGAGCGTAAAAGCGTCTGAATTTAGAAAGAAATGAGTGAAAAGGGAATCGTTAATAAAGTTTATTAAACAGTAAATTGTTTTATTTAGTTTTAAGACTGATTACGAAAATACAAAAAAATATTAAGTATTATTTAATACACAATACAGGGGCTCGATTCTTGAATCTCGAATTCGAAATATCAGTGTCGACTTTCGACATATGTCGATAGTTTTGTATAAAGGCGATTCTTGAAAGTCGAATTCGAGATAAATTCGACAATTGTTGTTCGAGACTGCATCGAATGGGTAAAACCGTTCGACATAATGAATTGTCGAATTTTATTCTCATTATGTCATGTCTCTGTCATAAACGTAGATACAATAATATATAAAAGTTTTAAAGTTTTCTTGATATTTTATTTAGTTACAATTTATTTTTATTACGTTTTATTAGTATTTAGTTGTTTGTTATTGGTATTATATTTTTGGTTAGTATTACTGTTTACTGTTAGTTTCAAAATAAATCCAAACATAGTATTAGGATAGGAGTGGCAATAGAGAACTTAGAAGATAATGCTCCCAGACAAATTATAAACTATGTAGAGGCTTTTCACAAAAAACAAAAGCTGTTACCCACGAATTAATCGAAATGGTTCAACCTTATATGAAAGAGCGAACACGGGCATCTGTACCATCCAATGAAAGAAGCGTAAACATTATTTTTTTAATTGAATTGATGAGGTTTTCACTTGATGAAGATCTAAACTGTGTTTTGTCTTTTAATTTCTTTATATTATTTCTATTCTTCGTAAACCAACCAATAATTTTTTCTTCTAATAATATAAATGTGACACTTGACGTAAACAGAATCTTGTTTATGGTATTCCGTGTCAGAATAATACGATGTTGCCACTTAATCTTTCGACATCAAATGTCGATTGAATTTCGAATGTCGATTCGTACTGAATAATAAGTCCCGTACAAATCGATCGACATTAAAAGTGAGAATTTACGAATTCGACAAATTTCGTTCGAGATTCAAGAATCGAGCCCCAGGTCCGAAATTGTAACTGCACTCACAGTTTGCTATGGAAGTTGACCAGCTGTCAAATTTATTTCACACAATCAACAAGCTTGTTACCTGTTAGAGTGTCAAATAGTATCTGTGTGCAAGATACTTACAGCCGAAGAAAATGTCTTTACATGAAGCATATTCTGTCAAAAGTCAATAGACGTCAGCATTTTATACAAAATTTCTTATTTAAGTACATATTTAAAGTTGAATATCATTCTTATTTGCCATTTATAAGATATAGGAATGCATTTAATATTTTGAGTTATTTGGATTTATATCTTTGTGCCGTTTCATCCACCCACTTCTTTTATTTGTCTAAATAGATCATAATATAATAATAAATATAGTTATAGTCGATGCGAAACAAAATTTGATACACGTCATCATAATTTTACGTCGACACGTATAGACAGTGTTGCCGGACTTTTATAAGTTTACAAGATTTAAAGATCGATTCGAATAAAACTATCCAAAACAACTTATTTGAAGTGACATCAAACAAAGTACCAACATAATTTTTAAATATTTTTTTTTCTTTTGGGTATATGGGTTTAATAAAATAAAGTGATAGAGTATAATAATATTTGTTTTTATTCGCTATAATCAGATCCATCACTACTAGTTTCGGTTTCTTCATTGGGATTTATAATTGTAGGTGCAATCTCTAGTGTATCCAACAATCTCTCTCTATCAAACCATTTAAAAATTTCCTCTTCAGTATGATGGATAGTTTTTTCCAAATTTCTGGTGTAATCGTTTCAAGAGCTTCAGACCACTTATTTAAACAGTCTGTTTCAGTGTTTGTTATAATATTGTTTTGATGTACCCCATATCAGTTCTATGGGATTGAAAATACAATGATAGGGGGGTAAACGTAGCACTTTGTGACAATATTGCTCGGCTTAAATGGTCAGACATATACAGTGTGCCCACTTAAGTTCGCACCATATGGGAAACTTTCTTATTATTAGTTTTACGAAAAAAAGTTATTCTTCATAAAAAGTTCTGCATGGTGTAAAAACTAAAATACAACCATCAGATATTAACATTTTTCAGTCGTATACGAGGTATGTTCAAAAATATGAATTTTACCAAGAGCAAAGTACCTCAATTTTTTATAATATGGAAAATTGTTATCAAATTTTTGATAACCTTTTAGTTTCCCAACTTGACTGTTGCAGCATTTTATTGATGTTTTAAAATAATTCGTACACATAACAACGTTATTTATTTTACAATCTAACATAATAGCAATTATAACAATAAGTTGTTAAAAATATTTGCAAAAAATATTAAGTAATAGATTTTCTTCGATCAAACCGCCATTGCCTCAACGTACCCACCTTCTCTTTCAATACAAGTTTGCGTTCTACGACAAAATTCTCTTAACACATTTCTAATCATGTTGGGAGTTATAGTCTGAATGGTTTCCGTAATAACCCTTTCCAAATATTGGACATTTGTAAACGGCCCTTGTTTGTATACATTCTCTTTTAAGTAACCCCAAAAGAAATAATCTAACGGGGTTAAATCTGGCGACCTAGATGGCCAAAAAGTCTCTGAATATCTGTGGATTACTCTTCCGTTAAACAAATGATCCAGATACTGCCTTACTTCCAATGTACTATGACATGTAGCGCCGTCCTGCTGGTACCATATTTGTTGCCGTTCATGTAGTGATAGGTCATCAATAAAATCAAACACGTGAGTTTGTAAGAAATTTATATAATTCTGAGAGGTCATGGATTGTCGAAAAAAAATGGCCCAATTACTTTATCTTTGTAAATGCCACACCAAACATTTGTTTTAAATGAATATTGATCACGAGTCCTATTTGTGAAGTTAGGATTGTTGTCACTCCACCATCGACAATTTTGAGAACTCACCGTTCCATTTGAATTAAATGTAGCTTCGTCTGAAAACATTATTTTTCTAACAAAAAAAGGATCGTCTTCAATTTTTTCTTAGATAAGAAAACAAAATTCTATTCTCATATCGTAGTCTCTAGGATTCAATGTATGAATAAATTTAGGCTTATATGGTTTAAACTGATTTTCCTTCAAATTTTTTGAAATTGTACTTTTACCTGCATTTTGCAACAACAATGACCTCTTTCGTAGAGAACATTTAAGATCTTGCACTGTAGATAACATTACATCTAATTTCGTCGCCTCATTTGCAACGCGTTTTTCACGTTTGTTGCTGAATTTATTTTTAATATCTTCGTATACTTTGAATTTTACCATAAGTCTCATAACTGTTGTATGTTGTATATTTCTTCCTTGATGTCTGTTATTAAATATGGTAAAAGTGCAGTTTATAGTGAATCGGCGTATTACTAAAATTTTTAGTTTGTATGGAAGTATATGTCTCAGGAAGTTTAAAAATAAAAAAAAAAACTTGGCGGTCACTTATTTTAATGAAATTAATCACTTTTAAAAATTTCATTTGTATGATATACAAAACAATGATAACAACGAACAACCATCTTGGGATGACGTAGGCGTTTGTTATTGGCCGACGTAGGTGGTGTAGATGTTTTCTATTGACTGATAGGTGAGTTGACGTTTTTTGAACATTTCCAATTTGACGTTTTTTGAATATTTTCAATTTTTGGTAGAGTATAAAGTGGTTTTATATTGTTTTGTTGGTTTTCTTCTGAAAATGGATTTCATTAATTTGGACATCGAGGACATCATGTAGATGGTTCCTGGGTTTTCGGAGGATATGAACGAGGTACAGGAAGAGTTTTTATGGTGGTAGTGGCAGATAGAACCCAAGAAACACTTATGGACTGTATTGAAAATTTTATTGAGGATGGCACTTTGATATATTCTTATTGTTGGAAAGGATATTCTAATCTAAAAGATAATAAGAAATATCAACATTTGCAAGTGAACCGTTCCTTGCATTTTAAGGATCCTGAGACAGAAGTTTGCACAAATTCCATAGAGAGTTCATGGTACGCTATTTTCTAATTATAAGTAAAACAAGCGATATTAAGCTGAGAAATATGATTTCATATTCTTTGATCTGTGTCAGTTGGTCGGGAAGAGGATTTTTCTAAAATTATGTTTTTGTTTCAGGCGACATGCTAAGGCGGCAGGACCTTATTCCCACAGAAAACAAGATTTTCTTGGGGGTTATCTAGCTCGCTATATGTTTTTAAAAAAATATAAAGGGATAAAGCAAGATCCATTGGTGATTTTTTTTATGCTCGCTCGTGATTTATATGATACTGCAGAATTAGAGCTTTCTTCTAATATTGAAGAAAATGATGGTGATTTTTTATATAGATAGGGTGGTTTTTTGTTAATTAATTATATTCATATTTTTTGTAGAAAAAACATATAATTTTTAATTAGTGGTTTTATTACGCAAATATAGAAAAATATTTTTTTGGGGTGGGGGGTAAATTTCATGAGACCGTCGGGATTTTTTTTCATTTTTGTGTTTGGAAGGCTTGTTTACTTTAGAAAAAAATAATTTTTGTTTTTTATGACGATTCACTATAAACTGCATTTTTTCCTTAAATATTTCAGCTGCTTCCCGATACGTTTTATAATTATCACCCACAATTAGCACAATTTCAATTTTTTCTTCTAAATTCAGTACCACCAGCATCTTTAATTAGAATTTATTGTAACTGCCCCATATGTATTTTACGTTTAATGTCAGATATGTAAACATCATGGCAACTTGGTTAAAAATGTACTTATGCATTTATTACTGTTGTAGGGTAGACATGCAATAGCAAAATGTAGAAAATCTCCATTTTAAACATTTTGTATACATGGCTGTATATTTGAACATGTTGTAGACTTTTAAATAAATTTTCTTGATAACAATTTTCGATATTATAAAAAATTGAGGTACTTTGCTCTTGGTAAAATTCATATTTTTGAACATACCTCGTATACGACTGAAAAATGTTAATGTTTGATGGTTGTATTTTAGTTTTTACACCATGCAGAACTTTTTATGAAGAATAATTTTTTTTCGTAAAACTAATAATAAGAAAAGTTTCCCTTATGGTGCGAACTTAAGTGGACACACTCTATATGACTGGTGGTTTATTTCTTAAAATTAAATGATTAACCCAAGGAAATTTCCAAAGTTAAGTTTAAAATTAAAGTATTACTGTCATTTCTTACCTATTAACAATGTTCAGAAGTTCAACTTTTAGCATATTTTCTGTGAAATCAAGGTATTCACTAGTCAACCATTCTTTAATTTGTGGTTTGTTCCACCTTGTATATTAAATGTTTTATGGAGTAAAACACTGTGATATGTAGCATTGTCCATAACAATTATGCTGGGTTATGTGAGATTAATTAACAGCTGGTTCTCAAACCAATTTAAAAAATTATCCTGATTCATTTCACCATCCTAAACGCCTAATTTGGTTTTTGAGGAAAATATTGCTTTCGCACCGTCAATAAACTCATTTTCATTCCCAGCATGAAATAAGATATATCTACGAAAAATAAAACTTATTGTTGACACATCCGCCATATTTGAAATATTGTTTTTAGGTTAGAACATGCGTCTAACAGTATGCGCATAAGTTATTATTCAGCCAATTACCGATTATATTTTTAAAATAACTGTAAAAATCAGACAAGTAACATCCCATAGCTTAAAAATGTTTGAATAAACAGCATTCTGGATCTTAAAAAAGTTTAAATTAAAAATATCGAACGAGAAGCATTGAATTAATTTAAAATTCATGTGCTTATGTGGATTATACGTTACATCTCTATAAAAATGTATCGTGTAGATGAAATACGTCAATCAAAAATAGAAGATACCATAAACCATAATATTGCTTTCCGAATCGATAACTAATACCAACGCCAAATTTTTATTTTATTGCGTCACTAATCCTTGAATGCTGTAACGGAAAGTGTTTTTATGTATTCTTTTAATTGGAAACTCAATTAGAAACTATAAAAATGACACAACCGTGATATGTTGTGGTTTAATCAAACATTTATGTATTTGCAGGCAGTTATACCGCTATTATGAAGGCAGATGATAAAATAATAGCGGTCGATTTAATGGTTTTAGTATCATCATAAAACTGTGTTGTTATTTTCTTATTTTAAATTAAAGGCTGGCTGATAAAAAAGAAAGTCTGCTGTTTATTCGGACAACATTAATTTTTCTTCCCCCTAAATGTTAAGAGTGGTCCATCTCTCAATTTAAATTAATTTTTTTTATTATATCCACAGATCCGCAATAGACTAGTTTAGTGATTTTTTTTTATATTTGCATCTTATAAAATAGGTTTTTAGTGGTTCAACTGTACAAATAAATTTTTTATAAAATTAATCCTCTAGCCATAATCGGCTTTTGAAATTTAAATTTAATAGTTACATACGTCATAAGTGGTAAGTGACGTGTTTCAATAAGATTGGTAGAAAATTTGCGATGTTGTCGATAAGCTTTAATATTAACCGAGAAACTTATCTCTCTCTCTTATTTGTTGTCATTAAAAAGAGATAAACATATCGATATTTTTGTTCTCTGATTGACACTTTATTAAATAAGGAGTAAAACACTAAACAAAATATTCTGTCATTTTCGTTAGTTTAATTTGTTGTTTGGTTGTGTTTGGTTTATGAAAGAAATTACTTCTATACTATTTTTGGTTCGAAAATAAAAATCCCTAACACCTTCTCTTGGTGTTATAGCGGTTCCTTCAAAAATAACCAATAGAAGTAATTGTTCTCTCGGGGAGCACCCTTCTATCGATACAGTGAGAGAACGAATTTCAAGAATACCGTTTTGGCATTTTCAATAGAACCACGCCCACATTGTATTGGCTGTTCTATTCTATCACCGTCAAGAATAGGGGTCTTGTTTGTTTATTACAGATAAACACGATTTTCTCTCCTGTCATATATCTTGTCAACTGGTACAATCAGTTAGTCACAGAACACGGTGTTTTGTGCCGCCAGTTCTTTGAGAATACTTGAAACGAACGTAGCTAAAATCTGACAACGTTGACTTTTAAACACAATTCATTATTGATTATTAGTTGGCGCTACGTTTAAAACTTATTAATTATTTATTGCTAAATTTTACGAAATGAGAAAAATTAATTGCAAAATGAATACCAATATAAGTAAGTAGGTATCCTATCCTAAATATATATTGCTTTCATTTTGATTAATATGATCCTACTAAACTAGTCCATTAGGTTGCAAGATGGCAATCAAACATAATTGTAGTTAGATATATTCCTATTCAGAGTTTACAATTTCAACTTCCTTTAATTATATATATTTTTTAATTTAATTTGATCTCTCGCCCTCGCCGGTCGACTACTGATCAACTATCAATCATTTATCCCCGCCAGGTGCTGTCTATATATAAAGATGAATCCCTATTTTTGGTGAACGGCTGTACTGATTTCACTATTTTTTTGTTGTCGTGTTTGTTATTGTCAGTAGATAAAACATTAAAGAATACTAACTAAAGAATTTAAGAATACTTCTACCTTAGCGCCTTGGACATTATGTAACATTATGTAACATTTTTTAATGTAACATTATGACATTTGACACAGAATTGACAGAACTCGTACTGCAAATATCATCAAATAATAGTCCTAGATAGTGTTTAAAAATGGCGTCAGCAGTTTCCGGTTTGTCAGTGGCGTATCAATTTTAATTTATAACAAAATGTTGTATCAATTTCAAAAATAAAAATACTGATGTGAGAAAGTTTTAAAACGTAATACATTTTGTAAACCATATTTCTATATACATTTTTATTAAATATATATATAAATATTACATTGCTGTGCATATTCAGTAAATCACTTACGTAAATAAATTGCATATGTGTACGTCTCTGAATTCTAGTTTCTTAAACACTAAAACAGTACTGTCTCAAATGTCAAAAAAACTGTCAATAACAATAATGATGAATCATATATGGTATTTGCAAATGGCCGCTGTGACGTAATTTCCGTCGTAAACTACCAACTTGGGAAAGGTATTAGGCTCCTTCCTTACTTTTTATATTCTAAGGGGTGAACGGATACTATTTAACAGAACATATAATACGAGGGTACATCAAAAAGTTGGCAAATGGAGAAAGGACATTATCATAAAGCATTAGCATCATAAACACAGCTCATAAAAACTGCTAGTGTATCTCTTGTGCTTTCAATATTAAAAGGCTCACATAAGAAAACAATATTTTGATTTGATTTATTTATATGTAATGAGTTTGTAGAGATTTAATAGTTTACAATAATTATTAAATTAGGAGTACAATTTTCATGTGATATAGATCGATAAATAAATTCTTGATAATAACTGGTTACTGTATATAACAAGACTAGTTGTGTTTGATATTCGTTTACAACTGATGAAATATCAGAACATGTGGACTTCAAACACACATGTAAAATGACATTAACTTACTGTAATGATTTAAACCTTGCTGGGCACCATCCGTTTCTAATCAATGCATCGAATTCGGTAATTTATGATTAGTTTTCCCGCAATGAATTATTCTCTTCCACAACAATGTGCGTACAAAATCAAAACGACAAATTACGTGAGAACAAAGTAATAATAATAGTCATTTGTTGTATTTAAAGATAAGAATCTTGTTACAAGGAGTGGTCCTGTTATTATTTAACATATAGAACACGGTTAAATATATTCAATCGTAAAATATATAGAAATGACAAAAAAATAATAAACGTGGAGCAGTATATTTAGTTGTTTATTGTACAAGACGATAAAATTGTACTTTGTAGATAATGCGATTTTATCGTCGTGTGATACAACACTTTTTTCTATAGAAAGACTTCAAGTTCAAGTGAAAAATAGAATTTCAAAGAAAATTTTTTTCATCTGTCAAATTTGACATTTCAACAATGTTCCGATTATTTTTTGGTTGTTGTTTCAGCCAATGAGCATACAATTAGGCATTGCACTAGTGCGAATTATCAGGTCCTTCAAAATAAATGCAGACGTGATTATATTAAACGTTTATTATTTATTGAAATAACATGAACACTGTTAAGCCTAGTTATTGAAATTCTTACAATTAAAACGCAATTATTAAAATTTATGATTGAACCAGTCGAAGTTTGTTGTCGGTTAGAAACAACGTTACTGGAAGAAGAAGTTGAAACTGAAAAATCACCAAACTCGCTGTTCTGACTGTTTCTCATTTTCTTTATTATTTCCTCATGAAACTCTTTATTAAGTTGTAAATAAGGTTTTATTGAATTGACATTTCCATGTCCCCTTATTTTCGTTAGCTGGTTTTCGTTTACCCCAACCTTGGCTAGATGGCTTACGGCAGTTGCTCGATGAGAATGGTTTGTGAATTTGAACTTTTCGCTATCGAGACCTGCTTCTTTGACAGACAGCTTTGTTCATTTTGCGATCTCGTTTCTACCAGCTGGGATGTTCTTGAACCATATACCACTATTTTGCCATTCTCGATTCGGTGTAAGAAACAGACGGTTCGTCTTCACGTTAGATTCTCGTTTTGACAAAAGTTTTTTGTATAATTTTGAAAAAAAGCATTGAAAAGTAAAATTAAATAAAAAACCCTTAATTTGACCTACCTAACGGGGCAGATGTCTTCATTACCAATGTTTCGGATTAACCATTTACTGTCCGCTAATCTACGGCCTCCTACTTGGCAGGTTTTTGAAAATACTGGATTATATTCTATTCTATTTGTGCTTGTTCCATCATGAAACTTGTCTTCTTAAAAAAAATCCGTCAAACAGTTGACTGCCTCACCTCCTCGAAATGTTAGCTCATAAGATATGAGATGAAAACAATTTTTCTCCAGACCTTCCGGCTTCAATGGAGAGAATCTAGGAAAACCTGCTATGGATTGGCTGAATAGTCTTGAAAGTGCAGCTGTTCTACACAATTGGCCGCAAGAGTTTATCTTGAAAACAGCTATAATTCATATGATAGGCACAGCTAGAAAATGGTTCACTGAAAGAACTTCTAAAATTAGGAATTTTGAGGATTTTAAATTTTATTCTACGAAAACTTACGATTTAAAACTGAGTAAGGATGATCTGTGGGAAAAAATGAAGAAACGAGTACAAGGTAAAACAGAATCGGTATATTCTTATTTTCAAGATAAGGTGTCACTTTGCAGAAGTTTAGGCTATGATTTTGATGAAATTAAAGAGCAAGTAGTTGTAGGACTACAAAATAAACATATAATTTCTGGTTGGATGGCTAAAGATTCTACAGATACCGATGAATTATTACACGATATTGTGAAATTCGACAAAATTAACAATAAAGATAATTTCCACAATCAACATAAAAATCAAGCTCATCGTAGTTTTTGGAACAGAAATAAGAATTATTTGGGTGATTCGGATAATGCTATTAGGGATTCTACAGAAAGTAATGGAATTGAAACAGATGTGGTTAATTCTATAAGGGAATTGAAGATAATGATAAAAAATCTAGACTTATTTGCTACAAATGTAAAGAAAGAGGACACATGAAAAGAAATTGTCCACAAAATAAAAACCAATCTTCAGTTGTTACTAACATTTCACATGAAGGAAGTTCAAGTAAAAATAATAAAGTTGATAATATACAAAAATTCATTAGATCAGTAAAGATTAATCATAATTTAGATATAACGGGATTTATAGATCCAGGTAGTACAATAAAAGAAAAAGTAATATCTACTCACAATCTACCATGCAAACCAACTGATCAAGATTTATTTGGTTTTGGAGGCCAGAGCGTGAAGAGTAAAAAAATCACTAAGTTTGTGTTAACCTTGGATGAAGTTGAGGAGGAAATTGAAGCTTTGGTTGTTTCCGATAGTTCTCAACCAATGGACTTGGTGATCGGAAGAACGTTTACCGAATTACCTTGGATTGCATAAGTTAAAATTGGCGAACAACTACATTTTGGCTACAAACATGAAGATCCATTCAGGAACATGAAATGGAAGAAACTCAACGAAAAACTGAAGTTATAGTACAATCTGATGTTAATTTAAAAAGAAATACGTTGAATTTTGTTGATATTCGAGTTGGAGAAGAAGTTAGAAGTCTAGCAGTAATGACGAATCAAAATGTCTGTTTAAATTCGGGAGATCGTTTTGGTGAAATTCGACGTAATTGCGAAAATGATGCTGATTGCAAAACTTTTATCGATCATAAGCTAGTCAATATTACCTTAGACATGATAAATTTCGATAAAGAAGTATCTCTAGAAGACAAAAATAGACTTTTGGATTTGTTAAACGAATTTCGTGGATGTTTTGCGATGAATTTGTCTGAATTAGGCTGCACAGACTTAATGACAGAAGACAAAAGCGTACGTTGTTACCCTCCAGAAAGAAAATAACTGGTACAGGTAGACAACATAGAAAACAGCACACAAATAGTCACCTTCGGTGTTTCTCAAGGAACCGGTCTAGGACCAATACTCTTCATATTGTATGTAAACAGCTTACTGAATTTGGACATAGTAGGGAAAATAATTAGTTTTGCA
Organism: Ophraella communa; assembly: GCA_035357415.1. Taxonomy (NCBI): domain Eukaryota; kingdom Metazoa; phylum Arthropoda; class Insecta; order Coleoptera; family Chrysomelidae; genus Ophraella; species Ophraella communa. The sequence goes on along the minus strand of CM068985.1, from coordinate 45,235,391 downwards.
GATGACACGGTCGTGACATATTCATCATCTTCATGGGAAAACCTAAAAGTTTTATTAGAAAATGATTTTAAAAAAAGAATAAATAAAATGGTTTCAATTTGATAAATTGACTTTAAACTATGAAAAAACTTCCTATTTACCATTTTCTTCGTACAGTTCAGGACTTCCAGATTTAGGACCTCTAAATGTTGGAACAAATATGGAAACTTTAGAATCTTCTTCAGTGGAATATCTTGGTGTCTTTATTGACAGACATATGAGATGGGACATCCATCTAAAGCAACTTACAAAAAAATTAAGAGGATTTCTACCAACATTTAGGTAACTTAAAGATTTTGCTGACAATAAAGCATATTTCTCTTTCTCCCTCTCTCAAAACGTCTTCTTTAATACAATAAATATATTTTTGTTAAATATTTTCAGCGAAATTGCATCTGAAATCCGGCTTTTGAACGCACTTGCCACGGAAAATTCCCCGTTAGGTACCCCAAACATCATTAACACCTCCAATAATTTCTCTTAACAGGTGCCGACGATTTTTACAAGTTCGATGAAATGAATTGTAACAAGTAATCTAAATATAATCTTAGAATCATTTGCGCTTGCTCGGCCCTTCTTGAATGTTATACACCCTTACAGGGCTGCTCTCAGTGCGACTCTAACTGTGGTGGTAAACACTTTTCCGTGCTATGCGCGATTTTCCGCCGGTTTTTACACGTCGTTGCTAATGTTTTCCGAAGTCGATTTAAATTGAGAGAAAAAGTGTCGGGTTTGGATGAAAAAATTTGTTGTTTGGTGTCTGGTTTGTGATATTTTCGACTTGGTTAGTGGGTATTGCAATCTACAGGAACTGTAGGTAAGAAAATTTAAATTATCAATATAGAAAATTTTCGCCAGAAGTTAAATCTAAATTTTTAAAAGCAGAATATTTAATGTATTTAACATTTTTTAAGTTTGTTTGTATTCATTTTTATAATTTTGCCGGATTCTAATTTCTTGGGTTGCTCTAGCTTGTTTTTTTTTTGTTTTATACTTTTTAATGAAATTGATTTTAAGTCTATCTTATTAAAAACATTAGTAATAAGACTTTTTAAAACAATACTTCCACTTTTTATTAAAAAAAAATGATTTTTTAACTTATTGACATCTTCTTCGCTAACAACTAGCATCATATTGTTTCTCAAACTAAACTTTAAGATATTTTGCTTTGGACCAGTGGCTTCAAAATGTGGAAAAAACTTCATAGTCATCAAATGGATAATTTGAATCATTTACATGTTCTCTTATTTGGTTAAAAACTTTATGAGTTGGGTCGTTTTTTAGAATTTTGACATCACTTGACATTATGAAATCATTCACTTTAAATTTATAATCTTCTTTTTTTAAAATTACTGATGTTTGTAACGTTTTATTTGAATTTAATAATAATAATAATTAAATAATTATATATTTTGATTAACAATAAAGCTTTTTTTGATATATCGAGGGTGTCAATTCAATACCTTATCTATTATAGGCAATTGACTGCTTTCATTATTTTGGTATAATTAATTCATATCTACTGTTTTTAATGTATTTCCATCAATTAAAATTAAAAATACCTCTCTTAAAAAAACTGTATTTCATTTTTTAACCTCTTGGAAAATAGCTATTTTGCAGATACGAGGTATTGAATTGACAGCCTCGATATAAGAATGGACTAGTTTAGTGATTTTTTTTTATGTTTGCATCTTATAAAATAGGTTTTTAGTGGTTCAACTGTACAAATAAAATTTTTATAAAATTAATCCTCTAGCCATAATCGGCTTTTGAAATTTAAATTTAATGCTTACATACGTCATAAGTGGTAAGTGACGTGTTTCAATAAGAAGAATAGAAAATTTGCGATGTTGTCGATATGCTTTAATATTAACCGAGAAACTTATCTCTCTCTCTTATTTGTTGTCATTAAAAAGAGATAAACATAATGATATTTTTGTTCTCTGATTGACACTTTATCAAATAAGGAGTAAAACACTAAACAAAATATTCTGTCATTTTCATTAGTTTAATTTGTTGTTTGGTTGTGTTTGGTGTTTGAAAAAAATTACTTCTATACTATTTTTGGTTCGAAAATAAAAATCCCTAACACCTTCTCTTGGTGTTATAGCGGTTCCTTCAAAAATAACCAATAGAAGTAATTGTTCTCTCGGGGAGCAACCCTTCTATCGGTACAGTGAGAGAACGAATTTCAAGAATACGGTTTTGGCATTTTTAATAGAATCACGCCCACTTTCTATTGGCTGTTCCATTCTATAACCGTCAAGAATAGGGGTCTTGTTTGTTTATTACAGATAAACACGATTTTCTCTCCTGTCATATATCTTGTCAACTGGTACAATCAGTTAGTCACATAACACGGTGTTTTGTGCCACCAGTTCTTTGAGAATACTTGAAACGAACGTAGCTAAAATGTGACAACGTTGACTTTTAAACACACTTCATTATTGGTTATTAGTTGGCGCTACGTTTAAAACTTACTAATTATTTATTGCTAAATTTTAGGAAATGAGAAAAATTAATTGCAAAATAAATACCAATATAAGTAAGCAGGTATCTTATCCTAAATATATATTGCTATCATTTTGATTAATATGATCCTACTAAACTAGTCCATTTAATTTTTTGTGGTCCATGTAAAACAAAATTAAATGCCAAATTGTTAATATTATCTACCCCTGAATTTTCCTAAAAGTTCTTATCTCTATCTGTTATAAGAGTGTAAATAACTTTTGTTCAAGATGATGGTTGGAACCATAATGTAGGTGGCGATCAGTGTGGGTTTTCTTTTTGAATACTTTGTGGCCCATACAGTTCTTTTCTCGTGTTTCCTTGAAAGTAAGCTATCTTAAGAACTATGTTTAGTGTCTACTGTGGTTCCATACTACAAAAGTATCATCCAGACATCTTAACTATTACTTCGGTTGTTTTTCAGCGTGTTGGATTGGTTTTTTTCCAAATTTTTTCATAAATAAATTTGCCATGACATTAAGTTTAGTATAATATAGTTTTTTCCAAATTTTTTTATATCATTGCACAGTATGCACAGTTGTACTGATCTTAGAGGGAAATACATCCAGGATAATCCCTTAGAGCTAATAACATCTAGGCTTTATTATTGTTAGTTCTTCCATACTTGGTCTAGTCTTACCAATACTTAATCAACAGCTGTCATTGTATTGCTAATCTTTTAATTAAATGGGGATGTTTTAACTTAAATATCGCATAATTTTAAAAATTGTCTTAAGAAGGTTTAGACAAACTAAAAGATATAATAGAAAACCAGGTCCAGGACGTCCCAGGTATACTAACCCTGTAGATGACCGTTATTTAAGAATTCACACTTTACGAACTCGTCATGTTAGAGCCAGCCAACTGCAAAATGTTCTCTCTGGAGTACGTAATACTAAAATATCTGTCAATACGGTTAGAAACAGATTAAGGAATTTTGGAATCAGACCCAGAATACCTGTTACCACTCCATTGTTAACCAGAGCACACCGTGTAGCATGTTTAAGGTTCGCAAGAGAACATGTTAATTGGGATATTAATGATTGGGCTAATATTGTTTTTATGGTATGAATCAAGATTTTCACTTTTTGGATCCGATAGACGTATTCCAGTTTATAGACACGCAGGTGAGCGATTTGCTCAGTGTAACATAAGAGCAGCCAGAAATTATGGAGGTGGTCAATTATGGTGTGGGGAGGCATCTGTTTTGAAGGCCACACGGAGTTAATTGCGAGGGGGTAACCATTTCTCGCAGTACTGTCACAAATTCATTGGCAGTCGCTTCGCAATCGCCTCGCAATCACTTCGCAATCGCCTCGCAAACACTTCGCAATCATCATCATCATCGCAGTCGCCTCGCAATCACTTCGCAATCGCCTCGCAAATACTTCGCAATCATCGCAGTCGCTTCGCAATCATCGCAATCATTCCAAATATCCCTAAAAACTTTTTTGAAACAAATATTGCGCTTCCTAACATATTTCGCATTTCGCCAATGTTAGATGATAATATTGTATTAATTTTTAGCTTTATTTCTGCCGCCCTCCGCAGAATGTATCCTACAATTTGTTTTATGTACTGTATCCATTACGAAATACTTGCTATAAGGACACGAAAAAATGTATTGTCGATTCAATATTTCATATCAGGCGCCAAAAAGCGCCGTGGTACATACAAAATTCAAACAACTATGCTATGAAATATTCTCATTTACAAAAAGTTATTCCATTCTGTAAAAATCAGTGCTAGAGTTAGTTTGAATCGAGGTTTGAATACAGTTATATTCAATATAATATGTATTTTGTTTTCTTTTAAATATAACCGTTTATAAAACATCAATTTCAAATATATTAATATGTCTAGTCTAATAAGCCACACAAAAAAGTTATATTTTATAATAAAATATGATTTTTTATAACAAAATGTTGCATAATTAGGGTATGGCACCCCAAAAACGTTTTGCCTGCCGCACTATTTTGTTCCTTCAATGGCAATACCCACCTACTGCATTTTAAAATTTCCAAAAAATTTGACCACTTCCAGTTTTAGGCTATAATATGAAAAACATGAACTTGAATACATTATTCTCCGAAAACTGTCTTATATCCTCACCGACCAATCCGATCATAACGATTTTGTAAATTATCCCCGACCAGTCAATAAAACTTTATGAAGTACTCTATAGGGTGTCCCATATTAGGATGCACACACACACTATGCACACTATACAAATTTCACATTCTCATTGCTACTTTTGCTGCTCTTCAAGTTGATGTTATTAGATTTTTAATCTGAAGTTTCGTTTCGTGGGAACCATAATCAACTTTTTTTTAATAGATACGACCCTGGGTTTTTAAATATGACCCCACCGAATACGGAACTACGAATAGAATGGCAAGAACCTAGTTACTGTCTAGATCCGTATGCGACATCGAGTAACAGCGGTTGTGTTAAAAAGTATTGTCGATAATACAGATTCCTTAAATTTATATCTAGTGCCATCAATCTGTCAATAAGAAGTAGTCTGCGATAAAATAGACAGCTACATTTCAACGAAACTAAAGTAAATATATATGTTTACAATCAAAAAATGATCATTTATTTATTTATTTATTTTGCTTAAAATACAAGTCATGTTTCGAAAGATTATTTCTCAAACACTTGAAAATATGAGGGTCATCAAATATGGGAATAATTTCTGGGTCATTGATCACAAAACCAAAATTTCCATTTTCTTCTTTTCTTTTAAGTATTCCTCCTTCGTTTCACTCATTAGCAGTCTAATAGCTCCGACATTATTTTCACTTTGGTCACAAACTGTCGATACTACCTTCAAACCTATACTTTGACATTTGCAAATTAGAACCTTCAGCAAATTTTTTAATGCCATGGATTTATGAGGTCCTTCACTAAAATGTAAAAGCTAATGGTTGCTTCCACTGTTTATACAGTCGTTTCAGCATAAAAACGTTTGCATGATCTGCTAGTACATGTTTTCTTTCTTTATAAATTACAATTTGATTTATTCACTTACCAGGTAAATTTAAAGTTAGAACTGCTGTTCTTATAAGACCTCTTTTGGTACCTAAAACTTTACAGTTACTAGAATAATGTTCCTCACAAACTACATATTTTTTATAAATGTCTTCAACTGACAAGTCTTTATGATTTAAAGACTGTATCTTTGAAATCCACTCACTAAACACACTTGGTTCATTTTTTGGAAAACGATGCATTTTGCCTTCACGATTTGTACATGTAGGTACACAACATTTCCTTTTAGATAAGGAGGGTTGATAGTTTGAATCCATTTTAGGGACAGAATTATTTGAAAGCACAAAATCAAAGATGATATACACCAACAAAACTAAAAAAACTGAAGACAAAACTCCTGCTTTTTTCCTGATTCTCAGAACTACTGTCTCTTTCCTTAATTTTCTTAAAACTGTTTCTCACCAAATACACATTAATACAGATCTGTTAAATTAAAAAGTATTGTCGTTAATAGTATTAGTAGAGAGACCTCTTCCGAAAAATAGAACAATTAAAATGAGTAGACGCAACGATTAGCGCCATCCTATGGTTGTGTTAAAAATATTAATAAGTTTTGGCGGGAGTATTTTTGCTTTCATTTCTATTCGTAGTTCCGTATTCGGTGTATGACCCTGAGTTTTTTATTACGGATTTTAAGAGGTTTTAAGGTTATTTTTGTTAGTTTTCTGTCTCTCTTTAACAAATTACTCTTATGGAGATTATCGCAATCCTTTGGAGTTGCTCGCAATCCCTGGAATTCTCTCGCAATCATGCACTCGAAATTCCGTACTTTTCGCTATCTTGTCACAAATTTTACCCTCGTGATTACCCTCTCGGTTAATTGTGTTTCGTTGGGGATCACTGACAGCTGATCGGTATATATGAGTAAGGGAGGTACTTGAGGAAAATGTGGTGCCATTTGTTCCAATTATTGGAGAGAATTTTATTTTAATGCATGATAACGCTTTGATTTTTCTAGAATAATTGTTAATTTAATTATTTATGCCCATTATTTGTTGATTTTTAATTTTAATTATATAAACTACTTTGAAACACAAGTCCAAATTAATTTCCTATCATTTTTCAAAAAAATGTTCAATATTTTATTGGAATATTAATCCGTTCATAAAAAAGGCACAAGTCTATTTAAAAAGTTATTTAAATATCGCTTTCCAACCAGAAATCTTCAGTAACAAATACCTCCAAGACAATTTCATACAAAAGCTCAACATTGTTAGTCGAGTAATAAAGTAAACACAACGTCTTTCTGTACACAAATAGAAATAAAACAACTCGAGTAATTCAATCTTGAACTCTTATTCCTTTTCAAAGGTTTCCAACAATAAATTTGGCGCTTTTGCAGCGGAAATTCCAAATTCTCTACTAACAAAAGCGAACTAGCACACCGTTGATCACAGTCGTAGCATTGGAGGTTTACAAAACCGTCAGATTTCGAGTGGAAAATACGATCTGTCGTATCAATGAAGAAATTTATTGCTTCCTCTCGGAAATATTGTCCATCCAACAGACGGATTTCGAAAATGGATTTGGCACTACTAAGCCTAAGCAGAATTCTACATATATGGTTAAATCTTAACCAAACACAACCACAGTTATTTCTTTGGTTTAGGATTGCAATTTTTATTGAATTCAAAATATTTTGTGGTGTTCTCAAATTGCTGGACGTGAACTGAATAATGAGATGACCGGAATATTTAAGCATAATTATAGAACAGGGGACATATCACAATAATGGTCTATATTTATTCCTGTAGCTGAGCGCGCTCTCAATCGAGTGCACCTGCAGTAAAATCCTCAACTGAACGCAACCTCTAACCGGATCCCAGCTAGAACATTGATAGTTCTCGTCTATAAATATCCATGCTTTTAATATACCACCCTTTTTTGTCGACAACTCAAACAAGAGAGTCAACTTTCCTAAAACGTCAAAGTGACAACTACAAACCCAAAGAATCAAAAGTTTTGAGCCTTGAGCATATTGAAACCTTCATTAATTATTGAACGACGTAGAAGATTGGGTATTTAAATTTTAAATTAAAATACCTGATAATAAAACCAATAAACCAAGGTCTTTTGTAATAAATGAGACATATATACCCTTTTATAGAAAATATGTAGCAAGGGAGACAGATTTTTCTAGGCCTAGGCCGGGAATATTTTTCTCGTACAGTACGGAAAAGTTCGTTGGCTATAGAGCGGGTCACAGTTATTATGCAGCATTGCAATGATTAGCAGGTAATAACTAAAATAAATGAAAATTGAATGGAACATTTGAGTCTTAAGAAATATATTACTGATCTTCATCGTCATCCAAGTCTTCATCTTCATCGTCTTCATTTAGATTTATTATTATTGGCTCAATGTCTTCCATTAAATGATCTGTTTGCCACATCTTTTCCTCTGTCTTCTCTACCTTTTTTCATAATTAGACCACTGCATTGGGGTTACTTGCGAATACGCTGTTTTTATAAGTTTTTCCACATCCTCTTTTTTAAAAGTACTATTATTACGAGCCACATATCCTTTCACTTGGCTCCACACCATTTCAATAGGATTTAATTCGCAATGATAAGGTGGTAATCGTAGGACTGTTATATTATGTTCCGTGGCAATGTCGTCTATTTTTCTTAGGTCGTACTGCTTTCTAAACGCGTTTGCAGTAGCAAATAATTCTGTTTTTAAATAATCATCCTCGAAGTAAATCTCTTTTTCCAGTAGCCAGTACTTTATTTGTTCCTTATTCCAAGTTGTCTTTGGAAAAGGTAACTTCGCCGAATGGTATGCCGCATTGTCCAACACTACAACATTCTTTAATCCGTTTTTCGGCAAATTAGGGATCAATTGATCTTTAAACCAGGCCTCAAAGCCTTCTGCGTCCATTTCGTCGTGGTAATCGTCTGCACCTTTCTTTGCCAGAAAAGTTTTTTCTGCACCCTCAAGAAAACCGTCTTTCCAGCCTGCATGAAGAAGAACAAATCTCGGTCCTCGTTGACTTGGAGCCTTCAGTCCTGTTGTCAGTCCTTTGACAAATGCATCTCGGGCATTTTTTATGGTAGTGTGTTTTCATTCAAAATTTACACTGTGGTCCACATTAATCCATGACTCGTCCAGATATATTACGTTATATTCTTCTCGCGGAACTTCTTCACTGATCTTAAATATTTGTGCCTCCAGGCGATTATATCAGCTCTTTCTATTAGAATCGAGTCTCTTCCTCTCTTTCCATAAACAAACCCCATATCGTTAAGCATGCGTCTTAGCGTACTTTTAGAAAAATTTGGTACATTTTCGTCAGAATTTATTTTAGCAAGAACTTTTGCCAGTGTTGGTGGAATATTTTCGGAGTAGAATTCATGCACAGCTTTTCGTATTTGCGATTGGATACCTTCATCGTAGGTGATCAGTCTTGAATTCGACTGGCTGCTGTTCCGTCTTCGTTTTTTTGGCGATGTCAAAGGTCCAGTAGCGGCTTCGCTTTTCAGATTATACACTGTTCTCACACTAAGACCAGTCATTTCAGAAATCAGTTCTATTTTCGCTGTCACACTTTTGTCATCTTTTTTATTCAACGTATACGTTAAAATATTCAATAAAAGCCTCTTGGTTTGACGATGAAGATTTTCACCTTGTTTAAATTTTTCAAACGGTGCTGCTAACTGCATGGCTGTTGTTTCAATAATGCCCTTTCGTTTATCAGCAGAAACAGATAGGTACCTGCCTATGTTATTACTTACCTGTACATTTACTTACCTCTACATTCCAGGAATATTACATAACGGTTTACGAGGATCAAGGGATCATACAGGTAAAAATAATTAGCATCTTTGTAATTAAATAATATTTTCTCTGGCAATAGGATTAGGATTTGTCTGAAAGATTTAGTAGAGACATAAATAATCCATCAAGTGATCAGGTATATACTGATTACAATCTACATAAATAGATTTGAATTCCATTTTTTAATAATATTTATTATATAGAATACATCTGTTTTGCAAAATTCATAATAAAACGTTTCTACGAAAATAAATTGTCTGAGTTAATTGTGGTTTAAGCCGTAACCAAATCGGCAACAGTGTTGAATATTCGCCCATAATATTTACATTGGCCTATGCTGGCCACGCTGCATAATAACTGTGACCCGCTCTATAGCAACAGAATATTGTACCAGATAAGCGTACTTTGGTGTTAAAAATTGATCCGAGAACATAGCCATTTCCAAACGATTTCAGAAAAAAAATATTATTTTCATTTTAATAGTGACGCATTAATTTTTGTGCGGAGTGGAATCACTTCTTAAATATATTACATAATATATACCGTTTTAGCTGCGATAAAAAGAGATTTTACTAAATATTTTGACTCTTACATATATTTATAATCGTCTGCTAAAAAATTGGATAGAGAATTATTTAAAATATGTAAAAATTGCGTAGCCTGCATTAACAAAATGTATTCGTGACTTTTGAAGTAGAAAAAAGTATATTTAAATTCACATACTCGACAATTTTATTCATGAACTGCTTATGTTGTGCAGAAATCCGCTTTTTTATAGTAAAGAAATGCTGTTTGTCCAGATTAAAAATACGACTGGATAGTTTGGTTTCCGTTTCGACATGCAGCTAATGAGAAAAAGTTCGTAAATACGTTTGATAACGAATGTGTTTTCAAAGAAACAAGTAACGAATGTTGGGAAAAAAATACGGATAAGAAAAGTTTACTGTTCACTTAAAGTCACATGAGTAACAGAAAAGTAGGTACAGTGTCTCACGAGAATTGTCAGAATATCGGAAATAAGTAGTAAACATTTGTGATAAAAATAAAAATTTATATTTTCTTGAAGAACTTGAAATAAAAAGACATCTAGCAGATCAACAATTTAAAGTTGTTAATGAATAAATTAATCTTGGAAGTTCTCCAATATTAAACTGTTTACTTTGATTGAGTCTTCATTTTATACATAGATAAGACATTATTTGTAACATAAATATACTAAGTTATTGTAAAGATCAGCATGATATAGTTTTTTCCTGGTTTTTCTACATCAGTGCATAGTTATACTGATCTTAGAGTGAAATACATCCAGGATAATCCCTTAGGGCTCATAACATCTAGGCTTTAATATTGTTATGTCTTATTACTTTTTTACTTGGTCTAGCCTTACCTAGTTAATCAACATCAGGTACCTAGCTACAAACAAACAAAATTTCAATATGTCAATCTGACGACGTTAGTTTTTAGTGAAACAGCTGTCATTAAGTTTAAAAAAGCAATTATTTAAATAAATAGTGGAAGTTTTGTTTAAAAAGTTGTATTTAATGTTAATAGTAATGCTTTTATTAGCTAACCAATAATTATTTATGGGCATTGTGGCAAACTTCTCTCTTTTATCAGGATCCCATAGTTTTACAACCTTAGAAGAAGGCAATTCGTCAAAGAGATAAATAGAAAAGTTGCTATATAAAATATCTCGGCTGTTAATGGCCCTTATTAATACACTTGTGGTTTTAATAACCATTCTTAATAGCCTACAGCTTTTCTTAGTGGATTATATAGTTTAGGATTATATAGAATACGAATCAAACTCTTCAGCTTCATAAGATTAAGTCTAGATAATAAAAAATAATCCATTGTTTGTTTTACAACATGATTATTAGTAAAATAAAGTTTTTAAAATTTTTTTTTATATTAAACATGGAATGAATACGTGACGAATCCGTTCCTGTGTAACATAAAACCTTAATACGAATTTCGTGTATAGAATCATTCCAGTTTTTATGTACGTTTGTTGTTTATGCTGATGAAGAACCACTAAAATAAAAATTTATGGTTACACGGATATGAACAAATACAGTTCCTAAAAAATTATTGTTTGCAAAAAAATTTGTATGTTAGTTATTTAATGTTCGTAAGAATTTAAATTGTTTGAAAACCGGAAAACCAATCATATGAAAACTAAAAATAGGGCATTGGATTTGACATGTGTAAATTAGAAATAATTTAAATTTCCACCAATTCCAAAAAGCAATAACTTTTCTCAGACAAAATTCCATATTCTATAGGGCAAAAACATCTTAAACGCTTTCACTAGAAGATTGTATTCGATTTTAAAAAGAAACTTCCTATTCTGAATACCTCATGATGAAGACGAGCAAATACATAATGATAATCGTATACATTCTATAATACAAGCGTTTTCTACAACGCCTGGTCGTGGCGTAGCCTCTCACGTAGAGTGCTCGGGTTCAATTCTCAACCACAACCAGTTGTAGGTCACACATGCATAGATGCATTAGCACCCCTTAGTATTTGCTGCCCTCGTTACACTCGGGAAACCCACTTTTCGCCCTTGTGACACAAGATACTTTTAATATATTATGTTACATTTTGTTAATGTTTTCTAGTAACAGGTCGGCTGAAAAGTCCCCGGTCTGACCTATAGATGACGACACTAGAATTAAATCCATTTTATTTTTAGATAGTATCAACCATCAAAAGATTCGTGTAAAAATTTGACAGCTGTCGGACTATTAGTTTGTGAGATATTGCATTTTTAGTGAAGCAACTTTTATTTTCAAAAAGATGGAAAAAAAAGAATTTCGTGTGCTTATTAAATATTGTTATTTAAAAGGAAAAAATACAGTTGAAGCAAAAGCTTGGCTTGATAATGAGTTTCCGAACTCTGCGCCAGAAAAATAAACAATCACTGACTGGTACGCAAAATTCAAGCGTGGTGAAATGAGCACCGAAGACGGTGAAAGCAGTGGACGCCCAAAAGAGGTGGTTACCGACGAAACTATCAAAAAAATCCACAAAATGATTTTGAGTGACCGTAAAGAGAATATGATCGAGATAGCTGACACTCTAAAGATATCTAAGGAACGTGTTGGACATATCGTTCACGAGTATTTGGGTATGCGGAAGCTCTGTGCGAAATGGGTGCCGCGCGTGCTCACAATCGACCAAAAACAGCAACGAATTGATGATTCTGAGCAGTGTTTGCAGCTGTTAAGTCGTAATAAACCCGATTTTTTGCGTCGATATGTGACTATGGGTGAAACTTGGCTCCATCACTATACGCCTGAGTCCAATCGACAGTCAGCTGAGTGGACTGCGGCCGGTGAACCGCCACCAAAGCGTGAAAAGACTCAACAGTCAGCTGGCAAAGTTATGGCCTCAGTTTTTTGGGATACACACGGTATATTGTTCATCGACTATTTGGAAAAGGGAAAAACAATCAACAACGATTATTACTGTGCATTATTGGAGCGATTGAAGACCGAAATCGCGAAAAAACGGCCCCATATGAAGAAGAAGAAAATGTTGTTTCATCAAGACAATGCACCGTGTCACAAATCATCGAAAACGATGACAAAATTGCATGAATTGGGCTGCGACTTTTTCCTTTTCTCTGACCTGAAGAGAATGCTTGCGGAAAAAAAATTTGGCTCTGATACTGAGGTAATCGCCGAAACTAAAGCCTATTTTGAGGACAAACCGAAGGAGTACTATAAAAATGGTATCGAAAAGTTGGAAGGTCGCTATAATCGCTGTATCGCCCTTGAAGGCAACTATGTTGAATAAAAAAAACGAATTTTGTCAAAATATTGTGTTTTACTATGGTAGACCGGGGACTTTTCAGCCGACCTGTTATAACGTTGTTTTTATCATTATTCAGTTGAAGGGACAAGTTTTTCTTAAAATTTATTGTACTAACCCTTATTCTGTGAAAGTTCATCCTACTAAGAACAATAACGAAACGTTTAAACAAAACTTTCACATTTATTTAAAAAATTATTATCTTCAAATTGACATAATTAAAGATAACATTAATTCAAAACAATATTTATTTAATTAACAGAAAACCAATGGTTGAACTATGACCGGTTAGCGTTAAACAATTAGGAAAACCATAATTAAAAAAGACATCAAGGTATAAATAAAACTAAGAATCGCATAATATGTACCCCATTCAGCTATTGTATGCCCTAACCAAGCTAATTATCATCGTAGAATTCGACCTCTCCATCAAAAGAACAAACTAGCTACTATATTACTGCATTAAAAGTTTACCAAATAACCATACCTTATGGATGGTATGCAAATTTACCAAACAGACTGGTTAATATGCAAAATTTCTAATGGGATTCCTCACCACTGCTTAGTCCCAACATAAAATACCGATTAATAAACTGATTAATTTATTAACTAGCTATTAGAGAACGTTTGAAGTTATGTTTATCGTATATAATATACTGGTTTATTTATTAGCTAACCGTTGAGAATTAAGCACGTGTGAAGTTTTGCCACTAATTTATTGTAACTCTCAACAGTAAACATTCGCCCGTGAGTTTTATTTGGAATTTTTGTAAATTTGTCTTTGTGGGTCATTATTGATAATTGTTATCGGCAACACCAACAATATTAACCAAAATAATTGAAACGAAGCTAATTATGCACGCACTGCAGCACTACAAAATAGACATAACCTCACACACGCTCAAATTCCATAATACTATCTCTTATAAAAAGAGACCGTGGTATGTGCCTTTCTAGACATAGAAGGGGCCTTTGACAATACGCCACATGAGGCAGTCAAAAGAGCACTGATTGAGAAAGGAGTAGATAGAACGACTTCCATCTGGATGTCGCAACTGCTATCTACAAGAATCGCAGAAATGGAGGCAGGACAAGACACTATCTTCATTAATGTGACCAGAGGCTGTCCACAGGGGGGAATTGCATCCCCGCTTATGTGGAGTCTCACTGTGGACAGTCTACTTAATCAATTGACCAGGGAAGGCATACCATGTCAAGGGTATTCCGACGACATGGTTATCCTGGCAAAAGGGAAGTATGAAAATGTCCTCTGTGACATTGTTCAAAGAGGACTGAACATTGCGAAACAATGGTGTGACTCGGTGGGACTCAGCATCAACCCCACCAAAACCACACTAGTAGCCTTTACAAGGAAAAAGAAACCTAATCTAAAGATCATAAGAATAGGGGAGAACATCGTCGAGTGGAAAACAGAGGTCAAATATCTAGGGCTAATCCTAGATAGCAGGTTACTCTGGAATAAACACGAAGACGAAGTAATACACAAAGCAACCAAGGCCCTCATGGTGTGCAGGAACACTGCAGGAAAGAACTGGGGATGCAACCCACGTATTCTGCAATGGATGTACACAGCAATAGTGAGACCAATAATCACATATGGGGCAGTGGCTTGGGAAGCAAGGGCTAATCTGAGTACGACGAGGAAAAATCTCTCGAAGATTCAGAGACTAGCCTGTTCATGTATCACTGGAGCAATGGGAACTTGCCCCACTGCTGCAATGGAGGTGATTTTAAACTTAACCCACTGCACATTCTGTTAGAAAGTGTAAGGAAGAAAACGATATATAGAATGATCAAAGAAGGAATTATCAGGGAAAAACCCCGATCACTTCATTTTGATCAAACTTGGGAAATGCCCCAAGATGATATGCCAAAGAAATTCAACTTTGTGAGAAAATTCATCACAAGGATGAGTAATAAATCTGAATGGGATGAAGACACCATACAGAATTTAAATCAGAATACCATAAAGTGGTATACGGACGGTTCCAAGTTAGACGAGGGAACCGGGATAGGAGTTTTTGGACCGAGAGCCAAATACTCAGAAAGCTTGGGCACATACCCGAGCATTTTTCAAGCAGAAGTCCGCGCCATCGAAAGATGTGTGGAATTCAATATTGGAAGGAACTACCGCAGACAAGAGATTGTGATCATGTCGGATAGTCAAGCAGCCATCAAAGCGCTGAGCTCAAATATAATCAGTTCCAAGATGGTTTAGGAATGTCTAGGCAAACTAAATGAACTAGGCCAGAAGAACACTGTCACCCTCCTATGGGACCCGGGACACATAGGAATAGAGGGGAATTAAACAGCAGATAAGCTGGCAAAAAAAGGAGCTGAAACCCCACATTTGGGACCAGAACCATCTTGTGGGATCAGCAGTAGAGTAATCTTAGGAAAACTAAGGGAAGAAATGGAGAAGGAAAAATCCAAGTACTGGAATCAGCTGGAAGGACTGAGGCAATCTAAGATACTACTGGGGAACTATGACCAGAAGAGATCTCTTAGCTACCTCAACCTCAGTAAAAAAAGGCTCCGAATTCTAACGGGAATATTAACCGGGCATTGCCGGTTAAAAAGCCACATGAAGAAACTAGGGTTAGCAGATGAAGCAAAGTGCAGATTCTGTGAGGAAGAGGATGAAACCTCAATACACATACTCGCAGAATGCCCTGCCTTGCAGAATTCTAGGGCTAGATATCTAGGAGCACATGAAATAGAAGAGGGGGATCTACCTGATTTGAAGCCCGACGATGTCCTAAACTTCCTCAGGAAAATAGGACTCGAAGAGCTGCTATAGGTCTGAGAGAATATCAGAACATGGCAAGTAAGGGGGGACACAATAGATCCTATGGGTCGCAGTGTTATTATCACCCCTGACACATAAATACATACATACATCTCTTATAAATATTATTATAAATATTATTATAAATATTATTAATAAATTATATCCACCTAAATTATGCAACTCATTTTATGGACCATTGAACTGTCTCATTCGGTTAGATCATAGAAATCAGTTGCTTAATAAGCGACAACGTAGCACGGCTTGTCTGAATGATACCACGCACACTATAAAATTTGACACAGTCTCTAATTATTTTAAGCATTCTTGCCGAACCAATTGCAACGAGATTTTAGGGTTATATTGGTGATTTTTGGCGAAATTATAGGTAATATTAAGTGATATTTGGTAAAAGAAATGGTTCCTCGTTACCAAGTGTGTAATAAACCGAACTATTTAAGCCCCAATGTTTCTTTTTACAATTATAGTTCATTTTATAGAAACACGAAGTTCAATAAAAAATATTGTGGTCTTTTAACAATAAAAATGTAGCTAAAATACTCTATAAGGGGCAAATAAAAATCTCACTTGATCAGTGAGGTACTACGATATAATAAATCATGACATGTGGATCATTTATTTGCATTTTGTTTTATTTAGGTTCGTGTTTCTATGAAATGAACTGTAAGTTAAAATATTTGTTTGTTTACAATAATTTTATCCAGTGGCGTAGCAATGACGATTTAAATATCAAAAGAAACAGGTATGGTAATTACATACTTAACTAACAAATTATTCAATGAAATAAATTTACTGGATATAAGAAAAATATATATTCAATGTGTCAATTTGTATCTACAAAAATAGAAATAATTTAAAACAAATACAACGTAAATATAACCCTAGAAATAAAACACATAGAAATGAACATACTAGTTTAGTTAACAAATCTATTGGACAGGAAAATTTTGTTTCCAATTTTTTTACTGTTTATCAAATATTTCTGTCGCAGCTGTTGACAAATCTTTATTTTAAATCGCGATATATCGAATGTCGGAAACAACCCTTACCAACTTTTTTTATCTGACGTCACGGCATAAAGCTGTCCTCATAAATCTACATTTTAGCAAGCTCTCGTGTACTTTGTGGCCCATGTTAACCGTCAAACAAAATGCAAATAGTCCCAGCATAGTCCTTTATAACGAAGTTTGAGAAATATCTAGTAAAAAAATTATGCAAAATTTAGGAAATTGTAGTCCTGTACGTCAGAGAATATTCAAATAAAGTGCTCATTTAGTGTGTAAAAAAAGTTCATCAATAAGTATTATTTTGGATGAAAATTGATTATAGATTGGTTTCTGTTAATACGTATTTTTGTGTAAAACATTTTAGCGCCATCTATGTAGAAGTAGGTAAAGTAGTATTAACCGAAAATTGTTTTACGTATTAATAATTTGGATTTTGTCAAAGGATTTTGACTACAATTGGAACAAACATGGAGTAATATGGAAAATTATATGTTCCTCACGACAGAAAAAAATATTTAATAGCCACAGCTATGAAACAGAAACCACAGCATTAAATCTTGTACTCACCATGTAATAATATTGTGCGTTGAGCGTCAATTTGTGATATTTATTACGTGATTTTTTAATAAAACAATTATTAGTCTAAATTTGATCTTAAATGTTCATAAAATCATAAAAAATATATTTTTAACAACAAGATATATAGGTTTATCCACACAAATACGAAAAGATATACATGCCGCGGCTAGGGGTGGATTATTTCATTTTCTCAAGTACCTACAATGGTTTAATTCTTTTAGAAATTATTAAGAGCACCACTGAAATCTTTTTATTTTTTATGATACTACTGAAGAAAGTTGTTTTAAGCTGAGTTATTTAAATAAGTATCATAAGATGACAGAAAGATGTCAGAAAAAACTGTCTATGAAGAAAAAAATGAAATAAAAATGTACCAACCGATAAAAGATAAAGAGATTTCCTTGGTGCGTCTGAAAAAAATTAAATTTACATAGGTAATATTCCGCAAACAAAAAATAATTACTATGATACGACAATGATTTTGATATTACGGTTAAGAAATAAAGAAAAAACGTAGAGACAGCTGTATAAGATTATAAATGCATTTATTTACGTTAGTCGACTTATCTTTTTTTACATCTGCGATCCAATGGTTGATCCAGGAGAGGGCTGGTCCAGTGAAGGGTTGGTCTGGTGAACAGTCCACCAATGTAGAACCAATCAGCGGTAATTCAGTGGTAACTCAGTAGCAAATTTGAGGTAAATTTGTAGTAAACTTGTAGTGTCTTTGAAATTTGTGATGTTTTTGGTATTTTATATTCCAATGCTGTGAAAAACTGTTAACATCAGCCACGTTTATTTTTTTCCGTACAAAAAATACAAAACAACGTATTCCGAAATATACATTTACCATTTTGATATATTACAGAAAATACAGTAGTAACAAAAGATACATTAATTACAATTAAAATTCCAGAAATGTACTCAACTCGCCATTTTGTATTTTTTTTATAAAAAAAATTTACAATTATTACTTTTAAATTGCCCTCAAAATATACTTGAAATAATTATAAATGTGAAAATTGTCATCTGATTATATAGTACTGTCAAGATTTATAGAAATTATATTTAAAATCTTTTACCAAAAATATAAATCAAAAAACATACCTGTGTGTAACACCAATGACAATAAGAGAATGAATCGTGGCTTTGAAGGTATTGGACTATGCCACATTAAAGATCGTGTATAAAGTTTGAATTACTGACAGTAATAATTAACATGTTAAGAACTCTATACAATAGATGGCGTTAGCCATCATATCATGTTAGAACCAGTAGGTGTTAACATTGTACTTAATGTTTATTTATATATAAAAAAAATAAAACTTTTAAGGAAAGAATATGGCCAATGAATAAAACTTCCGATTAATAAAAAAAGAAACTTCCGCTAACCAAAACAGTGAAAACATTTTATGAACTGGATGTTTCCTTTCTTACGGTTCGCTATATCATTAAATTTATTTCTGAAAATATTTTTGTTTTGAAATCGGCGGTTGAGAGGGTTTATTGTGTTATGCACTTACTTAAATTATAGTTATGACCTTAATAATAGAATCGTGGCTGAGGTTTATAAAAATTTTTATTTTGCGTAGGTTTTAACAAAAATGTATAATAAATTTCTACTGTAAATTTAAAATTTATTTATATTTTGATTTTTAAATTCTCTGCTTAAATGTTTTGTGTGTTTTATGTACACAAAAAAATCGGAATTTTTAGATACATTTTATATAATACTCTACTTTTTTCGTTGTAAGAGAAATATATTTTCGAAACTTTCCCAACAATTTTATTAGTTTTGAATGATGATGTAGGTGGAAGGATCATTTACTTTAAAAATATCCTTTTAAGATATGGACATTATCCCTGAGGTGAACTGAGAAAAAAACCGAAGTTCAAAGAAAGAAATCCCAAATCATTTCTGAATTATGACTGGAGCACGTTGCCAAAAGCAAATATTGGAAAGGAGGGTTATTTGACAACAAATGATTTTATTTTTGCAGGTGCGTCCTAATAGGGATACTAAATTCTTGTTTTATGCTAAAAATTCTAAATTTTGTAATTTGTGTTTGCTTTAACAATAAAGTAAAAAAACTATAAGTTAGTATACAAAATTAAAAACTATTTTCTTAAAAAATATTGACCCATTAAATAGTTAATTTTTATAGTGCGTAAAGCAAGAGTATTTTAAAACAATTTTCAAAGATATTTTTTTAATTGTTTTATAATTTTTTAAAAGTTGTAAATAGGTTAAAAGCTAATTAAAAAGTTAAATCCAGCATAGCGGGAGCTTTTTAGAATGCAAATTTTTTAATTACTTGTTAAATTTTTATTGAGCACTAGATGAATTTTAATAATATTATACAGCGTGTCCACGGATGGGGTATCCTATAGGTGAAAAATGTTTAAATATTAGTTTTAGCGAAAAATGTCATTCTTGATAAAAAGTTTTGCTTGTTCTGAAACCCCATAAAATATAGTAAAATTCAAGTATTTTAAAATCCGTCTTATTTTATAGCCAGTTGTATACAAACCGTATGAATTTTTGCACTAAGTTCGAAAATATGTATTAATCTAGTGAGTGACGTTTACGATGTACCCAGTAACTATCAAATTTTATAAACAATTTTCAAATTGTCATTCTTTAATAAATATTTGAAAACAATGTTAACTATTCAAGAATTATAATCACTATCAAAAATAACAATACAGAATAATAATGTAAGAAACACTAAGTAAACAAAAAAAATCCATTCAATATATCCTCCCCCAGCTTTAAAACATCTCTTAATTCTCTTTCTAAATTCTTTATAATTTGGGGTAATTTCATTAACAGCATCAGTGATAGCTCATTTTTTCAAGTCTTCAATATTATGGTTTAAATTATTTGCCTAGAAGATGGAGAAAAAAGAATTTCGTGTGCTTATTAAATATTGTTATTTGAAAGGAAAAAATACAGTTGAAGCAAAAGCTTGGCTTGATAAAGAGTTTCCGGACTCTGCGCCAGAAAAATCAACAATCACTGACTGGTACGCAAAATTCAAGCGTGGTGAAATGAGCACCGAAGACGGTGAAAGCAGTGGACGCCCAAAAGAGGTGGTTACCGACGAAACTATCAAAAAAATCCACAAAATGATTTTGAGTGACCGTAAAGAGAATATGATCGAGATAGCTGACACTCTAAAGATATCTAAGGAACGTGTTGGACATATCGTTCACGAATATTTGGGTATGCGGAAGCTCTGTGCGAAATGGGTGCCCGCGTGCTCACAATCGACCAAAAACAGCAACGAATTGATGATTCTGAGCAGTGTTTGCAGCTGTTAAGTCGTAATAAACCCGATTTTTTGCGACGATATGTGACTATGGATAAAACTTGGCTCCATCACTACACGCCTGAGTCCAATCGACAGTCAGCTGAGTGGACTGCGGCCGGTGAACCGCCACCAAAGCGTGGAAAGACTCAACAGTCAGCTGGCAAAGTTATGGCCTCAGTTTTTTGGGATACACACGGTATATTGTTCATCGACTATTTGGAAAGAGGAAAAACAATCAACAGCGACTATTACTGTGCATTATTGGAGCGATTGAAGACCGAAATCGCGAAAAAACGGCCCCATATGAAGAAGAAAAAAGTGTTGTTTCATCAAGACAATGCACCGTGTCACAAATCATCGAAAACGATGGCAAAATTGCATGAATTGGGCTTCGAATTGCTTCCTCACCCACCGTATTCTCCAGATCTAGCCCCTAACGACTTTTTCCTTTTCTCTTACCTGAAGAGAATGCTCGCGGGAAAAAAATTTGGCTCTGATACTGAGGTAATCGCCGAAACTGAAGCCTATTTTGAGGACAAACCGAAGGAGTACTACAAAAATGGTATCGAAAAGTTGGAAGGTCGCTATAATCGCTGTATCGCCCTTGAAGGCAACTATGTTGAATAAAAAAAATGAATTTTGTCAAAATATTGTGTTTTACTATGGTAGACCGGGGACTTTTCAGCCGACCTGTTATGACTTAAAGAAGATTCGTGAAAAAACATTTCACAGAAATAGAGAAATTTCTCGAAAATCTTTAGAACACCATAGACTATATAAGAGAGTCTTTTGATAGTAAATGTTAATAATAGTTTTTTAAGTTTGTACAAAAACATTAAAATTTTAAGTAATTAAATAAAACATTAAAGTCTACTTACCAGTTAGAATAGGTAATTGAAAATTGACAAAAGACATTCACAATCATTTAACGACGCCAGAATTTTCAAATTTTTCAAAAATAACTATTAGTTTTGCATGGACTTCTGACCAAATAAATTCAAATTTGTATTTGAAAAAAAATTATTTTAAAGATATTATTTTATATAATATTTTTGAATCTTAATAATAAATTCTGTTTAACTATTGATCATTGCCATTACAAATTTATTGTTAGTAGTCGATTTTATTTTGCTATACCTATTGTCTAACAGAACAATCGAGTTAATCCGCCTGAGAGACATAAGAGCCTGTGCCACAATACGGATTATTTTAACCACAATTTATTTACAACTCATGTTAACAATTTAATATTCACAATTAACAATTCTTCCAATATATCACACGAAGAAGGGAGGGGTATAGAGTACAAAGATCAAAGAATCAAAATTTAACAAGAGCTCCATATTTATAAAATATTCATTATTTTTTCTTGCAAGGTGCGCTACTGTTTCCAATAAAAATAAAACAAGTAATTTGATTTGAAATACAGCAACGACATACAAGAATATCAATATAGTGATCACGGAATACGAAACAAAGCAAATAAATTAGGTTCTGTGTAAAGAATAAGAAAAAGCCTGAAACAAAACGAAATAAATTGATTACATTGTTTTGTTAGTACATTGCATAAACGTTTTTTGTATGTAAAAAAACATAGTGGATATCTCTGTATGTTTCGTGTATATTTTACAAATAAAGGATTTGAGTAACTTCTTTTATTATTATGTTTATTTGCCAAATTAGTTTATATTTCTGAAAGAGATTAACAGCATCAACATATTGATCGTTTGGGGTTCTCTAAAAATTCATAGTACGAGGTTTGGCTATTAAATAACGAGACGAGATATAGAATTCTCACCATAGGCCTCTTTCAACAACTTATAGTACTCAGTCGGAGTTTTTTTTTAATTTAACGAGAAATTTCACATTGATCCGTTGCTCGTGTTTTTCGTGACACGAGAAAAAAACACGTTCGTTTCTAACCTCTACAGAAAAAATGCTACTACAACGACAAAAACGTATTTTCGTACTGGAATAGTAGACACTTCCAGCTATCTAACGCTGCATTCGTTTCCCACCCTACCCCTCTAGGACGCCTTCTGCGCACGCTTTATTTAACAGCTAGACCTCGTATCCTCATCTTATTATTTTATTCAAAATCATATAGCAATGAATGGATTTACGTTAATTCATTAGTGATCTTGCGCCCAGGCTTTCTTAAACAAGCATTTTTGACATTTAAAATGACATTTGAATTTTCTAACCAATAGTGTTCATTCCAGATCATCGTACTATCGTATAACTGACTTATTTTTAACAAAGATAATAAGCACCGAATACGGAACTACGAATAGAAATGAAAGCAAATATACTCCCGCCAAAACTTATTAATATTTTTAACATAACCATAGGATGGCGCTGATCGTTGCGTCTACTCATTTTAATTGTTCTATTTTTAGGAAGAGGTCTCTCTACTAATACTATTAACGATAATACTTTTTAATTTAACAGATCTGTATCAATCTGTATTTGGTGAGAAACAGTTTTAAGAAAATTAAGAAAAAAGACAGTAGTTCTGAGAATCAGGAAAAGAGCAGGAGTTTTGTCTTCAGTTTTTTTAGTTTTGTTGGTGTATATCATCTTTGGTTTTGTGCTTCCAAATAATTCTGTCCCTAAAATGGATTCAAACTATTAACCCCCCTTATCTAAAAGGAAATGTTGTGTACCTACATGTACAAATCGTGAAGGCAAAATGCATCGTTTTCCAAAAAATGAACCAAGTGTGTTTAGTGAGTGGATTTTAAAGATACAGTCTTTAAATTATAAAGACTTGTCAGTTGAAGACATTTATAAAAAATATTTATTTTGTGAAGAACATTTTTCCAGTAACTGTAAAGTTTTAGGTACCAAAAGAGGTCTTATAAGAACAGCAGTTCCAACGTTAAATTTACCTAGTAAGTGAATAAATCAAATTGTAATTTATAAAGAAAGAAAACCTGTACTAGCAGTTCATGCAAACGTTTTTATGCTGAAAGGACTGTATAAACAGTGGAAGCAACCATTAGCTTTTACATTTAGTGAAGGACCTCATAAATTCATAGTATTAAAAAATTTGCTGAAGGTTCTAATCTGCAAATGTCAAAGTATAGGTTTGAAGGTAGTATCGACAGTTTGTGACCAAAGTGAAAATAATGTCGGATCTATTAGACTGCTAATGAATGAAACGAAGGAGGAATACTTAAAAAGAAAAGAAGAGAATAGAAATTTTGGTTTTGTGATCAATGACCAAGAAATTATTCCCATATTTGATGTCCCTCATATTTTCAAGTGTTTGAGAAATAATCTTTTGAAACATGACTTGTATTTTAAGCAAAATAAATAAATAAATGATCATTTTTTGATTGTAAACATATATATTTACTTTAGTTTCGTTGAAATATCGCTGTCTATTTTATCGCAGAGTACTTCTTATTGACAGATAGATGGCACTAGATATAAATTTAAGGAATCTGTATTATCGACAATACTTTTTAACACAACCGCTGCTACTCGATGTCGCATACGGATCGAGAAAGTAACTAGGTCATTGCCATTCTATTCGTAGTTCCGTATTCGGTGATAGTAAGTACTTCACACAAATTGAAGTTAAATGACAATGACTTTTGAGTCTTCCCTCTCATCTGACACCTGTCAAGATGTCACACATGCGCGTAGGTTTTGAAAGCACACTAGACGCTGCTGATAACTTAGGTTTCATTTATGTGAAAATATTTTATATCTGATACTTTTTTTAAATACATATTTTTAAAAATCCACAATAACAATTTAAATTGATGTGATAAAGCAGCTAAAAAAATCGTTTTCTATAAATTTTTTTTATTCAAAATAAAACTTTGTTTTCAATCGTCACGCCTCTGTATTGTGGAATTTGCTATTCGGGCAAATACCCAGATAAAGTCAAACTATTAAATTATTATGTCTTTTATGTCTCGTTTGTGTCATGGAATAATGGAAATTTTGAAATATTTTCTATTTGTTGTGAACGGAGAGATCCACATAATAAAGAAAGTGACTAGTGTTATTTATTAAGTGAATTAAGAGAAGTGTTTGGCTAGGTTTTTCGTATAATATGAATATATAATGGGAATATATTTTTAAAAAGTTGTATTTCCAATAGAATAACAAGAATATCAATTAGAAAATATATCTGGGCCAATAATGGACTAGTTTAGTAGGATCATATTAATCAAAATGATAGCAATATATATTTAAGATAAGATACCTACTTACTTATATTGGTAGAATTCATTTTGCAAGTAATTTTTCTCATTTCGTAAAATTTAGCAATAAATAATTAGTTTTAAACGTAGCGCCAACTAATAACTAATAATGAAGTGTGTTTAAAAGTCAACGTTGTCACATTTTAGCTACGTTCGTTTCAAGTATTCTCAAAGAACTGCGGCACAAAACACCGTGTTCTGTGACTAACTGATTGTACCAGTTGACAAGATATATGACAGGAGAGAAAATCGTGTTTATCTGTAATAAACAAACAAGACCCCTATTCTTGACGGCGATAGAATAGAACAGCCAATAGAAAGTGGTCGTGGTTCTATTAAAAATGCCAAAACGGTATTCTTTAAATTCGTTCTCTCACTGTACCGATAGAAGGGTTGCTCCCCGAAAGAACAATTCGCTGCTTAAGAAGAAGACCGTCACATCTCAAAAATTATAAAAAACCTGTTTTATATGTAAAAGTAACCTAAATACCATATACTAATATTGTGTAAAAGTGTTACAAATTCAACTTGGCTACTCTCCCCTAGATGACGGAGGAATCGATTGTCACAAGTCGGATCCAGTACATAGATTTTACGAAATAGTGTCACAAACCAAGTTAGAACGTTGATTTATTAAGGTAAGCTTAGATTTTGTTAATTCTTTTCAAAAAGGAATGTCACAACACAAAAAATGACAGTCTTTTTCCAAATATTTATGTGGTCCTTATGTTATTTCTAGAGCTATGCCTGTTTTTCCGAAAATGTTGAATAAAAATTTTGTTTATATTTTGGAAAGAAGTGAAAAATTTAGAAATGTGTCACTTTTTACCAAAATTATTGATAAATAATATGTGTACATTTTAATTGGATATTTAATAAAATTAATATTTTTGTTGTACTCAAAAAACATGACTGGGAAACCATCTAAGCGTACTGACTTAATATTAAAATTGTTAGATAAAAATGACCAGTTTCAAATTGTAGACTAGAATAGGACAGTTAAGAAACAGTTATATACTTTTGGATCAGTTATCTCAGACTTGGACCCAACTAATGAAAATAGTTCAAGTTCAGGTAGTAGTGACGGCGAATTAAATGAGGCAAATAAATCACCAGGTAGCTCACCAATACAAAAAAGAGGCAGAAAAAGAAAATACAATAACCACAACTGACTCAAAAACGTGTCTAAACGATTGAGAAATAGTGGAGCCAGTTATAAGTCTATTAAAGTAACCAAGCTTGCCAATAATAAGTCAGAGAAGAGAATAGTTGAGCGTCGTGCAATAGTAATGCGACCACCATGTGGAGTGTAATAACTACTTTTAGTACCTACAACTATATAGTTGTATAGGTATAAGTATAATGTAATAACTACTTTATGTATAAAGGTGTGCACTACAATGTCTCTGCTCGAAGAAACTATCTTTGTCTGTCTTCTACCTCACATGATAGACAAGAACAGCATTTGTTTGTTTTGGCATTGTAATGTATACTATCTTACCTACAACTATTAAGAAGGCTGTTAAAATTATTTGTCAACCGAATTTCTTATAAAAAATTATTTTCTTTAATTTCCTCCTTCGGTTATTGCTAATATTTAACATAATTACAAACAGATTTTTTTTCGTTAAAACAGTTACAAAACTTTTTTTTGAAAAAAAAAATGTGAAAAATAAAATTTTTGCAATAATTAATTAAACTCTAGCAATGTAATAATAGAAGGAATGTTAGTATGGTCAAAGAAATAATACTGCGTGAGCCAAACCGCTATATGTTGTCAACTTAAAATCTGTAAAATATTTAAATAGCGTTTTCTCACATTTATACTTTTTTTAGTTGTGACGGTCTTCTTCTTAAGCAGCGAATTACTTCTATTGGTTATTTTTGAAGGAACCGCTATAACACCAAGAGAAGGTGTTAGAGATATTTATTTTCGAACCAAAAATAGTAAAGAAGTAATTTCTTTCATAAACCAAACACAACCAAACAACAAATTAAACTAACGAAAATGACAGAATATTTTGTTTAGTGTTTTACTCCTTATTTGATGGGAGAGAACAAAAATATCGATATGTTTGTCTCTTTTTAATGACAACAAATAAGAGAGAGAGATAAGTTTCTCGGTTAATATTAAAGCATATCGACAACATCGCAAATTTTCTACCAATCTTATTGATACACGTCACTTACCACTTGTGACGTATGTAACCATAAAATTTAAATTTCAAAAGCCGATTATGGCTAGAGGATTAATTTCATAAAAATTTTATTTGTACAGTTGAACCACTAAAAACCTATTTTATAAGATGCAAATATAAAAAAAAATCACTAAACTAGTCCATTGTTGGTCATGAATTTCATTAAAAATTAATTTTATTGATCAATATTTATATTTGAAAAGCAAATTGCTTATGTGATTACGTCCATTCGGAAAAAAACAAATGTTTTGCATAGTAGTAAATTTAAAGTTCCCACCCAATTCCAACCGATAATAAAGATACGCCTAAGGCCATCATTTACATCCATAATGGATGTGCTAGTGTAACACGCTTCTAGTATAATGTATTTAATCGACAACTCCATTTAGGAGTAGGTAATTCGAGTAAATACAAAGAAAAAAATACAGATAAATGTTTAATTCTATAAAATACGAAAATGCATTTTAACCCTAAAAATAAATTACACGATTCTTACAGGAATTGTGGTATAAACAGCAGCAGACAGTTTTTAAAGAACTTACAAGAATATTTAAAGAAGATTTAGCTTATTTAAAATATGAACCCATTGAAAAATCTAGTACTACCGAACACGATAAAACTTATTCAAAGCTTTTTTATATCAATTCCTAAAAAAATGTAAATACTTTCAATAATGGAGATAAACAAAAATTAATTTTAATATTAAAGCTTCTATTATAACAATAATGTATAATTTAAGTACACTGCTCAACAATTAAAGTGGATATTACAAAAATCTGTAATTATCTTTTATTATTGGTTATATTATTTCCAATATTAATTTCTAAAAACCATTTAACAGGTTGGATGCCTCTGACGCTTATAAGCGACACTTTATTTTTCTCGGTTGCCTCCGTCGCTTATAAGCGTTCGGTAGGTATTTATATATTTATGTACTATCGGCTTCAAATCTTTTACAATGAATTAATTTTAAGGACGGCCTATTTATTGTGTATAACCAATCACAGTTTAAATAATAATAAATTTGAAATCAGTTAAACAGTTGTCCACGCCCACATCTTTAATATTTGCAGCATAAGGTATTTTATTGACAAATTGCCTGTCCCTCTGTCATTTGTAAATAAACTTAATTACCAAAAACCATTTAATGTAGGCGTTTAAAGGGCGTTTTTATAACTTCGGTAGGTAAACGAAATTCACATTTAACATGTATATGTATATGCTATTCTAAAGCCGACTGTACGTTTCTTAGACGGAACAGCAGTTGTGGTGCATCTGTCTAGGTAGGCACTTAAGGAAGGGTATTTATTAGGCATAAATACACGTGGTTCATGTTTTTCAAATAATATTGTTGTTTTATTGCCATGCAAAACGAGTACGTTGAGGCTGGTCCTTCGAGACCTAAAAGAAGTAGTTATCATAAGTACACTGCAGCAGAATTGTTAGAAATTTTGGAAAATAGTGAAGGGTTTTATTGATTTTGAATTGGAGGAGGAATCGGATGGCGGGTGGACAGGTACGGACTCTGAGAGTGAGAATGAAATCGAAGAATCGAAGAAATCGCAACAACCTGCAGCTGAAGAAAATGTAGATTCACAACAACCTGCGTCTGAAGAAACTGTAGGTGCATGTTCCAACATCTGTTGGGAAGCGTCAACGGTACGCGGATATGAATTCCGAAACTCCGTGCCACTGCCGCTTATGAGCATCAGTTTTTTTTTACCTTTTCTTAAATACTTAAAATAGGAATTACCTATAAAACATTAATATTCATAATTATTAGCAACATCATACCGTTTTTTCTATTTTTTTAATTTGGAACCACGTAAAACTAAGTTACAAAAGAGCGGCATCCAACCTGTTAAAAGTGTTATACAGAGTGAGTTAGTTTATTAGGCTTCAAAGTAGAAAGAATGGCATGAAAACAACATATTTGTCCCGTTAAACATCCACTCTGTATCGTCGGAACCCAAGCTCTCTCTAGACTGGTAGTTGTACAGCGCGATAACAAGTGGGGTACGCACGCGACTTGACGGCTTTTAATGGTCCGCTGTATTCTGTCGGTGTCTAGTACCGAGTTGGAGAGTCCAGATTTTTATTTGGGGCAGTTAAGTATTAACTTTAGATATATCTTTGTTTCGGTAATTCATTTTTAATATATGGTTTACGTATTGTAATTTTTGCCCATATTAATTGATAATTAGTTACATATATTATGGCAGCGTTTTGGAGACCTTTTGAATCAGAAAATGGAAATCCAGATCAAAATTAAAATTCAGAGGATATGATATCCCCAACAGGTGAGGTTAGTAGCGAATTTTGCAATAAATATTTACACATTCAGTGTCAGAGGGTTATTTTAAATATGTATCAGTGTTTGAAAAATGAAGATAATAAAAAATCAGATGCGGTTATAATAAAGCGAATTAATATCTTAACTAAAATTTCTATTTACACTATTTCTCGAGTTATTAAGCGTGGTGACGTTATAGATCATTCGCAGTTGCGGAAAAACAAAAGAACAAAATTTGCAAATGTTGAAGATGCTACAAAAGCTAACGATTTAAAATTTATATTAAGAAAATATTATAATGACTTTAAAAATCGTTTAAAGGAAAATTACGAGATTATCCTGATTATAATTATAAAAGCCTAGAAACTTTACGCGGTATACTATTTAAATACGCTTTTAATTATAGGAAATTAGATAAACGAATGGTTATAATGGAATTGCGGCGTATTGTTGTACTCCGTGAAGAGTATTTACATAAAATAACGAAGTATCCTGAAATAAAAAGGCATATAGTTTACCTAGATGAGACTTGGTTTGACACACATGATACTGTTCAGTATGGCTGAAATTTAAAAAATATCTAATTCAATTGTTTAGCAGTGTATATGTTATACATAAAAAAAATACAAAATATAGTTACTCATAAATTCCTCGCTTGGCTTCATGCCAACATAAACAATTGCGTTTTATCTGGAATGTAAGCAAATGCGAAGCAAACAAAATACAAGGGGTGAGAAGTAACCAAACTACGATAGGAAGTTAAAACATAATGGTTTTACTATCAATTCATCAATAATGGAATTTATTATGTTTTAAGGTTAAATTGTTTATTTTTATTAGAATTTTATATAGTAAAATTAAAATTTCCGTGAAATTATCGTGTTCCCTGCAAGTTAATCTCTTACAAGAACAGCTCTTTGTTTTATTTTTGATGTTTTCTTTTAACAATCTCTTCCGTTTTAATTGGAAATCTACAATGATGCCTTAGGTATACTATTTTCTTTTTTACATTTAATTTACAACGTTATGATATGATAATATGATTCCAATTTGACATCTGGTTTAAACGTCTGTACCATAGAGATATATAATATATTTTTATTTGTATATGGTCTGTACGTTAAGATTTCGGCGTGCTTTATGGTTCAAGCTGTCAAGAAATCGCCGCTTAAATATAGTGGCGTCAATACAAATTTTCCGGCAATTTTTTTTTTAGTTGCCAAAATGAAGGCAATTTATTGGTTAAAAAGTAAAAGTGTCAAATTTTCAATTTAATTTTATCTCTTTCGAATTTCTATGTTGATCAAAATGTAATTATTTAAGTACTGTGAGAACCTAATAAGAAGCAATCGTGGACCAAATATAAATACTGTACTTTTGCATTGTTTATTTCTCAAGTTAACCGAGACGATCCTTCACTCGAGGCCTTACAGTTTCGTGATTATTTTTAGTGGTATTGTTATTTTCAATAATTAAATTGCCTTATTTAAATAAACCTTTATCGGTAATACTGTATAGAACATATATATAGAATAAAACAATTTAAATTTTAGAACAACAGTATCAAAGCAATTACTTCAAAATCAAGATATAACTCAAATAGTCAAGATTGTCTCATAAAGTTTATAGTACAATTTTCATTTGGAGTTTATGAGGGGTAAAAGTGAATGCCTAAGAAAACCCTTTAACGCTAATGTTAACTTCCACTGAAGTTTTCATTAAAAGTGGTTAGATTATCTTCGAGATTATTAATCGTGAATTTAACTTTCTTTCCTAATTAAAACAACATCATGTGGTGTGAAGCTTACACCCTTTACTCATATACCCGCCAGGTATATAAGGTTACAAAATTTATACCAAAGAAAAAGTTTTTCCTAAAATTAAAATAAAATAATAATAAACTAGTTATCAAATATAATAGAATTGTTAATTTTGTGAATTACTTACGTTTAAAGTAGTTTTGTCTTTTTATCATTGGAAATATATCGTAATATACAGGGTGTTTCTTAAGTAATCTAAAATATTATATGGGGCGCTTCGTTACTCAATTTTAAGACAAAAAGTTCATATAAACATGTGTGATAGGTGTTGTCGTTTATGAGATACAGGGTGTTGTACGTGAAATTAATTTTTCTTGGTGACGCTACTGATTTATATTTTTTTATTATTTTATTACAAGCAACATGTGTTAAACATAAAGAAAAAATAATACATTTCAGAGCAAATGTTCTAAATGTCCACCTCCAGCTAAAATGCAAGAATCCGCTCGATGTCTAATGGAGTGTCGAATACGTTCGAAGATACCAGGATTGTTACGAATAACATTACAGCCGTCTATGATACGATTTTGAAGATCTTGTACGTTTAATATCAGTGTTGTGTAAACAAGCGATTTCAAATATACCCACACACAAAAATCCAGAGGATTGTGTCCAGGTGATCTAGGGGGCCACGGGTGTGGAGATCCTCGTCCGATCCAATGGCCTGGAAAAACATTATTTAAAAACTCGCGTACAATCACTGAAAAATGTGGAGGAGCTCCGTCATGCATGAACCACATGCGCCTTCTAATAATAATAGGTACATCTTCCAAAAGAAGTGGAAGTTCATTTTCTAGAAAATGTTGGTATGTCTCACCGGTTAACCGTACAGGAAGGAAAAATGGTCCAATTAAATAATCATCGATGATGCCAAGCCAAACATTGACCGAAAATGTTTGTTGAAATCGTTTTACACTTATGGTATGTGGATTTACATCTGCCCATATGTGGTCATTATGAAAATTCATAAACCCATGTCTAGAAAAGTTGGCTTCATCCGTAAATAGAATATTGGCCACAAAATTCGGATTGTTCGCGATTTCACGTAAAATCCATTGACAATACTGTATGCGTAATGGATAGTCAGTAGGTAACAAATGTTGAACACGTTGAACGTGATATGGATACAATAAATTATCTTTTAGAATATTCCAAACAGTTTTGTTACTAACATTTACTTCATCTGCAACTTTTCTTGTACTCGTTTCTGGATGTTGGTCAATAATTTGAAGAATCTGGTTTTCCAATTGGGGATTTCTCACAGTTCTGGGTCGTCCAATAATATTCTTCGATTTAGCAAAAGTTCCAGTTTCTTGTAAACGAATATGTAACTTAGTAAACGTATCTGAACATGGTAAACGATTATTTGGATAACGCTGGGCATACGTACGTCTAGCTTCTAAGGCATTACCATTCGCTAATCCGTACAAAAAATGCATATTAGCCATTTCAACATTAGTAAACACTGGCATAGTTATTAACTAAACACAGAGTCAATCAAATAAAAATGTACGATTTTTGCGTTGGTTTTCAAATTTGACACTTGTCAACATTATTTCAAAGGCCACTTAGAATAAGCATGTTTTTGCGTATTACTTCTAAAAACCAGTAGCGTCACCGGGAAAAATTAATTTCACGTACAATCAGAACTGACTTATTACAATAAATTCAACACCCTGTATCTCATAAACGACAACACCTATCACACATGTTTATATGAACTTTTCGTCTTAAAATTGAGTAACGAAGCGCCCCATATAATATTTTAGATTACTTAAGAAACACCCTGTATTGTAAATATAAAAATTTGTTTTATATTTTAAGAAATACAATAATATTTAAATTGATTTATTGACAAAATATGTAAAAAATAATGTTAATGTATAAAAAAATTCTAGATTATGTAAGTTTATTTGTTTTAATTTTATTGCCTGTTTTGTTATATCATTTATTATGTGTAATACATACAATTTAAAATAGGAACCAATATTTGTTAGTAATTTCATATGTGCATATTATTGTAATATGTAGAGAGTTGAAAGTATTTTTAAAAATAAAAAACATTTAAAAGCAACAATTCGGAAAACTCGAGAACATTTTAGAAAGTATAAATAGGTGGCCGCAAATCGAATGTATGTCACTGCGTAAGCTAAGTAAAAAGACAGTGAAGATCTATTTTAAAAAAATAAATTATTAAGTTATTTGTGATAATTTTAAACTGTTATTTGACAATCAAATTGAAAGTAAAAAAAAATGAGACAAATAACAGCTTTTAAGTGTTTGGAAAAATATAAAAGTGTACCAACCAATTAGAACTGGTTGCAATCTAGTTACAATCTAGATCTATTACATTTTTCCCAGAACAGAAACAAGACTATGGATCAACAAGGAATAGAAAAATTGTTAACTGCATAAAATTAGATTAGATAAGGATACACAAACTGTATTTTTTAAAATAGACAATTTAGTTGTAACTTAAACAAATAAGAAATTTATTTGGTTTTAAATAAACCACAAAAATAATAATCTTTTATTTATACATGAGAGTAATAAAACAATAAACTAAATATTATGCTAAAGGTTACAAATAATACATTCTTGCTGAATTTAAGATCTAGTTTTAGTAATAAATCTAAAGCTAGCTTGGTGTCTTAAGCAAACAGTAAATCAGTTGGTGCTGCAATTAAAAATTGTAAATTTGAGGGATTGGTTTTGACAATGAAAAAGTAAATAATTAAAAGTGATATTTATCTGGGAAAACGGCTAAGTGATTAAAGTAAAAACCAAAACTGAGAATTGTTAAAACCTCTTCAAGAAATTTTTACCAAAGAAATATTTCAAATTAAAAAGGTTAGTTGTTACACACTATAGTGATAGTGTGCTGAATCAATAATATGTAATACCGTAATAGTCACTTCACGCACGTGTATCGTACTATATTTTTTTATACTGCCTTTGGTTGTAGCTATTTGTAGCTATTTGTTTTATGAAATTGAGATCATAAAACAAATAGCTACATCTAATGGCTATCCAATACATTTGATAAATTAATTAATAAGAAAGAACAAAAAGTGTCACTAGAACTAATATTTCCAAAACAAACTAAAGAAATTAAAAGCTATAAAAGTATTACATATTGTGGGAATATTTCCAATGCAATTTCAAAAATAATATCTTCGGCAACATCAGCATTAATATCATTTAAAACACAAAATAGTATTGGAACAAAATTGTTAAATGTGAAAACAAAATTACCAAAATTAAAAAAATCTGGTGTTTACAAAATGAATTGTCCAAAATGTAATGCAGTGTATATAGGTCAAACACAAAGAAATTTTGAAGTAAGATTTAATGAACACTTAAGAGCGTATAGATTACAACAACCAGATAAGTCGAACTATGCAAAACACCTACTGGAACATCCAAACTCACTTATACACACCAATGACATTCATATACTAGACATTTCTAATAAAAAACAAAATTTAGATTTTCTAGAAGAACTTGAAATTAAAAGACATCTAGCAGATCAACAGTTTAAAGTAGTTAATGAACAAATAAATCTTGGAAGTTCTCCACTATTAAACTGTTTACTTTGATTGAGTCTTCATTTTATACATAGATAAGACATTATTGTAACATAAATATATTAAGTTATTGTAAAGATCAGCATGATATAGTTTTTTCCTGGTTTTTCTATATCATTGCACAGTTATACTGATCTTAGAGGGAAATACATCCAGGATAATCCCTTAGGGCAAATAACATCTAGGCTTTAATATTGTTATGTCTTATTACTTCCTTACTTGGTCTAGCCTTAACTCTTTATCAACATCAAGCACCTAGTTACAAACAAACAACATGTTATTTCAATATGTCAATCTGACGATGCTAGTTATAACGAAACAGCTGTAATTGAATTTTAAAGCGAATTTCGAATAAATAGTGGAAGTTTAGTTTAACTGTGCAGTTATTTATTGTTCTTAGTTTATTTAATAATTAATTTATTTTATTTTTAACGAGTTTGTGATGACGTCTTGGTAATAAAATAGTTAATTAACATAAAGAAACCTTAAGAAAGACTATATTGGCCCAAAAGTTTACTCACTTACAACAATAAATGTGGTATTGTTTGTCTAAGAACGTCAAGTACGTTACAGCATACGAACAATCACATCCAAACTGTTAAACCCTTTCCGGCAGAAAGGGGATTCTCGCCTTTCTCTCCGGAAATCAGAATACAAACTTCCTAAGATCCTTTATATTCTTCTTTGATCCTTATTTATCAGGAGGAAAGAATTGACTTGTTACGTCTGTTCATAAACAAGCTTGTGACCAATTTAAACTGAACAGCTCTTCCAAAAAAAATATTTTAGTGTGCGATACAATTTTGTAGTAATAAAAAAAATAGGATATACTTTTGCTCAGTATTTCAACATTTATCTACCTTATTTAGATTTTTATTTGGATAAGATTAAAAAAAAAATTAATCTTCTTGGAATTAAATAATAGTTAGTTATAGGTAGGTATAACAGGTCGGCTGGAAAGTCCCCGGTCTGACCTATAGATGACGACACTAGAATTAAATCCATTTCATTTTTAGATAGTATCAACCTTCAAAAGATTCGTGTAAAAATTTGACAGCTGTCGGACTATTAGTTTGTGAGATATTTCATTTTTAGTGAAGCAACTTTTGTTATTTTCAAAAAGATGGAAAAAAAAGAATTTCGTGTGCTTATTAAATATTGTTATTTGAAAGGAAAAAATACAGTTGAAGCAAAAGCTTGGCTTGATAATGAGTTTCCGGACTCTGCGCCAGGAAAATTAACAATCATTGACTGCTACGCAAAATTCAAGCGTGGTGAAATGAGCACCGAAGACGGTGAACACAGTGGACGCCCAAAAGAGGTGGTTACCGACGAAAATATCAAAAAAATCTACAAAATAATTTTGAGTGACCGTAAAGTGAATATGATCGAGATAGCTGACACTCTAAAGATATCTAAGGAACGTGTTGGACATATCGTTCACGAATATTTGGGTATGCGGAAGCTCTGTGTGAAATGGGTGCCGCGCGTGCTCACAATCGACCAAAAACAGCAACGAATTGATGATTCTGAGCAGTGTTTGCAGCTGTTAAGTCGTAATAAACCCGATTTTTTGCGTCGATATGTGACTATGGATGAAACTTGGCTCCATCACTACACGCCTGAGTCCAATCGACAGTCAGCTGAGTGGACTGCGGCCGGTGAACCGCCACCAAAGCGTGGAAAGACTCAACAGTCAGCTGGCAAAGTTATGGCCTCAGTTTTTTGGGATACACACGGTATATTGTTTATCGACTATTTGGAAAGAGGAAAAACAAACTATTACTGTACATTATTGGAGCGATTGAAGACCGAAATCGCGAAAAAACGGCCCCATATGAAAAAGAAAAAAGTGTTGTTTCATCAAGATAATGCACCGTGTCACAAATCATCGAAAACGATGGCAAAATTGCATGAATTGGGCTTCGAATTGCTTCCTCACCCACCGTATTCTCCAGATCTAGCCCCCAGCGACTTTTTCCTTTTCTCTGACCTGAAGAGAATGCTCGCGGGAAAAAAATTTGGCTCTGATACTGAGGTAATCGCCGAAACTAAAGCCTATTTTGAGGACAAACCGAAGGAGTACTACAAAAATGGTATCGAAAAGTTGGAAGGTCGCTATAATCGCTGTATCGTCCTTGAAGGCAACTTAATTGAATAAAAAAAAATGAATTTTGTCAAAATATTGTGTTTTACTATGGTAGACCGGGGACTTTTCAGCCGACCTGTTAATTGTATCTTTCTAAGTATTCTTTTGAAAGTAGATTTAGCGGAACTAGGTTTATAAGTCACAAGATTTAATTATAAATTAATTTCATTTATAATAAAACTTTAATAAACATAATTTCAAATATTATCTTTCCTATAGGAAAATAAACAAAAATTAAATAATTAAAAACGGTGGAACTAAAATAGAAGTTCCTGACATTTTTCTTAGCTTACTTAGTTAAAGAAAAACCAAACACCTAGAACGAGAGTGATTTAATGTCTAGAGAACTTTTCATTTTGTGTTTTCCCTTTTCATTCTCAGGCAGAAGGATATTGATTTAGAGAACGTCAGCATGTCGACTTTTTGTCTAGAAAGATAATAGAAGAGAAAATTACAGGAAATGGTTTGTGCCTAATGAGAAAATTTGGAACTTTCTTAATGCGAAGAAAATTAATGTAGATAAATTTGTCTTTCCCAGGATGGTCCAAATCTTAGTTTAAAAATTAAAAAATACGAGAAACTATTTTGCGTGTTTTTTATACATTTTTTTATTTTTATATTTATGTAAACACGAAAATGGCGTCAAAATTGCAAAATTTCTAGTAATTCCAAGAAAAGGTGACTCCTTTTGAGTTTCGCTGTACTCGAATACTTTCCCACCCAGATTTATCAATGTTCTACACAACCTATCGAACAACTGATTGCACCAATCGATTAGGCGTCTTAAACAACCTAATTTTTCATATTTTCAACTATTTTGGGAGGTTAAAAATTTTTTACCTAAGAAAATGGCAAAGCAAATACCTTTGAATTGCCTTCGAATTTTGCTAAAATCTTATTAATGTTAATCTTGAAAAAAAATAGTCTTGAACTACTAAATCGACCCCGTAGAACACGAAAATAGCGTCAATATTGCAAAATTCCCAATAACTCTTAAAAAATATGACTGCTTTTGAGTTTTTCTGTACTACTTCAACCTCAATACTTTCCCACCCAGATTAATCAATGTTCTACACATCCTATCATTCAACTGATTGCACCAGTCAATTAGGCGTCCTAAAAAACCCTATTTTCTATATTTTCAACTTATTTGGGAGGTCAAAAATTTTTTACCTAAGAAAATGGCAAAGCAAATACCTTTGAGTTGCCTTCGAATTTTGCTAAAAATCTTAATTATGTTAAGCTTGACAAAAATAGTCTAGAACTACTAAATCGATCCCTTAGAACACGAAAATAGCGTAACAGGTCGGCTGAAAAGTCCCCGGTCTACCATAGTAAAACACAATATTTTGACAAAATTCATTTTTTTTATTCAACATAGTTGCCTTCAAGGGCGATACACCGATTATAGCGACCTTCCAACTTTTCGATACCATTTTTGTAGTACTCCTTCGGTTTGTCCTCAAAATAGGCTTCAGTTTCGGCGATTACCTCAGTATCAGAGCCACATTTTTTTCCCGCGAGCATTCTCTTCAGGTAAGAGAAAAGGAAAAAGTCGCTGGGGGCTAGATATGGAGAATACGGTGGGTGAGGAAACAGTTTTGCCATCGTTTTCGATGATTTGTGACAATACTTTTTTCTTCTTCATATGGGGCCGTTTTTTTCGCGACTTCGGTCTTCAATCGCTCCAATAATGCACAGTAATAGTCGCTGTTGATTGTTTTTCCCTTTTCCAAATAGCCGATGAACAATATACCGTGTGTATCCCAAAAAACTGAGGCCATAACTTTGCCAGCTGACTGTTGAGTCTTTCCACGCTTTGGTGGCGGTTCACCGGCCGCAGTCCACTCAGCTGACTGTCGATTGGACTCAGGCGTGTAGTGATGGAGCCAAGTTTCATCCATAGTCACATATCGACGCAAAAAATCGGGTTTATTACGACTTAACAGCTGCAAACACTGCTCAGAATTATCAATTCGTTGCTGTTTTTGGTCGATTGTGAGCACGCGCGGCACCCATTTCGCACAGAGCTTCCGCATACTCAAATATTGGTGAACGATATGTCCAACACGTTCCTTAGATATCTTTAGAGTGTCAGCTATCTCGATCATATTTACTTTACGGTCACTCAAAAT
Source organism: Ophraella communa (assembly GCA_035357415.1). Lineage (NCBI taxonomy): Eukaryota > Metazoa > Arthropoda > Insecta > Coleoptera > Chrysomelidae > Ophraella > Ophraella communa. The sequence continues at coordinate 45,196,056 of CM068985.1, read as the reverse complement.
CATTTTGTGGATTTTTTTGATATTTTCGTGGGTAACCACCTCTTTTGGGCGTCCACTGCGTTCACCGTCTTCGGTGCTCATTTCACCACGCTTGAATTTTGCGTACCAGTCAATGATTGTTGATTTTCCTGGTGCAGAGTCCGGAAACTCATTATCAAGCCAAGCTTTTGCTTCAACTGTATTTTTTCCTTTCAAATAACAATATTTAATAAGCACACGAAATTCTTTTTTTCCATCTTTTTGAAAATAACAAAAGTTGCTTCACTAAAAATGCAATATCTCACAAACTAATAGTCCGACAGCTGTCAAATTTTTACACGAATCTTTTGAAGGTTGATACTATCTAAAAATGAAATGGATTTAATTCTAGTGTCGTCATCTATAGGTCAGACCGGGGACTTTTCAGCCGACCTGTTATAATTCCAAAGAAAATTGACTACTTTTGAATTTCGCTGTACTACTTCCTAAAATGAAAAGATGGCATTAATGCCATCTTTGGTACAGCTTCTTAATGGAGAATATAGCTTCATCATCAAGATGAGGTTACTGAAATTCGTCTAGTTTCGTAAATGTGGCAACCTCGCAGACACCATTACATCTGAACAAACGGGAGATAATGAGGTGGCTAGCAATTAGGAAATTGATATGTCCTCAGAACAAATTAATCATGCTGATTTACGTCGTAGTTCTGTGTAACTAGCGAAATTGCTTCATTGGTGCAGTCAGGAGAATTAAATGCAGAAAGCTGTTTACCCTGTTTCTAGTTTGGAATAAAATCTGCAATAAACAACACTGTTTTTAAATAATTTAAATATAATTCAAATTAATTTAATGTAAATTTTTATGAATGAGGGGCTAAAACCTTTAAAAATTTATAAATAATTGCTGTTGTTGAATGAATTACTTATATATACACCAATTTATAGAATTTAAACACTTTACACTACATAAACTTTTCCCGTGCTCAACCAATAGGTTTTTTGTATTTTTTTTTTGTTTTTCTCAATTCTAGAATAATATTTATGTTAATTAATTTTTTATATTTATGAAAACTAATTTAAAAAAATGTATTTATGTATTCTTATATGAAATTAATAAACATATTATTAATATTATTTTATCATGTACAATACACAGAAATTTAATATTAAATTTTAAGGCATATTTAATCAAATTAATTTAATAAATAAATTTTTTGTTTCAGGCAAGTTTAAATCTTCAAAGCTTCTAGAATTCAGGTAATAAATATTTTGGATTTACAAAATAAGTATCTAGATTTATATACACGTTTTTTCAACGACAACCTCCCCCAGAAACTCGGAAAATGTTTGTTTATTTAAAATTAAAAATAAAACATGAAAAATTTCATTTAGAATAATTTTTTAAAAAGCAATTATCCATTATTTCAAAAATTTCAAAATTTATAAAAAACTTTATTCTACAAAAATATAACTGACCTTAACAAACGTCAAAAAGTCATTTATGTGAAGAATAAGACCCGCGTAGGCCTAGTGATATTTTGATTATTAAAAAACATAATAAAATGTTCTATGACTAATCCTATGGTATGGTATTGTGATCTAACCAATAACTATTGAAAACATGAGCAATAATTTAAATATACTCTACAGCATTCTAAATAAAATTAAAAATAAATTCAAAAATATTGGTAAGGTTAGGTTAGGTTAGGTTAGGTTAGGTTAGGTTAGGTTAGGTTAGGTTAGGTTAGGTTAGGTTAGGTTAGGTTAGGTTAGGTTAGGTTAGGTTAGGTTAGGTTAGGTTAGGTTAGGTTAGGTTAGGTTAGGTTAGGTTAGGTTAGGTTAGGTTAGGTTAGGTTAGGTTAGGTTAGGTTAGGTTAGGTTAGGTTAGGTTAGGTTAGGTTAGGTTAGGTTAGGTTAGGTTAGGTTAGGTTAGGTTAGGTTAGGTTAGGGTAGGTCAGGTTAGGTTAGGTTAAAATGTTCTATGACGAGCAATAATTTAAATATACTCTAAATAAAATCAAAAATAAATCTAAAAATATTGACTTTTCAAAATTGTACCATGTAATTATAGTTATATCAAGTCGTAAATGTGTATATTATTTCTATACAATGTGTTCAATAGCTGCTCATGATAAAGATACATAAAATAAATGATAAAACGTATGAAGCAATGCTAAGTATAATAAAATACATATGTATAGTAAAGTACTCGGGTTTAATTCCGTATAAACAACATCAATATAATTTAACTGTAGAAGAACTAAAAACAACTATTGAAATAATGATTGAAACTAACTTTGTCGCTGTGCAGTTTAAGTACATTTATATTACAATTTAAATGTACCAAACTATCTAGGATAATAAATGGAAAACTAAAATTATTTTCAAAGTAAGCTCATAGGTTATGGTTTTATCTCTTTTTCGATACATCTATATAAAGTGTGGTCTAGATTTTCGTTCAATAATAAAATTTTAGTTCGCTGAAAGTCACCAAATATTGAAAATGTATTCGTTCGTAACTAGGTTAGTTACCACTAACCTAGTTACTGCTCCATTTTAAATTTATTTTTATTTAACCCAAACTATTGTATATCATTGTTAAATAATTTTTTAAATAACTGATTTTAGTCAATAAATTAAAGCACAAATAATGGAAAATGTATTGGAAATTTGGTGAAATAAAAATTAATCTATCGCCGATATTTTTCGTGAAGTAATAAATTGCTATTAATATCTGAAGTTGGTGATATTTTTATCGGACAATACATAAAAGAAATGGACATATAATACGGTCGTGAAAATTATGAACATATACAGTGCGAAAACGACTAATGAAATAAAATTAATTTTCCTATAATTTTACAAAATAATTAATTTAAATAATTACATTAATAATTGTATAACGGAAAGTAGGTAAATTACAATTGGGATAAAACAAAGGTAACAAAATTATTAAATTATAAAAATAAATTTGTCCCCTTTACTAATTGACACAAATAATCATATATTTTTAGTAATATTTAAATGATAAAAGTAATGGCAGTGACAGCTGCGGATTTTTAGATACAAAGATGGTTATGGTCTGTATGCATGCACCAATAGTCGGTTCTAATTCAATCCACAGCTGGTTACTAAATTCAATCGACGTTTCATAACCTCAAAATATGTGTATTTCACAAAGCACACCATATTTATTTTGCCCACAACAATCATCTTATATCCTATTGGCGAAAACGAGCAAAGTGCGCACCCTATCTGAATTACTATAATGGGGAAAACAAACCCATTCTCCATTTGTTTACATGCTGTTTGTGAGCAGTGTTTTAGAATAAATTAAATACCACACGTACCATCTTTCACTAACGATCTTTGCCACACAAAATTCAAAATAAAAAAGGTTGAATTAACATTGAATCAAATGGCTGATATTATTGTTTTCCCCATTCCACTGACAGTTACTGCAGCGCCAACTATCGGGAAAATTTCCGCGAATATAACGACACGTTAAAAAAGAAGATTTACTTCATGGTTACAACATAATAATAATGAAGTTCACTGAACGGCGAAAATTATTCGAGACATGTAAGTTACCATTAATTTTTGCACATAACTGTGAAAAATGTGTGACAAGAATAATTTTCATATTTTATGAAGACCAAACGTACGACTGCACCACTTGAAAGTTGGAAAAAGGGTGAAATATTGACATCGAATGAGACACACTGCAAGTTCCTGTTCCGAAAAATATTTCCTGTAATGGAATTTTCTATGGAAGCTTTTGTCATGGATCGGTGAATATCAGTTCTGTTGAAATGGAACGATTTGAGGGTTTGAATGCTGTACAATAATATATTGATTTTTAGCTGTGATAAACTTAGATCAGCCGTAAAATTTTTGATTGGTAAATTAACGTTTCGTGTCTTCAAGTTGCATGTTTATAGCCAGGGAAAATACGATATTTTACTACACATTTTTGTTGTACAATTGTTAACTTTCATTTTTAATACCGTCATTTATTGATAAAAGTTATAATACATGCATTAAAATAAAAAAAAATAGCTGTAAATTAGCTGTAATTTCCTTCTACTCCTTCTGGAACTTAAAAAAGCTTTCTTAAAGTCGAGGTGCTGAAACTGGAAGTTTTCTTCTACAATCGATGATATCTTAACTCTTATGGTGATCATTCATGCCATTCGTGCATATATATAACTCTTGTTCTAAGCGTGACTGCAAGAATCCTGGAGCAATTAGTGTAGCTTTGTTAATTGTCTTTCTCTGCTTTCTTTTATTTTAAAAACCCATTTTGAATCTAACTTCTTCGTTTGCATGAGCTAGTACAATCTGCCAAGTTCTTTTTTTCTCATGAGAAGTTAATTCCTCTTGTATTACTTCTTCCCAACCTTCTTTCTTTGTTATAGTTTCAGTATAATATTAAAGAACATCTTCTGGCAAGTGTCCAACAGCTATTAAGTCTACTTCATAATCATTCAAGTGTCTACGATTTATTTTAAGTCTAGTACTTCGTCTTGATTCTAGAGTTTGAGCAGATTAAAAATAACAACAATAATAAAATGTTTAATTAACATAGAATAATAATATTTCATGGTGTTCCAAACTGGTGTTTCGCAAATACTTTTTTAAGTTTAATTAGTTTGAATAACTAATTATTATTGCATTCTAACATATTTGTGTGACTTTTAATAAAATAATAAAAACAAATAACAACTCAAAATTTTAAACAATCACTTTTAAAAGCCTTAAATATTAACAAAAGATGCTGTATAATGATTTTTACAACAATATGTGTCTGCTATACACAATATTTTGACGTATTTTTATGGAACTCCCTTGTTATAACACTTTTTGCGGGTTATAGCAATTAATCACCCTTTTCGGGTTCTACTCGTTACCGTTTTCTAACCGTAAGAAGCCTGCGCACAAGGAAACCCCAACGTGGTACATTTTTAGTGCGCAGGCTTCGGACGGTTCTTTTATTCTATTTAATTCTCTTACTTTTTGACTTACTGTCAAAATACTGAAAAAAAATTGGCGGCAGAAATTTCAAATGCCCTTTTCCCGATAAAAGGTTATTTGATTTATTAGTTATGTGACATTTATATCCTCCTTCTATTTTCAAATAATTAAATATGTTAATTCTTCTCTCGAAGATGTTGTTCGAATAACTTAATCACTGATAAATTATTTATAACTAATGATTTTTAAATTAGTTAAGATTGATTTGAATTGTAGAAATTTAATAACTTAATTTTTAATATATTTTTAATTGGATAGTTATACAGGGTGTTTCTTAAGTAATCTAAAATATTATATGGGGCGCTTCGTAACTCAATTTTAAGACGAAAAGTTCATATAAACATGTGTGATAGGTGTTGTCGTTTATGAGATACAGGGTGTTGTAAGTGAAATTAATTTTTCTTGGTGACGCTACTGATTTATATTTTTTTATTATTTTATTACAAGCAACATGTGTTAAACATAAAGAAAAAATAATACATTTCAGAGCAAATGTTCAAAATGTCCAGAATCCGCTCGATGTCTAATGGATTGTCGAATACGTTCGAAGATACCAGGATTGTTACGAATAACATTACAGCCGTCTATAATACGATTTTGAAGATCTTGTACGTTTAATATCAGTGTTGTGTAAACAAGCGATTTCAAATATCCCCACACACAAAAATCCAGAGGATTGTGTCCAGGTGATCTAGGGGGCCACGGGTGCGGAGATCCTCGTCCGATCCAATGGCCTGGAAAAACATTATTTAAAAACTCGCGTACAATCACTGAAAAATGTGAAGGAGCTCCGTCATGCATGAACCACATGCGCCTTCTAATAATAATAGGTACATCTTCCAAAAGAAGTGGAAGTTCATTTTCTAGAAAACGTTGGTATGTCTCTCCGGTTAACCGTACAGGAAGGAAAAATGGTCCAATTAAATAATCATCGATGATGCCAAGCCAAACATTGACCGAAAATGTTTGTTGAAATCGTTTTACACTTATGGTATGTGGATTTACATCTGCCCATATGTGGTCATTATGAAAATTCATAATCCCATGTCTGGAAAAGTTGGCTTCATCCGTAAATAGAATATTGGCCACAAAATTCGGATTGTTCGCGATTTCACGTAAAATCCATTGACAATACTGTATGCGTAATGGATAGTCAGTAGGTAACAAATGTTGAACACGTTGAACGTGATATGGATACAATAAATTATCTTTTAGAATATTCCAAACAGTTTTGTTACTAACATTTACTTCATCTGCAACTTTTCTTGTACTCGTTTCTGGATGTTGGTCAATAATTTGAAGAATCTGGTTTTCCAATTGGGGATTTCTCACAGTTCTGGGTCGTCCAATAATATTCTTCGATTTAGCAAAAGTTCCAGTTTCTTGTAAACGAATATGTAACTTAGTAAACGTATCTGAACATGGTAAACGATTATTTGGATAACGCTGGGCATACGTACGTCTAGCTTCTAAGGCATTACCATTCGCTAATCCGTACAAAAAATAAAATGCATATTAGCCATTTCAACATTAGTAAACACTGGCATAGTTATTAACTAAACACAGAGTCAATCAAATAAAAATGTACGATTTTTGCGTTGGTTTTCAAATTTGACACTTGTCAACATTATTTCAAAGGCCACTTAAAATAAGCATGTTTTTGCGTATTACTTCTAAAAACCAGTAGCGTCACCGGGAAAAATTAATTTCACGTACAATCAGAACTGACTTATTACAATAAATTCAACACCCTGTATCTCATAAACGACAACACCTATCACACATGTTTATATGAACTTTTCGTCTTAAAATTGAGTAACGAAGCGCCCCATATAATATTTTAGATTACTTAAGAAAATTTGCAATATGTCTGTTAGTTAAACTTAATCCTGAGGTTAATTTGGAATGAACGAAATTACTGCAAAATAAAAGAAAATGAATTATGTATTCGCACCGCATTCCGTAGAATATTATTTTTATTTGTGAAATCCCTCGTTTTCCAATATTTCCTTGATTAATGAATTTCTCGCACTTTCTGAACTCCTCTTATCTATAAATTTGTTAGTCAGCAAGCGTAAGGTGTAATATATTCATAAAATTGAGTTATCTGGCCTTTTAGCACGAGAATTTTATTTTTTTTCATTTCCCGTTTTCTCCAATCGCACGGAGATTTTCTTCCGAACAATAGGAAAATAAATTAAAGATTTGTTCTCGGGAATTATTTGATTTACGAAGCATAATTTGATATATGGCGGAGTACGCTACACTACCCAGTCAGTGAACTGAACTTTCCTCGAATGTTTGAAATGCTTTGCAATTCTTTCTGCCATATAACTTCCGATTCTAGTGGCTGAAAATGACAATAATGTTGGTTTTATTTATTTTTTGTTGAACTGGAATGATTAACAACTTGTAGAACGAATAAATTAAACATCTGGTTTCGATAGTTTATTTAAAATAATTTAAAATTTTTCCTGGGTATCGGTCAAAATATTGTGGGGTTAAATTTTGTTAATTCTATAAATTTATATTTTGTCAAGGTATTTGTGTGAAACGTGTTGCCTATAGCGGTACGCCTACGACAACAATATGACCTCCCACAATATTTTCTTAAAAAAACAAATATGACGCCAATGAAATTAAATTAAACCAGGCTGCTCAAAGCAATGAGACTCTTGAAAATTTTTTATGATGAAAAAACAAATAACGAAAGAGATACTTAAGTAGTTCCTCCGGTCACTGTATGACGTCACCCACTCAGGTTACGCGTGTAGGTTCGAGTTCTATGATTATTAGCTCTGGTCAAATGCTTTGTTTTGTGAGGTTAAAGTTCTGAAAGTCACAGCTGATGGAAGCAGATTTAGAAGTGGTCGTTTTCTTTATGTGAATTTTGCGAATTAATTTGTGTTTGAAATAAACAGAAATTCAAAAGAGACATTTATTATTCAATGTCGCTAAAAAAAATGCATTAGAAAGATTCCAAAATGAATTGATGTTACAAGTGAGTACAATTTTTTTTATATTTTTATTCCTATGGAATGTACCTTAAATTAAGATATAGCGTGTTCTTAGTTATAAAACAGTATTCTTCAATTGAAATGTATGAATGTTAAAATTCCTGAATATCCTGTTTTCTCTTCCAAGAACAAACTACATCAAAGTTGTAGCACGTGCTAATTTAATTAAAACCTTTATGATACGAATAAATTTGACAATAAATATGGATCTCACACAAATGAATTAGTGACAAAAAAAAATCAGTATGAAACTCTAAGATAGAGCGATAATAATTGTTGAAATTCTAGAGTTTATCGAAAATGTCAAATATTGAAATAGAATGATAATAATTGATATCACCTTAAAATGTTCAGAACTTGGTCCATGCATGTATGTTGTAGAGTACTGGTATTTAATTCTTGTCAAATATGTGTTGGAGCAAATTGGCCCCAAATACCTCAGATGTAGAATCTTTACAACTGTTGTCACCTTCAAATGGACAGGAATATGTTCCTTGAGGCTTAAATAACTTGCCTGTCTTCCTGGAACTGCTAGTATTGGATGCCAATACACTTTGACCCCAAATTTCTTGTCAGGTAGGTTGAATTTTTATGAAAATACACTTTTATACACACACTTTATCGATTTAAGCATTTATCTTGCATGATTATGCGTTAATTGTTTAATTTTACTTACAAAAACTTTAATTTTATCAGGACAAATTTCTTACCCTCCTTTCGCTTTCAGGAACAAAAAACAAGAGAGAGATTTTTGATTCAACAAAACCATGGTTACCGATAATTCTTTTGTTTTCCCAGCTTTCCTTTTGAACAAAAATAAATAAATTTATGTTGGCAGTGAAGGCAAAGTTACTAAAAAAATATCAGTTTTTTTATGTTGGTGACTGGTAAGCTCAAATGATGTTTATTGGAACTTTGTTGTACAGGGTGATTTTATTTTAGTGAGATTTGGAATTCTAAAATTATTCCTCCTGATTTTGGGAGTGGTCACAAATTTGTCCTTAACATCTAGAAATTAAAACTAATCAATTATTTTCAAGGTACAATTTAAGAAATTTATAAAATTTATGGAATAATTATCTGGAATAAATTAAACTCATCTTATAGTTTTTCTATTATCTTTCTATCTATTAATTTATTTTCATAGAAAAAAATCGAACAAAGACTTATAATGATTTTTAATCATTGTTTTCCCCCGAATGTTGTACACCAATTCAGTATCTCTTTCATAATATTTATAAATAAACATGCTCATTTGTATACTACTCCTAATGCAACCGTAACAATATATCTATATTAAAACTGGCATCACAACGTTTCGGCCATGGGCCATCATTAGGTATATAAAGACAAAACTAAAAAATTCTTAATTAAAGCACATGCAGAATAACATTCTTTCAAAAACTTACAAAATCACTCACTAAGTATACGTCTAAAATTATGGGTGAAATCAGTGTATAAACTATAAATGTTATAGTGATAGACAAAGTAATCCTATTTCATTATCAAATCTCAAATAGTGACTACTTAAAGGAGTGTTTCAATAACAGTTGAGAAAACTTATTGTTGAGCAATTTAGTTAGAAAAATTGTATGTAAAATAGTAATTTAAATTTCTACATTAGTTATAAGTTTGTTAATCTTTGATAATATCATAAGATCTCACTTAAATAAGTACTTATAATAGTTACTATCTAGTTCATATTATAGATTAAAATAAAAAGCCTAATTTTCATTTTTTCAAGTCAAATTATTATTTAAAAGCTATAATAGAACTATCTTAAAAGATTTATGCAAAAATGAATAACCTTTTTTATGTTATTTGCTCAGATTTATATAAATTCAAGGAGATTGACATACTAAAATTAGCACATTTCAAACATCAATTTTATAAGGAAAAAATGAACAAAAAATAATTTAAATAACTTTTTCATGAATGTAAGAATACAGATTTTCTTTATATTATCAAAGAAACAGTCAAATATGTTATAAAATTTATTCAACAAAAATTTTATCACCAAACTAATTAAATAGTATCAAAGTACTTACCAAGCAAGTGCGATTTCAGTAAGGTTAGACTTAAAAATCATTAAATTTTTCACCAAAAAGTTAATCTTGGTAAAAATGAGCAAATCAAAATTCAGTACCACAAGAAGAGCATAATAATCACTCAGAAACAATTTAAAAACTACAAGTATACAAGTTTAAAATCAAAACTATATAACAGAGCTAAAACTTATACATTTATTATATTTGTATGTTAGGTTCCAATTAAAATGAGTAATTATAAAACCTATAGAGTGAAGAAATATAGAAGTAATGAACTAATTAAATATGGCGTCTAAATATAAGCTATATTGCGTAATTATAAGAATATCGGTGCAGAAATGGCAACAATAAAAATAAATATTTAATATTATTAAACAGAAATTCGTTACGCCATTGAAATTATTTCGCGAAATTATTATATCTTGGACAGTCTTGTAAGCAACACCCCTAATTAACACCAAACAGATCGGCAGATGTTTTCAAGTTAATCTAGGTAAGAGGGTAGTGGGGTAAAATCACACATACAAAATATCGTTGCAATTGCTTCGGCAACAATGCTCGAAAAATTAAAGCGACTCTGTCAAATTTCCTAACCTAATCGCTAATGCGCGTGCGGCGTTGTCGCTTATTGAGCAACTTATTTCTATGATCTAACCGAAATTCTAGTCGGCCATATCAAGACGACACATATTTACATATTTTCTTACTGTTGCTTAATATTATTGCATTCATTATGTTTTTGGAAAATATTCTTTTATTAATTTACAATGCAGTTATTTCCAATATAATTCGACTGATGTAAAGTTACATTATACATTAAACCAATGCATTTTTGTAGCTGCCATGGCCAAAAAAATATAATAAAATTAAAATCTAACGAATAACTTGAATATCAATTTTTATTTCCTACAAATACTCACCCTTAATTCTAATTGCACAGAAATGTGCCTTTGATCATTGAATATGAATTTGAATAAAAAATGTTCAGCATCTCCATTAAATTCATTCCGAAATATTTATTCTGGCTTATTTAATTTGTTACGGTTGTCCCTTAATAATTTTACTTTTAAATTAATTTCCTTCCTTGTATCTCTTTATTGATTTTTTATTTATTTTCTCAAAGGTTTGTAACCTCGAAAAGAGGAACAGGGTTTTGTTTCTTTTAATAAAATTTGACATTTACCATAAAACGTAAAACACTTGACAAGTGAAAATCGTATTGATTGGCTCCTCGGGCTTGCTACCAGATGAAATACATTTTAACTGGGTGGTAGTTGATATTGGTAGTTTATAAATACATTGTTACACTAAGTTCATTATAATAATGTTTCTAAGTATCAAAACTAACACCAACAACACTTCATTACTATAAAAATAACGTAAAAATATGCTTAGTCAGCGAATAACGTCTATCTATTTATATCCGTTAACCATTGAATATGTTTACTTGTTTTATTTACCGGACCTTAGTTAAAGATACGCTATGACATTGAACGTTATGTTATCATAACACAACTACGCGCTTCTAGGTCGTAGATATTTACCTATAGTGCTTTAATTAAATATACAAAATATACAGGGTGTTCACACCACAAGCTAGAAAGCGAACAATATATATTTCCTGGAATATATTGTTGAAAATAAATGTTTTTACTCGAGCGCAATAATCCAATACCTTTGAGGTATATATCATGTAGGTTTTAATAAGATAAACCCCGCCAATTCGAGAAGGATCATCCTGAACGTTCCTGTTATATATATATTTTAGAAACAACCAGCCACGTAATGGATAATAAGGCAAGTATAACTCGATTATTATATTTCGCAAATGTAATAATGTATGCTGTGTATGTAGCTAAACGTGTGTGGGAAGTTATTAATATAGAATTTTTCTCGTTTGTTTGCTAGATAAGATATTTTTGAGAAGCATAAAGTAAACGCAATAAAGATATGGAGCATATTGTAATAAACCTTTGCGATTTTTAAAAAAAATTGTTTGAGTTCGCCAAAAATTTCTTACAATATTGTTTGAAAGGTTTTTAAACCTTAATATTACAACAGTTCTTATTATATAGTTAGACAGTTATACAGGGTGTTTCTTAAGTAATCTAAAATATTATATGGGGCGCTTCGTTACCTACTCAATTTTAAGACGAAAAGTTCATATAAACATGTGTGATAGGTGTTGTCGTTTATGAGATACAGGGTGTTGTATGTGAAATTAATTTTTCTTGGTGACGCTACTGATTTATATTTTTTTATTATTTTATTACAAGCAACATGTGTTAAACATAAAGAAAAAATAATACATTTCAGAGCAAATGTTCAAAATGTCCACCTCCAGCTAAAATGCAAGAATCCGCTCGATGTCTAATGGATTGTCGAATACGTTCGAAGATACCAGGATTGTTACGAATAACATTACAGCCGTCTATGATACGATTTTGAAGATCTTGTACGTTTAATATCAGTGTTGTGTAAACAAGCGATTTCAAATATCCCCACACACAAAAATCCAGAGGATTGTGTCCAGGTGATCTAGGGGGCCACGGGTGTGGAGATCCCCGTCCGATCCAATGGTCTGGAAAAACATTATTTAAAAACTTGCGTACAATCACTGAAAAATGTGGAGGAGCTCCGTCATGCATGAACCACATGCGCCTTCTAATAATAATATGTACATCTTCCAAAAGAAGTGAAAGTTCATTTTCTATAAAATGTTGGTATGTCTCACCGGTTAACCGTACAGGAAGGAAAAATGGTCCAATTAAATAATCATCGATGATGCCAAGCCAAACAGTGACCGAAAATGTTTGTTGAAATCGTTTTACACTTATGGTATGTGGATTTACATCTGCCCATATGTGGTCATTATGAAAATTCATAATCCCATGTCTAGAAAAGTTGGCTTCATCCGTAAATAGAATATTGGCCACAAAATTCGGATTGTTCGCGATTTCACGTAAAATCCATTGACAATACTGTATGCGTAATGGATAGTCAGTAGGTAACAAATGTTGAACACGTTGAACGTGATATGGATATAATAAATTATCTTTTAGAATATTCCAAATAGTTTTGTTACTAACATTTACTTCATCTGCAACTTTTCTTGTACTCGTTTCTGGATGTTGGTCAATAATTTGAAGAATCTGGTTTTCCAATTGGGGATTTCTCACAGTTCTGGTTCGTCCAATAATATTCTTCGATTTAGCAAAAGTTCCAGTTTCTTGTAAACGAATATGTAACTTAGTAAACGTATCTGAACATGGTAAACGATTATTTGGATAACGCTGGGCATACGTACGTCTAGCTTCTAAGGCATTACCATTCGCTAATCCGTACAAAAAATGCATATTAGCCATTTCAACATTAGTAAACACTGGCATAGTTATTAACTAAACACAGAGTCAATCAAATAAAAATGTACGATTTTTGCGTTGGTTTTCAAATTTGACACTTGTCAACATTATTTCAAAGGCCACTTAGAATAAGCATGTTTTTGCGTATTACTTCTAAAAACCAGTAGCGTCACCGGGAAAATTTAATTTCACGTACAATCAGAACTGACTTATTACAATAAATTCAACATCTTGTATCTCATAAACAACACCTATCACACATGTTTATATGAATTTTTCGTCTTAAAATTGAGTAACGAAGCGCCCCATATAATATTTTAGATTACTTAAGAAACACCCTGTATAGTTAGATATAAATTTATATAAAAAGATGCAATCTGCAGTTGTGAAATAACGAAACAAATAATATGCTAGAAATATAAAAACTAAAAAACTTATGTTTGTCATACAAAACAATAATTCAGAACTTAACTAAAATTTTATAAACAGTAACAAAGTATCGACGATAGACGATATTTGTTTTTGTTTTCTAATCCTGTATCATCGTAAGATTGACATTTTAAAGTGACATTTAGAAAAAATGCCCTGATCGGTCTTTTCAATGTTTTAACCAAGACTTATCCTTTGGGATTTATCTCCATACTATACTGGCCTTAAGGATTTCACTTAGTTGTGGCATGAGCATTTCCTACATCCTTGACTCGCACTGTGCAGAAGATTCCAGAAAATGCGCTTCGGTGAGGATCTTTATGCTTTCTTTCTTTTTTAGGAAACCGACCTGATTTACAGTACAGTCCTTTGCCAAGACTGTGGATTCTTCAACATTAAGGGGAATCATTAACCTACTCACAAAACTTCCTCTTTATTAAACTGTGCCAATGTTTTCCTATAGGTTCACCAGTCCTAATTGGACTTGGCTTTGTTGAATAACCTTCTTAAATGTGCCCTAAGCTTTTGTCAGCGTTTATTCCACCTCGGTCTATTTTTCCTTGCTCAAGAGATTGAGTGCGTCATTATAATCTTTCTAGTTGATCTTTTTCAGGTTTTGGAGAGGCAAGAAATGGAGTGTCTAACTCGAACCTAATGTGCTGTGATCTGAACACGGAGAGTTCTCTGTAGCTGTGACAAAAGTAGATTTGTTTCCTAGACTAGCTATATATAACCGTCCTCTTATGATGAATTGTAATAAATACATCTTTTGTTAATGTTCCTGCTTCCCCTCATAGCCATTTTTTGATGCCTTCTTTCGTGAATACTGATATTATTGCTGCAACAAAATCATCGGCTTCATGCCCATTACATTATATGATAGGTACCTTGATAGTATATGATATTATATGATATATGATATGATAGTATATGATAGTTACCCTTATAGAGCCAAGATTCCTGCTACAGGGCGCAGTCCAGGATTCTTTGTCAAATATTTTTCACAGCACAGTAGAAGCAGCCTTGGCGTGTTGAAGGTTGACCTACTGGACCTAGAAATTGCCGCTCATATCGTTGAGTATTTAATAATACCTTCGGAAACTCAATGTCTAGCACCGCTACATTTGTAACAATTTGATTTTAAATAATTATAGTAGTGATTATCAAACTGTGGGGTACGCGTTGATAAGTTGATAAGGAGAGCGTAATAAATTAAAAAAAAAATTAAAACCGATTTAAAACATTTTGATTGTAAATTATCAAACTAAAAACTTAATATAAGCCTTACAAGTTTTAAATATTCCTAGAATGGACCCGAACATCAAACACAACTTATGAAAATATTGACCTTTCTTTCAGTTGTACAAAGTTGTCTGTTTAATGATGGTAATGTTTTTGGAACAAGCCAACGTCATTTAATAATTATCTTTGTAGAATTTACTGTATGGACATGCCTGTGTAACGTAGACGTATATGAAATATAGTGGACAGGATGGCATTAATTTGTTTTCTTAGTGATTTATGAAACTGGAGTATAAACTGCCCATCAACGGCCTCTGTTTTAATGCCAGCATATACGTGTCTCTAGATATTTTAGTTAAAATAGGATTGTCAAAGTATATGGTTTATAATATACACATATATGTCCGAAAGTTTGGAATATTTAGAAATAATATATCTACGCCTATGGTTTTTTAAAAACTCTTGTTGATATTTATTTTAAAGCGTTTTTAAATCAAAATAATACTAAATTTGATTGGTTTTTGTATTAATTTGGTCATATTTAATTGATTTGGGTGTTTTCACATTATTCAAATTCTTGTTTAAATTTCATTTGAGCTGTTTAAAAATGCCCAGAGACATGATATTATATTTTAATAGGTCTGGAGTAATTGCTTTGTTACAACAGGGCTTTGGTCAAAGTGATATCGCGAATATTGTTGGTGTTACTCAGGGAGCTGTATCAAAAATTAAAGAAAATTTCAATACACAAATGATGTGAAGGACCGTCCCAGAAGTGGCAGCACAAGACCGGCAGATAATATTGATAGCTCGAAGAAATCGACAGAAATCTACAAGTGGCATATCCAGAGAAATTGCTAGACTTGAAGGACTGAATATCTCAAGGCTAACAATTACACGAAGATTAAATGCGGTAATTTTGTATCGCAGAAGACCTCTACGTGTTTCCAAACTAACCTATCAACAAAAAATTGTAAGGTTGCAATGGGCTTAAGAAATGTTACACCATGGTCCTAACTGGAGTTACGTGATGTTCTCTGATGAATCAATAATTGGCTCGGTTTCTGATTCGCGAAGAACGCTAGTTTGGAGGGCCCCAGGACGACAAGCCCGATTAGAAACAGCCCAACCACGTGCTCCATTTGAAAGTGGGAGTATTATGGTTTGGAGTGGTATTATGAGGGATACACGGACGTCTCTCCTGGTTTTGGAGAGAAGAATCACTGGTGCTGTGTACATCGAGGAAGTTTTAAATCCTGTTGTGCGTCTATTCCGGGGGGCGATAGGTGATGGTTTTGTGTTTATGCATAACAATGCACCTCCACATCGAACAGCTGCAGTACAAAATTTTTTGGATGAAGAAGGAATATCCACATTAAGATGGCCATCAGATTCCCCTGACATGAACGTCATTGAACATGCCTGAGACATTCTTAAAACAGGCATTAAGAAGCGAAACCCTCCCCCAATTACTCTACGAGAACTGAAAGACGCTGCTTGTGAAGAATGGGAGAGAATTTTGCAAGCCAAGATCGACCATTTAATCGATAGCATGCCACATCGTCTATGGTCATGCATACAGGCCCATGGAGGAAATACTGATTATTAATTTTATTTAAAAACCTTTTATTGCTTATTCATTTATTTAAGAAAATTTGCAATACTGTACATTTTTCACCTCAAAAGAATAAATCATTTTTTTTTTGTATGTTTATCTGACTTCGAGATTTATTTAGTATTGGTTAGAGTTGTAGCAAAATGATGTTTACTTATATCAAAAAAATTATTTATAGAAATTAATAAAAAGATGATTTATTCCATTATTCCAAACTTTTGGACATATATGTGTATTACTATAATGGTTTGATCAAGTGCAACAACCAGATATTACAGATGTAAATCTAATCTGCACCTAGTATTATGTACGTAATTTACGGTAAGCCATTTAAACCTAAAGAGTATCCATAAAAATAAAATAAAGCTAATTGCTTAACATAAAGAAAAAGAGAAGTTAATTAAAGCGCCTCCCTTAAAATAATTTTATGGCTCTCTTTATGACCTACAAATTGACGATAACCTAGAGGCGTTATCTTCAGAATTAATTTAGGTAACAATTTTTTTTTCGGAACCTAGCTCATTTAAAATGTAAATTAAAATTTGTGATTTAACGACTTATCTAATGGTGTTTCACCAACTTAGTGTCTATTAGGGCCTGGAGTCTAATCTTCTTATTATTTTAAGGAACGTTTTAAATTTTGATACTACATTTTTTTGAGATATTATTTTTGATTGAATACATAATTTTGGATTAATGTACAGTGGAAATAATAAACATAGAACTGAAAAAATTATTAGAATATTTTAGAAACAAAAGTTCAGGAAAGGTCAACAAAAATCTTTGACATTGAAATGTAAAATTTCTTTCAGCTGATACAGACATTCAGTTTAGGTCTATTTCTGATTGCTCGTGCTTTTATAAAAGTCAGCAATAAAACTTTTGGATTGAAGAAGAGTATGGAAGTATATATTTGGTATCTGTGGCGTCATTACGGCTCTGCCTTTAAAGACAATAAAGCTCTATTAAGAACTGAGTGATCAAGTTCATTAACTTAATGGGATTTGTATCAAAACGTTTCTCAGTTTCTAGAGATATTGTGCTGCCTTTTTTTTCATTTAATTACAAAGTATTCTGGCAATAATAAAATAAATTCTTCAAAATAATTCTTATTTTGTGTTTCCAATTTATCTTAGGTGTAACTAAAAAGCAATTAAACAAAACTTTAACTGTCGTAAATATTTTTTTTTCAAAAGAAATTATTAATTAACAAGGATTCTGCCTAAAATTACTTATCCTTTATCTAGATAATGAATAATTATAATTTCTAGATACTTTCGTATATTTTTACCATCTTAATATTATAAATTTTATACACATATATCCAAAAGTTTGGAATAATAGAATATTTCATCTTTTTATTAATTTTTATAAATAATTTTTTTGATATAAGTAAACATCATTTTGCTATAACTCTAACCAACACTCAATAAATCTCGAAGTCAGATAAACATACAAAAAAACATGATTTATTCTTTTGAGGTAAAAAATGTGCAATGTATTAAAAATTTTTTAAAATAAATGAATAAGCAAAAAAGATTTTTAAATAAAATTAATAATCAGTATTTTCTCCATGGGCCTGTATACATGACTGTAGGCGATGTGACATGCTATCGATTAAATGGTCTAGCTGGGCTTGCGGAATTCTCTCCCATTCTTCACGAGCAGCATCTTTCAGTTCTTGTAGAGTAATTGGAGGAGGGTGTCGCTTCTTAATGCGTGTTTTAAGAATGTCCCAGGCATGTTCAATGACGTTCATGTCAACGGAATTTGATTGCAATCTTAATGTGGATATTCCTTCTTCTTCCAAAAAATTTTGAACTGCAGCTGTTCAATGTGGAGGTGTATTGTCATGCATAAATACAAATCCATCACCTACCGCCCCCTGTATAGACGCACAGCAGGATTTAAAACTTCCTCGATGTACACAGCACCAGTGATTCTTGTCTCCAAAACCAGGATATGCGTCCGTGTACCCCTCATAATACCATTCCAAACCATAATACTCCCACCTTCAAATGGAACACGTGGTTGGGCTGTTTCTAATCGGGCTGGTCGTCCTGGGGCCCTCTAAACTAGCGTTCTTCGCGAATCAGAAACCTAGCTAATTCTTGATTCATCAGAGAACACCACGTAATTCCAGGTAGAACCATGGTGTAACATTTTTTGAGCCCATTGCAACCTTAAAATTTTTTGTTGATAGGTTAGTTTGGGAACACGTAGAGGTCTTCTGCGATACAAATTTACCACATTTAATCTTCGTGTAATTGTTTGCCTTGAGATATTCAGTCCTTCAAGTTTAGCAATTTCTCTGGATATGTCACTTGTAGATTCCTGTCCATTTCTTCGAGCTATCAATGCTATCTCCCGGTCTTGTGCTGCTGTTGTACATAGACTTCTGCCACTTCTGGGGTGATCCTTCATATAATTTTTTTTTTAATTTTTGATACAGCACCCTGAGTAACACCAACAATATTCCCAATATCACTTTGACTAAAGCTGTTGTAACAAAGCAATTACTCTAGATCTATTAAAATATAATATCATGTATCTGGGCATTTTTAAACAGCTCAAATGAAATTTAAACAATAATTGGAATAATGTGAAAGCACCCAAATCAATTAAATATGACCAAATTAATACAAAAACGATTCAAATTTAGTATTATTTTGATTTAAAAACGCTATAAAATAAATATCAACAAGAGTTTTTAAAAAACCATAGGCGTAGATATATTATTTCTAAATATTCCAAACTTTTGGACATAATTATTGATAGTGAAACTACATTTTACACCTTTATTAAAAACTTAAATCAACGCTTTTGCAAAAGAAATCCTCAAGATACTCAAAAGTATATTGAATACTACACTGCTCAACAATTGAAATATTAAAGTCCTTTAATTAGTTATTACATTTTTAAACTGACACAATTAAAATTTATTGTTTATTGCTAATTGTGTCTTAAACAATTTATCTCTGTATGTACTTATATAAAAATTAAATAATAAATATTTGAACATATAATACCGCAAAGAAAATCAATTGTTGAGGAGTAAATTTACGAAAAATATCCTCTCTACTTAAGATTTATTCATTACCTCCTTTCTTGAATTCAAATGGGGTATAGAAATTCTAAATATTTGATTATTTACATTCTTGTTTAACCTGTCGCGTAAATAATCAATTTCTCTTTTTGGGTACACCGGTTCCACGGACTTTGCATTCTAACAACTTGATTACTACGCACAAAAGGAGCTGCTGTAGGGAAAATCTTGTAAATAATTTAGAGTAAGGTTGGAAACTTTCAAAGTTCGGTAGGATGACGATTATAATTGATGCAGAAGCTATTAAGGTTGAATAAGCTTTAAATCAGATTTTATGTTGAAAGGAGGATGCTGGTTAAGTGATATTGCTTTTCTATTTGTGAAGGTTTTTGCTCAACAAGAATAATTTTAATTCTTACCGATATTTTGTTTTACTTAGTTGTAAAAGAGAAATACTTTTATCGGTTAATAAAGACTGCATTTATTTGGTTTTTGGCTTACTTTTTGCAGGTTCTACTCTGTTTTTAAAGCCAAAGTCCTTTCTGTCTTATTGGGCTTATGCAATCCCTTATTTTCCGGTATCAAATCAATAGGTCGTAATATGAAATGACATCACCAAAATCAGGGAGAAAGACATCTAAAGCAGATTTAAGGCTTTGCGAATGGCGAGTCGATGTCACTTATGCTAGGAAATTAACTGACAGTTCTACGTTAGTATTTAGAATAAGAACAGTCGGAAAAATCCGTAATTAATTATCACTGTCAAAGAAAAGCTATAAATACATTATTTATTTAATTTATTTGTTTTAATTAAATTGATTGTACTAACCCTTACTTTTTGGAAGTCCATATTATTAAGGATAATAAAAAACTCTTCGTTTTAACAAAACTTCCAATATTTATTTCAAAATTGCTTTTTTAAAGGCTCAATGACAGCTGTTTCGCTATGAAGCATCATCAGATTGACATTTAAGTTACATTTTGTTTGTTTGTAGCTAGGTACCTGATGTTTAGGTAGTATTAAGGCTAGACCAAGTATGGAAGTAATAAGACATAACAATATTAAAGCCTAGATGTTATTAGCCCTAAGGGATGATCCTGGATGTATTTCCCTCTAAGATCAGTATAACTTTGCAATGATATAGAAAAACCAGGAAAAAACTATATCATGCTGATCTTTACAATAACTTAATATATCTGTGTAACAATTACGTCTTATCTATGTATAAAATGAAGACTCAATCAAAGCAAACACTTTAAAAGTGAAGAACTTCCCAGATTTATTTGTTCATTAACAACTTTAAATTGTGGATCTGCTAGATGTCTTTTTATTTCAAGTTCTTCAAGGAAATCTAAATTTTGTTTTTTATTACAAATGTGTAGTATTTGGATGTCATTGGTGTGAAAGAGTGAGGTTGGATGTTCAAGTAGGTGTTTTGCATAATTTGACTTATCTGGTTGTTTTAATCTATATGCTCTTAAATGTTCGTTAAAAAATTAAATACTATTCTAAATAATTATGGTTACACATCTAAATATTCAGTACAAAATTCATTAGATTTGATAAATAAATTAAATAAATGTAAATTACAAAATAATAGTATATAATAATAAAATGTATAGTTCTAGTTAAAAAGATATTAGATGAAAGAAATATCCATCCAGGAATAATATCAGATATAATTGACTTATTTAATGTATGCATTAGTCAAAATTATTTTACTTTTGATAACAAAGTATATATTCAAAATGAGGGTCTTCCAATGGGAAGTCCCATTTCTCCAATTTTAGCAAATATTTTTATGGATAATTTAGAAAACAAAATCTTTAATTCTAGTTATAAAAACAATATTGTATTTTGGTATAGATATGTTGATGATGTGTTAGCAGGATTTGTAGGTAGCGAACGACAATTAGATATATTTTTTAATTATATTAATACCTTACATCCTAAAATTAATTTTACTTTAGAAGTTGAAGAAAATAATTCAATTAATTTTCTAGATTTAAAAATTGAAAAAGTTAATAATTTACATACCATATAATTCAAATCATCCTATAACACATAAATTAGCAGCTTATAATTCTATGATACATAGGGCATTTTCAATCCCAATGGACAAAATTAACTTTGATAAAGAAATTTATATCATAAAACAAATAGCTACATCTAATGGCTACCCAATTCATTTGATAAATACATTAATTAATAAAAAAGAACAAAAAGTGGCACTACAACTAACATTTCCTAAACAAACTAAAGAAATTAAAAGTTATAAAAATATTACATATTGTGGAAGTATTTCCAATAAAATATCAAAAATAATATCTTCGGCAACATCAGCAATAATATCATTTAAAACACAAAATAATGTTGGTACAAAATTGTTGAATGTAAAAACAAAATTACCTAAATTAAAAAAATCTGGTGTTTACAAAATTAATTGTCCAAAGTGTAATGCTGTATATATAGGTCAAACACAAAGAATTTTTGAAGTAAGATTTAACGAACATTTAAGAGCATATAGATTAAAACAACCAGATAAGTCAAATTATGCAAAACACCTACTTGAACATCCAACCTCATTCTTTCACACCAATGACATCCAAATACTACACATTTGTAATAAAAAACAAAATTTAGATTTCCTTGAAGAACTTGAAATAAAAAGACATCTAGCAGATCCACAATTTAAAGTTGTTAATGAACAAATAAATCTGGGAAGTTCTCCACTTTTAAAGTGTTTGCTTTGATTGAGTCTTCATTTTATACATAGATAAGATGTAATTGTAACACAAATATATTAAGTTATTGTAAAGATCAGCATGATATAGTTTTTTCCTGGTTTTTCTATATCATTGCACAGTTATACTGATCTTAGAGGGAAATACATCCAGGATAATCCCCTAGGGCTAATAACATCTAGGCTTTAATATTGTTATGTCTTATTACTTCCATACTTGGTCTAGCCTTAATACTACCTAAACATCAGGTACCTAGCTACAAACAAACAAAATGTAACTTAAATGTCAATCTGACGATGCTTCAAAGCGAAACAGCTGTCATTGAGTCTTTTAAAAAAGCAATTTTTAAATAAATATTGGAAGTTTTGTTAAAACGAAGAGTTTTTTATTATCCTTAATAAGATGGACTTCCAAAAAGTAAGGGTTAGTACAATCAATTTAATAATTTTAATTCTTACCGATATTTTGTTTTACTTAGTTGTAAAAGAGAAATACTTTAATCGGTTAATAAAGACTGCATTTATTTGGTTTTTGGCTTACTTTTTGCAGGTTCTATCCTGTTTTTAAAGCCTAAGTCCTTTCTGTCTTATTGGGCTTATGCAATCCCTTATTTTCCGGTATCAAATCAATAGGTCGTAATATAAAATGACATCACCAAAATCAGGGAGAAAGACATCTAAAGCAGATTTAAGGCTTTGCGAATGGCGAGTCGATGTTACTTATGCTAGGAAATTAACTGACAGAGTTCTACGTTAGTATTTAGAATAAGAACAGTCGGAAAATTTCCGTAATTAATTATCACTGTCAAAGAAAAGCTATTAATACATTATTTATTTAATCTATTTGATTTGATTAATCTTGAAAATTAATTAAACATTGGGTCTTTTTGGGTTTTGGGTTTTTTACAAACTTGGCAATAACGAACCATTTCTTTCACTAAATTTCACCTATAGTTTCGCCAAAAAATATCAATATAACTCGGTGAAATTGCTTCGGCAACAATGCTTAAAACAATTAAAGGGACCACGTGTTATATGATGTTTAATTATAAAGTATATTTATAAAACACCATTTGGTATATAACTATAAAGTTTCTATAAAGTAAATTTTTAAAATACATCATTTGGTTTATAATTGTAAAGTTCCTAACTTTGGTTTTGTGAGAAGTTAGCTTAATTGAAAATGACAGCTTGTAACATGACTATCGTCATGTCACCTTGCACTATTACCTTAGAACAAAAAGGAACAGGAAGGAGTATGTGCAAAATGACCTTGAGTCCAGAAAGGAGCTTGCATATGGCGGCCAATTGTCAATTTTAATTTCCGTTTCCAATGACGTACCGTAAAAAAATAAAATTTATATTAGGGTTTTTATTTTGATTAAATTCCAACCAATCAAGTATGTGAATACATTTAGTGTTGTAAATCATTTTGTGTTTATAAAAACCGAATGATACGCCTATGCGCTCATTTTTGACATTTATATACAAATATTACTTTGACAGCATACTGTAAAGATAAACAATGAGTCATACTAGGAGCTTCAAGATGGCCGACTTCCGTCGCAAATTTTTCTTTAAGTTAATATATGACAGACTCCTTCCTGTTTCTTTTTGTTCTAAGACTATTACCGACCATAAACGATACCGCTATTATTACCGTTTAAACCGACCCCGATTCACTGTTAGTGCTACTGTACACGAGACACCCGTTATAGACGCTAACTATTTACCTGTTTGAACGAGGCCAATCAAAGAACGCGTCCCTCGCTTGCAATTGAATAACGAACACATTTCTTCGGAAAAATGACACAAACACGATTTCCGTTTAAGTAATCTAAAATATTATATGGGCCGCTTCGTTACTCAATTTTAAGACGAAAAGTTCATATAAACATGTGTGATAGGTGTTGTCGTTTATGAGATACAGGGTGTTGTACGTGAAATTAATTTTTCTTGGTGACGCTACTGATTTATATTTTTTTATTATTTTATTACAAGCAACATGTGTTAAACATAAAGAAAAAATAATACATTTCAGAGCAAATGTTCAAAATGTCCACCTCCAGCTAAGAATACGTTCGAAGATACCAGGATTGTTACGAATAACATTACAGCCATGATACGATTTTGAAGATCTTGTACGTTTAATATCAGTGTTGTGTAAACAAGCGATTTCAAATATCCCCACACACAAAAATCCAGAGGATTGTGTCCAGATGATCTAGGGGGCCACGGGTGTGGAGATCCTCGTCCGATCCAATGGCCTGGAAAAACATTATTTAAAAACTCGCGTACAATCACTGAAAAATGTGGAGGAGCTCCGTCATGCATGAACCACATGCGCCTTCTAATAATAATAGGTACATCTTCCAAAAGAAGTGGAAGTTCATTTTCTAGAAAATGTTGGTATGTCTCACCGGTTAACCGTACAGGAAGGAAAAATGATCCAATTAAATAATCATCGATGATGCCAAGCCAAACATTGACCGAAAATGTTTGTTGAAATCGTTTTATACTTATGGTATGTGGATTTACATCTGCCCATATGTGGTCATTATGAAAATTCATAATCCCATGTCTAGAAAAGTTGGCTTCATCCGTAAATAGAATATTGGCCACAAAATTCGGATTGTTCGCGATTTCACGTAAAATCCATTGACAATACTGTATGCGTAATGGATAGTCAGTAGGTAACAAATGTTGAACACGTTAAACGTGATATGGATACAATAAATTATCTTTTAGAATATTCCAAACAGTTTTGTTACTAACATTTATACTTCATCTGCAACTTTTCTTGTACTCGTTTCTGGATGTTGGTCAATAATTTGAAGAATCTGGTTTTCCAATTGGGGATTTCTCACAGTTCTGGGTCGTCCAATAATATTCTTCGATTTAGCAAAAGTTCCAGTTTCTTGTAAACGAATATGTAACTTAGTAAACGTATCTGAACATGGTAAACGATTATTTGGATAACGCTGGGCGTACGTACGTCTATTAGCCATTTCAACATTAGTTAACACTGGCATAGTTATTAACTAAACACAGAGTCAATCAAATAAAAATGTATGATTTTTGCGTTGGTTTTCAAATTTGACACTTGTCAACATTATTTCAAAGGCCACTTAGAATAAGCATGTTTTTGCGTATTACTTCTAAAAACCAGTAGCGTCTTCGGGAAAAATTAATTTCACGTACAATCAGAACTGACTTATTACAATAAATTCAACACCCTGTATCTCATAAACGACAAAACCTATCACACATGTTTATATGAACTTTTCGTCTTAAAATTGAGTAACGAAGCGCCCCATATAATATTTTAGATTACTTAAGAAACACCCTGTATAGGCCAAGACGACAATTTTGTATCCTTTTCAACTAATACGCTCGTCTGAAGAGTCTGAAAAAACGCTCAATTACTCATCTTGTGAAATTCCCCCTTTTGGTTGTTGGTATGTAGACTTTTTTCTATTCTTTTCATTACTAGTTACACAATTATTTGACATTTTAAAAAGACAGTTCAAAATGACATTAATATTTGTTTTAATGTATTTATTTTTATTTTTTTACAGAGTAGATAAGTATTCAATTTCGGTAAGTTAAATAAATATGCCTAATTACAACAAAAAATATATTATTTTATTTATTTATAGTATGGTTAATGAAATTGTAAAAGAAAAACACGATATTTAAACCGCCATATATATAAATTACACTATTATTAACTCAATTATGTGAGTGAATTAGTGCTGAAATTATTACAAACATAAATAACACGTAATGGTTTTGTTTTGGTCAGTATTTTTCATTAATCAGTCCGTTTCTATTATGTACAACAGTGACCAATACTATTTGATATCTTTTTATAGTTATTGTTGCCATCTCTACTGCCCGAATCTCATTTTGTTTCTACAGGGCGATTGATTAGTGTACTAATCTTTAATAATGGATAGTCTTCGATAAAATTGTGGAAAACCAAACATACGTTTTTTTAAAAGGCTCAATTGCTATTTTCTTTAATCCGTATACAGGGTGTGTTAAAACTCAAGTAAATTACTTTCTGAGTAAGAACAGTAAACAACTAAACGGATGAATTAAATGTTTACTATTTTTTCTAGCCTTAATACTACCCGGTTGGGTTGCGTTCTTTTTAAGGTTTTTGTTTTAGGTGCGTTCTATTGTAATGAGTAGGTCCGGTAGCGGTTGTAAGAGAATTTCTAATATGTGAGTGGGGGTTGATAGCATGGCGATATACATGTTATAAAGTATAATATATTAAACTAGGACTGACGATTTGGAGAAAATATTAAACAAATATAGGCTAAACCTCTAATTCAAGTTATTTAAACCGGTGATTCAAAGAAGACCGCCAAATCTCAGCTTTATGGATAAATTAGTGCGTACTTTGAAATCCACTAGATGTCATTCACTTTTCATTCATATTATGGCGCGAAATTTGTAAATCTTAGCGTGGCTAGGGAATAACGGATAAAATCGATAACAACTTTTTAAGTTTGGAAAATGGAATTATTTTTTATTGAAACTATAAAATATTAATAGCATTTGGTGTCTGTATGCTAAACTAGACAAATATCAAATTAAATAAAGTATATAGTTGATTTATCTATAAATATGGGTGCCCAAACATAAAATTTTGTATTGCGGACATGCCTAGGGACTGATATTTTGGGGTCTTTATGACATATTTCACTTTTATTTTAAATATTTTTATTTCTAAATGTATGAGTAATAAAGAAAACAGAATGTGAGCTGTTATTTAAAAATTTTGGTAGATACAATATATTGTCACGTGTTTTTCCTTCAGTTACTATTCTCTAGCATCAACTACTAGTAATATGTAAAGGGTGTGGCATACCCACTAGTACTAATGCGCAAAGCGTGTTGCCTATCTGGGTTTGAGCATGACTCGCATCCTGTTGTTCCGTGGTTTTGGGAGAAGGTACTTTCGTTATTAAATTTTGCTTAGGTTAAGTCCAGGTATTATGTACGTGAGTTGTTTTAGTTAAACTAATACATGTGTGTCTTTTAATTGTATCTCTCTTTAAATTTGTATATGTGTAGTCGCCAATAGGTGCCTCGCGGTTGGTATCGACGATTAGTTCTATCCTTAGAACATAAAATAGTAAGAAAGGAGTTTGTGTTATATCTACAATGTTAAAATCTGGCGACGGAAGTCGGCCATATTGTATAACCATTTATGACTCATACTTTGTTTACAAGTTATAAAAATTTAGTTTTCCGTTAACAATTTGGATTAATTATTTATTGGTAAGTAACTATTATTATAATAAATATACATTATATATACGTAAACTATATTTTTATGTTTAAATTAAATTAATACTTTGTATTGATCCCTAACCTATCTACTTAAATTGACATGGGCGTATCAATAATGGAAAGAGGACATTTTATTTTAATTATCTTTAATTTACAATTTTTTGGTTAATCTCATAACTGTATATGTCAATTATTTTTATGTCTATGGAGTATTCTAAAGCAACGTTGTACAATAAATGTATTTGTGTATTAATTAACACATTATTACATTCACAGTTTCCCACGGGATGAAAATATTAGACGGGAATGGTTAAATATTGTGGATAAAGATAACTGGAGTCCAGGCAAGAATAGTTTTTTAGGCTTACAACATTTTACAGAACAACCATTTGATAGAATTTCTTCAGTAATTGTTTTACTAGTACCAAAAATGCTATACCTACAATTAAGAATGAAATATGTAAGTAATTATTACATCCACAAATTGCTTTAATAACATTGACCAAATCTATATTTTTTCTCAAATCTATTTACAGATAATTTACTTAAACATATATTTCACTAATATATACCTTTTCTATGCAGGTAAGGACTAACGACCCTTATGCTGAAGAGATAATAACTACTATCAGTGAAACTATTTCACCAGTTCCTGTTCCTGAAACTCTACCATCTACTTCTGAAAGTCCTCGTAGGAAACAACTTATAAAAAGCATCTGTGAAGTATATTTAAAAACAAGAATTTATTATATATGTAAAAGTAAAATAAATAATGTAGAAAAAATTAGGCATGTTTACACAAAATTCAATTTAAGGGCCAATAGTGGTAGAATGACAAATTTTAATAAAAATTTTGTAGTAAATAACTGGTTTTATTTCCTTAAATCTAGTACCCCGATTTTAGGCAATGTTATACTATTTTTTTCCTCTACTTTCCTTATTAAAATGGTTATTTTAATATATAATGATTAGTGTCCATACCGAATAATAATAGGTATGTTTCAATAAGGACATTATTTTTCTACAAATAAAAATATAGGACGCCACTGTTAAAAAGTAACTTCCGGTAGCCATCTTGGATAACCATCCCGATCACCTGTCCTTGAACGAGCAATACTTCCTTACTATTTTATGTTCTAAGGTTCTATCAAAGTTTATGTTGGCCTCATTTGACAGGAGAATTCTTGTCAATCAGTGAGTGGGTCATTTTTCAACGCATTCTCGTCAATGTAGGTGCTCAGAAATATTCTTCTTTTGGTTTGGATTTTTATCTTTGGCAATTTGGGCCATCTTAATTGGATTTAAAAAGAAAAACCATTTTTATAGTTAGTCTGACTATCGTACGTGATTTGCCTTACGTATTTTTGGATTCTGTCAGCTGACTAACCATTTTTGGAATTTGTTAAGAAGATATATTTTCTCACACACACACACCACGTGTTCGAAATAACCCTTAACATCTAAAGGGTATTTTTATTACGGGTTTTGGTACCCCCTACGTCCTGATATTGGAAAGAGCTTTGAGCTTGAGATCTAAGTCTCCACCTCCTTCGAAGGGACACTAATGACCCGAAGAGCTGTCTGTACAGCGATTGGAACACCTCAGGATTACAGATATGCTCTTATAGATCTACATACTCAGAACTTTTTTTTATCTCTCTCTTGAATTATATTGCGTTGATTTCATTACTTGGTACCTTCAGTACCAGTACTGAATTATAATTATTTACTTGTAGCGTTGATTTTATTTTGGTTTTTTATATCATTGGAATTGAAAACGAAATCGATATTTTGTCAGTGGTACATGTTATCACGTTTTGTTTTACTACACTTGTTGCATATTAATTTAAAACCGGGTTTACTGAAACATGAAACGGACCGTTCAATGAACAATAACAACATTTTCGAGAAAATCAAACAATCCACGACCAACAGAATATAATTACCGAATAAAACACCAAACACCAAAGTTTACAATGGTACTTCGACTGCGATTTGCCGAAGTGGTAGTGAAGTTTGGATTGCTCACCTTGTTTGTCGATGAAATTTCAAATATTAGCAATTCCCTTTAAATCAAGTCTCTCTGTTAGTTTTCTAATTCGGCATTGGGACGCAGTATCGGAACTAGGCATGCGAAATGAACGCGAGTCTGCTTTTGGTGACATTGCAATCTGGAATAGTTTAAGCCGGAACTGATGGAAATACCAATCGCGACCGGTTATAACTTTGACGTGGATTAACCATATTTTATTTCGTAATCTCCGATCACAAGTAAATGTTTAATGTCTTCGGCATTATTTTAAATTAAGTTTAAAGGAAAATGTACCTGAATGATCCAACTGACAATGAATAAATTAGCTAATTAAGAAGAAAAACCCAAAGTCTGTCACAGAATTTTATTATTTTTGTTGTTGGAAAAACAATAATAGCTACTAATTTCGGTCTAACATTGAGGCCATCATCAGGCTAAAAAAAGGTTATTTTAGTGGTACAAATTAAAAAGAGAATAAAAATCATACCCTGTGTAAAAATTAATACATATATAAATATAAGGTCCACAATTAAAACATAAAATATAAAATTAAATTTACAAACATTTTCAAACGAACCAACAGATAAAAAATAAAAAAAAATAAATATAAGAACATGTAGGATAAAAAGTATAAAGTTTGTGTTCTAGAATTAACTTTTTAACTTTTTATATTATGTTTTAAAAAGAAAGAAAAATGGGGGGGCGAGTTCAATATAGACATATATTAATATGATTTAAATTTTACTTTAATTTTTATGTTTGATTTATTATAGTTTTGTTTGTTAATATCCCACGTTGGTATTGTCAATTTATAATGATTTAATTTTTAATGATTATAATTTTATAATTTTGTTTTGTTTTATTGGTTTTGTCAATTGTTTTGATTGATTTTAATGATTGAATACTATTTAATTTTATATAAATTTTACTTGTTCTTCTGTAATTCTATTGTTGGGCGCCTTATCAAAATTTTAACTAGCTCAGACTATTTGTTTTGAAATTTAAATTTAAAATCTGACTCTTATCAGGGTAGGATTCAAATTAAAATATTATTTAATAATTAACACACAATAAATTTAGTGTCAAGTATTTCAAAGAAATTTTACAAAAAACTGTTAATTGGTTTTCATATGTTTAGTACAAATAAATAAATAAATAGCCTTATATGAAAAGAATGGAGATGATACATACAAATAAAATTAATTTACAGTCACAAAATAACAAATACACAAATACTAAATCTTAACTATGACACGTACCTTTTATTATAAAGTTCGTTCACTAAAAATTGCTATTGTCTAAATGGAACAGCACAAAACTCGGATCGGCTTCTCCTCGTCCTCTGTCAGAAATGCAATACCAACAATATGGCAATATGGCGGCCAAAGTCCAGTTGCAGAAAGAATGCTCAAATTTAATCTTTCAAATTCTCTTGGAATCAGTCTCTGATTTGACAAATTTATTACTTTGGTAAGTAATTTAATAATGGTTGATTATTTTACTGCATGTATTTTTAATATTACATGTATTAATTTAACATAAACAGCTTTTAATTAATGCAAAAAATTTTCTTCTAGTAATAATTAATACATACGATGTTAATTGCTCGGCTACCAAAATCAAAAACGAGAGTTGAATCATCATTTTTCCGGCCTTTTTATAGGCTTCCAGGAAAAATCACAAGTATGACATCGAAAAACGAAATTCCATTGTTTAAATGCAAAATTCTAACCAAAATTCTTGAATATGAAGGTAATGAAATTACAAAACTAATATTATCTTTGTTAACTTACAGTGAAATCTTATCCTTATATTTACTAAAATTTTGTTTGTATAATTTTCTAAGTGACTTTTCCTAAGAAAATTTTAGATTCAAAATGCACAACTTTCTTGAGCTGTCAACTTATTTTAGACCTTCAAAATTTGAAAAAAACCATCATTTGTATTAAAATTACTATGAATCTGTTAAACTAATACTATTTTAGCTAATAACTACTATTTTAAACTCTAACAACTAAAATTTAAACTTTAAAAAGATTCTGTTATTTGTAGGTATCACTTATACATTATATAAGCTAAGATTCTCTGTGTTATAAAAGACTCACAACTTAAAATTTATATAAAAAATTTACTTAATTATCCTACATACATTTTGTTACATAAAATGTCTTTGTTAATGTTTATAAACTAAGTTTTTCAATAGTTATTTCACTATGCACTATTTAAGTGTTCTATCAAAAGTTTATGTGATTGAGTCCAACACTATTGATATGGGAATTAGTTTACTATATTTCACCACACCTGCTACATGTTTTTAATTGTTCTTGTGTCTTTTTTAGGTACTCATGATCTATTGGAATACTTATTTGTACAATATCGAAGACTACAATTTGTCTCTTTATACTTTTGTAAGTACTTTCTTTTTATAATACTAATTTAAATACTTAACTAACTAAAATTACATGTTGATTTCTTAAACATGTGAAAACCATTAATACTTTTGATTTTTATTTTCTTTTTATTGTTTCAGATTAAACTTAGAATTTTAAAAGAGAACTAGGACAAAGATGAATTGTTATGTGAAAATGTACTTATTATGGATTGGAAATATTTGATTGTGATAAAATAGCAAAATATGGATCCTATTCAAGATAAGATGTTCATTACATTCTTTGTTTATATTGAATGTATGTCTTGTGAAAATTATAAACTTGAAAACTTTAGATGTACTAAAGAAAAAATAAATGCTGATTCTATGAAACTTATTAATATATCCTTTTATTGTAAATTATGAGGTAAGTTCTACTTATTAAATTTTTAACTATTAGATATTTATCTCAATATACAATATCAGATTACATCCTAAATAAGAATATTGCAAGCTTTTCTAAACATACAAATAATCCGTCGACCATTTTAATTTAGTATCTTAATTAATAATTTGATAATTATTAATAATTTGCTGAGGTTTGTTGTCCCATATTCCTCTTCCTTTCCGTATCAATATTCGACCGTCACACATATTCAGCCGAAATCTGGACTTATCCGTAAATATACAATAAAGTGTTTTCAACAAAATACTACCTACAATAAAAGGGCACTGATGGTGATAATAAACTTCTTAGGTACTTTTATCTCAGTTATTGGCAAGTTTGGGTAAAGAATGCAGGTCAGGATTAAATTTGCAAAAATAATTTCTTAATATAAAAGCAGGATATTCACAATAAAATTTAATAAAAATATAAATATGTTAATATATCAATTCAGTTCCACTATCACTATCGTCGTCTACAATAATTATAAGAGGTTCTATGGTAGTATGAAATTCCCTGCATGAATCCTCCACTTTTATAACATGGTTTATTGTTCTTTTCCAACAATCAGCGTCTGGGTCATATATATTTTGCCGGATTAATGCAATTACAGAAGGACATAATGTAGGTATAGTATTTTGGGTCCGCATTTTAGTTTTCTTCACATATGCTCAATGTTTAAACAAAATTGACCTGAATGTTGTAGATTTGCTGTAGATTTATTTTTTCTTTTGGGTAGTAAACGATATTATGTGCCATAAAAAAAGTTTTTTTTTTATTTTTATATTAAAAGTACTATTTGTAGTAAGACTATTAGAAGCAATAAGTAATTTATTGTACCAATTTGATGTTTTTGGATTAGTTTGTCAGGATAAATTATAATAGAATCAATCACATGGAAACCCGATTGGATATTGGGAATACATAAATAACTGAGGCATGTTTTTTTGCAATAAATTATCAATAAAACTGTTTTGTCGAGATGTAAAAAATATATCGATGGCAAACAGTATTTACAGACTCACTTCAAAAAACCCAAATAACAATATAACAAAAGCACTCCTTCAAACTGTCCTTTTATAAATTTTTTCCAGCAATTTGCCATCCCATTCAGCCTTTGTTTTATTGGAGGTTTTTATAAGGAATGGTTAAGACAATATATCAGGGATTGTTCCAGTATCGATTTCAAAAAGGGATTTAAAAAGAGACACAGAAATGCTTGAAGCAAGTATAATAATTCATCTGGTGAACATGTTACTGATATATCACATTTTTGTTTTAAGTTATCTATCCTATTTATGTCATACATTTAATTTTTTGATTTACACAATAAGTAGATATTTTCTAAGCGTATTTATGTGGCAAATTATAGTTTATAATAGTTTTAAAAAAACTGAAAAATTTGCTATCAATTCAGTTAACGCCATCTAGCGGCGACAGCAAAAGTCAAAAACTCAAAACCAAATAAGCGTTTTATAGTGCAAGTTATGCTCTTTCATATGAGCCTAAGTTTACTAAAATCGGTCAAAATAAACGGAAGAAATCTTAGTTTGTTTATAAAAAAAATTGAACTTTCACCACCGCTTTATTTTGATAGATAGAACAAAACGATTTAGACAAAAAATATGGGGAAATGGAAATATGGGGAAATGATATCATCGATATACTTTCATTATGCAAAATTCTAAACAAATCCTATTTTTCTACTTGCTGTTGGTTGTTACGCCATCTAGCGGACGTTTGACAAACGTGCGCTACTGATTTAGGGTCTTGTTGAGATTTTACGATTTAATAACTTTTCTTAAAGGCCAATTCCAAACAAATAAACTATAATAATGAATTTTTGATAACAAAAGTCTGATCGGAAAATGAGCGGTATTACCACCGTATCCGCAATAATAATAGCCAAACTTTCTGCTATACAAAGAAGCCATTGTCCGTTCTGCACACAATGGACGTAGCCAAAATAGTGAACAGAGACATGCGGTGTGACTAGATTTACGCTGTCAGCACATCTACCTTCCTGCAGATTAGCAGGAAACTACCGTGATTTTCCTGCTGATAGAGAATTAATATGGAAATAGGTAGGGTACAGACATTGATTTGACAAATGCGGTTCTTTGACATTGGAATCATCAATTTATAATCGGTAAAACAGTCATTAATAAGTGGGTACTGGAAAACTTTCAAATTACAATTAATTTTGCAATAGGCAGTTAGTTTTAGATAAAGAAACTTATTAAATACTCTTTATTCAAGTTAAATATTAGGGATGAAATAATTATTTTTTGAGAACAATAAATAACTGAACGGTTCAACTAAACTTCCACTATTTTTTCGAAAAATACGTTTTAAAATACAATTACAGCTGTTTCGCTAAAAACTAGCAACGTCAGATGGACATATTGAAACGTCAGATGGACATATTGAAGTTAAATTTTTTTTGTTTGTAGCTAGGTGTGGTGTGAAGTAGCAAGAATGCCTGGAAAGAAGTTACGTGAACTGCTGGTGCCTGAGCTCAGAAGAGAGTTGGAAGAATTTGGATACCACCGGAGGAAAAACTGTTTTAATCAACAGATTACGTGAGTACTATTTACGTATAAATATTGACCCTGACTCGGTGGAATTCGAAGATCCTATACACTGCAATGTCCGAGCTGTCCAGTCAGATAAAAAGCCAGCAAGAAGAGCTACCAACCGGATGACAAACCAGCAAGAAGACCAAGCACAACAATTAGCCGAGCTTGCCACTAGAATTTCCAGCCAACAAGAGAACCAAGCTCAGCAACTAGCCGAGCTTGCCACTAGAATTTTCAGTCAACAAGAAGAGCTTAAAGATCAAATGAAGAGCCAGCAAGAGGAGTAGTAGTGTTCGTTCATCTTTTGTGAAGTTTAAAAGTAAAAAGTGTATCTGTAACCAGCTGAATTCTTGTATTCAAACAATTTGTAAATAAATTGTGTTTAAAGTCCTCACAAGTGTTTCAAATTGGTACCTAGCTCCAAACAAAATGTAACTTATTCAATATGTCAATCTGACGATGCTAGTTATTAGCGAAACATCTGTATTTAAATTTTAAAACTTATTTTTCGAATAAATAGTGGAAGTTTAGTTTAACTGTTTAGTTATTTATTGTTATTAGTAAGATGGACTTCCACAAAGTAGAGGTTACCACAATCAATTTAATTATTTTTTGAATAAGCAATTTATAAATTAAAATAACATTAAAAGCAACAATTGTTGTCAAATTCAGGAGCAAACAAACAACGGAATTTAAAATGCAGAATGAGAGAGAAGTTTGCATTTGAAAAATTTACTAGAAAAAACCCAAACACAAACCAATTAATCGAGATAATCGAATGTATACGTTTTGATGTCAGTACAGATTAAAAGAAAATGGAATCTCTTTAATTGTTTTTGGATAAAAGTTTTTAACTGATGATATATTTCAATGATTATAAAATTATTTAAAACAAAAAAGTTTTCAAATTATAAAAGTCAATAGCTGTGTTTCTAGATTTAAAAAAGGCATTCGACACTGTAGATCACTCCATTCTTCTAGATACGTTAGAAGATATGGGCGTGAGAGGTACAGCGCATAAACTTTTTAAAAGCTATTTGACAAACAGAAAACAAAGAGTTAAAATTAAAGACCAGATGAGCGCAGAGTCAGAAATTACATGCGGTGTACCCCAAGGAACAGTTTTGGGACCGGTACTATTTATTATCTATTTAAATAATTTATTCTTACAAAAAACAATTGGTAAAATCCATTGTTTCGCGGATGACACAGTAATATATTACAAAAATGAGAATTGGTACAATCTTAAATTAAGTATTGAAAGAGATCTAATAAAAATCAAAGACTGGTTTGATAGCAGATTACTATCAATAAATTTTAATATTTTAGCAGCTATGAAATTTCATTACCAGACTACAACCTCAATGTCCAACAAAACTTCTTCATAAAACCTGCAAAAAAATTTAAGTATTTAGGAATATACATAGACAGTCATCTACGGTGGGACTGTCATATGGAATATTTAACAAAAAAATTACTAAGCATATTATTTAGATTTAAACAAATTGGAAACTTTCTCAATTATCAACAAAAACAAATTTTGTATCAAAGTTTAGTTGAAACTCACCTTAATTATGGAATTATGGCCTGGGGAGGCGTATGTGGAACCTATCTTAATGCTCTTGAAGTTTCACAAAAAAGATTTCTTAAAATAATGCTTAACAAATCTGTAAGATACCCAAGTCATCTACTATATTCTGAAACACAAATATTAGATATCAGACAATTATTTATTATTCAATTAGGATGCCAACAATATAAAAGTAGAATTAACCTTACCACCTTAAATCATCCATACGCTACAAGAGCAAAACATCTACACTGTACACCACTGACTTCTAAATCCATTGGACAAAGAAGTTATGGGTACCTCGGTCCAAAACTATTCAATTATCTTCCAGAAGAAATAAAAAACGAAACTTCTTTTAAAAGGTTTAAAAAACAAATAAAAATATTTATAAAAGAGTGTAACAAAAGCGATATACACAAAATTATTGAAGGTTGAACAAATAAAAAAAAAAAAATTAAAAAAAAAAAAAATTAATCAAAAAAAAATTAAAATAATATATATATTATATAATTATATTATTAACGTTTTAACTTAGTGTACTATTTGTATTATTATTGTTATTAATTTGTTATAATTATTGTTTTTATTTATTTGTGTAGGTATGTTATTAATGTATTATTTTTAATCATCATTTAATATTTGTTATATCACATACAAGTTGTTAGTGATCTTGATTGCTGACAACTTCGGTGATTATTAGCTTATTTACTTTATATTTTTATATGTATATTTATATTATATTTATCGGTAAATAAACATTATTATTATTATTAATTTCATTAGCTCTTATTTAAAATTTAAAGATTTTAGAGCCAAGTTGTTTTGCAGGAAAGCGCAGTTACCAAACAATATCGATACAGGTTTATTTTAAATAGAACACCCTATATTTTTTAATACCATGTGAAAGTTCTCTGTTTTTCTTTTTCATTTGGTAAATGTGTCAACAAAACTTGAAGGAAAAATAAGAAGTTTTGGGCGAAAACTGCACGACGATATCTTTTTCCATTCTCGATTAATAAGCCGTAAAAATGTGTTTATAATGGGAAACCCTGTATTTCTTATAACACTGTGATATTAATAAAATTAGAAATAATCTCCTCCCCAAAATGGCATCACTTAATATAATTATTAATACACTCGTGACAAAAAGTTAGAGTACATTGACAATGAAAATCTAAACGTGTATTTGATATTACTTATAAGGAAAATGTTTTAAAATAAACATTTGTGTATAAGGAGTACTTAGTTTTGTTACATTTTGTTGACAAAACTAATTAAGTAAATGAACACGGTTCACAAATCTCTGATAAACAAACAACTAAGTACATGTAAATGCTATTTTCCCTTTAAGGCAACATCTACTGAAGTTTTTGTAAACTGAATATTTATGAATGTAAATCAGCGAAAAGCTAAAAACTCAACAGGCTGACTGGCAATCTAGTTTGTATAGGGATCCTTTGAATCGACCCTTTATACATATTCTAAAGAAAAGGATAACTAATGGTCATATAAGATACTAAAAGACATTCTAAAAACGTATTGCCATATAGGATAACATAGTATCTTGCATGGTCAATATTTATTGAATAATTTTGCTACTAAAAATTGGTGAAACAACATAAATTTTAAAATAAATACACATATGTACTAAAAATTTGAAATAATGGAATATTTCATCTTTCTATTAATTTTTATAAATAATTTTTTTGATATAAGTAAACATCATTTTGCTACAACTCCAATCAATACTAAAGAAGTCAAATACACATACAAAAAAAAATGATTTATTCTTTTGAGGTGAAAAATGTACAAAGTATTACAAATTTTTTAAAACAAATTAAATAGCAAAAATAGGTTTTTAAATAAAATTAATAATTAGTACTTCCTCCATGGGCCTGTATGCAAGACTGTAGGCGATGTGGCATGCTATCGATTAAATGGTCGAGCTGGGCTTGCGGAATTCTCTCCCATTCTTCACGAGCAGCATCTTTCAGTTCTCGTAGAGTAATTGGTGGAGGGTTTCGCTTCATAATGCGTGTTTTAAGAATGTCCCAGGCATGTTTAATGACGTTCATGTCAAGGGAATTTGATGGCCATCTTAATGTGGCTATTCCTTCTTCTTCCAAAAAGTTTTGTACTGCAGCTGTTCGATATGGAGGTGCATTGTCATGCATAAACACAAATCCATCACCTACCGCCCCCCGGAATAGACGCACAACAGGATTTAAAACTTCCTCGATGTACACAGCACCAGTGATTCTTCTCTCCAAAACCAGGAGAGGCATCCGTGTACCCCTCATAATACCACTCCAAACCATAATACTCCCACCTTCAAATGGAACACGTGGTTGGGCTGTTTCTAATCGGGCTTGTCGTCCTGGGGCCCTTCAAACTAGCGTTCTTTGCGAATCAGAAACCAAGCCAATTCTTGATTCATCAGAGAACACCACGTAATTCCAGGTAGGACCATGGTGAAACATTTTTTGAGCCCATTGTAACCTTACAATTTTTTGTTGATAGGTTAGTTTGGGAACACGTAGAGGTCTTCTGCGATACAAATTTACCGCATTTAATCTTTGTGTAATTGTTTGCCTTGAGATATTCAGTCCTTCAAGTCTAGCATTTTCTTTGGATATGCCACTTGTAAATTTCTGTCGATTTCTTCGAGCTATCAATGTTATCTGCCGGTCTTGTGCTGCTGTTGTACCTACATCGACTTCTGCCACTTCTGGGACGATCCTTCATATCATTTGTGTCTTGGAATTTTTTTTTATTTGTGATACAGCACCCTGAGTAATACCAACAGCTCAAATGAAATTTAAACAAGAATTGGAATAATGTGAAAGCACCCAAATCAATTAAATATGATCAGATTAATAGAAAAACTAACCAAATTTTGTATTATTTTGATTTAAAAACGCTTTAAAAATAAATATCCATAGGTGTAGATATATTATTTTCCTACGACCACATATGAAAGTGCTAATTTGCACACTTATTTGTACTTAAGAAAGTAGCTAATATCAATACACGCATTGAAAAGTAAATATCAATACACGTATTGAAAAGTAAAAAAATATAGTTCTATGATCTATGACATTTACGTCAAATTTATCAATAGTAAAAACTCATGAATGTCAAAGCAAGAACCATGTAATTTTTTTTTAAATCTTGCTTGTGTCAAATATTGTATGGTAATTGCCAATACAAATTTTTTTGTATAAAGTAAGAATAAAGAATAAAGTTTCTTATAGGTTTTTAAATTTTTAAAAAATAAACATATTTTTATTCAGTATTATTATTTTTATAAAAACACTTTCAGAAAGAAGAACAGTTTATTCTTCTTTTTTATATTGTGTTTATGTTCCGTGCATGTGTCGAATGTGGATTTTTGAAGTCTATTATTATTACATTACTTTTTAATTAATTTCACCAACTGACCATTTTACTTTTAATTTTTATAGAGCCCACAAAAAAATTAAAATGTCATTTAGCTAATAAAGAATTTTGATGTGAATTCCTGAGAAAGGTGGTTATTTGATTTTAATTAATTATGTTTCTATGCAATATATAAACTCGTTTAAATCCTAATTTTTAACATGACTAACAATTAAAATAAATTTTATAAATAAATTTAAAATATATTATAAGAAATATTGGGGTCGTAGGAAAAATCGTGTACACAACGC
Source organism: Ophraella communa (assembly GCA_035357415.1). Lineage (NCBI taxonomy): Eukaryota > Metazoa > Arthropoda > Insecta > Coleoptera > Chrysomelidae > Ophraella > Ophraella communa. Next base: position 45,155,548 of record CM068985.1, on the reverse strand, counting down.
GTTGGAAAGTGTATTTCTTACAATCGTTACGTTTCCGCACTCGCCACTACGCGGCTCGTGCTAAACTTCACTTGTGTGTAATACTTCACTTTCCACACTCGTTATGTAATATACTATTTCAAATATTCCAAAATTTTGGACATATGTGTATTAAAAATAGTAAAAAATAGTTTACAGGTAAATTTTGGTGAGTTAACTTTTATTTTTACTTGATTAGATTGGCTTAGAGCCCACGCTTGTAGTTTGTAGCTTGTAGCTTAGCTACACGCCCATTTTTTTGTATATAAGTTTGGTTTTATGAAAGGATTACTTTTTTACCCCAAAAGTATATAGATTCAGTAAAAACAGAGATAATTTTTTAAAAATTATTAATTCATGCCGCAAAGAATTAAAAAAGTAATATTTATATATTTTGTTGGAGGTCTTTTGTTTTGTTAATATTGAAAAAACTTCGGCAGACCTAAAATAAATACAGTGAAGGCTGTGAACCAACTGCTTGTATTTAATTACAATTGTTTTTAGTAACTACCCAATTATTAAGAATAATAAAACTTAATTTTTTAAATAAATATTGGAAGTTTTGTTAAAACGAAGAGTTTTTTATTATTCTTAATAAGATGGACTTCCAAAAAGTAAGGGTTAGTACAATCAATTTAAGTTTCAATACTTTCTTTAAGCTATGGAACCAAACTAAAGGTTAATATTTGATCAACACAAATAGTCCAGGCGTGCTGTACTTTTAGACGGAAATTCTGATACCTGGAATGTAACAGCTGGAGGTGGTAAAGGGGCTTATAACACATGAAAAAAAATACATTAACTATTTCAATTATGATCATAAACTTTTTAGGGGTGAAGAAGGGGTAAAAAACTGAAATATTGCTGTTTGCGGCTAAAATTGACGTCAAAATGAAAAGTGCCCAATATAAGAGTTTTAGATCATGTAAAAATCTAAAACTTTTCTTTTGGTAATTTTCTCACATAACCTCAATTTTTCGAGGAAAATGGAAAAAAACGATTTTTTGTTTTTAATTTTTAATTTTCCAACGGATTCGTCAATCTTGGTGAAACTTGGTGAAAACTTACCTTTTTATGTCCAAAATAACCTCGAATGTTTTCAACTTTGTAACATAATAATTTTCCGAGAAATTTGATTTTTCTGGAAAAATCTCTTTTTTTTCAACTGTAAAGTTTGCTCGGAAAATATTATTGGAAAAGATTTTCCTGGGGCTCATTTTTTTCGTTTTTACGTCTACTTTCACATGAAATAAAAAAAAATACACCTCTCATTTAAAAATGTGCTCAAAAATGAATAAAAAGCAAAAAATAAATTTTGCAACAGCTAAATTTGCAATAATTGTATATAGATTTAGTAAAAACAAAGATAATTTTTTAAAAATTATTAATTCATGCCGCAAAGAATTAAAAAAGTAATATTTATATATTTTGTTGGAAGTCTTTTGTTTTGTTAATATTGAAAAAACTTCGGCAGACCTAAAATAAATACAGTGAAGGCTGTGAACCAACTGCTTGTATTTAATTACAATTGTTTTTAGTGACTACCCAATTATTAAGAATAATAAAACTTAATTTTTTAAATAAATATTGGAAGTTTTGTTAAAACGAAGAGTTTTTTATTATTCTTAATAAGATGGACTTCCAAAAAGTAAGGGTTAGTACAATAAATTTGCCCAATTATTCATTAAAAACCTTTCCATGTACCTTTTAAATTTAAGTCAACTTAAAATTTCTTTTTGTGATTGTGAGAAAAAATTTATTTCGAAATGGATTTGAATAATAGAAATAACACAAAACAACAAAATATTATTAACACCTGTGGATGTCTTGCGACGATTTCTACCGCTTACAAATGGAAAATTTCACATTTATTGGGAGAGGAGCAACGAAATAGAGATTTCTGGTTGAATTTGAAACGTAGTCCAATGGAGATTACATGGAAAGGAATTTGACTGTGTTTTATACTTGTACAGAATATAGAAAAGACAGGAAGAGCTTTTATTTCCGGAATAATAAGTAGATACGGGAAAACAATATGATAGCAACTGTATAGATATGTTTTTGTATGGAATCTAATCGTAAAAAACACGAAAAAACGTAAGGTAAAGATTTGTTGACAAGTTGGTTGCTTAAGCAACCAGGTGATTGGTCCAAAATAAAACAACATATTATTCACATCAAGAAACGTTCAAGGGCAGTGTATAGTTATAGTAGTTTTCACAACAAATGGTATTGACTGATGCACATCATAAATGTTAAAGGATCTGATTCAGGTAATTTTGTTTCTCAAAGAGGGATTGTAGAGGATTACAGCTTACACTTCTTGTTCATTTTAATCTTTGTATTTCATTTCCCCTACTACAACATAAAAACAATACATACTTGTTTGTAAAAAATATACGCAGATATAGATGATGGAAATATTTTGACAAAGAATGAAACACAACAAAAAATAAAGTAACGTACATTTTTTGGGATATTTTATTGAATAAAAAACAGCAGTGACGACTAAACGTGTGTATCGCTAGCAACCGTAATATAAAATCGATATACCTACACATTTGGTATAATATCGCAGCAGCCACTAAAATCTTGTCTCAATTCACCATGATGCCGACTGCATTATTGATGATCAGTTATATTTTTGTCAGTATTAATAATCCACAGTATTACTATACTGTCTGTTGAGTTGTTACCTAATAATAGCTGGGGAATAACTTTTGATGTATTATTCAACAAAATGATTAGGCTCATAGCAAAACCAGATATTTTAAAATATACAGTGCGTCCATAAAGTAACGCATACATTCATTATTGGATGAATGAACAATAAAATTAGAAATTCCCGAAACAGGTCGATTTTTGACTTCAATTTACTATTGTTTCAAATCATAATCCACCATTTTTTTCAAATGGAACTCCTTTTTTTCAATTTTCAAATTGTCTTTGCTGAACTGATTCCAAAAATGTATAATATGTTGCTTCAAATTGGTACAGGGTGGGCAAAAATGCAAAATTTTACTTTACAAAGTAATGAAAATAACGAATAAACACATTACGTATTGTTTTACAACTACTTTGATAAACTATCAAGATCATTATTCTTAATAATTGTATCTTACAGTTATTAGTGATCCGAGCCCCTGGACTATCAGAGTTTTTAATAAAACTAAACCAGCTGTCACACTACAAAGTCATCATCAGAGTCTTAGGTTAGGATATAAGGAAAAAAATCTTTTATTTCAATTTTCGATTATTATTTTTAATATACTGAAATAAGTTCTGAACAAATGACGACTGGAAAAATTAATAGTGAAACTGGTCTAAGGAATATTTTATAGTTATTTTAACAGATAAAATTTCCAATTTAATAAAAATGTTATTTTGAAATTACTGTAAATTTTATGACTTGGCACGTCCATAAGATATAAAAGAAACTTCTTTTGTTGTAAATTCCAATTTTATGAGTTTCTCTAGTGAAAAAAAAAACCTTGAAATTTTCAATTTCACTTAATTGCATAGCAATTGAAGTTTATATAATTTAAAATGTGCACAGAAAAATAAATTGAATTCTGTTTTTTTTTTCATTATTTTCTTTTTGCTCTGATTTTTATAGTGCACGCTTAATAATATAATTTTTTTTAATAATTTTAAGTACATTAAAATTTTCATCTAGATATATAAACAAACATTTTTCCAACAAAAATGCAAAACAAAAATTTTCTACAGAGAAAAATATAAAATAGTAGCTATTGAGCCTTCATAAGCCACTACAGATATAGTTAAACTCTTCTTTAATTCTAAGTAAAGGCATTTCAGGTGTTTTTACATCTATGTCTATTGGAATTGATTATTTCATTATAAATCTACATCTTCAGATATAAAAAAACAGGAAAAAACTAATGGTGTTGATATTTACAACAACTTAATATATTTGTCTTGCTTTTACTGGAAGGTATACTATGTCCAAGGTATTCCCACGACAGGGTTATCCTTGCAAAGGAAACTACGAGAATGTCCTTTGTGATATAGTTCAAAGAAGATTGATCATTCTGAAACAATGGTGTGACTCTGTGGGACTCAACCTCAACCCCACCAAAACCCCACTAGTAGCCCTTAGAAGAAGAAAGGAACCTTATTTAGAAACCATAAAAATGGGGAAGAATAATATAGAAATATGAAATATTTAGGGCTAATCCTGGATAGCAGGTTACTCTGGAATAATCACAAAAACGAAGTAATACACAAAGATACCAAGGCCCTCAACTTGTGCAGGAACATTGCAGGGAAAAATTGAGGATGTAACCTACGTATTCTGTATCGGCTTCAGAATAGCATATATATTTTCAAACTCGAATCGCTTACATTGAATTAATTTTAAGGATGGCCTATTTATTGTGTACAACCAATCACGGTTTAAATAATATCATTTAAACAGTTGTCCACGCCATCTTTAATGTTTGCAGCATAAGCTATTTTATTGACAAATTGCCTGTGTATTATACAGTACGGTTTTATTTGTTTTTTATTGCAACCTCTCTACTGATTCCTTTTTTACTTAACTTAGTTTGGAACCCTCGACAATAAATGTTTGTTTGGGATTAAAATCCCTTTTCAAAACATTTTTTTTATTTGATTCTTTTAGGTAGGTTGTTAGAAATAATAAATAACATTCCATAAAATAAGATAAAATATAAAAATATTTATTTTTGAATCTCCAACAGTTTCTTACCAATCTTGATGGTACTAATTTTGATTGTTTTTATGTTTTTATGTCAAAATGACCCTACATTTGTTTATTTTATATTTTATTTAGTAAATAAATATGGTGGTAAAAATCAAAATATAGCAATACATTAAGTTGTTCCAGAATTGGAGCAAAATATCCTTTCAACTAGACCTGTAGAAACTCAACGTAGATGTTTTCTCTGTAAAAAAAACCAAAGAAGGAAAATCAAGATAACGTTGTGTAAAATGTGAGCGGTTTGTTTGCATAAATCACTTTGAAAAATAAATTTTTTGTATCCCATGTAAAGCAAAAAAATTAAATTAACTTTGAATACTTAATTATGGTTTGTTTATTTTTTAGTAACTTATTTGAAATCAAAATAGATATTGAATAGTTTGTATTTGCGTTTTTTCCATTTTACTTAAAAAAAAGTGTAAAAATTACAAAGATAGCCACAAAAAATGGGGTGCTTGGTATCGCACGAATGTAAAAAAGCTTGGTATTATAAGGGTTCAAAAAATTAATTAAACATTAGTTTACTCTTGAAGTTTTATTATTTAATAAATTTATAGGTATTTGTTTATGCAAAATATGGTATCCGTAAACAGAAAACCTTAGTTGGCAAACAGCATTTCCATACGCAAGCGTTTCGCATACAACAGATGAAAAACAACAACCGCCATAATGCTTTAAAGTCGAGAAAACATAAAAAGAACCCAATCTTTTTTCGATTTGCAGAAACCACGTAAATAATTCATAACCCTAACTACTTTCGACGCAGTCGAGATTGTTTTGCTATTTACAAAAATAGCTCGGCAGAATATTTGAATGGGAAATTGGGTCTTGAAGTTACCCCTAAGTAAAATAAATTTCCTGAATACGGTGTAACTTTTAATGAGTTATTTAATTCAAATGAATAGCAATCACATCGCGGCCTGACAAAATAAGGAAAAATTGTATTCATTTTCTCTTAAATTAATTTTCTCTTAAGAAAACTTGCTCTCAAATATTTAAAACAAACCTTATGGTATCTATGAATAAGAAATCTAATATAATTCGTAAATTTTGATAAATACTGAAAGATCAGTAGTTTTGATATTTTTCATTAAGGAATAAACAATCTTAATATTCCGTTATGCTCCTTTAATTTCTACAGCTCTTATAATTATGTCAAAAAGTTGGACATTACAATGAAATTTTGACAAAATCACTAGACGTCACAATTTCATTAGCAGATAATGTTTTAACGAGCTTGCATTTGAGTGACCCGTTAATTTAATTAACAAGGCTGTCACAGCTGAAGATGATAATGGTTTGTTATTTTATGTTTTTTTTTGTGTCTATTCCAATTTTTTGTCCACTGCTAAGCAATTGTTTTACTGCGTTTAAATACTATCTTAAGGAATTTTTAATTATAACTTGTGACAATTATTGATAGTTCTCTTCAAAATGTCTGTCTTTACAAAATATGGCGATCAGATCTAAAAGTTCAAATTTCTCCTAAACCCTTAATTTTATCGAGTTCAAACAAGAGTACATTTTCATTAGTAAATGGATTGGAAAATTTATTTTTGAAATTTAAATATTATTCAGATGGTCCCTATTAAAATTACGGATTATTAACCAATGGGCACAAGCCGTCTCTGCTTATCTGTACGTAATGTAGATTCATTTATACCGTCAAACACAGGACATGGATGTATGCAATCCGTCACTGGAATTTAATAGTATTCCAATGTATAGTTTAGAAATTATGACAAAACAAAGGTTTTTATTTTGAAACTTTAGAGGTCTATAACTCGGAAAAGAAGGCTCGTATGACAAAAATTTATTTGAACTTCTAACATTATTTTGACCTCTTCTATTTGCTCCCGAATTTTTGGCATTAAGTTCCTGGACACCATGTATATAATACATAATAATAGTAGTCTGCATCTCTCAATATGTCCATGGAACGGTCGAAAAATTCCTGAAGAAACTCCTTTGTTAATATATAAAAAATGGTATATAAAGGTAGGTTAGGTAGACATCCAAATTCTGATTGCTTCAAAGGATGTGCAGAAGATAGAAGACGTCGTCAGTGGGTTTGCTTCTGTTATTGGGTGGTCTTTGATCTAGTACCTACCAATTTAGATTAAGTACATTTTGTCATTTGAATTTAATACTTCCAGCTGAGTTGCTTCAGTTCCCAGCTACTAAGAAATTCAGTGGTTGACATTTGTCAAACATTTTAAAAGTTTGAAAATTCAAAAATGATTTCAATTGAAGATTCTACAAGATTCTTGCCCAAGGCGCCAATGTAATTTTTTAATACCACACAACACTTAGCAATCTGCCATGTTTCAGTTTCATATGCAATAGCACCATTAGAAACATCAATTTGTATCTTTGTTCCTTGTTTGTTAATAGAATGGTTTCATATTTTTATTAATAACTTTGTGTTATATCGGTATTCATTCTAGTTTTTCCAATATTTACCATGGAATTAATTTGTCAGTTATTTTGGTCACTAAGAATGTACTTGCCAAATGTTTAATTTTCCCCTTGGCTTTAGTTAAACAACTCAAACAAAGATAACGTCACAAACTTGAAGTCGCCATACAATTTTTGCAGTTGATTAAGTGAAGTTTATGTTTAACAAACAATAGCACAAGCATAGCTTAGAATGTCCGTAATAAAACTAAAACTAAATTAATTAAGGAACATCTAATGCCGTCTATTATATCTGGCCTAAATAATGACCGGTTTTAATCTACCCATTCAGCTTTGGCGACGTTTCAGACGCTTCCATTTATCATAGTCAGTTGTGTGACACTAAATTTAAAACTTTTAAGTTTCAAACAGGTTCTGGTAGAGGCGTTGCAGATTCCTTGGAGACCCCTTACCACGAACTTTGATGTGGAAGGTAAGGATTTAACATTGAATTTAAGAAACTTCCGAATATCGTACGAGGACATCCAAACTTTTAACGCGTCTCTCGGATAAAATATACAAACCAAGCAATATGGAGATCATTTAAAGTATTCAAACTTTTTAATACCTTATTTATTAATTTTGTTCGGGATTCTTTTATTCCGTAATAAAATTTGCTTTTTTAATTATTGAAGTTACTGGTAAATATTGATTAAATCTTACTTATTATATGTTTATTGGGAAAGAATAATAAAAAAATAATCTTTTTATGATTTATTTAAAAAATTATTTCAAAGTAAAACTTTTAGCCGGCAATCTTTCAGACATTGTCTAAAATTCATGCACAATTCAGAGAACTTGAACATGTCAAACTATTAAAGAGAAAACCACACTTCGTTGAAGATGATGTGAAAGTGGATATTATGTTAAGTATCGTAGAGAATCTAAACGTCAAGTTTACGTCAAATTTTTCGTCAAAATAATGTGAGTCACACAACTATCTCAAGTTGTTTCTATAAAGAAATTGACTTTTGTCCATAGAAGACGATCCAGATCGTAGAATGGATTTCTGCAAAAGAATTATGAATAAATTGAATAGAAATAAAATAGCTGTTGGTACAATTCTTTTTTCAGATGAATCAACATTCAAATTTAACGGGGAACAAATCTCCAAATATGGAAGTATTAAATGTAAAACTCAATCAAAGGAAACACAAAAAGTAATTAAAAACGCTCAAAAAATCTGTTATAAAGAGAAAAGTAGAAAGTGGTTTTAAATAAAAGATCCCCAAGACATTTACATTAAAACTGTTCATTCAAAATTAACTTATTCAATGCATTCTGTAGAATTTTACTGTTTATATTTAAGGTAGTTCAGAATTCTAAGTGGCTTCAGATTGGGTCATTCTTCTTTCATCTCTTAACTACTCAGATATAATAATCTGAAATTGATTAGAGCACAGCAGTTTTTAAATAGAAAGGTTTTATAATTTATTTGACAGAATCTAAACTCTGGCTTTTTAACTAAGCCTGCAAGATTCCCAACTGCTTCTTTAACCGGCAGTCTCCAAGAATTCCTCTTAACATGCGTGGTTTATTTTTTTGAAACCAATGCTGTCATTATACCATCTTTGATTATAATTTCCCCACCTAATAATCGGTGTGGTATGTAATAACCACATTAATATAAATTGAATTACTGGATGTGAATTTGTATTTGAAGTAGTTCACCGGGATCAAATTGCCGTTTTGATTACATCTAATTATTACACGTACAGCATTTTTTAATTAGTGTTTCAAAATTTAATAAATAACCTGATATTCCGTTGGGTAATTAGCAAAACTTTTTAATTTTAAAACAGGAATATAAACTATTCATCGGAATTTAATTAAAACAACTAAAAATAGCATTAAAACATAATTTTAACGTGGGTTCTATTTTCATTGCTGAAAAATCGTTACCTTCAGTAGCTACATTCCACTAACCGTGTCAAGAATATTTAAGCTTAAAATGGTAAGAGTTATTTATACTGTACGGATAATATAAAACTTATTTTCCAGATTATTTTTCTTTTCTCTTTAGCTGCAAGTTTTAAACAGAGTGCCAGCAAAATAATCTAGCAAATATTTTGTTTTTCGAACCAAAAAAGAAAAAGATTTTTATCCAAATATTCCATCGAAAGCAAAGTTTACTTCAAAAACGGTTCTTTCTAGATTCTATTTTATATTTTTCATAACTGCGTTTTTCACCGGTCTATATGAGGCAAAAAATGACATTGCCGATCTAAGAAAATAAAAATAAAACAAATACAGAGTGTCCCAACAAATAATTACACAAATTACTTTAACGTTTAGTTATAGTGTGGTTAAATATATACCGTTGGCTATTGCTACCATCAATCAATAAGAGCTTTAATTACCATTGTGTAAGGTCCGACTTTTTCATGGGCCATAAAAGCTTTTAATACTTCTAAGAGCTCTGGCTAAAATTGTTGTGCATCAGTGTCTTGATGGTAATCCAGAGAAGAATCTGCTAAATTTTTAGCTGACAGCAGTAGACAGTTCGGAACGAACACATTTTTTGAGCCTGCATGTATTATTGTTATCCTCTTGCTTTATTTGAGGGTGCTTTATTGTTACAATTTCTTGAGGAGTCACTTTAACCTTTTTGTGTCGAATTATGTTTCTTCAAGGTAAATTATTTGTCGATTTTCATCCCTATGTTGTCTTATATCAATTAAAAATCGATAACGTCATTCCCGTAAAGTTTGAAATTCCATTATTGTTTGAAGTTTATTAATTGTCTTATACTTAAAATCCTTTTTAAGCAAAATGTTCCTCAAGCTACGTTACAAGAAAATAGTATAATGTGCAACGAGGTGGAAAAGTTACACTTGTCTCACGAGTCACAAACACACGAGGAAGAAAAGTGTCTTTTTCACCGTGTTGCACACCATACTTTTTCTACGGCTGCATATTAATAATAAAAATAAAGAAGTGAATTCATAACATTTTATTATTATTATTGGTTATAACATAAACGGCACATACTTAAAACAAAAAACTAATATTATATTGTAAATAATTGTTACATTACTGCAATTTTGTATTGAGTTTCCTGGTGTTTCATTTTTTCGTAACGTATTGCTATCAACTGTGGGAAAAAATCTACCTTATGGCTGAATTTCCATTTAAATGTACGTGGTGTGGGCAAAGACCCGTGAGGTAGTTTTTTTCCCACAGTTGATAGCAATACGTTACCTTGTAGTACTGTCAAATGTGTCAAAAGCGCCGTAGAAAAATTTGTTTACAGAACAGGTATTAAATTTTAAATTCCGACCCTGACCGCTATTATTACAGTTTTCGGGTCTAAGATAATTTAAGTTTAAGATCAGCATGATACAGTTTTTTCCTGCTTTTTTTTATATAATTGCACAGTTATACTAATCTTAGAGGGAATTACATCCAGATTAATCCCTTAGGGTTAATAACATCTAGGCTTTAATATTATTGTGTCTTATTACTTTCATAGTTTTTTATTATTATTAGTAAGATGGACTTCCAAAAAGTAAGGGTTAGTACAATAAATTTAACACAGTGTGTCCACTTACGTTCGCACCATATGGGAAACTTTCTTATTATTAGTTTTACGAAAAAAAGTTATTCTTGATAAAAAGTTCTGCATGGTGTAAAAACTAAAATATAACCATCAGATATTAAAATTTTTTAGTCGTATACGAGGTATGTTCAAAGATATGAATTTTACCAAAAGCAAAGTACCTCAATTTTTTATAATATCGAAAATTGTTATCAAGAAAATTTATTTAGAAGTCTACAACATGTTCAAATATACAGCCATGTATACAAAATGTTTAAAATGGAGATTTTCTACATTTTGCTATTGCATGTCTACCCTACAACAGTAATAAATGTATAAGTACATTTTTAATCAAGTTGCTATAATATTTACATATCTGTCATTAAACGTAAAATACATATTTGACAGTTACAATAAATTCTAATTAAAGATGCAGGTGGTATTGAATTTAGAAGAAAAAATAGAAATTGTGCTAATTGTGGGTGATAATTATAAAACGTATCGGGAAGCAGCTGAAATATTTAATAACAGACATCAAGGAAGAAATATACAACATACAACAGTTATGAGACATGGTAAAATTCAAAGTATACGGAGATGTTAAAAATAAATTCAGCAACAAACGTGAAAAACGCGTTGCAAATGAGGCGACGAAATTAGATGTAATGTTATCTACAGTGCAAGATCCTAAATGATCCTAAATTATAAAAAATTGAGGTACTTTGCTCTTGGTAAAATTTATATTTTTGAACATACCCCGTATACGACTGAAAAATTTTATATGGTGCGAACTTAAGTGGACACACTGTATAATAGTTACGAAAATGAAAAATAATTTTCAAGAAAAACATGCTTGATATTTTTTATCGCAAATTCGTTTATTTTTTCCTAATTCTTTTTATCAAAAATGAAATCAAATATCATTAGAAAAAATCATTAGGTAGGGCGAACAAAACGGTGCTTTTATTCGACATCTAAAGTCACTTTAACCTATTGTACTTGTTTGCCAACAAAAAGCCCAGTTTCCTTTTTCAGCGAACGACAACAACGACATCTAGAATCGACGAGTCATAATAAATTGTTTGCTACTTTCAACCTCATACCTTTTTTTTACTTGAAAAATCAACAATGCGAAACTCGGTTGGCTTTAAAATGTTTAACAATACTTCAAGACATAAAATTGGCAATTTTATCGTGATACATACAAAATTAATTTTATTCAATTTGCGTAATTTTTAACATTCGAGTATTATATATCAGCATATTTTAATTTATTTTAATATAATATACAGGGTGTTTCTTAAGTAATCTAAAATATTATATATGGGGCACTTCGTTACTCAATTTTAAGACGAAAAGTTCATATAAACATGTGTGATAGGTGTTGTCGTTTATGAGATACAGGGTGTTGTACGTGAAATTAATTTTTCTTGGTGACGCTACTGATTTATATTTTTTTATTATTTTATTACATGCAACATGTGTTAAACATAAAGAAAAAATAATACATTTCAGAGCAAATGTTCAAAATGTAAACCTCCAGCTAAAATGCAAGAATCCGCTCGATGTCTAATGGATTGTCGAATACGTTCGAAGATACCAGGATTGTTACGAATAACATTACAGCCGTCTATGATACGATTTTAAAGATCTTGTACGTTTAATATCAGTGTTGTGTAAACAAGCGATTTCAAATATCCCCACACACAAAAATCCAGAGGATTGTGTCCAGGTGATCTAGGGGGCCACGGGTGTGGAGATCCTCGACCGATCCAATGGCCTGGAAAAACATTATTTAAAAACTCGCGTACAATCACTGAAAAATGTGGAGGAGCTCCGTCATGCATGAACCACATGCGCCTTCTAATAATAATAAGTACATCTTTCAAAAGAAGTGGAAGTTAATTTTCTAGAAAATGTTGGTATGTCTCACCGGTTAACCGTACAGGAAGGAAAAATGGTCCAATTAAATAATCATCGATGATGCCAAGCCAAACATTGACCGAAAATGTTTGTTGAAATCATTTTACACTTATGGTATGTGGATTTACATCTGCCCATATGTGGTCATTATGAAAATTCATAATCCCATGTCTAGAAAAGTTGGCTTCATCCGTAAATAGAATATTGGCCACAAAATTCGGATTGTTCGCGATTTCACGTAAAATCCATTGACAATACTGTATGCGTAATGGATAGTCAGTAGGTAACAAATGTTGAACACGTTGAACGTGATATGGATACAATAAATTATCTTTTAGAATATTCCAAACAGTTTTGTTACTAACATTTACTTCATCTGCAACTTTTCTTGTACTCGTTTGTGGATGTTGGTTAATAATTTGAAGAATCTGGTTTTCCAATTGGGGATTTCTCACAGTTCTGGGTCGTCCAATAATATTCTTCGATTTAGCAAAAGTTCCAGTTTCTTGTAAACGAATATGTAACTTAGTAAACGTATTTGAACATGGTAAACGATTATTTGGATAACGCTGGGCATACGTACGTCTAGCTTCTAAGGCATTACCATTCGCTAATCCGTTCAAAAAATGCATATTAGCCATTTCAACATTAGTAAACACTGGCATAATTATTAAGTAAACACACAGTCAATAAAATAAAAATGTACGATTTTTGCGTTGGTTTTCAAATTTGACACTTGTCAACATTATTTCAAAGGCCACTTAGAATAAAACGCGTGTAAGTACGCGTGTAGCAACGTAGCTGATAATCGATTTGAAGGAGTCGATTGTATGTCCACGAATGAACGAAACCAACGATGTCACAAATGCGCGTTCCATAACCGAGTATAGAGTATTCTCATGTAGACATACGATTGAAGCAATTTTAATTGATTCGATTTTCTAGTTTCCACCACCTTTTGAATTGGATACTGATATAATATGGATTTGAGTGTAGTATACCTTATGTAGTCAGGACGAAGGTACCTTTTGATTGATATGCCCAATGACGTACGTTACCATTTGAAAAAGTTTTTGACATTGACCTTTGACCCGCTTAGGGTCAACCGATTAGGCCCAAAGTTATTCCTAGAGATGCCTTAGATGAGTACTACGTACATACCAAGTTTGAAGTCTGTACGTCAAAGCGTTCTCGAGTTAACGTGCGGACAGACAGACAGACGGACAGACAGACAGACGGACACGTTTAGCATGTTATAACTACGCTGATGATAGATCAGCTACGTAATAAGCATGTTTTTGCGTATTACTTCTAAAAACCAGTAGCGTCTTCGGGAAAAATTAATTTCACGTACAATCAGAACTGACTTATTACAATAAATTCAACACCCTGTATCTCATAAACGACAACACCTATCACACATGTTTATATGAACTTTTCGTCTTAAAATTGAGTAACGAAGCGCCCCATATAATATTTTAGATTACTTAAGAAACACCCTGTATATTTTAAAATTATTACTTATTATTTGTTATATTTACTGTTATTTGACAATTAGTACAAGTATTGAAGACTGGAAGAACTTGGGAACTAATAGCATTATTTTGTTGAATATTTTCCAAACTAATAATTTTATTTGTATGACAATAACTAATATTGGGCGTTAGTGCAGTATTAGATAATTAGATTTACTTTCTTGATTTTTTTCTGCTGTGAAAATTTTATTTGCCACTTCTTCCCTATTAGTAAGAGACTCTTCTATATATCCTTCAGCGACGTTTGTTGATTTCCATCCACCCAGTCTCTTTATACTAGTAATATCTCCACCAGAATCAACAAGCATTGTGGCAGAAGACCGATGAAAACAGTGGCCGGTATATTGTTTCGAATTTGGCAAATTCAAATAACTGGCCACTATTTTAGGCATGTTTCTAAATTGGTGAATTCCTACTACTTGTCTACAACCGTTTTCATTTTGGTACTTAAAAAAACCGAGTGGTATTCATGTCTCTTGGTCTTAAAGAGACATACTTGCGATATAGATTTAAGTACATTTCGTTTACTATAAATGATCTTGATGTATTGGTTTTTGAATCCGGTATGGTAACTAAAAGTTTAGATAGTAGGTCTTGTATATCTTGTACAGTCATTTTAACCAGCTTGTCCATTCCGCAAGCTCCGGAAATTCCAAATATTACAGCTACCTACAACAATAAATAAGTATGTAAAGAATCCAAATATAATTTGAAGTTTTGTAAGTTACCTTAATCATTAAATATTCCTTATCTGGAGCTTCCTGAATAAATTTGTTTATTTCTTCTTTAGTTAAAATCTTTAAAGCTTTTCTTACTAGGTATACAATGTTGTAGGCACAATGTTGTAGGCACCAATTTTCTCTGGAAGCAATATTTTTTAGTTTAATTATTTATTTTTCGTTGCCGATAGATTGATTTTCTTTAGGTTTGTAAAATATTGATAAAACTCATTATTATTACCTGCTAGTTTTGTTTTAGTAAAAATTTAACGAAATACTATGTTGTTATTTAGTCTTCTTCGACCCGGTTACTCATCGCACTTTGAAGTGCTTTTTCTAAGACGATAATATGATTTTAAAAGTATTCGTTCGGATTTTTTTTGTAGAATATATTTCGTTCTCATTGGTTTGTGTCGGTCGAAGGAAAATTTTAAAAATCAAATAAAACGACACCTTTTTTGCTGTGATAAATTTAAAGAAGTAACGAAACAATTTCTAAATGTTAAAAAAAAAACTAATCGTGTTCTTAACAATGAAAAGGTTTTTAGTTCATAAAATAACTTAAAAAGAGTACAAACACAGTTCGTTAGTTTAACTTGAAAGAGTTTCCAGACTAATTCGTTTAACAAAATATTAGTAAAAGACGACCGTTAGAACGAACATTTTTACGTATCAACTACGTTGTACAGTAAATTGTTTTTTGAACTCAATTAACCGTATGATTTATTTTAAACACAGTTCTACTGGGAAAATACTTTTACGTAATTTATAAACATGAATAGTTTTTGTTATTTTTCTACATTCATTCTTTATTCATCGGTTATTTATTTGGTAAGAATACCGAAATTTCTATTTACATTTTTAAAACGTCTAATTTAAATCGAAGGAATAGATAGATGATAAATAGATAGTTTATTGTATATAATTAGAAATAAATTATGACATAGAACTAATTATGATTACAAATATTTTTTTTAATTAATGAAAAGTTAAGATAAAAAAAAAACTCGATAAAACATGCTAAAGCCGATCATTCATCATGTGCAAATGTTTGTAACTTTAATATTCTTATAGTACTATGGGTTAATTTAGTAAGTTCAGAGAATCCATTTTGTGTATTATTAATATTAAGGTAGTGCACCAGATCATCAATATTATAAACATTCTGAAAAAAGCTATTTTTTGTTAGAAAACTGTAAATGGGACTTTCAAAAAGCATATGATATATGTATAATGACTCCGGGAAATCCATATTACAGACAGAGCAATTTTCTGTGCTGTTAATGACAAAAATTTCCTTTAAACGACAATTTTAAAAACGTTTTGCTACAGGTTCTAAGTTGTGCTATAATTCTGGTTATGTAGATGTTGTAACCATAATTGGTCCCAGAAAGGCAGGAAGCCAATTTGTGACCATATTCTTCCAAAAAGGCAGCAATAATCTTCCAAAGAGGCAGGGCGCCAATTTGTAACACTAATTACTCCCTTGAGAGCTGTCCCGGCTTATGAGACCTTTTAACTCAGGAGTGGGTACGCTCCAGCTTAGCGACGCTCTGTATATAGGATATGATTGATGGGTGAGGGCGCCACTGCTTTAAATTCAACAAAATTTAATAACTAGGTGTAAAGCAGAACACCTTGTTTACTTTAAAGTTTAACTAGAAAGAAAAAATGAATATTAAAAATATTTTGACTACTTTAACACAACAATAAAAAACTAAAATACTGATACCGATAGGCAACCACACACAGCAAATCTGTGGGTTTAAAACAAACACTCAAGTAAGAAATTCAAATTTATTTTGCCACAAAAGGTTAGGTACTTAGCTTAGGGTTTCGGATTTCTCCCACAGCGGTATGTGTACGGCTTCGGTTGGTTACAGATGTTGACAACTTCTACAGGAAGGCAGAACTGGGGGACTTCTCCGGAGAGTTCGAACTTCAAGTGTAGTCAGCTAGATCGGTAACTTGCTAATAATTTACGATATTTTCAACGGTAACTTGGAGGTTATAATTTGCGATATTTTCAACGTTAACTTGGAGGTAATAATTTGCAATATTTTCAACGTTAACTTGGAGCCGTATAAATCTGTGAGAGAATAGTGTATCAGGAAAAGAAGTATCAAAAAATTATGGAATATGAAAATTGTTGGAGAACGGACGGCAATTGAATTTGATTCCTTACTATCATTTTATTTGCCGGGCACTCAACAATGTTCATATTTTTATTATTTAACAAATGATATGAAATAAAATAAAATATGTGTGATAATGGTTAAACTAGAAGATTTAGGAATGATTAATAGTGAGTTCTTAGTGTGTTCTTAGTTTCTAATTAAAAAGTCTTATTTTTAATAAAAATATTATAAATTGTATATGTCAAAAGTTGCGTTATTGATTGTTAATTTGTTTGAAAGTATTAAATACTATCGATCACTGAATATATTGAAAATACATGCATTTCGGCATGCCAGCACGTGGCTGAATAGCAAAAAGGTTAAATTAATGAAAAGTATTATAAAATATATATATTAAACGTTAAGTTATTAATTATTAGTTCATTTAAAAATATTAAATAATGTCGATTATTGATTGTATTAAAAATACATGCATATTAACATGAATTGCCACGTGGCTAAATAAAAAAGGTTCAATTATGGCTTTGGTTATCTATAAAAATATCTAGAAATTATTATTTTGAAATGCTATTAATATCTGTGTTCAACTGAGTAATAAAGATAAATTGATAAATGAATTAAAATGTCTAATAATAAAAATTTTGTACTTACAACGGCTAAGGTAAGAATTCGTTAATACGCAAAATGATGTTCATTCTTTGAAGGCAGAATGCTAAAGGGAAGAGTTCTCTCCGCGCTACGGTGATTTTAACGGTTCATTTCCGTTAGGGGAGGAATTCGAGCTTTCTGATTGGTTAGTTTTTAACGGGTTCTCAACGTTCAAAAACGGTTGTGTCTATTGGTCGTCCGAAAGGTATTTTTTTAATGGTTTGAAGTCGTGGGATAGTGAAAAATGTTTATCATTTATGATTAAGTGCAGGATTTAATTATACGTGTGATTAAATTAATTTTACGCTCGGAACATGTCAATGAGCATGTTACAATGTGTGCAGGTATTTGCAAATGGTTGTTATTTTTACCAACTAATAAGTGTGAGTATAGTAAAGAGTATAACTAGAAGCAACCTTACTGTTTATATCACTATCAAAGAGTCGTTTTCGCAATTTGTCTAGAATAAGTCTGTCTAAACTGCGTACATTTGTAGTTAAATAATTTTTCCATAGAATTTTTTCTGATTCTAATATTTTTTTATACAAATGACACATGTACAAACGCCAATTTCGTGGTAAGTGTTTTAAAAACTCAAATGTTAGGCCATCCCTTCCAGGTGCCTTACCATCTTTACACAACAACAAGGATTGATCAAGTTCTGAGAGTGTTATAGGTGAATCCAGAAACTCATTTCCAACGCCAAAGAATTTATTTTTGCGGCGTCTAAATAAGTTTAACGTTTTTTACTATTTCATCAATATCTAAGTTAATTTTTGGGTTTTCAAAGAGATCTACTTTTACATTCCTCTTCTTACTATTATGCTTTAACAACACTAACTTTTCACTATTTTAATCGGTGTATAAACAATGAAAAATAGATAATGTAGATACAGCCAAAAATAATAAGTGTGATTTACTATCTTACCAGGACCGAACCAAATCGAAGGAATAATTGAAGATGTGGTTCCTTCAGCAATCTAAACGAGCTGATGTTTTTCCCAAATCCATGTCTCTACATACTAAGGTGGAAACAAGAACTTACCAATCAATCCCAAGGAAGGATAAAAGACAAATACAGCCCAATGATAACTACATTTTCTTGAATTTACCTATTATTAAGTAACTTTATGTATCTTTTTATTTTTAGCCTGATGACGGTCTAAGACCGAAACTAGTTGCACCTTTTTATAGCTTTTAACGTTAAGTGTATTGTAGTTTGTCTAATTTAAATCGAAACAAAGCAATTTAAACAAAGTAAAAAAGGAGCAACCTAGCCTTTAAATACTTTTTTGCTACAACTAGAGAAGAGTTAATGTTTTGGGTATTTCAAAGCCAAATGTGCAAAGAGTTAACGATGAAATCGCAACTTACTTGGCAGTATTCCAGATATCCATCGCCGACATATTGATTTTATAACAAATCAAAATACTACATTTAAAGGCGTCCGCGATGGGTATAAAAAGTGTTATTTAGAAAGATTTACAGCATCATATTTAATGAATTTTCAAGTATAAAGCGAATATTTTGCAGCAAAAATTATTTTTCTCAATTTATTGAGATAAGTAATAAATGTTCTTATAATACAGATAAAGATTAATTATTATGATGTAATAAAATATTTTTTCGCCTACCACTATCGAAAGTATAATTTTATCGTACCCATTCAACGAGAGAAAGTGCCACTTTATCTGCCAAGGCAGGTAAAGTATTTTACCTGCCTTACACCTTATAAGACAGATCCATATACTATAAGCAAAAAATTAAAATTATTTCTTGAATGGTGTACTAAAAAACATGTTACAAAATATAGTGAAAATATCATCATGGGATATTTTGCGGAGATGGCTAAAAAGTATTCGCCTCCAACTCTGTGGTCTTATTATTCCATGTTGAAGACTACGATGAATGTAAAAAATAATGTTGACATTGGTATTTTCAAAAAACTTGTACCATTTCTGAAACAAAAATCTAAAGGGCATACTCCCAAAAGATCCAAAATATTAGCACAAGAAGAAGTCATTAATTTTTTGTTAAACGCACCAGATGTGACATATTTAATGATGAAGGCAGGTATTTAAAAATAATTGATGACATTCCATTAATTTTTGATAATTTCAGGTCTGTACAATTTTTGGAATTGCAGGAGCCTGTCGTTCAGATGAATTAAATTGACTATAAATGATATAGAGGACAGAGAATCGATTCTTATAATACACATTAGATAATCGAAATCAAATAATCCCAAGACATTCATTGTAACTGCTGATTTTGAAGGGGGAGTTAAACCTATTGATTTATACAGAAAATATCGAGCTCTCCGTCGTTCACATACAGAAAATACACGATTTCTGCTGTCATACAGACAAGGAAAATGTACAGTACAACCAGTAGGTATTAATACCATTGGTGGTATTCCAAGCAAAATTGCTAATTATCTTAACTTATCGGACGCTTCATTATATACTGGTCACTGCTTTCGCAGAACATCCGCAACTTTATTTGCTAACGCTGGTGGCAGTAAAGAGAATCTTAAACGTCACAGCGGGTGGAAAAAATCCAAACTCTTATTTAATTACAGAAAGCAATAGTTTTAACAAGAGCATAATCACAAACACTTCGGAAACATTTGCAATAACAGCTCCATCTACATCAGGTATAAACATTACAAATCCCTCTGGTTGTACATTTACTTTCAATGTTTATAATAAAGAATAATAAATGTTACTTAATATTAAAATAGATATGTATTTCTTTTTTAAATTCAGCTTCTGGAAATTTTAAATACAAGTACATTAACTTTGGTGAGTAAAAAAGTAGTGGTAGGCGATAAAATATTGTATGTAACAAGGCAGCAAAGTGTCCAAACTTGTTTGGTTGCAAGCCTCGGCTTCGCCTCGGCTTGCAATCTCCAAACTCGTTCGATAAAGTGCCACTTTGCTGCCTTGGTACATAAATAGCTATTATTAGAACCGTCCCAAATGATTTTACACTTTTAGTTGATGAACCGCTACTTGCTTTTTCAAATACATGGACGATGCCAGACTTGCGTATATCACCCTGTACATTTAAATTTATTTTTAAAATGCTCACATTTAAATTTCAATTATTGACGGGTCCCAGCGTTTTATTCCATAAGTTGGAACAAATGTTGCGGCGTCTTAAAAATGTTTCTGTTTTCATAGACTTTCCCAACTTTAAAACAACATCTCGATGAAAAGAATCACGTGGTTTGCAAAAAAGACGACGACATCCCATTCCCAGTTTTCTTTTTACCGTCAATTCACCTGTCACAAGTAATGCAGCAGCTTTTCTCAAAGATGCGTCTTTTGATTCGACAACCAATTGTTACCCATTACCTTTAATCTTGTTTTTGCCTTCAATCGATTCTTCTATATACTTTTCTGCAACTGAAGAACTCTTCCATCTACCGTGCTGTTTTAGAACTTTAAGGTCAGCTCCAGCATTGGCCAACAACGTTGAGGATGTCCTCCTGAAGCAATGACCTTTATACTTTTCTGCTTGGTCTAGTTTTAAGAACTCTGCTATTTTCTTAGGTGCTCCACCAACAGTATGTATACCGGCTCTTTGAGACAGACATGTTCCTTGTCTACAACCCACCAAAAGAGATTTCAGGGAGACGTGTTGTCGTAAATTCATGTATTTTCTAAACACATCGTCGAACATAGGTTTTTGTCTGGTTAATCTTAACTACTAGCTGAGTACCCGTATCCTCTACATTACTAACTTCTAGATTATAGATCTCTTCCCTTCGGCAACCTCCAGCAACTCCAAATAATGCTATCACTTTGAGTAATATATATTCTTTATCTGGAGCCTTCCTCATGAAGCTTTCAATTTGTTCCTTTGTCAGCACCTTCGACTGGTTTGGCTGATGGTCTACATTTTGTTTTTTCAAAAAACCTATCAACTTTGGGAAACTTGATATGTTGACATTCTCATTAACCCTAATCATTGATTTTACCATCGAATATTTGGACCATAATGAAGAAGGGTTGAGTGTTTTTGACTGAAAATTTAAACTGTTGAAAAGAATATTCTTTAAAAAACTGTTCTTACCACATCCAAAAAGTAAGCCAACATCACATTTTCATCAGCACTACTTTTCAAATTGTTTTGTTCACGCCAGTTGCAGATCAGCGCATATTCCTTTTCATATCTTTTCTCAGCAATTTCATCCAATTTCAGATCCATTTTCTCCGCAGATATTTCGTGTGTGCAGAAAAGTTCAATATTCGTCTGTCTTTATTTACATTGTTACTTGGTTACCGCTGTTCATTTTTTATTTATAAAGCAAATCAACCATGTTAAGAATAAATCAAGTAGGTAACATAATTTTTTCACAGCAGTCTACATGACTTCCTAATAAAATGATCAAATATGTCATTTCAGTTTCATATTTTATTGCATTTAAAACCAAAGGCAGTATGAAAAAAATATAGTTCGATACACGTCCGTGAAGTGATTATTACGGTACTCGATTAGATACTCTTGACTCGGCACCTATTTATTTTAATATTTAATTCGCCTTTTAGTCAAAAAGTAAAATAAAACTTGTTTGTTGTATTTATTCCATACTTGTTTATTTACCTACAAAGTTCGTAAGATATCTTTAAAAATCTTTTAGTCTGTTCAACCCTCCTCAACGCTAATTGTACAGTTTAATACAATCGGGACTTGTCTTTTTAACCTCCATCTGAACGTCGACGTCGCATGTTTCCTTCATTACTTAGAAGTTGAAATATATGCAGTCAAACTATCCCTTAGAGATTTCCTAAGAACCTTGACTTTTGTGTCTCGTTAGATTTCTGAGACAAGATATTTATCCGTTTTAAACAATAGGGAAAAACTTTATATCTATAACATGCTAACAGAAGATCGAACAAAATTTCTGGAACAGCAGCGAAAAATATATTTCTTAGTGCTAGGAATCTGAAATAACATCAGGAGAAATCAAAAACCAGGGCAACAGTATAAAAAATGGAAAGATTCAAAGACCTGGAGGTTCCAAAAAATTATTTCAGTATTTGGTCTGTATCTTCACCTTATTCTTAAGAGGTGAAGAGTGGAAGACAGCATATTATATTAGTATAAGGGTGATAGAAAGAAGTGCTCAAGTTATCGAAGGCTTAGTTTCACCAACACATTTAGTTCATTATGTGGAAAGATTATTAAAAACTGAATTGAAGATTGTTGGGAAGATACTGAGGATCAGAGTGGATTTCCTGATGGTCGTTTTTGCATGGATGGCCTGTTTTGCCTAAAACAAATAATAGAAAACTGTTTTGAACACAATTTGGTGACACCTGTGGTATTTATTGAACTTTACCAGACGTAAAATAATGTTCTATTGGCCAAACTGAAGCGCTAGACGCTTTAGGGGGATGGAGGAAGAAGTACGAACTAAGGGATGTGTCAGTAGGAACTTGTAAAATGTATAGATTATACTTTGCGGTTTGCAGATGACCAAGTAATATTTGCGGAAGTTCAGGATGATGTCCACTATATTCTGAGGACTATAGAAAGTGGGGTTTAGCAACTAATCCATCAAAAACAGTTTTAAATGTCACTACCATAACTTTTACTGACTTTAAAAGTATAAATAATTGAAACTGACTTCCTCCCTCTATCAAGAGACTTTTTCTATACTTTACAGGGCTTCTAGATGTTTCTTAGATGTTCCCAGATGTTCAGAAACATCGAGAACACTTTTCCATTTGTATTGCACATTACACATGAATAATTATACTGGATTTACTGATTTTTGGAATTCACTCGAAAATTTTAATAAAAATACTCCTATCTTCGTTTTATACATTAAAAAAGTACCTACAGAAAGGTAAGTTTCATCTTAAATTGTATACACTATACATAATAAATAATTTTAATACAATAATGTTACAAATAAATGAACGTATAAACTAAGGTTTCCTTTATAAGTCAAGTTTAATCTCTATGTGAGCTGTCAATAAATCCATCTTCATAATTATTATGGTGTTCTAATAATATTTTGTGTTATACATATGACAATTAATTCACAATTACCCAATGCTGATTATTATGTTTATTTAGTTTTCTCATCGTAATCCTGTTTCAAATATATATTATTTTTATATTAATTTTGGCAACCCTGGTGTTGCAATCTGGCAACTGACAGCTCTATGGTAAAGTTGGTCATTTTTGAGGTTATACGTACTCAGAACGTTTTGACACACGAACGCTATTTGTGTTGTTTACAGTAACTTTAAAGATTCATCTCGGCCCAAAAATATAAAAGGCAACCTTCGTACAATAAAAGTCAAAAAAGTACAAGCAAGATTTATAAATCAAAAATGTTTCTCTTATACTTTTTTAAACAGCCTGATCACGTATAACACACATATTATACCGGAAAATCTTAAGACCTGTCTCATTCTAGAAAACTTTTTTATATTCTGAATGTAACAGGAATATGATTCGCTATTAAATTCATGGTTTTGTTTTGAAATTGTTTGTGACGAATTAAGTACAAGTAAAGATTACAACCTACATCAATTCAAGAAATAGAAAGTAATAAGAAGTTTAATATAATGAAGTAAGTTCGAAATTAGTTTAAAATATATTTGGTTGTAACAATTTATTAATAAATAATTTAAAATAGACATACATTGGATATTTGCATAAGTACCTATAGATTCTTCTGGAGGTTCGTTTTCGTTCGAGATAACACATCATAGGAGTAGTTTAACAAAGTGAAACTTTTGCAAAAATTTACACCATTCAACCTTATCTATGTTGCAATTTCCGTTAAGACAGATTAACAAGAAAATACTTAGCAAGAGCAAAGGAAAATGGGACTAAAAATGGACAGCGAAATAAATTCTAATAATGGTACTGATAATTTCAGAGCTATTCTGCAGTGGTTTTCTTCGGTAATTTTTCCAAATAATTCAACTTCAACTCCGGAAGTCATTTTTACTAGCATGTTTGAAGTAGGTACTTATCTTGACGAGACAACTGAACTGAATTCTCTCTTGATTTCTCTCTTAACAACTTTAATTTGTGGATCTGCTAAATGTCTTTTTATTTCACGTTCTTCAAGGAAATGTCTAGAACATCTCTTATTTTAAACCATTTTCTATTTTTCTCCTTAATCCACATTCTCTGGGCTTTTTTTACCTACTTTTTGTGCTTTTTTTAATTGATTTTAAAATTTTATGTTTACATAATGTGATAAAAAATTTAGGTTTCGCCTACCGTAGGTTTACTGTTGAATTAAATCACTTCCTCAGCTATATCCACCAATAAATTAGCCTATCCAAACCTACAGAGCATCTTAAATCCTACATCTATTCTTAATTCAACCCTTATCAAAATTCGACCACCAATTTTCGGTTTTTGATTCATTAATTTAGATATTTTCTCGAATAAGAACATTCTTACTTAAAAACTTTTCAATTTTACTAAAACATTTTAAAATTTATGGGAAGTCAATACTCAGTACATAATAAATTATCAAAGTTTTAATTGGAAATAGTTTACTGATGAAAACTTAGAGATATAACCTATCAAACTACCGATATTTTATTAATTAGTTAGTAGCTGTTTCGTTGCAAAATTGGGATTGAAACAAATTTATTTATGTGCATCGATAGTCGTAATATCCAATTTTATGGATTATAAGTTTAAATCGCTTTAATAATTAAACTGTATTTGTTACTTTATTTTGCCAAATTAATTGATTTTTGATACAAAATTGAGCTGAACATGAAATTAAAATGAGATTTGAAAATGTGGCGACGGTAAATGTTCGTCCACCAAAATTTAAAAAAAACTTAAAATTTTTAAAAATCAGTATTTAAAAAATTAAAATTCCTTTATAGTACCTATATACGTACAGTATGATGCAAATTTAATTATCATTTTGCTAATACTGTTAGTATTATATATATTGTGACCTTTATTCTGACATTATATACGTTCTCTTCATAGAGCCTGATGATGGTGTGTTGACCGAAACATGTCGCAGCACTGATGTAACTTTCACCATTGAATTAACTATATACTGTGGGAAGACTTCGAGTTTAATTTGCTACTATCAAAAATTGTGTTTTAATTTATCTGAAACAAATGAGCAACACAAGCAAATAACAATTCCATGAATTTTCGCCGAACATCTGTTTTTGTCGTGCGGCCGGAAATGATACCATAAACTTAATTACTCGCTCCAGATTGTGGGACAAAGATATTTCGGTGCCAAATGGAAAGTTTTCGAGACAAACACACAAAGTTACATAAGAAACGTTCGTAAAGTATCCGGCGATAGTTGGAAAAATATAATCAAGATGTTTTTGTGGATGGCTTTCACACAACCACTTCCTAGTTAGATGGCTTTTTCAAGAAATAAAATAATAATGTTTGTACAGGGCAAAATAAAAGAAAAAACAGTATATTTTATCCAAAATGTTTCGTTACATTCATTACACATTACATGTGTTTTTGTAAAATCTTAGTAGAATCTATTTTTTTAAACAAAACCATTATAACTTTCGTTGTTTTATTTTCAATTTGATTTTAAATCATAATTAACAATTTTCATTTATAACTGAATAATTTACTTACTTCAAATGCCACTGTCTTGTACAGTATACAGTGTCCCAGAATAATCTGGGTCTTTTCAGAATTTTAAATTTACTCAAAACTTCTATAAATAATACATTCTTTGTTTTGCACTCAACAAAATTAGTAATATTCAAATTTGACATTGTGTCACATTAAAATTCTGATATTTTCTATATTATATTGTTTGTATTATACATAATAAAAGACTTTAACAAAATATACAATAATATTACAAATAAATACATTTATAATCTAAGGTTTACGATGAAGAATTTATTACATATGGTTCTTTCATGGTGTCGTCAAACGAAATATTCTTTTTCCATGACGTCGTTGGTAACTTTTCTATCAGTTTTGAAGCGTTATCTAAGACAACCATTGCAGCACTTGGCAAAAAGTCCAATATCTGGGAAAAATAATCTTCATGTTCACTGCCAATGTGTGCGATTATTAGTCTGCGACCTTTTCCTCGAGGAGCATTTAATTCTGTTGAATATCCCTCCAAAATTGCCTGACGGAAATTTGAAATCTCTTTATTTAAGTACAAAGAATGGACTTGTCTTCTAATGATATCTCTATTAAAGTTATCGACCATAATGGACTTTTTTCTTACGTTTTTTTTTGGTTCACTAACATTTCACAATAATTTTTTCTCTTTGAGAAAACGCACTTGTTTTAAATAAGCCCACTTGTACTAGAACCAAACTCGAACTTGACGCCATTGTCACTACCGAAAATGTTCTTGGAGTAAAGTAATAAAAATATAGATCGCAATATACACCACCAACACTAGGATATAAACAAATCGTTTAAGATTAAGATTTAATGACTTTTCTTGGCTGCCATCTTCAAACAAATGAACTATAAAGAAATACCCTCTGAAAATAATGTCTATGTACCAACTATAAATATAAAAGAACACACCAAAGTACATTGTTGGAGAATATCAATCATGTAGCAAAATATTGTAGTTGGTAAAGTAAAATATATGAAGTTGGATCATGCATCGAGGATGTACCTATAAAAACAACCATAAAAATTTCAATATCATCACAGTGTCAAATCCAGACATTCCTTCTTCGCTGTTTTTGCCCATAAAATTAAATTATTTCAAACACCATTCTATAGAAAGATGTAAAGCAAAGACCGTGCACGCCGTAAAGTCTGATACTTTTTGTTTTTTAAAACTAGAAATGGTGCCGCAGTAAATTGGATGACTTGTAACGAAAACGTGCCTAGAATTCAAAACAAATATATAATTCTATTTGGGTTTTTCAGTTTGATGCTGACGCAGTGAGACTGTTCTATTAATCACATACGATGTCAAATAAATGCATTATTTAAGCAACTTTATAATACATCATTTTTATAACTAATTAACGCAAAACTATGATTTTAACTAACTCTATTGACCAAAAAAAGTTAAAAATAATTAGTAAAGGTCTAATCAATTTCAGTTAGTTTCATTTATAAACAACTCTGGTGTTTTTAATAGTACACTTTTCAGTTCGTAATTCTTGTTGTTGTTTATCAAATTAAATTGTAGTTTTTTTTCTTCTCTATAATTACTATAAATCCTTAGATTAAACAATTTGAGCTCTTTTAAAGACAAAATTAAAAAGAACATATTTATAGTAGGGGAGCTCATGATGCTGCGATTTTCTCGACCGTCTATTAGGTTCAGAAGCTTAGGTGATAAAAAGAAAAAAATGTTATATAATGTACACCTTTTCTTAGATGGGGGGAGCGGCTATAGATTTTCAAAAATGTAACAAAACACTGTTGCATGGACATACTCGAGCAAGTCAGATATTGATATCACGTATGTCCTGCATATTTTTAAAAATGTACGTATATTAATCTGAGTGTTTCAATTATATGGAACTATTAAATTACATAAAAAGTCAAAACCGATTAGACCAGTAGTTTCGTATGTTAACACTCCTAATACTAAGGTAGCTAAAAAATTAAATACTATTCTAAATAATTATGTTTACACATATAAATATTCAGTACAAAATTCATTAGATTTGATAAATAAATTAAATAAATGTAATTTAAAAAATAATACTAAATTAGTATCATTTGATGTAACTAATATGTTCTCTAAAATACCTCCTAAAGAATGTATAGTTCTAGTTAAAAAGATATTAGATGAAAGACATATATATCCAGGAATAATATCAGATATAATTGACTTATTTAATGAATGCGTTAGTCAAAATTATTTTACTTTTGATAACAAAGTTTATATTCAAAATGAGGGTCTTCCAATGGGAAGTCCTATTTCTCCAATTTTAGCAAATATTTTTATGGATAACTTAGAAAACATAATCTTCAATTCTAGTTATAAAAACAATATTGTATTTTGGTATAGATATGTTGATGATGTGTTAGCAGGATTTGTAGGTAGCGAACGACAATTAGATATATTTTTTAATTATATTAATACCTTGCATCCTAAAATTAATTTTACTTTAGAAGTTGAAGAAAATAATTCAATTAATTTTCTAGATTTAAAAATTGAAAAAGTTAGCAATTTACTAAATTATTTAATATACAGAAAACCAACACAAACAGATGTAAACATACCATATAATTCAAATCATCCTATAACACATAAATTAGCAGCTTATAATTCTATGATACTTAGGGCAATTTCAATTGCTTTGATAAAGAAATTGATATCATAAAATAAATAGCTACATCTAATGGCTATCCAATACATTTGATAAATAAATTAATTATTAAGAAATAACAAAAAGTGTCGCTAGGACTAATACTTCCAAAACAAACTAAAGAAATTAAAAGCTATAAAAGTATTACATATTGTGGAAATATTTCCGATGCATTTTCAAAAATAATTTCTTCGGCAACATCATCATTAATATCATTTAAAACACAAAATAATGTTGGTACAAAATTGTTAAATGTAAAAACAAAATTACCTAAATTAAAAATATCTGGTGTTTACAAAATTAATTGTCCAAAGTGTAATGCTATATATATAGGTCAAACACAAAGAAATTTTAAAGTAATATTTAACGAACATTTAAGAGCATATAGATTAAAACAACCAGATAAGTCAAATTATGCGAAACACCTACTTAAACATCCAACCTCACTCTTACACACCAATTACATCCAAATACTACATATTTGTAATAAAAAACAAAATTTAGATTTCCTTGAAAAACTTGAAATAAAAAGACATCTAGATCCACAATTTAAAGTTGTTAATGAACAAATAAATCTGGGAAGTTCTCCACTTTTAAAGTGTTTGCTTTGATTGAGTCTTCATTTTATACATAGATAAGACGTAATTGTAACACAAATATATTAAGTTATTGTAAAGATCAGCATGATATAGTTTTTTCTTGGTTTTTCTATATCATTGCACAGTTATACTGATCTTAGAGGGAAATACATCCAGAATTATCCCTTAGGGCTAATAACATTTAGGCTTTAATATTGTTATGTCTTATTACTTCCATACTTGGTCTAGCCTTATAACTACCTAATAAACATCAGATACCTAGCTACAAACAAACAAATAGTAACTTAAATATGTCAATATGACGATGCTAGTTGTCTAGCGAAACGGCTGTCATTGAGTTTAAAAAAAGCAGAAATTTTTTTAAATAAATAGTGGAAGTTTTGTTAAAACGAAGAGTTTTTTATTATTCTTAGTATTATGACTTGTTTTAATAATTATTACACCTAAATATAACAAGTTTATTTAGATACATTCGGGGATAAGATTTTGCATAGTAAAACTGTTGCATATAAAATGAATTATATCAGCTTTTGATACCTGCAAAGATCGTACACTTCGAAATAGAATGGTAATATTGGCTTAGAGAATTTACTGCATACAATTCCGAAACCGCATACTTGGTTAAACAATAGAATAAATAGCTTAAATAGAAATTGGGTTATAAACTTGAAGTAAAATGAAATAAAAACCATAAACGAGATACAACGATACATATCTTAAGCTATACCGAGATCTGGAAGCAATAAGTTGTGTTTTTAAATAAAATACTATTAAATTATGTACGACGTAAAATTTAACTTACTGCTAAACCTTTCGGATTATCTGTATTGAGCGAGTTATATTAAATTGAGTATTCTTATTAATACGATATTATTTCAATAAAAAGGTGTACTTATCTGCTCTTTCTTAAATTTTATCCCTTTTTTTATAATAGTTTTCACAATAAATGGTATTGACTGAAGGATTTTAATAAAACCAATTAGACCCTTAAAATCCCTCCGAAATGATTTAAATAATGAGTTTGTTTTTATAAAAACGGCTGAGATTGAGGCAGTTAAGAAGAGCTCACCCTGGTGGAACAGCAACTTGGATTGATATAAAATGTAGATAAAGTAATTAATTTAATATTTAAGCTGCTCCCAATACCGTAAGTTTCCATTAGATGTTTTAATTATTTTAATTTTTGTACTTTTACATCTTTTTATTTTTTTGTTTAGTATTTACATTCATTAAAATGGTCGTCCAAGCGCTTTTCTGTAGATTATTTCTCCTGTTTCTTTTGTTTGTCATTTATTTTTATTTTTACTTTAGTTATTTTTTGTTTTGGTTAATATTGTAACAACAATAATAAAATCTGAAATCTGTGTATTTAAATATTGCTCCTTTTATCCTAACTCTACGTTTTCTTATAACTCCCAGTAGAAAATTTAACATAGTCGTTTATAAAAAATTATCTCGTGTAAATTTTCTTTTAAGGACGACCAGCGAAAGCCACATAATGGAAACAATGTTATTGGTATCGCAGAATTACGTTACACGGTGAATAATTATGAAGTACACAGGCTCAAAATGAAACAATGGAGTATATGTCAATCATTTGTCAAAATTGAAAAGCTTTTAAATACAGTGGAGAATCTACTGGATTAAGTTTTGCTGGTAGTTACACAAAATTTGGCGCAATTGTTTCTACCGCTAGATTCATTGCGCTTATTATTTTCTGCTATGTGAAATGTCCGAATATTTCATTTTTATATGCTTTCCAATTACTTTTTTTGACGCAATGCATATTAAACAAGAAAATTTTAAGCTAATTAAGGTAATATATTATAAATAAATTTTTATATACACTCATCAAAATAATTTAGGGGACAAAAATAAAATGTTAGATTACAAAAGGATGTTAAATATTGTATTTAAAATATTTTAAACCAAAGTTACAAACAGAAAAACATTTTTTCCTGGAAACATCGCAATGATTCTTAAGAATATTAAAATAATTCCATATTATGCCAAAACAAGCTCACAAAAAAAAATAGAAAAACTAATTTGCTAATCCTCAACTCCCAGAAAATTAGTCTTAAGGTACCACCTTCTACTATTCTATATTTGGGAAAACTCTTGATCAGATCGTCAATGTCTTACTACCATATTCTGTTTCACTCCAATGAAAGAACTTCCCACAGTTGCTGTTTTGTATTCAACGAAATATTTTATTGCAAAATGCATCGGTCCAATTTGTCCGATACATGCTCGATGAGGTTTAAATCTGGTGATTGTGCAGGCCATGGTCAAACCTCAATTTCATGATTATCAAGAAATATTCGCACGTCCTTGGCAGTACACAGACGCGCATTGTCTGCATTAATTAAAATTGGGGACTAGCTTTTTGTTCATAGAGTACCACAATAGGTTTGAGAATAAAATCGTGGTAGTCTGTTGCATTTAGGGACCGTTCCAGACAAAAAAGATTGGTTTTTCCACCAAGTATAATGCCACCCCATACCATTATAATGCCGTCTTGCTGTCTACGAACTTCCTGCATAAACAAACTAGAAGCCCAGTCACGCCTTATCTAAGTTCTTAAGTATTGTGTTCTCCAGCCAATAATTTCTTCTGTCTCATTCAAAAAATTTCGTTTTTTATGCGACTCATACTTAAAACCAATTTCTTTTAAGAGTTTCCATAACGTATTTCGTTCAAATTTGGGAATCGTATCTACTTCTGCTATAACAGTCATTACTTTGTCCAAGTCGGAATTTAAGTACAAATAATGGACTTCTCTTCTAATGATATCTCTATTAAAGTTATAAACCATGTTTTTTTGGTTCGCAAACATTTCCCTGTATTCTCTCACTTAAAAATCGATAGATACTTTGTTCACCAGCACCTGTCATATTGGAGCATCTAATCACCACATCACGAACATTTGCTGATGCATCTTGATATATTAGAGCATCATGAACATTTAAAACAATAGTTTTTTCTCTTGTACTGGAACAAAACTCGAACTTGACGCCATTTTCTAAGAACATTAAAATATGATGATTAAAATAAATACCGATACAAATAAGTAAGGGCACTACTGATTTAGGGTCTTGTTTACAACATTTTACGATTTAATGACTTCTCTTAGCCACCAACTCCAAACAAAAAAACTATAAAACAATAATATCCGCTGTTAAACTAAACCAGATAATAAAAAAAATTGGGAGTAGTAAACTCATAAGGATCTTTTATTGACTATAAACAAAACCCAAACCCAACATTTTCACCGTTTTCCTTTTGGAGATGTACGCGTAGGTTTGGATTTATATTATAATGTTGGGTTTTATTATGTTTTAGTTAAAACGTCTACTATTACAACGTATCTGTATACATTTCACTGTAAATGACACGTGAAATGGAACAACAAGAAAAGGGAGTGTTTGTTTATTGATTCTAGCTTTAAGAAAACTAACAATGCATAAATACAACGTTTACCATTTATACCACTATTTATACCATTTACTTTATAATAGACTGATAAACTTAAACTAGCAACAAATTTTAAATAACCTCAAGTCGGAAATATCTAGTGCTGCATTAAAAAGTATTTTAATTATATCTTTTAAATGGCTTCATTTAACAACAAAAATAATTGTGAGATTGAGGTAGAAAAATGGGATCTATTTAACTACCTGTTGTGACAATATTATCTAGGGTTTCTATAGTGTTTGGGTTAGTTAATACCTAATTAACATAAACATAAAAATTAACATTTAAAATTAACATAAAATAACACTAGTTATGATGATCCACTCTTGCTTGAGCTTTGAAGGATTTGCATTTATATTGAATTCACCGTGCTGCCAAACTCCAAATTCTACATAGGATGAAAACATAAAATCTTTAGGAAGAAAAGAAATAAAAATCTACAGATTAATAGAAGGAGCAGAAAGGCATACAACTAATGCAGAAATTAGAGAAAAGTATGAATACACGCCGTTGGCAGAAATTATAAAAAATAGCAGCGGTGAAAAGCAGTAAAAGCGGTAAAAAGCGGTAAAAAGCGGTAAAAGCGGTAAAACTCAAGCTTCAGCACACCAACACACAAGTATACCATTTAAAACGGAGATCTCCAGAGCAACCAAATTATTTTTTAGATGATCCAATTAAAATATCAAAAATGTAACGGTAAATCGCAACAAAGCGCGACCGCTATTGCGTAGAGGGGTAGAGCCCGTCAGTGTCCTACACATAACGGGGGGAAACTTCGGAAAGGTGCACCACCAGTATACCACCCATGATGGTGTTGAGTGAGGAAAAAGGAAAGTCTCATCAGGGTTTCACCCATGATGAGGGGAACTTAGGAAAAGGGGCACCACCAGTTTGCCACCCATGATGGTGTTGAGCGAGGAAAGGGATAACAGGTGAGCGGCGCATATAGAGAGAAAAATCTTACCAAGTTATATGAAAAAAATGTAACGGAATAATAACACAACTCGCGACCGCTATCGCGTAGAGGGCAGAGCCCGTCAGTGTACTACACGTAACGGGGGGAAACTTAGGAAAGGTGCACCACCAGTATACCATCCATGATGGTGTTGAGTGAGGAAAAAGGATAGTCTCATCAGGGTATCACCCATGATGAGGGGAAATTTAGGAAGGGTGCACCACCAGTATACCACCCATGATGGTGTTGAGCGAGGAAAAGGATAACAGGTAAGCGGCGCATATAGAGAAAAATCTTAACAAGTTGCTCTGGCAAGCATTAGTTAGATAGTTTGGTGTGCTTACCTTGATTCCGGTCGGTCTCGGAGTCCTCACTGGTTCACTAGTTTAGGCACTACTATCACTGTAACTGGTACTCCCTTAAAATTGCCAAAATCGTCTAATTTATACAATTTTTGATAGGTAAGGGACGAATTGCGGGGGGGACACAAAAATCCTACCGGTATGCCCTTCCACCTACTTAAAGTGGGGACAGGTGCTGCGTGATCATACGACTCAGCCAATTACAACTGCTGTTTCGGTTGGAACTTGTCGGAAAAAATAATTCTACTGAAAATCTGGTTTTCGCGCGAAAATGATTAACATCATGATTTTCCTCGTAATTTTCTGAGTCGATACTAAAAAGAATTATAAAAATCGGTCCATTAATAACGGAGATACATTAAAAATATTTTAAATTCTAAAATCATACGGTATCATCATTTCAGCAAGTGACTAATTAGCGAAGTCTTATCGGTGTTACAAAAACTTTTAAAAATATAAACAAATGAACGGTCGAAACTTAATAAATAATACCGTGCGGATTTGATGGAATATACGGAAAGGCACGAAATTTTAGTAACTTCGTTACAACCACTAATAGGAACATAGAAAAATAAACTTTGCTGTAAAGCTGTAAAAACAAAAAGAATCAAGATAATTGGGACACAGGCGAAATTAGTTCCAAAGGAAAATTACTAAGAGAGGAAATTAAGGAACAAAAACAAAAGAAATTTAAAACAATCAGGTGCAATTGCGGAGCTGGGAAAAAAATAAAAAGAAATTAAAGAAAAATTAGGAAGAAAGGGCTAAATTCAAATGAAATGAAATGATGTCAAACTTCAAACAAATGAACTATAATAATTTGCAAAATATTAACAAGCTTTTTATTTTTCATATTTTATTTATAAAAAATGTTTCCTTGTTGATTGACTTTACTTACATCACTTTATTATTGTCTTCTCTATCCTTTTAGATAGCATGATGATGGACTCTTGAGACCGAAACTAGCTGCAACCTTTCTAATCTCTTATGAAAGATTGTAGAAACGACAGAATATTTTTTTCAAGTATCTAATTATAAAGAATTGTTGGTTCGTTGGCATAACCGACAAAAATAAATATTTTTTAGATTTTAAGCAGAAATTTCAAAAGCCGTGTTTATAAAAAAAATAAACCTCATCCAATAACATAAATTTCCCGAGTCGATTTGGTTCACTAATAAGATTCTTTTGAGGTTAACAAAGCATTTTTGAGACCACCAGAGGGGTTGTTACGAGTACAAGAACGAAATTTTTACAAATATAAACATGGAAATTTGATAAACAGCGGATGCTGAAGCCAGTCCTAATTTTAATTGGTTTTTTCAATTACAAAAAAAAGTAAAAAATGGGAAAATAATGAATTTATGAAAGGAATAAGTATGTCCTTTTTTTTAATACTTATGAAGTAAGTTTGTAATGAAATTAGAGTGAATTATGTTATTTCGCTAGTAGAAAGTTAACCAAGGTTAGGTTAGGCTATATTAGCTAAATTAGCTACAGTGTAACATACCAGCTGTAGGCTCATGCCTATACTTAAAAAGAAAATAGCAGGACCAGGTAGAAAATGAAGAGAAAAACCAGTAGTCGAACTCCTTGTAGTGTAGTAGAGGTGTGGTAGTTTGAGTACGATTAGCAAATAGAGAAGCAAAATAGAGAAGTATTCCTAAGCGAATAACGAGTAGATGAGAACGGGAAGTATCTAGTTATATCTGGGACACTCTGGGTTCAGTTATGAATGTATGAATGAGTTAGGGGTGATGATTACACTGCGACCCATAGGATCTATTGTGTCCCCCCTTACTTGCCATGTTCTGATGTTTTCACAGATTTATAGCGGCTCTTCGAGTCCTATTTTCCTGAGGTAGTTTAGGACATCGTCGGGCTTCAAATCAGGTAGATCCCCTTCCTCTATTTCATGTGCTCCTAGGTATCTAGCCCTAGAATTTTGCAAGGCAGGACATTCTGAGAGTATATGTATTGAGGTCTCATCCTCTTCCTCACAGAATCTGCACTTTGCTTCATCTGCTAACCCTAGTTTCTTCATGTGGCTTCTTAACCGGCAATGCCCGGTTAATATTCCCGTTAAAATACGGAGCCTTTTTTTACTAAGGTTGAGGCAGCTAAGAGATCTCTTCTGGTCATAGTTTCCCAGTAGTATCTTAGATTGCCTCAGTCCTTCCAGCTGATTCCAGTACTCGGATTTTTCTTTCTCCATTTCCTCCCTTAGTTTTCCTAAGATTACTCTACTGCTGATCCCACAAGATGGTTCTGGTCCCAAATGTGGGGTTTCAGCTCCTTTTTTTGCCAGCTTATCTGCTGTTTCATTCCCCTCTATTCCTATGTGTCCCGGGACCCATAGGAGGGCGACAGTGTTCTTCTGGCCTAGTTCATTTAGTTTGCCTAGGCATTCCCAAACCATCTTCGAACTGATTATATTTGAACTCAGCGCTTTGATGGCTGCTTGACTATCCGACATAATCACAATCTCTTGTCTGCAATAGTTTCTTCCAATATTGAATTCCACACATCTTTCGATGGCGCGGACTTCTGCTTGAAAGATGCTCGGGTATGTGCCCAAGCTTTCTGAGTATTTGGCTCTCGGTCCAAAAACTCCTATCCCAGTTCCCTCGTCTAGCTTGGAACCGTCCGTATACCACTTTATGGTATTCTGGTTTAAATTCTGTATGGTGTCTTCATCCCATTCAGATTTATTACTCAACTTTGTGATGAATTTTCTCACAAAGTTGAATTTCTTTGGCATATCATCTTGGGGCATTTCCCAAGTTTGATCAAAGTGAAGTGATCGAGGTTTTTCCCTGATAATTCCTTCTTTGATCATTCTATATAGGTATTGTTTTCTTCCTTACACTTTCTAGCAGAATGTGCAGTGGGGTCAAGTTTAAAATCACCTCCATTGCAGCAGTGGGGCAAGTTCCCATTGCTCCAGTGATACATGAACAGGCTAGTCTCTGAATTTTCGAGAGGTTTTTCCTCGTCGTATTCAGATTAGCCCTTACGCCCCAAGCCACTGCCCCATATGTGATTAATGGTCTCACTATTGCTGTGTACATCCATTGCAGGATACGTGGGTTACATCCCCAGTTCTTCCCTGCAATGTTTCACACACCATGAGGGCCTTGATTGCTTTGTGTATTACTTCGTCTTCGTGTTTGTTCCAGAGTAACCTGCTATCTAGGATTAGCCCTAGATATTTTACCTCTGTTTTCCACTCGACGATGTTCTCCCCTATTTTTATGATTTTTAGATTAGGTTTCTTTTTCCTTGTAAAGGCTACTAGTGTGGTTTTGGTGGGGTTGATGCTGAGTCCCACCAAGTCACACCATTGTTCCGCAATGTTCAATCCTCTTTGAACAATATCACAGAGGACGTTTTCATACTTCCCTTTTGCCAGGATAACCATGTCGTCGGAATACCCTTGACAATTGACAGAGCAGACTGTCCACAGTGAGACTCCACATAAGCGGGGATGCAACTCCCCCCTGTGGACAGCCTCTGGTCACATTAATGGAGATAGTGTCTTGTCCTGCCTCCATTTCTGCGATTCTTGTAGATAGCAGTTGCGACATCCAACTGGAAGTCGTTCTATCTACTCCTTTCTCAATCAATGCTCTTTTGACTGCCTCATGTGGCGTATTGTCAAAGGCCCCTTCTATGTCTAGAAAGGGTTCAGTTAAGGGACTGGCTTTTACTTCACGAGAAAGAGGTCACAATAAAGAGTGCTGTTTAGAAGACAGGTCCATAATAAATATAATTTGTGAATACTAAAACAAAAAAATTCGATAAAATTTATTTTAGAAACCCATCTTGTTACTCCAAGATCCGGCTGCAAAATTAATACGTCCATTATGTGGTTAATCAAACACTATTTTTTCCAAATATTTATGATTCGAGGAATAACGGAGTACCTAACAAAAAGTGCACACAAATCATCATCGAGCTTATGCTGTCCACTTTTGAACAAAAGCCTCTCTCAATGTTTGCCACGCATTCCGATCTTATGTAGTTTGGATCCAGTTTCCTGTAACCCGTTTAATGTTATCTGTCTGCATCTACTTCTAAAGGCTTCGGATCTTAGTCGCCATTCTATAATCTTTTTCGTCCATCTGCCATTTTTAATTCTGGTCACATGGCCTGCCCCTTCCATTTTTCTTTGCATCACTTGTATTTTGTCACTACTTTTTTTATAAAGTTGATAAAGAAAATCGAGAATTATGAAAAAATATTGATAAAATCATGATTCAGAATGACGTTTTCTCTGTTTTTTTGCAAATTTGAGAATTTTAAAGATAAATTATTCAACAATTTACATAGTTTATTGTAAAGAAGACATTTCGAAGATTAAAATGATCACTTATAGACCTTCAAAATACAAAAAACACATCTTCGTGGAACATAAGGGTGGTTTTTTCAAAAAATGTACAAAACTCAGAAAATATTTGTCGTCTGAACTGCATCCTTATTAAAGATGCATAACTGTTACACATTTTTATGCAAATTTAATTATTTTTAAGCAAGAAAATAAGTCCATCTTACAAAGAATAATACAAAGCTCTTATTTTAACTCAACTTTTAAGTTTAATTGAACAAATTAGGTTTAAAATTACAATTACAGCTGTTTCGCTATATAACTAGCATCGTCAGATTGACATATTGAAGTTACCTACATTTTGTTTGCTTGTAGCTAGGTACCTTTTGTGTGGAACAATTTTACCTAAGAGGTTACGTTTTACGTTTGGTTATAAATAGCAGAAAACCGTTTTCAACCCTTAAATTGCATTTCCTTTTCACCATTTTGAATTCTGTAAAGTTGGAACCTCACCAACATTTTCCACCTGGTGCTTTTTATTTTATTTTTTAGCGTTTGAAATTTGTTTTGGCACCAGCCTATTACTGAATATTCGCTGTATATTTTGCCAGATATTATATTCATAAAGTATAATAAAAGTAAGTTATAAACATTTAAGAGGGGGATTAACCTTGTAAATATCAGTATTTGAAATGCCGTCGTAGTCCACCACTTTTAAAATTTATTTTTAACTTTAGGATGACGAAAAAAATATGTAATGTAGGTAAAAGCCCAATCTGTTTTCCTATGGAGAGATTTTTTTTAATTTTATCAAGTTTTTTCTAAAAAAATTGGTGAAATGTCGGTTTTTTACCCATTTTTCTCAATTTTTTTTTTAAGAAAACCTAAATAAAATTTTTAAAAACTCTCTCCATAGGAACAAATATTGGACTTTTACCTACATAATTTTTTCGTGAGCCTAAAATCAAAAATAAGCTTTAAAAATGGGGGACTACGAACTCTTTGCAATCCAATATTTTGCTTTTATAAAGTGGCTCCGCCGATTGGAAAGTAAGGGAACTAATATTTTATAAAGATAATATAATTTTTGTCTTTATTTCTACATATCTTTGGTACCTTCATAAGTAGGTAATTTTTGTGTTATATTTATATAAAATATTTGTATCACTACGCATATTTACTCAAAATTGTTAATACATTTTATAATATAATTTAAGTAAGTGATTAATTTTTTTTATAAATTATTATAATTATTGTGAAGACTATATGTCTATTTTATATATTTACCTACTTTTTACTTATTAATAAATACTGATATGTTGCTATGAGATGGTTGTTGATAATAATTTTGAAGTTTTGTAAAATATACCTAATAAAACGTATTGCATATTGAATTTATCTTTTCTAATTTTCTAAACTACAAAAGTTAATAATTATAGAGTTTTGTTATAGTTTCACTGGTTCAATTAAACTTGGCGGCAAAACATTGGTGTCGAAGTTGAGGCGATTTACCAGGTAAAAAGGTTTTAAAAATTTCATTTTAATTTATTTACGGTTCGCTGTGCAAACTATAAGTACCTAAATCACAAAGGAACAAAGTGTAGAACCGTTAGTGAGAAAATTAACTTAAAGAACAACTTGTTCGTTGAATGCAGAAAGGTTTATAGTGTGCAGTCGAATGTAATCCCAAGTGACTGCGCCATGTCAACAACGCGAACGGTCGTAATTATCAAAAGCCATTGACATCGTTGAAAGTACTCCCTTTAAATAATCTTTCTACTTTGATAAGGAAATTGTTTAATTTAATTTTGAAGAAGGTTTTATTAAATATACACTATATACAAAATTAAAAATATTATAACAAACTGAACTTCGTCAAACACATCTTGGAAATCAGTATTCTTGTGGTAATAATATATACTTTCAGTCTCTATATTTTTATGTTAGTTTTCTTCCTTTTTAAACAATTATCCTTAGGTATATTTTACGCCCAAACTTAAGCAGTTTTTTTGAGCAACCACAATATTTATTGCATAAAGTTTCACAGTTTATACTAATAATTTTGAGTCTTCCTTGTTTCTAATGTGATTCGTATTAAAACAATATTTGAAATAATGCAATAAATTTAGAAATTTACCACTTTACCATTACAATTTTTTAACTGTCTTTCGACAACCAATCTTCTTTGGAGACTGAAGGTAAACTAAAACTATCAAAACTACGGGTCCGTCAAGAGATCTCAAAAAGATCCACAGAATGGCCTACAGTGATCCAGTACAGTGGCAAAACCATAGTGGAAAACTGGAAAAACTGGGGAAAATCACAAGGAATAACAAAACTAAAAATAAATAGCATCGGCTGACGATAATGCTCAACTCAAAGAATACGAAAAAGTCCTTAGAATGAAATAAAGAAAAGCTTGGAGATCTTACTGTCCAGAAAAAGAAGAAAAACTAATATTCCAAAGGATTAAAGAGTAGTTAGAGTATTATTTCTAATTAAACCTGGTAGAATGGACTACTCTGTCCCCAAATCATACCGACCAATTAGTCTTACATTTTTCATGCAAAACAAAGAGAGAAAAAGAGAAAAAGTGATTGCAAAGCATCCACTTTTTCCCAATGAACATTGATACAGCCATCAACCTTGTGGTGAGATGTATAGAGAGCTCGTTGGATATAAAAGACTCCGCCTTGAGGGTATTCATAGACACAGAAGGCGCGTTTGATAGAACTACTTTCCCTAGCTAACAAGGATGTTTACGGTCTACTAAATGGACAGGAAAAAATACTCTCTAATAAAGAAATTGAAATAAGTGTGAATGATGTAAGGGTGAAAGGTAAGGTAGTAAAAGATTGTTCACAGGGAGATTTACTATCAACTCTACTATGGAACATTGTGTACAGCTTTATTAGATCCTTAAACCTTTGCATAAATGTTTTTGTACTATTTATAAGTTTGCTAGAGAACATTTCTGTGTACGACGTAGTATCAGTAAACCATTGCTGTCAATACTTATTCTACTTTTGGCAATCAAAAATTGTAACTGATATATTACACTACTAGCATAACCTCTAGTTTGGACGCGTTTGATAGAACTACTTTCCCTAGCTAACAAGGATGTTTACGGTCTACTAAATGGACAGGAAAAAATACTCTCTAATAAAGAAATTGAAATAAGTGTAAATTATGTAAGGGTGAAAGGTAAGGTAGTAAAAGATTGTTCACAGGGAGATTTACTATCAACTCTACTATGGAACATTGTGTACAGCTTTATTAGATCCTTAAACCTTTGCATAAATGTTTTTGTGCTATTTATAAGTTTGCTAGAGAACATTTCTGTCTACGACGTAGTATGAGTAAACCATTGCTGTCAATACTCATTCTACTTTTGGCAATCAAAAATTGTAACTGATATATTACACTACTAGCATAACCTCTAGTTTGGACGCGTTTGATAGAACTACTTTCCCTAGCTAACAAGGATGTTTACGGTCTACTAAATGGACAGGAAAAAATACTCTCTAATAAAGAAATTGAAATAAGTGTAAATTATGTAAGGGTGAAAGGCAAGGTAGTAAAAGATTGTTCACAGGGAGATTTACTATCAACTCTACTATGGAACATTGTGTACAGCTTTATTAGATCCTTAAACCTTTGCATAAATGTTTTTGTACTATTTTTAAGTTTGCTAGAGAACATTTCTGTCTACGACGTAGTATCAGTAAATCATTGCTGTCAATACTTATTCTACTTTTGGCAATCAAA
Organism: Ophraella communa; assembly: GCA_035357415.1. Classification (NCBI taxonomy): domain Eukaryota; kingdom Metazoa; phylum Arthropoda; class Insecta; order Coleoptera; family Chrysomelidae; genus Ophraella; species Ophraella communa. Next base: position 45,113,042 of record CM068985.1, on the reverse strand, counting down.
AATTGTAACTGATATATTACACTACTAGCATAACCTCTAGTTTGGACGCGTTTGATAGAACTACTTTCCCTAGCTAACAAGGATGTTTACGGTTTACTAAATGGACAGGAAAAAATACTCTCTAATAAAGAAATTGAAATAAGTGTAAATTATGTAAGGGTGAAAGGTAAGGTAGTAAAAGATTGTTCACAGGGAGATTTACTATCAACTCTACTATGGAACATTGTGTACAGCTTTATTAGATCCTTAAACCTTTGCATAAATGTTTTTGTGCTATTTATAAGTTTGCTAGAGAACATTTCTGTCTACGACGTAGTATGAGTAAACCATTGCTGTCAATACTCATTCTACTTTTGGCAATCAAAAATTGTAACTGATATATTACACTACTAGCATAACCTCTAGTTTGGACGCGTTTGATAGAACTACTTTCCCTAGCTAACAAGGATGTTTACGGTCTACTAAATGGACAGGAAAAAATACTCTCTAATAAAGAAATTGAAATAAGTGTAAATTATGTAAGGGTGAAAGGCAAGGTAGTAAAAGATTGTTCACAGGGAGATTTACTATCAACTCTACTATGGAACATTGTGTACAGCTTTATTAGATCCTTAAACCTTTGCATAAATGTTTTTGTACTATTTTTAAGTTTGCTAGAGAACATTTCTGTCTACGACGTAGTATCAGTAAATCATTGCTGTCAATACTTATTCTACTTTTGGCAATCAAAAATTGTAACTGATATATTACACTACTAGCATAACCTCTAGTTTGGACGCGTTTGATAGAACTACTTTCCCTAGCTAACAAGGATGTTTACGGTCTACTAAATGGACAGGAAAAAATACTCTCTAATAAAGAAATTGAAATAAGTGTAAATTATGTAAGGGTGAAAGGTAAGGTAGTAAAAGATTGTTCACAGGGAGATTTACTATCAACTCTACTATGGAACATTGTGTACAGCTTTATTAGATCCTTAAACCTTTGCATAAATGTTTTTGTGCTATTTATAAGTTTGCTAGAGAACATTTCTGTCTACGACGTAGTATGAGTAAACCATTGCTGTCAATACTCATTCTACTTTTGGCAATCAAAAATTGTAACTGATATATTACACTACTAGCATAACCTCTAGTTTGGACGCGTTTGATAGAACTACTTTCCCTAGCTAACAAGGATGTTTACGGTCTACTAAATGGACAGGAAAAAATACTCTCTAATAAAGAAATTGAAATAAGTGTAAATTATGTAAGGGTGAAAGGCAAGGTAGTAAAAGATTGTTCACAGGGAGATTTACTATCAACTCTACTATGGAACATTGTGTACAGCTTTATTAGATCCTTAAACCTTTGCATAAATGTTTTTGTACTATTTTTAAGTTTGCTAGAGAACATTTCTGTCTACGACGTAGTATCAGTAAATCATTGCTGTCAATACTTATTCTACTTTTGGCAATCAAAAATTGTAACTGATATATTACACTACTAGCATAACCTCTAGTTTGGACGCGTTTGATAGAACTACTTTCCCTAGCTAACAAGGATGTTTACGGTTTACTAAATGGACAGGAAAAAATACTCTCTAATAAAGAAATTGAAATAAGTGTAAATTATGTAAGGGTGAAAGGTAAGGTAGTAAAAGATTGTTCACAGAGAGATTTACTATCAACTCTACTATGGAACATTGTGTACAGCTTTATTAGATCCTTAAACCTTTGCATAAATGTTTTTGTACTATTTTTAAGTTTGCTAGAGAACATTTCTGTCTACGACGTAGTATCAGTAAACCATTGCTGTCAATACTTATTCTACTTTTGGCAATCAAAAATTGTAACTGATATATTACACTACTAGCATAACCTCTAGTTTGGACGCGTTTGATAGAACTACTTTCCCTAGCTAACAAGGATGTTTACGGTTTACTAAATGGACAGGAAAAAATACTCTCTAATAAAGAAATTGAAATAAGTGTAAATTATGTAAGGGTGAAAGGTAAGGTAGTAAAAGATTGTTCACAGAGAGATTTACTATCAACTCTACTATGGAACATTGTGTACAGCTTTATTAGATCCTTAAACCTTTGCATAAATGTTTTTGTACTATTTATAAGTTTGCTAGAGAACATTTCTGTCTACGACGTAGTATCAGTAAACCATTGCTGTCAATACTTATTCTACTTTTGGCAATCAAAAATTGTAACTGATATATTACACTACTAGCATAACCTCTAGTTTGGACGCGTTTGATAGAACTACTTTCCCTAGCTAACAAGGATGTTTACGGTCTACTAAATGGACAGGAAAAAATACTCTCTAATAAATAAATTGAAATAAGTGTAAATTATGTAAGGGTAAAAGGTAAGGTAGTAAAAGATTGTTCACAGGGAGATTTACTATCAACTCTACCATGGAACATTGTGTACAGCTTTATTAGATCCTTAAAGCTTTGCATAAATGTTTTTGTACTATTTTTAAGTTTGCTAGAGAACATTTCTGTCTACGACGTAGTATCAGTAAACCATTGCTGTCAATACTTATTCTACTTTTGGCAATCAAAAATTGTAACTGATATATTACACTACTAGCATAACCTCTAGTTTGGACGCGTTTGATAGAACTACTTTCCCTAGCTAACAAGGATGTTTACGGTCTACTAAATGGACAGGAAAAAATACTCTCTAATAAATAAATTGAAATAAGTGTAAATTATGTAAGGGTAAAAGGTAAGGTAGTAAAAGATTGTTCACATGGAGATTTACTATCAACTCTACTATGGAACATTGTGTACAGCTTTATTAGATCCTTAAAGCTTTGCATAAATGTTTTTGTACTATTTTTAAGTTTGCTAGAGAACATTTCTGTCTACGACGTAGTATCAGTAAACCATTGCTGTCAATACTTATTCTACTTTTGGCAATCAAAAATTGTAACTGATATATTATACTACTAGCATAACCTCTAGTTTGGACGCGTTTGATAGAACTACTTTCCCTAGCTAACAAGGATGTTTACAGTCTACTAAATGGACAGGAAAAAATACTCTCTAATAAAGAAATTGAAATAAGTGTGAATGATGTAAGGGTGAAAGGTAAGGTAGTAAAAGATTGTTCACATGGAGATTTACTATCAACTCTACTATGGAACATTGTGTACAGCTTTATTAGATCCTTAAAGCTTTGCATAAATGTTTTTGTACTATTTTTAAGTTTGCTAGAGAACATTTCTGTCTACGACGTAGTATCAGTAAACCATTGCCGTCAATACTTATTCTACTTTTGGCAATCAAAAATTGTAACTGATATATTATACTACTAGCATAACCTCTAGTTTGGACGCGTTTGATAGAACTACTTTCCCTAGCTAACAAGGATGTTTACAGTCTACTAAATGGACAGGAAAAAATACTCTCTAATAAAGAAATTGAAATAAGTGTGAATGATGTAAGGGTGAAAGGTAAGGTAGTAAAAGATTGTTCACATGGAGATTTACTATCAACTCTACTATGGAACATTGTGTACAGCTTTATTAGATCCTTAAACCTTTGCATAAATGTTTTTGTACTATTTATAAGTTTGCTAGAGAACATTTCTGTCTACGACGTAGTATCAGTAAACCATTGCTGTCAATACTTATTCTACTTTTGGCAATCAAAAATTGTAACTGATATATTATACTACCAGGATAACCTCTAGTTTGGACGCGTTTGATAGAACTACTTTCCCTAGCTAACAAGGATGTTTACGGTCTACTAAATGGACAGGAAAAAATACTCTCTAATAAAGAAATTGAAATAAGTGTGAATGATGTAAGGGTAAAAGGCAAGGTAGTAAAAGATTGTTCACAGGGAGATTTACTATCAACTTTACTATGGAACATTGTGTAGAGCTTTATTAGATCCTTAAACCTTTGCATAAATGTTTTTGTACTATTTATAAGTTTGCTAGAGAACATTTCTGTCTACGACGTAGTATCAATAAACCATTGCTGTCAATACTTATTCTACTTTTGGCAATCAAAAATTGTAACTGATATATTACACTACCAGGATAACCTCTAGTTTGGACGCGTTTGATAGAACTACTTTCCCTAGCTAACAAGGATGTTTACGGTCTACTAAATGGACAGGAAAAAATACTCTCTAATAAAGAAATTGAAATAAGTGTGAATGATGTAAGGGTAAAAGGCAAGGTAGTAAAAGATTGTTCACAGGGAGATTTACTATCAACTTTACTATGGAACATTGTGTACAGCTTTATTAGATCCTTAAACCTTTGCATAAATGTTTTTGTACTATTTATAAGTTTGCTAGAGAACATTTCTGTCTACGACGTAGTATCAATAAACCATTGCTGTCAATACTTATTCTACTTTTGGCAATTAAAAATTGTAACTGATGTTACGGGTTCATATTGATTTGATCATAAAAGATATTGTTGATTAAAAGCAACTGATGTTTAGAGTTTTAGAGTTTAAATTTAGTATAATTTTATTTATCCCATGAATTCATCTTTAATACTTACTTAACCCTTAGGGACAAAAATAAGGTGTATACCCTGGTCCAGAACCATTTAATAAATAAATTCACTGAAGAGTAACATTACTAAAACCAAATAAAATAATATACAAATAACATAAACACTTATTCTCAGTAAATTAAAAATTTCAATTTAAAAATAAATAAAACACACTATTGTTTACAAAGTTAATTACAGGTTAGTCCATCAATTGTCTACATTGACAGTGTCAATTAATTAAACATACCTTCACAAGTTGAAGTTGGTGTACCAACCCATAAGCATAATTGATTGCAAAATCAACACTAGTCAGCATGATCAACTTACAGCAAATTCTACGATTAAAGTAGTTTTTAGGTATTAACAAAAAAAGTTCTTTTTGATTTTTCCATGTGCATGGAAGCAAATAGAATATCGTTTCTACGGATTTAAAAGGAGTTTTTCCAAATATATTTTAAAATTTTGTAGTGATAGACTCACTTTAACTCCCTGAAGGGGATTAATAATTAAAATATTGAAGAAACTCCAAATTAAAAATTATAAAAACTTCGAGGTCACCCAACACTAAAGACCTCTTCTTTACCACCCAATTTTATTTGTGTGAGGCAGCCAATCTGCAACCCGGTGGTGCATGGTTCCATGGTTCCAGTTGTGCTGCCATAGAGGACCTTGCCTTCAAGCCGTTTAATTAAGTACACTTCTGGTAGTGTCTGAAAAGGAACTCATCTAACATACAACAGCTAAGCATTATGTTTAAGTTTATTTATTGCTAGTTTTCTTACAATATAAGAGATGCTTCTCTAGAGTAATTACAAGTAATTCACTTGGGTGTTCTACAATTCACTTATTTACCACTGGCATCAACAAATCAAGTATTTCACTGTTTTCATGTAGTTTCGCCACTTGCGGATCACCTAAAACAAAATCATTAAGTTATATTTAAGTTAAATATTTATTAATAACTTTATTCAATCAACACCATTATTAAGTACTTACCTGACATTAATATATGTAAACGCAAAGTATACTCTGCGGAATATAGTTTCAAACTGGGATAACTTGTAACCATCATATTTTTAATATTCTCTTACTAGTTTAGTATTTTATATAAACGTGATTATCAAATATATAATAGGTCTGTTCCAACCAAGCAGAGAACCGTTCTAAAACAGTAATTTTTGTGCGCAGTGGTGTAGTGAGTTGCGCAGTGCACTAATTTGTTCTCGTGAGTGGTAATATTACCGCTCTAGAACGGTTCTTTGCTTGGTTGGAACAAACCTAATATAAATTCTTCTATCTCGCGGTAAGACAGTTGACAATTGGCCTCTATTGTGACAGCTACACTAGCTAGGTCGTGGCCTCCGATTACACACCACCATTTGTAGATCACTCTTTTTGTAAATTGAAAGTTAAATAATAATTTTGTACAAGTAGCAAACAAATCTTGTTGTATGAAAGAACCACTTCCGAACCTAACCCCTGAAGATTTTGATTAAGTAATTTTGACCATTTTTATTTTGAATTTCCGAAACTACCTCACTTCCCATTTTACCCCTTTTTCTTTCTATAAGCGACTGGCACCTTTGGAGGGTAGGGAAGAAAAGGGGTTAACACTGATATATTATACTACTAGGATAACCTCTAGTTTGGACGGATAGTCGCTGACTAATAATCCCCTATTTAAATTAATATAAAATTTTATTTTGTTTGAATTCTTTAAAATCGGTACATAAACTTAATAATACCCTTAGCTAATTTCTGACACAAACAGCGTGTACCTACTCGTATGTAGCTATATCTATATATCTATATATTATTATGATTTTATTAATTTATTTGTTGTTGGGTTCTTATGTTTTCTTTTTTTTGTTTTATTATTTTAATTTTTTCTGATGATTGAATGTTATTTTAGTAAATTCAAGTTAATTTTGACATGATATTATTAGTGGTTTGTTTTTATTTGGTTTGACGTAATTGTTGAAGTTTTTTACTACAATAATAATGTTTTTTTTTAGCCCCTTAAATAATATGTTGTATAATGATGACTAGCTCAAATAAAATTAAATGTTTCTACGCTCGTTTGTTTAACTTGAAAATAAATACTATCGTTAATCGAAAAATTGTATCTCAGGTCGTACAGGTTTCACCACAGATTTACGCTCAAACAAATTATAAATTTTCTATCAAAATGAAATTCAAAAATCTTTACAATAAAGTAGTATAAATGTTCTCTAGCGACTAATAATTATTATCGCTTTAAAACAGTTTATACGCACACTTAATACAAATTAAATAACGGTACCTTTTTTGAACTTTGTCTCTCGAGTGTTCGCCATTCACATGTAGGTGTCGCTGGAACTGGTGGTCTATCTTCTCTACTGGTGAGCACGTGGGATGTAGAACTTCCAATGGTTTAATTAAAGACAGAAACTCTTACGATGTAGAATTTATTATTGTTTACTTGTGGATTTTTTTTTATACAATTTACTGGTTGATAAGACTCCCTTTTTACAAGTGGTGTGTTACAAAGTTTTATACTAGGATTATTTCTGATATAAGGTAAGTCAAGCTTCTTATATTAATTTGATACTAACTTTTGTATCATTAAAATTACATTTGGAACTATTATATTATAAAATGATTCTGCTTGATTCAACAAACTTATTTTCTATTCAAAGTCGAAGGATGCTTATAAAGTTAATAAAATTTATGACTAATCAAAGTCTTTTTTAAAAATGTAAATTACGAGTTGAATATTTTTATAACTGTTGTTGAATGTTTTGAAAATGAGTCTTGAATCTTTTTTTAAAATTAAACTTGAGTATTGAGTCGTGAAAGTTTTTTAAAATTAAATCTTAAATTTTTGTTGAAAAATTTTTTAAACGAAGCTTTAATGTTTGTATAAAGGGTCTTGACTCTCTTAAAATTAGGCTTGAATCTCCTTTTATTCTTTCTGACTGGTTCTTTTACGTAAAGACTGAGATCCCTCTCTCATTATTCTCTGACCAATAAAAATGCTTCATTTAAAAACTCCACGAGAACCAATCAGAAGGAACTATTTCTTAATTTGCTTATTTCTAACTAACTACTTATATTTTACAAACAATTTTTTTACATAATATATACAATAATCATTTTTAATGTTCAATATTTTTTTTATAATTTATTATGGTCGGAAAAGCTCTCAAATTATATTATCACTGAGGCTTGAAGTCATAAATTCGACCGATATACTTCCGAGTAACTCATACGTCACAACGTGCACCTGCTATTCTAAGCTCTTGGAGTTCGAGGAATTTAAACATTTCAAACACGCGATGGTGTGTACACGCACTCGTAGTTCTGATAATTTGACGTCACACAGGCACAGGTGCACTTCTAAAGTTTTGGAGTTCATGGAAACTTTTTAACTTTTCAAACACGCGATGTTAGCAGTCGTAGTTCTGATAATTTTACGTCACACATATGCACAAGTGTTATTCGTAGAAGAACTTTTTATACACTTTTGTAGATCTTTGAAAATCCTTTTATATATTTAACAGAAAGATATTTTACAAAAATTTATAATTTGTTCGTTTGTTTTATTTTACATTTAGAATTATATTTTCATTATTATTTATTTTTTTAATGGTGGTTTTGATTATTTTTATGTAATGTGATTACTTTTTTATTATTTATTTTGCTTTTAATTGACTTAATAACGATTTTGTTTTTGATTTAATCATCATAATACACATTCTTATTGAAATTAATATTTTCTTTAATGAATAAATTTTTTATGATAATAAAACTTCGTCTCAATATATTATGTTCAAAAGGGTACATGGAAAGTTCTAAACATTATCCAACAATTCCTCGGGGATTCTACAATTACAAAACAATTAGACCGCATATGTATTCCAATACAGCAATATCGATGCTGGCAATGAGAATTACAAGATTGGATTATACTTCGTTATCATATTAATCTTGTTAGTCTTTACTGTTGCATTAATAAACAAGATGCTTAATCCAAACCTTAGTTAACTAATTGTGTCAGGCTGGCTATTTTAAATTTACTGTTTGCAAATTTTAAATTTAATGTTATTGGGGTTTTGTTTTTATAGCTGATATTATTTACATCTTTAATCTACAGATTTGGAGGTAATTGAGCCTGGAATAAAATACAATTAGTCAAAGGTAGGTAATACCCCAATTCTTTAAAATTTTATCGATAAATTTTTATGTTCGAAGAATAGTTATCCGTTGTACAAGATCACTTTATCTTCAAAAGAGAGTTTTTTTGCGTCGAGACCTAAGTTACTTACAGTATCGTTAATTATTTCCTAATGTTACTTTGGTATACTCTCAAAAAAGGTTTGGTATAATAAATTTTAACAATGTCAATTCTTATGCCTAAGCTTGTACACCTTTCCTTCATTATAAGATCATTTACGTATGTAATGAAGTTGACGGAATGTTTGGGCGGTCCATCGTTACAGGTTTAATGTTATCTGGTTGTTGCATATTTGGTTTCGACTTGAATTTATTAAGTGGCACCTCGTGTCATGATGGAACGTGGAGAGAATACCGATGCCAAATATCTGTATTAACGTCCTCAGTATATTACGTCGCAATCACAACAAACAATTCCACTCTAACCTCATTACGATGTAAATGCATTGATTGAATTTCTGTTGGCCAACGTCTAATAATCCATATTGTTTAGATATTTTCTTGCTACCAAATATTTTACGCAAGATATTCATTCACATTTTTGCTTACCAAACCACGTCTGTATATATATTTTCAGTAAAATCTTTGAATGTTCTGCCATTCTAAACATCTACCATCTACGTGCAATGATTTTAAACTGTAATTGCTAGCAAACGGATGGCGCAAAAAATTTAGAAAAAAAAACGGAAAGTTTCAGTTTATACTGAAATGGACCACCAAGGGAATTAAAGAAAACTCTTTTGGGCGAACCGTAATAAAAAACTTCTGGATAAAAAATACGTCCAAGGGATTCGACATATTCGAAGAAGGTAATGATTTGAATTGTACGTTGTCATCAAGTAAAAACAGAAACTTAAAATAAGACCCGTTTGGGAAAAAATTACTCCTATGTATTTAGCATAAAATAAAAGAAAATGTAGATTGTTATTTTTCTGTTAGTCATAAAAAAGTATTTTTTTCCAAATGATATTAAAAGCGGCCTTTTAATGACACTTGGCAGGCTTAAAAGTTGTACTTTTAATGCCCAGGCAGAAAAAGTTCGTTGCTAAGCAACCTTCCAAGTAAAAATTTAAATCAAACTGGTTATTAAAATTGACAATGACATTAAGAGAACTCAAAATGATGCTGATGATAATAATAGTATATTACTTCATGCTTCTTTGCCGAACAAAGTATACTATTTTTTCTTTAAACGTAGCAATTTTCAACCAAAAATAGCATTTTTTACTCTAAATTAACTGAGACAACTGGATGTTAGAAATTAAAATAATTAATTCGTCGGTAGGATTTGCGTCTCCCTGGTTACAGTTGTGCTCGACCATCAGTATCATCAACAATTACCAATGCGTATCAAGAGTCAGGAACATTTTTACACGGTTTCAATTTTGAAAATGCTTCATTAACTAATTGTACTTTTAATATTACTATAAATAACAATGATGTTTAATTGTTGCTAATGACATTTGTATTGTTGCTTTGTGTAAAGAAATGGGAAAAAAAACTGCTGCCGGCGGAGACATCAAACTTTGACAGGATCAAGTTAGATAAGTAATGTCATCATTATTTGACGTTTGAAGAAAAACTGGTTTTACTGCATTAAAACTACAAATTTTCCTCGTTTCCAGTGAAATTAACAACTTAAGTATCCGCACTTGATACTCCGGAAACGCTAGAAAATATTTTCTTGCCGATGTTCGACTTATTAGCTAGCGAGTCCTCAATATACGGAAGACTTCCATCCTCAATGTTGCTTCAACATTGTCTGCACTAGAAACGTGGCCGAAGTTCTGCGAAAGTAGTGCCCAGTATACTCTTTCGCATGGAATATTCTCAGAAAAGTAGCAATTTCTTCTGGCATTTTATTGAATTTGTGAATGCCAATGAATTGATGATGTGCTTTATCGTTCGCATGCTTATAGAAGAGACGCCGATTATTTAAATTCGAGGGTCTGGAGGCTGCATATTTTCTGTAAACGCTTAAATAATCCGTAACCACTAAGAACCTTGATCTTTTGGTCTTAGTATTTGGTAGCACAATTAGCAATTTGTCGTCCAAATCATTTATATCATCTGTTTCCATTTGCAAAAGCTTATCACATCTATAAGCCACAGTGACTGCAACAATAAGTACACCTAACCTAACTTAACCTAACCTAACCTAACCTAACCTAACCTAACCTAACCTAACCTAACCTAACCTAACCTAACCTAACCTAACCTAACCTAACCTAACCTAACCTAACCTAACCTAACCTAACCTAACCTAACCTAACCTAACCTAACCTAACCTAACCTAACATAACCTAACCTAACCTAACATAACCTAACCTAACGTAACCTAACCTAACCTAACCTAACACAACCTAACCTAACCTAACCTAACACAACACACCTAACCTAACCTAACCTAACCTAACCTAACCTAACCTAACCTAACCTAACCTAACCTAACCTAACCTAACCTAACCTAACCTAACCTAACCTAACCTAACCTAACCTAACCTAACCTAACCTAACCTAACCTAACCTAACTTAACCGTCTGACTGGCGTTTCAAAATAGCCCGTAACTTTATGTATTTTGCCAAATCAATGTTATTTTTTATGTTTAGGGTAGCTTTCAATATCGAATTGGTAGACCATAACGTTGAAGGCTTTATTTTCTGTGAAAGATCGAAAAAGTAAGAGATCTTCAGAGAAAGATCCTATATTTTTCTTCTGTCTATATTCCATAAATCTGCTGTATGTGAATTCATATACAATTGTTGATTTTTCCAGTAAAAGGTTAAATTCGACATCTCGCGCCTGGTCTCTTATCTCAGGTGGTGTTAATTGCATCAATTCATCCTTACTTTGCTGTAAATTCATTTCTAAGATGACAACTTTTCAAAATTGACAATGACAAAGTAAACAGTAAACAAAACAAACATATTCAACAAACATCATCAGCGGTAAACATAGTAACACAGGGCCAAGTTATCTTTAATAAAATAATTTAGTTATTTGGATATTGATTATGGAACGCAATTTAAATATGAAAAAGTCGATTTTGCCTGGAATTGAAACAAACTTGAAGAAAAAATTAAATGTTATTTTATCTCTTTCCTTCACTTAGTTTATTTGTTAACCAAAATAATCATAATAGATTAAATGTTTCATAATCTTTTACCACCAATTTTTGTAATTGTAAGAATATTTTTTAAATTGTTTTGTTTACCATTTAATTTTACAGTTGACGGTTATGTTAACCTAATTCTTCTTCTTTTTTATTGATTTAGAATTGGTATTTTTCGAACTGATGTTTTTTCAACTCACCGTTATATTAAATTTAAATTTAGATTTAGATGTTCAATGATAATGTAAATTTAACTGTTATGTTTTGTCAGGTTTTGCTTACATTTATACTTTTTGACACTTCTTTTAACCTTTAAATTACTTTCTTTAATGTTCTATGCTTGACACATTGATCTAATTTTATGGTTCCATGCTTTACACACGTCTCTCCTAATCTGTACTCCATTTTATTTCATTTGTATTCCGCCATTACTTAGTTAACAACGTTTTAGTGTTTGTGCTTTTGGTTATGGACTTTTTCACCACTAAAAATGTATTTTTTAACTATTTACACCATGTTTGTACTGTTTCTTACATCACCAATTTGGTGATTTTTCTTATTTAGATGTTAATTCATCACAAGTTTTTCAGCCTCCTACTCGGGAAGGCTTTTCAACTGCGGTTTATATAACTAAAGTTTTCCAAACTCCTTTTATCCTGCTCTTTTACTCACTAGGCACAGCCCTTTGGGACTATGACGTTAATAGTTATTTAGTCTACAACTCCTCTCATCATGATATCTTGCTGATGAATACTTTTCTCTCCCCTAATTCGTTAATTCCAATCATTGAACTGTACTAGTTCATTTAACTTAATTCTATCATTTAATTTTAACATTAACATTTATAAATTTTATCATAATTAGTTAATAATTTAATTTTCTTTTCATTGTCATATCGTTATCATTTCTCTTACCCACAAGCTTTAACGTATAATGTAAGCTGCCTGGATTTACAATTGTATCATATATGCAGTTCAGGTATGAACCTTGTTATTATTATGATTTCTATTCTTATATTGTAAAACTTGTTTGTATTTGATGATGGCTTTTCTAAAAGCCGAAACTAGTAGCTGTTAACGACTTTACTTACTTACCCTTAATAAAACTTTGTGACATTGACTTGGACTTTTGATTTCAAAAAATTATATGTTTCACACGGCAGAAAAGCAGATTTAATGCCTAGTAAAACAAATAACTATTAGCTGAACAAAATAGTAATTTTCCCTAGTTGAATGCCATTTTTTCATTTGTTATAAGCCTCTTTACTATAATTATTCATTACACTTCAGATTAAAACTTATTTTTTTATTTTCAACATTTTGATTAACTGATTCTTTGATTAAATTACTTCTCCTGATTCATACAGCATTTCTTTGATCTAACAATTTAAGGTAAAGTTAAAGTTTTACGCTGTATCTATAAGCTAACATTGTGCCATCAGTATCTTATTTTATTTAATAATAAAGATCCCCATTGCACTTTTAAGATTTTTTAAAATAAGATTCTTCGAGGAAAATTCAATTCTTTACCCAACAAAAACCACAACAGTAAACCGCAAATAATCTGAAACGGCAGAGTTCGTATTAACCAAACCAAATGTTAGTGAACAAAGCATATAGAAGCAACCGTTGCATTTAGTGGTAAATAATTAATTAACTGAGCTTCGTTACTGCAAATATGACATTGGCTAATTGATTTAATAGCAATTACAGGGGATTTTATGATACTCTTATTACATGCCCTGCAAAATAGAAGCGGACTAGCCGAAGGGAACATTTTATTATCTTACGTACTTTCCGGACTAGGCCAGAAAAATGCTACTTTCTACTTGCCGAAAAAATTGATTTGCCTTCCTAATAACGTTTACGAGCTTGCTGTGATAAAAAACACCTTTTTGATGATTAAATAAAATACTTACTAGAAGGGGAAACTTCATACCTACCTAAATATTTACTAAATCATCAACGTGACTTTTTCGATTGTTAAGGAAAGAGTCCTAAGATATTTCAGCATATCTTAAATGCTATACAGTCATTTATTACGGAAGATACCAATTTTAGAGAGAGAATTACACACAAGATATCCATATAGTTCCATAATTCCTAGGTATCTATAAATTTTCCGAAATATAGGCGCAAACTAGAATCAATTTTACCTATAGGTAAGTTAGATGCTTCAATTGACCAAGATGATCCACTTTCTTCGCTCCTCCAAAGCGACAGTAGAGAAATGTATTACATTGAATTTTTTCTGGACCTGGTAATAAAGAAGGCTAACCAAAAACTGGTAGTCGCTGTCGTCTTTTTGGTTCTATAAATATCTAAATAACCTTGCCCTCTAGATTTTAAGAGATTTATGTGGTGTCTGTCTCCCCCTTAAACCATGTACAGTGAGCACCTGGACCAAGAAGTAATTCACCTTCCCAAACTCCTACTCTTAATTAACGAACCTTCACAATCCTCCCACTTTCTCACCATTTCCTTCTCTATACAATCCTGAACTTTCTCTCTTGTCGAACCCTTCCACCTAGCCATCAAGTCCAAAGGGTATGACCTCGACAACACAGCTGCGGCTATTGCTCCCACTGTCCTCTCAACAGAATCCTCCTCTTCCATTCTCCCAGCTCTTTCACATTAAACATCAGCCTCCCCAGCCATGCTGCTCGTAATTTCCCCTTCTATGCTGACTTGAACGATAGTTGGCTACCCAGCTACACAGCTAGGTATTGCACCGACTCCTCCAAACGAATTTTCTTACCTTTTCCCGTTACTACGACCTCCCTTGTCTTGCTTGGTCCCTTTACGAGCAATCCCACCGCTTTATCCTAAGCTCCTTTGTTGTTTTATTATACTTTATATACCTTTTTACGTTCCTAGCCTAGCCTAATTTGTACAAGCCCGAAGCGAAGGGTTCATATCCAGTCTTTAGGATATCGACTCCCGCGCCCCTTTTCCAACCACCCCCGGTCCTCCTGGTACCGGTCTGTACAAATTTCAGTTCTTCGGTTCAAAGAACAGACTTGTTGTCTTGTCCGTTGAACCAGTTTGATGCTAGGCATCTTTTACTGGTGTCCTCTTGTTGTTGTCTCTCTCGGTTTGGCAGGCTTCATTGGTCATCTCGTGTTATCCGATTAGATCGGCCTCGTCTTTTTCTTTGGGTCCTCTTCTTCTTGGAGTACCTGTAACATACTTAAATTGTGATTAGTGTGGTAGAAGCTGGTGCTTCGGTCTAACGTACTTCCACTGCCCATCGCCCGGGTCGTAATCTAGCAGGTACCTGAGTTCCGCATTTGGATGGTCTTCAAGTCTGGCAAAACCTATCTCCGCTTTATCGTTCATAAGATCTAGAATTGTTTCCAATTCCAGATCTCTGAAGATGTCTTGGTTGCGAACGTACCAGGGTGCGTTCACTGCCTGTCGGATACATAGGTTCTGCTGAACTTGTACCATGTTCCTGTTGGTTTTGCAAGTTTGCCCCCAAGCCAGGGATGCGTATGTCAGGATCGGCATGACTACGGTCCGGATGAGCAGCAGTTTTGTGCGCAATTGTAGGTCGCTGTTGCGTCCTATCAGGCACTGCAGTTGAGACCTTGCTGTTTTAGCTTTCGCTACAACCGTTTGGACATGCTCTTTGAAAGTCAGCCCTTTGTCAAGGGTGACTCCCAAGTACTTCGCCGTGGAACTCCATGGAACTCTCTGCTCGCTGATTTCCACTTGTTCTGGTGTTGGTTGTCTTCTTTTTTGACACAGTATGGCCTGTGTCTTGTCTGCGTTGATTTTTATTTTCCATTTTGTACACCATCTTTCTACAAGGGTAGCTGCTTCTTGTAGATATCTGGATACCAGGCGGGAATGTGTGCTACGCGCTGATATTGCTGTGTCGTCAGCGTACAGGGATAACCTGGTGTTCATCGTTTTTGGTATATCCGCTGTGTATATGGTGTACAGCAAGGGTGAAAGGACTGCTCCTTGTGGCACCCCAGCTTCCAATCTCGTGTATCTGGTGGTTGTGTTGTTGATCTTGACTCTGGAGAGTCTTCCATCAAGGAAGGATCCTAGTAGTTTTACTAGGGATCTCGGGATGCCAAACTCGTCCATTTTGAAGAGTAGACCTTCATGCCACACTCTGTCGAACGCCTTGCTTACGTCCAGCAGAACAGTGCCAGTGATTTGGTTTCTGCTGAAACCTTCACTGATGTGCTCTACCAGTCGCAAGACTTGGTGCTCTGTAGAGTGTTTTGCTCTGAAGCCAAACTGTTCGTCTGGGATTAAGTTGAGGTTGTCGCAGATGCGTTGAAGTCTCTTCTTGATAACCCTCTCGGCTATCTTGGACATCGCAGGCAGTAGACTGATCGGCCTGTAGTTTTGGGGAAAGAGTGGATCTTTCCCCGGCTTCCTGATCATGATGACATCCGCCTTCTTCCACCTCTCCGGAAAATGCCTTTGCCTCAGAATTCCGTTGATGATCGCAGTAAGAAATACTACGCCCTTCAACGGAAGTTTCTTTAGCATTAGGCTTTTTACGTTCCACGTGATGCATAATCTTAAAATTATTATCGGGTCCATCCCTGTGTACTACTACTCTCATTGGTAGTTTAACGTGAAAATTGTAAGGTAATTTAATGCCCGAAATGTACAATATACAATGCGTATTATAGGCTTTTAATGAGACTAAAGGGATTAAAGGGTCAATTAAAAGGAAAATAAAATAAATTATTGCATATAAATATACGTGGGTTACTAACAGAGAAATTTACTACAAAAGTAAATAGGATAGTCCGTCTCAAATGTGGCTTAATACATACACGAAAATTATACCACAAATATTTATTGTATTAACATGAAATGGAGCAACTAGTTTCGGTGTGAACCACACCAGCATCAGGTTCTAAAGAACGACTGTCTAACAAAATTAGACGCGATAAAAATATGTGTCAACAGGAGAAAGCCTAGAACCAAGATATCAAAAGGCTAACATCGAAACAATACATAAAATATAAAATAATCATTTTAAAAAGATTTCAAAAACATTTTTGCAAACTTTAACTATTTTAGTTTAACAAAAAACTAAAGAGAAATTAAAAAAAAAGCAAATACGCTTACGGACACAATTAATACTCCACCCAATGTTTTATTATTTAGTTGGAGATATTTGTAACTTTGATTTTTTTCAATTTAATATCTAATCTTCAAAAAGCAAACAAATACCAATCAAATAAAAGTTCCTGTTTGATTTTAGAAAATAAAAGAAAAACAGTATTGAGGTCTGAACTCTGTGCTGGCCATGGCAAAGTTCTGATGCCAACTTCGTTAAGGTATTACGTAACTACTCTTGTATTGCTAAATAACAAAATTGTCGCCCATATATGTCGCTTCTTGAATATATCTGTAAGGATACCGCCTCTAGCAAAAATTACTAGAACAACCGATTGAGATTGCACATACTGTATTCATGAAATACATTGAAATAAAAGTTAATAATCCACCATCAACAAAATCTTCAGAACTTCCAACATGGACAATGATAAGTCTTTTTCCTTTTCCAGATGGTGGCTGCAAACCTAACGACAAACCTTCCACGAATGCCTGCCTTTCGCTTTTAATGTTTTCATCTTGCCAAGATTTGGAAACTGTATATCCAGCATTTATCCATGTTTCGTCTAAGTAGAAGATTTTCAAATTTTGTTCTCTGGCATGTCGAATGCTTCTTAAATAGTCTCTTCTCCAAAAAACAATTTCCGGTTTATCTATCAAGAGAGATTTTCTATTATGTTTTGTATATCTGAAACCCACATCTTTCAAAAGTTTACATAATGTCAATCTGGAGAATTTTGTATAGTCCGTATCTTCTTGCACTGATGTCATAATTTTGTCAAGTGTTGGAATTTCCTTTCGTAATTAAAATCCATGGACTTTACGCCTTAGTCTTTGTTTTAATGACTCATCGATCTCAATTGGTTTTCGGCCTGAAGGTGTTTTAGGGTGTTGAAGAGTTCCATTCTTGCTTTCTTTTAGTAATGTATAATTTGTTGATTTAGCAACACACAACATAGCAGCCGTTAATTCCACAATATCATCAACACTTGCACTTGGATCCTTGTTTTTCAATGATATATAACAATTTAATATCAGAGTTTTTTCATTTAATGATAATGGACCTGTTTTTGGTCGTTTAGATAGTACTTGGCTTATCGACATTTTTTGGTACTTAGTACTTGCACAATTAACATTCAACAAATGTTTTAAATATATTCCAACTGTTTACAATATTATGAAAACCATACAACTTCATACAACTTTACTCAAAGAACTAATACTAAGTACTCATTTGATGTACCTACTTTCTTTTAAAATAATATCCCCGATAATGTTTCTGGGTTGTTTGGAAAATCCCTCTCAATAATGGAATAATCTGTAAATTATGAAAAAATTGTGTTGCCTTTCTTTATCAAACTAAAATTTATGTACCTCTATCACTTTTTTTTATTTAAATTAGTATATCCCGTTACCTCTGACCTAAATCGTATATTCTTTAGCATAGCTGCAACTCATTCGTTCAATACAGAATGTACCTTACGGTATACCCTCTTAGAATATATTTTGGTACGTCTATGAAATCTACTTAAATGAATGATTTATTACTCCTTGTCCTTTCTATATAGACTATAAAATGATATTTATGAAGATATTTACGTCTATGGTTCTATAGATTATAGGTTAAACAATGAAATATTTTGAGGTCGGGTACAATAAACACTATCAACCATACAAACTATAAAAACCAGATATGAAAAACAATTACTGCAATACTGTGATATGAGCTTATTAAAATTGCACATTCCTACATAGGTACCTACATAGAGAGATAAATCTTTGTTCGCTACTTCAATATTCAAGCACGGTTTTCGGGAAATACGTAAATGATTTGAATTAGCTTTGAATGGATGACAATAACCTCGTCAGTGAGACTCCTTCTCAAATCCAATATAATTTATGAATTCAGCGGATTATGTAATATTGCGAGTTATGAGATATGCAAAAGCAGTTGTCAAAATGTTTCACAATTTCTAATCCAGTCTGTGAACGGTGCGATGTTGAAGATTTTGATTTGGAAAATTATGCGCATATTTTGAATAACGATTAAGGGTATCGGTGTGTTGGTTGAGGTTAAATGGTTTTCTCATAGTGTAGGAATTGTTGCGATATTGTAAATACAAGCAGCTTGACCACGTACTCATTGATTTTTAGTACACGAGTTATTTTGTTAATTAAATAAACCAATGAGTCCTTATAATTAAAAGCAAACATTTTAAAGTATAAAATAAAACTGGTTAAGTATAAGAGACAGACTAAAACCAACATAGAAGTTATAAAGGACATGTATAAAAATAACAGAAATATAGAAGGAATAAACAGTAATGAATTCAAGGAATTTACTTCATTCCAAGGAGTTTTACTAGGATATGTGCTGAGCCCACTGCTTTTTTCAGTAATCCTTGATGAAGCTGTAAAGAAGGCCAAAGCTGTAAAGATGACAAAATTCACACTATTTATTTTATATTTTCGAAACACCTAGTGCCAATAATTTTAGAATAAAAATTATTTATAAATGGCATTCTATACTCTATAGATCCAGGGTTAATTTGTACAGTATGCAACCCTCAACAAAAGGAGTTAATACAACACATTTAATTTGAATATCCAATATACTCAATACTCAGTAAAATAGACATCTTCTTTTACTCATTGCTGTAAACCCCTGTTTTTGAAGCAGTTAAGCTTAATTATTATCATTTTTAAAATTAAATTATTGCATTAGTATCTTTGTTATTACTAGACAAACACAGTTCAAATGAAATATCTGTATTAAGTACATATTTCATTGTTTAAAGCACTGTTAGAATTAACTATTTATAATGTGTAAAGTCATGCAAAATACTTCATGTATTCTGTTTAATTTATTGTTCCCCGAAGGTTTGTCGAGTTGATTGCTGGTCCGCAGTTCTGACAAGTAGAGGAAGATGAATGGATTGATGTATAGGATGCATCTGTTTACTGAAATATTGTTAAAGAATGACAAAAGTATTTAATTTGTTTATATATTTAAATTATTATTATTATTAGGAGTTTTAAATGCGGAACCACATTTGAAAGCTCATATTATTTCATTTTTTTCATACTGTACGGTACACTTGTACTCTTCAATTCTCCCAATGTTGTTTAAAATAATAAGTGAATCAACATTAACTAAGCTGAAGATGTTTGAGATCAATGAAGCTGTGAATGATGATCTTGTATGTCTTAATGATCAGTTGAAACCAAATGATCCTTATATTTTCCTTAACCTTTCTTTTAAATCCTGATTATACCCTATTATCTTGTTGTTCTCCTTTTATTTGTCCTCCACAAGGTTCTTTTTACACTTTGCTTTTGTTTACTATTTTGTTATTTAGTACAACATCAATTAATTCTCAATTGTCAATAGATTCTTCTTTTATTTCATTATTCAGATATTGTACGTTTACATTCATATGCTGTACTTGATTGTGTTGTTGTTACAATTTTTTTTACTACTTCTTCTAGGTAACTTTGGTAACGTTTTTTCACTAGTGTCATGTTAATTCTGTGGTTTATCCCTTTCAATTTACGTTCTGTCAACTATGACTTACGTCCAAATTTTTCTTGTTGTTTCATGCTTGACTTATATCTCACATTTTACTGTGTTTCTCCATCTTATATTGTGTAGTTTACGTGGCTTTGCTTTATTTCTTAATGTGGGAATTTATCCTATTGTGTTATCAATTTTGGCCATGGGTTATTCCATTACCTATTTTTATGTTTTTTAACATTACCCTTTTCTTTTACATAATCATTCCAATATTCTCTATGTTAATTTTGGAGAATGTTAGTTTGTTAACATTTCACCGAGAATACTCTCATGTCTTTAAAGGAGACTACTCGGTTTTATTAACTAAAAACCATAAAGTTTCTTGCTGTAATGGTGTCTTTATGTTTTCTAGGTCTTTAGACCTTCTCCTAATCTTGGAGGTAATTTCCCCCTATCATTGGAGTACTTTTCATTATGATCATCTTATGATGATACTGAATTAATTCTTTATCTTTTCTAACCATTAATCAATTATTTTTCTTCTCTAACTACTAATTAACTATTCCCCAATAAGCTTATTGTGTTTAATACAATTTATGTTTTCTTTTTTCTTTGATGAGGGTTAAATGTTTTTGACCGGAAATTTAAACTGTTGAAAAGAATATTCTTTAGAAAAACTGTTCTTACCACATCCAAAAAGTAAGCCAACCACTTTTCAAATTGTGTTGTTCACGCCAGTTGCAAAACAGCCCATATTATTTTTCATATCTTTTCACAAACTTAACTGGAATGATTTGCCCTATCTTTTCCGCAGTTTTCTCAGCAATTTCATCTAATATCAGAACCATTTTCTCTGCAGATATTTCGTGGGTGCAGTAAAATGTAATATGTCCGCCCTTATTTATATTTTTATTTGGTAACCGCTGTTCATTTTTTATTTATAAAGCAAATCAACCATGTTAAGAATAAATCAAGCAACAAATACAGGATCGATTTCACCAATATATGCCTTTTGTTTAGGATGTGGAATTTACTCCAGATCCCTTAATTGAGATATAAAATGGGTAATGGGTTGTAATGTCCGTGTAATTCAGACAGAGCTCACCGCCATCTCCATATCCGCAAAAGAGATCACCAAAAAAGACTGGATTGAACGTCATGGAATTTCAGTAGGCAACCCTGACTCGTTGGCTAGGGAAGCTGCCACCCAAAGAATCTTGAGACCTGGCAATCTTGTTAGTTCTTACCAAACCCTTCTTGCAGTTCGTCATAGTTTGTGACGTCATACACTATTTTGGGAATGTTGAGTATTATTGCATGTAATTCTATATCCTCGAGAAGAGTTAAACATTTTACAATCTTTCTAGTCTAGTATCAGTTAGACATGGATTCTATAGTGCTTTTACCTAGAGATGTATCCGGGGCAATGTTAAAAGAAAATTTAAGTTTAGAGGACCATTCTGTCAACGAATTAAAACGTTGGTTGGAGTGCAGATCCCTTAAACAAACTGGGTCAAAGGATGAACTAATTAAGAGGTATGTCGATTGAATGAAACATGATTTAATGTCTATTGTTCTTTTATTTGAATTTTTTAGAATTAACGACTGCATTGATAATGGAGGAACGAATAAAATTTTTCTAGGCATAGACCAAGGAAAATGGTATTACATGAAACGAAGTATTCTTCAAAATCCAAGTTCTTCAAAGAAGGGTCCAATTAATGTATTTGAAGAAAATTTGATTTGGTCAAGATTTCCATCACGTCCCTTGCCTCAGTATTTCAATAAAGGCCATATATTTACTTATATAGTGAATGAAAGTATTGAAAATGAAAACCCGGAAGTTATTGAAAGAGATAATGATTCCATTGTAACAGTAAAACCATTTAAAAGAGGTTCACAGTACGTAGAGAGTGATCACCTCAGTCAAATTTACGATTCTCTTGTTAGGTATTATAATTATTGTAAGTGTAAATGTCAAGCTTCATTGGACAAAAAAACAAAACATGATGTTATAATATGCCTAAATAAATAAATAAATAAATCACTAACAGATAAAGTTAGAATAAAAAATCAGTAATACAAAAACACGAAGCCAAACAATGCTAAATAATAACAGGACAATATCTAATGATACGTGTATGTGTTGACAGCTGACATTTAGTTTTTCGTCAACTGTAAGAAGTAAAATACTACAAACTAAAAATATGTTAAAAGACCTCCATATCTTTCGGGTACAACACGGGTGATAAAGGGGCCCAAAATACATAAGAAAAACCAAAAATATATTGGAAAAACTGCTTCCTTATGCGACTAACCTTTTTCAGTATTTTTTTGCTCGTTAATTTGGCAACACTTTCCTTTTATAGAACTCATTCATTACTCATAAGCTCTGCATTGTTTTGATATTGTTTGAGAAATAATCACGGAACTACCGTTTTTTCTGTCGGCTACAACTTAATGTGTTAGAAAGAAATGAATAAACTATGACGAACTGAAAGAAGGGTTTGGTAAGAAGTATAGCTACGTATCCTCTGATAATTGTTCACTTTCCCTTCAAATATTCTTATTGTTTTGCCATTTTGAACATTTAATTTTGTAATAATCAAATTAAGTATTTTTATTTTAACATTCAACAATTTTGTACCAAAACACCTACATAGAAATCAGCTAAAAACATTCCGATATAATTTTGA
Source organism: Ophraella communa (assembly GCA_035357415.1). NCBI lineage: Eukaryota > Metazoa > Arthropoda > Insecta > Coleoptera > Chrysomelidae > Ophraella > Ophraella communa. The sequence goes on along the minus strand of CM068985.1, from coordinate 45,089,899 downwards.
AGTAGAAATGTGTGGTTTAAACGATCATGTTTTTGTGTTGGGTGCGTTTTTGGTAAAACGAAACAATCAATTGTATAAGCCTACTACGTGTGTACAATACATCCACTTATTCTTGTGGAAAAATTTAATTTCGCTAGCATTGAAACATGTATAGCATAAGTTAAATTCGCAATGGAGAAAAGGGTTTTTATTTTAAACTGTAGTGACTAGCACCATCGCTCCAGTGGGCGTATATTTCAGTTATTATAATAATCGTCCAAGTGATGTTTATTTAAGCAAAGGGTTATTAAACATGATTTTCAAATGGGATTATATTTATTGTTAACTAGAGATTTTATTTAAACATATTGATTGGATGAGTGTAAAGTAAATGACAAACATAGTGTTGTAGGTGTAAAAATATCTACCCAAAACTTGGTTTTTTTAGAGTTCTAGTTTTAAATAATTGTATAAAGTTATATCTTCTGATTTTGTGGTGTCATTAAAATTGAAAAAATAGTATCTAATAGTATCACTAGAAAAAAAAAATTTTAGTAAGTTATAGTTTATAAAATAGCTTCAGCAACCAGGCACAATCTGCTCCAAAGAAAAATTAAAATATTATAATGTTATATTTTGGAAGCCATTTGTATATGCTATTCGCAAACTTGATATTCATTGACTGTATTTTGTTTTGTAGCTATATGCAACAAAAAACAAAGAAACAAAAAATGTACTAATTCAATTTCCAAGTGCCCACGAATTTAAGAGTTCTTTGTATTTGGCTACTGTTTAATAGTTGCTTATTTTTAAATCTGTACCATAATAATCACTTATATTTTTTTCATACTGCCTTTAGTTTTAAACGCAATAAAATATGAAACTGAAATGACATATTTGATCATTTTATTAGGAAGTCATGGAGACTGCTGTGAAAAAATTATGTTACTTATGTTGCTTATAGCAGTCGAAGCTCGTTTATACCTTCGCGCCACAAGCCACACCTCGATTCACCACAAGCCCACACTTATCACTTAAAAAAATGTGGGTTGTAACTGTCAGTCAAAGAGGGTTGAAGATAGGGATCAAATTTTCGCTTTAAAGAATGTCAATTTATAATTTAAATTTGACGTGTTTCGGTATTTTTTATAAATATGTGCATTAATCATGTCAATTGATACATTTTGATGTGTACCTACATCTCACAGCTCTTGTTAATAATTTTAACATTTTATTAACATTCTAACAACAAAAACAAATCGTAACAAACAGAATACAGTTAAATTTATTGTACTTACCATTACTTTTTGGAAGTCCATCTTAAATATGTCAATCTGACGATGGTAATCTTAGCGAAACTGCTGTCATTGTTATTTAAAACCTAATTTTTTCAAATAAACTTGAAAGTTACGTTAAAAAGAAGAGTTTTTTATACGAATACAGTTACATTTTGTTTTATAATAACTTTATTTTTGTTCTATAACAAGTAACAAAAATTAGACATAGCAATAAGTATTATAACCTAAATATTTCCTATAAAAAAATATCCTAAATACATTTTCTTTATAGATAAGTATAACTTTTAAGATCCACTACTACTGCCTCCATTTTTTGTAACAATTAACTTTAAATGGAGTTCGCAGTGCTTTCCAATAATTATCATTAAATCAAGTTCGTGTCTTTGATTGTATAAGCTTCAAATAATTTATTAGCTGTTCTCTTCATTATGAACGAACCTGTTAAAAGCATGAACAACTATTGAAAATACATGCTATTAAGGATTTTGCAATTGAAATGGCGCAATGAGAAAATAATTTATTGGAATCCAGTTGGTGTGGACCGCACAAATATTTAGTGTGAATGTTATCAGAGATAATGTATGCAAGATGTCCTGAACAGCCTGAATATTCAATAATTACCAGCATAGTTCGATAAATGATCAAATAGATAAAAAACAATTACAAATATTTTAAACAAATAAGGAGAAATTAGCTGATCAGTGCAAAAATTTCGTACAATATGGCATTTAATATTATAACTGTAAATATTATGGTTTGTAAATGAATTAATGTGTGTATAATTACATAATATTCTTTAAAATATTTCCACAGGTTAATTAAATGTTTAATTGGAGATTATATAAGAAGTAGACATTTATTTCATAGGAATTAATATTATTTTAACTGTTTTAATTCATAAAACTTCTATATACAGTGCATTTCCAATTCCTATGAAAAAAAATGAATGTAATGAATAAATGACCACTAAAAATTAATTCAAGTTTTTTATACGTCACTTAAATAATTAGTTACATCCGATAGCTAATTAAATTGATAAAATCTTTCATTAAAATTTATTTTTTAAACATTCTAGTGACATTAAAAGGAGCAAAACACCTTACACATTGTAAAAATAGTTATTATTTATTTTAAAGCGTTTTTGAATCAAAATAATACTAAATTTGATAGTTTTTGTATTAATTTGGTCATATTTAATTAATTTGGGTGCTTTCAATTATTCCAATTCTTGTTTAAATTTCATTTGAGCTGTTTAAAAATGCCCAGAGACATGATATCATATTTTAATAGGTCTAGAGTAATTGCTTTGTTACAACAGGGCTTTAGTCAAAGTGATATCGCGATTATTGTTGGCGTTACTCAGGGTGCTGTATCAAAAAATAAAAAAAATTCCAAGACATAAATGATGTAAAGGATCGTCCCAGAAGTGGCAGAAGTCGTTGTACAACAGCAGCACAAGACCGGCAGATAACTTTGATACCTCGCAAAAATCGACAGGAATCTACAAGTGACATATCCAGGGAAATTGCTAGACTTGAAGGACTGAATATCTCAAGGAGAGAAGAATCACTGGTGCTGTGTTCATCGAGGAAGTTTTAAGTCCTGTTGTGCGTCTATTCCGGGAGCGGTAGGTGATGGATTTGTGTTTTTGTATGACAATGCACCTCCACATCGAACAGCTACAGTAAAAATTTTTTGGAAGAAGAAGGAATATCCACATTAAGATGGCCATCAAATTCCCCTGAAATGAACGTCATTGAAGATGCTTGGGACATTCTTAAAACACGCATTAAGAAGCGAAGCCCTCCCCCAATTACTCTACGAGAACTGAAAGATGCTGCTCGTGAAGAATGGGAGAGAGTTCCGCAAACCCAGCTCGACCATTTAATCGATAGTAATAACATGTAGGCTTTAATATTGTTATGTCTTATTACTTCAATACTTGTTCTAGTCTTAACACTACTTAGCACATCTAAAATGTCAATCTGACGATGGTATTCTATTGAAACTGTTTCTGGGTTTAAAAAACCTTTAATTTTTTAAATAAAAGTGTAAAAGTTTTGTTTAAAATTTCGTTATTTAATATTCCAATTATTTATTATATATTTTAGGGATTGTTGATGGATACAAATGAATTTTAATCAAATACTCTGTTGCAATACTTATCTATTAATTAGATAAGTATGTTAGGCAAACGTTTATCGCTCCCTGTGCTTTAATTACGGACTACTCATGAATTCAGATTTATTAACCAAGATATTAATTTAAACTTAACCCAAAAAATAACCTTCAAGCTTAAAGTAACAAATAATATTTATAATTACCGTATAATAATACCCCTTATAGCCTTAGTCCTTGATGTATTGACTTAATTAGGCTTCGCTAAACCGAATTCTTACTATTGGTTCAAACTTTGGTTGATACTTTTTAATTTAAACTTTCCGAATTTAAAATATTTCAGTGGAGAAGAAACAAAGATTCGACGGCTCCTACCTCAGTTCAAACAAAAAAAAAACGTTCTCCAGTGAATATAATGTCAATATTTACTCTTTCCAATAATCTGGAACGTGATGAGTTCTAGTAAAAGTAAAATCGTTCACCATGAAGTTTCGAGGAAAATAAAATATAAGAGAGAAAGATAAAAAAGGTTTAATAATGAAAACAGTGAGCAGGATGAATTCTTCTTTATAGAATATTCGTAAGGATGTTTGTTAATGGTACTTTGATTTAATAAATATAAAATTGTAAAACAGTTCTCATCAACATTTATACTGCATCACTGTATTATTCTTAATTCTGAACAATATATTGCACCCCGGCAAGAAAAGTGTCACAAAACAAAAATACCTGTTTCAAGAAATTGCTACTTTTATAGTTTTTTGTTCAGACAAACGTCAATAATTTAAAAACTATAATAGTCAGATTACTGAAATTTTGCGTGTAAATAGGTTATTTATATGTTTATTATAAAACATAAAATTCAACAGCAAAATCGTATTTTTTCAAACTAACTTTTAAGAAAATTTTGATTAGATGTATATTATGACTCTTTTTTCGATTGAAACGTCTGTAATTTTTGAAATAATACACCATTACTTGTATTACAAAAGTATTTAATATCAATTAAAAATAAAGGTAACTTAAACAAATTATAAACTTCTTATCAAAATATAATAAACAAACAAAAAACTCGAACTTCTTAGTGTAAATTACTAGCTTTGGCTTATTAACAATCACACTGGTCCATCGTAATTTACCACACTACTTTCAATAAACTTAAATACAGAAGATCCAATTTCATCAGCTCCGCGGTTTGCTTCACCTTCATGCCAATAGAAACAATCGTTTTTTCGTCACCGATATGAGACACTGTAAAATTGAAGGTATTGAGTTTTGACTTATAATAAAAAATAGAGGTATTGCCTCGTGGAAGTTGCAGGACTTCTTGCAAATCATAAATTGCGTTTTTTTCAAGTCGAGAAAGATCCCTTTCTTCCATTTGTTTAAGATACTGGATTTCTATATCTTTCTTTGTATCACCTAGAGCATTCTCATAACGTACACAAAGTTCACACCTGTCTTTTTTCGGCTTGAAAAAGCTGCTATTAAATTTACCATTAAATATTCTTGAGTACAATGTTTCAATGGCAAAGGGCACGTTATTAGATTCACAGAAGGTTTTATAATCTCTATAGACATCACTGAGTGACTTTCCTCCATCAATGTATTCCCTTGATGAATTTTTTCTTATGTAGTGAGTTTGCATTCGTGGTATTGGACTCAAGATTTGCTCAGGAACATTATTGTGAAGTACGTTACTTTCTTCTGCTGTTGCTGCTACTACTATTCGACGAGGAAGTCGATGAAGAAGAATCAGAAGACATGGACCTATTGCGCTGTAGAATATTCTTTAACGTAGAAGAAGTCACAACCAAATTTTCTGATGCACTAGTATTTGCGCAAGGTTGTGTTTAAAGCTCCTGTTCCGACAAAATTAGTGAACTCCGTTTAACACGCTTTTTTATAGTCGGTGGACCAACGCTACTGTCTGAGGTTAAATTCTTATATCCACAGTGAATTTTAAAATTCGAATCTTTGACGCTATCATCACTATCTTCGAAATAAACAGTTTCTTTATCCGAGGTATTTCCGTCTAAAACAATAAGAGTAATTTGATTTTTCAAACCTTAACGTAAAAGTAAAATTTAAATATAGGTTAAATATCATCATACCTGTACAAAAAGGTGCTATAATATCCGCAATAATGCCTGGACTTGTACATTGCGTATGCGTTAGTATCTGATCTTCGGTTTCGTGCTGAATATTTTGCTAAAATATTTTGGAAAAAAAAGACATTACATGTATTGCGTCTTTATAATATTCCGTAATATACGAATATAGATCAGAAATAGTCGAAATAAGAGAGCCTTAACAGGTTATGTCTGTTTTTTTATATGACTTGGCAATATCTACAATGCTTTTTCGTCAACAAAACAGTCATAACATAGATTGTGTCGCCTTTTTTGTAAAAAATCTAATACTTTAACGTAAAAATTACCGATAAAAAGTCACATCACACAATAAAACACTTTTCTGGCGGCACAATACAAACCTACCCCGTACTAACACAAATGTGACACTGTTCACGCCGGTGATAAGAGCGAAATGGCTCCGTAAAAAAGAGTACTTAGTACCATCTAGCGGTAACCATGCGCCACATAATAATGACGTTAATTCAGCCGAACAAATGAAGTGCGCGCTATTTAATGCTGTATTATGTCATTTTGTACACAATGTGTGTTATGACTCTTTTCTTGCCTGGGTGCGAATTTTGTTAAGGGCCGTTAGATCAATCGATTGGTACAGTGGTTGGTAAAAATAACCTCTTGGTAATTGTCAAAACCGTTATATCAATGTACTGGTATAATTTACCAAGGGGATAAATGGCTTTACCAAGAAATTAAGCTACTACCCACTTTTTTTTATTGTTACATATATACCAAGAGATTAATAACATTAATCTCTAATAATTGAGACATTTTTGTGAACTTCAAAAAAATTGAAATGGATATTATTCAAGATATTAACATTTTTGATAGCGATAGTGACGATGAAAATGAAGATTTTTTGCGGTTCTTTTAAGAAAGCCATACACTGTAAGAGATTGACCGGATCATACAAATTTGTAACCATATTATGACGTTGGGCGTCAATTTGTGATATGATTTACATGTTGAAAGTGAATTTATAAAAATATTTAGTCAACTTTTAAAAAATAACAATACACCAAAAGAAAAAATTTAATTTACAATAAAACAACTATTAATCTTAATTTCGTCTTTAATTAGTTGTAAAAGATATTTCAATAATTAACAAAATTTATAAATGTTTATCACAGCAAAAATTATGATAGTTAAATACCTCGGCTAGGGGTGGGTAAGTTCATTAGCTCTGACTATAGTACAATATTTGTTTCTTTAAGAAATTATAAGGGCGCCACTGAAATCTTTTTATTTTTTATGATACTACTGAAGAATGTTGTTTTAAGCTGAGTTATTTAAATAAGTATCATACGATGACAGAAAGATGTCAGAAAAAACTGTCTATGAAGTAAAAAAAAAATGAGAATGTACCAACAGATAAAAGATAAATAGATTTCCTTGGTGCTAAAATGAATGAAGTTGAGAATACGTTACAAAAAAAAATATGGGAACAGTAAACTTGATATACCACAACAAACTTATCTGTTAACAATAGTGGACGATCCTTCGCCGCACCTTGGGGTCGTTACGGCACTGTTTAGGTGGTTCCAAATGACTATGAAAGATCACGAGTGGAGGGATGGTCTGCCCAAGTTGTAGAGATGATCCAGTTAAAAATGTTCGTGCATACAAGAGCTTAAAGTTTACAAGCTGTTCAAGTTTACTGAATCTTCAAATTAAAGAGATGCTTCTAGTTTACTGTATTATATTCCAACTTTCTGTATATCACAGTAAACCAATAGAAGAAATGAGACTGGGAATAATTATTAAAACCTCTTGAACCGGATAATGGCAACTCATTAGTAAACCTCGTAGTGTAGCTACTTTGAACTTCCAATTATAATTATAGAGACCGTATTCATTATTTTATTTATTAAGAATCCTTTCGGAAATATGGAGCTCGCAGTACTAATTTAATTTAATATTTAGAATACAGGTGCTTAAAATGTTAACAGGTACTGTTACAATTTAGAAACACGTAGTAAACTTTAAAATTCGTCTCCTGAAAATTTATGTATGTGGAGCTCGGAACCCTATGGTTCTTAGCCCTCGATTTTCTACATTTTTAAACTGATTACGGCTTATGGAACTTACTTTCTGTTGTTCGTAACCAGATTACAAATATCTGCTGATAATCCTACTTAGTCTTATAATCTAAAATCTGTTTCTAACGTAAATATTTCGCGCTAATACGATTTTATCGTATAAGGGTTTAACTTTGTTACCCTGTCCTTTTCTATACACAAGGCTGTCTAGTTGTAAATATTTAAGCGGTGGATTAAATGAATAGTTTCAGTTATAATGCCTGGATTTTATTTTAAATCTCATATTTAAAGTAAAGGAATTCCTAAGGTTTTTGTTTTGCTAATGAAGAGAGTTAATTTTCCATTCTTTACAGTAACTGCTGACTTATTTTATATTATGAAAGGTATTTTGTGTATACCAAAAAGTTTATGCTGGATTAAATTGTTTGTAGCTTGTAAACTTTTTAACTTACTTAACTTTTTAGTAACAGAAAAGCAGTAATAAATGTTCAAGTAAAAGAAAAATTACTTTAAAAGCTAGAACATTTAAATATTTTGTTAATTCATAGGAAAAAGCATGTTACACTAATAATTAGATAAGCAAATATTTATAAATGAATGAATAAGCGAAAGAAATTTGGTGGAAATTTGATAATATACTACGGGGGTGAGAGAATAAATCCCGCGTATTGCGGGAAGTGCATTGGAGTTGGAGTCTTCACAAGGATGGTTGAGGCCGTGGAATTTAATGCCTTCAGTTAAGCTGTAACATGTTCATTGACATGTTCCGAGCGTAAAATTAATTTAATCACACGTATAATTAAATCCTGCACTTAATCATAAATGATAAACATTTTTCACTATCTCACGACTTCAAACCATTAAAAAATACCTTTCGGACGACCAATAGACACAACCGTTTTTGAACGTTGAGAACCCGTTAAAAACTAACCCATCAGAACGCTCGAATTCCTCCCCTAACGGAAATTAACCGTTTAGACCATCGTAGCGCGGAGAGAACTCTTCCCTTTCGCCTTCAACCTCCAAAGAACGAGCATCATTTTGCGTATCAACGAATTTTTACCTTAGCCGTTGTAAGTACAAAATTTTTATTATTAGACATTTAATTCATTTATCTTTATTACTCAGTTGAACACAGATATTAATAGCATTTCAAAATAATAATTTCTAGATATTTTTATAGATAACTAAAGCCATAATTGAACCTTTTTTATTTAGCCACGTGGCAATCGACATTATTTAATACTTTTAAATGAACTAATAATTAATAACTTAACGTTTAATATATATATTTTATAATACTTTTCATTAATTTAACCTTTTTGCTATTCAGCCACGTGCTGGCATGCCGAAATGCATGTATTTTCAATATATTCAGTGATCGATAGTATTTAATACTTTCAAGCAAATTAAAAATCAATAACGTAACTTTTGACATATATAATTTATAATATTTTTATTAAAAATAAGACTTTTTAATCAGAAACTAAGAACACACGTTTCAGAACATAGATTATAATAAACCGAACCAAGTTTTGATTAGTAACGACTCACTATTAATCATTCCTAAATTTTTTAGTTTAACCATTATCACACATATTTTATTTTATTTTATATCATTTGTTAAATAATAAAAATATGAACATTGTTGAGTGCCCGGCAAATAAAATGATAGTAAGGAATCAAATTCAATTGCCGTCCGTTCTCCAACAATTTTCATATTCCATAATTTTTTGATACTCCTTTTCCTGATACACTATTCTCTCACAGATTTATACGGCTCCAAGTTACCGTTGAAAATATCGCAAATTATTAGCTCCAAGTTACCGTTGAAAATATCGCAAATTATTAGCTCCAAGTTACCGTTGAATATATCGCAAATTATTAGCTCCAAGTTACCGTTGAAAATATCGCAAGTTATTAGCTCCAAGTTACCGTTGAAAATATCGCAAATTATTAGCTCCAAGTTACCGTTGAAAATATCGCAAATTATTAGCTCCAAGTTACCGGCAGGTTTCCGTTGAAGTTACCGTCCAATGTACCTCCAAGTTACCGTTGAAAATATCGCAAATTATTAGCAAGTTACCGATAAAGCACCGATCCAGCTGACTACACCTGAAGTTCGAACTCTCCGGAGAAGTCCCCCAGGTCTGCCTTCCTGTAGAAGTCGTCAACCTCTGTAACCAACCGAAGCCGTACACATCTGTGGGAGAAATCCGAAACCCTAAGCTAAGTACATAACCTTTTGTGGCAAAATAAATTTGAATTTCTTACTTGAGTGTTTGTTTTAAACCCACAGATTTGCTGTGTGTGGTTGCCTATCGGTATCAGTATTTTAGTTTTTTATTGTTGTGTTAAAGTAGTCAAAATATTTTTAATATTCATTTTTTCTTTCTAGTTAAACTTTAAATTAAATAAGGTATTCTGCTTTACACCTAGTTATTAAATTTTGTCGAATTTAAAGCAGTGGCGCCCTCACCCATCAATCATATCCTATATACAGAGTGTCGCTAAGCTGGAGCGTACCCACTCCTGAGTTAAAAGGTCTCATAAGCCGGGACAGCTCTCGAGGGAGTAATTAGTGTTACAAAGCCGCGGTGGAAATGGGTCTCATTGGGAGTGATGACTCTCATCATCGAAGTGGGGATGTCGTTCGCTCTGGAGATGATTCTCCAGCAGCGAGAATGGTCGAACTTAGCTTCAGTCAAGGTTGCGGAAAACTCTGCATCAGAGATTGCTTTGTCTACATTTCTGCAGATAAATGAGAGGTTAGGTTTATTGGAATTGGGCTTAGTAGCGGCCTGGGGTTGGAGTTTAGGGGGCTGCAGCAGAAGGCTGCATCTCCCGAGAAGCGGCGGATTTTGGCTTCGAGCTCCATCGGCTCGATTGGAGAGGTGGTTTTGAGGAGGCCCGTTTTGTTGAAGTTGTACTTCAACAATTGGATTTGGCCGTGAAGAATTTCGTATTCGTTTAAGAAGTTATAAAGAAGTTTTTGGCTGGCCAGGTCGTTGGGTATTTGGCGGGGGTTGTAGGTTTTTGCGGGTTGGGTAGGTTTGGGCAGTGATGGTTGGGTGGTTGGTGGTTGTTGGTCGGAGGAACTGGGAAAGCGAGTTTTGTGGGAGTGCTGGGTTCGATCGGAGGATTCCGATGGGCTCCGATCGCGGATGGAGGAGTACCGGTGAAGAGAGTTCCTTGATCTGTCTTGTAAGATCTTGAACCAGGTAGTTGGTAAAGGTAGTAAGGCTGGTTGGTTGGTTTTCATATTGAGGGGATGGAGGGAAGCTTAGAGGGTTGGAAATGGTGGAGGTTGAATTGAATAAAAAAACTAAAAATGTTTCATTTTCTTTAAACCGTCACATTTCACAAACAAATCAAGTTATCTGGGTAAATAAAAAAAACGAAGTGTTGGAAATAAATCAGACATCTTGATAAAGTTAAATATGCGAACATCTATTAGCAGAATTAACCTACAGGGTGAGTCAAAAGTAGAGAAAAACATCGTTTTCTTTTCTCCCTGTATATGAGGGCAGTACGAAATTATTTTGAGACGTCATAATAATAAACTTAAAAATACAGTCTTTTATCTACAAGTTGCAAAAAATTCAAAGAAATCAGCCTCCGCGTTCGGAAGTTACTGCATTTTTAGCTAATATAAATTTAATATTTAATATATTAAAGTTTGTAAAAAGCATACAAATTTTGCGAAAGTTAATCACTTTCGAAGGTAAATACAAATCACAAGTTCTGCATAAAGAATAAAATTTAAGCAATCAGACCAAATAATCTTTACTTGATGCACAAGAGCTATTTACAGAACTTGAAGCAGTAGAGAAGTAAAATCCAGGATAAAAAAGAATTATCCTGGATTCTTTCCAACTCATCAACTACTTTTAAATATTAAAGAAGAACTGTAGACATCAGAAACTGAACGTTAAATTTGAGAGTTAGTGGGTCGAGTTGATATATCGGTATTACAACAAAAACTTTAAATATTTAATACTTAAGTATCTAGACGGATATATTTATTTTATTTATAAATTTATTACTAATTTTATCTTTCTAATAAAGATATTCTATAGTGACTGCATACCAATTATTATGTTTCACCAATAAACATTAATTAATATTAAACAAGTATAATTTTGTTCCTGAGTTCAATTAAACTCAAGAAAAACTAACCCTGATTTTTAAAAATATTCCTCGGCTTTTCTCATGTGTGTATTTAGTATGTAGTATGTTTTTAATATCTTGTAATGAATATTATGATTCAAAATATTATTTTATTGATTTATTGATATTATTTGTTTGATATTATTATTTAAATGTAATATAGCAACAAGATCTTCTTTTTCTCAGGGGTGCTTTGTTCTGCTAGCTTCTAGTTGGATTATTAGGTAGGTATTTGAATAAAATTTGATTAATTATAATTACAAATTTATTATAAGAGTTAAATTAAAACAGTAATCTATTGAATGACTAATAAAATAATAGGTAGGAAAATAAGAAAAAAGAAAGGCCTTTATAATATAATTGTTCCTTGTTTGTTCCTCCAAATGGATATAGTTCAGTGTTTGTTGGATTATAGTTCTTTTAATTGTATTATAAATAGTAAGTACACTTATAATTTCTTCTTTTTTATGCGTCGAAATTGTTTTTTAATTACAGTTTTGAATAGTTCTTAACAGGTCGGCTGAAAAGTCCCCGGTCTGACCTACAGATGACGACACTAGAATTAAATCCGTTTCATTTTTAAATAGTATTAACCTTCAAAAGATTCGAGTGAAAATTTGACAGCTGTCGGACTATTAGTTTGTGAGATATTGCATTTTTAGTGAAGCAACTTTTGTTATTTTCAAAAAGATGGAAAAAAAAGAATTTCGTGTGCTTATTAAATATTGTTATTTGAAAGGAAAAAATACAGTTGAAGCAAAAGCTTGGCTTGATAATGAGTTTCCGGACTCTGCGCCAGGAAAATCAACAATCATTGAATGGTACGCAAAATTCAAGCGTGGTGAAATGAGCACCGAAGACGGTGAACGCAGTGGACGAAGAGGTGGTTACCAACGAAAATATTAAAAAAATCCACAAAATGATTTTGAGTGACCGTAAAGTGAATATGATCGAGATAGCTGACACTTTAAAGATATCTAAGGAACGTGTTGGACATATCGTTCACGAATATTTGGGTATGCGGAAGCTCTGTGCGAAATGGGTGCCGCGCGTGCTCACAATCGACCAAAAACAGCAACGAATTGATGATTCTGAGCAGTGTTTGCAGCTGTTAAGTCGTAATAAACCCGATTTTTTGCGTCGATATGTGACTATGGATGAAACTTGGCTCCATCACTACACGCCTGATTCCAATCGACAGTCAGCTGAGTGGACTGCGGCCGGTGAACCGCCACCAAAGCATGGAAAGGCTCAACAGTCAGCTGGCAAAGTTATGGCCTCAGTTTTTTGGGATACACACGGTATATTGTTCATCGACTATTTGGAAAAGGGAAAAACAATCAACAGCGACTATTACTGTGCATTATTGGTGCGATTGAAGACCGAAATCGCGAAAAAACGGCCCCATATGAAGAAGAAAAAAGTGTTGTTTCATCAAGACAATGCACCGTGTCACAAATCATCGAAAACGATGGCAAAATTGCATGAATTGGGCTTCGAATTGCTTCCTCACCCACCGTATTCTCCAGATCTAGCCCCCAGCGACTTTTTCCTTTTCTCTGACCTGAAGAGAATGCTCGCGGGAAAAAAATTTGGCTCTGATACTGAGGTAATCGCCGAAACTGAAGCCTATTTTGAGGACAAACCGAAGGAGGACTACAATAATGGTATCGAAAAGTTGGAAGGTCGCTATAATCGCTGTATCGCCCTTGAAGGCAACTATGTTGAATAAAAAAAATGAATTTTGTTAAAATATTGCGTTTTACTATGGTAGACCGGGGACTTTTCAGCCGACCTGTTAATGTCACTTTTTAGCACTTTATTTTAACTACTTTAAAAACTATTTGTTCACTTTTTTCAAATTGACTAATCTTCTCCCCTTAACGACCTCTGCTCAAGTCCTTTTAAAGGTTTCAAACTTTCCAGAAACTTCGTTATTGTTCTATGGATTAGTCATTTCTAGAATACTATATGCATCTCTCTCTTTCCTGTATATGACTAGACATACTCACTTCGCCTACTGTCGATCATTCCAGAACACAATATAGTAAAAATATATCTGTCTCCTTTTTACACATTATCTACTTAATTACTCGAAGTTTCTAGTAAGTTTAAATAACATATTTATGTACAAGATATAATATTGATACATTACATAATGAAAATTATTTCTAACTTAAAATTCTCTTAGAAAATACACAAAATATATAATAAAATAATACAATATAATAAAAATTATTTGATTAAGTTATATTAAACAACTTCTGTTGATATTATGCTCATTATACTATTATCGAATATTTAAATATTACAATCTATATTGTTAATTAAATTAATTTTAAATCCTTTTTAATTGAAGTTCATATTTTAATTGTATCAAAGTGTTATTTCAATGAATGAGGAGAAAAGTACTCTGCGAATGACTACGCGCTATTTTAACTCGTATAAATAGGGCATTTTTTAAAAAGACTATTGCATTAGCTTTGATAATTCTAACATTTAAAAAATAATACGCAAAGTACCTACTAATCCAAATTAATGCGGTGCATTAATTATTTGTAATATCCGTAGCTGCCGCCGTAATAAAAAAGAGGTTGGAAAATGAAGAAAAACTGTTCCTGAAAATTTGAGGTAAGCAAATAAATTACTCAAAATAATAGGTTATTATTTAGTTTTAGATACAAAAGAATAAAGGTAACGATATTCTTACTCAACTTATTATACACCATAGTTTGTAAATATCTGTTATTGATTATAGGTTATTGTTTTATTTAATTACAGGAAGGATATGAACTAAGTAAACATAGAAGGTACAGCAATATAGAGATAAACTAACTAATAAAAAAGATGGTTGGTGATAAGGTGTTTAAAAACCAACCAACAAGGCAAAGTAATGGAGTAATAAAAACCTAGCAAAGGAGCCACTAAGGATTTAGGATGCTGTACGTTACACAGGGCGGGCTAATCATGTTATAGCGTGCCATATTTTTCATGAATATACAGTGTGGAAACCACTGATGGAATAAAATTATTTGTGGGGACAGTTTAGAAGATTATTAAAAAACGCTGGGAGCTTTTTAAACATAAGCTTAAATGTACAGGGTGATACACGCTTGTCTGGCATCGTCCATGATCTATATTTTTAATGAAATAACCTGTATATTTTTATGATTTTAAAAGCTCCTTGAAATTATTCATAATATCATCAGTTGTCTAATATTTCAAAAGGTACTGTGTCTAAAATTCATGCACAATTCAGAGAACTTGGACATGTCAAACCATTACACAGATAACCGCTATCGAGTGGCCAGCTAGATCACCGGACCTTACGCCCTTGGATTTTTTTCTGTAGGGTTATCTCAAGAACAAAGTATATGCAACACAACCAACTAGCATTCCAGACCTCAAAGAAAGGGTAACTACAGATATACGGGCTATTTTATCTCAAACTTTAAACAAAGTTCGGGGACTTTTATAGGAGACTGTGTTATTGCCAACAACAAGGTGGAGAACATTTTGGGCATTTGTTTTAATGTAAAAAATCAATTACATCAAGTATTTTATGTTATTATCTACATCATCCACATTTGAGAGATGGATTACCTTTTCAATTAAAGAATTTCTAGTGAATAGTGTGGTGGTGCACCGTCTTGCTGAAAGTAAACTGAATTTATGATGCCATCCTGTTCCAGTTGTGGATATAGATAATTTTGTAACTTATCTGTGTAGACATTACTAGTAATTATAGTTTCTTGAAAGACATTATAAGTGAAACATCAGAAACTTCTCTAATTAAATCTAGTAATGTCTCAGAAAAAACCATTCTGGTTTGAAAATCCCTTTCATATATTTTTTGGTGTATCTGTATGTTATAAGGAGTTAACTTCAATACCTTCATACATCTCTGAACTTCGGGTTTTGAAATTCCAGTTGTGGATGATACTTTGCGAAGAGATATTCGAATATTATGTTCTTGTAATGTTTCTTGAAGTCTATTTAAAAAAATATCACCATTACGTGTTTGATATTTCTTCCTTTCCATAGATCCATTTTGTATAGATGCTGTTTTTTGAAGGTGGATGTTTCCTAAATACCTGATGAAATCTTTTGATAGTAACAACTGATTCATACTTAGCACACAATAACACAGTTTTTAATTTTTCAGGTGAACTAAATCGCACCATTATTGAAAATAAGTCGAAAATAAATCGCAATGAATTACTTTGACAGTTTTGACAGCCTATCCTAAAAAATCAAATAACTCATTTATTTTTTTTCAAAACTTTATATTATACATTTTCTCAAAGGAAAAGAGTTCGTCTTTCAGATAGAATAAAAATATATAGGGCGTTCCATTCAAAAATTCGACGATATTTGCATTTAAAAAACACCTTTTTTTTAAACACCCTATATAAGATTTTACTCATTAAACATGTATATTGTATGGTTTTTAGGTTCCGATATATTTGCAGTTACAATGGGTCATAAACTTCTGGCACCCGGTATTGTTATTTATGTTCATATGGAATATTTTTTAATACTTGTTAACGAAATTTCTAGAACAATTTTTCACTTTCTTTAGGCATACACAGAACCTACAGTTTATAGAAATACAGTTAAACCGATCTCATAAATAATTTTCATCAGTGTATTAGTTTTCTCGTGCTGCTGAAAGAAACAACGAAACCCCTGATTGATGGTCTGATTTCGAATTGATTATGAACAAACGGGTCTGATCGAACAGAATTTTGGAGTTTGGAAGCATTTATCTTTGTTAGCTTGTCGCCGGGAAGTGACGTAAAAAATTGCCAGTTACTGCTTAGGATTTATGCTCTATTTAGCAAGAAATTTTAGTAATAGCAAAAGGGTCTCTTAATTGAAATCATGAAAGAATGCACTTTTTCCAAAGTATGTTTGTTACTTTTTTACATGAAACAGTATTATCAGCTGATGGGTAATATACGACAAAACTGTGTTTATAGTGCAGTCGAATTACGTGAAAAACTGACCAATTTATGACTTAAGTCCGAATTGAGGTAGCTAAGTGGAAAGGGGTAGGTTTGATAATTGCAAATCGAAAGGCGACCATCCAAGATCTTAGATGCGTGCAAGGGGTGCGTGGTAGGGGTGGAAAGTGGGTGAAAACGGTTTTTTGCAATTTGCAGCGTAAATACGCATTTTATTGAAAAAAGTTAAAGGGAAAAGTTGTAGATAATAAAAAAATCGACAACTTTTGTCTGAAACATTTTTTCACATAACCTAAAAATAAAGGATAAAAAAGCGAAAAACCATAATTTTCGTTTTTTATTTTTTACTTAGCGAAAAATCAATATGTTGTTATGAAATTCAGTACAGTGATAGCTTTTTGTATCCCAAAAAAGTAGAATTTTTTTTATTTAGGATACCTCAATTTTTTTTCGACATATTAACGATTTTCGAAAAAAAGACCTCATTTTGTAACGGCTCCCAAGGTCCGAATTTTTATTTCAGACGCCTCTTGAAGGTCTCATTTTTTTCGTAATGACTTTAATTTTCATATACAATAATAAAAAATACTACTCCTAGCAAAAAAAATCGTTTAAAATAGAAAAAACTGAAAAATTCATAATTTTTCACGCGTATCTTTTTCCTACCCTTCTACACGTTATATTACTCTCAAAAATATTTCAGTTAATTCCAGACAGTCTGCTAAAAAAAATTTCCTGCAGTTGCAAAAAAGGTAGCAGTTCTCCAAGATGCAGTTGTCGAAAACACGGTTTAAAGTGTTCAAATTTATGCTCGAATTGCTACGGCGTTAATGATTGTACTAATATCGAGCAATCAATCACAGAAATTGCCGATGTACATCCTTCAGAACACGTTGACCAAAACGATGCATTTCAAGATGAGAATCGCATGCTAGAAGAGGAAGAAAATGTCGAATCTAACGAAGAAGAATCAGAAAATGATAATGAAGATGAAGACGAACATGATAAAGATGAAGACGGAGATGATGAAAATGAAGACGAAAATGATGAAGATGACGATGAAATAGAAGTACAAGAGGAAGAAGAATGTAATTCGCAAGTCAAAAGGCGAGATATAATTAAAAATAAGAAACAGTAAAATTGTACTTTCTTTGTATAATTCATCGTATGCACGTATAAAATATTTTTTTTTTTTTTTAATCAATATAGACGTCTATAATTTCCTTTATTTTAATCCTACAAACTGCAATAAGGTGTGATAAATTAAATGCATGTACATGAAATATTTTTGAGAGTAATATAACGTGTAGAAGGGTAGGAAAAAGATACGCGTTAAAAATTATGAATTTTTCAGTTTTTTCGATTTTAAACGATTTTTTTTGCTAGGAGTAGTATTTTTTTATTATTGTATATGAAAATTAAAGTCATTACGAAAAAAATGAGACCTTCAAGAGGCGTCTAAAATAAAAATTCGGACCTTGGAGCCGTTACAAAATGAGGTCTTTTTTTCGAAAATCGTTAATATGTCGAAAAAAAATTAAGTTATCGTAAATAAAACAAATTCTACTTTTTTGGGATACAAAAAGCTATCACTGTACTGAATTTCATAACAAAATATTGATTTTTCGCTGAGTAAAAAATAAATAACGAAAATTATGGCTTTTCGCTTTTTTAGCCTTTATTTTTAGGTTATGTGAAAAAATGTTTTAGACAAAAGTTGTCGATTTTTTTATTATCTACAACTTTTCCATTTATTTTTTTTCAATAAAATGCGTATTTACGCTGCAAATTGCAAAAAACCGTTTTCACCCCTTTCCACCCCTACCACGCACCCCTTGCACGCATCTAGATCTTGGATGGTCGCCTTTCGATTTGTATTTATCAAACCTACCCCTTTCCACTTAGCTACCTCAATTCGGACTTAAGTCATGAAAAAAAGTTAATTCGACTGCACTATTACTAAATAACAGTGCTTTTAAAAAAGAATATCAGTACATTGTTTGTTTCCCATTTTTATGTTGTTGTTACGAATAAAGTTTTTATCATTCTCTTTATTCTTTGCGCAGATACAGAACCATTTAAATCACTAGTTGACATTAGAAACGTCACATTTTAAAAACTTTCTATTTATTAAATTTTCATAAATCACTGCAAAATAGTATGTGCAACTCGTGTGGGATTGGCGATTATCCATTCAAGCTTCTATAGTGCGTTCAAATTCGCTTTCGTGGGGAATCGATAACTTTCTGCACTAGATCCACAAACGTGACTGTTTCAATACTAAAATGAGTGCGACAAACTGGATTTTTCCGTACACTAGTAGAAAATATCTCGCATCAAGATATTTTACTTGGAATGTTATAAAAATCTTAAAAAAAAAAATAAAACTTCTTTATGAAAACATTGTGAAAAATATTTTATGAATTTGTTAGATAAATAATTTTTCTAGTTTCAAACTACAAATAGCACTCCTCGTATTTCTGAGTTAAGATTTTCAGCATACAATTCAGATTTTAGTAATGAACTTATCCTTACAGATTATAGAACTTACCCTTTGTATAAACTAATCTCTAATTTTAGATTTTGATTGTTTTTGTTATAACAACGGGGTCTGTTAAAATCCCAAGTATTTGTTGGTTTCCCTATTTTGCAGTGCGTCGATTATAACTCCATTAGAAACCACCACATCTCCCTTAATAATTCCATCCTTTTTGGTTTAAGATTAAGATTAAGATAAAAAATAATGTGTTAAACTAATGATGCCACAAAATTCATTTGATTTTTCTGAGCTCTGAGATTTCGTTTTTTCTTTTTTATGAAAAATGCTTTCAGAACAAGAAAGTAACGTGTCAATTTTTATTACAAAATGTCAAGAAGTTTGGGAGATAATGTAAAAAAATAAAATTTAATTTGTAACTTCAAAGGGCTATAAATTTTTTTGTGTACACTTTTGTACTAATATAAGTTGGATTCAATCAATTTATTTTTGTCCCCGGAAAGCGTGATTTAATTTATGACATACCTTTTTGAAACACCCTGTATACAATTACAAAAGCAATTAAAGTTTTTTACATTTGTTTGCTACATGTTTTTTTTTGGCTAAAGCGAGAAAAAGTGTTTCAAGTTGCATAAAATTTGTACTACAATTAATTACACACATCAAATTAAACCATGCGTTACTACTTTTAATTTGTATTAACTTGGACAAATTATTTTCTCTGACCTATTTAGTTTTTCAGAACTCTATACACTATATAACACACCACAACAAAGAAATACTTGATTGATTTGAAACTGGTCGTTTTATCTCTTTCTTTGACATTTTGTCCACTGAATTACGCTCCAAAAATAGAATAGGTTTCTATTGAGAAAAAGTCAACTGGGAATTAACCATTTACAAAATTGTTTTGTATATAAAATGTAGTTTTGTTTACTTTATTTATTAAACATAGTTACTATTTTTTTAAATTTCTAAGGAAACTATAATATTTAATAAAAAAAACCAGTCCAACGTTTTGCAAATATCAGACAATCAATTGGAGCTGTGTTTTGAAATTGTGTTTTATCAAAAATAATTAAATAACTTAAATAAGATATAACAGATATACAGTGTGTAAAAGCCTTATGGAATAAATTCATTATTCCGATTACTGTACATATTTATAAAAAATCCCGAAACACGTCAAATTTAAATTATAACTTGACATTCTTTAACGTGAACATGCAACCCCTACCTTCAAACCCCAATTTTTTAAATGGGAAGTATAGGCTTGTGATATATCATTTGAAAGGTCTCTTCATTCTCTATTCAAAAATGTTATTGTTTTTAAATTTAATGCAAAAATTAACATAAAAAAAATTAATATCATGTTGTTACCGAAATTCGCTACAATACAATCAAAAACTAAAATGTAATGCAAAACGTAATAAAATGTAGAACACGAAAAAGAACTATGAATGTTAATGAAGTAGATGTTCAAAATGTTCTCCGCGAACGTCTTGGCAACATCCTAATCCCAAATAAAACTGTCTTCTAACATTATTTAACATATCAGGCGTGATCGACCTAATCGCAAGCATTATTCGTTCTTTTAAGTCATTTAAATCAGAAGGTTTAGTTTTGTACACATGGCTCTTCACATATCCCCATAAAAAGAAATCTAATAATGTAAGATCAGGTGATCGCGCTGGCCATTCAATCGATCCTCACCTCCCTATCCACCGATTGGGAAATATTGTATCGAGGTACTGCCGGATATTAAGTTGGTAATGTGGTGGTGCTCCATCCTGCTGAAACCGTATTCGCTGGAACTTGAGGGTTACCTGGATCAGGATATAAATTTGCCAACGTTGGAATGACATCATTTTGAAGTAGTGCCAAATAATTGTTGCCATTCAAGTTGCCCTCAATAAAAAAGGGACCAATGATATTGTTCCCTACAATCCCTGCCCAAACATTAACCTTTTGAGGGTATTGAGTGTGTTCTTCTCTCATCCAGTGAGGATTTTCCGTGGACCAGTAGCGGCCGATTTTTGCCGATTAGCATGACCGTTAAGTAAAAAAGTACACTCATCAGAAAACATAACGTCTTCTAATTGGATAATATTGTTATCCAACATGTCCATCATTTGCTCACAAAAAAAAGTTCTCCTATCAAAATCGTCTTCCATAAGCTCCTGAGTAGGTATCATCTTATACGGATGCAATTTATTTTCTTTTAATATGTTTGCTATCGATGTATGGCTAGCATTGAACGTAGTGGATGAAACTCAAGCAACACATCTAATTTGAGTTCATCACTCAGTGCATTGGCAGCTGCTTTTTTTATCTGCCTTACATGACCAAACTCGCGAAACTGCTTTTCTATTTTACTTATTGTTCCTTGGGATATGGACTTCCAAAAAGTAAGGGTTGGTACAATAAGATTATTGTAATATTATATATATAAAAAATTAAATATATGTCGATGTAAAAGCAATTTAAATCGTACAAACTAAATAAACTATCTAAAAAAAAGTAATCAGTAATCTTCATTCATCTGGATTCTGTAAGGATTGATAAATTAGAAATAACGTCGGAATAAGAGGCTGATCCGATCTTTATTCCTTATTATTTCAAACTAGATTGTGTTTGATTTACTTTGAAGTTACCACCGTCTCTACATTGGACGGCATCATCATCATTTTTATGCCACAATTTATTAACCTTCTGTCTGGATTTTATTTGTTTTTGTCACCATGGATGTTCCACAAAGGACATTTTTCAAATTAATGGAAAGGTCCCTTTAAACAAAAAAATGCTGAAATGAACGTTCACACAGAAATCATCGTAATAGGATCTAAAATAAAAAAGTGAACAGAGTAAGTTAAGTGGTTAAATAAATATTCAAAAGAAAAGTTAAAAGCTTTTGAGCTTCTTAATATTGTCTTCGTAAGATACGAGTATATATAGAAAAATCAGTTGGAAATGATAGTAAAAATCGGAAATAATTTTCTGTGAAAGATAGTGAATAAATTGTTTTATTTAAAACTGCATTAATTCTGGTATCCATTTAAAAAGTGGGTTATTACATTGGTACATTTTTATTGTATAGCTGTTTTAGTTCAAATTCAATACTGATTACCATGTGGGCTAAATTATACACAATATGGCTAACTACTATTTATTTATTTACTATACTATACATTTAAACTAATTTATTTACACTCGGTATATCAATGTTAATGGATATTAATTGAACACTATTTATATATACTTATTTTACTGTTCGTTTGATTTGGCGCTTCCTAAGACCGTTAGATTAAAACTGACTCCTTAGCACCACAAATCGAATTGGATGCAAAAGGGTTATTAAGAGAGAGAAAGAGATAGAAATAGTTTAGTATATTATAAGTTTTAAATCAACTTAACCTAACCAACTTCTGGGACACCCGGTATTCCCTTTTTCGCTGAGGAAATTTTAAATGAAAATTATACAAGATTTTAAACAGTTGTCGTGCATACCAATATTTTCCAAGGTTTACAGGAGATCATCATTACTTTTGACGATATTCAGAAATACACATTAGCAAACTTTGTTATTATTTTTCAAATTTCAAATTGGTTCTTCAAAAGTAAGTCGTATTTGTTTAGATATGTTATGACATTGTTTTTTAAATTTTTTCGAAATTATTCCATATCGGTGGCTTATTTGCAATAGGAAGCAACCCCACGTAAATTTAAATATTTAAAAAATTTTGAAGTAGGAATATTAGGAGGGTTTAAATTTTTATATTAAGTTGGTAATTTTATATTTTCGATATCCCCAAGAATATAATGTATGATAAGACATATTGTTTTATTAAAAATTATATTTTTCGTGGGTTACGTCGAATGCTAAATCTACTATTAGGCGATTTTGATTGGTCATATGCTTATGAAATATTACAAATAAAAGCAGGCTAGTTTCCTTAACATAATGGCGCGAAAATCCGTTATTTGAAAAAAATGTGGGTTACGTCCTATTGCAAATAATCCATCGATATGTGAAATTATTAAAGTACTAATAATAATAATCTTCATTTTTAGCTCCATTTTAAACTGTAAATTATTTCCTTTTAGCATGTTTTTTCCTTTGCCGAAGTAAAAGTATAAAATTTAATGTTCCAGCTTTTTCTAAGCTTAAGTAGAATTCACGATTTCTAGAACTAGAAAATGCACTTTTCTCTTTCATAGGAATTACATTGGATGTTTTACTTGGCAGCAAATGTTACGAATGCATTGATTTTCATGTTTACTGAAATAGACTTCCTTGAATTGAGAGATTAATAGGAAATTACTGTTTATTCTGTGGCTTTTCACGAAATAAAATCCAGAGAAGCAGTATGTAGTAATTTTATAGGTAATTTATTAGTATTGTTTCCAGTAGGTACTTGGTAGAGTAAAATTAAAATCATGGCAGATACATTACCATAAAATTTAGTGGATTTATTTGCATCTTATTATTGAGAGAACTGTACTTTTTGACAGCAAAGTTGTAGTCTGAAATTCAAGGGTTGTGGGTTGTAGAGGGGCTTATAATACGTGAAAAAAATGCCGCCTGAATTTTTGTTTTTTATTTTTTAGGTGCTGAAAAGGGTGAAAATTCGGGATAACGCGAAATTTTGCGATTTCCGGGTAAAATTGACATTCCAATAAGAAATGAAAATGTCTAAAACTTTTCCATTAATCATTTTCGCACTTAACCTCAATTTTTCGAGAAAAATACCAAAAACCGGGTTTGGCGTATTTAATTTTAAAATGTTCTGCACAAAAATTGTAGATCATGAAAAATTCTAAAACTTTTCCATTGATCATTTTCGCACATAACCTCAATTTTCCGACAAAAATACCAAAAACCGGGTTTTGCGTGTTTAATTTTTGTTCAGAGAAAGAATTTATCGATCTTAATGAAACTTGGTGAAAACTTACTTTTTTATGTCCAGGATAAGCTCAATTTTTCTCGACCCTGTAACTTTAAAATTTTCCGAGAGTCGTCGCTCCGCTACTACTCCAAAGAATTGTCTACGATCGGTATAAAACCTTTACCGTTCTGTAATATTTAATATTGGGGGTTGTATGGAATAAACACTTTTACACTCAAAGACATTACATTATATTTACAATGACTGGATTAGAGTACAACACTTATTTATTATAAATAAATTATATTAATGCTGTATCAGTAACATAGTGAACTTGATAATGAATATCATACATTGAACCTTTCGTCTATTCTTTGCCGTGTATTTATTTACTATTTCTTGTTTATTCAGCATTCCTCGCATCACGATATGACCGTGAACGTGCCACACTATAAACAAACTACTGCAGTCTAGGCCATCAATATTTCTGATAAACAATTTAATTAAAGATACGAAATATACGGGGTATTCACACCACAGTTCTCGATACTTAATATACTCTTTGTGTGCTGTCTATTATATTATATTCTATTCTTCTGGGGTGCGTTTCATGCATGTACTGGAGCTCTAGGCTCATTGTACCCCCCTGAAGTAATCATACCAGGTTCGTTTCCTTCATGTATTCTAGAACGTCCCTGATATTCGCTTTCACGATTTCCTCTGGCTCAGGAAACTGAATGCCAAAGTGTCTCTGTCTAAGCCACTTAAGGCTCGGACAGTGACATATTACGTGAAGAGGAGTTTCGTCTTCCTCACCACATTTTCTGCATAATGGGTCCTCAGCGAGTCCTATTATGTTCATGTGTTTTCGGAGATGGCAGTGTCCTGTAAGCAGTCCCACTGCCTTTCTCAATTGGGTTCTACTTAGGCTGAGTAGTTCTGTAGTTTTCTCCCTGGATGGACCTGTTATGAATAATCTGGATTGCCTGAGTCCAGGCAGTTCCATCCAGAGTTTCTTATGTTGTTCCCTTAGTCTTTCCTCTATTGTTTCCCTTACATGTTGGTATGAGACCCCACATGTGGGAAGAGGTCCGATCAGGGTTCCTTCTGAAGCTTCCCTGGCTAGGAGGTCAGCTTTTTCATTTCCAAGAATCCCTGTGTGTCCTGGTACCCATTCAAGGATAACCTTGTGGCGTTGTGCCAGTTCAGCTACAGTTCCTTGGCAGTGCTTCACTGTTCGTGACGCAGTGTGTACGCTCTCTATTGCTTTGAGAGCTGCTTGGCTATCACTTCTGATCCTGACAGTCCTGTTAGGGACCGTCTCGTTCAGGATGATTTCCGAGCATGTGTTGATGGCAACCACTTCAGCTTACAGGATAATCTCTACTGAACCCAGGTTGAGACTATACGTCTTCCCTGTATTTTCATTGCAGATTCCAATCCCAGTGCTGGTGCTTGTTTTGGATCCGTCTGTGTACCAAACGGATTCATGTTGTTTCCTAGTCTTGGTACGAGCTTCGTCCCTATCCGGAATATGAACCGTATATGGTTTGGAAAGGTCGTAGCAGATAGGTATTCTATCTGAGGGCATGCTCAGTAATTGATTATGTTCAATCTCTTTCGAGATTGTGGAATGGTACCTAGGGATCGCCCTGCCCCATTCGTTGTTTATTTTCAGCCTGTAAGCAGCTGCCAGTGCTTCCCTTTCCACAATAAGATGTAGTGGAGGTAGTCCCAGCATAGCTTCCAGGGCCGCCGTGGGCGTTGTTCTCATCGCCCCGGTTATGGCTAGACAGGCTACTCTCTGTACCCTGCCTAGCTGTCTAGATGCTACTGAGCATCTCGCTTTATGCCACCACACAACAGAACAATAGGTTATGATGGGTGCCACCACCCTCGTATAGAGCCAGTACATCATACTGGGTTTAAGCCCCCACGTATTGCCCACAGCTCTTCTGCATGCCCAGAGAGCTCTTAGGCCTTTATCTGTTGTGTTTCTAATGTGGTTGGAAAGGGTTAGTTTGCTATCTAGGGTTACCCCTAGGTATTTGACTTCCCCTTTAAACTTTAGCGTTTGGCCCCACATACGAAGTTCCCTCAAGTCGAGGTTCCTTCTGAGGGTGAACGCTATCACGGAGGTTTTTGCCGGATTAGTTGACAATCCCTCTTGTCTGCACCATTTTTCGGTAATCCTCAGTGCCAGCTGCATTCTCTCGGACACAGTGGCCCCGAATCTACCGTTTACAACTATGCTGACGTCATTAGCAAAGGCTTGGGTATAGATACCCTCGTCATTGAGTCTACAAAGGAGCTCGTCAACCACCAGGTTCCACAGAAGAGGAGATAACACCCCTCCTTGCGGACACCCCTTAGTGGCTGAGACCATCCTCGTCTCCCCAAAGAGCGTACCTATTATTGTTCTTTCCCGTAGCATATTACCAGTCCATCTTACAATGTCCTGTTCTATGCCACGGTTCTGCATGGCCCTAAGTATGGAATCGAAGGAGGCAACATTAAATGCCCCTTCAATATCCATTGTGTGCTGTCAATATTACATATTACAAGACGTAAATATACTCTGCTTTCATGTCGATAAGGACAAATTTTGCTGTGAATTTATATTATCTTCTACTTCTTTAAAAAAATTAATTTTTAATTAAATAATTTCCTTATTTTCAATTTTCTTTGGATGAGTTGAGTTTAGAACGTTATGAAGTATTGCATTATTAAACAAAAACGAATTAATCTTTTTTATTACTTGTTATTGACAACATTAACATGCTTTAGAATTTCGGAACGCTGTTAATGCAACGCATACGTTTCACTCGTAACACAGTCAACCACGCTAATGCCGTGTTGTAAGGTACCCTAATCTAACAATGATGACCGATAGGTGATATATGGAGCCCCATTAGGTTTCACATCAAGCCAATATATCACCATTATTGGAAATCCGACCAAAAACATCGAATTTCTAAAAGTGGGATGTGCTATTTTATTATTAATACACACAGTAATGGAACATAAACTGTCACAGATAGTAATTTACAAACAAATAAACAAGCAAATACAAATTGTTCCGCATCATAATTTATTAGGCGAAATTTAATAGTACTAACAATAAAAGAATATTTAGAAAATCTATAAAATTTATTTGAGATAAATTAACTCCAATGTTAAAATGTCATATACCTACAAACTATTTTGTCATTTTGACATCGATAAAAAAGGTGCATCCTTTTTTATCGCTTTTTTTTATCGCATGTTCCTCAATCTAGTAGGTGTGTATCAATTTTGCATTATTGTTGACAGGTATTTAATTGTCAAATTTAACAATATAAAACAATACTACCTTTTCTTTGCAAAAAACATAAAGTATGAAACGATTTGGAGAGGTTTCACATGAACAAATTACAAAAAATATTGAAGAGTCAATACCGAAGTCAACAAAAAATACGAAGTCATCAATATGGAAACAATTCATGGAGTTTTGTCAAAGCCGAAATTATAAGTTGGAAGAGAATACTACAATACAAGATCTAGCAAAAATATTAAAAGATTGGGCTTTCAATATAAAAAAAAGAATGGAGAAGATTACAAAGAATTTGCGGTCAAAACAATATGGAACACGACTGCTAAAATGTTACAACAGAAATATTTTAACGAATATGGTTTGAAATTTGATTCTTTTTACAGACATAACCTTTAAAGAAGCTCGGGATGCTAGAAATGCCAGAAGAAAACAACTTCAATTGATTCCAACAAAAAGAAAGACGTGTTCTTCAGCAATAGACAAAGAAAATATAATAAAAATGGCAACACTATGGAATATAAATGAACCTGAAGGGCTGCAAAAAAGATTCTTTCATATAGCTTCTTACGAATTGGCTTGGAGAGGAGGAGAAGCTGTTAATTGCAAAATTTATTATTTTAAAGTAGAAAAGAACCAAAATGGTCTTCCTACGGGTAGAATTGAATATAACACCATATTTTCGAAAACGGCACAAGGCGGCTCGAAAAAGTTAACAGACAGCAAATGGTTGACTAGAAATGAAAGTGACGAAAGTATTTGCCCTGTAAAACTATTCCATTTGCTAGTAGAAAAAAGAAATGAACATATTACTTCTGACCGATTATTTTTAACTCCAAATCCTTTTTGGAAAAATAAAAATTCTAAAGGTTGGTACAAAAATGTTCCTTTAGGTATTAATACCATATCTGTTTGGACAAAAAATTCTGCTGCAAAAATTGGATTGGACATAATCAATAATAAAGTTACTAACCATTCAAATCGTGCCAGCGCAGTTTCCCAATTAGCCAAAGCAGGAGTTAGCGATCAACAGCTTATTAAGATAACCGGGACACTCGTCATCACAATCGATTAAACCATACCTCCAAATTGACCCCGAACACCATGAACAACTTATAAATAATTTGAGACCCTCGGAAACAGAATATTCAACATACGTAGAAACACGAGAAGAAAACATTAAAATCAGTACTCCCCAACCAATATTTAATAATTGTATTTTTAACAACTGTTCTTTTAACTAGTTTAATTGTTTTAGAATGAATAAATTTTATTGTTTCTTTATATAATTAGTCGTTAATTTATCTTAGCAAAATACACGCGATCTTTTTTTTAATGGATAAATTTTTCTCTTCATCTCAAGATTTTTCCATCAGTAATATTACTCAAAAAACTGAAATTAGATAAAATCGCTCGACCTTCGGTCTCGCGATTTTATCATTTCAGTTTTTTTCGTAATATTACTGATTGGCAAAATCTTTCGATGAATCGAAAAATTTTCCGGTAAAAAAAAAGCTCTTGTGTATTTACTGTTGAAAAATTCATTTTTGTAAAAGAGAACAAGAAAACTATTTTGATGTACCATGAATCACTTTCGTAAAAGAGAATAAGAAAACTATTTATCATTTTGATGTACCATGAATTTAAAGAATCTAATAATGTACAAGACGATAAAATTATTCTTTATCTTCGTGAGCTCGAGAAGGTAATGCAAGTTTATCGTCGTGTGCAATACAACATTTTTTCTATAGCAATCAGTTGAACAATAGAATTTTAAAGAAAATTGTAATTTTGGGCACAAAAATAGCAATTTTGTTGCTCCGTTGCTAGGGATAAGAATTACTATGTCAAACAAATGTTACGTTTTGGTTTTTGCGGAGAACATTGTTGCGTTTTGTGTACAAAGAAAAGAATTGACACAAGAAAAGGAAAACCTGCCATCAGATGTAGAAAATGCAGCGTTGGAAGCAGAAAGTTTATTGTTGTAAATTTATCGATAAAATTTTAAAAAACTCATGGTATTACCTTTGGAGATTGAATAATTGAAAAATATTTGTTATAAAATTGGCACACCCAACACATATGGTGTAAAAATAATAATAATAAAATATTTATTTATAGAGATACAAAACGTTGTAATTACAAAACATAGACAAACAAACTTCACAGTATAAAACATTCGAGAAAGGTCAGTAATTTAAAAAAATTAAAATTGACTTAATATTTATATATACAGTATACAAAGAGAAAAACTAGCAATACATAAATTAAAATTAAAAGTTACAATTTACAAGTCAAAAAAGTAGTAGTAAGAAAATAAAAAAAATCCAAACCCTTCGAAACTATCCTCGGTGTGGAAAACTGAGTGATACTGATGGCAGAATATCTCCATGTTATAATGCGCTAAAATAAGCATGGAAATGTTATAATTTTAGTTGATTATGCTTAACGTTTTTATTTGTTATATATTGTTTTTTTGGATTGTCAAGTTGGCATTCAAATAACATTATAAAGGTATAAAGTCAGTTATGTTCTATAATAATTAAAATATTTAAAATAATTTATAGAAAAATCACACAACATTAGTAAAAAACCTTTTTTTATTACTTTTCAACTTTATTCTTCGCAAAATAATGATTTTTATAGTCTTGCAATTAGTGTAGATTTACCAACAATCTACTAAAATTGAGTTAAAAACAATTTGTAAAAATTGGATAATCAAATATTTCTGTACTCGTAAAGTCAAAATTCCACCCTGTTTTAAAAACGAAGTCTATATTGTATTGATAATAATCAATTACACCAACTATATATCACTTTCACTTGATATTCCGTTTTTTTTTAAGTTACGGCGAAGAAAATGGAAACTATATTTCCTTAAAAAATATTTTATGACAGTTTTATATTCTTCAACTCCACTTTCCATCAAGGGCAACGATTTTTTACCACAATGGATTGATATTTTGATTAATTTATTAATATTTATATGAATATAAATACTACAGTATCCGCCAAAATAAACAGGAGAGTAGGGAGACTTGATCCCATTTTTTGTTTTTTTTTGTATAATTACGTTAAAAAAATATTTTTCATATTTCTGTTAGTATCAATATGATGTCCTGTTTATGAAGCAAACACTAAGTATATTATACTTAGAAGAAAAACATATTTATTCAGGTCATTGGCTTTTGAGTTTCAACCTGCAATAGGGATCAAGTCTCCTACCTTAAGGTGGGGGACAAATGATTACCTTGATCGTATTTCTCTTTACCAATACTTTTATGGTAATATTGCTAATTTTTGCAACCGATTATTATTAATAATTCTTTGCAAAAACTTTACTGTTCTATCTTAAAAAAAACAATGGTTATAGAAATAAACATTGGTTTAATACACGGCTTAGACATGCATAAAGTGAGAACTTACAAAAGGAACAAATGAATCATCCTATCTAAAAGTCAAAAAACTAATTTAACCAATGGTAATATTATTAGGAAATCTAATTTTAAAGTTAAAATATCCACGTCTTATTTCAGGTTTTGGCAACACTTTTCTTACACTTTCTCTTGACACGAGTTTGATTGAGTTTAATTGTCGGCCAATAGAAGTGCTTTTTACGTATTCTTAAAAAGTTCACTAATATTTAAGTGCTTAAAATATCATTTTCGGTCACCTCTCCCACAAAATATGAAATTCTACCAACACAAAGTCTTTAATTTTTGGGCAGCATATTTCAAAAAACCCGTCCTCACTTATGTTTGAGCAGTCATTTTCTTCAGCCCTGAGATCAATATCATCCAAACTGTCGCCGCTAGCTTTCCAAAACTCCGCGTATTCTGAACTATCACTTTCAATTTTCTTCTCTTTTCTCTTTTTTTTTGCTTTTATTTACTTCAATCTTTTCCGCTCTGCCAGCAAAATTTTTTACACTTTTTTTTTCTCTTTCTTCGCTCTCTGCTTCTAACTCCTGCTTCTCTGGCGTTTCAGTTATAACCCTACAACAACCTCTTTTACGTCCTTTTGATAAAGAATTTTCTGACCTTGGAGGTGCCTTTGGGAATGGTCGAACTTCCTCTGGTGTCTTTGCCGTCGAAGCTAAGTTTATCACTTCCGACTGGAGCTGCTGCAACGATTTCGGCATCAGGCAGTACTCTCGGTGTTGCTGCTTCCTTTGGTTTATAAATTCTTGGCATCTGTAATACCTAACAAATAAATAAATATGAACGTGCCTCTTAACAAATCAAAAAAATATTCATAGGGGAGACTTGATCCCGGGATCATGTCTCACTCTCAGAACAGGGATCAACTCTCCCCGAAATGCATTTAATTTTAAGATTGGTAACACCCAAAACATAACCTCTCAAACCAGGTTTCCAAATATATCAAAATGTTTGTAAGAAACCATCAAAACTAGCCGCAAACCACAATCCCCTCTCAAGCAATATCCTGATAAACTAAACCAAACATAAAACTTCTTGCAAAAAAGTCATTTGAGCGCTAAATTTTAATGGGGGATCAAGTCTTCCATGGGATCAAGTCTCCCTACTCTCCCCTACCGAAAATAAAAATAAAAATTAATTTTTAATTTCTGTAATGTAAGTGTTCAAAATATTCACCATTTCGACGCAAACAAACTACATATCGATTTTGTAAGTCAATAAACATATTTATAAAAAGTGATGGTTGATGTAACTGCCGAAAAATATTTTGTATTCTTTACAAATATGGTTAATAGAAACTGCTAAAATCATCGTCACTGTCGTGTTCACCCTGTAATTGAAGATCAATAATTAATTAATTAATGCTGAGTGAATATTTTAAAATTCGCACTACCAAAAACAGAAGTGAATGATAAGCCATTAATTTTTTTTTCGTGAAAAGTTTTTACAAAGAGAAAGCACTATGGAAGTTCCAAATGGAACGAAAGTTCGTCCGTCCTTCGAAATTATACGACAAAAACATCCTTAATAAATAAAAGTAAAGTTTATTTTTAATAAATAAGGCATATCTACATTTCGCCGACTAAGTTTTATGTAAATTTGCCAAAGTTTGGTAAAAGTTCTTGACTAAAAAAACAGGTTAAACAATGAACTTTTTATTGAATATTGAATAAATATAATGTCATCGATATTTAATCGTAAAATATTAGCTCCCAAATAATTAGTGTTGATGACAACGTCTTCATCAAGAGCCCCATAGAGGAATGCAGTTGTCATATCAAACTGGGTTAATATCATTCTTTTACTTGCCGCTATACTTACCAAAGACTTAACAGTTGCAATTTTTGCTACAGGGCTGAATACTTGTTGATGAAGACGTTTCCATGTCTCAACCAGAAGGATATTCTGATGGAACTGAAAGAGTATGTCAGCTTAAGAAGAGCCTCTATGGTTTCAAACAAGCTCCTAGATGCTGGAATAAGCTTTTCGGTGATTTTTTGTTGAAATTTGGATTTAAAAAGATTGATGCTGCTGGTACATTTACAAGAAATAAGATCATTTACTTATTATAGCCCTTTATGTAGATGATGGGTTATTGGCATCAAACCATAAAAGTTTTAGAGATATGTTTTTGCAAAAGCTTAGAAATGAATGTAAAATCACAGTTAAACCAGCTAAATATTTTCTAGGAATAGAGATAGAAAATGTACCAGGAGAATATAACAGGTCGGCTGAAAAGTCCCCGGACTGACCTACAGATGACGACACTAGAATTAAATCCATTTCATTTTTAGATAGTATCAACCTTCAAAAGATTCGTGTAAAAATTTGACAGCTGTCGGACTATTAGTTTGTGAGATATTGCATTTTTAGTGAAGCAACTTTTGTTATTTTCAAAAAGATGGAAAAAAATAATTTCGTGTGCTTATTAAATATTGTTATTTGAAAGGAAAAAATACAGTTGAAGCAAAAGCTTGGCTTGATAATGAGTTTCCGGACTCTGCGCCAAGAAAATCAACAATCATTGACTGGTACGCAAAATTCAAGCGTGGTGAAATGAGCACCGAAGACGGTGAACGCAGTGGACGCCCAAAAGAGGTGGTTACCGACGAAAATATCAAAAAAATCCACAAAATGATTTTGAGTGACCGTAAAGTGAATATGATCGAGATAGCTGACACTCTAAAGATATCTAAGGAACGTGTTGGACATATCGTTCACGAATATTTGGGTATGCGGAAGCTCTGTGCGAAATGGGTGCCGCGCGTGCTCACAATCGACCAAAAACAGCAACGAATTGATGATTCTGAGCAGTGTTTGCAGCTGTCAAGTCGTAATAAACCCGATTTTTTGCGTCGATATGTGACTATGGATGAAAATTGGCTCCATCACTACACTCCTGAGTCCAATCGACAGTCAGCTGAGTGGACTGCGGCCGGTGAACCGCCACCAAAGCGTGGAAAGACTCAACAGTCAGCTGGCAAAGTTATGGCCTCAGTTTTTTGGGATACACACGGTATATTGTTCATCGACTATTTGGAAAAGGGAAAAACAATCAACAGCGACTATTACTGTGCATTATTGGAGCGATTGAAGACCGAAATCGCGAAAAAACGGCCCCATATGAAGAAGAAAAAAGTGTTGTTTCATCAAGACAACACACCGTGTCACAAATCAATGAAAACGATGGCAAAATTGCATGAATTGGGCTTCGAATTGCTTCCTCACCCACCGTATTCTCCAGATCTAGCTCCCAGCGACTTTTTCCATTTCTCTGACCTGAAGAGAATGCTCGCGGGAAAAAAATTTGGCTTTGATACTGAGGTAATCGCCGAAACTGAAGCCTATTTTGAGGACAAACCGAAGGGGTACTACAAAAATGATATCGAAAAGTTGGAAGGTCGCTATAATCGCTGTATCGCCCTTGAAGGCAACTATGTTGAATAAAAAAAATGAATTTTGTCAAAATATTGTGTTTTACTATGGTAGACCGGGGACTTTTCAGCCGACCTGTTATTAGAATTAGTCAAGAAGCATATACTAATAAAATATTGGAAAAATTCGGCAAACCAGTGGTTAGGTTACAGTGATGCAGATCATGCTGGAGATTTAATCACAGGAAGATCTACAACGGGAGTTATTTGTATGTTTGCTGAAGGTGCAGTTAGTTGGTTAAGCCAAAAACAATGTTCAGTAGCTATTTCTACCACCGAAGCAGAACTCGTAGTAGCAAGTGAGGCATCCAGAGAATTAATTTGGTTGAAAAGACTATGTTCTGACTTGATTTGTAATGAAGTGGAAATTCCTCAGCTTATTGTGGATAATGAAGCAGCGTTGAAATTGGCTCAGAATCCTGAATTCCATTAAAGAACGAAACATATCAGAACACGCCATTTTTTCGTTAGAGAATTAGTTGCAATAAAAGAGATTGAAATTGTAAAAGGATCATCTGAATTTCAATATGCAGATATGTTGACTAAGCTAGAGTTTACTCCAGATCACTTAGCCTAAGGATTAAATGGGGAATGGAAAAAAAAACCAGCGTGGTTCACACAGAACTGGCTGGTATCTCAATCGCCGCAAAAGAGCTAACCAGAAAAGAAATTTCTGGCAAAAACATAATAATCTGCACTGATAGTAGACAAGCCCTACTAACTTTGAATAGACAACGTATTATCTCAGGGTTAGCACTAGAGTGCCACCAAGATTTAGCTAACGCCTCGGTAGATTATTATATCGTACTAAGGTGGGTGAAAGGGCACGACAGAAGCAAAGGTAACCATATTGCTGACTCTCTGGCCAGGATGGTGGCTGGACTCCAAATTTTAGGACCAGGCGACTCCCATGGTTTGACGACTTCGACAATTGCGGAACTAGCCAAACGTTACACCCGTACTCAATCCCTTAAGAGATGGGATGAAACCAAAGCATGCAATTTTGCCAGGATAACCCTGGGCGACCCTGAGAAGCTGGATACAGTAAATATTTGGCGATGACCAGGAAGAACCTACGTTTAACAGTGGGATTTCTGACTGGAGACTGTCAACTAAGGAAACACCTCCAAATTATGGGGCTAGAGAATACCTCTATGTCTTATGTAAATGTCCGGAGCTATCGTCGATAAGAGAGTGTGTGTTCGGTGAGTCTTGGCCTACACCTGCCGACATTAAGGAGATATGTCCCCTGGTGACCTGTCTTCCTTCCTAAATAAGGCAGGATGGACAATGTCCTAGGAGGGCGACTCCTTGGGAGGATGTACAATGGACCATATTGTGGCATAAGTACTATGGGTCTATACTCACCCTTCTTACTCTACAGATACAGATGTTGACTGAGCCTCTATTTATGCCTAGACTAAAAACTTTATGTAGAAGTATTGGACTAGCTTTGTTTATATTGTAATTAGTTTTTTGTTAATTTATACATATAATATGTGTGTGTCATTTTTGATTAATAAAAAGTCAAGTATATTAGAAATCAAAAATTTTTAGGTGAGAGAATACAGGGAAATGTTAGTGAACCAAAAATAACACGTAAATACACGTGGTAAATAGGTAGTTAAAAAAGTTGTTTTAGATTATAATTTAATATTTAAGCTAAATTTTGTACATTGAAAAATATAACATTTATTATGAAAATAAAATAAAAATATGGTTTTGAAATCTCTAGTCATGTTAGATTGAATTTTGCCATTATAGGAAAGGAGATTATAAATTTAATGCAAGAAAATGTTTTTATCAGGTTGAAGGTGCCCAAAAAAGGTAAAAGAATATCAATTTAAAACTTCTTAGGAAAGTCACACTTCCCTTGTTATGTTAATCAGTGAAAAGTTAAAATAAATTGAGTTTTAAAACTTGTACACTTGCTATCTAAGTAGTAAACTTTTAGTAAGCTTACAATGAAACATACAAATCAAGTAATTATTCTTTGCAAAGATTTTCAAGTTAAAAAGTATATTGGAGTATTAATTTACGCCATATTAAACAATAATGAAACCAGATGTGTTTTGCAATAACATTTTTGCTTTCTAGATAACAAATATTAGCAGTTTATTTGTTAAACAAAAAATAGTTATTTAAAACATTATAAATAAAACCTTTAAAAAACCTAACTTTCACTTTTTATCCAAAATATTGATTTTTTTACTTAATGACAGGTGTTTCGCTAAAAACTAGCATCGTCAGGTTGACATATTGAAGTTACAGTTTGTTTTTTAAGGGGGGGGTAAAGTTAATTCGTTGAAAAAAAGGTATGTTTTTATGAATTTTTTGTGAGGAACCAGTTGAAATTTCTTTATTAAATCTAATGATACATTGAAGTATAACATTTGAAGAATGTTCTGTAAAATTTTCACAAAAAAATATTAACAAATATGGTAATGGCGGCAAGTATTCCGACGTGCCTCGAAAAAAAGGATAGTTGCGGTGGACATCATAACTTGGTGCTGGATCATCTGAAATCAAAAAATCAAAGTTCATTCGTTAGATAAGAGTTTTCTCCAGGAGGTGACCTGGGGGTTTTTAGAAATTTAAATTTTTCACTTTTTTGGAGTACTTTGAAGGAAAAAACGCGATTTTTCGTGAAAAAAGCCCCCTAATTTGTTATTGTAAAATAACAATTATCAACAAATTTGAAAAAAACTTTTCGTCAGGGTCTCTTAAATGATGGACAGAAATAGTGTTCAAAATTTCAAAACGATCGGTGCAGTAGTTTTGAAGTTATAATGGGAAAAACGCTTTAAAGTTTTGATGACTAAAAAATCTTGTATAAAACGTTTATAAGCAAATTTTATCGGCTTACCTCACACTGAATCATCAATGCCAGGTCCATAAAGGATGTTGCTATCATCCATAATGTCCAAAGCATCTTTTTGCGCCTGTCTACGAAGAATCCTGCCTTCTTTGGTTTGTCTCTAAGCTTTCTGATCGGCTCGGCTTATACGTATGGAGTCAGTTGATCGCGCCCAGTCATGAGCACTTGGTCCACTACTAATTCCCATGCCTTCCACAAAGGTTAGTAAAGCAAAAAAACCTTCATTGAAGACACTGGCTGCCACATAAGCTGCAATTTCAACGATGACAGAGGTTCCACTCAAGTGCTTTGGTGAGATTTTTCCAAATAAGTTGGTGCAAGCTCTCATTGTTGGTCTGCGTGAAGCATCTTTGCTCAGATATATAGTATATAGTTTACAAAATGTACAGTACAGGCATAAGGACGTTTGTACTTAAGTCGGAATTTCTATAAATAGAACTGGGGGGAAAGAAAAAGTATAGTATAGAGCTAAACATCTGCCAGGCAACAATAGAGCGCTTGGGTCGAGTAGGGATTAAAATCCGTCAGGTATAAAAATATTCGTAACTTGGTCAATTTTACTTACTTTACAATTCACTTGAAATTTTGAGACAATATTCTTAAAGTATTAAGCATTCATTTAAAAAAATAAAAAAACTGAAGTCAACCATTTTATTTGAATGTATAACATAATAAACGTAAAATTTCATATTGTTTTACAATAAGAAAACCAAACGAATTATTCCAATTAAATATGGCATTTCACATATTTTCGGAATGCGGAAACTTAAAGCTAAATTATGGAAATGAAAAACAAGAATGTTGTTGAATTTTCGAATTAATTATACATACATTCCCAGGTTAGAGACTTTATATATCGGATAGAGAATACTGGAACAGTTAAATGAATTCCTAAACTAATTAGAAGAATTAAGTAAGTAATTAGTATTAGGTTGAGCGCCACCAGCTTTAAATTGTAGCAAAAGCTGCTTTATTAAATTCATGAAGAAAATCCGAATTAGACCATTTTATTTAAATACTTTAGCTGATGGAATGGACATTTTACTTTTATTGGAGTTTTATTGGAGATGATAATATCTAGACTTTAATATTGCTACGTCTAACTACTTCACTACTTAACTTAGACTAGGAAAGAGAGAGGACAGCGCATGGCAATGAAAACCTTATGCTTGTGAGTGAAGCCAATTTTCAAACGTTTGGTGGTAAACAAATTTGGAACGTCGAATTGTATTTTTTTAGTTTTTTTATTAATTTTCACCTTTTTTAATTACCTGAATAGACATTTTAAAATAGTTAATTGTGCAGTTTATAAGTGCAACAGTCAGAGTGCTAAAAAAGAGGAAGGAATTTCATTTCATAGGTAAAAAGTATTTTAAAACTATTTCCTTGAAATTTATTTTTATTAATATTACAGCTTTCAGGTAATAGATGTTTAACTAAATCACATATGTTATGTATGATAACTTAAACTAATAGTACATACATTTTAAAAATTGTTTTCATTCAGTTTTAAAGATTATTTTTCATTTAATTGTTATTATTTGCTCATAGACGTAATAGTTTTGCAGTGGCGTGGAACAAAAACATATATTTAAAATAGATAAAATAGATTGAAATTGTAATATTTATTAAATAAATATGTTTTAAAATGATTGTTGTTTTTTTTTGGAGCAGTACATATTTAAAGACTTTTTTAAATTAGATTTGTAATACGAAATATTGAAAATGATTATTTAATAATCGTATAAGAAAAATCGTATGATACGCCTATGTCAATATTGTCCGCCATGAGTTTGGTGGTAAATGGGTTACATAAATTGATTCCAATGCGCAGTCCTCTCTCTTTCCTTGTCTAAGCTACTTAATCAACATCACATGAATACTTAATAAAATAAAATGGAATTATTTGTCAATTTGACAGCTGTCATTGGCCAAAAGGTTTGCATTTTCCAGTTATACAATGGAGATCTTGTTCTAAATTTAGTAATTTTTTATTATTAATAAGTTGTACCCTTAAATTGACAGCACTGATTCGGGACTAAAAGTGGGCGTTTTTACATGTAAATCCACATAAGAAAATCTAAGGTCTAAAAACGTCATTTTTGACGCGTTTCAAGGTCACGAGTGATCAACTGACACAAGCCAGCTCCCCCTCCACTCACATGACCGCGCCGACGATCGCTACCAAAACGATTAGATTATAGACCGCTAGGTGGCGTACAAGCAGCCTTTACAAGAAGTCTCCAGAAGTTTTACAAGAAGTCGTCGTTGTATATAAAGGGTGTAAGGTATCGAATGGTAGCTGTAAGAAGAGGCTTTACAAGAAGACATCTCCAGAGGCTTTACAAGAAGTCAACATCATCATCATACTGGGATCATTCCCAGAATCCTTATGGGCCACCAGCGTACAGAGGCTTTAAAGAGCGAACACTACAACGCGACGACAAAAGAACGGGTGGGCAAGCAAAGACCAACACACCTTCTATGAAGTCACTCACAAGTCAAAAAGGCATTACCAGCGAGAGAGCCGAAGTAGCGAAGCTACTGAATCCGCCCTTTGCGCATAATTTTCAATGGCGGATATATGAAAAAGACGCGTTTAGGTATACTGCGCACCACGCCATTTAGGCACTTGCTAGAGACCCGATTATAAAACTTTTAAAGGTGTCTCTTAATATCAATGGGTCAAACGGGTCAAAGGTTCTAGATACGATGTATACGGGGTACAATACATTGCCCCTTTTTCTTGACTAAAATCCTTTTCTGAAGCAGTATCAATATTTTATTATTCTTCAAACACTGTAGCAATGTCGGATGGAAGACTAGGTGTTTCAGAACTCTCATTATCAGATTTATAATGGTTTATTTTAACTTCTTTTACATATCTTCGGTAATAGAATTCACAACATCGACGATAACATGTTTTTTAGACAATGAATCTTCTAATAGTGTTCAAAATAAAGAGAAGGCACTTGTTTGTATATAAGTTAAAGTTTAATGTCATGGAAGTTTTTGAAAATGTAGGTATCTTAAAGAATACACTGCAAATTTAATGGTTTCTGTTTATTGCAACAACCCTTTTTGTTAAAAAAATATTTTTCTGTGTTTCTGTCAAAAATATAAAAATGTTATTGCTATTAAGTCACCGAATAAAGTAGCTATCCTCAAAGTTCTGTATTTTTTCTTATTTACTTCAGAACGCATTTAAATTGGATTATGTTTAGAAAAACATCAAAGAAATGTTTTTGTAAACCAATTTGGGCGAGTATCCATTTTCTGAGATATGGGGAACAATTTTCTTTTAAAACAGCCCTTTTGTAGATAATAAATAGGTATTAAAAAAAACATCAAAGTTTGAAACACTTGATTTTGCATACAGGAAATAGGACAAAAAAAAATAAGACTCAATATATACGAAAATAATAACTTTTAGCTGATCGTCTAACCAACAAAATAACTTCTATAAGCTTTGCTGAATACTAGTGTACTAATTTGGTCTCGTGAGTGGTAATACTACCGTTCTAGAACGGTTCTTTGCTTGGTTGGAACAAACCTTATATTCCTCTCATAGAATTGAGAGGTCAAGCACCCCAAACTCAGAAAAAGTGAGCGAAAAGTGTCAAACCAAAACAAAAATTAAAGAAGTCAATGACAGAAAAAGTTGAGGCAGACGTAGACTTTGAAGGAAGTAAATTACTCTCAGATAAAATTTTGAGATTAAATACGCCATAAAAATTATTTTCTTATTTCTTATAGAGACAACTTTCCAATGAACTAGTTCGTCAGTCTTGTATATAAAGTGCCCAAATACGACCCAATAAACCAATATCTATCAGTATCAAAGAAATACAAATATTTGTGGGAGTTATTCTTTGGATGTCAATCATTAGACAACTCACCACCAGACACTATTGGTCTTCAAAAATAAGAATTCCACAGATCGCTGATGTCATGTCAGTGAATCAATTCGAACTGATCAAAAGTTTTTTACATTTAAGCGACAATCGTGAAAATAAAACTAGCCTGGATAAAATTATGCCAGTCATAGAAAATGTTAGAAGAGCCTGCCTGTCTCTTCCATTTGGGAACATCTTTCTTGTGAAGAACAGATAATACCATTCAAGGGCAGAACAACTTTGAAAACATAACCCTAAAAAACCCCATAAATGGGGTTATAAGATGTGGGTTCTCAGTGGAGTTTCTGGTACGTCATATAATGTTGAATTATTTGCTGGAAAACTAGGTTATACAGTTAAGGAAAATGAACCTGATTTATGATAATTATCCAACCAATTTTGGAAAATAAAATTAATTCACGCAATAGAGGGTTAAAACAAACTGCGTGACATAGAAACTCAAACACCCAGTAAAAATGTTTTTTTTTGACAAAATCTTTTTCCATATACGGTTAAAACTTAATTCAAATTTTTAATTTGCATAGTAGTAATTTAAGATTAAAATAATTTAACCATATCTAAATTTCTTTCCATTATTTTCGTTTTAAATGAGTTAAGCAGCCTATAGAGATAAGCAATTTAATTCTCTTTGTTCCTTTTTCGTATACTATTGTCCTTCAATATTATGGTGAAATGTGAGCAAGAAGGGTCAGTGAAAATGTACGTATGAAAGGATGAAGTCATCAAGGGTATTTGTTGTGTTACGTAAGACATGAAGCGATATTTTGGAAGGGATTTTAGGTGTCATGAAGGATAATTGAGTTGTCTTGGCAAATATGTGCTTTTCAGAGTGGTCGAAGCCGTATCACTGTATTGGAAGTGGTGAGTAATAAAAGAAGAAAATATGAGGGATGTACAAGGTAGTATTTATCTATTTTTTTTACCTACCGTGTTCATTTATTATTTGTAATCAGTGTAAACAAATGTTAATATTACGATATTTTTTTACTACAAAATAAAATATTCATGCAGTGACACAATATTGTGGTAAATAAACTATTAACAAAAATAGAAATAGTATATTATGTTACTAGGAGTAGAAGGCCAACATTATTGTTGAGCCCAAGTTCTGTGCAAACTGAGCGAAACATATAATGGGCCTTCTGCTCCGAGTAACATATACTATTTTTTCTTCAAGTGTAATAAAAATATGCATTTTATAAAAAATATAGAAGGCTTTGTTTATATCTCAACTATTTAATTAATACAAACGAAAAATTACATAAAGTGTTACCTATTTATTAACAGTCATATTAAATGTGCAGTTTTGTTTACTGCAGTTGTTTAAATTTAAGCCACTGCCACCGCTTTCAGCTTCGACATTTACAATTTTGTCATTGTTATACATCATATTATTAGTAAGTTGATTGTCGATT
Source organism: Ophraella communa (assembly GCA_035357415.1). NCBI lineage: Eukaryota > Metazoa > Arthropoda > Insecta > Coleoptera > Chrysomelidae > Ophraella > Ophraella communa. The sequence goes on along the minus strand of CM068985.1, from coordinate 45,047,401 downwards.
ATTATGTCAGCGATTACAGAACTATTACTTGGTTGTTCTTGCCAATTAAGTATTTTTTGTGCAGTTTGTGTTTTACTGGAAATGGAATCATCTAAGTACCCTTCAGCAGCACTGGTGGATTTCCATCCACCATGCCGCTTTAAAGCGGTAATATCACCTCCGTTGTCAACTAAAATAGTTGCGGAAGTCCTCCGAAGGCAATGTCCTGTATATTCATGAGGATTTGTTAATTTCAAAAACGTAGCAACGTCTTTTGGTACGTTTGGAATCGCCAATTATAGTAAACGACCGTTGTTTTTTGTTTTTTGTGTTTATGATTTTAACCAAAATTAAATTTTCTAAATCTTGGATTTCGCTAGACTTTAAATTAACGAGTTCATTGCATCTAAGGGCTCCATTGACCCCAAATATTAATATAACATAAACCAAACGTTGAAATAAATAAAAAAAAGCTGGTAGCACTGAGCTACCGTCATTAAATGAGGAAATGAGGTAATATTTGCTGTCAAGTTAAATATTGATCTGCGAGTAGATATCACTGTCAATGGTTTAATAAACGTAATAATGATTAAAAAAAAATAGTACCTACCTTTGTTGCTAAATAAACATTATTCGGTGCATCCTTGAGAAATTTATCAAATTGATCTTTTGTTAATACTTTTGATTTTTTCGGTGTATAATTTTCCCCTTGGCGCTTTATAAGTGCAATTAATTTGCTATATTTTTCTATTTTAACATTATGTTTAATGTTTAATTGACTTTTAATCATTGAATACTGTGCCCATAGAGTAGAACTTTTAAACTTTCCGGACAAATTTGTGAAGTATGCAAGCATAACGTTTTCCGTGTTTTGCTGTACATTATATTCATTGCACCATTTTATAAATTTTTCGTATGCAAAATCATACAGTTTACGCGACTTCGTTGGAATTATAGTTTCAATACTGGAATTAGCTATTTCAACTAATTCCGGAGGCATGCATTGTAAGTCTTGAGACATTTTTGCAGTTTGAATTAGGTAGGAACACTTTCAGAGTCTGACACTTTTCAAAACTAACAAAACATCAAAATTAAATAAGGAAATTGACAGTTCCTGCCTTCTTGATTATAACACCCATAAGACGTTGCTACCGTTTCTTATTTTGTTACTAGTATAATAATGAGAGTTCATTATTAAACTAATAAAAGAATAGGCTATTTCTACTGTTTGTGTTGAAGAACATTATACGCTTGAAGAAAAAAGTTTTTTATTATTGTTAGTAAAATGGACTTCCACAGAATAAGGGTTAGTACAATAAATTTAATCTAGTAAATTATTATAGAAAAATTATTGGGGATATTCCTATCTACAATTTAGAAATTACCTTTTTAAATTAACTTTGATAGAGTTCTATATTATTTTTATTAGTTTCTACAGCATCCAACTCATGAATGTGATGTAGGTATCTAAAATACAAAATTTACTGCTATATTTGCCAGTCTATGCACTGTTTTATCTTTGGCATATACGGTTTTTTTTTACACTGATCCATCATATGAAATTTAATTATGGTTTTGATACCCCTGACAATATTGAAATAGGTCCTTTCTTTTATCACTTAGGTATATTTGAGTTGGTAATTGCTTTTGCAAGAGGATATACTTTTAAATTGCTTTCAATTTCAGTAAAGATGAAAGTATATCAATTTAAAACCAAAGCTTTTAATATTAAACAATAATTTTATTAAAACTCTGGCCATATTATTATTTACTACAAGATTATAATAATAATTATTTATTGAATTGATTGTACTAACTCTTACTTTTTGGAAGTCCATCTTATTAAGAATAATGAAAAACTCTTCGTTTTACCAAAACAAAATTACCTAAATTAAAAAAATCTGATGTTTACAAAATTAATTGTCCAAAGTGTAATGCTGTATATATAGGTCAAACACAAAGAAATTTTGAAGTAAGATTTAACGAACATTTAAGAGCATATAGATTAAAACATAAGTCAAATTATGCAAAACACCTACTTGAACATCCAACCTCACTCTTACACATCAATGACATCCAAATACTACACACTTGTAATAAAAAACAAAATTTAGATTTCCTTAAAGAACTTGAAATAAAAACACATCTAGCAGATCCACTATTTAAAGTTGTTTATGAACAAATAAATCTGGGAAGTTCTCCACTTTTAAAGTGTTTGCTTTGATTGAGTCTTCATTTTATACATATATAAGACGTAATTGTAACACAAATATATTGTTATTGTAAAGATCAGCATGATATAGTTTTTTCCTGGTTTTTCTATATCATTGCACAGTTATACTGATCTTAGAGGGAAGTACATCCAGGATAATCCCTTAGGGCTCATAACATCTAGGCTTTAATATTGTTATGTCTTATTACTTCCATACTTGGTCTAGCCAGGATAATCCCTTAGGGCTCATAACATCTAGGCTTTAATATTGTTATGTCTTATTACTTCCATACTTGGTCTAGCCAGGATAATCCCTTAGGGCTCATAACATCTAGGCTTTAATATTGTTATGTCTTATTACTTCCATACTTGGTCTAGCCAGGATAATCCCTTAGGGCTCATAACATCTAGGCTTTAATATTGTTATGTCTTATTACTTCCATACTTGGTCTAGCCTTATAACTACCTAATAAACATCAGGTACCTAGCTACAAACAAACAAAATGTAACTTCAATATGTCAATCTGACGATGCTAAGTCTAGCGAAACGGCTGTCATTAAAGTTAAGATTTTTTAAATAAATATTGGAAGTTTTGGTAAAACGAAGAGTTTTTCATTATTTTTAATTATTTATTGGTTCAATTGAGTACAGTCAAATAGCAAGGGTTTAATAACGAGAAAAAATATAAAATTAAAACTTACACTAAATATAACAGACATAACTATAATAAGGAAAAAAATGTGCAGTTAAAAAACGACATAATTTTAAATGTTTTAGGACAAAGTCTATTTTACAAAGCCATAAAATCGTCCTGATCCTGTTGTATATACTTCATAACGATGTTTTCCAGTGTTTTGAACTGGAAAGTTACACATTATATAAATTTCATCCATTTCAATTAAAGCAGCAAAGAATTTACCACATAAAAACATTTGTAGCTTTTACAATAACCCCCTTTCACAACTTTTCAGCTTCATATTTTAATGTGCTTCTGAAATTCGCCTAATAGTTATTTTATTCTTCGTCTATTACATACTTGACTTAATATTCGTTTGGTAATACCAGAAGATCATTGTCAAGTTTCAAGTCATGTCGTAGGGGAGCGCCGGGAGGATTTGGACAATATTTAAATTAATAAATAAATGAAATAGATCATCCATGTATCAAATGTGACAAACCAATGAATAAAGGAAATTACCAAAATCAGTGTCACAGGTTTTTATTACATAAAGTATGAATGAATCTCTTAGAAATGATGGAGATTAATGAAGCTGCCAAACGAGATGATCTTTTGTGTTTGAATGAACAGCTTAAACCTAAAGACCCATATATTTTTTTGAATCTTCCTTTTTAATTTTAACACATTTGTCATGCCTTTTCTCCTCCACATGGTATTCATTCTTATTTCAATTATTGCTGTACTTTTCTCTAGATTTATATCATATATCATTTGTATTGTTGTATACTTTAACTTTTAACCTAGTTCTTCTTCTTTACCTGGAGTTGACAGCAACTGTAATTTGAATTTACTGGCTAGTCAACAATTTGAAAAATTTTTAATATGTTATTTTTATTTTTATTACTTAATTCCATATTTGTACTGACTTGATTTTTGTTACATGTGTCGATCGGCCTTCACTAATTTTTGATCCCAATTCCTTATTAATTAGTTTCCATTCCTTTTTTAAATTTGACATTTTCATCCACAGATTTTATTGTTCCATAATATATGCTCTTCCATAGAGTTTCGGTTTCATGATTTCTTCTGGACTTTTATGTTCTGTTAGCCGCCATTGCTTTCATAGTGTGCGTTTATTACTTTGATAGTGCTTAATTATAAAGTTTTAGTGGGTTTTTCAGTGTGATGGACAATTTTACACAATGCTTACTCATCTTTTACTAAGAATTTCGATCATATTCATGATCTGTCGACCTTTTCATTCTGATGTCCATGTAGTATAACAAGAATTTTCCGTTATAAACACATGGCGATTCCATTCACCTAAAGACCAATAAAACAAACAGGTTAATAGATTCTAGCTGTCAGTTGACAGGTTATAATGCCTCTAGGCTAAAACTCACGTCGAAGGTGGCCGTGGATTGAGTTTAAGCTTAAAAAAAAATAAACAAACTGATAAATGGGCGCCAAGTAGATTTTACCCTTAAGTGAACTTTACCTCCCCCAATCTACTAAAGGAGAGCGCATATGACGTACCAAAATTCCATTAAATAAAATCTGTTATGGTCTAGTTCCTATGATAATAAGACAATATATATATAAGTCGGCCAAAAAGGTTTTATTATAAAATAATATTATTTTTTTCCTATAATCCAAACAAAAAAAACAATGTATATCGTAAAGTTAGCTTTTACCTTTGGATCCAAAAGCGAATGCCGCACAAACCAAAAAAAGAAAAAAACAGTATGCTAATTTTTTTCAAATTAATTGATATTAAAATAAAATGTTTGCGCTTTACGTCAAACTAGACGTTTATAATGGATTAAACAATGTATTCTGATATATTAATTAAACTTAAAGAAAAGTATTATATTAAACGTAATATTAATCCAGAATAAAAATAAAATTTATAAGCTTCACGTCAAAACAGACGTTATAATTAATTGAACACTGTAGCAAATGTATTAATTAAACAAATACAATATTAATTAGGCGAAATATTTATCAAGAAGGAAAAAAAAATAAAACAAAAAAAGAAAGTCTACTTAAACGCCTCCACATCTAAGGTGAGGGTTGGCTGTCCTATTTTCGCAGTATTCCTTCCGATTGCTGCAGCCAAATAATCCGCAGTCAATAATTTGATGCTATCCAGATTCCAAACTTTATCACAATCTCCCGGGAAGAAACCAAAAATAATGTGTAATGGAATTGAAGACCAATAAATTCAACAGACAAAAAAAACCTAGGGAATAAAAAATGTGTAAGCACTTGCCCTATACTTGACAAAGCTAGCAATAAAACTAATAGTAGAATATCTTTTAATAAGAGTAAACATATAAACTATATACATCTAAAAATTAATTTTGTTACGTTCCTGACCTTCAATAAAGAAAGAATAAAAAGTAAATACATTAGGACGGCGTTATCGATAAAATTTAAATACAAGAAGTATTTTATTCTATTTACCTCTTTTTTTACAAGTAAGAAAAATGAAATTATATTAATATATTTGTTTTATAAATTTTTAAATGAACAATGATCAATCTAATGTAGTAAAATGAATCGATAGAAAATAAACCAAAGAACATTTCTTTAAATATCCTTAAAACCTATCTATAATACCTAATATTAAACATTATATGAAGTGATACAATGCCACTTTAAATAATAATAATTAACAACCCAAATTAAATGATAAATTTTTCAAGGAAACTTAGGCAGAAGAAAATTTAAAATATATATTTATATACTCTACAAATACGGTAGTAAAAATAAATTACCTCCTGTTATCGATGAGGTTTTTTTTTCCAATTCTTTTTGTCTTGGCGTATCCAATCCAAATCCGGTTAAAAAAGAAATCCTCAATAGAGTACGTAGTGAAGTTCACACAAATTGCCCCAAATATTTAGCAATATCTACAGACCCCTCTTACTACGTTTTGTGTGTTTAGTGGTGAAATCCCTTACACAAGGAGTGAAAAAAACACTAAATACCAACTAACACATTTAACTGGCATTCATTGAAATACAATCTCAAGAACAAATCAAACTAAAATTCTAATTGTCTTTTTGTATCAGAACGACCCGATATCAGGAACCAGCAGGTGATTGACTGGTTATATTACCATGAGCGTAGGAATCGTTTGATATAGAGTTAAAATTAAAATGTATAAGAATTTAGAAAAATTTAAATTTTAGCGTTAAATTTTAGCGTTAAATTTAAACGTTACAGTAGGGCTTTCTCTGATACCGGAGTCACTGGTATCTCCTGTTAATCTCATTTTGGGGTTACTTCTTTTTGATGTTTTACCACCCTTAAGTTTCTATCACTTAACAGTGGTAGTCATTGATTTTTCTATCCATATATTAGTACTTTTTTCTTTACTTATTCAATGCCACCACATACATTTGAATAAAATATTTAAATTCTTAACTGATTCCTCAATGATTCATTTTCCAATGAATCATTTTCATACCTCTTTTTAATATAATCATTTCCCTTATACATTAATTTTATAATCTTTATGTCACATATATTTTTTTCTCTTTGTCACTGGTTTAACTTACCCCATTCATTAATTAATATTTAATATACAATTTTGTTGGTCTGATCGAACATATGATCTGTTGAACATTTTATATAACTAATTTAAGGTAGGTCTGCTGTTAAAACTTGTAATTCTGCATAATTTTACCTCACACATTTGTTTTTTATAGCCTGATGATGGCCTGCTTGTAGGCCGAAACTAGTCGCTGTTCTTGTAAACGTTACTTTATGTAATAAAAACCTGTGACACTGATTTTGGTAATTTCCTTTATTTAAATTAATAATTATGGCATGGACACGAGTAAGAAATAACTACAATTTTGGAATCAGACCGATTGATATATATGCGTCTTATATACATATTTGCATTTTTTTTGAAAAAGGGTTACATTATCATGAGTTACATACATATATTATTATGAATTTATTAATTTATTGTTGTTAGGTTCTTATGGTTTAGCTTTTTTGTTTTATTATTTTAATTTTTCTGATGTTTAAATATTATTTTAGTAAACCCACGTTAATTGTGACAAGATATTATTAGTGGTTTGTTTTTATTTGATTTGATGTAATTGTTGAGGTTTTTTATTACAACAAAATGTTGTTAGCCACTTAAATTATATGTATAATAATAACTAGCTCAAATAAAATTAAATGTTTCTGTGTTCGTTTGTTTAATTCAAAATAAATACTATCGTTATCGAAAAATTGTATCTCAGGTCGTACAGGTTTATGCTCAAACAAAATTATAAATTTTCTATCAAAATGAAATTCAAAAATCTTGACAATAAAGTAGTATAAATGTCCTCTAGCGGCAAATAACTATTATTGCTTTAAAACAGTTCATACGCACACTTAATACAAATTAAATAACGGTACCTTTTTTAACTTTGCCTCTCGAGTGTTCGCCATTCACATGTAGGTGTCGCTGGAACTGGTGGTCTATCTTCTCTTGTGAAACACGTGGGATGCAGAACTTCAATGGTTTAATTAAAGACAGAAACTCTTACGATGTAGAATTTATTATTGTTTACTTGTGGATTTATTTATACAATTTACTGGTTGATAAGACTCCCTTTTTACAAGTGGTGTGTTATAAAGTTTTATACTAGGATTATTTCTGATATAAGGTAAGTCAAGCTTCTTATATTTGATACTAACTTTTGTATCATTAAATTTACAGTTGGAACTATTATATTATAAAGTTACTCTGCTCGATTCAACAAACCTATTTTCTATTCAAAGTCGAAGAATGTTAACTTATAAAGTTAATAAAATTTAATGACTAATCAAAGTCTTTTTCAAAAATGTAAATTACGAGTTGTATATTTTTTAATAATTGTTGTTGAATTATTTTGTAAATGAGTCTTGAATCTTTTTTTAAAATTAAACTTGAGTGTTTAAAAAATGAATCGTGAAAGTTTTTTTTACAATTAAATTTTAAATGTTTGTTGAAAATTTTTTAAACGAGGCTTGAATGTTTGTATAAAGAGTCTTAAAATTAGGCTTGAATCTCTACTTATATCTTACAAACAATTTTTTTACATAATATATACAATAATCATTTCTAATGTTCAATAATTTTTTTATAATTTATTATGGTCGGAAAAGCTCTCAAATTATATTAACACTGAGGCTTGAAGTCATAAATTCGACCGATACATTTTCGAGTAACTCTTACGTCACAACGTGCAGGTGCTATTCTTAGCTTTTGGAGTTCATGGAAACTAAACATTTCAAACACGCGATGTTGTGTACGAGCAATCTAATTCTGCTAATTTGACGTCACAGGCACAAGTGCACTTCTAAGGTTTTGGAGTTCATGGAAACTAAACATTTCAAACACGCGATGTTGTGTACGAGCAGTCGTAGTTCTGATAATTTTACGTCATACATATGCACAGGTGTCATTCGTAGAAGAAATTTTAATATACACTTTTGTAGATTTTTGAAAATCCTTTTATATATTTAACGGAAAAATATTTTTAGAAAATTTATAATTTGTTCGTTTGTTTTATCTTACATTTAGAATTATTTTTTTATTATTATTTTTTTTAATGATGATTTTGATTATTTTTATGTAATGTGATTATTTTTTTTATTGTTTATTTGCATTCAATTGACTTAATAACGATTTTGTTTTTGATTTAATCATCATAATACATATTCTTATTGAAATTAATCTTTTCTTTAATGGATAATTTTTTATATTAATATAACTTCGTCTCAATATGTAGCCATATGTAATATGTCCAAACCCTCCCCAATAACGGGGAGGGTCTGGACAATTAATCAATAAGCAAAAATATTATTCAAAATATTTATTTGACAAAAATTTCTCAAAAAATCCTTAACATCAAACATATGTATACTAGTTATTTAGTTATTTTTCTTGAACCACCCTTGCTTTTTATGTATTTTATGTTTACTTATAAACACGTTCACACCCTGTGGATAAAATTAAGTCTAATATCCACTCGTCCGTCGGACAGGAAACCTTTAACAGATTCTTCGTGCTTAATAAAAAAAGTTTACCAATATAACCACATCAAAACTTTTGATAAATGTGATTCGAACCCTACGAAATAATGCAACAGATCCAGAAATATTCCATTCGTCATCGTTGGAGCAAAAATGTCGATAGTGTGACATTTCCTAACAAAATTTATGTTTGTAAAGTTGAGCCGCGGAAACGACAACAGCACTTTATGTTTGCGCGTCTCACGTATTCACGACGTTTTTTTTTTTGATTGGAAAATTTCGATGCTGGAAGTAGGAGACTTCGAAGAGAGTGAAGTACAGACAAATTTCGATAACGTCAGATAACAAACTCTATCGAAGAGAAAATAATAAGGTAGATATTAATAACGCGAGGAATGAAATACAGTGTGTACAAGTCAAATGGAATAAATTCATTATTTCGGTTACTGTACATATTTATAAAAAATCCCGAAACACGTCAAATTTAAATTATAACTTGACATTCTTTAACGTGAAAATGCAACCCCTACCTTCAACCCCCTTAGAATGACAGGTACAACCCCCAATTTTTTAAATGGGAAGTATAGGCTTGTTATATATATCACTTGAAAGGTCTCTTCATTCTCTATTCAAAAATGTTATTGTTTTTAAATTTGATGCAAAAATTAACATAAAAAAAATTAATATCATGTTGTTACCGAAATTCGCTACAATACAATCAAAAACTAAAATGCAAAACGTAATAAAATGTAGAACACGAAAAAGAACTATGAATGTTAATGAAGTAGATGTTCAAAATGTTCTCCGCGAACGTCTTGGCAACATCCTAATCTCAAATAAAACTGTCTTCTAACATTATTTAACATATCAGGCGTGATCGACCTAATCGCAAGCGTTATTTGTTCTTAAGTCATTTAAATCAGAAGGTTTAGTTTTGTACACATGGCTCTTCACATATCCCCATAAAAAAAAATCTAATAATGTAAGATCAGGTGATCGCGCTGGCCATTCAATGGATCCTCGCCTCCCTATCCACCGATTGGGAAATATTGTATCGAGGTACCTCCGGACATTCAGTTAGTAATGTGGTGGTGCTCCTTCCTGCTGAAACCATATCCTATTCGATGGAACTTGAGGGTTACCTGGATCAGGATATAAATTTGCAAACGTTGGAATGACATGCCAAATAATTGTTGCATTCAAATTGCCCTCAATAAAAAAGGGACCAATGATATTGTTCCCTATAATCCCTGCCCAAACATTAAACTTTTGAGGGTATTGAGAGTGTTCTTCTCTCATCCAGTGAGGATTTTCCGTGGACCAGTAGCGGCAATTTTGCCGATTAGCATGACCGTTAATTAAAAAAGTACACTCATCAGAAAACATAACGTCTTCTAATTGGATAATATTGTTATCCAACATATCCATCATTTGCTCACAAAAAAAAGTCTCCTATCAAAATCGTCTTCCATGAGCTCCTGAGTAGGTATCATCTTATACGGATGCAATTTATTTTCTTTTAATATGTTTGCTATCGATGTATGGCTAGCATTGAATGTAGTGTCTACTCGATGTATGTAGGTTTTCCTGAAACTAAAGCAACACATCTAATTTGAATTCATCACTCAGTGCATTGGCAGCTGCTTTTTTTATCTGCCTTACATGACCAAACTCGCGAAACTGCTTTTCTATTTTACTTATTGTTCCTTGGGATATAGGCGGTAAATTAGGAAATTTCTCATGAAATAGGCGAGTTACTTCCTGTTGTGTTCGGATGTTATCTCCGTAACCAATCATTTGTAAAACTGTTATTTTATGCATTTCCGTTAATCTAACCATTTTTCAGAATTGAACTGAACAAACTTTATACTTAAATTACAACAATGACAACTTAAATAAAACAATTTTACCACTGCTTGTTAAAATAGCGTTTCCACGGAAATTCTTTAAAGTTTTTTAATGGTTACCATCTAAAAACCACATTGCTATGGTTTTTGTTCACTTTCTCATTATCAAGACCTAAACGGGAAATAAGTTTTAAGTATATTGTAATAAGTTTCGAGTATATTTTAGCGAATTTCGGTAACAACATGATATTAATTTTTTTTATGTTAAAAAACAAAATTTAAAAACAATAACATTTTTGAATAGAGAATGAAGAGACCTTTCAAATGATATATCACAAGCCTATACTTCCCATTTAAAAAATTGGGGGTTGAAGGTAGGGGCTGCATTTTCACGTTAAAGAATGTCAAGTTATAATTTAAATTTGATGTGTTTCGGGATTTTTTATAAATATGTACAGTAACCGAAATAATGAATTTATTCCATTTGGCTTTTACACATTGTATAATAAATACTGTATAATAAATATTGGCGCATCTAAAAATGGACGAGGAAATATTTATCTCCAGTCATCGGTAAATTAATTAAAGAAATCTGAAACATGAAACATGAAATACGAAAAATATTTTGTTTCGTAAGCAATGGACATTGAGTATGTGCTTTCAGCATTCTGTCTTTTATTCACCATTAGCAAGCAATGTTGATAAAGCTGAAAATATTGATAAAGTTTTCACAACTTTATTAGAATACACAATGGAGTTTTAATATCACCATACTTTCTTGCAGTTATAGTAGTTTTCACAATGAATGGTATTGACTGAAGGATTATAATAAAACCAATTAGACCCGAGATACACATCATAAATGTAAAAGGACCTGATTCAGGTAATTTTGTTTCTCAGAGAGGGATTGTAGAGGATTACAGCTTACACTTCTTGTTCATTTTAGTCTTTGTATTTCATTGGAAGTGTTCACTTGTGTTACGGCGTGCAATAATTTTATAACATTTATTTGTTATTACAGACATTAATAGCAAAGATTTTATACCCCAACGTACAGAATAGGCAGTATGTGGCGTCCGTGAATAAAAAGTAATAGTGCTTCTTCCAGTGGTTCGTTAAAGATGAATCACTTATCTTGTGACGCGAAAATCATTATAAAAATGTGTATAGTTCCTTACTTCAGCAAGGATATAACGCGGGTGCTGCAGCAAGAGTAACCAGTAATTTAACGAAGGTGCCTCTTACTTCAGTTAGACGAATTGTTGAAAATTCCATGGTATCAAGTAAAAGCGTAAAGATTCCGGTGTCACAAAAAGTCTAGACGACTGGGAAAAAGATTTGATAAGGCGAAAAATCTACACTATGTACGATGAGCAGCGTGTCCCTACAATCAAAAGTCTGAAACAGCAGCTCATCAATGACGAAACACATCAACTGTGTCCTCACTACTCTTTGGCGAGTTCTGTCTGCAATGGGCTTTAAATATCGCAAAATTGACAAAAGACAAGTTATAATGGAATCTACACGTTTAATAAACTGGCGTTTTGAATATATAACGTCAATAAGAAAATACCGGTCTGAAAATGGGCCAATACTCTACCTCGACGAGACGTGGTTTGACACGCATGACACCCCTTCCAAGGGATGGTCTGATTCCTCTGATAAGTGTAAAATAAAAGCACCATCAAATAAAGGGAAGAGAATCACAATATTACAAGCAGGATCAGAAAATGGTTGGATCCCAAGCGCTGTGTGGTTTTCTGCCAAAAATATTAAGGACTCTTGTGTTGATTATCACGAAGATACGACAGCAGAGCTTTTTGAAAATTGGTTTTTGAAAATTGTCTCTTACCAAACATTCCGCCAATCAGCGTTATAGTAATGGGCAACGCAAGCTATCATAGTCGACAATTGCAAAAAATTCCTGGCTCAAAGAATACGAAATTGGAGATTCAAAACTTCATGGCTGCAAATGACATATATTTTGAGGAAAATTATACAAAATAAGAACTTTTACAAGTGCTGCAGTCATTTAAAAAAAAAACTTATGTTTGTGATACAATTGCAGAAGAATTGGGACATGCAGTGTTACCACTACCTCTCTACTACTGCGTGTTCAATCCCATAGAGCTTATGTGGCACCAACTTAAATCGAGTGTGCTTGGAAAAACTACTTCTTCTACTTTAAGTGTTAGTGTGGTAGAATTAGGAACTAATTTCTGGCCGGTCTTACTGTAAAATAGACTATTTTATCTGCATCACTAATTCGAATTTTTTGTTTAAAAACAAAACAACTAAATGATTGTTTAAAAAAAACTAGCAAAACACGTTCTTATTATTAACCAAACTAAAAAAAGAAGTTTTTTTTGGTTCACTATATCCTACTACCTCTATGGTTGCATGTAGATGAACTATGAATATTTACAGTTAACTTTGATATTAAAATCTTCACCAAACACAACTGATCATAAAGAGTACTTTCAAACTGTGATCTTTCATTAGATTCTACTTCTAATTCTTCATCTACAACCTCACCGGTAATATTCAATTTGTAATTGAATCTCGTCAAATATGTAAAATCCCTAATATTTTTAGGTAACAACGGGGAAATGAATTTATAATAAATCGTAAGCTTGCTCTGAGTTTCCTCGATAGACATTTTGTAATTTAAATTATGTTTGACTTGACAGAAATGGTAATATGAGTATTAATAATAGAACGTGGGACCACAATTATAAGTATTTTTTCTAGTTTGCACAAGTTTCATACACTCTGATACAAATAGAAACAAAGATCTTAACCCGGGAATTAAAAAAGGAAACCTACTTAACTTCATAAAGGACTTCACCGCGTAATATTCTTGAGAGATTGTTTTAACCCAACTCCAAATCAGACTGCGTTTTGCAGCCAGCGACAAATGGCGTAAATATTGTTGCACTTTTTTCGGTAATAACTGTGGGAGAAGAGGATCAATAAAATAGCCAGCAAGTTCACCTGATTTTACCCCATTGGAACTTTTTTTATGGGGCTATGTCAGAAATATTGTTCACGTAACTGAACCACATGATTTAGATGACTTAAAAGAACGAATAACGCTTGCTGTTAGCTCGGGCATGCTTGATATTTTAATTAACGTTGGTAGATATTTTTTTTAAGATTAGGATGTTGCCAAGACGTTCGCGGTGAGCATTTCAAACATCTACTTCATTGAAATTAATATTTTTACCTTTCAAACAATATAGCACAAGCCAATACTTCCCATTTAAAAAATTGAGGGTTGTAACTGTCACTCAAAGGTTATTGAAGGTAGAGATACAATTTTCACTTTAAATAATGTCAATTTATAATTAAAATTTGATGTGTTTCGGGATTTTCTAATAATATCCGAAATAATAAATTTGTTCTCAGTATAATGAACGTTTACAATGTAATCAAGAATAAAAAATATTTGTCCAATGTCCGCATGTCTTCCTGTTGCAGAGAAATGATAAAATCTATTTTATGTTTCACATAAACGTTAATCCCTTTATCTTATCACACTTTTTATGGTTGAAATATACACAAATGTGCTGTATAATAAAAATATTTATACTTTTTTTATTTGCATGAAGTACAGATTTATAATTAAGTACTGCAAAATAATTTTACATTAAAACTACTCTATTGATATTCGGAAACAAGAAAAAGTCACTGGGAGCCAAATCAGGAGTAAACGGTGGACAAGTAATCAATTCCATATTATGACTAGTTAGAAATTTTTTTGTTTGACGTGTATGTGAGCTCATTTGGCTTTTGGACAACGATATTATCATTTATCATGACTGCAAATAAGTAGCAATATTATTTATCTATTTAGTTCAAAATTAACTAATTTTCTGAGTGGTTTTTGTATTAGATTAAAGTAGATTAGTAAAATTTTTTGTACTTTTCCTCTTTGTAACATTATGCGTAGTTAAAGCAAATAATTTACATAATCTATTGACAGGATAATACAAAATAACATTTAGTACACCCATAATGGAGTTTTATTTTACTTTGGTTGATATTAGTGGCAATCAAAACACTTAAACAAGACAAACCCTGAAAGGGTACAGCGTAAAGTAACAAACTAATGAAACTTTCCTTTAATTTTAAAGCTTTAGAAGTTTACTGTATGTATATAAACATAAAATAGACTATAAACCCTATTTATCTTATCCTATGAATCGGGATATAATACAGATTTTTCTTCTTCTATTCTTGTAACTGTACTATTTAAAAGTTTATTTTTAAATAATGTGTAACTTAACAACTACTGCTATTTAAAAATAGCAAAATAAAGAGGGTGACGAAATAATGTTATAATTAACTCCTTTTCAATTATCCTTCACTTCCAGCCAGTTTATATTCTTAAATAGCAACTCCATACCTTTTTTTGTCTAATAAATAAAAAAATGTATTTACATTAAAAATGTGTTTTCTATTTTTAATTCATGAAATTGCAAATTTTCTCAGGAAATATTTAGCAATTCTTCGGTTATTTCTTTCTTCAGTTGCTTTATTGAGTCGAATTTCTTCTTAGAAACAAACAGATTTTAAGGGGAGGGTTCGTTGAAAAAAAGGCATGTTTTTATGAATTTTTTGTGAGGAACCAGTTGAAATTTCTTTATTAAATCTAATAATACATTGTAGTATAATATTTGAAGATTGTTCTGTAAAATTTTCACAAAAAAATATTAACAAATACGGTAATGGCAGCAAGTATTCCGACGTGCCTCGAAAAAAAGGAGAGTTGCGGTGGACATCATAACTTGGTGCTGGATCATCTGAAATCAAAAAATCAAAGTTCATTCGTTAGATAAGAGTTTTCTCCAGGAGGTGACCTAAAGGTTTTTAGAAATTTAAATTTTTCACTTTTTTGGAGTACTTTGAAGGAAAAAACGCGATTTTTCGTGAAAAAAGCTCCCTAATTTGCTATTGTAAAATAACAATTATCAACAAATTTGAAAAAAACTTTTCGTCAGGGCCTCTTAAATAATGGACAGAAATAGTGTTCAAAATTTCAAAACGATCGGTGCAGTAGTTTTGAAGTTATAATGTCCACCGACTTTAAAAAAGTGACTTGTGGGATGTAATATTATTTGTGCGTTGGGCGACAATTTGTAATATGAGTTACCTGTTGATAGTGAATTTATAAAAATATTTAGTTAACTTTTTTGAAAAAATAACAATATACCAAAAGAAAAAATGTAATTTACAATAAAACAAACATTAAGCTTAATTTCGTCTTTAATTAGTTGTAAAAGATACTTCAATAATTAACAGAATTTATAAATGTTTATCACACAAAAATTATGATAGTTAAATACCTCGGCTAGGGGTGAGTAAGTTCATTAGCTCTGACTATTGTACAATATTTGTTTCTTTAAGAAATTATAAGGGCGCCACTGAAATCTTTTTATTTTTTATGATACTACTGAAGAAAGTTGTTTTAAGCTGAGTTATTTAAATAAGTATCATAAGATGACAGAAAGATGTCAGAAAAAACTGTCTATGAAGATAAAAAATGATTTGAAAATGTACAAACATATAAAAGATAATAAGATTTCCTTGGTGCTGAAATTAATGAGGTAGAGAATACGTTACAACAAAATAATCCGCAAACAGTTCTTTAAAAATACTTATTCTAATACAGTTGACGATATAGATAGATATACACGGAAATAAAAGAGAAAAAATATGGGAACAGTAAACTTGATAGATCACAATAAACTTATCTGTTACAATAGTGGACGATCCTTCGCCGCACCTTGGGGTCGCTACGGCACTGTCTAGGTGGTTCCAAATGATTATGGAAGATCACTAGTGGAGGGATGATCTGCCCCAGTTGTAGAGATAATCCAGTTAAGAATGTACATACGAGAGCTTAAAGTTTACAAGCTGTTCAAGTTTACGGAATCTCCAAATTCAAGAGATGCTTCTGGTTTACAGAATCTTCAATTAAAGAGTTGCCTCTAGTTTACTGTATTATATTCCAACTTTCTGTATATGACAGTAAATCAATAGAAGAAATGAGACTGGGAATAATTATTAAAACCGCTTGAACTCGATAATGCCAACTCATTAGTACACCTCGTAGCGTAGCTACTTTGAACTTCCAATTATAATTATAGAGACCGTATTCATTATTTTATTATTAAAAATGTTTTATGATAGATGGAGCTAGCGGCACTAATTGAATTTAATATTTAGGATACCAGGTGCTTAAAATATTAACAGGTACTGTTACAGGGAAAAACGCTTTAAAGTTTTGAACACTAAAAAATCTTGTATAAAACGTTTATAAGCAAATTTTATCGGCTTACCTCACACTGAATCATCAATGCCAGGTCCATAACGGATGTTGCTATCATCCATGATGTCTAAAGCATTTTTTTGCGCCTGTCTACGAAGAATCCTGCCTTCTTTGGTTTGTCTCTAAGCTTCCTGATCGGCTCGGCTTACGTATGGAGCCAGTTCATCGCGCCCAGTCATGAGCACTTGGTCCACTACTAATTTCCATGCCTTCCATGAAGGTTAGTAAAGCAAAAGAACCTTTATTGAAGACACTGGCTGCCACA
Source organism: Ophraella communa (assembly GCA_035357415.1). Taxonomy (NCBI): domain Eukaryota; kingdom Metazoa; phylum Arthropoda; class Insecta; order Coleoptera; family Chrysomelidae; genus Ophraella; species Ophraella communa. Next base: position 45,030,057 of record CM068985.1, on the reverse strand, counting down.
TAAGCTGCAATTTCAACGATGACAGAGGTCCCACTCAAGTGCTTTGGTGAGATTTTGCAAATAAGTTGCTTCAATCTCTCATTGTTGGTCTGCGTGAAGCATCTTTGCTCAGATATATAGTATATAGTTCACAAAATATACAGTACAGGTATAAGGACGTTTGTACTTAAGTCGGAATTTCTATAAATAGAAAAAGTATAGTAGAGAGCTAAACATTTGCCAGGCAACAATAGTAGGGATTAAAATCCGACAGGTATAAAAATATTCATAACTTGGTCAATTTTACTCCGATCCACTTGAAATTTTGAGACAATATTCTTAAAGTATTAAGTATTCATCGTCTGATGATGCTATTTCGATAGCGAAACGGCTGTCATTACATTTAAAGAATATTTAAAGAATAAATAGTGGAAGTTAATTCAACCTTTTAGTTATTTATTGTTCTGAATAAGATGAACTTTCACATAGTAAGGGTTAGTACAATCAAAATATTTAGATAGATTTATTGACAACGTAATTAGTTTAACTTTTTTAAAGAAAAGTTTATTTGTTTGTAGCTTATTGTATATTTTGTTTAAATTATTTATCATGTGTAATACATTCAATTTGAAATAGAATACTCTGGACTTTTGGTTGGGTGGCGATGTTAATTTTTGAATATTTTGAATATTGCTTAATTTATAGAAGTTTGTGTCAACATTATTATTTCTTAAAGCACAGGGTTATTTCAATTAAAAATAAATGTATTAATATAAGAAGTGTATAAGAACGAAAAACACTACAAATACTAATAAACTCCTCTTGTTCCACTATATCTTTATAATTATTCTCGTTGCTATAGATGAGTGTAATAAAATTAACAAATTTTACCTTAGTTAAGACCAATTCAATAAAAAAGTTTATCCCTCATCCTCGCAAACTGCTAAAAGTTTAATTACCCTCTTAAGATACTAAAAAGAATGTCAACAATACACCGAGTCTGTTAAATGAACTTAATTACTAAATTCAACAAAAGATTTTATCTGCAGAAACTCCAAGCACCCCGCTAGCTGGATTATAAAGTGATTATTCACGAGCCAAAGTAATTAGTTATCCTTATCCCTTGCATTAACTTTAAATTTAATAAAAACAAGCTGGTTATTTTAACCGGTAAAAAAATAAAACAAAATCATATTAACTGTTACGTAATATGAGCTGTAATAAGAAACTGTGATGAGGGGGACATTCCGGCAGTTCAAAGAGGAAAAAATTCCCAGTCTAAGGTATAACTTGTAACATGTTCATTGACATGTTCCGAGCGTAAAATTAATTTAATCACACGTATAATTAAATCCTGCACTTAATCATAAATGATAAACATTTTTCACTATCTCACGACTAACGGAAATGAACCGTTAAAATTATCGTAGCGCGGAGAGGACTCTTCCCTTTTCGCCTTCTGCCTTCAAAGAATGAGCATCATTTTGCGCATTAACGAATTCTTACCTTAGCCGTTATTTATACGCCTCCAAGTTACCGTTGAAAATATCGCAAATTATTAGCTCCAAGTGACCGTTGAAAATATCGCAAATTATTAGCTCCAAGTTACCGGCAGGTTGCCGTTGAAGTTACCGTCCAATGTACCTCCAGGTTACCTCAAAAGTACCTCCAAGTTACCGTTGAAAATATCGCAAATTATTAGCAAGTTACCGATAAAGCACCGATCCAGCTGACTACACCTAAAGTTCGAACTCTCCGGAGAAGTCCCCCAGGTCTGCCTTCCTGTAGAAGTCGTCAACATCTGTAACCAACCGAAACCGTACACATACCGCTGTGGGAGAAATCCGAAACCCTAAGCTAAGTACCTAACCTTTTGTGGCAAAATAAATTTGAATTTCTTACTTGAGTGTTTGTTTTAAACCCACAGATTTGCTGTGTGTGGTTGCCTATCGGTATCAGTATTTTAGTTTTTTATTGTTGTGTTAAAGTAGCCAAAATATTTTTAATATTCATTTTTTCTTTCTAGTTAAACTTTAAATTAAATAAGGTGTTCTGCTTTACACCTAGTTATTAAATTTTGTCGAATTTAAAGCAGTGGCGCCCTCACCCATCAATCATATCCTATATACAGAGTGTCGCTAAGCTGGAGCGTACCCACTCCTGAGTTAAAAGGTCTCATAAGCCGGGACAGCTCTCGAGGGAGTAATAAGTGTTACAAACTGGTATCATCCTGATGAATGGATGGCTGATGGGTTCAGTCTTGAACGGTGGCATTTAGATACCTTGCTCGATTACGCAAAACTCAGTGGACTCCTCTTTCCCAGCTGCTCATGGGATCTATAATATGGACTAACTAATTAAAAAAGTAACAGAAAATGAGTAAGCTGGTTCCTTCTTTAAATAAGTGAGGGTCTGAAGAAGGTAAAACCTACTTCTGAAAGAGAAACGTCCTTATAGATAGAGGATGAACTCCTGAGGTACTGTCAAATTGCAGATCTTTTCTTTAAATCCCTGTACTGCTCACAGTTACATTTATCCTGCCTGTAAATATTTAAGAATTTGTAATTTAGAATTAGTAGTGGTAAAAAAACCTTTTTAGTTTTTTTAATACTGTTAATTTTTAACGTTTTGTTCCATTAAGTCTCCAAACGTTACAAATACCCACCGAGGCTACGTAGTTTACCCTTGAAAAAAACATAAAAAAAGGGTCGAATCCCAAGGGATTTGAGACAGTTAAAATGTACGTAATATATATATTAACATGTATACAGCTCATCCATTCTCCTTTACCCTTAGGTTTAACACATTCATAAACAGTCATAATTTTCCTTGCAAAAGACACTAACTTTTCACTAAAATAAAGCCTTCTGTGGGTAAAGCATAGCGATAAAATAAGATGAAAAATTTGATGTTGTATCACATTTTCACGCACTGAGTTTAATGTTTGTATTGGTTTGTTCATTGGGAGATTTGATTTTCGGAAAAAATAATATTTAAACTTTACTTTTTTTCTGTTAGGACACTTTAGTACCATCTTATATTTTTAATTCTTCCATAACATGTCTTGGTCGATCCATATTTTCCGAGAGTCTGCGTAAAATCTAAACCTAGATTCGTCACCGAATAAAGCTGTAGGCAAATCTTGAGTATAGCCCCATTCTAAAATTCTTGACATGTCTTGGTCGATCCATATTTCCCGAGAGTCTGCGTGAAATCTAAACCTAGATTCGTCACTGAATAAAGCTGTAGGCAAATCTTGAGTAGCCCCATTCTAAAATTCTTGACACCATTCCATTCTTGAAGTGCGATTACCTATAGACAGAGCTAGACATCGCATGGGCTGTCAACTGAAGAAGTTGGCTTCTTGAAGACGATTTTGTACTGCATCTAACAGGCCGGCTGAAAAGTCCCCGGTCTGACCTATAGATGACGACACTAGAATTAAATCCATTTCATTTTAAGATAGCATCAACTTTCAAAAGATTCGTGTAAAAATTTGAAAGCTGTCGGACTATTATTTTGTGAGATATTGGATTTTTAGTGAAGCAACTTTTGTTATTTTCAAAAAGATGGAAATAAAAGAATTTCGTGTGCTTATTAAATATTTTTATTTGAAAGGAAAAAATACAGTTGAAGCAAAAGCTTGGCTTGATAATGAGTTTCCGGACTCTGCGCCAGGAAAATCAACAATCATTGACTGGTACGCAAAATTCAAGCGTGGTGAAATGAGCACCGAAGACGGTGAACGCAGTGGACGCCCAAAAGAGGTGGTTACCGACGAAAATATCAAAAAAATCCACAAAATGATTTTGAGTGACCGTAAAATGAATATGATCGAGATAGCTGACACTCTAAAGATATCTAAGGAACGTGTTGGACATATCGTTCACGAATATTTGGGTATGCGGAAGCTCTGTGCGAAATGGGTGCCGCGCGTGCTCACAATCGACCAAAAAAAGCAACGAATTGATGATTCTGAGCAGTGTTTGCAGCTGTTAAGTCGTAATAAACCCGATTTTTTGCGTCGATATGTGACTATGGATGAAACTACACGCCTGAGTCCATTCGACAGTCAGCTGAGTGGACTGCGGCCGGTGAACCGCCACCAAAGCGTGGAAAGACTCAACAGTCAGCTGGCAAAGTTATGGCCTCAGTTTTTTGGGATACACACGGTATATTGTTCATCGACTATTTGGAAAAGGGAAAAACAATCAACAGCGACTATTACTGTGCATTATTGGAGCGATTGAAGACCGAAATCGCGAAAAAACGGCCCCATATGAAGAAGAAAAAATTGTTGTTTCATCAAGACAATGCACCGTGTACAAATCATCGAAAACGATGTCAAAATTGCATGAATTGGGCTTCGAATTGCTTCCTCACCCACTGTATTCTCCAGATCTAGCCCCCAGCGACTTTTTCCTTTTCTCTGACCTGAAGAGAATGCTCGCGGGAAAAAAATTTGGCTCTGATACTGAGGTAATCGCCGAAACTGAAGCCTATTTTGACAAACCGAAGGAGTACTACAAAAATGTATCGAAAAGTTGGAAGGTCGCTATAATCGGTGTATCGCCCTTGAAGGCAACTATGTTGAATAAAAAAAATGAATTTTGTCAAAATATTGTGTTTTAGTATGGTAGACCGGGGACTTTTCAGCCGACCTGTTAGACCAATAGATAACTTATGCGCTCTTTGTAAAATCGTAACTGCGGAGATTTATTGTTAAAATTAAAAATCGATCTTGATTTGCTGTTGTAGAGGGTTCCCGTCGTGAATGTTGCTCTGCTGGACTCTCAGTTTCTCTAAAACGATTCCATAATCTAGTGGTAACGCTTTGGGAAATATGCTTTATTGTCAAACCAAAATGTAACAAATTTTATGGACAAAGCTAAATAAAAATAACCAAATATCTAAATATCAATTAACAATAATTGATCGGCCACAACAAAAATCATTTAAATAAATAAATAAATACACACAAACAAAAATCAAAAAGAATGATATGCGTGATTTAAATGTAAACATACAAACATAAACATATCACTTCTTTTAACTTACTCTTAATTACTACTTACTAGCTAAAAAATAAATTCATACTTCATACTACATATTACATGTCATTCAGAAGATTTATCACAGAATTCAGCTACTTTATAGTATGGTCCCTCCTGAAGGTATGATTTAGTTAATTGGCAGAATTTAATATAAGGACTGGTGGATATTATGTGTGTTGGTAGACATTTTTCTTGCATTATAAATATTAGAATGTTCTGTAAGACTAGAAGTATCACCCTCCTATGGGTCCCGGGACACATAGGAATAGAGGGGAACGAAACAGCAGATAAGCTGGCAAAAACAGGAGCTGAAACCCCACATTTGGGACCAGAACCATCTTGTGGGATCAGCAGTAGAGTAATCTTAGGAAAACTAAGGGAGGAAATGGAGAAAGAAAAATCCAAGTACTGGAATCAGCTGGAAGGACTGAGGCAATCTAAGATGCTACTGGGGAAATATGACCAGAAGAGATCTCTTAGCTGCCTCAACCTCAGTAAAAAAAGGCTCCGAGTTTTAACGGGAATATTAACCGGGCATTGCCGGTTAAGCAGCCACATGAAGAAACTAGGGTTAGCAGATGAAGCAAAGTGCAGATTCTGTGAGGAAGAGGATGAAACCTCAATACACATACTCTCAGAATGCCCTGCCTTGCGGAATTCTAAGGCTAGATACCTAGGAGCACATGAAATAGAGGAAGGGGATCTCCCTGATTTGAAGCCCGACGATGTCCTAAACTCCCTCAGGAAAATAGGACTCGAAGAGCTACTGTAGGTCTGAGGAAACATCAGAACAGAATTAACTAAATCATATCTTCAGGAGGGACCATACTATAAAGTAGCTGAATTCTGTGATAAATGACATGATAAATGACATGTAATATGTAGTATGAAGTATTTCATAATTATTTTTTAGCTAGTAAGTAGTAATTAAGAGTAAGTTAAAAGAAGTGATATGTTTGTTTGTATGTTTACATTTAAATCATGCATATCATTCTTTTTGATTTTTGTTTGTGTGTATTTATTTATTTATTTAAATGATTTTTGTTGTGGCCGATCAATTATTGTTAATTGATATTTAGATATTTGGTTATTTTTATTTAGCTTTGTCCATAAAATTTGTTACATTTTGGTTTGACACAATAGATCCTATAGGTCGCAGTGTAATTATCACCCCTAACTCATTCATACATTCATTCATACAAGACTAGAGGTAGGCGTAGTCAAATGAACATCTAAATCAGAGTTTCGTGTGGGATAACTATGGAATGGTCCCTGCTTTGAGATAAGGTTAGATTTACGAACTAAGCAAACAGATTCTAAGATGAGTAGTGCCGGAAGAGTCAAAATTTTGAATTTTTTAAAATAGGGTTTACATTGCGCTCTGTGACGTAAGACAAAAACATAACGTATTGCCCTTTTCCGTAGTTTAAAAACAGAGTCTAAAAGATGTACACAACAAAACCCTCAGAAAGACAATCCATGTCTTAGATGGGACTCAAACAGAGAAAAGTAGGTTTTTAACGCAATAGAAGAAAGTAGCTCTTTAGAAACGGTTTTTATGGCAAAACACGCAGAAGATAATTTTTTTGTTAACATGTCTATATGAGTGGACCACTTAAGGTGTTATTTAGTGCAATGGGTTGTAAGTTAAATTTGTAAGGTAGAGCAATAGTTTTCTCGGTATTAAAACAGCTGTAATTGCAATTTATAGAATAAATAGTGAAAGTTAATACAACCTTTTAGTTGTTTATTGTTCTTAGTACCATAAATTTCTTTATTAGAATCGGCCCAGAATTTAATAATAAGAAGATTTCTGGACATTATAGAATGTAATGTTTTCATATCTGAATTGCTCCAGGTTACACTCGTATCATCTGCAAATTGAGTAATTTTGCCTTTAAACTTTATGTCAGTGATATCATTAACAAATAACGCGAAAAGAATTGGACCCAAAACCGAACCTTGAGGTACACCACTACATTAAACGAAAAGGATACTTGAAATTTACTATCCCATGTGACTTGAGGATTTTCGTCACTCCAGAAGTGACTGTTATGGCGGTTAAACAAACCATTTTTAGTAAACTTCGATTCATCACACCAAATAATTTTTTTTGTAAAATCTTCATCTTCTTGGCATTTCATTAAAATCCATTCACAAAATTCTACACGTCTTACATAATCTCCAGGATGTAAATGCTGAGCTAGTGTATACGAATAAGGGGTCCAATGATGTTTTTTTAAAATTCTGTGAATTGTTCTAGTCGACACCTCTAACAGTTTCTCACATTCCCTTAAGGATGAATTTGGATGAGCTGCAAAATATCCCAGGATGTCTATTTGTAAATCCTCATTATCGACATGGGTCTTGGGCTTATTTGTTTTACTTTTAAACTGACCAAACTGGGAACAGTTGTGTAGCAAACGTTTAACAGTTTTATGATTTGGTCGAGGCTTTTCAGGATATCTCTCAGCAAACACACGGCAAGTTCTGGATACTATTCTGTTATACTCACCGTGAATCATAATTAAATTTAAAAAATCATCATTTGTATATCCTAAATGTGCCATTATTATTAGGTTAAGGAAATTAAAGGCAAACTATTATTACACCTTTCACACAACGGCATACAACAAGGTGACTATTAAACAATAACAATAACTGACATGTGTCAGAATATTCCATAGGCGACTTGATAAATTAATTTTTTGTGACAAAAATGTATAAAGCTGATTTATTTGAAAACTGCAGGAGATAGGTATAGGGAATAGTAATACATATCGATAGTGGACAGCGTATTCTTCTAAAATAAATAATCACATACAGGGTGTCCCATTTGAAAAAAAGGAATTACGCGAAGATTGTGGATTCCGTTTTTATTCCAATTTTGACAGCACCCTGTATAATAAAAAAGGTAACTTGACAGTGTAAACGATAAAGCGGTATGTGGTAAATAGTTCCTGAGAAATTTAAACTTTTATTCAAATTACATTAGAGGATATTGAATTTTATGTACATGGTAAAAAAGTGTCATTTTCATATAAAAAACATTACAACTCAAAAACGGTTCAAGATAGGTATAGGGAAATATCAACAAAAAATGTTCAGAATAACGTAAATATTCCTAAAATTTAAAAATATACAGGGTCTTCCATTAAAAATAACAAAGTTATGTGCGACTTCCGGTATAACCGGAAGTAGAATGGTGACGGCAATATTTTCATTGAATAGCTCATTATTCAAAACCCCTTCATGCCAATTTTCATATTTCAGATACCTTTAGTTCTCGAGATATCTCTAATTGACCGTTCATCTGCCGCACCCTGTATATATTATGTAAAAAAATTGTTTGTAAAATATAAGTAGTTAGTTAGAAATAAGCAAATTAAGAAATAGTTCCTTCTGATTGGTTCTCGTGGAGTTTTTAAATGAAGCATTTTTATTGGTCAGAGAATAATGAGAGAGGGATCTCAGTTTTTACGTAAAAGAACCAGTCAAGAAGAATAAAGGAGATTCAAGCCTAATTTTAAAGAGAGTCAAGACCCTTTATACAAACATTAAAGCTTCGTTTAAAAAATTTCAACAAACATTTAAGATTTAATTTTAAAAAACTTTCACGACTCAATACTCAAGTTTAATTTTAAAAAGATTCAAGACTCATTTTCAAAACATTCAACAACAGTTATTAAAATATTCAACTCGTAATTTAAATTTTTAAAAAAGACTTTGATTAGTCATAAATTTTATTAACTTTATAAGCTAACAGTATTCGACTTTGAATAGAAAATAGGTTTGTTGAATCGAGCAGAGTAATTTTATAATATAACAGTTTTAACTGTAATTTTAATGATACAAAAGTTAGTATCAAATAATATAAGAAGCTTGACTTACCTTATATCAGAAATAATCCTAGTATAAAACTTTGTAACACACCACTTGTAAAAAGGGAGTCTTATCAACCAGTAAATTGTATAAATAAATCCACAAGTAAACAATAATAAATTCTACATTGTAAGAGTTTCTGTCTTTAATTACACCATTGAAGTTTCTACATCCCACGTGTTTACCAGAAGAGAAGATAGACCACCAGTTCCAGCGACACCTACATGTGAATGGCGAACACTCAAGAGACAAAGTTAAAAAAGGTACCGTTATTTAATTTGTATTAAGTGTGCGTATAAACTTTTTTAAAGCGATAATAGTTATTTGCCGCTAGAGGACATTTATACTACTTTATTGTAAAGATTTTTGAATTTCATTTTGATAGAAAATTTATAATTTTGTTTGAGCGTAAATCTGTGGTAAAACCTGTACGACCTGAGATATAATTTTTCGATTAACGATAGTATTTATTTTGAATTAAACAAACGAACGCTATTTGAGCTAGTCATCATTATATATATTATTTAAGGGGCTAAAAACATCATTATTGTAGTAAAAAACTTTAACAATTACGTCAAATCAAAATAAAAAACAAACCACTAATAATATTTTGTCACAATTACCGTGGGTTTACTAAAATACCAATTAAAACATAAAAAAATTAAAATTAAAAAAAAACAAAAAAGCTAAACCATAAGAACCCAATAACAACAAATTAATAAATTCATAATAATGGATATTCATTAAAGCTTGTTTTTCAAGATGGCTAACGTACAAGCCCTTCGGACTCGCCAACTTGGATTTACATACCCTTTAACATATTTCAAAAAAATATCTTCTGTAATGTAGTACATTGCAAAAAAAGTACCCGGAGCTTGGCCTACTAACTAATGGAATAATATTTTGCTGGAGCGGTATTTGCGAACAATGCGATAATCTACTCAACATTTCTAGTATTAGTTAAATACATAATCAGATAAGGTAATTAAGGAGCATAACAAATTTGGGACTGTTTAGTGTAAAGATGTTAAGTAGCAGGAATGAACAGGTGAAAGCAGCTCTGTTTCATTTAAAGCCGTTGACGAAACTAAGGAGATTAACCTTAATAATTTAAACAAAGTAAGTATAACTGTACCCGGCTTAGTTGTTTTAAATTCAATTACGTTTTAGTATGGATGAACTATTTAAAATGTTTGTGTAATAAAGTTACATAAATCGCAGAGAATCATTTTAGTTAAAAGTTAAAAAAAATTAATGGCTCTATTAATAGTTACTTGGTTTTTGCATTATTAGCTTAATTTTATATGAGAGGTTGTTTGATAGGTGGTCGATAAAATGCCAGACCAAATCTGCAAACACACTATATATTGAAATAAATATCTAATAGTTAAAAATTTAATAAGTAAAACTTACCTCATAATTTACAATAAAAGGATATATTAATAAGTTTCATAGAATCAGCATTTACTTTTTCTTTAGTACATCTAAAGTTTCCAAGTTCATAATTTTCACAAGACATACATATTTAATATAAACAAAGAATGTAATGGGCGTTTTATATTGAATAAGATCCATATTTTGCTATTTTATCACAATTAAATATTTCCAATCCATAATGAATACACTTTTACATAACAATTCATCTTTTGTCCTAGTTCTCTTTTAAAATTCTAAGTTTAATCTGAAACAACAAAAAGAAAATAAAAATCAAAAGTATTAATGGTTTTCACATGTTTAAGAAATCAAAATGTAATTTTAGTTAGTTAAGTATTTAAATTAGTATTATAAAAAGGAAGTACTTACAAAAGTATAAAGAGACAAATTGTAGTCTTCGATATTGTACAAATAAGTATTCCAATAGATCATGAGTACCTAAAAAAGACACAAGAACAATTAAAAACATGTAGCAGGTGTGGTGAAATATAGTAAACTAATTCCCATATCAATAGTGTTGGACTTAATCACATAAACTTTTGATAGAACACTTAAATAGTGCATAGTGAAATAACTATTGAAAAACTTAGTTTATAAACATTAACAAAGACATTTTATGTAACAAAATGTATGTAGGATAGTTAAGTAAATTTTTTATATAAATTTTAAGTTGTGAGTCTTTTATAACACAGAGAATCTTATCTTATATAATGTATAAGTGATACCTACAAATAACAGAATCTTTTAAAAGTTTAAATTTTAGTTGTTAGAGTTTAAAATAGTAGTTATCAGTTAAATTAGGATTAGTTTAATGGATTTATAGTAATTTTAAATACAAATGATAGTTTTAATTCAAATTTTGAAAGTCTTAAAAAAATGACAGCTTAAGAAACTTGTCTCTTTCAAATCCAAAATTGCATAGGAAAAATTCCATTAAAAATTATATTAATAGAATTTTAGTAAATATAAGGATGATAGTTCACTGTAAGTTATAAAGGATACTATTAGATTTTTGAGAATTTTGCTAAATTTTGTATGTAAAAACAATCGAAATCCGTTTTCTTATGTCATTTTTGTCATTTTCCTGAAAGCCTATAAAAAGGCCGGAAAATCGATGATTCACTCTCTTATGATTCTGGTAGCAAAGCAATTAACATCGTATGTACTAATTAATTACTAAAAGAAGAAAAATTTATGCATTAATCAAAATCAGTTTATGTTAAATTAATACATGTAACATTAAAAATACATGCAGTAAAGTAATCAACCATTATTAAATTACTTACCAAAGTAAGTAAACGAACTTTATAATAAAGGTACGTGTCATAATTAAGGATTTGTATTTTTGTATTTATTGTTATGTTACGGTAAACTAATTTATTTATGTGTATCATCTCCATTTCATTTTTTTTATATAAGGTTATTCATTGATTTATTTGTATGAAGCATATGAAAACCAATTAATAGTGTTTTTTTTTATTTCATTTGTAAAATTTCTTTTGAAACATTGGATATTAAATTTATTGTATGTTAATAATTAAATAATATTTTAATTTGAATCCTACCCTGATGAGAGTCATAATCTAAATTTCAATTTCATAATAAGTAGATTGAGCTAGTTAAAAATTTTAAAAGGCGCCTAACTATAGAATTACAAAGAAAAAGTAAAAATTGATATAAGCTAACTAACCAAACAAAATATAACCAATAAAACAAAACAAATTTCTAAATTATAATAATCAAACAAATAAAACATATCAAATTAATAGAACTACATGGGGATATTGATAAATTACACTAAACAAATTAAATTTAAAAAATCTATTAAAATTTAAATCATTATAATATCTAAACCATCTAATAAGAATAATTACATAATATATAGGAAAAGCCAAACTTTAAACCAAACAACTTTGGTATTCTAGGTATTTTTTGGTACACCACTAACATGCACTAACATGCACCTTCCACACCATGTTTTCAACAAACCTTACTAGTAATATAGGCCTCAATTTCTTCGATAAAAATTTCTATTATAACTTGGTGTATTACATTCTTCATATTATACATCAAATATCAGATAAAACTGATGTCGGAGACTGATTCAACATGAGTTCCTAATGCCGTGGAAATACTGAGCTGCTGCACGTGATTATCCCTTCCTTACAAATAATGACCGATCCATAATTGGTAAAATGACGACCGTTGTAAATAACCCACAACCAAATTTCAAACAAATGTTAGGGTAGGTTAGGTTAGGTTAGGTTAGGTTAGGTTAGGTTAGGTTAGGTTAGGTTAGGTTAGGTTAGGTTAGGTTATAACTCCAAAAGTTTATAATTAATAAGAATATTTTTACACAAAAAATTATTATTTCGTTTATTCTTTGTTTATTATTTTTCAGTTTAAAAAACTGATGAATAATTTTTAACTTTGCAACAAAAAGTGATTTGATACATACTTTCTCAAATTTAAATCGAGCAAACCGGTGATTTGCATAATTTTTACATCGCCACCAATTGCCACTATAAATTTAAAGTTTCCTTATATATATTCTTTAAATTTCTTTTGGCAAAGTTCTGATTGCAAAGAAAGAAAACAGACATGCGAATTCCCAATGGGCGCTCGTTAAAATTTCCATATTCAATTTGAGTCATCGAAAACTTTAAATAGAACCTAACTACATGTAATATATACCTACTTATATAATATGTACTTTTGTTGACTGGTTAAAAATTCCTTCTAGATTATTTTCCGTAAAGTGAAAGTAAACTATTATTAAAAAGTTTACGTACTGAATAAACAGAGATTGATGGTGGATTTATGCAGGAATTTTAAGTCTTGGTCATAAATCATAAGTTTTATGTAACAAGTCATTAGGAAGTTCAATCATTTACTTTCAATTAAAATGTTTATACACTTGGCCATAAGTCTTAAGTTTTAGTTATAAGTCTTAAAAGTTGGCCAACATTCATCTCTTATGACTAAAAATTTTGATAAATCCACTCTGCGCATGTCTATTAACAATTGCATTTCAAAAGAAATTCAAAACATAACATAACCTCGTACCTATCTATCTTGCTTTGTGCCATTTTGGGAAATTTTTCGTTTATCTCAATTTCAATATAAAATAGGTACCAAAATGGATACAGATGACGTTCAATTAATAGAACTGGTGAGGCAGTTCTTAGTACTTTATGATATAAAGCATGCCGAAATAATAAACGAAAAAATAATGCATGGAAAACAATCAGTAAAGTGATGAATGAATCAGGTGAAGTAATGTGTGTTTAAAATTAATATTTTATATACAATATCTTGAAGCAGAATGCCCTTCTCTTTCGTCTGACGATTGATTGTACGTACAGCATATTGTCTTGGTTTTCTCTTTTTTTAAATTGAATAGAGAGTTGCTGTCGTGATGAATGTTAACATGAACAATATAATTAAATCTTCATCCTTCATTTTGTATAATTATTTCGATATCTGTTATCTGCTGTTCAAAAAATCGAAATATAAACATAACCTAGAAAAGGTCTGCATAAATGAAATGGATTTATCTTAAGAATTATGACTTATTACATAAAACTTATGATTTATGACTAAGACTTAAAACTCCTGCATAAATCCACCATGAGTTTAAAGATGTTCTACTCAGCGAAGACTAGCTGCGATATATGTATATAGGTCAACATTAATAATCAAGAGACCGAGTGGGTTTACAAATAGTTCTATTAAAAAAATACAGTATTTTTTAAGAGAAAATACTTATAATCTTTCGATCTTTCAATAACTTTAACAAATATCTTCTCATTCGGTGGTATTATGGAGAAGAGGGCAACTCAGATGTTACAATTTCATCTTCGTGTGTAATCCCCGTTATTATACGTTTGTTGAATAATATACTATAATTTGACTATTTTTTTTTTCAATTTTGCACTCTTTTTTTAAGATATAACATGTTAAATGTTTACAGTGTATTTAAAATTTTGGTTTTATTATTTTTTACTACAAATACAGGGTGTTTCTTAAGTAATCTAAAATATTATATGGGGCGCTTCGTTACTCAATTTTAAGACGAAAAGTTCATATAAACATGTGTGATAGGTGTTGTCGTTTATGAGATACAGGGTGTTGAATTTATTGTAATAAGTCAATTCTGATTGTACGTGAAATTAATTTTTCCCGGTGACGCTACTGGTTTTTAGAAGTAATACGCAAAAACATGCTTATCCTAAGTGGCCTTTGAAATAATGTTGACAAGTGTCAAATTTGAAAACCAACGCAAAAATCGTACATTTTTATTTGATTGACTCTGTGTTTAGTTAATAACTATGCCAGTGTTTACTAATGTTGAAATGGCTAATATGCATTTTTTGTACGGATTAGCGAATGGTAATGCCTTAGAAGCTAGACGTACGTATACCCAGCGTTATCCAAATAATCGTTTACCATGTTCAGTTACGTTTACTAAGTTACATATTCGTTTACAAGAAACTGGAACTTTTGCTAAATCGAAGAAAATTATTGGACGACCCAGAACTGTGAGAAATACCCAATTGGAAAACCAGATTCTTCAAATTATTGACCAACATCCAGAAACGAGTTCAAGAAAAGTTGCAGATGAAGTAAATGTTAGTAACAAAACTGTTTGGAATATTCTAAAAAATAATTTATTGTATCCATATCACGTTCAACGTGTTCAACATTTGTTACCTACTGACTATCCATTACGCATACAGTATTGTCAATGGATTTTACGTGAAATCGCGAACAATCCGAATTTTGTGGCCAATATTCTATTTACGGATGAAGCCAACTTTTCTAGACATGGGATTATGAATTTTCATAATGACCACATATGGGCAGATGTAAATCCACATACCATAAGTGTAAAACGATTTTAACAAACATTTTCGGTCAATGTTTGGCTTGGCATCATCGATGATTATTTAATTGGACCAATTTTCCTTCCTGTACGGTTAACCGGTGAGACATACCAACATTTTCTAGAAAATTAACTTCCACTTCTTTTGGAAGATGTACCTATTATTATTAGAAGGCGCATGTGGTTCATGCATGACGGAGCTCCTCCACATTTTTCAGTGATTGTACGCGAGTTTTTAAATAATGTTTTTCCAGGCCATTGGATCGGACGAGGATCTCCACACCCGTGGCCCCCTAGATCACCTGGACACAATCCTCTGGATTTTTGTGTGTGGGGATATTTGAAATCGCTTGTTTACACAACACTGATATTAAACGTACAAGATCTTCAAAATCGTATCATAGACGGCTGTAATGTTATTCGTAACAATCCTGGTATCTTCGAACGTATTCGACAATCCATTAGACATCGAGCGGATTCTTGCATTTTAGCTGGAGGTGGACATTTTGAACATTTGCTCTGAAATGTATTATTTTTTCTTTGTGTTTAACACATGTTGCTTGTAATAAAATAATAAAAAAATATAAATCAGAAGCGTCACCAAGAAAAATTAATTTCACGTACAACACCCTGTATCTCATAAACGACAACACCTATCACACATGTTTATATGAACTTTTCGTCTTAAAATTGAGTAACGAAGCGCCCCATATAATATTTTAGATTACTTAAGAAACACCCTGTATATTTATTTTTGATGACCAATGCAAACTAAACAATATAGTTCCAGTAATTTATATCAATTTTCCAAAGTTTACTTTTACTCAACCCAGACTGAGTTGGAACGTCGGTTTTCCTGTTACAATTATCTTCGCTAGTTTCTGTATCCTTATCCTTTACAAGCATTTCTATTATCTGACCCAACGTAGACACGAATTTGACAACAATATTACCAACAATCTCTCCAACAACGACGGTTCGTCGATCAGATTTCGTTCAACTTCCTCTGACAGCTAATTAATCACTCTATTACTTAATTGAAGTGTTAAAAAGCCGAAGTAGGCTCTGGTATCATTATTCCATTCATCAGCTCGGTTAAAAATAGCTACGTAAAAACAATTTTTTTTTTAATCTTGAGGATCTTTCACCACGTAAAATAATCCATCATCGTTTGTTCTCTTTTTACTTTGAAAATTTTATAATGTTTTAGATTTTTGAATGATTGCACTCTGGAATGTGCATTTCTGTTTCTAAATTTTTTGGGAAAGATCAGTTTTTACAACAGAAAAGTTTTTAGTTAGTTACTTACTAAATTAAATCAAAATAACCAGCCAAAAACAACTATTTTATTAAAATAAAATCATCTAAACTGGGTGTTCGTATTTTTATGGCACTTAGTATAGTTCATGCATACAAGCCACTCATCTGTACGGAGGATATTAAAAATATAGGAGAAACATCCTTACAATATTCAGAAAGTGCATCTTTAATTCCAGTCAATTTTCCGAATGGTGCTGGCCCCACTAATGCCTAAGATTGTATCAATCTCACTATAGGTCACATGACGATCTTGCAATATTAGTTCGCGCACAGCATCAATGGTTTTCGGAACAACAACTGATGTTGGACGACCTGCACGAAATTCGTCTTGGAGTGAACTACGGCCACGATTGAATTCACCATACCATCGATGTATGTATGTATGAGTCAGGGGTAATAATCACACTGCGACCCATAGGATCTATTGTGTCCCCCCTTACTTGCCATGTTCTGATGTTTCCTCAAATTTATAGCAGCTCTTCGAGTCCTATTTTCCTGAGGAAGTTTAGGACATCGTCGGGCTTCAAATCAGGTAGATCCCCTTCCTCTATTTCATGTGCTCCTAGGTATCTAGCCCTAAAATTTTGCAAGGCAGGGCATTCTGAGAGTATGTGTATTGAGGTTTCATCCTCTTCCTCACAGAATCTGCACTTTGCTTCATCTGCTAACCCCAGTATCTTCATGTGGCTTCTTAACCGGCAATGCCCAGTTAATGTTCCCGTTAGAATTCGGAGCCTTTTTTTACTGAGGTTGAGGCAGCTAAGAGATCTCTTCTGGTCATAGTTCCCCATTAGTATCTTAGATTGCCTCAGTCCTTCCAGCTGATTCCAGTACTTGGATTTTTCTTTCTCCTTCCTTTCTCCCTTAGTTTTCCTAAGATTACTCTACTGCAGATCCCACAAGATGGTTCTGGTCCCAGATGTGGGGTTTCAGCTCCTTTTTTTGCCAGCTTATCTGCTGTTTCATTCCCCTCTATTCCTATGTGTCCTGGGACCCATAGGAGGGTGACAGTGTTCTTCTGGCCTAGTTCATTTAGTTTGCCTAGGCATTCCCAAACCATCTTGGAACTGATTATATTTGAGCTCAGCGCTTTGATGGCTGCTTGACTATCCGACATGATCACAATCTCTTGTCTGCGGTAGTTCCTTCCAATGTTGAATTCCACACATCTTTCAATGGCGCGGACTTCTGCTTGAAAGATGCTCGGGTATGTGCCCAAGCTTTCTGAGTATTTGGCTCTCGGTCCAAAAACTCCTATCCCAGTTCCCTCGTCTAGCTTGGAACCGTCCATATACCACTTTATGGTATTCTGATTTAAATTCTGTATGGTGTCTTCATCCCATTCAGATTTATTACTCAACTTTGTGATGAATTTTCTCACAAAGTTGAATTTCTTTGGCATATCATCTTGGGGCATTTCCCAAGTTTGATCAAAATGAAGTGATCAGGGTTTTTCCCTGATAATTCCTTCTTTGATCATCCTATATATCGTTTTCTTCCTTACACTTTCTAACAGAATGTGCAGTGGGGTTAAGTTTAAAATCACCTCCATTGCAGCAGTGGGGCAAGTTCCCATTGCTCCAGTGATACATGAACAGGCTAGTCTCTGAATCTTCGAGAGATTTTTCCTCGTCGTACTCAGATTAGCCGTTGCTCCCAAGCCACTGCCCCATATGTGATTGTTGGTCTCACTATTGCTGTGTACATCCATTGCAGAATACGTGGGTTGCATCCCCAGTTCTTTCCTGCAATGTTCCTGCACACCATGAGGGCCTTGGTTGCTTTGTGTATTACTTCGTCTTCGTGTTTATTCCAGAGTAACCTGCTATCTAGGTTTAGCCCTAAATATTTGACCTCTGTTTTCCACTCGACGATGTTCTTCCCTATTCTTATGATCTTTAGATTAGGTTTCTTTTTCCTTGTAAAGGCTACTAGTGTGGTTTTGGTGGGGTTGATGCTGAGTCCCACCGAGTCACACCATTGTTTCGCAATGTTCAGTCCTCTTTGAACAATATCGCAGAGGACATTTTCATACTTCCCTTTTGCCAGGATAACCATGTCGTCGGAATATCCTTGACATGATATGCCTTCCCTGGTCAATTGATTAAGTAGACTGTCCACAGTGAGACTCCACATAAGCGGGGATGCAACTCCCCCCTGTGGACAGCCTCTGGTCACATTAATGAAGATAGTGTCTTGTCCTGCCTCCATTTCTGCGATTTTTGTAGATAGCAGTTGCAACATCCAGATGGAAGTCGTTCTATCTACTCCTTTCTCAATCAGTGCTCTTTTGACTGCCTCATGTGGCGTATTGTCAAAGGCCCCTTCTATGTCTAGAAAGGCACATACCACGGTCTCTTTTTTATTCAGAGCGTCTTGGATTTCGTCAGTCAATTGTATTAAAGCGGTTTCCGTGGACTTTTCCGCTTGGTACGCATGCTGACGGGGGTGCAGTGGCACCTGTTTCAAGATTTCTGTTCTAATGTAGTTGTCTACAGCTTTTTCCATCGTTTTGAGAACAAACGATGTGAGGCTGATCGGTCTAAGGGATTTGGGGTGCGTTGTGTCCCGTTTCCCTGCTTTTGGGATGAAGGTTATTTTAGCCCTTCTCCACGCTTCTGGTATGTATCCCAGTTCAAGACTGCTCCGACTAATTCGGATCAAGTATGGAATTATTGCCATACCATCGATAAACATTGGTCCTTGATGGAGCTTCATCGGCAAAAATTGAATTAAGTTTATCCATGCACTGTGACTGAGTTAATCGACGTCGAAAGTTGTAAAAAATAATCGCACGAAAATGTTCACAATTTAATTTCATTTTTGGGCCGAGATGAATCTTTTAAGTTATTGTAAACAACAGAAATGCCGCTCGTATGTCAAAACGTTCTGAATACGTATAACCTCAAAAATTTCCAACTTTACGATAGAGCTGTCAGTTGCCAGATTGCAACACCAGGGTTGCCAAATCCCGAGATATAAAAGGCAACCCTCGTATTTTAATAAACACAACAGCCACATTTGGAGCGAAAATAATCCTCACGCTATTCACAGATTACATTATCAGTGGAAGTTTCCTCCGAAAATTTGTTGGTTATAAAGTAGTTCGACAATATTTGCATCCTGCACTGTTAGATGGCTAAGTAAATGTCAATTGAGGTGGATTCAGTTTTGATGTCCTTTCATACACAGCCACACACGTGCCGTTCTCTCACAGCAAGTGATTGCGTAGTCATGCATAATACATCGAATGACATAGTTACATATCGCGACGAAGGTTTTTTTGTCGAAGAGATTGTCTCGCTTTAAAGCGTTTTTTTTATCTGTTGGGAAAACCCAGGTGACGCGACGTAAAAAATATCCTGTGATTTTTACGTCTCAAATACCCTTTTTTAATTTAATAGAATTTGTTAGGAAAATTAAACGTATCACGATAGTAACAATATAAATATTCTTATACTATGTTTAATTAGATATTAGTATCTAAGATTATTAGGCTCCTTATTTGTTCATTAAATTATAACTAAATTATATTTTTATAATTAGTAGATTTATACTAAAATAAAATAATTTAAACTGGGTGTTCAGATTGTTAAGTCACTTAGTATATTAAGAAATAGTAAAATAAAAATCTGGATACAGCAATTGTTTAGCTTTTTCTCCAACAAAAAACGCCCCACGTTAGGCGCCAATATGGTAAAGAAGTAATCATTATCTATAGTAAACTTTAATAAACTGTTTTCTTGAACAAATTATCAGATGCATTTATTTATTCTTTATCTGTTATCATTTGTTTATCATTTGAAATGTCCCTTTTACCCTAATTATGGAAAACTGCGTCTGTAACTTTGATTTTTAAAAAGGGTAATAAATTAGACCCCGGTGACTATCGTCCTATTATCCTTGGAAAGTCATGGGAGCTCTCTTTGTCCATTGTTAGTTAGTTATGCTTAGATTATTGAATATATTATTTAATTTAATGACTACGACATATTAAATTTAATATTGGTTTTAAATAAATATAAATTTTCCTTTCAACAGAAACAGTAAATAAAAGTACCTAAATAGTCGTCTAATGTAAATTATTTACTATTTTTTAACAGAAATTGTTTAGCTTATTCTCCAACAGAAATCGCTCCACGTTGGGTGCCAATATTGTAAAGAAGTATTAATAAAACATTTATTTAATCAAATGTTCAATTTGTGCAATGTATTTGCTATGATATTACGCATACTAAAATAGAAACGTATAAGAGATTTATCATAGAGATGGAGATAGCTACTTTATTGAGAGATTAGTTTGGAGGGGGGTACTTCAAGGATATGTGTTGTGCCCACTTTTGTTTAAAGTATATTCCAGTGATCTTTAATTTCATTTTAAGTGCACCAAAGTTTTCTACTCTGGTGACACAAAAAATTTGCTTAACAATGTTGTATTATACACATACAAATTGTTTTATAGATTAAAACAGTTTAAATAAATGTATTTCTATTGAAATAAATATCTATTTCTAAATAATTTTCAATAAAACATCTAATTGACCTGGAAATATTAAAAAGAATATGAAATTATAGACACCCTAATTCATTTTCACACTATAATATTTACAATTATTGTAATATTAAATGCGATATTGTGGTTTTGGTATGGATAAGCTCGATAAAAAACAGAAAAAAATAAAAAAATATATTTAGTATGTAGTTTCAAGTTCAAATATATCGTATTTGGAAATTTGGGTTTGTTTTTGTTTTTACTAGCTTCTAATATCGTGCTAATCGATCATCTTTGATAATCTAGACATCGACAAAATGGTGATTTTCTCAAGATCCACTTAATATAAGTTCAAAAGCTTTTCGGCAAAAATATCAAGTAACATCATTCTGTTGACCTTTTCAAATAAAAACTTTATATTTCACAAATAATAAAATACTTTAAAAAGTATTATTTTTTGGCATTAATTACACTAAGCAAAGAAATATTTTTGTAAAACAAATAATTCGTACACAATGAAAATGTCGAGGAAAACTGAATCAACTTTTTTATGAAATTCTTTTGCTAATAATTTTCTCTATAGAAAGTAAATTGTAGGAAACTTTAAAAATTATGAATTACTTAAAAAATAGAAATCAAAGCTTTAAATTTTTTGATAAGATTGCCTGACCAAAGGAAAAGTTTCAATTATGTTTCAATTATGTTTAGTTTTAATTTTAATTTAAAAAAGAATTATGGTTTATCAGGGGTCGAAGGATTTAATATTTTATCAAAACAATTCGGCCCTATCCTAGTAAAAAAACAAAAAAATTAGAATGAGAAAAAATAAACAACAGTTTAACAAAATAGAAACAATTATCTTTTTTGTAAATGACAGCTGTCATATTAGTTTTTTTATAGTATTAGACAAAATAGGAATTGATGCAATAAATTTGATTAGTATTATTATTCTACAAAAATACAAAAAAATCAAATATACTCTTGAAGATATTAAAACAAACTTTCCATTGCAATTTCTTGAAAATTAATTAAAATGAGTAGGTAGCTACTTAAAAAATTATTATTCCAGTCTTTATTTTTGATCTCAACAGATCTTCAATTAATCTGAAACTATTTATTTTTAATTTAAGTTTTTCTTCAATTTACTGCCCTTTTGAATGACTGCTCCCGTTGTTGTTTCATGGCACTGCTTTAGCTAATATTTAAACAACAACAACAACAACAACAACAACAACATAACACACTTTTAACTTTTAGCTTAAGCAGATGACCTAGTGATTCTGCAAAAAAAATTTTTTAAGAAAACTCTATATACTCAATATTATAGAAAGCTGGTGCAAAGATCACTTATTTTCGAGCGTCCCAAAACAGTCAGAGATGGACCTTCAGGCTTCAAAATTTCTAAAAACTAAATTAAACCTCTCTGCAGAGGTCAAATATCTAAAGATCAACTTTGACAGCAAGGTAATTTAGAACTGTCATTTAGAAAATGGAGTTAAAAGGATACATTTCCTATGAACAGAGTAAAAGATCCATCGGCTGTACCTGAGGATTGTCATCAAGGCTTACGGAATGTATTTGTCCTGCAATCGTAAGACCTGCTATGTTAACCTGCAGCACCTTTTTATTTCAACTGTTTATTCTTACTCCTTTTACATAAAAACTAAATTACAATATTTTCACAAAGTTTCCAATTTAAGAATGACTACCTGTGATTAAGTAACTGGCGCAGTCAGTAGGATATCTTCAAAGTGTGAGATCTAGTTCAGAAGAATTTTGGATACTTTTAATTGTTAATTTGTAAATCCTTCACCAGCAAAGAACAAAGAAGAAATTAAGAAACTAAACTTCACGAAATATATGTGAGTATCCTAATGGTCATTAAAAAGCCACTTTTAATGGCGTAAGAAAAAAAATACAGCGTTTGACGTAGTAAGGTATATGGCAAAAATGATAAATTTCCCTAAATTATTTCGCACACTTTTAAAAATGCAACAGAGAAGATCCGGCACCGAGAAAATTAATGTAAACATAACCTAATATGCTAAAATGGCTATTGTAAAGTCTCTGTAAATAAAGTTTTTAATTTATCAACTCACATCCCTTTAGAAAGTTTTATGAGATTTTTCAGTCATAAATCAACGAAAGATTTCATTACCATATAGATAGGTGTTTTGTATGCCACCGGAAAACGTAGAGAAACGTGTGAAATGTCTACAAAAATTATATACTTATTTACCTTTGCATGAAAATTGGATGATTCTTGTAAATATTTTCCCGGGAACATTTTCTCCTCTTAATGTCATCGTATAATATATTTTTTAAGACACAGTAAAAATGTATTTTAATTTTATATATTTTGTTATTTATTAATCCTCAATGTGCTGCTTTTATTTACCTAAATATATGCTAAAAAAATGGTAACAGACAAAGCTTGCACATGGAGCAGTAAAAAAGATCCACCCTTAACATGCAACGTGAAAAGAATGCAGCAGTTGTATCCTACAAAGGTACTTATATAAACAGAGAGACTGCATAGTAAATCGAAGGATTCAAGGACTATAATAGTGAGACGTTTACGAGGGTTGTCTGAAAAGTTTTCGACCTAACAAAGATACTAGACATTTTTTCTTCAAATTAATTTTTATTTTTCTACATAGTCTCCTTGCAAGATACACTTCTCTCAGCGATGCTCCCATCTCTTCAACCCGTCCAAATAATAATCGGCGTCTTTCTCTGCAAAATAGTTGTTTACGAAGGTGATGGCCTCCTCATTCGACGAAAATCTCTGTCCTCCGAGCACAACTTTTAGCTTAGGGAACAAAAAAAGTCGCTTGAGGCTAGATCTGGTGAGTAAGGAGGGTGATCAAGCAGTTCAAACCGTAATTCGTGGATTTTCGCCATGGCAACCGCTGAGGTGTGAGACGGCGCATTGTCTTGGTGAAACAAATTTATTTTTCTGCAAATTTGGCCGTTTTTCCGCAATTTCTACCTTCAGCTTGTCAAGTAATGATGCGTAGTGTGCTCCTGTAATGTTTTTTTCCTTTTTGAAGATAATCGATAAAGATAACTCCATGACTATCGCAGAAACCAGTTGCTATCACTTTCCCAGCCGAAGGAACAACCTTTGCTTTTTTTGGAGCCGATTCCCCCTTCGCAGTCCATTTTTTTGACTGTGTTTTTGTTTCTGGAGTATAATAGTGTATCCAAGTTTCATCTACAGTAATTAATCAGCGCCAAAACTCTGATTTATTGCCCCTAAACTGCGCCAACAGAGAGTTGGAAATGTTCATTCGAACACGTTTTTGGTCCAAAGTGAGCAAACGCGGCACCCAACGCGCGGACAGCTTTCTCATGCCTAAATCTTGATTCAATATGTGACAAACACGTTCTTTGGACATGTTTATAGCCTCTGCTATCTTTCTAATTTTAATTCGACGGTTGTCTAGCACCATTTGGTGAACTTGAGCGATATTATCGTCAGTGGTTGCAGTTTTTGGACGTCCCGAACGTTCATCGTCACCCAAGCTGGTACGGCCACGTTTAAATTCAGCAGCCCAAAATTTTACGGTGGTAAATGATGGTGCAGAGTCCCCGTACACAGCGTCCAACTCGTCTTTGATTTGCGTAGGCGTATTGCCTTTCAAAAACAAATATTTAATGACAGCTCCATACCCGATTTTTTCCATTTTTATAAAAACACTCACATCGACTCACTCAAATGATTATCAAACAACAACTGCGCGTCCAAAATGGCTGAAATTTTAGTGGGTACCTTTCAAAGCATGCGCAAACACATTCCCCAACTTTTGTTTATGAGTGCTGCCATCTTCATGTTGAGGTCGGAATCTTTTCAGACAACCCTCGTAAAGTGAGACGTTTAGACCACTAAAAGTAAAAAAAATCATAGTAAATCTAATGACATAACCTCACTTTACTCTACGTACGTATTCATTTATATAACTGCTAACTGCTTTTATTTTTTTTATGAATAACCGAGCTAGTTATATTATGGTTTTGTTTTTCACAATATAAACGATAAACACATTCAAAAATTGACTTATGGAGATTTACAAGCACATCCCATTTCATTGGAAACATTTCAGGACTGCCAACCTGACATTTGACAGACTTTTTCGATCTATTAAATGCCGTTGACAAGTTAGTTGACTCTTGTTCAAATCACCAAACAAAATTGAACGAAATTTACTCGTGTTAAGGCTTCTTGACGTATGTTATTGCTTATTTAAGAACAACTTGACCCATCAATTTAAATGGCAAGCAAAAAATTAAGCGAGTTTAAATTTTTATTCAAGTTGAATTCTCTAGTAATATTACTTGACCATTGTAAACGATATATATATGCACTTGTTTCTCAAGTAAACGGCTATAGAAAAGTAAATTTTAACCTAAAAAATGAGATGTAACACTGTTACTATTGTTGTTGACGTTGCTGTTTATATTTACTTTGAAATCAATATTAATTACCAATAATTATTGACGTATAACTAATGTTCGTACATTGGGATTAATTTGCAATTTCACGGAGTTAGGTAATATACCCTAACACCATATTACCTTTATTTGTGCTTCGTTGAAATCTGACATTTAACTATAAATCGACCTCAAAGTGATTACAATTTCGATTGACATTCACTGTTATTTCGGTAGATCTTATAGCTACATACTAAAGTTTAACTCAATTCATATTATACTGTAATATAATTTGTTCGTTGGGCGACAATTTGTAATATAAGTTGGTCGTTGGGCGACAATTTGTAACCATATTATCACGTTGGACTGATTTACCTGTTGATAGGGAATTTATGAAAATATTTAGTTAACTTTTTTGAAAAAATAACAATAAAACAACCATTAATCTTAATTTCGTCTTTAATTAGTTGTAAAAGATATTTCAATAATTAACAAAATTTATAAATGTTTATCACAGCAAAAATTATGATAGTTAAATACCTCGGCTAGGGGTGAGTAATTTCATTAGCTCTGACTATAGTACAATATTTGTTTCTTTAAGAAATTATAAGGGCGCCACTGAAATCTTTTTATTTTTTTTGATACCACTGAAGAAAGTTGTTTGAAGCTGAGTTATTTAAATAAGTATCATAAGATGACAGAAACATGTCAGAAAAAACTGTCTATGAAGATAAAAAAAATGATATGACAATATACCAACAGATAAAAGATAAATAGATTTCCTTGGTGCTAAAATGAATAAAATTGAGAATACGTTACAAAAAAATAATCCGCAAACAGTTCTTTACAAAAACTTATTCTAATACAGTTGACGATACGAAAATGATTTTGATATTACGTTTAAGAAATAAAGAAAAATCGAGACAGCTGTATAATATTATAAATGCATTTACGTTGGTCGACTTATCTTTTTTTACATCTGATCCATTGGTTGATCCAGGAGAGGGTGGTCCAGTGAAGGGCACCAATGTAGAACCAATCAGCGGTAATTCGATAGTAACCCAGTAATGTCTTTGAACTTGAAATTTGTAATGTCTTTTGACTTGAAATTTGTAACGTCTTTTGACTTGAAATTTGTAACGTCTTTTGGTATTGTATATTCCAATGCTGTGAAAAATTGTCAGCATCAGCCACGTGTTCGTTTATTTTTTTCCGTACAAAAAGTACAAAACAGCGTATTCCGAAATCTGCATTTATCATTAGGATATATTATAGAAAATACAGTAGTAACAAAAGATAAATTAATATAACACTTAGAATTCCAAAAAAGTACTCAACTCGCCATTTTGTATTTTTTTATAAAAAAAATTACAATTATTACTTTTAAATTGCCCTCAAAATATACTTGAAATAATTATTAATATGAAAATTCCCATCTGATTATATAGTAGGTACTATCAAGATTTATAGAAATTATATTTAAAATCTTTTACCAAAAATAAAAATCAAAAAACATACCTGTGTATAACACCAATGACAATAAGAGAATGAATCGTGGTTTAAGGTATTGGACTATGCCACATTAAAGATCGTGTATAAAGTTGGAATTACTGACAGGAATCGTTTATAATAACTAACATGTTAAAAACTCTATACAATATATGGTGTTAGTGTTAGCCATATAATTAATTTAAAAATACTACGTTTTTAGTTAACATATCATGTTACAATACAAGTTGATGGTTTTAGTACTATAAAAAGCCATAGGTTGTATTTTTTGTAATTTTACTAGCTTGGATATTTTTAATGTTTATAAAGTTCTGTTTGATTCTTTCCTATAGTTCATTTGTTCGGAGTTAGCAGTTAAGTCATTAAATCGTAAAATGTTGTAAACAAGACCCTAAATCAGTAGGGCACAGGTAAAAGGTGAGGTGGCAAGAAACAATACAACTCTTAAATTGAATGACGTTAGACAACTTTTGATAAATTCTTTTGGAAACGTAACACCGGAAAAACAATTTTCAAGTTTATACCGAACCAAATCATTATATGTCGATGTGTACCTTAGTTAGTTCAGTCATTGTATACCTAAATGTGGAATTGCAAATGAACCGAAGAAGCGGAATTTTTGATATTACGTTAGATGGACCTACAAAAGCTTAACCAATCTTCGACCAAAATTACCTTGTGGAATTTCTTAAAAAACGGGTTACTTTGATTTTTTTTATAATAACACTGTTCTCTGTTGATATACCATAAAAATATTCATTATAAACCTTTATAGAACTGACCTACGACGTCATTTTTTTTTAACTTTTATTTTCAACCATAAATACGACTTCTATTACCAAACTGATGCAACTTATTTTAAATGTGTTTTTGCTTCTACATGTAATCTTATAACAAAGACTTCTTAATGTGTCTGTTTTATCAAAAACTTTTATTGTTCTTATATTTACTGGATTTGAATGTTAATAGTGAAATTAGCATATTTAGAATAGCCTTTAAAGTACAATTTTCTACCGAGGTAGAGGTAGAAGTTGAGTTGAAGATAATATCTTTCTTGCTTCTCGGGGGTTTTATTGGATGACATGAATTTTAATGGTGTTATTCTTGTGGTCATGCTATTAAAACGTATCCTACTATATTCGTACTCTTACAGACGATTTTAAGTTATTAAAATCGTAAGAAATTGCTTTTTTAAACATAAAGTAAACCAAAAACATATTGATTTAACTGAGAATTTGTTACCGCATCATGGAAAGGGCAATGCTTAGAATCAGTTATGGATTTACGTTTAGGCCTGGGCTTGAGGATGTAGTACGACGGTTGTCTAAAAAATTTACGACCTAACAAAGATACTAGATATTTTTTCTTTAAATTAATTTTTATTTTTCTACATAATCTCCTTGTAAGTCTATACACGTCTCCGAGCAATGCTCCCATTTCTTCAACCCGTCCAAATAGTACTCGGTGTCTTTCTCTGCGAAATAGTTGTTTACGAAGGTGATGGCCTCCTCATTCGACGAAAATCTCTGTCCTCCGAGCGCAACTTTTAGCTTAGGGAATAAAAAAAAGTCGCTTGAGGCTAGATCTGGTGAGTAAGGAGGGTGGTCAAGCAGTTCAAACCGTAATTCGTGGATTTTCGCCATGACAACCGCTGAGGTGTGAGACGGCGCATTGTCTTGGTGAAACAAAATTCTTTTTTTCTGCAAATGTGGCCGTTTTTCCGCAATTTCAGCCTTAAGCTTGTCAAGTAATGATGCGTAGTATGCTCCTGTAATGGTTTTTCCTTTTTGAAGATAATCGATTAAGATAACTCCATGACTATCCCAGAAAACAGTTGCCATCACTTTCCCAGCCGTAGGAACAACCTTTGCTTTTTTGGAGCCGATTCCCCCTTCGCAGTTCATTGTTTTTACTGTGTTTTTGTTTCTGGAGTATAATGGTGTATCCAAATTTCATCTACAGTAATTAATCGGCGCCAAAACTCTGATTTATTGCGCCTAAACTGCGCCAACAGAGAGTTGGAAATGTTCATTCGAACACGTTTTTGGTCCAAAATGAGCAAACGCGGCACCCAACGCGCGGACAGCTTTCTCATGCCTGAATCTTGATTCAATATGTGACAAACACGTTCTTTGGACATGTTTATAGCCTCTGCTATCTCTCTAATTTTAATTCGACGGTTGCCTAGCATCATTTGGTGAACTTGAGCGATATTATCGTCATAGGTTGCAGTTTTTGGACGTCCCGAACGTTCATCGTCACCCAAGCTGGTACGGCCACGTTTAAATTCAGCAGCCCAAAATTTCACGGTGGTAAATGATGGTGCAGAGTCCCCGTACACAGCGTCCAACTCGTCTTTGATTTGCGTAGGCGTATTGCCTTTCAAAAACAAATATTTAATGACAGCTCCATACTCGATTTTTTCCATTTTCATACAAACACTCACATCGACTCACTCAAACAACTGCGCGTCCAAAATGGCTGAAATTTTAGTAGGTACCTTTCAAAGCATGCGCAAACACATTCCCCAACTTTTGTTTACGAGTGCTGTCATCTTCATGTTGAAGATGTTCATGTTCTAAATAATTCTGTATAAATTCTAGCTGCAGCACTAAATAAACTATAACTAATGATTTTTTAAATTAGTTAAGATTGATTTGGTGCTGCGAACCTCGCTTCGCTCGGCACGCAGTTCATTGGAGAAATCATTTACAATATCACCATATTCCAGACGAGATCTTAAGATTTGTTAAACAACATAAGAGTTTGTTTGTCTGCTCCCCAGTTAGCAAGGATTTTTTCATCGCCTTCTAAAATTTATTTGTCTTTCCCAGGTTAATTTTGAATTTAACTACATGCCCAGAAATGTTGCGCTTTTCTGGCACATTTAATAAATTTAAAAATCTGTATTTTTACACTCAACCACACTTTATTTTGCAGTTAATAAATATTTCGTCATTAAAGTCTACAATTTGATATAACTATCGAGACAACAGAAATCATAATTTTTTATAGCTCTTTTGTAATTTGTTTTATAGCATTTATGATGGTTTGGAGCTCCTTTTTATTCACTAGTTCTTAACAAAGAGAGTTTTATTACGTATACAAAGTCGTTTAAAATTTATAAAGAAACGTATACCAAAGATACTAAGGTTATAAAATTGTTTTTTGTTTCACTTAATTGAGTTTCGACGAAATAAAAAAATCAATAGTTTTGTGTTCCATCTACAACTTTTATAACGATGCCAGTGGAAAAACTTACCGAAAAAGGAAACTCTTTTCATCTATAAGGAAACAACAAATGCCAATTCCTTTAGTTTTGGACTTTTTTGGGACTTTCCAGAAGTTTTCCGTAATATTACAATGAAGTTTAAGAATGGTCTCGGGGTCTTTTTTAACCAGAACGAAAATTTCGATTTACTGTAAAGTTCTACAAAAAAGAATAGTACTCAATTTTTGCTTTTTTTCTTACATATATGTCGTATTCAAAACCATTTACTTATTTCTATTAAAATAAGAAAGAAATATAGTATTTTTATAAAAACTCTTGATACTTAACAGACAAATAATTATTTAGTAGGTTATTATAATGTTTTGTTATAATTTGTTATTGCTCGATGTATCAAAATAATGACAGTTGTCATAAGAGGTCAAAATAAATTCTTACAAATTTATCCATTTAAACGTTTTTGGCAATATCTCTTTCCAACATTCGAAGGTCATAATTCTAGTTGAAAAGAACGTATGTCATTTATATTTAAATAATATACATGAATATTAGGTGATTTAATATATTTTTATTGATCATACGAACTCTAAATCACTAATATAGTCAAAATAATATTCATACGGTCGAAATTTTGCTGCACAAAGCAAGTGACGTAACGATTTAATTAGAAGGGGAAGAGAACAACAGTGTTGCCACTTGTCAAAATAAATCAGCAAATTTCATTAAGTTTCAGAAAATAATATCAATTGATTCCCAAATATTGATGTTTTGAACATTAATTATGAAGTGAACTACTAAAATGTTATGTATTCTCTCAGAGTGACGTCATCATGAATACAAATTGGCGCCTGGCATGGATTGTTGAAAATTAGTTATGAAATTTCATGATTTTGAACTACGAATAGGCTCATAAATCGGATTTATAATAGTTTTGATGGGATACAAAAATTAAGGGTCTGTAACAAGTCGCGTATTATTTGATGTGTTTCTACTACCAGTATAAAAGAATGAGGTACATAAAGTTTGTGTTATCTACTGTTAGCTGTTAGTGACGTCAAGGTAAAGGTCAATTTTTTCTATTTTATGTACCTGAGTGACCTACGTAAATTTTAGTCTTTTGTAAAGTATTTCATAGGAAAGTGGGAGAGTCAGGAAGTTTATACAAATACAAGATGGCGACTAGTTGACAAACAATTGGTAGTAACGTTATGTCTACATTGTGATTTCATTGATTTTATTATTAATAAATGAGTTCTTGCAGTGTTAAACAATTTAAATAATTAAAATATCCAAATACCTATAAACTAAATATCAGCAAAATGTAAACAAACTACTTTGTGCGCCAACCAGTCGCCATCTTGCATTTGTAAAAAGCCACGACGTTTGGGTTGCCTAATATTATTTAAAGAAGACTCCACAACTTTTAAAAAATATAGTAGATGCCTTATTAAATATTAACTTTATTATTTATTTGTTTGTGAATTATAGTGGTATATTTTTATTTACAATTTTTTCGTTTGTCATTGTTACTTGAAATCTCACGTTTTTTGAGTAATTAAAGTATACATTTTAATACATAATAAAAAATAATAATAATAATAAAAATTTTCGAATTCGAATTTTGTGATATAAATAAAATAAAATACTAAAAACTTGTTATTTAAATTTTTCAAAAACATTTTGAGGTTATGTGAAAAAATTGTTTATACAAATGCTGTAGGTCTTTTTATTGCCTACAACTTTACTACTTAACTTTTCTCTATAGGATTTGTAGTTTTGCAGGAAATTAAGATAAATCAATTAATTTCTACCCTTAAAAACTCACCCCCTGTCTCTTTCCGAATTCGGCTTGACCGTGTAATTTATTTTTCCGTTAAAACTTTCCTTAAAACGTTGCCACCTTTGTACAATCGCTATATTGTATTTAATATTGTTTTACTTGATGAAATAATTAATTTATCAATGCAATGAATAAACAAAGAAATTCTCTGGTTAGTGCTGTGTAAATATGTCTACATAGATTCTACCCTTTGGGATGTATTAATCCATCAGTTTGTTAATCGTTTATGCTGTAATGGACAGAGATTGCATTTATTGGCTTAGACATTTTAATTGAATCCATAACCGTATAAATAATTTAATAAACCATACACGAGTTACAGTCTTAGAAGAACAAGAAATATTAAGTTAAAACGCAATAACGTTTTTGTTTGTTTTGTTGAATTTAAAAAACCTTTTTTAGTTTAAACTTAATGATTTTGTTTACAAGATTTCTCATTGTTTTTCATTGTTTTTATTAGTTTTAAAATAGTAAAAAAGATTAGGAATATTATATATAATCAGATTTTGCGTTGTAAATTATTATTAGATTATTATTATAGATTATTAATTATAATTCATTCAATCAATCATCATTCATCTTTAGTTTGATATTTAAAATATTTAATAGTATTGTTAAAAGTAAAACATTTTGTAAAGTAGTAATTAAATAAATTTTTTAAAAAAGCCTCTTCGAATTCGTTAAACATAAATCACGTCTAGTTTAATAAGCTAGTAAGGTTATTGTTATTTACATCAAAAGTAAACCAGTCTTTTTTACAACATTTGTTAAAGATTTTGGAGAATCGCATGTAGGCTTTGATAAGTTTTAATCTTGTAAACAAGAAAAATTGGTCAAATGTCAACTGTCATTTAATAAACGCAATTTTAACTGTCAAATGTCAGTTTTGAACAGTCTTCTGTCGTTTTGTTGGCTGTCAAACTTGTTAAATGTCATTTTTCTACTCTCATCTGTCATTTTCAACTGTCAACTCTCTGTTATTTTTCAAATGTCATCTGTCAAATGCCAACTGTCATTTTAAAAATTACAGATCAACTGCCATCTGTCATTTTCACCTGTCATCTGCTTCGAGCATATATACTAACGTAGAGATAGCGTCCAAATGAGCTTTGTTTTGTATCAGGGGGGGAAAATAAATGTCATATAGTGTCCAGCAATCTCATTGGTCTGTTTTGAATTTGCGTGTCAAGTCGAATTGTCACATATGCCATTATTGTCAATTTGTTTTGCATCTAAAGTTATTTTTACAATTTAATAGTGTTTGGATATTACTTTTAAAGCCATTTTTTAAATTCATTTGAGTATATATTATATGGTGAGAGTTTTTGTGATTTGTAAATATAAATATGAAAATGAATCATCAAGGTCGTTTTACAAGTAAATATGCATTAGCGTCTCTTACATTTGTTTAATAATAGAAAAATATATAAAGCAAATATACTGCCATATTATTAAGAATACTGAAAATCTAGAAATTTATGCAATAATTTCAACTTTCTATTTTATAAAATATCTTATGATTCCATGTAAATAATTAATTAATATTACTACTTAAATTCAAGTCTAAAAAATATTTTGTTACTTGTTTCAAAATGTATTATAAAGGTATTAATTTCAAACCCCCTAAAAATGATACGACACTGGCTGTAGTGTCTGACAGTTTCCCCTCTGATACAAAACAATTACTATTGCTTGCTGTCTCTACGTTAGTATATATGCTCGAAGGTCATCTGTCCTTTCTACTGACATCTGTCAAATGTCGTTTTAAGCTTCAAATGTCATGTTTCGACTGTCAAACTTGTCAAATGTTATTTTTTGACTGCCATCTGTCATTTTTCAACTGTCATAAGTCATATTTTAACTGTCATCTGTCAAATGTTAAATCTGGAATATTTGACATATGGGAAATTTGATATTTAGGATATAAAACCACCGCGTGCCGAGCGAAGCGAGGTTCGCAGCTCAATATTTAGGATATTTGACATTTAGGACAACTACAATTTGGGACATTTGCTTTTTTTATTCTACCATTTACTTCATTTTTATGTGTATATTTACAAACTTTATACCAAAAGTATTCCTTACGAAAACTTTTGTAAATACAGTAACTTACATTTCAGTAAAACCGTACTGGAGCTTCCGGTGGTTTTGGAATGTCTCTAAACTCAAATGAGCTTATACTCTAAAGTTAGTTCGTTATGTAGAGAGTGACACTAATGAGACGGTCAAAAATTGATTTAATGACTGTGACTATGAAATTTTGAACTGAAGTTATATTAGTTCATGAGTGAAGTTGCTAGACGGCCTTTTAATCCATTAAAACTTGCAGAGAGCCGGCAGTTCTCTCTACTTTTCCTACTGTCACAGTAGGTGTAATCTACTTATCATTATCATGTGGATTTAATTAAATATACGTTTAATTATAGTATCAGTTTAAGCTAGAACAAAACGAATGTTTAAAAGCAGTGAATTTCTGAAATGAAATTCGTGGCTATTTAATACTGAGTTTAAATACTTAAGTAATAGTTATTTAATGTACAAAATTTTAACTGTAAATTATTGAAGATTTATTAAAAAATACTTGTATTAAAGTCGTCCATAATCTCATTGCTACATGGTATGTATGCAATTTCGGAGAAATTAGTATCTAGTTTAATCTTGCAATTAAATAATTCTTCGTCTGTTAGATATGGAAGCGAAACTGTAATTAGAATCTTCAAATTTCCGAAATTCAGCGGTTTATAGCTTAGCATCTTGCATCAATATATTAAATTTGTTATAGATATGCGTTTGTAGGAATTCATTACTAAGATCCAATAATAATCAATTCAGTAATGGTCTTTAATGTGGATAATGCTCTCTTGGATTTAATTTTAATGTAAACATACCAGAACAATAAACAACTAAATAAACATACCAAATAATTTATTCGTTTGTTGGTCTAAGTCTTACTCCAAACCATTACAAAATTAAGTTTGCTCAATGCTATTAGAAGTATTTTCCGAATATACGAGGGTTGTCTGAAAGTTTCCGACCTAACAAAGATACTAGACATTTTTTCTTGAAATTAATTTTTATTTTTCTACTTAGTCTCCTGGTAAGTCTATACACTTCTCCCAGCGATGCTCCCATCTCTTCAACCCGTCCAAATAGTACTCGGCGTCTTTATCTGCAAAATAGTTGTTTACGAAGGTGATGGCCTCCTCATTCGACGAAAATCTCTGTCCTCCGAGCGCAACTTTTAGCTTAGGGAACAAAAAAAGCATTCCCAGCCGAAGGAACAACCTTTGCTTTTTTTGGAGCCGATTCCCCCTTCGCAGTCCATTGTTTTGACCGTGTTTTTGTTTCTGGAGTATAATGGTGTATCCAAGTTTCATTTAAAGTAATTAATCAGCGCCAAAACTCTGACTTATTTTGCCTAAACTGCGCCAACAGAGAGTTGGAAATGTTCATTCGAACACGTTTTTGGTCCAAAGTGAGCAAACGCGGTACCCAACGCGCGGACAGCTTTCTCATGCCTAAATCTTGATTCAATATGTGACAAACACGATCTTTGGACATGTTTATAGCCTCTGATATCTCTCTAATTTTAATTTGACGGTTGTCTAGCATCATTTGGTGAACTTGAGCGATATTATCGTCAGTGGTTGCAGTTTTTGGACGTCCCGAACGTTCATCGTCACCCAAGCTAGTACGGCCAAGTTTAAATTCAGCAGCCCAAAATTTCACTGTGGTAAATGATGGTGCAGAGTCCCCGTACACAGCGTCCAACTCGTCTTTGATTTGCGTAGGCGTATTGCCTTTCAAAAACAAATATTTAATGACAGCTTGAAGTATCTATCGATTTAAATATTTAATGACAGCTCGATACTCAATTTTTCCCTTTTCATAAAAACACTCACATTGTCAAACAACAACTGCGCGTCCAAAATGGCTGAAATTTTAGTGGGTACCTTTCAAAGCATGCGCAAACACATTCCCCAACTTTTGTTTACGAATGCTGCCATCTTCATGTTGAGGTCGGAAACATTTCAGACAACCCTCGTATACTATTTAAACCAATTTTGATGCAATTATTAAGAATTATCTTTCTGTTAAAAAAAAGTTCATAAAATCCAAGGAAAAACCCCAAAGTTAATGACAGACATTGTATTATAAATTAAAGACATATTTGTTGGACAATTTCAAATGTATCTTTTTGCATTCATACAAATGTACAATTTGTTGCCACCCTGTATAAATAATTAATATGGATATATTTTGAAAATTTAATAACCTTTCAATTGAGCTTTGGCAACCCTCATTCTCATCACGCCCAGTTGGATCACGTCAAAAATAATATAAAAATTAAAATATGTCTCTATTCTGTATAAGTAAAGTACAAATTTCATTAACTTTAAAAATGTTTGTTTATTTTTATGTAAATAATGTTTATAATGTAATTAAAACTATTTTACATGGACAAAATATTTTAATACTTCGACAACAAATAATTACATATCTCTTATTTAACAGGAATCAAAAATACCTGCTTGTCTGATTTTTTCAAATTCGGCTTCAATATCGTAATTGGCATGCCAGTCTCTGTAGACTCGTCGTCTTCTATCATTAATTAGTGTCTTGTAGAGAAATCCGACGACAGCTGCATTTATTACAGCTACAACTATTCCTTTTAATGCTCTGGCTTGTTGCAAACCATGCAGTTGCGGTTTTTTTATTCCCATATTTGGAAGTTTCGTCATTTCGAAAGTATCTTGGTGAAAACTATTGACAGTAATAATTGACGTTTAACAAACTTAATTGTGGGACTTAATCTTAGAACATAAAATAGTAAGGAATATCTGTTGTGTATTGAATTAAGATGAAACGGAACTCGTGATATGTATTAAACTATTTTATTGACTTTTTTGTATCTGACATTTATAACTGTCAACTCAAATAATTAATTAATAAAGAATTATAATATAGCGCCATAACAATCTCCCCCACTTATTTTTGGAAATTTGTGAATTATAAAAAGAAATCAATAATTACTGAAAAAGGAATAGTAAAAATAAATAAAATAAATCATCATGTAAGGTAGTCTCTCAAATACGCTGGTGGGCGTCTAGGACGATCCGATCGGCGTAGTCGAGGAATTGATTCAGGTGAAGAGTTGTTTGATGCAGCAGGTAATTCGGGTAAAATAATCGCAGTTTCTCGTTCAGGAATTGGAACACCGAACACCGGCCCATATTGAAAATTTTGTTCTGGCGTTGTTGTTGAGGCAAATGTCACTCTATTCTCCTTCTTCTTTACGAGACTTGATCTTAACTGATCAACGTGACGTTTTAGTGTTCTTCCAGAATCAAGTGTAACGTTATAGTGAAGCTGACCTAGCTTTCTGATGATATTACCAAATTCCCAAATGTTTTTATTTCCACTTCGTACACGGACTTGCACTCTGTCTCCATTAGAAAAAGTACGAGTTGATGCCGAAACCAAAATTGACTTTTGCAGGCTTCTGGTATTTGGAAAAATAGCATCCAGACGTATACGCAAGCGTCTGTTGAAATATTTCTCGGCTGGTGACAAACCACATGCCAATGGTGTGGCTCTGTAGCGAAAAAGAATATTTTGAATTTTGATATGAAGAGGTACTGTATCATTGACAGCAGCATGAAGACGTTTTTTCAAGGTTTGTACGTTGCGTTCAGCCAATCCGTTTGTCGAAGGGTGTCCGGGGGCTATGAACTTTTGGAAAATTCCTCTTTCCTTGCAGTAAGTTTTGAAAACATCGCTAGTGAAAATTGAAGCGTTGTCAGAAACTAAAACGTAAGGATATCCATGAGTGGCAAAAATTTCTTCGAGAAGTGTGATGGTTGATGAGGTTGACGGAGCATCTTTTGAAATTTTTACTTCAGCCCACTTGGACTTAGCGTCTACGCAAACCAAAAAATGGCGATTTTCATATGGTCCAGCATAATCAATATGAATGCGTTCCCAATTTTCTTCTGGTTCGTTCCATGGATGGAGTGGGGCTTTTGGAGGATTTGATTTGGTTCTAGCACAATCTTCACATGACTTTACCAATCGTTCGATGTCGTTATCGATTTTAGGCCAATAAACATACCTACGAGCTAACTGTTTCATTTTCATAATTCCAAGATGGGTGGCATGCAATTCTTCTAACACTTTGGTTCGCATCTGAACCGGTATAACGACACGATCTTGGCGGAATAAAATACCATTATTGACAGTGTAAGGCTCATCAGACGATTGTGATTTTAAGTTCTGAAGAATTTCACTCAAGTCAGGATCATTGGCAGTTGCCATGCGGATAGTTTCCTCTGTAATAGCCTCACTGGAAATTTGTGATAAAATTTGTCCACAGAGTTGGTTCACTTCTTCACCAATGGAGGTATCCCCGATGACATTATAATTTCTCAAAGGTGTCCGAGACAAGCAGTCTACATTTTTATTGTCGATGCCTTTTTTAAATTTGACGGTGTAATCGAATCCCGATAGAAATGAAGCATAACGTAATAATCTGGATGACGTCATTCTAGGAAGAGCTTTGTGGTGATGAAATATACGGGTCAGTGGTTCATTGTCAGTGAAAAGTACAAAATTTCGTCCAAACAGGTAATTGTAAAAATGAGTTACTCCAAATACTATTGCCAGTGCTTCTCTATCCAGTTGACTGTAGTTAGATTCAGCAGTAGTAAGTGAACGAGATGCGTAGGCTATTGGTCGATCTTGTCCATGTATGTCATGACTAATTACAGCTGCGATCCCAGTGGGGCTTGCATCAGTTGTCAGAGTAAGTGGTAAAGATGGATTATATGGAATTAAAACACGATCGCTGCAAAGTTCTGATTTTAACTTTTCGAATGCTGATTGGCATTTATGTGACCAGTGGTAACGCTGATTCTCTCGTAGAAGGAGACGTAATGGATAGGACAGCGAAGAAAAATTTGGAATAAAACGCGAATAATAGGTTACCATTCCTAAGAATCGTCGTAATTCTCCAATATTTGTTGGTCGGGGCATAGAAGAGACAGCTTCAACTTTCTCCGGTGATTTACTAATTCTATTATACTCCACAATATGTCCTAGATAGTCAATCTTTGTTTTGAAGAAGGAGCACTTCGATCTGTTGAGATGTAAATCATATTCTGATAAGCGTTTTAGACATGCACGCAAATTTTCAGTGCATTCTTCTCTAGACGAACCATGGCAAATAATATCATCAAAATAGGCTTCTGTTTTTGATAAATCTTTGAGTATCTGGGATAAAATTCGATTAAACTCTGAAGGGGCAGTTTTAATACCAAAACTTAAACGATTCATCCTGTAGGTTCCTTTGTGTGTCGATATAGTTTGAATTTTACTACTTTCCTCGTCGACTCTGAGATGAAGATACGCCTTGTAGAGGTCGAGCTTACAGAAAAATTTTGAATTGCGTAGGCTATTTAGAACATCATCGATACGGCGAATGGGGTGGTTAGCTGATACAAGTCTTTCGTTCACTCCGCATTTGTAATCTACGCATAGTCTCACACCTCCGTCTGGCTTCGCTATGATTACAAGTGGAGATCCCCAGTCAGTATTCACAACAGGCGAAATTACACCTTGAGCTTCCAGGAATTCTAGTTCTTTTTCAACACGTTCACGCAAAGCATAAGGAACGTCTCTTTCACGTGTAAATATAGGTTTTGTATTTGCTCTGAGTTGTAATTTAACTTCGTATTTGGGACAACACCCTATCTTCTCTTCGAAAACTGAAGAATATTCCCGAATAATATCGTCAATACATTGAACAAAGTTAACATCATTCGATTGTGACTGGTACTGTGTTTTATCCACTTCCTTTAACTCTATACCAAGTCCTCTTATCCAAACACGACCAAGCAATGCATCGTGTCCTGATGGAATAATGAATAGATCTCCTGAGATGCATTTATTGTTGTATGAAATTGTAACTGTAACTTTTCCTACGGGCTTGATTATGTGGTCTGAATAGGATCGAAAAGATATATTTGTTGTTTCTATAGGAATATTCAGATTCAGAGCTTCGAATTCATTTTCAGAGAGTAGAGAATATCGAGCACCTGAGTCGACTTCAAAACGTTGGGGACAGCCATTTAGAGCAACTGTGATGAAATACTTATCTGAATCGGAACCCATTTCAAATAAATCGACAGTGTTTTCTATTTTATTTACTCCATAAGCAATGTCTGAACTGTTGGAGCTGTCAGAACTGTCACGTAAATGTTTTGCGGAATCGGTTTTTCCAGAATTTTTAATCAGAGTAGATATGCACACTTTATTTAAATGACCAATTTTTCCGCAAGAATGGCATTTTAGAGTATTTCGATCAACTCGACAATCCTGTGTTTTGTGACTTGACTTCGAACAACGTAAACAAAGATTATTAATGCCAAGAGCGACCAAATCAATAGATCTTCTGTCCTGGAACTGTTTTCTTCTATTTCGAAGGGAATGTGAGCGTTGGTAACGGTGAGGAGAAGGTGAATAGTTCCTAAACCTATCTTTTCCTGCAAATCGATTCTGTTCCATTTGACAATATTTCTGGGTTTTCGATACTCTGTTTGTATCAACAAGGGTTGGCTCGGATGAGGCCTGCATTAGAACTTGACTCTCAATTTTCGATGCCTCTAAAGCTGTGGCTCTAGTAACGAACTCTTCGAATTTAGTTGCGTCAGATTGAAGAATTTGCTCTCTAATCCAGTTGTCTCTTAAACCCCTGATGAATTGAGCACGTAGAAATATATCTGAGACTGATACAGTTTTTGTACAATCACATTTGATGTAGAACTCACATTCGGCTAAATTTCTACGAAGGGTTGCAACAAATTCAGCGATAGTTTGTTTATCTTTCTGAGTAACGTTCAAAAAATAATGCTGAGAGACTATTGTACTTCTGTGTGGAATAAGCATCTTCTTGAATTCTTCGACAAGTTCGGAATAATTTAAGTTTTTGACAGGTTTTTCTGGTCCAAGAAATGCAGAAAGGTTATTGTAATGTATGGATCCAATTGACACACACAATAACTTTGCTCGTTTATCAGGATCTGCGATGTTTTTGATATCAAGGTAATTATCGAATCGTTCCAAATAACAAGAAAATTTTTCCTTTGTAGCATCGAAGTTTTCAAAAGGAACAATATTCGCAACTGGGGCATCCTGGGTTAGAACTTTAGGTTGGGTTGATTGATTAACTTGTTGTGACAATATTGTTTGTAACATTTGCGCCTGAGAGGCTTGAAAAACTTCCAATAGTGCCTTAAATTGATCTGGGTCCATTTGAATTTTTTTTTCTTCTTGATGATTGAACACTGGGGTATAACTGTGACTTGAATCGGCAAATACTGCACAATATAGAAGATCAGAATCCCGTACTCGTCGCCAATTTTGTTGTGTATTGAATTAAGATGAAACGGAACTCGTGATATGTATTAAACTATTTTATTGACTTTTTTGTATCTGACATTTATAACTGTCAACTCAAATAATTAATTAATAAAGAATTATAATATAGCGCCATAACAATATCTACAATGTTAAAATCTGGCGACGGAAGTCGGCCATATTGGATAACCATTTATGACTCATACTTTGTTTACAAGTTATACAAATTTAGTTTTCTGTTAAAAATTTGGATTAATTATTTATTGGTAAGTAGCTATTATTATAATAAATATACATTATATATACGTAAACTATATTTTTATGTTTAAATTAAATTAATACTTTGTATTGATCCCTAACCTATCTACTTAAATTGACATAGGCGTATCAATAATGGAAAGAGGATATTTTATTTTAATTATCATTAATTTACAATTATTTAGCTGTATATGTCAATTATTTTTATGTCTATGGAGTATTCTAAAGCAACGTTGTACAATAAATGTATTTGTGTATTAATTAACACATTATTACATTCACAGTTTCCCATGGGATGAAAATATTAGACGGAAATGGTTAAATATTGTGGATAAAGATAACTGAAGTCCAGGCAAGAATAGCTTTTTAGGCTCACAACATTTTACAGAACAATCATTTGATAGAATTTCTTATATATATATAGCTTTTTAGGCTCACAACATTTTACAGAACAATCATTTGATAGAATTTCTTCAGTAATTGTTTTACTAGTACCATATGCTATACCTACAATTAAAATCGCAAGAATGTAAGTAATTATTACATCCACAAATTGCTTTAATAACATTGACCAAATCTATATTTTTTCTCAAATCTATTTACAGATAATCTACTTAAACATATATTTCACTAATATATACCTTTTCTATGCAGGTAAGGACTAACGACCCTTATGCTGAAGAGATAATAACTACTATCAGTGAAACTATTTCACCAGTTCCTGTTCCTGAAACTCTACCATCTACTTCTGAAAGTCCTCGTAGGAAACAACTTATAAAAAGCATCTGTGAAGTATATTTAAAAACAAGAATTTATTATATATGTAAAAGTAAAATAAATAATGTAGAAAAAATTAGGCATGTTTACACAAAATTCAATTTAAGGGCCAATAGTGGTAGAATGAAAAATTTTAATAAAAATTTTGTAGTAAATAACTGGTTTTATTTCCTTAAATCTAGTACCCACATTTTAGGCAATGTTATTCTATTTTTTTCCTCTACTTTCCTTATTAAAATGGTTATTTTAATATATAATGATGAGTGTCCATACCGAATAATAATAGGTATGTTTCAATAAGGACATTATTTTTCTACAAATAAAAATATAGGACGCCACTGTTAAAAAGTAACTTCCGGTAGCCATCTTGGATAACCATCCCGGTCACCTGTCCTTGAACAAGTAATACTTCCTTACTATTTTATGTTCTAAGGACTTAATAGTAGAATGACAGGTTCAGCCAACTATCATTACTACCGACCATGATATTTGTGTAAATTAGCACTAAAATAAAATCATTTTTACCAGGTGTTCGGGTTTCTATGTCACGCAGTATATTATTAGAACCCCGTTTTAAATGAGGTATTGCAAGACCCGTTTTAATTAAAAAAATCAACA
Organism: Ophraella communa; assembly: GCA_035357415.1. Classification (NCBI taxonomy): domain Eukaryota; kingdom Metazoa; phylum Arthropoda; class Insecta; order Coleoptera; family Chrysomelidae; genus Ophraella; species Ophraella communa. Next base: position 44,986,932 of record CM068985.1, on the reverse strand, counting down.
CGTCACCACGTCAAAACTAGTGACAGGCATTTTAAATTAAAATTCACCTATTTTAGGATTCCGCTTTTAAATTTATCAACGGTTTGAAGCCGCTATATTTTTATCACGATATTCCAAACACAGAAAACAAAAAAAAAACATCATTGGAATTTATTATTTATGTAGATAAAGTAGGTAACAAAAAATGAGAGGGTAAAAATAATGGACATTATCGGGCATATCTATAATAATATTCTATTCCTTACGATACACAATTAACTTAATTAACTAAATATATTGCAATTTCTTTGTACTAAATAATATAAAAAAACATTTAAATAATAAAAAAACTATTTTTTAAAGTAGAAAAATTAATAAAACAGCAGCAAACTTCCAATAAGCTGTTTTTTAAGTAATTATATTTATTAATTTTCATATTATTTATATTGAAATTCAATAATAACGAAATAATGTTTTAGTAAATTCTTTGTCAAAGGCCATAATTCATAAACTTTATTATTTTTTTGGTATATTATTAAGAATTTACAAGAATATGATAATTTTATTATATTAAAGCAATATACACATTTTTAAACTCGAAGCTGCAGAAAATGAGCAGAAAGGAATTTAATCAAAGCCAAATAAAGTTTCTATGAAATTTGAATTGAAAAAAAATTTTAATGAAGTGAGTATAAGCTACTTTTTTATAAAAAAAAACTGCTCAAAAAACATATTCTTAAATTATTACATACTTTAGAAATTAGAAATTATATTGCAGTGCGAAAAAGGAGGGTAGATACTACAATTAGGGCTGTAAGTTTTCATTATCACATTAAAAAAGTGTGTGTAGGATTTAACATTAATAAATTATACAGTGTGTAAAAGCCAAATGGAGTAAGTTCATTATTTCGGTTACTGTACATATTTATAAAAAATCCCGAAACACGTCAAATTTAAATTATAACTTGACATTCTCTAACGTGAAAATGCAAACCCTACCTTCAACCACCTTAGAATGACAGGTACAACCCCCAATTTTTTAAATGGGAAGTATAGGCTTGTGATATATCATTTGAAAGGTATTTCCCGTTTAGGTCTTGATAATGAGAAAGTGAACAAAAACCATAGCAATGTGGTTTTTAGATGGTAACCATTAAAATACTTTAAAGAATTTACTTGGCAACGCTATTTTAACAAGCAGTAGTAAATTGTTTTATTTAAGTTGTCATTGTTGTAATTTAAGTATAAAGTTTGTTCAATTCAATTCTGAAAAATTAGATTAACGGAAATGCATAAAATAACAGTTTTACAAATGATTGGTTACGGAGATAACATTCGAGCACACAGGAAGTAACTCGTCTATTTCATGAGAAATTTCCTAATTTACCGCCTATATCCCAAGGAACAATAAGTAAAATAGAAAAGCAGTTTCGCGAGTTTGGTCATGTAAGGCAGATAAAAAAAGCAGTTGCCAATGCACTGAGTGATGAACTCAAATTAGATGTGTTGCTTGAGTTTCAGGAAAACCCACATACATCGAGTAGACAGGCATCCACTACATTCAATGCTAGCCATACATCGATAGCAAACATATTAAAAGAAAATAAATTGCATCCGCATAAGATGATACCTATACTCAGGAGCTCATGGAAGACGATTTTGATAGGAGAACTTTTTTTGTGAGCAATTGATGGACATGTTGGATAACAATATTATCCAATTAGACGTTATGTTTTCTGATGAGTGTACTTTTTTTACTTAACGGTCATGCTAATCGGCAAAATTGCCGCTACTGGTCCACGGAAAATCCTCACTGGATGAGAGAAGAACACACTCAATACCCTCAAAAGGTTAATGTTTGGGCAGGGATTGTAGGGAACAATATCATTGGTCCCTTTTTTATTAAGGGCAACTTGAATGGCAACAATTATTTGGCACTACTTCAAAATGATGTCATTCCAACGTTGGCAAATTTATATCCTGATCCAGGTAACCCTCAAGTTCTAGTGAATACGATATGGTTTCAGCAGGATGGAGCACCACCACATCACCAACTTAATGTCCGGCAGTACCTCGATACAATATTTTTCAATCGGTGGATAGGGAGGCGAGGATCGATTGAATGGCCAGCGCGATCACCTGATCTTACATTATTAGATTTCTTTTTATGGGGATATGTGAAGAGCCATGTGTACAAAACTAAACCTTCTGATTTAAATGACTTAAAAGAACGAATAACGCTTGCGATTAGGTCGATCACGCCTGATAGGTTAAATAATGTTAGAAGACAGTTTTATTTGAGATTAGGATGTTGCCAAGACCTTCGCGAAGAACATTTTGAACATCTACTTCATTAACATTCATAGTTCTTTTTCGTGTTCTACATTTTATTACGTTTTGCATTATATTTTAGTTTTTGATTGTATTGTAGCGAATTTCGGTAACAACATGATATTAATTTTTTTTATGTTAATTTTTGCATTAAATTTAAAAACAATAACATTTTTGAATAGAGAATGAAGAGACCTTTCAAGTGATATATCACAAGCCTATACTTCCCATTTAAAAAATTGGGGGTTGTACCTGTCATTCTAAGGAGGTTGAAGGTAGGGGTTACATTTTCACGTTAAAGAATGTCAAGTTATAATTTAAATTTGACGTGTTTCAGGGTTTTTTATAAATATGTACAGTAACCGAAATAATGCATTTATTCCATTTGGCTTTTACACACTGTATGTAAATATAAGTCTAATCTTTTATTTTCAATTTTATTTAAATAATTAGACTAATATAGTGCTAGTGTGTGACAAAACAAATATTAAATTTTTAAAGATAAATCATATATACGATCACCTCTATAAAACCTCAGATTGAGATACCAAATTTAACAATACACAATAGTATATAAAATCTACAAAACGACCAATGATTTCTCAGGCCTCAAAACCAACGCTTCTGCAGTGCCGCAGTATTCCTGGATGTTCAGAAGGCTTTTGACCAGGTATGGCACGCCGGACTTGTTAGAAAGCTCATGAGCTTCCACCTTTCTCTTCCTTTCGCAAAACTCATTTACTCTTACCTCACAAACCAGATCTGGTAGTTCAATATCCTTTCCTTTCACCTCTTGATATGATCTGAAAGCATTTTTAAGAGCTCGCTTCTTAAAGTTAGCTTTCAGCTAAGTTGGCAAAGTTAACTATTTATAGTTCATTTGTTTGGAGTTGGCAGCACACTGAATTCATTATAAATGCAAATCCTTCAAAGCCCAAGCAAGGGTGAATCATCATAACCAGTGTCATAGTTGTTATCGTTGCCTTGCGGGTCTTTTAAATAGTCTTGCTCAAAACAGAAATCGTGTTTGTGTCATTTGTCAGAAGAAATGTGTTCGTTATTCAATTGCAAGCGAGGGGCGCGTTTTTTATTTGGCCTCGTTCAAACAGATAAATAGTTAGCGTCTATAAGGGGTGTCTTGTGTACAGTAGCATTAACAGTGAATCAGGGTCGGTTTTAACGGTAATAATAGCGGTAACGTTTACAGTCGGTAATAGTGCAAGGTGACGTGACGATAGACATGGTACAATATTAATGCAAAAAGCATTTACTTCTTTAATTGTCGGCTTCCATTTCGTCGTATTCATCCGATAATGAGTCAGATTCGTATTTGGAAAGAATAGAATTTAATTAGCTGCGATTTCATATTTTATCAAAAAAAACTATACTTAAAATTATTTGTTTATCTCTTTGTACATTCGGGTATATTTACCTAGGCAATAACTACCTGAGATAAACAGTTGATTTAATGGCATGCCAGTAACATTGAACTCCAAATACAATTTTTAATTTAAAGTTTAATTTATCAGCCTGTCAAATTTTGATTTCTGATACGTTAAAGGAATTACTTCAATACTTTTAAAATAAAAACCTTTTTGAGCTTTCCAGCCGCCGATCAGAAAGATAAACGATGCGGGATGTAATATTCTTCGTTCTTGGTTTGAATAATTGGATACTTTATTTGATTAAAAGCGGTAGGACGTCTAGGAGAGACTTTTAAATTCACGCTGGAGATTTCCCTTTAACTTTAACTTTAACTATTTATTTAAGCGTCCTACCAGATTTGTCTAAAATAGAAAAATGCAAAAGGTTCTCTTCCTAATTGTATTTTTATTCACTACTTCGGACATAATCAATCCAAATTGACTTATTTAAAAGCAAATAACATGATTTGGTACTACATGCATTATAAAGTTTAGGGTTTCTTCATTGTTAAAGGTTTAGCAGGTAAGCAATAACGCAATACAGTTGTGTGTATTTTGAGAAAAAAATACGTTTTAAATTATAATATAATATAAAATGAAAAGAAATAATTATTGGAAAACATTTATTACTTACATTTTATTCTATATCCGACTCGGAAGAGGAAGAATCGTTGTTGACATTAATAATAATGGGGTCGATTAAATCATCACAAATATTGTTAATTTTCTACATATTTGCCTCTACTTTGATAACATGCTCGAGACAGTTTGTCCAATTTTCCTTACCAACATGACTTACAGCACTCTCAAACAATTTCACAACATCGTTTATTTTGTAAGTAGTATTTTTTTCCAACTTCCCCCTTTACCTGAGCCCATATTAATTCTATGGGATTAAGTTCACAATGATAAGGGGGAAGTCGAAGAACTGATATACCACGAGAACAAGCCATTTCTTCTACAATATAGGTTTTGTATTTATTCTTGTACATTTTTGCAATTCTGTAAAGTTCTTTCCTTAGTGGATCTTTTGGAAACTTAATATTTTTCGAAATAAGCCACTCCAAAAGCTCTGCTTTATGCCAACGACTTGTGGGCAATGCTTCTCGTAACCGTGAATGGTAACTTGCGTTGTCCATAACAATAACAGCCCCTTTTGGAATCAGATTCAACATTTGAACAAACCATTCCTCGAAGACATCCCCATTCATATCTTCGTGATAGTCCCCCGTGCGTTTTGAAATAAAAGTTAATAATCCACCATCAACAAAACCTTCAGAACTTCCAACATGGACAATGATAAGTCTTTTTCCTTTTCCAGATGGTGGCTGCAAACCTAACGACAAACCTTCCACGAATGCCTGCCTTCCGCTTTTAATGTTTTCATCTTGCCAAGATTTGGAAACTGTATATCCAGCATTTATCCATGTTTCGTATAAGTAGAAGATGTTCAAATTTTTTTCTCTGGCATGTCGAATGCTTCTTAAATAGTCTCTTCTCTAAAAAACTATTTCCGGTTTATCTATCAAGAGAGATTTTCTATTATGTTTTGTATATCTGAAACCCACATCTTTCAAAAGTTTGCATAATGTTATTCTGGAGAATTTTGTATAGTCCGTATCTTCTTGCACTGATGTCATAATTTTGTCAAGTGTTGCAATTTCCTTTCGTAAGTAAAATCCATGGACTTTACGCCTTAGTCTTTGTTTTAATGACTCATCGATCTCAATTGGTTTTCGGCCTGAAGGAGTTTTAGGGGTTGAAGAGTTCCATTCTTGCTTTCTTTTAGTAATCTATAAATTGTTGATTTAGCAACACACAACATAGCAGCCGTTAATTCCACAATATCATCAACACTTGCACTTGGATCCTTGTTTTTCAATGATATATAACAATTCAATATCAGAGTTTTTTCATTTAAAGATAATGGACCTGTTTTTGGTCGTTTAGATGGTCCTTGGCTTATCGACATTGTTTGGTACTTGCACAATTAACATTCAACAAATGTTTTAAATATATTCCAACTGTTTACAATATTATGAAAACCATACAACTTCATACAACTTTACTCAAAGAACTAATAACAGGTCGGCTGAAAAGTGCCCGGTCTACCATAGTAAAACACAAAATTTTGACAAAATTCATTTTTTTTATTCAACATAGTTTCCTTCAAGGGCGATACAGCGATTATAGCGACCTTCCAACTTTTCGATACCATTTTTGTAGTACTCCTTCGGTTTGTCCTCAAAATAGGCTTCAGTTTCGGCGATTACCTCAGTATTAGAGCCAAATTTTTTTCCCGCGAGCATTCTCTTCAGGTCAGAGAAAAGGAAAAAGTCGCTGGGGGCTAGATCTGGAGAATACGGTGGGTGAGGAAGCAATTCGAAGCCCAATTCATGCAATTTTGCCATCGTTTTCATTGATTTGTGACACGGTGCATTGTCTTGATGAAACAACACTTTTTTATTCTTCACATGGGGCCGTTTTTTCGCGATTTCGGTCTTCAATCGCTCCAATAATGCACAGTAATAGTCGCTGTTGATTGTTTTTCCCTTTTCCAAATAGTCGATGAACAATATACCGCGTGTACCCCAAAAAACTGAGGCCAGCTGCCAGCTGACTGTTGAGTCTTTCCACGCTTTGGTGGCGGTTCACCGGCCGCAGTCCACTCAGCTGACTGTCGATTGGACTCAGGCGTGTAGTGATGGAGCCAAGTTTCATCCATAGTCACATATCGACGCAAAAAATCGGGTTTATTACGACTTAACAGCAGCAAACACTGCTCAGAATCATCAATTCGTTGCTGTTTTTGGTCGATTGTGAGCACGCGCGACACCCATTTCGCACAGAGCTTCCGCATACCCAAATATTCGTGAACGATATGTTCAACACGTTCCTTAGATATCTTTGGAGTGTCAACTATCTCGATCATATTCACTTTACGGTCACTCAAAATCATTTTGTGAATTTTTTTGATATTTTCGTCGGTAACCACCTCTTTTGGGCGTCCACTGCGTTCACCGTCTTCTCATTTCACCACGCTTGAATTTTGCGTACCAGTCAATGATTGTTGATTTTCCTGGCGCAGAGTCCGGAAACTCATTATCAAGCCAAGCTTTAGCTTCGACTGTATTTTTTCCTTTCAAATAACAATATTTAATAAGCACACGAAATTCTTTTTTTTCCATCTATTTGAAAATAACAAAAGTTGCTTCACTAAAAATGCAATATCTCACAAAATAATAGTCTGACAGCTGTCAAATTTTTACACGAATCTTTTGAAGGTTGATACTATCTAAAAATGAAATGGATTTAATTCTAGTGTCGTTATCTATAGGTCAGACCGGGAACTTTTCAGCCGACCTGTTACTAAGTACTGATTTAATGTACCTACTTTCTTTTAAAATAATATTCCCGATAATGTTTCTAAGAAAACTGGGTTGTTTGGAAAATCCCTTTCAATAATCGAATAATCTGTAAATAGTTTTAATCGTATTAAGCCGATTACAGTAGGCCACTTGTTATTTAAAATTTCTGAGAAAAATTCCCCAAACACTACATATAGAAGTAATACAAATAAAAAATATTCATTTTGCTTCTTTGAATTTTTTTTTACTAAATTTTAAAAACAAACTTAAATATGAATAATAGCTAATTAGTTCTTTCGTTTTCAGTGATACCTAGCTTATATACATCTGAAGGGAGAATAAAGAAAAACACCAATTAAGAAATTTTTCATTCTTGGTCTTTTATTTAAAGTACCTCGTCATTATTTCTATTGTGATACGAAATTAAAACACAAAAGACTCTTTTAAAAATCTGCCGGGTTCAACTTCTTAACTCTTATCCTTGAATTTTAAATGAACGGCAAACTTACTCCGATTCCCAAAAAAAGCAGCCACTTTGCGAATACTTCTGCTGATCGCATTAAAAATTCCAAACGGTCCAAAAGAAACAAAATTCCTTAAACTCGACGAGAGAAAGCTTATGTCGCCAAAGAAGGCTCGCCATAAATTTCCAACAAACTATTTATCATGCCTTTGTTGTTACTGCTAGAAATTATACCTCCCGAGTGTTTTCTCGTGTACCTCTTTTATACCGTTAAAAATTTGCTTTTTGCCACATAGTGCTACAAAAGCTGCTCTGAAGACTTTTACTTCAATTCTAGTGGGTTTGTTTCGTTTGTATCTGAAATGCAGTTATTCCATACAGTGTAAAAAGCCAAATGGAATACATTTGTACATTTCGGTTACAACACGAGCCGTAGGCGAGTGAAATACTTTTCTTTGTCCACGATTTTCAGATAAAATTTACTAGTAATTATAATAAATCAGCATTAATGTAAGCATTAATGTAGCATTATATTATACACAACAACACACACATGTAATATGTGTTGCCTATACAGAATATAATTTGGTTCCTAAGGCCCGATATATTTACAATATTTTATATTTATGATCTTTGATTTACATGCTATTCTCGGCAATTTTCTTTATCTTTGTATTTTTTTTAGTTTGTAATGTAAAGTGCTAAATAATAAGTATTTTAAAAAATAAAAGTTGATGATTTTAATACATTTACATATTATCATAATTGGCACCATAATAATAAATATAATATAAAACACAAGTAAGTAAGTAAGTTCATTTTAAGCTCTCTCAAACAAAGACCTTTTCTGTTAAATGAATAATTTGCTCTTTTTATTTACCAAGTAGCTGTTCTGTTGTAATTTACTTTTTATATTGTATTTTTTTATCATTTTCTGTGAATATTTTATTTATTTTAGATTGTAGGCATTTCTTTAAACTCTGTATATGGTTGGGCTTCTTGTCACAAGATGTATTTCTTTAAGGCAATAAAGTTATTATTATTATTACTGTGTAAAAATTATATAAAGAATATTCTCGTACCAAGTTTAGACATACGTGATGTGACGTCATACCGTGAAAAATAATTTATTATTCACTAGTGAATAATAGATAAACTTAAGGAAGCACATGTATAATTAAGGTTTTATAAGACTGTCGTGGACAACATTTGTTTACGGTATTCAAGCACATTCTTACTACAAACATTTTGTCTTATTCAAAATTAGAAATACAAATAAATTTTGTAATGATAGTTATGTTTAAATAGGTATAATAATAAATATCTAGTCAAATTATAACTGTGTTTTTACGGTGTTCACGACAACTGATATCTGTCAATATTATAGCGCTTGTTAAATAATGATATAGATTTATAAAACTGTTATAAAAAGAAATCCATTCAAAATATTTGCGAGTTCCAATGACAGCTTTCTTTTTGACTTTTTCGTTTCCCTTACCTCAGTTGTTCTCTTTAATACTACCGAATGTCGTTACCCCTACCATTTATTTATCCTGCTAGTGTAGCGGTTACCACAACCCTGAGAATATACAGGGTGTTTCTAACGCCATCCGTTTTCAAGATAACGGGCGTTGAAGAAAATAAAAAATTACACATTTCTTACGATTTTGCCGAAACTACTGGCACCATTGCAATGAAATTTTATACGAATATGTTTTGGAAGCTTATATATCCCATGAATTTGTTTTATAATTAACTCTCATAGAGGGCGCTAGTTACACGATTCATACAACGTATTATTCAGCATAACTTTTTTTAGGATACAATTATTAGTCAAAACTCCAAGTGAACATAAACATCGTTTAATTCTGCACCAAAAAGGTACTCTTGGTAAAACTCGATATTATATACCGTTTTCGGAATATTTTGATTTGAAAATAACCACCATTCCTGTGATTTTTGTGCCACCCATGTTTTCATGGCCGTCTTTATTATATTTTTTGCAATGCCGCAGAAAGGTTCCGGTCCAATAAAATGCATTGATGCGCCTAGTTTAGCCATTTCATTGCCTTTTACACCCCTATAACCTGGTACCCAAGCAACCGTAACCTTGCTACGATCCCCCAGAGTATTCAGAGCATGCACACAGTCCCATACTAGCCTAGAATTGACCTCTACAGAATCTAGTGCCCTTAGCACCGCCTGACTGTCTGTGAAGATGGCTATTGAACGGTACGCCCTATCCAGCCTTTTAATTTCTTCTACATAGTAGTGAATTGCAGTAATTTCTGCTTGAAAAATCGTGGCATTTTTGAATAGACTTACTTGGAATGTTATCCCTTGCTTCCGTGTCGTCCGTGTACCAGGTTTACTGAATGTTGTTCCTTGTCACACCACCTAGTAACAATATTAAGTGCTCGTTGAGTCACTTTAGAGATGACCTCTTCATACTTTCCTCTTACCAATATCACCAGATCGTCAGCATAGGCTTGTACCTCTATCCCCTGGTTGTCGAGGTCCGAGATCAGGTCGTCCACCAGTAGTGACCACAAAAGAGGGGAAAGTATTCCTCCCTGTGAACAGCCCCTAGCAGCCTTCGCTCTCATCTCCTTGCCTTCCAGTGATGTTAGGATCAGCCTGTTTTCTAGCAAACGTTTTGCCAAATTAGATCATAGGTAGGCAACATAAAATACACGTAATTTGAATTTTAATCTTTTGCCATTGTTGAATATTCACTTTTTATAACTAAAAATAAAGTCTAAGAGCGAAAATATATTTGTCAAAGTTAAATTTATTGTACTAAACCTTACTTTTTGGAAGTCCATCTTATTAAGAATAATAAAAAACTCTTCGTTTTAACAAAACTTCCAAGTTTATTTGAAAAAATTAGGTTTTTAATCTTAGCGAAACGGCCATCATTGTGATTTTAAACCTAATTTTTTTCAAAAAAACTTGGAAGTTACGTTAAAACGGAGAATTTTTTAATATTCTTAATAAGTTGTCAAAGTTACATCGGAATTTTAGTTATTATAGACTCTAAAAACAGTTTAATCAAATGAAAAGTGTATGTAAAAAAAAATAAACAAAAAGATTTATGCAAAATTTTAGTAACAATTTGTTATTCGAGTAAAATAAAATGTTTTCAAATGCCATTTCAGCAGCCACGAGCTAGACAACCATAACTCATCTCAAAATTCATCACATCACATAAAGTAGTTAAATCAGAGGATTCTCTAAAATGTTGCCTCCTTCTCTGTTGGTCTCGCTTCCTCTCTCTACCTATTAATAAAAGCATATTTACCTAGAAAAGCATGTTTAAACGGGGTGTTTGTAGATGAATAAATTATATTTACCTCTTCGGCGAAGAGTGGTTCACTTAAATGAAGGGTCAACGGTCAAACAAGGATGCGTTAATTGGTTTTTCAATATTTTATCACCTATGCGTTTTATGTGTTGGTACTAAACCGCATTTATATGAGATTCCCACCAGGATAGTACAAAATTTTAATGGATTTTATGTAAATTAAATACGCGTCCTTAGGAGAACTAATAAAACAATATAGGGAGGTCCTTTCCAAACCAATATTAAATAAAAAATATTAGACGATAACTGAAATACATCCACAGATACATACATAGATATATAGAGGCATGTTTTTATAGTAAGTACCGTTTACAGTTGCAGTTTAGCGCTTGCGCGTAGTGTAGCTACATCAGCTGGGAATCCATAGACGCCATTACGACACCGTTTGATCTGATGTTCGTTTGTTTTCGTAATTTTAAATTGAATAAAGGAATGGTGCGAAAATGGGTTAAGGCCTATTTGGAATACAGTTTACCCAATAGGGAATCATTCATTTGAATTATTTTGAGATTCGTTGGTATATTTCTTCGTAGTTATTAAGTTTATGAATAACTATGAGCGAAAGAACACTTTAATTTTATTAGAAGCTATAATAGAACTCATTATCGAATACTATTCTTACAAACAAAATGCCATCAACATAAAGTTTTCGGAACATCTCGAAGTAAATTAATTTCTCGACAAGTCTCCTCACAAACGGTCTCAGAATTAAGTAAAACAATTAAAACTAAGAAAATGATACCGAGTCCGTCCAATTTCCAGGCACAAAATTTCTGGAATAATATTTCAATTAGCCAAATTGTCCTCTAACAAAGTAGAAGGTACCTACGGATTTTCTTGTTCCGTGATGTTGCAATTAAATAGTTTAAAAGTGGAAACTTAAATTTTTAATAGGTTAGAAAGAGGATGGAAAAAAAGATCGTTTTGTTTTCGCAAACTTTTAAAATTATTCAAAGTGGTTTCGGTGCAAAAAAACCTCCAGAGGATAATGACAAAAGTATCCTTAATAAAATTACTACGAAAATCGTTTATTATTTTAAATTGAAGCTTTATAAAAAGTTAGTAGACTGCAGTAACTATAGTAACTGTGGTTTAGTTTTGTAAACATTATTTTTTACCTAGTCCCATAAAAAAAGTCCAATGGGTTAAGATCAGGTGAACTGTTAAACTGTTTACTTTGATTGAGTCATCATTTTATACATAGTTTATACAGTGGAATAAAATTATTTGTGGGGTTAGTTTAGAAGATTATAAAAAAAGCTGGGACTCATCAACTTTGAACTTCAAATGTGAGCTTTTTAAAAATAAATTTAAATGTACAAATTTTCCTCGAAAAGGTACTATCGAGTGGCCAGCTATATCGCCGGACCACACGCCCTTGGATTTTTTTTCTGTGAAAAATATTTCATGAAAATAAATATTATTTGCGTGCATAAATTCTTGAATAATTGCTTTGGTGTCGCTTGAACATGGGTGTTTGTTTAATTGCCTACTATGATAGCTAACGTTATCCATAACAATAACACTTTGAGGAGGAAAATTGGGAATTAACTTATTTTTAAACCAGTCTTCAAATAAATGTGCAGTTGTGTCGTCATGGTAGTTAATAGAAGAGTCTTTTATATTTTTTGCACTCAGTGATAAAGCATTTGGAACCCATCCGTCTTTTGATTCAGCAAGTATAATTGTTATCCGCTTACCTCTGTTGGATGGTGCTTCTGTGTTACATTTACCACTTGAATCGTCCCAACCTTTTGATGGCGTGTCATGGGTATCGTACCACGTTTCGTCCAAATAAATGATCGACCTTCCTTGACTTCTATACATATCTATTTTCGTAAGATATTCTAATCTCCATTTCCGAAGTCCTTGCGATTCTATCAGCACTTGTTTTTTGTCTATCTTCTTAAATTTGAATCCTAGTTTTTTCACAGTCTTTCACAATGTTTTTCTGCCATACCTGTATGCCACTTTCGTCCATTTCTAGTCTCTTCATTAAGGTGTTCAATGTTGGTGCAATTTTGCTCTTCATACATTTTATAGATTTTTTGTCGAATTAGGTCTTTATCACTTAGATCAAGTTTTGTGGCAGTACCAGAATCGCATCTTTCCTTTCTCTTGACTATCGGTTTTTTAACAATACCGCGTATGGTAAACTTTGGTATTTTCGTTAACCTGCACGTTTCTTCCAAAGCTGCTTGTATGAAAACATCGTTTCTTAAAGTTGAATATACATTCTTTACAATTTCTTTAGCATCAACAAAAAGATGCTTTCTCTTGCTGCTTGTTGTACTACTTGCTTGCTGCTCGTTGTCGCTTGCTTCATCGTCAGATTCACTCCACGTTCGCCACATTTTGGAAAATACTAAGCCATTTACTGTTCTAAGGACATTCTTAAGGACATTTTTTAAAGTGAATATTTGATCCCTACCCTTTGAGTAACAGTTACAACCCCAATTCCTTTTTTATTAATTTAAAACTCGTTGTATATTTATTAAAAAATAATTTGATCGCTAAAACTTTGGTAATTATAAACAAAAACAAAATTTCTACATCCATCTATCTGCTTATTATTTTAGATGGAATTGTGGTAGACAGTAAAAACTGAAGTGGTCGTTTTATCTACGTTTTTTGAATGATAAGAAACTCCATTCGAGACGAACCGAACGAGTTCTTTTTTTCCTTTTTTTTTGCTAGAGGAAGTAGGGCTCATTAATAACTTTTGATCATAAATGTCAGAAAAGTCCATTGTGTGGACCAAGTAATCCACAAAAATAAGAGTGGAAAAAGAGTTTATTAGAATCCTTTCTTTTGGTAAGCCTAATAGCTCGCTTTTGATTAAATATAGCGTTGTGTAATAAAGAAAAATAAAAGGATTGAATGAAAAACGATATAATTGGCCATTGAACAGTCTATCATCCAAATGATAAATATACTTAATTAGTAGATACTGTTTTTGATAAAAAATGTATACACATATCGGGAAAGCCTAGGGATTATTTTTTTAAAATAATTAATAAGATAGAATTAATTTATGTATCAATTAATTTGAAAAATTTATTGTACTTACCGTTACTATGTGAAAGTTCATTTTATTCAGGACAATAAACAACAAAAAGGTTGAATTAACTTTCACTATTTGTTCGTTAAATACTTTAAATGTAATGACGGCCGTTTCGCTATAGAATTAGCATCTTCAGATTGACATATGTCAATATTTCAAACTATCGATAAGTGTGGGTTGAAGTAGCTGAAACAAACCACCTGTTTTAAGGTTATGTTTTGTTGTTGAGTATGGTTTATGTGATGTTTATGTTTTAAAACGAAGTGTATTGAATTGAATTATTGCGTATTTTTTAATAAAATGTCTTACAAAGAATGATGTGGTGTGTGGTGCCTCAGTGCACAAGTACCTCCATAAAAAAACTTTTTAAATCAGTACCCAGGAAACCAAATAGGCGAAATCAATGGTTACAATTAGCAAAAAGAGATCCTAACACCGTAATGTCTCACTCAAGTATTTTTATGTGCGAAGATCATTTTGAGGTAAATAAATTAAGTATAATTTATCTATTTTTTAAATATTAAAGTTGTATGTATGAATGTATGAATGAGTTAGGGGTGATGATTACACTGCGACCCATAGGATCTATTGTGTCCCCCCTTACTTGCCATGTTCTGATGTTTTCTCAGATTTATAGCAGCTCTTCGAGTCCTATTTTCCTGAGGAAGTTTAGGACATCGTCGGGCTTCAAATCAGGTAGATCCCCTTCCTCTATTTCATGTGCTCCTAGGTATCTAGCCCTAGAATTTTGCAAGGCAGGACATTCTGAGAGTATGTGTATTGAGGTTTCATCCTCTTCCTCACAGAATCTGCACTTTGCTTCATCTGCTAACCCTAGTTTCTTCATGTGGCTTTTTAACCGGCAATGCCCGGTTAATATTCCCGTTAGAATACGGAGCGTTTTTTTACTGAGGTTGAGGCAGCTAAGAGATCTCTTCTGGTCATAGTTCCCCAGTAGTATCTTAGATTGCCTCAGTCCTTCCAGCTGATTCCAGTACTCGGATTTTTCTTTCTCCATTTCCTCTCTTAGTTTTCCTAAGATTACTCTACTGCTGATCCCACACGATGGTTCTGGTCTCAAATGTGGGGTTTCAGCTCCTTTTTTTGCCAGCTTATCTGCTGTTTCATTCCCCTCTATTCCTATGTGTCCCGGGACCCATAGGAGGGTGACAGTGTTCTTCTGGCCTAGTTCATTTAGTTTGCCTAGGCATTCCCAAACCATCTTCGAGCTGATTATATTGGAACTCAGCGCTTTGATGATCACAATCTCTTGTCTGCGATAGTTTCTTCCAATATTGAATTCCACACATCTTTCGATGGCGCGGACTTCTGCTTGAAAGATGCTTGGGTATGTGCCCAAGCTTTCTGAGTATTTGGCTCTCGGTCCAAAAACTCCTATCCCAGTTCCTTCGTCTAGCTTGGAACCGTCCGTATACCACTTTATGGTATTCTGGTTTAAATTCTGTATGGTGTCTTCATCCCATTCAGATTTATTACTCAACTTTGTGATGAATTTTCTCACAAACTTGAATTTCTTTGGCATATCATCTTGGGGCATTTCCCAAGTTTGATCAAAGTGAAGTGATCGAGGTTTTTCCCTGATAATTCCTTCTTTGATCATTCTATATATTGTTTTCTTCCTTACACTTTCTAGCAGAATGTGCAGTGGGGTCAAGTTTAAAATCACCTCCATTGCAGCAGTGGGGCAAGTTCCCATTGCTCCAGTGATACATGAACAGGCTAGTCTCTGAATTTTCGAGAGGTTTTTCCTCGTCGTATTCAGATTAGCCCTTACGCCCCAAGCCACTGCCCCATATGTGATTAATGGTCTCACTATTGCTGTGTATATCCATTGCAGGATACGTGGGTTACATCCCCATTTCTTCCATGCAATGTTCCTACACACCATGAGGGCCTTGGTTGCTTTGTGTATTACTTCGTCTTCGTGTTTGTTCCAGAGTAACCTGCTATTTAGGATTAGCCCTAAATATTTTACCTCTGTTTTCCACTCGACGATGTTCTCCCCTATTTTTATGATTTTTAGATATTGAAGTTTGATAAGACTGACATAACTTTTATAAATGAATAAGTAGTGAAAAATTTATATTAATTAGAGATGGAGAAAATTCCTTTTGTCTCATCTCTAGTCTCTAAATGTTTGGCGAGAAACAGCTGAGGCTAGGTTGATGCCAATTTAATATTCATACGCCGAGGCATCAAATTGTACAAACATTAAAATACACTTATTTCTCTAGTAACCGATATAATTAGAAAACAACGAATCAAATTCGATTATAACCTGTCAATATTTATCAATATATTGAGTAATTTAAGTGAAATTTGGATAAACTTATGGGATTTGGTAAAAATTCGTTTAGCTGTTTTTTTATTTAAACTTAAAAAACAATAAAAGGTATTGAAATAATAAAAGTTTTACTCAAAGCCTAGATTTTGACCCTGGCGGATTTGATAATTCTCACTAGCGCAGTGCGACAGCTGGGCCCTTATTCTCATCCAGTGGATATGAATACTCCTATAGGAAAGTCCCATAGGAAGATGGTGTATTTTTCTATAGAAGTATTCATATCCACTGGATGAGAATAAGGGCCCTTATTCTCATCCAGTGGATATGAATACTCCTATAGGAAAGTCCCATAGGAAGATAGTGTATTTTTCTATAGAAGTATTCATATCCACTGGATATGAATACTCCTATAGGAAAGTCCTATAGGAAGATGGTGTATTTTCCTATAGGAGTATTCATATCCACTGGATGAGAATAAGGGCCCTGGTAGCAAATAGGCGAGAGAGTGCGAGATACTTTTAATAGTTCAAATTATTATTTTTCGATAGAATTCCTCTTGCAGAGACATGTTTTACAATTCAGTACTGTATATTCTTGGTCATAATGTATCCCCAAAAAAATATAGGTGTATATTATTATAGATAAAATACAACTTCTTATAATATAGAAACAAGAAACAGAAACAAAAAGAATACCGTGAAGTTTTTGCTTGATCCCTTATATATCTAACAGCTCTACCGCCGTAACTCGAATAGTTGTACTGGATATAAGAGGGTTTATTTCTTGCGGATTCGACATAAAGTAGTTACGGCTTTGGGATATCAGAAGACATTTGTAGATTACTAATTTCGAAATATTAGAGCTGGGTAATTGGAATAGTTCTGTTAAATATAATCAATATTGCCGTTCCTTTTGAAAATTGGGTTGCGGTTATTTATTGAAATACAATCCGGCCTTGTTCTATCTATTATCAACAAGACAATTCGACGTTGTGAGAGTGTGTTTGCGAGTTTGGGGATTGTTTTATATACTGGCTTCGAAAAAAAAGTAACCCCGAAGTAATAAAACATAACAATATTAAAGCCTTTAATTTATTTAAAAAAATTCACATCATTAAATACAACAAAAAAGTTATATTAAATTTTCTGATACTCTCGTCTTAACATGATAATTGCTCCGCCACTGGGAATATCTCCACCAACGAGATTAAAATTGTCTTAAAATTTATACAACGAGAGGGCAGCATTTTATAGAAAATTTTTAGGCAAAGGTGGGAAAGCATCCCATTTAAAAACTACTTGATATTTACTAAAACAGAAAGCGACACATTTTCCTAAATTTAATGTAGAAGACGGGAATAACCTTTTTTTTCTTTTTTTTTTCGTTTTTATTAGAAAATAAATACTTCTAAAGGGTTTAGAAAAAAATCAAGGTAATTCCCCCCTAAGTTTAGTAATAATGAGTGTTTACTGAAAATTTTATAAAAACCGGATTAGAAATAAAGGCTCAGGGTGCTTTTAAAATTTTCGGACATGTCCGGTTTGCTCTTAACTTCAAAAGGGAAAATGATTTGACATCCGCAACCACCCTGGGTGTGGTTGCCATCCCTTCTCATCTCGGGGGTTAATTTTTCAAAATAACCTCGGTTGTCAATAGAAGGCCCAATTTTAAGCAAAAAATCATCCATAAGGTTTTTTGAAATATCCAATACTTTTCAATTTATTAGCAATTGAAAATTCGCAATTTTTTCACGTTTTTCATCGGTTTTTTATCAAGGAGTAGTTTTCATGGGTTGAAAGGGGGTTAAAAATCTGCTAATTATTGTAGAGAATATAAAATATTACTTACTCTATACTTACATCTTTTTATGTCATGCCAAAGTACTTTTTTGTGATTTTTTCAATTTAGGGGTTGTTTGCAAGAGTTGTAAGATGTTCAAAGGGATGAAAATGATTTTAATATGAGGTAATTGTGTTAGAAAACACTTTACAATTTCACCACTTACTATTAGACATGGTTTCTAGCGATAAAATGGCTCAATGTCAATTTTTCCATTAAGGGGTTGTTTACACCCCTTAAAAATAATAGGCGGAGTTCAAATCATTTTCACTTTTAAAGGGGAAGATGAGCCTAATTCCAAAATTTTATTCAAATCGATGGACAGTAAAAAATTGGGAGGTAAGACCGTATTTTTCGCTTCAA
Source organism: Ophraella communa (assembly GCA_035357415.1). NCBI lineage: Eukaryota > Metazoa > Arthropoda > Insecta > Coleoptera > Chrysomelidae > Ophraella > Ophraella communa. The sequence continues at coordinate 44,968,432 of CM068985.1, read as the reverse complement.
TGATTGCACTAGTAAAATATTTTAAATTTAATTTTCATTTAGAATACATTGTTTTTTTTATATTTTACATACCTTAAGCTTCAGAAACATACAGTATAGTAAAGATTTGCATACATTTAATATTTTTGTAAAAACAATTGGAAAAAGATGCAAAGGAAACCTCAAAAGGCCTCTTACTTAGTTCTATCTCTTACTGTAATTTTTTTAAACTATATAAATGCAATTTGACTGCAATGTTGGTATTTGCATACATGGATTCGTAAAAAAAGTGTACGGGAAAATTTTGTTTATTTAAAGTAAATGAAACAGGTCGTTCACAAATTGTTTTTCTCAATGTTTTCTTAGTAAACATTACGAGACTGTGTCTTTTTTCGGACGGTCGTCCGTGGTCCTGAATTCATCACGTATACTTTGTCGACATTGTCAAGTGGCATTTGAATTGTTGTTGTCCTTTCCTTTCTTTATTTCTTCTTCAAAGACTTTTATTATATATATTGAAGTGAGGGTAGCAAAAACTTATTTTACGAGTCTTTTGTGACCGATACTTTCATAAAAACATATACAAGATTATATATATATTGTACTTAAGATTTTTTGTCAACATTTTTATATAACATGGAACAGAATTCAACATTTTTATTGTCAACAATACAGACATATTATTATCATTATTAGAAACGATTTAAATGATTGTGTTTGTGATTGTAAAAAGACTAAAGAGATTTGTGGTGATGAAATAATGGCTTCAACAACATAGGAGTGGTAATTTTTAAAACGCCTACAATTACTTACTTCACTAAGGAATAAAAAATAATAATAACAAAAAACACTTGGAAGAGGTGGTTCTGTGGTGTTGTTCCTAAATAATTGTTTTTAAAAAAAGAAATAGATATCAGATATAAACAAAAATTGACAAAAACATTTAAAAGATCAATGCTTTATATTTTTTAAAATATTAAACTTATTGGCTTATGTTAAGGGGGTGTTTAAGAGTTTTAAAAAATCATTTAAAATAAACGAATAAACTAACTGTAATACAATTTTATATTTTACTGAGAAAATTGTAACTAACTGTAAAAAAATTACCTGTTAATTATAAAAATATCAAATTGAAAGGGGCAGATTTTATTGGCAATAAAGGGATTAGAAGAATACGTTTTCTGAACATTCAGAATCTATAAAGTATAGGGTTTGTCAGAGCCGTATTTAGATGCTATTGAGCCCTTGGTAATATACAAGACAGCGCCACCTGTTTGCTTCTTTCGAGAGTATTTATGAAGTCAATTAATTAATCATTATTAAATACTGTATTTTACCTCACGTTGGGTGCCAAAATATACGAGCCTTATATTATAGGTGATAAATTCTTTAAGAAAGCCAACAAATAAAGGAGTAAGTGCATTTTGTATTAATTTTTATTTAATTCTTACTTTTTAATATGTAGCATATTTTTATTTTACTTTAAATTTTTATTTTTATTTGAATTATGCTTTAAAAAAACTTCAGTTCTACGGTCATGGCATCTATCCAGCTACCTGTTGTGACAATATTATCTGGGGTTTTTATTGTGTTTGGGTTAGTTAATACAAAAGAGGTGGACTCTTTGTAAACACCTATGACTATGTTTCAATAGAAATGTAAACTACTTTTAGTTCTTTTTCGTGAACCAGAGTTGGCCTTTGTTGTAGCTTCTATTTTTGCAATTTGTCCTCCACCATACTGTTGTCTGCTATGTTCACGTTGCCCAGATAATATTGATCCATACTTTAGTCGTCATCAGCTTATTTAAGGTGATGAAGAAGAAATGTATTCTCAAAGAAAAAAGTTCAACCGATTTATGCAGAAAGGATAACAATAGCTAAGAAGACCACATTCTATCTATTTGTCAAAACCTGGTCGAAAGCAAAATGTCTAGAAAGGCAGAATAAGGTGGCTACGGTAGTCTATTTAGAAATACTTAAAAAAGTCAAATTTACTTCTGACAACCATGAGCCATATTATAAATATAAAGGTCGAAACATACTATCAAAACGCAACGCGATGTGTTGTGTCGACACCCGACGCTCGCCGTGCATATAGACAACACGCCACGCGATGCTAAAACACGTATCGTGTAGTGTAGTCTCTCATGGAAGACTTAAGTGTATTGACGTGTGACGTGGCCATGGATTCGATTCTGCTTGAAGACGAGCTAGATGAAGATTTAGAAGAAGATTACGAATACTATGATCACGATAATGAACTGAACTCTAATAATATAACACTGAGTACCGTCTAACAAAAAATTTCTTTTCTTTTATCATAACCTCAAAAATGTTTTTGAAAGAATGACGCGTGGCGTCGGGTGTTAACTAGAAACACACTGCGCTGATTCGTCGGGTGGCGTGTTCCCCCCCCTCTACCGGCAACACGCTGATCCAAATCGATTGGATGTTGTGGCATGTCGTCACATAGCGTGTTGTCTATGTGTTTCTCACTATAATAAATATATGGAATTACACGTACTGACACGCGTCGGGTGGCGTTGTGTAGCGTCACGTTTTGGTAGTATGTTTCGACCTTAAATCTTCACAATAGATTTAGGCGCGATACACATATATGCGACAGACATGATGCTACTGACATTTTTTTGTGCTAGTTGCATGTCTTTTAAAAGCCAACATGTGTTATTAAATGGTAAGTTACACACTTATGTTACTGACCCGGTGTAATTGACAGTAGTTAGAAGCAAATATCACCGAATACGGAACTACGAATAGAATGGCGAGAACCTAGTTACTGTCTAGATCCGTATGCGACATCGAGTAGCAGCGGTTGTGTTAAAAAGTATTGTCGATAATACAGATTCCTTAAATTTATATCTAGTGCCATCTATCTGTCAATAAGAAGTACTCTGCGCTAAAATAGACAGCTACATTTCAACGAAACTAAAGTAAATATATATGTTTACAATCAAAAAATGATCATTTATTTATTTATTTTGCTTAAAATACAAGTCATGTTTCAAAAGATTATTTCTCAAACACTTGAAATTATGAGGGACATCAAATATGGGAATAATTTCTTGGTCATTGGTCACAAAACCAAAATTTCTATTCTCTTCTTTTCTTTTCAAGTATTCCTTCTTTTACTCATTAGCAGTCTAATAGCTCCGACATTATTTTCACTTTGGTCACAAACTGTCGATACTACCTTCAAACCTATACTTTGACATTTGCAGATTAGAACCTTCAGCAAATTTTTTAATGCCATGGATTTTTGAGGTCCTTCACTAAATGTAAAAGCTAATGGTTGCTTCCACTTTTTATACAGTCCTTTCAGCATAAAAACGTTTGCATGATCTGCTAGTACAGGTTTTCTTTCTTTATAAAATACAATTTGATTTATTCACTTACCAGGTAAATTTAAAGTTGGAACTGCTGTTCTTATAAGACCTCTTTTGGTACCTAAAACTTTACAGTTACTAGAAAAATGTATCTCACAAAATACATATTTTTTATAAATGTCTTCAACTGACAAGTCTTTATAATTTAAAGACTGTATCTTTAAAATCCACTCACTAAACACACTTGGTTCTTTTTTTGGAAAACGATGCATTTTGCCTTCACGATTTGTACATGTAGGTACACAACACTTCTTTTTAGATAAGGGGGTGGATAGTTTGAATCCATTTTAGGGACAGAATTATTTGGAAGCACAAAACCAAAGATGATATACACCAACAAAACTAAAAAACTGAAGACAAAACTCCTGCTCTTTTCCTGATTCTCAGAACAACTGTCTCTTTTCTTAATTTTCTTAAAACTGTTTCTCACTAAATAAAGATTGATACAGATTTGTTAAATTAAAAAGTATTATCGTTAATAGTATTAGTAAAGAGACCTCTTCCGAAAAATAGAACAATTAAAATGAGTAGACGCAACGATCAGCGCCATCCTATGGGTGTGTTAAAAAAGTTTCGGCGGGAGTATATTTGCTTTCATTTTTATTCGTAGTTTCGTATTTGGTGGCAAATACCTCTTCGAACCAATTTGTCAGGGATGACAGATGTCACAGTATAATAAACCGGATATCATTATAAGTAACAAACAGGGTTTGCTAAGTTTTTTAAACTACAAGCCTTTACCAACAGTTTTTTTATTGGTGAATAATTGGGAAATGAATTCTAGTACGAAAACAGTAAGGTAAATTCCTTTGTTTACTATCTTCTAATAGGATATTTCTATTGTTATGAGTCAAGCTACAATAGCAACGCCTTGTTGCAAAAATGTGCAGTTTTCTTTCCTATACATTTAATATTGTTGTTTACTTTCGTGTTTTATTGACATAAGTAAATGTGTTTTGTAAAGATTTATATTTCATAATCAAATAATATTTACTCTGGCAGCAATAATTTTTCTAAAGTCAAGTTCTGGGTTATCTATAAACATTTCATTTATTCTAGATAAGCTCTACTTATGTTTACATGATTTATTTTTGTTTATTACTAGTCCACTACAGACGATATTTTAATTATTTTATAATAAAAAACAAGAAAAACATAAAATATTTATTTTAAAATGTATAACAATTTAGTTAAATTTCTTGATGATGAGAATAATTTTATATGTTAAAGGAATGAAGACAATTAAACAAAGCAACAGCAGCTTCTTCGGCGTTTGTAGATGACCTAGTACCACATTTGCTAATAATTTCATTTACTTTCGCTTTGTCATCTAATGTTTTTTCTAAATTAGTACGAATTTGATTTAAATTTATATCTCCATTTGCATGTTGAAAACCACTTGCCACGTTCATGCAGAGTATATATTTCGGCCAATTGGGATGAGTGATCTTTTCACCACGTCTTACTTTGTCAATAACATCATCATCAACATGTGTGGCAGTGTCGGATTGGCATTTTTCATGTATTTTTTGGATTTCTTCTGGCGTTATTGCCGATACCTAGTGAAAAATACATTCAAAAATAAGTTTTACATGTTAAAATTAATGTTATGCAATTAAACGTAAAATTAAAATAATTAATAGACCAAATAAGTCCAATATTTTAAAACCACAGGTAAAATATTCCCATTTTTTTAGCCCAGGATAAAGTTGATACAATGTGTTCAACAATATAGTGCCTACAATAAAAGGAGACTGATGGTAATAAACCCTTGATGCCAAAGAAATCGTAAGACATGTTTATCAGAAGTTGGTTCAAAGGGGTTGGGCTTTCACTCCTGCTGTAAGAGAAACCAACGATTTGACAGGATATCGGTGAGATTTCACAAACAGTTTTGGACTTTCGCCGAAGAATATTTAAGATTCGTCGTTGGTTCGAAAACACTTTACTGCCAAATATTCCCCGGCATAGTATCATAGTTATGGACAAAGCCAGTTACCATAGTCGCCAATTGAAGAAGGTTCCAGGTTCTTCAAATACAAAAGCGAAAATCCAGGAATTTATGCTCCAAAACAACATGTATTTTGAAGAAGGATATAGAAAACGCAGCTTTTAGAGGTTCTAAGGAAATTTAGCATACAGAAGACATATGTATGTGACACAATTGCAGCATCCAAAGGACATACAGTTCTTCGTCTTGCTCCTTACTACTGCGTATTCAACCCGATTAAGCATATGTGGAGAAAACTAAAGAACAAAGTGCGGACTACATTATGTCCTTCTGTAATTGCATTAATCCGGCAAAATATAGATGACCCAGACGCTGATTGTTGGAAAAGAACAATAAACCATGTTATAAAAGTGGAGGATTCATACAGGGCATTTCATACTAACATAGAACCCCTTATAATTAAAGTAGACGACGATAGTGATAATGAAACTGAATTGATATATTAACATATTTAAATTCCCCTTTTATTGGAGGCACTATATTGTTGAACACACTATACCTTTTAAAACTTCCTAAGAATGCTATTATTTGCAAATAAACAAAATTTTGTTTTTTATCACAAGTGTTGTTTATTATTATTAGCATGATGGACTTAAGCGTTGGTACAATAAATTTAATATATAAAAAATTAATTTATACCGAAAATCGTTTTTTTTATTGTCCAATTTTTAAAATTTTTATTATTTAAAATAGTGTATTTTGTATATTTAAATAAAAAGTAAATGTATTAATTAACTTTATTTAAATTCTCAATATTTGCAACATCACCTGATTTGAATTTTTTTACGTTAAATCTTTCTGATTTTTATTGCTTCAGTTTAATTTGAATAAATATTGTATTTACTACTAAATCAATATTCAAGAATACCGAGGAAATATTGCATAAATTAATAATATTCATCTTTTTTTGGCTTTAAATATGCCTCCCCGCAGTTAATTAGTTTTCGAAAGTTTAAATATTAATCAAATTAAAACATATTACATATTACCACCAATAAAAACCTAATAACTGTATCTTTGATTTGTTTAACAAAAAAAAAGAAAATAAACAAATAACAAATTAATGTTGTTTAAGCAAGGAATGGTTCACTTTTAAGAACACAAATTTTAAATTATCATATACATAGTAAATTTAAAAACATTTTTCTAGATATTTACTTACCAGAGAAAAAACTAGGAAAAAAACAAACAAGGAGAAGTTCATTATGGATTAAAACAAACTACGAACAAATATTTCCAAAGTAACCTAGTCCTTTTATAACGACTTTGATTGCATCACACTATTACATATTCACAACAATGCACAAGAAAGTCAAAGTTTATCAATGCTTACATAAACTGAGTAGCTTTTTAAATATTTTCGAGTTAATTTCGCAGAAAAATGGTTTAGTCATTTATTTTTGACAACTTATACCTTTTATTTCCTGTTTATATACCATGTGTCCATGAAGTATAGAAGATATTAATTTTTAGCTAAATAGGCCATTACGTCAACAGCAGTTGATGGCCATTCAAAAATTAAAATTGACGTTTTAAGATTTTTCTGAAATAATGAATTTATTCCATACATTTGCATCATACTGTATAAAATACAGTGTACCGGCGAAGAATGAGAGGTTGAAGAATGGTTTTTTAGTTTTGGTAAGGTTTAAGTGAAATTTTAAGGTTCTCGGGACAGTAAAATTGGAAAATTAAGATACAGGGTGGGTCAAAACGGATATACATTATACAGGGGGAAAATAAAAAGTTTAGGAATGTTTTTTTTATTTTTAGAAAGTTGTAAGTGGAATTTTAACACATTGACTCTCGCAATGTAAAAAAATTAGTTAGCAGATTTTTTTTTCATTTTAGTGTTTTGTAACACATGACAATTGTAGTTTAATGAAAATGTTTGTTTTGAGAAATATACAGGATGGGTTAAAAAAATAAAGTATACATGGGGAGAATGAAAAATTTAGAAATGGTTTTGTTATAGTCTATATAGAAAGGACAAGGAGTAATAAATCATTCATTTAAGTAGATTTCATAAACGTACCAAAATATATTTTAAGAGGGTATACCGTGTTGATGCAAGTGTTGATGATATTGTGGAATTAACGGCTGCTATGTTGTGTGTTGCTAAATCAACAATTTATAGATTACTAAAAGAAAGCAAGAATGGAACTCTTCAACCCCCTAAAACTCCTTCAGGCCGAAAACCAATTGAGATCGATGAGTCATTAAAACAAAGACTAAGGCGTAAAATCCATGGATTTTACTTACGAAAGGAAATTCCAACACTTGACAAAATTATGACATCAGTGCAAGAAAATACGGACTATACAAAATTCTTCAGAATGAAATTATGCAAACTTTTGAAAGATGTGGGTTTCAGATATACAAAACATAATAGAAAATCTCTCTTGATAGATAAACCGGAAATAGTTTTTTGGAGAAGAGACTATTTAAGAAGCATTCGACATGCCAGAGAATAAAATTTAAAAATCTTCTACTTAGACGAAACATGGATAAATGCTGGATATACAGTTTCCAAATCTTGGAAGGCAGGCATTCGTGGAAGGTTAGCCACCATCTGGAAAAGGAAAAAGACTTATCATTGTCCATGTTGGAAGTTCTGAAGGTTTTATTGATGGTGGATTATTAACTTTTATTTCAAAACGCACGGGGGACTATCACGAAGATATGAATGGGGATGTCTTCGAGGAATGGTTTGTTCAAATGTTGGATCTGATTCCAAAAGGGGCTGTTATTGTTATGGACAACGCAAGTTACCATTCACGGTTACGAGAAGCATTGCCCACAAGTCGTTGGCGTAAAGCAGAGCTTTTGGAGTGGCTTATTTCGAAAAATATTAAGTTTCCAAAAGATCCACTAAGGAAAGAACTTTACAGAATTGCAAAAATGAACAAGAATAAATACAAAACCTACATTGTAGAAGAAATGGCTTCTTCTCGTGGTATATCAGTTCTTCGACTTCCCCCTTATCATTGTGAATTTAATCCCATAGAATTAATATGGGCTCAGGTAAAGAGGGAAGTTGGAAAAAAATACTACTTTTAAAATAAACGATGTTGTGAAATTGTTTGAGAGTGCTGTAAGTCATGTTAGTAAGGAAAATTGGACAAACTGTATCGAGCATGTTATCAAAGTAGAGGCAAATATGTGGAAAATTGACAATATTTGTGATGATTTAATCGACTATTATTATTAATGTCAACAACGATTCTTCCTCTTTCGAGTCGGATATAGAATAAAATGTAAGTAATAAATGTATTCCAATAATTATTTATTTTTATTTTTTTATTATATTATAATTTAAAACGTATTTTTTCCCTAAATACACACCACTGCATTGCGTTATTGCTAACTGCTAATCCTTTAATAATGAAGAAACACTAAACTTTGCTACAACTGAAACAAATACGGGGTCGATCTACCTGGTTTTTAGATTTACGGAAGAAATGTAATTTAAAGTAAGAAATTTATCAAAAATTTCATGGTAAAGGTTTTGCATACTTAATTAGAGTTTATTCTCCTCCTCGTACTTTTTGTACAGGCTATACTTTTAGGAAGGTGTTTGAGTGGAATTTTAAGGTTCTTGGGACAGTAAAAGTGTATACGAGGGGAGAGTGAACAGTTTAAGAATTTTTTTTTTAGTTTCAAATAAAATTTTAAATGAAAACTAAGAGATTGCAAAATGATTCTAAAGAAATATCACATACCCACAAAGACCTAATTGATAAATACAACTAAAAAATAAAAAACTAAATTATAAATTATCAGCTGCTCCCTATATTAGTAAAAGTCATAAAAATGTACAACTATCTCCGCTATTTGTGATCATTACCAATTTTATTGATTGCTTTACAACCGCAATCAAGAAATGATATCTTTTTTAACGGTGTTTAAACTTTGCTGACAAAGCTATTTTGCGAAAAGCATGACCTGGAATTCAGCCCCATTAACGGTGTGAAAACTTTTAAAAAAGAATGTTGAATACAGAGATAGGAAAAAGGTGTGAAAAGAAAAAGTTTGCGAGAAAATGGCGAGAAATTTAGGCAGTTTTACGTCGATTCAATTCTAAGTGGTAATAAAGGTTTTTTGTTGCTGGTGATTGGGGATTTGGAGAGATTGAATAGAAGTGCCGGCAAGATCGATTAGGAGGTACTTATTTGTTTTATTATACCCCATTAATTCTTTTCCTCGAAGATTGGATACTTAATTTACCTAATTCAATTTTGTTCGACAACCCAGTTTATTGTTGTAATTCTTCTATAATTCTTCTATAAAATAATATTGCTATAAATTAGAACTCGTACAAATTTTATATGAAAATAAATTAATATCTTCATTTTTGAATGTTCATATTTGTCTCCGCATTTTATTCTCCATGATGGTGTCAAATACAAATGGTGAACGCTCTTTCTCTTCTTTAAAAAGGGTTAAAACTTACCTAAGAAATTCAATTGCACAAGAAAAATTGAATTTACTAGCTCCTTGGTTAACTAACTTAAAAGATAAAATCTAAGGAATCAATAAACTTGATTTGTTAAGTTATAATATTTGCGGGGATAAAATTTTCCAATTTTTGTTCAGTCGTAAGAAATATTATGGGAATATTTTGAGCCACATTTTAATCCTATATATTACACTGATCCCACTATGAAAGCCAAATAGCCATCCAAAAAAATTTATTTTCTCCAGATTACAACATCCGCAAAATTCCCTTTTTTCTTTTTAGATAATCATTTGATAAAAAATCAATTTTCCCAAACAATGAAATCGCTCCGACCCTCTGTATAGCCATTATTTGTTATGAGCAAACAATTTATTTTTATTTTATATATAAATTGCAGATAGAGCTTCATCTTAAGAGTTTGTATGTTTTTAAAAATTTTAATGACGATGTATCCAATAACAAAATTATTTGAATGAAGAGATAAGTGACGATAGACACCGATAACATTATTATAGATTACAACAGCTAGTTGTAAAGGTTTAAAGTAGTTTGGTTTTATAGTTCTGTCAAAAAATACAAATTTGGACGTTGATCCAAATTATTTTGATTACAGTTTATGGGCAAATGAATAACATTTTTCAGCTTCAGACATTTTTAATAGAAGAATAGGTATTCGTAAATATACACATATGTCCAAAAGGTTGGAATAATGGAATATTTCATCTACAACTCTAACCAATACTAAATAAATCTCCAAGTCAGATAAACATACAAAAAAAATGATTTATTCTTTTGAGGTGAAAAATGTACAACGTATTACCAATTTTTTGAAATAAATTAATAAGCAAAAAAAGGTTTTTAAATAAAATTAATAATCAGTATTTCCTCGATGGCGATGTGGCATGCTATCGATTAAATGGTCGACCTGGGCTTGCGGAATTCTCTCCCATTCTTCACGAGCAACATCTTTCAGTTCTTGTAGAGTAATTGGAGGAGGGTTTCCTTCTTAATGCGTGTTTTAAGAATGTCCTAGACATGTTCAATGACTTTCATGTCAGGGGAATTTAATGGCTATCTTAATGTGGATATTCCTTCTTCTTCCAAAAATTTTGTACTGCAGCTGTTCGATGTGGAGGTGCATTGTTATGCGTAAACACAAATCCATCACCTACCGCCACCCGGAATAGACGCACAACAGGATTTAAAACTTCCTCGATGTACACAGCTCCAGTAATTCTTCTCTCCAAAACCAGGAGAGGCATCCGTGTACCTCTCATAATACCATTCCAAACCATAATAATCCCACCTTCAAATGGAACACGTGGTTGGGCTGTTTTTAATCGGGCTTGTCGTCCTGGGGCCCTCCAAACTAGCGTTCTTCGCGAATCAGAAACCAAGCCAATTCTTGATTCAGCAGAGAACATCACGTAATTCCAGTTAGGGCCATGGTGTAACATTTCTTGAGCCCATTGCAACCTTACAATTTTTTGTTGATAGGTTAGTTTGGGAACACGTAGAGGTCTTCTACAAATTTACCGCATTTAATCTTCGTGTAATTGTTTGTCTTGAGATATTCAGTCCTTCAAGTCTAGCAATTTCTCTGGGTTAAAATTTCAAGAGAAGGTTATCGCAGAATAATTTTTCACCTCTTTCGACGTAGGTTATTTCAACAAGAATGTGTCGAGTTGCCACAAAACATTAAAAGTAATTGTACATACTAATTTCATTTTAACACGTTATTGAGGCCAAAATGAGCAATTTATGTATTAAAATTTAGGGCGTGGTCCCTGTGAAAATGTTCCCGGATACTATTTCAAATACAAAATGCATATTTCTTAGAAAAATATCATTTTTTGTTGTGAATTTATTTATTTCAATACAATTTCAAAGAAAAACATGAAACAGCAACATAAATAGCACAGGAACTATTTAACAAAAGCCACCAGTGTCTTGCCTATGCTGGTGACGGTTTATGATAGCCAGAAAACTGCTAGAGGCAGCAGGAAATATGGGATTGCAGATAAACTTAAGCAAGACGAAGTAGATGGAGCTGAAAAAAAAATATATATGGAAATATTGCTAGGGAAATTGAGGAAGTGGATATTTTCATGTATTTGGGATTGTTTGTGACAATAGCAGAAATACGTAAGCGGGTTTCACTGACTTATAAAATCTAAAGACGTGTCCAGAAATTTAAAAATAAGGCCGTATAAAACGTTTCTACGACCTACGGTGACATGGTTGCGAAACAAGGGGTGAAATATGGGAACGACGAATATTAAGAAGATTTTTTGGAGGAAAGATTGCCACGTTTCTTTGAGAGTAGGTTAGGATTAATGAATGAACCTGGTAGTGCTCAGCTAGCGGTAACTCTACTGGCAAATTATGCCCGAGCTCAGCCGTTGAGGTAAACAGTAAAAATAGAAAAGAATTGAGTCTGCGCCACTGGCTTTACGGTTAAAGCCAGAAACCCCTGGATCTTCAGGCGCCAGCAAAGAACTACCAAGATAAACAAATAGTAGACTGATATGGTGAACCAGATAAATAAATATAAATTACTTTACTTAACAATTTAGGCCTCCAATTTCACAATATGTAAAAAAAATAAATAGTAATAATCGTCAGCTTTGCTCATACATTAGGGTTCGATTAATGAAATTGACGCAATGGTCAAATAAATATAATTCAGTACTGGTACTGAAGGTACCAAGCAATGAAATCAACGCAACAAGTAGATAAATATAGTTCAAGAGAGAGATAAAAAAAGTTCTGTGTATGTAGATCTATAAGAACTTATCTGTAATCCTGAGGTGTTTCAATCGCTGTTCAGACAGCTCTTCGGGTCACTAGTGTCCCTTTGAAGGAGGTGGAGACTTAGATCTCAAGCTATGGTAATCTTTCCAAAGCAGGACGTAGGGGGTACCAAAACCCGTAATAAAAAAACCCTTTAGATGTTAAGGGTTATTTCGAACACGTGGTGTCAGCTGACAGAATCCAAAAATACATAAGGCAAATCACGTACGATAGTCAGACTAACTATAAAAATGGTTTTTCTTTTTAAATCCAATTAAGATGGCCCAAATTGCCAAAGATAAAAATCCAAACCAAAAGAAGAATATTTCTGAGCTCCTACATCGACGAGAATACGTTGAAAAAAATGACCCACTCACTGATCGACAAGAATTCTCCTGTCAAATGAGGCCAACATAAACTTTGATAGAACTAATCGTCGATACCAACCGCAAGGCACCTATTGGCGACTACACATACACAAATTTAAAGAGAGATACAATTAAAAGACACACATGTATTAGTTTAACTAAAACAACTCACGTACATAATACCTGGACTTAGCCTAAGCAAAATTTAATAACGAAAGTACCTTTCTCCCTAAACCACAGAACAAACCCAGATAGGCAACACGCTTTGCGTATTAGTGCTAGTGGGTACGCAACACCCTTTACATATTACTAGTAGCTGATGCTAGAGAATAGTAAATTAAGGAAAAACACGTGACAAGATGACAAAAACAGATTTGGAACGAAAAGCAAATGTAGAAAAATGGTGAGTTTGTCAAAGCCAAAAGACCACAGTAGTTAGGGATCTTGCTAGAAACTAGTCAGAAATCAAACTATAGCGTGGAAAATATCAGAGGGTAAAAGAAAAAGACGCAGATAAAGAAGGTGAAGGATGATTTAGAAGAAAATAAAAAAGAAAATTGTGGAATTGAAGATCTTGATAAAAGAATGTGATGAAAGAAATTATAAAGCTATTGGCCTAAAACGGCCTGCTCCGTGCTCACCTTTATTCTAGACTACATAAATTTATTTTAATTGAAAAAATCCGTATAACCATAAAACCAACTTTCAATTTAATTAGGCATAATAATTCCGGATTGAACGGTTCATAAAAATTGAATCCTAATGTTGATGTAATCAACATTATGTTACGTTGTAACCTAAAACGAGTTTGGAATTTTATTAGTTTTTCCTTTTTAATGGAAAATTTAGCCCTACTGTCATATTAAAGGCTTATCTGTATTGATTGTAATTAAAATTTAAAATTCGTATGGCGTATACTTTTAATAATAATATTATCTGGTCATTTTATTTCGGATCGACATTGTTTATTTAACGAATTATACTATTAGAGTTTGAATTGGTAACTGTTTTTAATACTGCTAATTAAAATATGATCAATTAGAACAGAAAGGACAAAAAGAGAAGAACAGAAAGAACAGAAAAAAACAGTATTACCAGAAAAAACACAAAGAACAAGCAGAACAAAAAGAACAGACAGTGCAGAAAGAACAGATAGAACCCATAGAACCGACAGAACAGACAGACAGAACAGACAGAACAGACAGAACAGACAGAACAGACAGAACAGACAGAACAGACAGAACAGACAGAACAGACAGAACAGACAGAACAGACAGAACAGACAGAACAGACAGAACAGACAGGACAGACAGGACAGACAGAACAGACAGAACAGACAGAACAGACAGAACAGACAGAACAGACAGAACAGACAGAACAGACAGAACAGACAGAACAGACAGAACAGACAGAACAGACAGAACAGACAGAACAGACAGAACAGACAGAACAGATAGAACAGATAGAACAGATAGAACAGATAGAACAGATAGAACAGAACAGATAGAACAGATAGAACAGATAGAACAGATAGAACAGATAGAACAGATAGAACAGATAGAACAGATAGAACAGATAGAACAGATAGAACAGATAGAACAGATAGAACAGATAGAACAGATAGAACAGATAGAACAGATAGAACAGATAGAACAGATAGAACAGATAGAACAGATAGAACAGATAGAACAGATAGAACAGATAGAACAGATAGAACAGATAGAACAGATGGAACAGACAGAAAATACAGAACAGACAGAACAATCAGAGTAGAAAGGACTGACAGAACAGAAAGAACAGAAAGGACTGACAGAATAAAAAGAACAGACATAACAGAAAGAAGAGAAAGGACTGACAGAACACAAAGAACAGAAAAGACTGACAGAACAGAAAGAACAGACAGAACAGAAATGTTTTCTAATCTCAGCGCTTAATTTTTTGTAATAATATTTTAAATATTTTAAAAAACTTTAAAATATACAGTTTCTTTGCATATTTTCCCTAATAGATTCATTATATTTTGAACACGTGTTTAGAATATCATAAACCGCCACCGTGTGTTGCCAAATGCATTTTGATAAATTAATTAAACCTATTAAAAACGATAATAACTTGCGTGATCTCGCATACTTATTAGGTTGATAATCGGTTCTGCGAAATTATATAATTATAATAGCTGATTACTTATTAAATTTCTAATTACTTGCGGGAGACGAGAACTAATTTAGGGGAAATTATTAGTATCTTAATTCAATCATTGCTAAAAGATGTAATAGACCCATAAATCAAATACATGTTTGAATATTCACAAATTAATTATAATAAATAAATGTTTTCACACAAACGTGTCCATAACTTCTGAAGGACTCTGTATAATGTATCAAAATCTTCAAAAAAATGTGAGCAGTCCGAATTCGGTATAATATCAGGGGTTCCCATTTAAAAAATCATATGTTTGGTTTGTATCGGAGTTCTGTATCTGTAATTCTGGAAGGGTGGGTCGCCCCACAGCACTTAGGCCACATTTGGCCCATTGTGCGTCCTTCTGAGATTGAGCCTAACCTATTGGCTCGTCAACCATCCTACCTGTTTAAAGTAGGTGATGACGTCGCCTGTAGGCAGCTCCCTCAAGTTGGCATGTGTTAGCCAGTTCTCGCCGAATACAGAAAGTCTTGTTAGAGAGAGTGCCGGACAGTCACAAAGGACGTGCTCAACTGTCTCATCCTCTTGTTCACATCCTCTACATAGTGGGCTGTCAGATAAACCCAACCTGTTTAGATGTTTTCGTAAATGACAATGGCCAGTAAGTATACCTGTGACCAACCGCAGGTCCTTTCTGGTCATGGCCACGTATTTCTTGGCTGCTTTGCTATTCGGATATTTCAGAAGTTCCTTGGATAGTAAGCAACCTTTTTCTTCGTCCCATCTTCCCCTGAATTTGTCAAGGGAGCGTTCCTTTACTAGGTCAACCACCGCTGATGCCGGCAAGCTGACAAGACTACCGGGTCCTAAGAGCCTTTGAGAGGCAGCTTTTCTAGCCAACGAGTCAGCTATGCGGTTGCCTTTAGAAATTCCATGACCTTTTATCCAGCCTAGAGTAATCACATTGTTGTAGCAGGCTTCCGTAAGGGCCATGTGACATTCTAATACTAGTCCTGATGTGATCCGTGGCCTATTCAGGGCTAATAGTACTTGTCTGCTGTCCGTAAGGATACGGATGTTTTTGCCAGTGATTCCTCTTATGGTAATCTCTTTTGCGGCTATGGAGACGGCAGTTAGCTCTGTCTGAGCTATACTTGCATTACAACCCATTGCCCATTTTATATTTAGGTTTAGGGATCTGGAGTAAATTCCACATCCTGAACCTTCTTTTGTCTTAGATCCATCGGTGAAGATACATATAGTACCTGTCGCCAATGCATTTTGAGCGTTGTCATTAATGATTATCTTGTAGGGCCTGTGAAAGGCATATCTTGGTGAAATCGATTCTGTATTTGCTTGTAGCATTGGAAGCTCGTTTATAGCTTCGCGCCACAAACCACACCTCGACTCACCAGATTCTGCTACAAGTTGTGTACCAGTAGAGCGGAGCCGTAGCATGGTCATCAAAACCACCTCCTTGATATATATATCAAGTGGGGTGAGACCGAGGATCACCTCCATCGCTCTAGTTCGTGTAGTTCTCATACCTCCTGTTATGTTAAGGCA
This sequence comes from Ophraella communa, assembly GCA_035357415.1. Lineage (NCBI taxonomy): Eukaryota > Metazoa > Arthropoda > Insecta > Coleoptera > Chrysomelidae > Ophraella > Ophraella communa. The sequence continues at coordinate 44,951,708 of CM068985.1, read as the reverse complement.
TGCTGTTCTTTGTATATGGTCAAGTTTGCGGACGACTGTCAACTGGTTTGTTTTTACTCCCCAGGCAATCGCGCCGTAGGTTAGCATAAGTCTTATGATTGCAGTGTAGATCCACTCCGTGACCCTTGGTGACAAACCCCAGGTACGACCAATGGTTCTTCTACACTGTTCATAGGCAATATATGCTTTTTTGACTCTGTTTTCCAGATGAGAGTTCCATGTTAACTTGCTGTCAAAGGTGATCCCTAGATATTTCACCTCTGCAGAGAAGTTTAATTCAGTTTTTAGGAGTTTTGGAGCCCGAAGGTTCACAAGCCTCCTTTTCTTTGTGAACAGGACCATCTCTGTCTTCTGTGGGTTTAATGACAGTGAGTGATCCTTGTACCAGCTTTCTATGATATTGAGGGCCTCTTGCATTCTAGCACAGAGTGTTTCCTCGAACCTTCCTGTTTGCAGAATCACTAGGTCATCTGCATAAGCAATAGTGTAGAAGTTCTCACTGCTCAGGCGGTTGAGTAAGGAGTCTAAGACCAAGTTCCACAGTAGAGGTGAGAGCACCCCTCCCTGTGGACATCCTTTGACAACCAGGCCTCTTATAGTGACATCTTCCACGCTCATTATTATTGCTCTCTGGGAGAGCATATTGAATATCCGTCCATTAACTGTCTGGGGAATGCCCGTTTCAGTAATAGCATTGGTTATTTTAGGGAAGGTGGTTTTGTCAAACGCACCTTCGATGTCAATAAATACGCCCAAGGTGGACTCTTTCTTGTCCAGCGATCTTTCGATGCGGCCGGCCACAAGGTGGAGTGCCGAATCTGTAGATTTCCCTGGGGTGTATGCATGCTGATTTGGATGTAGTGGATTACTCGTAATCACTACATCTCTTATGTACCTTTCACATAGCCTCTCCAAAGTTTTCATTGTAAACGATGTGAGACTGATGGGTCTGTATGCCTTTGGGATGGAGTGGTCCAATCTTCCTGGTTTAGGTATAAAGACCACCTTGACTTCTCTCCAACCTTTAGGAATGTACCTCAGTGCCAAAGAGGATCTGAGGATTCCTACCAGGTGCGGCATCAACACCTCCAGGCCCCACTGTAGTAGGGCTGGATATATGCCGTCAGTTCCTGGTGATTTAAAGGGGGAGAAGCTCAGAATGGCCCACCTTAATTTGTCTTCGTCGACAATCTGGTTTGCTATTCTCCAGTCGTCGTCCGTAGGATAGTGTTGTTCCTCGTCCCTCCAGGTAGCCATATTTTGAAATCTGGAGTCGGGGAAATGCGTTGACATTAGCAGTTCCAGGCTTTCCTTCAGGTTGGCAGTTTTTGTGCCATCCTCTTTGGTTAGTATGCCAATGTTCCGGTACGGGTCTTTCGAGAGAGCTCTCTGGAGTCTGGCTGCCTGTGGAAATTCTTCAATTTCGTCACAGTAGGTTTTCCAGGCTTTTCTCTGATTTTGTCTAATGAGTTTTTTATACTCTTTGAGGTGGGACTTATATATGTTCCAATCCTCTTTGAGTTTGGTATTCTTAGCCTTGTTTTGTATCGGAGTTATACAACACTCTGTATAGTTTAAGGTAATTTCAAAATATGGACCCTAAAGACATCTACTATTTTTGTTAATAACATTTTTTTATATCTCCTAAAACAACCCATATACCGGACTTTGTCATAAGGTTGGGACACCCTGTATAAACTTATTTACTAAGATTTTCTTTATAAATTAGGTTTATTCACTATATATGTCATTTAAATATTCCTATTGTCTTATAATTACAGATATGGCAATTTATTTATAACTAATACTAATTAGTATATTTATTTACTTTTTTATAATGTTATAAAATATCTATTTCTTATATGTATACTTAGTTGGCGCCATATGTTTCTCTTTAGTTATTTAAACTTTAGTTAGTTGAAATACAATATCAATATCAATTCCAAAACTATCCTAAATCAAAGTAGATCTGGAAATAGAATTACTATTGCGCATTAAAGTTTCCAGTGAAAATACCGCACTAAACCACAGATAAGCTGCGACAATAAACTGGGTAAATGATCTAATTTCGAAAGCTTGGGAAATCTTTATGGACAAAAAAATATCCTTTGTGGTAGTAGCGCGATAAAGGCCCCAGAGAAAAATATAGTTTAACTCCATAAATCCAATTATCTTTCAAATAAGTATGCATCTAGCTTCATAACCGTAATAATTACATTTTCCACTATATATTCATTTAGAGCAGCCTTATTTGTAAATCAAATACCTAATTATTCTGCGATCCCGTCCACATACGTCCCATCAAAGAAGTCATTCCAAAAAGCCTTTTGTGTTAGCGTTGAGAAACTAATTAAATTTATTGATGACTTTGTGGATGGAATATATAACTTTGGCATAATAGTGTGATATTTACAGAAGCGGACTTTTAGTTACCGATGGTAGTGTTCATGCATCAATTTAAACAGAATTGAGCTGGCAAAAATAGTTTTTAAATTAGTTAAAATTGATTTGGTATTATTATAAATCTATCACTGCGTGCCGAGCGAAGCGAGGTTCGCAGCCTCAAATTAATTATAACTAGTCCCAGACTCATTTATCCAGGCTATTTGTCTTAAACGAATAAAGATTCTCGAATGGGACAAAAACTGATCTATTCCATTTCCAGTACACTTTAATATGGCGTGTATCCCCTAAATATTCATCCCTTACAACCCCTTTTTTTTTTCGGGCTGAGATGGGAAACTCATGTTCGATGGGTCCTTATCCAGAACCCAACAGTGTTGGACTCACCCTAGAGAGGATGCCTACCAACCAAACCCACCTCAAAACTCGCCGTTACCCCCGCCTCGGAATCACTACCCTAGCATACTTCAAGACGGGCGGCGGTCCCTCACACACCCTTCACCCATTCATACTATTCGCCATCAGAACACTCTCTTCTCCTAACCATTCTCTCCACAACCTCGCTAACCTCTACCCATTCTTTCTCTCCTCTCAACATTATCTCCACCATGTTCTCCCAATACACTGCTACCCCGAGTCTCCTCTCCAACTTTTCTAGATCCTCCTTGTTCTTCCAACATCTAAATACATGACCTTCATCATCCTTCACCTCACACCTCACGCATATTCCAGCCTCTCTCTTCCCAATTTTGTGCAGATGCCCCACTCTTGACCCATGCCCGGTGAGCACTTGGGTCAAAAAGTAGTTTACCTCCCCAAACTCTCGGTCCATCCACTCACTCCTACTCCCAATCGCCCTTTTTAATGCACCTTCATACCCTTCCCACCTTCTCACCATTTCCTCCTCCATCCAATCCAGAGCTTCCTCTTTTGTGGCACCCTTCCACCGCTGCCTCTTTGCCCTAGCCATCAGGTCCAATGGGTATGACCTTGACAGCACAGCTGCTGCTAATGCACCCACCGTCCTGTACCACTGTACCACTCTCAACAAAATCCCCCTCTGCACCTGTAGTAGTGGCTTTACCCTCACATGTATCCCCGCTCTTTCACCCCAATCCCTTACAACCCCTAACTTTAAATTTCTTAATAGCACCCTGTACATTTTTTTATAATTTTGGATTTGGTATTTCATTGTGTATTCAACAAATTTTTCAAAAATAAAATAGCCCATAGGGGAAATTATCACGGGCCCAGTCTTGGCCCTAGCTTGAGCCAACTATGCAGAACTCTGGCCCAAGCTTGTAAGCTAAGGCTGGGCCAGGCTTGGCTGCCAAGCCCGGGCCACTCTTGGCAACCAAGCCTGGCCCATCGTTATCACTCCAGACTTTTACCCAGCCTGTGCCAACCCTGGCTTACAGGCCTGGGCCAGGCTTTTAATGCCAGGACTGGTCCCATTTTGATTGCCAGGTCTGGGCCAGATCTGGTTGGCAGGACTGTGCCAGTCTTGGTTGTTAGGACTGGGCCAGGCTTTGTTTCCACTACTACGGTTTTAACTGGTATTAATTTATCTCAATTAAATGCCAAGTATTAACAATTAATGAAATAATGGGATTAATAATTATATATACACATATTAATAGTAATTATATCTTTATTAATAAAAAAAATTAAATATCCGTGCTGCGTTGGGCCCGTCCGCCATCTCTGTCTTTTACTTCTGATAAATAAGTAAAAACTGCAGTTATCGTGCAATTTTATCTGTTGTTGTTGTATATTTTGCCATTATAAATTCTGAAAAGATAATAATTACAGTTAATTTATGTTTAAAATATTGAATTCGATTAATACAATTTATATTAGTTTATCTAATATTATGGAAAGTGATATTCAAAATACACTTTGCTTTGTGTCAGTTCAATATATCTATATTATCCATATCACTAAATTAAATAATTTATGGATTGGCATAGTAAGGTCTACCAACGACATATTGACATTAGTTAACATCGCACAGTAAAAAAGTTCCAACTATTAACTAATTTTATGAAAAATAAGCATCAGCATACTACCGATATGAATTCCGAACATTTTCATCATTTTTGTGATGTGAACTTTCGCAAAACTTTAAAAATTCCTGAGAAATAGCTAAAGTAAAGAAATACCTTTGTTGGTAAAATTAAATTTATTGTGCTAACTACCTTTATTAGTAGTAAATGTATGTTAATACTTACTATTTTTGATAATAATCTTGACGAGATGCTTAAGCCACGTTTCAGACGGCCCTACATTAAGTTCCACCCACTTTTTCACCTTGTCTTAATTTTTTTTTGTGGCCATAAACACAATATGTTTTCATTATCTGTAACCCAACTGATCGGCACCAACTCTACCACCTTTTTGTTATTTCTTATTTCATCAAATTCAACCACAGCGTAATGTTTACTAGTTTCCGGCATATTAAAGTTAAAAGAAAGAAAAAGCAAATAAAATTAAAAATGTTAACTAAAACACCTAGCAAATGGAAATCTTGCATGCATAGACAAAACACAAAACGTTGCATATACGATGTATACGAACGACAATCTATTGCAACCGATAGCATTCGTCTCGGGCCTCGGACATAGAATGCGCAACCAATTAACTAAGCGCGGGAAATTTAATTTTATTTAAATGACTACTTTATGTTTTTATTTTTTATTTTTTGCATTTGTGTAAAATGATTATTTTAAGATTAGAGTTTTAAGTGTGAGTTAAAATAATTTTAGTTAAATATTAGCAACTGTATCCTATCAAGTTTATTTATAAATGGCCAACGCTGGTCTATCCAGTCTTGGCATAAGATTGGATAATCAATGGCATGGCCAAGGCTGGGTTATCCAGTCCTGGCCCAGGCTTGGGTTACCATTGAACGGCCAAGGTTGGTTTATCCAGTCTTGGCACAAGCTTGGGTAATGTATGCCATGGCCAAGGCTGGGTTATCCACTCTACGGCTAAGACTGGTTTATCCAGTCTTGGGCCAAGCTTGAGTAATCATTGGCAAGACCGAGGCTGGGCTAAACAGCCTGGCCCATGCGTGGGCCAATACAGGTGCGCCGAAGCTAGGTTTCCTGGGACTGGCCCAGGCCTGGCTCCATTGTCAACTCTGGGGACTTCCTACATGAGAGGTTCATATGTAATCAAGAAAATATCAGTTTATTTTTTATTTTTGTTAAATTAATCATTTTTTCTCCGCCATATTAAAGTGTATTGGAAATGGAATAGATCAGTTTTTGTTCCATTCGAGAATCTTTATTCGTTTAAGAGATATAGCCTGGATAAATTAGTCTGGGACACTCGGTATAGGAATTTTAGTTCATAAGTTTATGTATTTTTAATATTATTGTATATTGCAACCTAACCTAATCAAAAGAAAATGTTTGTTAAAACATAAGAAACCCTGCTATCTTCCGTTTATTCTCTTAATTAAAAAAAAACTTTTTCAATTCGAGAAACATTCGAGCTAACCCCTATAATCTTATTCAGTCATCATAATTCTTAACGTAACTTTACACTAAAACTTCCAGAGCTACTTTCTTTAATAAAAAAATTATTGTTTGAAATAATCGTCACTCTTTTACCATCGGGCTTTGCTAAAATGAAACCTTCATTTCTCGGAAATGTATTTCTCGTATTCGCTCTTATTGAGAGTAATAAAGCTAAAAGAGTTTAATCAAGGGTTTTTCCCTTGGCGCTGACGACGTGAAATTTTTATAACCGATAACGCGGATAGCGCTGCATTTCTATTTAATATTAAGTATTGAAGATAAAAAGAAGCAATATTTATACTTGTTTAAAAAAATAGAGCAAATACTTAATATTAAATATTAATTCTGCTTTTAGCTTTTCAAATAACTTCGCCAGTTTTTTTTTGTTTAACACAATATATATTTCCTTTTTTTCCTTCCTTTTATACAGGGTGTTTCAAAAAAAGGTAACACCGTCTCTAGGATAGGTAAAAAACTGAAAAATAATTGGGGTTTGCTTAGTAAAATTTTTTTCTAACGCCATCCGTTTTCAAGATAAAGGGCGTTGAAGAAAATGAAAAAATTACACATTTCTTACAATTTTGCCGAAACTACTGGCACCATTCCAATGAAATTTTATACGAATATGTTTTGGAAGCTGATATATCCCATGAATTTGTTTTTATAACTAACTCTCATAGAGGGCGCTAGTTACACGATTCATACAACGTATTATTCAACATAACTTTTTTTAGGTTAGAATTATTAGTCAAAACTCCAAGTGAACATAAACATCGTTTAATTCTACACCAAAAAAGGTACTCTTGGTAAAATTCGATATTATGTACCGTTTTCGGAATATTTTGATTTGAAAATTATGAAGTAATAACCGCTTCTTGTATAAGTTAATGATAAATTTATTATTTATTAATTAAAAAAACTTATGATATTGAAAACAAATAACAAGGTTTCAAAACTCTATTTATTGTTGACTTATTGTCATAACAATCAATAAATGTCAATTTTACATGGCAAACTTAGAGAAAAGCGAACTTTATCATTAGTTTATACCAGGAGCAGTTATTACTTCATAATTTTCAAATCAAAATATTCCGAAAACGGTACATAATATCGAGTTTTACCAAGAGTACCTTTTTGGTGTAGAATTAAACGATGTTTATGTTCACTTGGAGTTTTGACTAATAATTCTACCCTAAAAAAAGTTATGTTGAATAATACGTTGTATGAATCGTGTAACTAGCGCCCTCTATGAGAGTTAGTTATAAAAACAAATTCATGGGATATATCAGCTTCCAAAACATATTCGTATAAAATTTCATTGCAATGGTGCCAGTAGTTTCGGCAAAATCGTAAGAAATGTGTAATTTTTTATTTTCTTCAACGCCCTTTATCTTGAAAACGGATGGCGTTAGAAAAAAATTTTACTAAGCAAACCCCAATTATTTTTCAGTTTTTTACCTATCCTAGAGACGGTGTTACCTTTTTTTGAAACACCCTGTATAATATGATTTGTCCTACAACTGCAGCTGTTGGGCCCTAACTGCGATATATTTACCATTTGTAAATTTATGTATTCTATACAGGGTGTAACAGGAATGAGATTAAAAACTTTTGAATCGGTCATACAGTTATAATAATACAGATTTTAAAAATTATTGAGTTAGAAAATAGTATATTGCGCAACTAGTGGGAAAAGCTCAATTTTTCTCACGAGTGTGCGTTTGTGGCATGAGCCTGAAAGGCGAGTGCCGCAACACACGAGTGAGCAAAATACCTTTCCCAAGTGTTGTACACTATACTTTTTCTACGACTGCAAATTAGTAAATAATTTAACAATTTCAAAGTAATATATTTCAAGTAGGTACTTATAAACTATTTGTTATGATAATTTATAGTTATATTAGAACAGTTTTTCAATATTATTCCTGGAGTTTCGTTTAGTGTTGACGATGTTGACGGCTCAGCACCAGCATTTATATAGGTGTTATTTCTGGGGGTGTGTTTTCAAACTCACTGTCGCCGATGTCCATAATTAGGTACCTACTTATTTTTTTTTATAATTTAACACAAAATTTAGTTGAATTAAACTAAAATTAAACACCTTCTCTCTACTTTCATAACACTAACATTTGGGTACTCTGTACTTTTTAACGTTTGATGTTTTATGACAGTAGTCCAAAGCATTCTATAATCGAAAATTGTGTTGATTATTTCTCTATGGTACCGTGGCCCAAGTCGTGGGAAAGATTTTTTCCCACGGCTTGGGCAACTTATCCCACGGCTTAGGAAAAGTGACACTTTGTAGTTTCGTAAATTGTGGGAAATGGACTATTTTCCATAGCAGTTGTAGAAAAAATTATTTTTAAATGAGTTACAATTGATTTGGTAAAATTTGTTCAACAATATAGTGCCTACAATGTTAGTATGAAATGCCCTGTATGAATCCTCCACTTTTATAACATGGTTTATTGTTCTTTTCCACCAATCAGGGTCTGGGTCATCTATATTTTGCCGGATTAATGTAATTACAGAAGGACATAATGTAGGTTATAGTATTTTGGGTCCGCACTTTGCTCTTTAGTTTTCTCCACATGTGCTCAATGGGGTTGAATACGCAGTAGTAAGGAGGAAGACGAAGAACTGTATGTCCTTATGTCTTCTATATGTTATAGTCAGATTGACATATGTCAGATTGACATATGTCAATCTGACGATGCTAGTTGTCTAGCGAAACGGCTGTCATTGAGTCTTTTAAAAAAGCAGTTTTTAAATAAATATTGGAAGTTTTGTTAAAACGAAGAGTTTTTTATTATCCTTAATAAAAAATAATGGTTCAGACAAAGCAAATATTCTAGTTCAAACAATAGATTATTAAATTATATTATAATGTCAATCATTAAAAATAAGAAGATATAGGTTAAGAAATACTAGTATAAATCTATCAGCACCAAATTAATTATGACGTATATTTACACTAAGTAACTGCATCTGCATTAACTAATTTTTCTCATTTGTTGCAGATGGCGCCGTCTTCTTTTCCAACTCCAATAAAAATTTACCGTAAATGACGTAAGCCGAGCGTTTCGTTTAAAAATGATCCACGAACAAGATAGCGTGGCTTACTCCAGCTACCAGAATACTTTTTTGCGCAGATCTTCCCCACCCGGCAGTCCCGCTATAAAAAAATGCTGCTACGAGCATGGCGAAACCAAATACGCTTCTCCGGCTGAATCTTCCTTCTTTTGCTGTTGTTACAGTTGCACCGGAAGCAAAAGTACGTCATTTTTGGCAACGTTAGGCGTCTGTTGCTTAGTTTTGGGGTACACGATACTAGGAGCGTTCATATTCATGGCTTTGGAGGGAGGGTTGTATCAGGATTCAAATAAAATTACTCCTTTGAAAGGCAGTAGTCTCAAAGGGGAGCCAGAAGCTGTTTCGGAACTCAGGGCAGATACAGTAGATAGGTAAGTGAATTTGAATATCTATTTTAATAAAATTTGAAGGAAGTATACACATATGTCCAAAAGTTTGGAATATTTAGAAAAAATATATCTTCGCCTATGGTTTTTTAAAAACTCTTGTTGATATTTATTTTAAAGTGTTTTGAAATCAAAATAATACTAAATTTGATTTGTTTTTGTATTAATTTGGTCATATTTAATTGATTTGGGTGCTTTCAGATTATTCCAATTCTTGTTTAAATTTCATTTGAGATGTTTAAAAATGCCCAGAGACATGATATCAGGTCGGCTAAAAAGTCCCCGGTCTGACCTATAGATGACGACACTAGAATTAAATCCATTTCATTTTTAGATAGTATCAACCTTCAAAAGATTCGTGTAAAAATTTGACAGCTGTCGGACTATTAGTTTGTGAGATATTGCATTTTTAGTGAAGCAACTTTTGTTATTTTCAAAAACATGGAAAAAAAGGATTTCGTGTGCTTATTAAATATTGTTATTTAAAAGCTTGGTTTGATAATGAGTTTCCGGACTCTGCGCCAGGAAAATCAACAATCATTGACTGGTACGCAAAATTCAAGCGTGGTGAAATGAGCACCGAAGACGGTGAACGCAGTGGACGCCCAAAAGAGGTGGTTACCGACGAAAATATCAAAAAATCCACAAAATGATTTTGAGTGACCGTAAAGTGAATATGATCGAGATAGCTGACACTCTAAAGATATCTAAGGAACGTGTTGGACATATCGTTCACGAATATTTGGGTATGCGGAAGCTCTGTGCGAAATGGGTGCCGCGAGTGCTCACAATCGACCAAAAACAGCAACGAATTGATGATTCTGAGCAGTGTTTGCAGCTGTTAAGCCGTAATAAACCCGATTTTTTGCGTCGATATGTGACTATGGATGAAACTTGGCTCCATCACTACACGCCTGAGTCCAATCGACAGTCAGCTGAGTGGACTGCGGCCGGTGAACCGCCACCAAAGTGTGGAAAGACTCAACAGTCAGCTGGCAAAGTTATGGCCTCAGTTTTTTGGGATACACACGGTATATTGTTCATTGACTATTTGGAAAAGGGAAAAACAATCAACAGTGACTATTACTGTGCATTATTGGAGCGATTGAAGACCGAAATCGCGAAAAAACGGCCCCATATGAAGAAGAAAAAAGTGCTGTTTCATCAAGACAATGCACCGTGTCACAAATCATCGAAAACGATGGCAAAATTGCATGAATTGGGCTTCGAATTGCTTCCTCACCCACCGTATTCTCCAGATCTAGCCCCCAACGACTTTTTCCTTTTCTCTGACCTGAAGGGAATGCTCGCGGGAAAAAAATTTGGCTCTGATACTGAGGTAATCGCCGAAACTGAAGCCTATTTTGAGGACAAACCGATGGAGTACTACAAAAATGGTATCGAAAAGTTGGAAGGTCGCTATAATCGCTGTATCGCCCTTGAAGGCAACTATGTTGAATAAAAAAAATGAATTTTGTCAAAATATTGTGTTTTACTATGGTAGACCGGGGACTTTTCAGCCGACCTGTTATCATATTTTAATACATCTATTGCCATCTATTCTATTGCCAGTCCAAATTCCTTAGTAGTCAGATATCCTTACCGTTTATACCTACATTTCCGAGGATTATAAATAATTTTTACGATTTACGTGGTCAAACGCTTTTTCAAAGTCTATAAAACATATATGCAGATCCTTTTGTTGGTCGTAGCATTTCTGAGCTAATATTTGTAGACTGAATAAAGCTTTTCGTGTACCCAGGCCATTACTGAAACCAAACTGTTCCATTCCTATAGTTGATTCACATTTCATGTATATCCTGTTATGTATGATTTTTAGGAGGACCTTTAGGACTTGACTCATCAAGCTAGTTAGGCGATATTCCTTACAGGTTCTGACATTTGCTTTTTTTCGAATAGGGATAAACGTTGAATTCAGCCATTCCTGCGCAAAATTCACCAGATTTGTAGGTTATTTGTGTCATGCTTGCGTTGGAGTTCTTCAATATCTTCATACTGTTGTTTCATCCATTGTTCTTTGACAGTTTTGATTTTATCTTTAATTTCTTCCTTTAGTCATTTCTTCCTTTTTGTTCTCCCCTTTTGTCCATCAGTTTCAGAATTCCTTCTGCCATCCGCTCCTTTTTCTTTCTTTTAGATTGGGTATGTGGTGTGAACACCCCGTATATTTTTTATACTTAATTAAATTGTTAATTAGAAAATACCGATGGTCTAGACCACCGTAGTTTGTTTATAGTATGGCACGTTCCAATGTCACATCGTGTCTTTAACAAAGGTTGAATAAACAAAAGATAAACATAAATACACAGCAATGCATAGACGACGAGTTCAATGTATGATATTCAAGATCAAGTTCACTATGTTGCTGATACAGCATTATTTAATTTATTTATAGAAATTAAGTGTTGTATTCATTATAATTCATAGAAAATATAGTTTAATGTCTTTGGTGTAAAAAGTGTTTATTCCATACAACCCCCCATATTAAATACTACAGGTATTTAACTTCTCATTGTTGACCTTCGTCAGAATGTTTTTTACTTCAGTCCACCTCCAATGTCAACGCCGGGATAGTTTTTTACGCTTGTTATTGAGTTTTGACATCGTTGGTTAATGAGGACGTTGTCTATTTCATTCCTCACTATTCTTGGTGGTTTATGTTGTGGGGATGTCCAAGTATATAATCGTCTTATATGTAGTTTGAACCACGTGATTGTGACCACCATTTTATGCTCTTGGCAAAATTCTACAAGTCTCCACAGTCATTGCGTTCATTCTCCTAGTCCATAATCTCCAATCAGATTATCCACTCTTCCATGGCCGCTTTGGCATTTAGATATTTTGGGGTTTGGTGAAGTGGTTGTCTTTTTATTTTTGGATTATATAAAAATGTGAAGCACCTTTCTATCTTTTTTAGATTGTGGAGCATAACAGAAAACTTAAACATTCTTTATCGAGAAAACTGGACAAGACTGGCTGCCGAAGAGGTTTTGGTATTTCAAGAAGCTCTGTTTAAAGTGTTACACGATAGTGAAAACAGATATGTTAATTCGCGTCTAGGAACTATGACTTACCTCCAGAAAAATCACAAGTGGAGTTTTAGTTCGAGTTTTTTATATTCTCTCACATTGATCACCACTATTGGTAAGTGACTTTAATTTAAGAATAATCGAAATATAACAATGAATACAAGAATTTAATGTTTAATATAAGTATTAAAAGTTTTATATTTTGTATTTGGTTTATTGTTTCAATGATTTCTACTTCGTTATTTATTAATAATTTTTAGTGGCACTATTCGCGGTCACTATTGGTATCTGGTGGAGCTCCAAAATTTCAGAAAAACAAAGCAACATAACCTAGTGTCGAGTTAAAAAGATTAAAGAGTTTGAACTGTTGTACAACCCATTTTATTACAGGCAAATAAGGTGAAAGTAAAAAAATTTGTGCTATTAAAAGAAAAATTGTTTATCTCATAAACTGACCACTTTAACCTACAAGTATTTTTGAAATCAGCTCAAAGATGAGTATCCAAATTTTACATAAAAAATATGAGAAGTAATTTAAAAAAAGCTTCTAGGAGTAAGGGGGTGGCTTTTCCAGTTAGTTTAAATAAGCTATAATGCTTGCCCCTTCCAAATACTTCCTAAATACCAGTATTACAAAAGTTATTAAAGGTGTATATTAATTTAACTATTTTTAATAAATTTTTGATTATTTTTTGATTTTTTTTATAATAATATCTAATTATTAAATTTTTTGTATGAATTGAATTATATCATATTTTATTTGAGAATTGAATTTTACCAGTTTGACGGAGGCCAGAAAATTACCTTTTCCACGGCAAGCGAAGAAAATAAATTTTACGTTTCCACGCTAGATGGCGCCCCAATTGACAAATAAACAATACTATTAAACCTAAAAATCACCTAAAAACAAATTGTTAGCGAGTATTGCTTCTTGTTTTATTTTCTCATTTATAATAAGCACTTACAATATATGAGTTTTGACTTCCCGTGCTTGCTTGGTTGGTTGTTTATGTGTTGCTCCTAGTAGAGATGGGTTGTTTAAGCAATCTCTTTATTTGAAACAGTTTCTTTCATTAAACATCGGAAAACGTTCAACGTTTTTGAAAAAAGTGTCGAGGGGTCTAAATAATGGCCTAGTTATATTAATCAAAATGATAGCAATATATATTTAGGATAAGATACCTACTTACTTATATTGGTATTCATTTTGCAATTAATTTTTCTCAATTCGTAAAATTTAGCAATAAATAATTAGTAAGTTTTAAACGTAGCGCCAACTAATAACCAATAATGAAGTGTGTTTAAAAGTCAACGTTGTCACATTTTAGCTACGTTCGTTTCAAGTATTCTCAAAGAACTGGCGGCACAAAACACCGTGTTCTGTGACTAACTGATTGTACCAGTTGACAAGATATATGACAGGAGAGAAAATCGTGTTTATCTGTAATAAACAAACAAGACCCCTATTCTTGACGGTGATAGAATAGAACAGCCAATAGAAAGTGGGCGTGGTTCTATTGAAAATGCCAAAACCGTATTCTTGAAATTCGTTCTCTCACTGTACCGATAGAAGGGTTGCTCCCCGAGAGAACAATTACTTCTATTTGTTATTTTTGAAGGAACCGCTATAACACCAAGAGAAGGAGTTAGGGATTTTTATTTTCGAACCAAAAATAGTATAGAAGTAATTTCTTTCATAAACCAAACACAACCAAACAACAAATTAAACTAACGAAAATGACAGAATATTTTGTTTAGTGTTTTACTCCTTATTTGATAAAGTGTCATTCAGAGAACAAAAATATCGATGTGTTTATCTCTTTTTAATGACAACAAATAAGAGAGAGAGAGAGATAAGTTTCTCGGTTAATATTAAAGCATATCGACAACATCGCAAATTTTCTACCAATCTTATTGAAACACGTTACTTACCACTTATGACGTATAAAAAATTTTATTTGCACAGTTGAACCACTAAAAACCTATTTTATAAGATGCAAATATAAAAAAAATCACTAAACTAGTCCATTGATAAATTAATATAATTATTTTCTAGGACATAAAATTTTGTGTAAACTATAGCATTAAAGTTTCAGGCCAGGCTTTCAGGCTTTATAGCCTGATGATGGCCTCAATTCGAGCCGAAACTAGTAGCGAGTATTGTTTTACCATCAACAATAAAATAAAATTCTGTGACATAGATTTTGGGTTTTTCATTTGGTTTCTGTTTATAGCAAGTTGTTTTTGTCGTTTGTCGTAGAAAAAACTGTCGTTGAAACAAAAAAGACTAACAATCTAACAACACTTATTTAAAATTTAATATACAAAATTAAACCAAATGCTTTGTCGATTCTGATAATAATTTAACAGCTATAAAAAAAAGTCATAAAACATCTCCAACATTAAACGTATATATTATGTTGTTTCGTAAAATATTAATAAATTTACTGACAGAACTATTTCATTTGGAGTAAAAGCCATCGCTCTCAACGTTAATCATATTTGGCAGTAAGACCGCATTGTTTTCTCGATGTTCTCAGCCTCCGAATTTCCATCAACACTAATGCACGAACTTTAAGGAGATAATGGTAGAGAGGTATCAGCTTCGAGACTATATCTCAAGTTCAAAGTGTTTCGCCAGAAAGCTGCTAAATTATAACCGAACATTTTATGTAAGTTGTGTTCTGCAGAAGGAATTTAGTAAAAATACGAAGCCAAAAATGCTAGAACATAAGAATACGCGAGGTTCTTTATTATATAGAAAAATGGTTTACGAGAAAATAAAAATAAACTATAAATACAACGAGTATTATTCTACAATCTTCATTTCCTGAAATTATTTTTTAAATACGGCATTAGCCAAAATAAAAAATATCAAAATTTCGCAAGCTTTGCATGTATACTATATTTGGTACACTTGTCATTGAATTTATTGTACTAACCCTTACTTTTTGGAAGTCCATCTTCAGTTTTTATCTGACTTATCATTGTATTTTTATAATTAAAAAAAAGGAAATGGACTATGGTCTATATAGAAAGGACAAGGAGTAATAAATCATTCATTTAAGTAGATTTCATAGACGTACCAAAATATATTTTAAGAGGGTATACCGTAAGGTACATTTTGTATTGAACGAATGAGTTGCAGCTATGCTAAAGAATATACGATTTAGGTCAGAGGTAACGGGATGTACTAATTTTAATAAAAAAAAGTGATAGAGGTACATAAATTTTAGTAAGTTTGATAAAGAAAAGCAAAACAGTTTATTCATAATAGAAAACAAACCAATCTGTAACAATAATTATTTTATATATTTTTGTTCTTTTTGTAAGAAGATTAATTCAAACTTTGAATATTATCACAAATAAATTACAATAAAATATATTTTTAAAAAATTAATTAAAGTCGAGATAGCAAGATATCGTTACAATTTTTATTAAATTCAAAGAAGCAAAATGAATATTTTTTATTTGTATTACTCCTATACGTAGTGTTTGGGAAATTTTTCTCAGAAATTTTAAATGGCAAGTGGCCTACTGTAATCGGCTTAATACGATTACACCTATTTACAGATTATTCGATTATTGAGAGGGATTTTCCAAACAACCCAGTTTTCTTAGAAACATTATCGGGAATATTATTTTAAAAGAAAGTAGGTACATTAAATCAGTACTTAGTATTAGTTTTTTGAGTAAAGTTGTATGAAGTTGTATGGTTTTCATAATATTGTAAACAGTTGGAATATATTTAAAACATTTGTTGAATGTTAATTGTGCAACTACCAAACAATGTCGATAAGCCAAGGACCATCTAAACGACCAAAAACAGGTCCATTATCTTTAAATGACAAAACTCTGATATTGAATTGTTATATATCATTGAAAAACAAGGATCCAAGTGCAAGTGTGGATGATATTGTGGAATTAACGGCTGTTATGTTGTGTGTTGCTAAATCAACAATTTATAGATTACTAAAAGAAAGCAAAAATGGAACTCTTCAACCCCCTAAAACTCCTTCTGGCCGAAAACCAATTGAGATCGATGAGTCATTAAAACAAAGACTAAGGCGTAAAGTCCATGGATTTTACTTACGAAACGAAATTGCAACACTTGACAAAATTATGACATCAGTGCAAGAAGATACGGACTATACAAAATTCTCCAGAATAACATTATGCAAACTTTTGAAAGATGTGGGTTTCAGATATACAAAACATAACAGAAAATCTCTCTTGATAGATAAACCGGAAATAGTTTTTTGGAGAAGAGACTATTTAAGAAGCATTCGACATGCCAGAGAACAAAATTTGAAAATCTTCTACTTAGACGAAACATGGATAAATGCTGGATATACAGTTTCCAAATCTTGGCAAGATGAAAACATTAAAAGCGGAAGGCAGGCATTCGTGGAAGGTTTGTCGTTAGGTTTGCAGCCACCATCTGGAAAAGGAAAAAGCCTTATCATTGTCCATGTTGCAAGTTCTGAAGGTTTTGTTGATGGTGGATTATTAACTTTTATTTCAAAACGCTCGAGGGACTATCATGAAGTTATGAATGGGGATGTCTTCGAGGAATGGTTTGTTCAAATGTTGGATCTGATTCCAAAAGGGGCTGTTATTGTTATGGACAACGCAAGTTACCATTCACGGTTACGAGAAGCATTGCCCACAAGTCGTTGGCGTAAAGCAGAGCTTTTGGAGTGGCTTTTTTCGAAAAATATTAGGTTTCCAAAAGATCCACTAAGGAAAGAACTTTACAGAATTGCAAAAATGAACAAGAATAAATACAAAACCTACATTGTAGAAGAAATGGCTTCTTCTCGTGGTATATCAGTTCTTCGACTTCCCCCTTATCATTGTGAACTTAAACCCATAGAATTAATATGGGCTCAGGTAAAGGGGGAAGTTGGAAAAAATACTACTTTTAAAATAAACGATGTTGTGAAATTGTTTGAGAGTGCTGTAAGTCATGTTAGTAAGGAAAATTGGACAAACTGTATCGAGCATGTTATCAAAGTAGAGGCAAATATGTGGAAAATTGACAATATTTGTGATGATTTAATCGACCCTATTATTATTAATGTCAACAACGATTCTTCCTCTTCCGAGTCGGATATAGAATAAAATGTAAGTAATAAATGTATTCCAATAATTATTTCTTTTCATTTTTTATTATATTATAATTTAAAACGTATTTTTTCCCCAAAATAGACACCACTGCATTTCGTTATTGCTTATCTGCTAATCCTTTAACAATAAAGAAACCCTAAACTTGCATACTTAATTAATTTATACACAATCACAGTCATTTATTATTAAATATTGTTTCAATGTTTAATTCCATTTAAATAATAGGTTTAAAATCTCTACTAAAAAATTTGTCGTGAATCTTAGAAACTCTAGATTATATCAAATTTTCTGTTAAAAAAACAGGAGTAAAACTTAATGACTTCAAAACCTTTTTTCTATCGAATCTAAATCATTTTTCATTTAAATTGCAATAAATAACAATTTAGACATAACCACGAAATTGTGCAAAAAATGCGATAAGCTTAAAGACACCCCAGGGAAACCATTTTTCACAACACATGACAGTTATAAATTGTTCCAAAAGCACACTCAATTATTTCAACGTGAATTCAGTATATTCTGTATGTTAGATTTACTTTTCGAAGGTATAAGAAACATTTAGTTATATTTTAAAATTAATTATTATAGTTTAAGGAAATCTTAAAAATGAATGTAGATATTGTAAAAAATATTGAGGTTATGTTGCAGAATGAAGTATAACAAAATTAAATATTCTATTTCTTTAATTAAGAAAGAGGTGAAATAATAAGACTAATTCTTGAAAAGATATAACCAGCAAAGCGTATTATTATTACTTGAATATTTTGACATTGTTAAAATTTGTACGGGATTCCCTAAATAAACTAGATAATAACCTTTGTTTGTTGTTTGTTGTTTGCTGTTTTTAATTAACTCTGAATTGCTATTATATAAAAACTATTACTGCCGACGATGTTTCTTAATAATATAGGGGTAGGTTAAATACGAAACAATATCATTTTTGTGATAGCTCCTATTTATTATCTCTTAGTAGTCGAACCTGACAACGACATGAACAAAACAGCATCCTCTCCCTTTGTTTATAGAAAGGACTTTATATAAACCCGTCTCTCTTGACTTCTATTATACAGGTAACGTACCTGTTGAATGATAAAATTCCATCACTTCAAAAGAAAATGAATTTCTCTATAGGTATTTAATATTCGCTTAAATTCCTGAAATCTGGAACGACGTTATTAACTATTCCAATGTTATGCAAACATTTCGAAAATTTGAAATTAGTCTCTTTTATCGAAATGTGGATCGACAAAGCATTATTTTTTTACAGATTATTAGAAATGATGAAATAAGAAAATTTTCTTTTATTTTTAGCCAACATGAAGTATACGTTACATTTTTTATTTGATGTTTGAGATTGTTATATATAGTACGTTCAAAAAATAAGCTGGAGTAAATTTGGTTATCTGCTATTGTTATAACAATAGGCTAGTGATTATTCAGCTCGTCATAGACGTACTTTAAGGGAATTACATTATTTGTTACGGTTTATTAGATATTTATAAATAAACCATTTTCAAAGCATTTTATATTTATATAAATTTTTTTATGAGTAGTAACCTTATTTATGGTTATTTTTGAGAAGAAGTAAAGAAATAAAGAAACAGTCAAAATGAATAGGTATTTAGTTGATGTTGTTTTGATAGTTTAGTAAGAAAAAGTTGATTAGGGAAAGGTAGTTTTCGATAAATGTGAAAGCTATTTTAAATAGTATGAAAACCAATGATTAATAAAATGGTTAATTGTCTTTAAACAGTCATTCATTAATATCAGAATATTTTTATTCAGTCGATTATAAACGAGTGAAGAGATCTGACAAAGTTGTTTCTTGAAAGAGTGGATAGAATATGGAATTAAAAAAAAGAACGTGTGATAAATCCGATAGAATTAGTATGGGACGAAGTTAAAGGTAAGGTTGCTCGAAATAATACAACTTTTAAATTGTCAGATGTTAAAAATCTTTTTCATAAATCAATATACGAAGTAACGACTGAACATTGGCAAAAATGTATGGATATTGAGAAAATTATGTGGGAGCTTGATCGCATAATAGATAGCAGTATAGAACCTATCATAATTTCTCTTGGATCATATGACAATGGACTAGTTTAGTGATTTTTTTTTATATTTGCATCCTATAAAATAGGTTTTTAGTGGTTCAACTGTATAAATAAAATTTTTATAAAATTAATCCTTTAGCCATAATCGGCTTTTGAAATTTAAATTTAATGGTTACATACGTCACAAGTGGTAAGTGACGTGTTTCAATAAGATTGGTAGAAAATTTGCGATGTTGTCGATATGCTTTAATATTAACCGAGAAACTTATCTCTCCCTCTTATTTGTTGACACTTTATCAAATAAGGAGTAAAACACTAAACAAAATATTCTGTCATTTTCGTTAGTTTAATTTGTTATTTGGTTGTGTTTGGTTTATGAAAGAAATTACTTCTATACTATTTTTGGTTCGAAAATAAAAATCCCTAACACCTTCTCTTGGTGTTATAGCGGTTTCTTCAAAAATAACCAATAGAAGTAATTGTTCTCTCGGGGAGAACCCTTCTATCGGCACAGTGAGAGAACGAATTTCAAGAATACCGTTTTGGCATTTTTAATAGAACCACACCCACTTTCTATTGGCTGTTCTATTCTATCACCGTCAAGAATAGGGGTCTTGTTTGTTTATTACAGATAAACACGATTTTCTCTCCGTCATATATCTTGTCAACTGGTACAATCAGTTAGTCACAGAACACGGTGTTTTGTGCCGCCAGTTCTTTGAGAATACTTGAAACTAACGTAGCTAAAATGTGACAACATTGACTTTTAAACACACTTCATTATTGGTTATTAGTTGGCGCTACGTTTAAAACTTACTAATTATTTATTGCTAAATTTTACGAAATGAGAAAAATTAATTGCAAAATGAATACCAATATAAGTAAGTAGGTATCTTATCCTAAATATATATTGCTATCATTTTGATTAATATGATCCTACTAAACTAGTCCATTCGTCTGAAACAGAATATGAGGAAGCATAACTTTAAACTGTAGCTCAGAAGTTTATTTTACATTTTAACTACTTAACCTCAACTTCATTGTTTATTATTTTTTACATAGACTATGAACATTTCTAACTAGTATTTTAAGATTATATGATTCATTTTTTCTTTTAAGATTACTTTTTAGTTAGAAGTTATGCACGCCTATGTATTTCGAGGTTTCGGAGATTAGTATTCTGAGAATTTACTCCGGCTTATTTTTCAAACTTACTATATACTCTATGTTAACTGTAAATTACATAAAAACGATAACACCATCTACAAAAAAGTAATTATTTAGGCTCTCAGTTAGCAAATTGTAAAATTCGGTGCCTCAGTTGATTCACACTGGTTATTTCCACAGAGTAAACATTTTCTTTCATATATTCCCAGAAACAAAAATCTAACAGATTCAAACATGGATCGCGCGGTGGCCATTCAATTGGTGCATCTGGCCCCCTTAGAAAATGCCCCTTGCTAATGGGGCATTTTCTAAGCAAATTGGTAGATCATTTTGTAAAAATGATAAATAATGTTCCCCGTTTAATTTGTTTGGAACAAACACTGGTCGTATCAAATAGTTATCGATTACACCAACCTTATCGTTTACTCTAAAATTGCTTTTTCTGCCGTTTCTAATTATATTCGATTTGGTTTTTGTTCCTAATTTTGGCAAAAGACACTCGTTTTATTTTTTTGTCTTACATCAACCTTGTTGAGAACACAAGAGCCTTTTATACCCATTATTATAAAATTTTATCATTTTGATCAATGACGGCCATCTTGGTTTATTAAATTTATAAATATTTAAAAATCAAAAAGTGATAGTAAATATTTTAATATAAAACATAAAAATCTTATGAATAATTATTCTAGAATTAAACTGGATTTAAAAAAAATAGATGTATTAGTAGACAAAGGAAATTCAGAGTGTTTTTTGAAAATTTCTCAAGCAAAAGTCGCAGCAATTCTCATGGGGATCGCTGGTAGAATGCAATTTGGTGCATCACAAACCTGACTTGATACTAAGAGTAATCTTGGAATCGCATTATTTATAAAATGATATATGCATTTCTTGAAATGCAGCTGCGGCATTTTACAGCGTTAGCAATTGGATTTCCGCAGCCCTACGTTTTCAAATTCAAGAGAAAGATGGGATTTATTTACATAATGTTACGTTGACATGTTCGCGTTCCTACAAAACAAATTACTTACGTAATGTGTAATGTTGTTTCATTATTATTCGCATTAGTAAACAACGATTAGATGCATTGCTTTGTAACATTTTACTAATTATTATTTTGCTAGTCTGTATGGAGTATTATAAGCCAGCAAGTATTTTGCGTCAATTCTTCTACACTGCTCTACAATTGAAGTGGATATTACGAAAATCTGTAATTGGCTAATAATAAATGAAAATTCGGTAAAATAAGTTAATATTTATTCTTTCACGTTACAATGTACCCAAAAGAATAATATAAACAAATTTTCCATGATAAATTAACTCCAATGTTAAAATGTCATATAACTACAAGCTATTTTGTCATTTTGACATCGATAAAAAAGGTGCATTCTTTTTTATCACTTTTTTTTATCGCATGTTCCTCAATCTAGTAGGTGTGTATCAATTTTGCATTATTGTTGACAGGTATTTAATTGTCAAATTTAACAATATAAAACAATACTACCTTTTCTTTGCAAAAAACATAAAGTATGAACCGATTTGGAGAGGTTTCACATGAACAAATTACAAAAAATATTGAAGAGTCAATACCGAAGTCAACAAAAAATACGAAGTCATCAATATGGAAACAATTCATGGAGTTTTGTCAAAGCCGAAATTATAAGTTGGAAGAGAATACTACAATACAAGATCTAGCAAAAATATTAAAAGATTGGGCTTTCAATATGAAAAAAAGAATGGAGAAGATTACAAAGAATTTGCGGTCAAAACAATATGGAACACGACTGCTAAAATGTTACAACAGAAATATTTTAACGAATATGGTTTGAAATTTGATCCTTTTACAGACATAACCTTTAAAGAAGCTCGGGATGCTAGAAATGCCAAAAGAAAACAACTTCAATTGATTCCAACAAAAAGAAAGACGTGTTCTTCAGCAATAGACAAAGAAAATATAATAAAAATGGCAACACTATGGAATATAAATGAACCTGAAGGGCTGCAAAAAGATTCTTTCATATAGCTTCTTACGAATTGGCTTGGAGAGGAGGAGAAGCTGTTAATTGCAAAATTTATTATTTTAAAGTAGAAAAGAACCAAAATGGTCTTCCTACGGGTAGGATTGAATATAACACCATATTTTCGAAAACGGCACAAGGCGGCTCGAAAAAGTTAACAGACAGCAAATGGTTGACTAGAAATGAAAGTGACGAAAGTATTTGCCCTGTAAAACTATTCCATTTGCTAGTAGAAAAAGAAATGAACATATTACTTCTGACCGATTATTTTTAACTCCAAATCCTTTTTGGAAAAATAAAAATTCTAAAGGTTGGTACAAAAATGTTCCTTTAGGTATTAATACCATATCTGTTTGGACAAAAAATTCTGCTGCAAAAATTGGATTGGACATAATCAATAATAAAGTTACTAACCATTCAAATCGTGCCAGCGCAGTTTCCCAATTAGCCAAAGCAGGAGTTAGCGATCAACAGCTTATTAAGATAACAGGACACTCGTCATCACAATCGATTAAACCATACCTCCAAATTGACCCCGAACACCATGAACAACTTATAAATAATTTGAGACCCTCGGAAACAGAATATTCAACATACGTAGAAACACGAGAAGAAAACATTAAAATCAGTACTCCCCAACCAATATTTAATAATTGTATTTTTAACAACTGTTCTTTTAACTAGTTTAATTGTTTTAGAATGAATAAATTTTATTGTTTCTTTATATAATTAGTCGTTAATTTATCTTAGCAAAATACACGCGATCTTTTTTTTAATGGATAAATTTTTCTCTTCATCTCAAGATTTTGCCAATCAGTAATATTACTCAAAAAACTGAAATTAGATAAAATCGCTGGACCTTCGGTCTCGCGATTTTATCATTTCAGTTTTTTTCGTAATATTACTGATTGGCAAAATCTTTCGATGAATCGAAAACTTTTCCGGTAAAAAAAAAGCTCTTGTGTATTTACTGTTGAAAAAAAAACAGTTATAATAAAACAGAAAAAATTGGAAATATTCACTTTCTTATAAAGGGTTTTTATATTTTTATTTTTATTTTTTTCTATATAATTAACTTTAAAATAAAAGAAATTACGAAGAAAAAAAATAATTTAATTAAATTTCACTAGTGCAATTCGTCCACACCTTAATCTTATCGACTTTCCTTGCCCCTTTTTTTGTATACCAGTGCTGCCATCTTAATGTTGAGGTCGGAAACTTTTCAGACAACCCTCGTATATTAGCTATAGTTTCAATTTTTTGTATTTCTTATTAATTAATTTTTTTACCAAAAAATGTAATAAATATAGCCATTGGATGTATTTGCTGCTAATTTTGTTGGTTTTCTCTATATTGAACAAAAATAATTTTAACAAAGAAATTGAGCATGGTATTTAAAAAGTTGCGGAATCGTCCAGTAGTAATTAAAATGTTATTCTCATCCACGTATCAATGTTTAACGTATTTATAAAATTGTAGCTTCCAATACAGGTTGATTACTAAATGTGATTAAATATAGATATCTTCAATTTTTGCGCCAGCACTTTATATTACCTCTATTCCGATTGCTTGTTTTATCCAATTATTTTGTATTTTTCCAGAAAACAATCCACATACGTGAACTGAAATAGCTATAAAATAACAAACAAAATTGGGTGTACGCGACCAATACCCAACATTTCCAATGCAGCAACATTTTTCTTTAATTAAATTGGTGAAGATATCGTCTCTAAATATAATCCAATCAATGAAAATGACAAACTTATATTGTTTGGGTAAATTTTTACATAATAACTAACTAACCTGACAGACGTTCTACTGCCTTTACGATAAATATTGAATTGGTATAATTAATAAAAAAGTGTATTTATTAGGTATTCTAATGCTTTAAGATTTACAATATTCATAATATGCGATATATAACTATCGAATCTATGACAAATTAATTATAACTAATGACTTTTAAATTAATTTAGATTGATTTGGTGCTGCGAACCTCGCTTAGCTCGGCACGCAGTAATTCTTTTATTATAACTCAACTATGTTTAAATTTGGTTTTATTATAAATGAAGTGTAGTTTTGTCATTTCTATGTTTGGTTTGCTCTGAGCTATAGTATGTACAAAAAGTACGAGGAGTAATAAACCCTAATGAAGTATGCAAAACCTTTACAGCGAGCACCATGAAATTTTTGATAAATCTCTTACTTTAAATAACATTTCTTCCGTAAATCTAAAAACAAGGTAGATCGACCCCGTATTTGTTTCAGTTGTAGCAAAGTTTAGGGTTTCTTCATTGTTAAAGGATTAGCAGATAAACAATAACGCAATGCAGTGGTGTGTATTTTGGGAAAAAATACGTTTTAAATTATAATATAATAAAAATTGAAAAGAAATAATTATTGGAATACATTTATTACTTACATTTTATTCTATATCCGACTCGTAAGAAGAAGAGTCGTTGTTGACATTAATAATAATAGGGTCGATTAAATCATCACAAATATTGTCAATTTTCCACATATTTGCCTCTACTTTGATAACATGCTCGATACAGTTTTTCCAATTTTCCTTACTAACATGACTTACAGCACTCTCAAACAATTTCACAACATCGTTTATTTTAAAAGTAGTATTTTTTTCCAAATTCCCCCTTTACCTGAGCCCATATTAATTCTATGGGATTAAGTTCACAATGATAAGGGGGAAGTCGAAGAACTGATATACCACGAGAAGAAGCCATTTCTTCTACAATGTAGGTTTTGTATTTATTCTTGTTCATTTTTGCAATTCTGTAAAGTTCTTTCCTTAGTGGATCTTTTGGAAACCAAATATTTTTTTAAATAAGCCACTCCAAAAGCTCTGCTTTACGCCAACGACTTGTGGGCAATGCTTCTCGTAACCGTGAATGGTAACTTGCGTTGTCCATAACAATAACAGCCCCTTTTGGAATCAGATCCAACATTTGAACAAACCATTCCTCGAAGACATCCCCATTCATATCTTCGTGATAGTCCCCCGTGCGTTTTGAAATAAAAGTTAATAATCCACCTTCAACAAAACCTTCAGAACTTCTAACATGGACAATGATAAGTCTTTTTCCTTTTCCAGATGATGGCTGCAAACCTAACGACAAACCTTCCACGAAGGCCTGCCTTCCGCTTTTAATGTTTTCATCTTGCCAAGGTTTGGAAATTGTATATCCAGCAATTATCCATGTTTCGTCTAAGTAGAAGATTTTCAAATTTTGTTCTCTGGCATGTCGAATGCTTCTTAAATAGTCTCTTCTCCAAAAAACTATTTCCGGTGTATCTATCAAGAGAGATTTTCTATTATGTTTTGTATATCTGAAACCCACATGTTTCAAAAGTTTGCATAATGTCATTCTGGAGAATTTTGTATAGTCCGTATCTTCTTGCACTGATGTCATAATTTTGTCAAGTATTGGAATTTCCTTTCGTAAATAAAATCCATGGACTTTACGCCTTAGTCTTTGTTTTAATGACCTAATTTTGGTCGTTTAGATGGTCCTTGGCTTATCGACATTGTTTGGTACTTGCACAATTAACATTCAACAAATGTTTTAAATATATTCCAACTGTTTACAATATTATGAAAACCATACAACTTTATACAACTATACTCAAAGAACTAATACTAAGTACTGATTTAATGTACCTACTTTCTTTTAAAATAATATTCCCGATAATGTTTCTAAGAAAACTGGGTTGTTTGGAAAATCCTTCTCAATAATCGAATAATCTGTAAATAGGTGTAATCGTATTAAGCCGATTACAGTAGGCCACTTGCCATTTAAAATTTCGGAGAAAAATTCCCCAAACACTATATATAGGAGTAATACAAATAAAAAATATTCATTTTGCTTCTTTGAATTTAATTTAAAAATTGTAACGATATCTTGCTATCTTGACTAATTAATTTTTTTAAAATATATTTCACTGTAATTTATTTGTGACAATATTCAAACTTTGAATTAATCTTCTTACAAAAAGAACAAAAATATATAAAATAATTATTGTTACAGATTGGTTTGTTTTCTATTATAAATAAACTGTGTTGCCTTTCTTTATCAAACTTACTAAAATTTATGTACCTCTATCACTTTTTTTATTAAAATTAGTACATCCCGTTACCTCTGACCTAAATCGTATATTCTTTAGCATAGCTGCAACTCATTCGTTCAATACAAAATGTACCTTATGGTATACCCTCTTAAAATATATTTGGGTACGTCTATGAAATCTACTTAAATGGATGATTTATTACTCCTTGTCCTTTCTATATAGACTATAACCGTAATGTACACTAACAAATTCAATTTTCTTACATCCTTTTAGTTGTAAATAATAATTTAATGATTTTACATGTATTTTTTATCAATAAAATAACTGAAATCAAACAATTTCCTTAATTTATATTGATACTCCTGATATACCCATAATATTTTAGATTCCATATCTCAAGTATACTGGAAATAAAAATAAAAAATTAATTTTGTTAATTCTCGAGGAACAGATTGACAAAAACATCCTGCTACGCCCTGTATACACAGTTTGATAATGGACATTCTAGACACAATTTTTAAGAAAACTTGCATTTTTCTTAACCAACTCATTTTAATGATGCTGTTAAAATATTTTAGACAAAATCTGCTGAAGCTCTTGACTTTCAAATTATTTTAATTTTAAGGATAAAAAGGTAATTCTCATTAGCTTCGTTATAATATATAGTTAAACACCGTAAATGTGCGCTATACTTTGGATATTTAAACAAAGCACAAATTCTGACTCACTTTATCAAACTTTCAAAGTTCCCGAAACAAAATAAACTGGTTGATCATTCTAGTTTGTACAACTATTTTAGCTAGCCTAACTACCACACATTTAATTACAACTTCTTTCATTAGTAATTTGAATCTTCCCAATTAACTCTTTACTTTTAAAGTTACTAAGTAATTAAATGTTGGACACCAGTTTGAACTTAAATTTTTTTATCAACCAATTTAGGAATCCCTTCTTCTGTTTTCAACAATATAATGTTTTTATAAATTGGTGCAAAATGATAATTGAGAAACTTAATTCAATTTAGTTCACAATTAAACTAAATGTTCAAAATAACTTTCATGATTTACTTCTTAAGAATATACGAGGCGATTTTTTTTAGAAACAATAAGGTATGTTCGTATCTGTTCTGCTCAACATTAGGAAATAATCCTTGAAGATACTAAAATGTAAATAAAAAGTCAAATTAAGATTAATTTATATGATTTTAGTAGTCTGCTGTCATTTAGGTATTTTAATTATGACTCATTGTATTTATTTTTACACCAAGGTATGTTCTTTCCTTTTCATCATTATATATATACATTATATACTGTACATATTTATAAAAAATCCCGAAACACGTCAAATTTAAATTATAACTTGACATTCATTAACGTGAAAATGCAACCCCTACCTTCAACCCCCTTAGATTGATAGGTACAACCCCCAATTTTTTAAATGGGAAGTATAGGCTTGTGATATATCATTTGAAAGGTCTCTTCATTCTCTATTTAAAAATGTTATTGTTTTTAAATTTAATGCAAACATTAACATAAAAAAAATTTATATACTGTATGATTGACTTTAACAATATTTTAATTTATAAAAAGGGTATATGGCTAATAAGATAAATTTATACTTTATGTAGAGAAAAGAGATCAAGATGGAATGGATGGCACTATTTTATTCGAGCTAAGTTTTTTTCCTGAGTGAAGTTCACAAACTTTATCCAAGCCAGCCATTCATTGTGGGTTTTTTTCTGCTCGAATTTTTATGTACCCAACGCGAAAAATATGCAAATATCCCTCAGGAGGATTTGCTCTAAAAATTATGGTCGGTTTAAACTGGTAGAATTTATTATTACAATTGAGCATGAGAGTGATGAAGTTTATTTACTTACTCGTCAAATATTTTGTTAATTTTCATCAATAAAATTTAGTGTCATTTCCTAAATTGGTTTCTACAATTTTGTTAAGACTTATAATAAATGACATGTAGTATATTAAAAATAAAGTTAGACAAAAAAAAATATGATGAACACCAAAAACAGTCAAAAATATAAATAATGAATTTTTTTAGCAAATCTTCTATTTTTAATTAAATTTTTTTTAAACACAATGACTTTACTTGAAGTAAAATAGTATATTGTGTCAGGAGTGCAGAAAGTAATCTATTCCACACGATGTGTGAAGCTAATGCGAGTACCGCAATCACAAGAGTGTGGAATAGAATTTCTGCAAGAGTAGCACACTATACTTTTTCTACGATGAAATTAAAAATATATTTATATTTATATAAAAATGTATGAATGTGTTCATTTGTTACAATCTTCGATTTTTTAGCGGCATATCCTTCGGATTTTCCTTTAAGAAATGCACGCAATTTGTTATAGCTGAAAATATCAACATTCTCCTTTACCAACAAAGAAGTCCAATATTGACCATATTGTCGAAAATTTACTTTTTAGATAGCTCTCCAAAGTAAGCTATCATAACATGTTCTGAAATGGATTGTACCTTGTTGGTTTTTCGCCATTCCATCAATCTTGAATGTGCTAAATTGTACTTTTTCAAGGACGTTTGGGGTAACTATTCTTCGCTAAAATTATTTGATGATTCTACAATGTGTGGAGGAATATTCTCATCATCACTAGCCATTGCAATACTTTAATTTTAACTGCCACAGATAAATAAAAGTATTTGACAGATATCCCTTTAAACTTGATATGAAAAAACATAGGCATTCATATACAGGGTGTACCGAAAAGAATGGTCATAAATTATACCACAGATTCTGGGGTCAAAAATATGTTGATTGAACCCCACTTACCTATATACAATAGTGCACACAAAAAAAGTTACAGGGTGCTAAAGTTAAAACATCAGGTACCTATACTAAAATTCCATAATAGTAGGCACTAAATTCTCAGAAATATAATTGAATTAAAACGTAAACATTGTTGTCAGGTTGGGTTTCTATATATTTTATCATCTTCTATTTAAATCATACACACGCAACTAAATGGTCATAGAATAACGGACAACGTGTTTTATTCATTAAATACTAAATACTAAAAAATATTAAATATTAAAGAAACTTCCTGCTAATGAAATATATTCAACAACATCAATGTTTATTAAATATAAAAAAATTTGAATTATATTCTGGGACTAAAATTTATAAATGGCAACGTTGCGTACACAGAGACGTTTGTGGGGCGGAAAAAAGAGAGGTAGATTAAATTTGCCGTAAGATAGAGAGAGATATAAATATTGCTTCATCAGCTGAGCACGGTTAGGTTAACATTCATGAGCGTAACATTCGTTGAATAATACGTAATGTAAATATTATTTTTTTTCTTTGATCTGTTATTATAATACAGTTATAACGAATTAGGTCTGTTTCAACACTGATGACAGTTTTGGAATTTCTGTTGTAAAAATTCTAAAATTGGAAATACCCTTTTCAATAATATAATAAATAATGATATTTTTGTATAATACCTACCCTAGATAAACATAAAAGAGGAATAATACACTTTCTATACAGTTAATCCATTTAATCCATTCGTAAGAAGTAATAATGTAGTAGACGTCAAATAATTAGGCAGGTACATTTCTAGGAAAACGATTAACAGTAAAAAAAGGTAATTTCATATCAGATCAGGTAAAAAC
The DNA here is from genome assembly GCA_035357415.1 of Ophraella communa. NCBI lineage: Eukaryota > Metazoa > Arthropoda > Insecta > Coleoptera > Chrysomelidae > Ophraella > Ophraella communa. The sequence goes on along the minus strand of CM068985.1, from coordinate 44,921,144 downwards.
CAAGGGATTTGTTTAAGGACTGAAACAAGGGAAATATCATTATAAATCAGTTTAATTTTGTGCTGTGAACTGTGAGCAATATGGAAAGTGAAAGCAGTCAAAGTAAACGCAGACGTCCAAATTTATCCGAAGGAGAAAAAACTATTATATACAATGTGTATTGTGGGCTCCGTGAACGGAATGAGAATATGTTGCATAATGACGTAGTTAATCTGTGTAGTGATTTAACTAAAGTGTCGACGAGAAGTGTTCACAGAATTCTTAAAACATTTAAAGAAAATGAAGGTAAATGTGATAATGTATCTAAAGACATTGAAACTAGAGGAAGAAAACAAATTCAGCTTGATGATTGCACCAAATATGCTATTCGTAGGAAATTCCATTCGTTCTTTTTCCGAAATGAAATCCCAACTTTAAAAAAGTCGCAGCCGAAATAAGTTCCGATGAATCGATGCCCAAAATATCACGACGTGTTTTATTGCGCACATTAAAGCAAATGAACATTAAATTTATGAAAAGAGGTAGGAAAAGTGCTCTTATTACTTTGAATAGTAGCGATCGCGATAGTTGCTCATCATCCGACGAGTTTTCTTCAGATGATAATGAATAATACAATACTGTAAGTAATTTTAAACTTTTTGTGGTGGTAGTGGTTTTAGTCCAATAAACGTAGGTCTGAAATCGAAATCTCATGCACACGGCTGCATTAATAATAATAATGGTGCCTACTTTTCTCATGAAACATTTTCACGTTTTATTACTTTGCTAACACCCTGTACATCCGATCTCAGATTTTTTTATGTCAATCTTATTTCCAAAGGATGCAAATTTTTTATAACAATAACTTTGTCATAAAATTAATAATAAAGGTTTTTCTCCTCTTAGCAACTCCATCCGTGGACACAGTGTATATTTTTTTTATATAATTAATATAATGTAATTTAATTCTTATTTGTGGATATAGTTTTTAAATAATTAATTTTTCCACATCTGTTTAGTATAATTTCCGTACGCCACTGCAAGAGGCAGATTAAGGCAAAAACGTCACAGTCATTTCTGAGAATTTAGTGCCTACTATTTTGGAATTTTAGTTTAGCAACAAACAAACAAAATGTAACTTCAATATGTCAATCTGACGAAAACGGCTGTCATTAAGGTTAAAAAAGCAATTTTTTAAATAAATATTGGAAGTTTTGTTAAAACGAAGAGTTTTTTATTATTCTTGGGTAATTTTGTTTTTACATTTAAGAATTTTGTAACATTAGTTTGGTCTATAGATAAAAGCGATTTTAAGGAAAAAGAAACAAAACAAAGTAATTTTATGTAATGATAGAAACATGACGCACCACATTTTTTGCCATTCCGATATAGTTCCATTATTTTTCCGTCTGTTCATGAGAAATATAACAGTTGCAGCTATCTTTTCCACAATGTTTTATCACTTCCATGCTCTCCGGGGGTTTGTTCAGGTAAAAATAAATTTGAAAACACATGAAAACAACACATTCCATTACATTTGACACTCAAGAATTTATTAAACGACACAAAAATACGTCTCGACGAATGTGGAGGCATCGCATTTGAACGAAACTTGTATTAAGTATTATGCGTCGATTTTTCATATATTTAACTTGGTGACTAATATAAAACAGAAACGGAGGATATTATTCATATATTCAGTAGTATACATAAAAGGGAAATAAACATCTAAATATTTGTGTTATGCTAAGTAGCCGCATATGAAATTGACATGAAATATCTTTTCTATCTTGAGAATTAGGTTTTTAAAAATTTTTATTAACTAAGTTTTACAAAAAATATTAATGCTGATGTTGCCGAAGATATTATTTTTGAAATTTTATTGGAAATACTTCCAAAATATGTAATATTTTTATAACTTTTAATTTCTTTAGTTTGTTTAGGAAATATTAGGTTTAGTGACACTTTCTGTTCTTTCTTATTAATTAATGTATTTATCAAATGAATTGGGTAGCCATTAGATGTAGCTATTTGTTTTATGATATCAATTTCTTTATCAAAGTTAATTTTGTTCATTGAAATTGAAATTGCTCTATGTATCATAGAATTATAAGCTGCTAATTTATGTGTTATAGGATGATTTGAATTATACGGTATGGTTACATCTGTTTGTGTTGGTTTTCTGTATATTGAATAATTTAGTAAATTATCAACTTTTTCAATTTTTAAATCTAGAAAATTAATTGAATTATTTTCTTCATCTTCTAAAGTAAAATTAATGGGAAGTCCCATTTCTCCAATTTTAGCTAATATTTTTATGGATAATTTAGAAAACATGATCTTTAATTCTAGTTATAAAAACAATATTTTGGTATAGATATGTTGATGATGTGTTAGCAGGATTTGTAGGTAGCTAACGACTGTTAGATATATTTTTTAATTATATTAATACCTTTCAACCTCACTCTTACACATCAATGACATCCAAATACTACACACTTGTAATAAAAAACAAAATTTAGATTTCCCTGAAGAACTTGAAATAAAAAGACATCTAGCAGATCCACAATTTAAAGTTGTTAATGAACAAATAAATCTGGGAAGTTCTCCACTTTTAAAGTGTTTGCTTTGATTGAGTCTTCATTTTATACATAGATAAGACGTAATTGTAACACAAATATATTAAGTTATTGTAAAGATCAGCATGATATAGTTTTTTCCTGGTTTTTCTATATCATTGCACAGTTATACTGATCTTAGAGGGAAGTACATCCAGTATAATCCCTTAGGGCTAATAACATCTAGGCTTTAATATTGTTATGTCTTATTACTTCCATACTTGGTCTAGCCTTAAAACTACCTAATAAACATCAGGTACCTAGCTACAAACAAAATTTTAACTTCAATATGTCAATCTGACGATGCTAAGTCTAGCGAAACGGCTAGATTTATTTGTTCATTAACAAAATTAATTTATTTATTATCATATTATTTATTTAAATAGTATGAAAAAACGTATACATTAAATATGTATAAAGACTACAAAATAAAAACAAGTTGTTGAACTAATTTTGTAAGCAATTCGCTATTCCGAATTAGAAAAGCGATAAGTATAATCGTTTCCCCAGAAAGAATTGAAGGCACAAAAGAAAGTGGAATAAAATGCATGAAGTGCAAATTAAATAAAGTTGAGGGTGTCATTCCGAGACTAAAACAATCCTGAATTGTCCGGTTTCAGCCAGCTTTGTGAAAATAATATGGATATAAAACATTTGCAATTCGCATGTGGCGGTTTCCGTATTTTCGCAAATAAGCTGACACTTTCATTTTAAAAATCCTTTTTTTTCACAGTGGCCTAACAAAGCTCACTCTTTATGGGCGAGGTTTTATTTTACGTTTGACAATTTTTTAATGTATTTCAGAAGTATTTTAGGCTGTGGAATTATTAAATTACCCACAAAATGGTTGAAATAATGAATGCAAAAGCCGAAAAATATTTTTTTTGCGAAATTTAGTAGGAAATCGCAAGCTTTTTACAAAGTAACTTGCTATACTTCTGAAGTGCAGTACCTAAATATATTCCAAACTTTATATATATTTGACTAAGGGAAATTGTAAGACCACTTTAATTTTGTGCCAAATATAAAAAAATGTTAACTATCCCTGCCCAGGAAAGTTCGAACTTTGAAAGAGTATGTGGGTTACAAATTATTGACAATATTAAATGTAAATAAATAACACACAACCTAAATAACGCACTAATAGAATTGTATAATATAATAAGTGGCTGTACTTGTCTAGGTTCCGACCAAGTCCTGTACCTAGTAGGTAAAGAAGATTAAGCGGTGTGAAGTTTAAACAGCTGTTAGTTATAATGACAATGATAACCAAATTGAAAGTAATAATTATTAATATTTAATCTGTATGTGTAATAATGGTGAATATACTTTTATTTTGCGTTTATATAATTATGTACCTATGCCCCAAATGTATATATACTTTTGGTTTACATATTAAAATATAATTATAGTTTAATGAACAATTTATCAATATACAATAAAACTAGCGACTATAATTGTAATATTACTATCAATTAAATAAGTAATTAAAGTAGTAAAGAGTAAGTACACTCTTCAAGTGGTGGCAAGAATAATAAGATCATACCTTATTTTGATTGGTGTGTTTTATTGTGATAATGCTGAGAATGTCCATATAAAATACTTCAAATAAGGTAATTGGTGTCGGCAGTAGTGCTCAATAGTGTAATAGCTTATGCATCCCAAGTAAAGGGTTCTAATGAAACTCTCCGTAAGCACCAAGTAGTTAAGTATACACAAATTAGGTGAATTTCAATGATGTTAAAAGTGAAGTATATATCAGAAAGAAAGCAGTAAAGAACAGAAGGAAGAAAAAGGTCTAAAAAGAGTAATTAATAAGAATATATTTATGCTTTAGGTATTGTAAAAGTGAGAAGGTAAAGATAAGACATACCTGTTGATTTTGTTGTGGCATTATAGAATTCTTGGTAAGACCTTATAAAGATTATAAATAAATTAACCAATTGATTATAAAATTTCAGGTCCAAATGTTAGCTATCAATTTAGGTCCACAAATTATGTGATTTAGAAGCTCACAAAAAAAAAGAAAAATAGAAAGACCAACAGAAGTTTCTAACAAGCTGTCAGTATACTTTCCTATTCTATCATTTAGGCAATTTTTATAGAAATTAAACTATTTGAAACAATCCAGTTGAAGGTAATTAATTAGATATATTTTTTGAATTAATGATGTGGTTAAACTGTTGACTTCTTGTAAAATAACTAAAATTTCAATTAACAAATTGCAAAGTTACAATCAAAACAAACCGTTAAGGAAATATTTGTATAATATTTTTAGGGATTTAAAAAAAGCAGTAAATCTAGGAAAACTACACTTTTACAAATAAAATTACAAGAGAACAATCCTTATTTTTATTTCTATTGGTATTTTGGAACTATACAAAAAGGTAATACACATCTAGTTTATATTTTAAATGATTTTTATCTTATTACAGTGTAACAAACTTTATAACTTAACAAAGTAAAATGGAATACAGTAGGTACAAAATAAATAAAACCTGGGGAGAGAAACCAATAATTTATCAAGATTATTTCCCTTGCTTTAGATTAACCAATGAAATGTCACAATTATTAAAAAAATATAACCAATCGGTGTAAAATATCAGCTACTTTTTCACTAGTAATTACTGATTTTGTTATATCCACTTCAATTGTTGAGCACTACTATATATTTTTGTTTAAAAACGAAACAAAACATTGTCGTTTTTGAATAAATATTTGTTTTATCAGTGTAAGCAAATGTTTCAAATACTTCCCACTCCATAGACACATGTACAACCATTCAAATAACTTCAATATGCTAAGTACTTTAGTCCTGTACAGATTTAATTTAATTCTCCTAGTCGAATTGAACGACTTTGGTAACACTTGGCAGATGCAACATTACCAATGAGAAATGTACTCCAAAGGGGATAAGAGCACGTGTAGACAAAGATTAGCTATTTAGTTGAGAAGTACACCCTCTAAACTTATATGTTACCAAGTTTTAAGGAAACTGTCATGTTGCCACATAGTTTATAACCTCTAGAGAATGCGGTGCTCGTTAGATAGATTAATGTCAGAATATTAAATTGACTAAATTTAGAACTTCCAATATGTTAATATTACTTTACAATCATTTTTAAAAACTAATACTCATTTAGCAAAGGACATCGTGTTTCTGTGATCAAAAAATACGGTGAATTAATTTTTATATCAGCAACTGCTGACATTTCATCCTTTTGAAGTAATATGTCTAATAATCTGATGCGTTTCAAGGTCAAGGTTAAACAACTTGTGGCTTAGTAACATTAAAAATAGAACCTTTTAAACAAAACTTCCAATATTTATTCAAAACATTGATTTTTTAAACTCAAACGGACATTGAATTACATTCCAAAGAAAACGTGATGGCGTACGACTTCGTCGATACTTGCAACCATCTCTTTCCAATTATATTCAATTGTATCTTACAACCTGATGACGGCCTGTTAAAACCGAAACTGGTTACAACTTTTTAAATCTTTAATTAAACATTTTGGGGTGATCTTTGTGCTTTTATTTGAACCTCTACTGGGAAAAAAATTTATTCCAAAAAAAAGTTACCATGGGCATGTTTATTAATTATTTTAATTAATATAAAATATCTGGTTATCGTATGGGCTAAGATTGACCTACCCCGAGCTCTTAGACTAATGAATATAGGTTAGCAGACCGAAATGTTAATTTGCACTTAATGCCAAGCTTATTAACGTCAATTAGGATTATTTCCTTGACACCTTAACTAGCTTAAATAATTAAGTTTCTTTTAAGTTCAGATTACAACACAAAGCAATTAACGACATATATCAAGTAGATAATTTTTCGTAATAATTACGGTTACGTTATTTTAAATAATATGGAACTGTTAAACCATAGAACACTAATATTGTGAATATTATGACAGCAAAAGTGTAAACAATACGAAAAACTTTAAAAAAAGTAATCATTTTTATGATGTGTACAAATGGTTAGGAAGAAAGAAAGCGCTTATAAACTTTGATGATATTTGCAGTACGCATTATGTCAAATGTCAATTGTCATAATGTCAAACTCATTAAGAATTAAAATCAACTGAAATTTTACAATTAAGACTATTTTTGGAGCATCACAACTTGTACTCGTTTCTGGGTTAAAAAATAAATTTATTTTTCATTTTAATACAAAACATTCCTTTTTATTATTTCTATGGTATCGGATGCTGTTCATACTAAACAAACTATCCAGTAATATCCGGTTGTTCCGTCGATGTTTTTTTTTTGGTTTGCTCTTGCCATAGAGTTTTAACACCAATTCAATCAAGTATTTATTTCCTCTATTTTCCCACACCAACCATCAGTGTTTACGACCAGAGCCTATCAAACAATCCCGATTTTCAGGCACTTTTATCAGCCAGATAAATGGTTAGAGGTAGGAACTTAATAGTTATTTCCTGATAAATTGCTGATTCTGCGAGTTTTACCAGAATGTTGACCGCAATAGTGTAAAAGTTTATACGGTGAATCCGAAATGTTTTAATTTGTTTTACCAAAATATTTTGAGAATTTGAAAGTTATCGTATCAATCCCTTACTTTGTGAAAGTCTCACATATTGGAACAGAAACTAAATACTTAATCCTTAAAAAACTTCCAATATTTATCTATAAAACATTAACTTTTTGGTCAAATATTGTAATATTAGTTGGTCGTTGGGCGCAAATTTGTAATATTAGTTGGTCGTTGGGCGTCAATTTGTAATATAGTTGGTCGTTGGGCGACAATTTGTTACCATATTACGTTGGACGTCAATTTGTAATATGATTTACCTGTTGATAGTGAATTTATAAAAATATTTAGTTAACTTTTTTGAAAAAATAACAATATACCAAAAGAAAAAATGTAATTTACAATAAAACAACCATTAATCTTAATTTCGTCTTTAATTATTTGTAATAATTAACAAAATTTATAAATGTTTATCACAACAAAAATTATGATAGTTAAATACCTCGGCTAGGGGTGAGTAAGTTCATTAGCTCTGACTATAGTACAATATTTGTTTCTTTAAGAAATTATAAGGGCGCCACTGAAACCTTTTTATTTTTTATGATACTAATGAAGAAAGTTGTTTTAAGCCATTATTTAAATAAGTATCATAAGATGACAGAAAGATGTCAGAAAAAAACTGTCTATGAAGATAAAAAAATGAAAATGTACCAAAAATATGCTTAAATGAATGAAATTGAGAATACGTTACAAAAAAATAATCCGCAAACAGTTCTTTACAAAAACTTATTCTAATACAGTTGACGATACTAAAATGATTTTTATATTTTACGTTTAAGAAATGAAGAAAAACGAGACAGCTGTATAATATTATAAATGCATTTACGTTGGTCGACTTATCTTTTTTTACATAGGATCCGTTGGTTGATCCAGGAGAGGGCTGGTCCAGTGAAGGGTTGGTCTGATGAACCGTCCACCAATGTAGAACCAATCAGTGTAATGTCTTTGAAATTTGTAGTGTCTTTTAAATTGAAATTTGTCACGTCTTTTAACTTGGAATTTGTAACGTCTTTTAACTTGGAATTTGTAACGTCTTTGGTATTGTATATTCCAATGCTGTGAAAAATTGTCAGCATCAGCCACGTGTTCGTTTATTTTTTTCCGTACAAAAAGTACAAAACAGCGTATTCCGAAATTTACATTTATCATTAAGATATATGACAGAAAATACAGTAGTAACAAAAGATAAATTTATATAACAATTAGAATTCCAAAAAAAAGTACTCAACTCGCCATTTTGTATTTTTTTATAAAAAAAAATTTACAATTATTACTTTTAAGTTACCCTCAAAATATACTTAAAATAATTATTTATATGAAAATTCTCATCTGATTATATAGTAGGTACTGTCAAGATTTATAGAAATTATATTTAAAATCTTTTACCAAAAATAAAAATCAAAAAACATACCTGTGTATAACACCAATGACAATAAAAGAATGAATCGTGGTTTAAGGTATTGGACTAAGCCACATTAAAGATCGTGTATAAAGTTGGAATTACTGACAGGAATCGTTTATAATAATTAACATGTTAAGAACTCTATACGATAGATGGTGTTAGTGTTAGCCATAGAATTAATTTAAAAATACTACGTTTTTAGTTAACATATCATGTTACAATATAACAAAATGTACCTTAAATTTGTCAATCTGACGAATAACAGAAATATTAAAGCAGTTAAATTGTGAAATAATTGTGAATCATTTTTTGCATTATACCGAACACTGTTGTAGATTTTAACATTCCAAACCTTTCTGTTAGCGTCTCTTATTTATTCATGTTTTTCATGACCTTTTAGGTTTTATAAACCAGTTAGACTTAGACTTGGATTTTATCTACCAGATGGCTCTTCAACATGTAGAGTCTACTTCTACTCTTTTGATTGAGAGCTAGGTGAATTATCTTCTGATTTAACTGAGATCCAGGAAACTGAGTCAGTAATAGCACTTTCTGCTTGGTCTTCAGTATATTCTCCGTTCCAAGTGTTAGTGTCTTTTGCTAGTACTTTTGTACTGAGGCTAATTCCGCTATCTCTTTACACAATTTCCTCCAAGATGACCTTCGTAGTTATTCGTTATACTCAATCAAAGTTTTTTTGCAGTCCTCACAGTTTCCTATACTTTTACCTCTGTTGAAGAGCTACCTAGCTTATCTTCTGAGTTTCGCTTGCTCTTTGTTCCACCTAGGCACATCCCTTCTGATTGCTTTTTGTTTTAAGGATCAACTTATTTCATATGATATTTCGAAACTGCTGCATGGCACTCTCAAGATCCTTCTCGTTGTCGAGTGGTAACTCAATTCCTTCTATCTCATTTTCCAATCCCAATCAGTGGATTTAGGAACCCTATAAACCTCTATGACTTCATGAGACACCGTAGCACAAAAAAAATGCCTGTTTCTGGAGGTGGTTGTTCAGTAGAATTATCAGGGAAGTAGGCAGAAACAATAATGATCTACCTTTTGCTTGCTTCTGTTATACTCAATCATCTGTCGTGATGAATTCTAAAACAGGTATAAATTTAATATTTTGATCGGGCACCAGAGCTGCTGTTGGATTGTCAGAATTATCACAATAAAGTAAATTGCCTGATTTAAAAGCAAGGCCTTTTATTCGTCCTTTATTGATCCTGTAGGTTTCGTATAGCCGAGTTTTCTCTTCAATAGATTTATTTGGATACAATTTAGCCTGTGGGTCATTGCGTACCAGGTTGTGGAGGCTTCTTCCCTTGATGACCCTTTTTAGTTTTTTTGTATTTCTGTGTGTAATCCAAACATCAGTAAAATTTAATGAAGTAGTTTGATATATTTTATTTTTTATTTACATACAAGTTTTTTTGTCTTACTCAATTATTAAAAAACGAATTAATTGCCAAAAATGGTCAACAAAACATGAGTTTTGAATTATGTTTGAATATAACTGAACCAATTTCTGTACAAAAAACCTTCATCTCTTTTCCATTGTTACGATATATGCTAAAAAGGGAGTATCAATATCAAGTTTATCCCATATCCGATAAGGCCAGCTTTTTGGCATCGTTGGTTTTTTTTTAAATTCTGGATGATTGTTTTAATTTATTAAAGCTTTTTTTTCAAGTACAATCGGCTGATTTTGAGTACTTTTAAATACACATATCGGAAAAGTCAAGGTATTTTATTACAAAGTAAAATAAAAATAAAAGTTTTTTCAATAATTTAAAATAATATTCGGCTCGAAGGACCAAGAAATGGCCGCGAGATTAAAGATCCCCAATACTAATAATTTCATATCAAAAATGAGAACACTAGGGTTTTCTTTAGAAATAAAATCAAAAAATAAATATAATATTAAGTAAACGGTAAAATGTGGATTAGCCTTTAACAAAGTTTTGAATTCTAATAAAGAAAAATAACAATAAAAGTTTTATAATAAGAAACCTAATGGGTATCTATTATAGGAAAGAAGCCAAAGTATAAACAGCTTTTAACTTTTAGAAGAAGCTTTAAAAACTAATAAAGAGTTTTGCTCGAGATTTGAGAGAAGTATTTTATTTTGTGGTATCTTATACTTGTAAATGGTTCGATATTATAGTTATATAACACAGTGTTATTAATTTAACAATAATAATTGGAAAAGAAGTAAATCATCCATCTCTCTTATGTGACTAAACAGTGATTGAAGGGAAACACAAAATTAATGTCACAGATTTTTATTTTTAATTCAATAGCGACTAGTTTCGGCCTTTTAGAAGCCCATCATCAGGCTAGAAAAAACAGGATGAGGTCAACATTACAAAATTAACAAAATCAAAAAACAAAAAACATACCTTAGTATAAAAATTGTTAAATTAAGTTCTAAAATGTAATTGCTCGAACAAAAATGCTTGAGTAACAACAAAATAGCTAATATGGTAAAATTATTAATGAAAAATTGTGAAAAGGAGAACAGGTGTGACAATTGACAATTATAGTAATTAATATGAATAAGTCTAAGGTAAGATATATTAGAATACTATATGCTAAATGGAAACTATGTATTATTAACTAAAAGTTGATAGAAAGATAATCAATTCTTTGTAAGGGTTGAAGAAGTTTATGACAACCGGTAGGGTGAGAATTACACAATCTCTTTATATCCATGTAAGAGGTCAGAGAGGAAGTCTTAAAAATGGCAAGTAAAATGAGGCATAACGCCTGAAAAGAACAAACTCAAATAATGTCATTAATAGACACAAGGTAGTTACAGTTTTGAAAAACATATTTGTTTAATGTTAGAAATGTCAATTTCCCTTTAAATAATAATTGGGTTTTCACTTTAAAATCCGAATTTTTCTAACACAATAGCTGACACAAAGGAAGAACAACCAATTCAATGTATTAAAAAGTGTCTGTCGAAAGAAAGCAAACTGGTGGCGCCACTGTAGCAAAATTAAGTGTCACAGAACGTAACAAATAGTAAAAAAGAAGATTTTGTTCTGTGATCGGCTATATAAAAAGTAATTGCTAGAGTATGAAACGAATTTAAATCACATTTGACTACGGAAATAATTGAGGTTTTAAATACTGCACAAGTCAGGAAAAATATTAAATTTTTTAACCCAGCTCACTTCACTCTGTTTATAGAATGTTACCCTTCTGCTACTCTCGCGCCATCTACTTTTTGCTGCTTACTGCTGGACAGTTTTTCAACATTCCTGCCTTCTACTCTCCATAAAATTAAAGTATGTATTGTTAAAGTCAGTTTAACAGATATTACGTTAGATTCAACAACCAGATAAGTCAAACTATGCAAAACACGTTCTTGAACATCCACACTCATACACACCAATGACTTTCAAATATTACATATTTGTGATAAAAAACAAAATTTAGATTTCCGCGAAGAACTTGAAATAAAAAGACATCTAGCAGATCAACAATATAAAGTAGTTAATAAACAAATAAATCTTCACCACTATTAAACTGTTTTTACTTTGATTGAGTCTTCATTTTATACCTCGTTTTATACATAGATAAGACGTAATTGTAACACAAATATATTAAGTTATTGTAAAGATCAGCATGATATAGTTTTTTCCTGGTTTTTCTATATCATTGCACAGTTATACTGATCTTAGAGGGAAATACCTTCAGGATAATCCCTTAGGGCTAATAACATCTAGGCTTTAATATTGTTCTGTCTTTCATACTTGGTATATGAAATATAACTTCAATATATGTCAATCTGACGATGCTATTTCTATAGTGAAACGGCCGTCATTGCATTTAAAAACGTATTTGCGAATAAATAGTGAAAGTTTAGTTGTTTATTGTTCTTAAGAAAAAAAAATGTTTAAAAATTCTTTGAGATTTGTATATATTTTAATAATAGGTAAGTATACTTACTGTGACTGTACTATTTTGTGCCAATATGATTAATTAATCCCAACTGAACAACTTCCGAGCTACAGACGCCCAACTTTGGCTCTATATCACGTCGTCTATTATTTTTCCCACTTCCTTAGAGTTGCTAAAAAACACGCAAGGGAAATTATTTCAAAACTTTATCATATTTTTGGAAAACTATTTCTATTAAATTTTGAACAACTTCAATGATTCGGAAGTTATAAACGCCGATATTAGTTTCAAAGTAAATTATTGATATTTGATAAAAAAAGCTACAGACAGTGTGACGTATAAAAACATTCTTTTTGTTGAACGATAAACTAAGAAAATTTTAAAAAATCAAGCGAATTTGCGAGATTATAAAGAAAAGTAAATGACCAAATGGAATAAATTCATTATTACGGTTACTGCACAGGTTTTTTTCATATATTTTGACCACCAAATAATAGTTTTATCTGTACCGACGAAAAGGAAGCAAAAAACTGAATTTTGTATAAAGTGAGTGCTCAATAAAATGCATCTTCAATATTTTAAATGGGACACCCTGTATTTTCTGATTACAAATATATAAAATAATTAAATTAATAATTAAATGGTTAGCTCAGAGCGAAACAAACAGAAATGACAGAACTACAGAATATATATATTTTATATCTTCGTTTATTGTTTAAGTGAACTTTAATTAATTTGGTCACAACAGTACTTATGTCTAAACTAAGAAAACATTCTTTTTACTTTTTTACCACAGTATAGTTTGATTTTTAAATTTTTATGTAACTAACACATATTTTAGGACAAAATTATATTTAAAATTAAACTGGCAAATTTATTTAATGTAATAAATAGAAATTTAAATCTATTAAAATAAAATCTAACTTTAAAACCATATCCTATAAATTTGGATTTTATTTTGTTAAATAATTATGTAGTAGCACTTAAAAATTTCAAACCAGAAAACTACAAAGACAAAGAAAATTGACGAGAATAGCATGTAAATCAAAGATCATATAAAATATATAAAGTATAGGCAACACATATTACGTAAGCTTGTATTGGCGTGTATAATATTATGCTTCCGTGCTATCATTTTATAATTACTAGTAAATTTTATTTATTTACTTTATATTCATGAATAATTTCTAACATTTTACTTAGACGGTGGATAAACTTTTGTATCACGAGAACATTTATAGCAGTTTTATAAAGTCAACTAAAGGTATGTGGAATGAAAGTTTAGAACAATGTACACCTAACATGTTGGCAAAATCTGTGAACTATACTAAAGCACCTAATAGATTCCAATTAACAGCAATATTTAGTTATGTATAACAAAAAAACTGACAAGATAAACAAACAATGAAAATATTTACGCTCAGGACAAAGTAACAGTAGCCATTTTTGACTGAGTGATTCATTTAGGGAGTTTTGTAGGTATGATGTCAGGGTAAAAGGTCAGTTTTTTCTACTTTATCTAGTTAGAGTATGCGAGGGTTGTCTGAAAAGTTTCCGACCTCAACATGAAGATGGCAGCACTCGTAAACAAAAGTTGGGGAATGTGTTTGCGCATGCTTTGAAATGTACCCACTAAAATTTCAGCCATTTTAAACGCGCAGTTGTTGTTTGACAATCATTTGAGTGAGTCGATGTGAGTGTTTTTATGAAAATGGAAAAAATTGAGTATCGAGCTGTCATTAAATATTTATTTTGAAAGGCAATACGCCTACGCAAATCAAAGACGAGTTGGACGCTGTGTATGGGGACTCTGCACCATCATTTACCACCGTGAAATTTTGGGCTGCTGAATTTAAACGTGGCCGTACCAGCTTGGGTGACGATGAACGTTTGGGACGTCTAAAACTGCAACTACTGACGATAATATCGCTCAAGTTCACCAAATGGTGCTAAACAACCTTCGAATTAAAATTAGAGAGATAGCAGAGGCTATAAACATGTCCAAAGAACGTGTTTGTCACATATTGAATCATGATTTAGACATGAGAAAGCTGTCCGCGCGTTGGGTGCCGCGTTTGCTCACTTTGGACCAAAAACGTGTTCGAATGAACATTTCCAACTCTCTGTTGGCGCAGTTTAGGGGCAATAAATCAGAGTTTTGGCGCCGATTAATTACTGTAGATGAAACTTGGATACAACATTATACTCCAGAAACAAAAACACAGTCAAAACAATGGACTGCGAAGGTGAAATCGGCTCCAAAAAAAGCAAAGGTTGTTCCTTCGGCTGAGAATGTGATGGCAACTGTTTTCTGGGATAGTCATGGAGTAATCATAACCGATTACCTTCAAAAAGGAAAAACCATTACAGGAGCATACTACGCATCATTACTTGACAAGCTGAAGGCAGAAATTGCGGAAAAACGGCCACATTTGCAGAAAAAAAGAATTTTGTTTCACCAAGACAATGCGCCGTCTCAAACCTCAGCGGTTGCCATGGCGAAAATCCACGAATTACGGTTTGAACTGCTTGACCACCCCCTTACTCTACAGATCTAGCCTCAAGCGACATTTTTTTGTTCCATAAGCTAAAAGTTGCGCTCGTAGGACAGATATTTTCGTCGAATAAGGAGGCCATCACCTTCGTAAACAACTATTTTGCAAAGAAAGACGCCAAGTGCTATTTGGACGGGTTGAAGAGATGGGAGCATCGCTGGGAGAAGTGTATAGACTTACCAGGAGACAATGTAGAAAAATAAAAATTAATTTGAAGAAAAAATGTCTAGTATCTTTGTTAGGTAGGAAACTTTTCAGACAACCCTCGTAAAACTATACCAAATAAACCACAAACATTTGAGAGTTATCAATTCAATAAGAAATAAGTTCTCTTTATATTATATAAACTATTATAAATGTCAGAAAGACCTTAAACGAATACCCTTGTGAAAGAAAGATCAACTAATTTTTAAAAGATGATACTTTTTATTTGACTTTTCGTTCAACTTGACATTTTTTAATTGATTTTAATTACGAAAGTTCTAATAGTCTTTTCCATTATTAATTTCTAGAAACAAGATTTTCCACTTTTACGTCATTTTATATTAAGTGAAAGAAATTATTATTTTAGATGACTCGTAAAATAATTTCAACTTCTACAACTTTATCCCTAGACGTTTTCTTATCAGTTATATTGTTTTTCATTAAAAATTTAATAAGTTAGGTAAGGATTAATCAGAATTAAAACATTTGGATCACGTACCTAGCTAAAACAAACAAAATGTACCACTACCATCAGGCAGAAACAACCAAGTTGTAATAAATAGTATAGGCCATACTTCACTCACATATCTACATCTTATAATTAAAGATCTACTAAGATGTGATTACAACATTGAACTATCAGTAAATAATATGCTAAAAGACTGTCCACAATTCCATCTAGCAAGAATATTTTCTGGACCACCAACACAAATTAAAGAATGTTTATCGTTAAAATTTCAAAACGTTTTAAGGTTTTTTTCCTACGACCACATATGAACGTGCTAGTTTGCACACTTATTTGTACTTAACACGTTCGCTCCCACCCTATTTTTTGCCATGTCTGCTAACAGCTTAACGTTATACCTCGGTTAATTTTCATAGAAAAAATTGGAAAAAAAATCAGTACACCAAGTCACATATGCGGAACACGATGGCGCAGAAATAAGACCGCGTCACAAAGGTGTGACTCTGGGCATACAGAAAAATATTCATGCATATGCCTGTGCGTCACATCAGTGTGACATGAACGAAATTTTTGTTACAGTCTTGTGAAATGCATTTTTCGGGATTTTCATTGAAATTTCTTTGAAATTCAATAACTGAGAAGTTCAAATAAAAGATTTATTCAAAATCAACATACAAAAAAACGAAAATTTTACAAAACTAATGAGAATGGAACTTCTTGAAACAAGGATCTGCACACAATCCGATTTGGTTTTCTTTTTCATCCAGACAAATGGAACATACAAACCATGTCATTTGCCTCTTTTTGTTGTTTTTGTAGCATTCTCCGCTTTCTTTTCATAACTTTTTTTGGAAAATGCAGCTGTTCTGGTCTGGTTTTCTCTTTTTTTTGAGTTTTATTTGGTATATCTTTCAGGAATTCTTCGATTATTGTCTCCCTTGCTTTCAAATAAGTTATTTTTGTCGTATTTGCTGCCTTGACATGGTTATTGTACAGCCAAGTCGCGTTCCAAATTGAGACATCAAGGAGATGGAAAAACACTTTCATGTACCATCGTATGGACTTTCGGGGAGTGATGTAGTATGAAACCATTTGGTCTGCCCTATCGATACCAGACATATTCTTATTATAATTCACAATAATCTTTGGCTTTTCCTTTTCTTGTCCACGTTTATCCGTTATTGTGATTATCTGAGGTTTATGTTGGGTCGATATTACCAACACATCTCGCTTGTCTTTCCATTTCATGACCACGATGTTTCCACGTCTTTGCCAGATATATTGTCCACGTTTCAGCTTCGCCTTGACTACCTTGACAGGTAGATTTTTGCGGTTAGCTCTCAAAGTTCCTACTACGTGCGTTCTATTCTGCAATAAATAGACACATAACGGAATGCTGGTATAGAAGTTATCAACAAAAAGACTCCGACCTTCTTTGAGGTAATCTTCCATGAGTTTACTTATAACTGCTTGGGCATGGCCAGCGCTACCGTCTACTGTACCCTTTCCACAATATATAAGTATATTCAAAACAAAACCGTCTGGTGTACAGAGCTCATAAAATTTGATTCCATACTTTGCCGCTTTATTCGGGATATATTGGCGGAACGACAGTCTACCGCGCCAAAGAAGGAGAGCTTCATCAAGAGACAAGTTTTGTGGCGGAGCGTAAATCTCTTTTATGTTCAGAAGCAAATGTTGTAGAACCTGATCAATTTTGTGCAATCTGCTAGTGTTATTGTCCGCAGAACCATAAAAACATATACATCTCATCAGGATTTCAAACCTATTCCTACTCATTTTTTGACCAAATATTGGATGATTGTAGATTGGCTTTCGGTGCCAGTACGATTTGATGCTGGGCATATGGATGTTGCCCATCAAGAGACATAAAGCCAAAAAACACTTCATTTCGGTAACATCTGTGTCTTCCCATTTGTGCAAATAAGACTTCCTACGTCCGCATTGTCGCTTCAATGTATTGGCTCTTTCGTTTGTCCAATTCACAATTTTATTGATCAAATGTTCATCGAATATTTGCAGAAATACTTCAACAAAATCTGTGTCTGGCGGAATATTTTTTTGTAAGCCACTTATTCCAGTAAATGGATAAATGACAGGGTCATCTTCAGTATCAGTCCAGTCACTATCGTTGTCTTCGTTTGCACTTTGGCCACTTACACTTTCATTTTCCTCTCCAACTTGCTCATTATCACACCCATCCTCACTTGAGGAACTTGAGGGCTCGTAATTGCTTCCAGAATCCTGATAAAGTTCAGCCTCAGTTTCATCAGAATCACTTTCTTCCATAATCTTATTATCTATTCCATCGTCAGCAGTTACTTCATCTGTTTCCGGTTCTACCTCCTCCGCAGGATCGTTCTGTGAAGGCACATTTTCATTTCTTTTTTCCTGTATAACATTTTCTACGTCCTCTTCTTCAAGTGTGTCCATCTCTTCGTACGAATTATCCTGCTGATCATCATCGGCTTCAAGAAGCTGCAGCAGTTCTGCATCAGCAAGGGACCGTTTTCTATTCATTAGAAACTATTTATGCGATTATAAAAAGATAAACTGAACAATAAAATTTTCGTATTTTCTGTAAATTATCTACCGGGAAATATTGGTTTATGTTTACATGTTTCCCAGCGGAATATCGCAAGGTGTTTTCCAAACTTCACTGTATACACTATCAGAATGCTGTGACAAAAACAATGTACTAAAAACTTTGTAAACAAACGAGTAGATTCAAACCATTCGCAAGGTGTTTTCCAAACTTCACTGTATACACTATCAGAATGCTGTGACAAAAACAATGTACTAAAAACTTTGTAAACAAACCACAGAAACAAACGAGTAGATTGAAACCATCTGAGAGGGGAATATTACCTAATAAATCGGCTAACGCCATCTAGGAATTGAGTTGATAAATCGTAAACAGAAGCCTGTTTTACGATTTGAAGGCTGATCGTCCATGTCACACATTTGTGACTTGACGCAATTTTGCATTGCACACCTATGTCACATATATGTGACGCGTGGGAGCGAACGTGTTAAGAAAGTAGCTAATATCAATACACGTATTGAAAAGTAAAAAAAAATAGTTCTATGATCTGTGACATTTACGTCAAATTTATCAATAGTAAAAATACATAAATGTCAAAGCATGGACCATTTATTTTTTTTAAATCTTCCTTGCGTCAAATATTGTATTGTAATTGCCAATACAATTTTTTCTGTATAAAGTAAGAATAAAGAAAAAAGTTTATTATAGGTTTTTAAATTTTTAAAAAATAAACATATTTTTATTCAGTATTATTATTTTTATAAAAACACTTTTAGAAAGAAGAACAGTTTATTCTTCTTTTTTATATTGTGTTTATGTTCCGTGCATGTGTCGAATGTGGATTTTTGAAGTTATGTTTGTGTTTCTGTTTACAATTATCTTTGTGTCAATTATTATTACAGTACTTTGAAAATATTTGAATTTTGTTGTGATTTGTGTTCAAATACATACTACGTATACAAGAAAACTCAATTGACATTATAAAGTGTTAAAAAGATTACTGGGTTATGCATTTGAAAGAAAATTTGTTCTCCAGATAGTGAAGTTCCAAGGCTGATTGGATTTTACCACAGAATAAGGTGTATTCTGTGATTTTACTTTAAAAAATACTTTTGTTGAAGAATTTTTTACGTGGTCGTAGGAAAAATAGTGTACATAACTCGTTGGAAAGTGTATTTCTTGCACTCGTATAGTTTCTGCACTCGCCCCTACGCGGCTCGTGCTAAACTTTAACTCGTACAAAATGTTACACTTTCCACACTTGTTATGTAATATACTATTACAGACACTAAACTATTTTACAAAGTTGCATTGCATTTTTAACGTGCAAATAAAGTTATTAGTAATATTATTATTAACTAAAAAGTAAATCGTTTAGATGCTGACCTATTTTTGTTTTATTTTTGGTTTTTATGCAGACAAGGATTCTCTTATACGTGTTCCAGTATTTCAAACCGTACATTACTATCGTGCCTTTTGTGTATGGAAAATAATTGCTCTATGCCATTTTTAATTAAGCTTTTAATTTATATACTGCTACTACTTTATACCGTTTTCTCCAAAATATTTATTGTTTGAATCAACGAAATATACTTATGAGAAATACTGCTTTATTTTGTAATTAATTAAGATAGATGTTTTTAATTACTATAACCCAAAAATTGTAATAAATATATTTTCACAATCAAATTCATTTAGTTAGTTGTAAAATTTGAGCAGATAAAATATCACTTTAACCGCAAGGGTAGATAAAGTGACACTTCTGAGACCAGATATCTAGGAATCCAGAGTTCTAGGAGTTCCTCTAGACAGCAATTCAGTGGTCTTAATAAGGCCTGCTCTCGCTTGTCAGGCGCCTTCAGCTAAGGCTGCTTCCTTAAATTCCAGCGCCTTTTTCATTTTCTGCACTATGGCATGGAGAGCTGACTCTGTCGACCTACCTTGCCTTTAGCAAACTCTTCGTTTTAACAAAACTTCCACTATTTATTTAAAAAACTGAATTGATTTGTAATAAACTTTACAGTCCGCAAGCGCGCTGCAAAAAATCATGATAGTTTAACGCAGGGGTCTCCAATCTCCGGCCCTCGAACAGATTTTTCCGGACAGCGTAAAATTATAATCCTGAAAAAACTATCTGACTTTCGGCCCTGAAATATTGCTGGCGCATCTATCCCCCAAAAATGTTGCCTTTGAGTACAAGAGGTTAAAGCTCCTTGGTTTAACGTATGCCTTTTAATTGTTAATGAAAATGAGCATAATTACCGAATCTCCCAGAAGCATACCTTTAAGTATTATCATCACGGTTTTATGTGCAGCGGGCTGACGGACTACAAGGATTGTCTGAAAAGTTTCCGACCTAACAAAGATACTAGACATTTTTTCTTCAAATTAATTTTTATTTTTCTACGTAGTATCCTTGTAAGTCTATACACTTCTCCCAGCGATGCTCCCATCACTTCAACCCGTCCAAATAGTACTCGGCGTCTTTCTCTGCAAAATAGTTGTTTACGAAGGTGATGGCCTCCTCATTCGACGAAAATCTCTGTCCTCCGAGCGCAACTTTTAGCTTAGGGAACAACAAAAAGTCGTTTGGGGCTAGATCTGGTGAGTAAGGAGGGTGGTTAAGCAGTTGAAACCGTAATTCGTGGATTTTCGCCATGGCAACCGCTGAGGTGTGAGACGGCGCATGGTCTTGGTGAAACAAAATTCTTTTTTTCTGCATATGTGGCCGTTTTTTTGCAATTTCTGCCTTCAGCTTGTCAAGTAATAATGCGTAGTATGCTCCTGTAATGTTTTTTCCTTTTTGAAGATAATCGATTAAGATAACTCCATGACTATGCCAGAAAACAGTTGCCATCACTTTCCCAGCCGAAGGAACAACCTTTGCTTTTTTTGGAGCCGATTCCCCCTTCGCAGTCTATTGTTTTGACTGTGTTTTTGTTTCTGGAGTATAATGGTGTATCCAAATTTCACCTACAGTAATTAATCGGCGCCAAAACTCTGATTTATTGCGCCTAAACTGCGCCAACAGAGAGTTGGAAATGTTCATTCGAACACGTTTTTGGTCCAAAGTGAGCAAATGCGGCACCCAACGCGCGGACAGCTTTCTCATGCCTAAATCTTAATTCAATATGAGACAAACACGTTCTTTGGACATGTTTACAGCCTCTGCTATCTCTCTAATTTTAATTCGACGGTTGTCTAGCACCATTTGGTGAACTTGAGCGATATTATCGTTAGTGGTTGCAGTTTTTGGACGTTCCGAACGTTCATCGTCACCCAAGCTTGTACGGCCACGTTTAAATTCAGCTGCCCAAAATTTCACGGTGGTAAATGATGGTGCAGAGTCCAACTCGTCTTTGATTTGCGTAGACGTATTGCCTTTCAAAAACAAATATTTAATGACAGCTCAATACTCGATTTTTCCATTTTTATAAAAACACTCACATCGACTCACTCAAATTGATTGTCAAACAACAACTGCGCGTTCAAAATGGCTGAAATTTTAGCGGATACCTTTCAAAGCAAGCGCAAACACATTCCCCAACTTTTGTTTACGAGTGCTGCTATCTTCATGTTGATGTCGGAAACTTTTCAGACAACCCTCGTATTACGCCAATGCTGACACGTATAATCGGAATCGTCTATATAGGTATATCCAATTGGAAGACGTAACAATGTGATCTAATGTGGCACGTTTCACGTCTGTTCTTTATTTTGTTGTTGTTCATTTTTATAGCGATATTTTCTTTGAATTGGCACGATCCTGAAACATGTGTTCTATGAGCTTCCGTTGGGTTTTACATTTTTTACCTTCTGCAATAGACTAAATAAGAAATAAGAAATAAAAGAAAATAGCAGGTATTGGGAAAATATATCGTTCTTTATTACAAAGAGTTTGTATGTAGCAGCAATTCTTTAAAAGAACTATTAAAATTATTTTCCAAAAAAACAGCAATGTAACAATCTATTTAAGGTCAAGAGTAAACCGTGTAGCACGTTTAAGATTCGCAAGATAACATGTTAATTGGGATATTAAAGATTGAGCTAATATTGTTTTTACGGATGAATCAAGATTTTCATTTTATGGATCCGATATACGTACTCCAGTTTATGGACGCGTAGATGAGTGATTTGCTCAGTGTAACATAAGAGCAGCCAGAAATTATGGAGGTAGTTCGATTATGGTATGGGAGGCATCTATTTTGAAGGCTACACGGAGTTAATTGTGTTTCGTAGGGGATTACTGACAGCTGATCGGTATATAAAGGAGTTTCTTGATGAAAATGTAGTTCCATTGGTTCCATTCATTGGAAAGAATTTCATTCTAATGCACGATAACGCTCGCCAACCCGTTTGCCAGAATAACAATGGAATACCTTCAAGAGGTTGGTATCCAAGTTTTAGACTGGCCAGCAGGCGTATAAGAACTCGTAATATCGCTCCAGAGAACCTTGATGAGCTGGAAAATGTTTTATTAATAAAACATATCAACAAATCAACAAAACAAAGCTGAAATTACAATTTAGTTACTTGCTCTCTACTTCCTTGATTTTCAGAATGTTAAGACAAATTCGGAGATGGGGGAATACCGCTATGAAATTTCTCTGTAATTTAATTAAAAACAGCGAGATTACATTTTAAACGAATTAAATGATAATCCGAATAATATTTTGGTTAATGAGGCACTATTTTTAATATGGTAACATAAACTATATATTATACAGTGTGTAAAAGCCAAATGGAATAAATTCATTATTTCGGTTACTGTACATATTTATAAAAAATCCCGAAACACGTCAAATTTAAATTATAACTTGACATTCTTTAATGTGAAAATGCAACCCCTACCTTCAACCCCCTTAGGATGACAGGTACAACCCCCAATTTTTTAAATGGAAAGTATAGGCTTGTGATATATCATTTGAAAGGTCTTTTCATTCTCTATTCAAAAATGTTATTGTTTTTAAATTTAATGCAAAAATTAACATAAAAAAAATTAATATCATGTTGTTACCGAAATTCGCTACAATACAATCAAAAACTAAAATGTAATGCAAAACGTAATAAAATGTAGTACACGAAAAAGAACTATGAATGTTAATGAAGTAGATGTTCAAAATGTTCTCCGCGAACGTCTTGGCAACATCCTAATCTCAAATAAAACTGTCTTCTAACATTATTTAACATATCAGGCGTGATCGACCTAATCGCAAGCGTTATTCGTTCTTTTAAGTCAATTAAATCAGAAGGTTTAGTTTTGTACACATGGCTCTTCACATATCCCCATAAAAAGAAATCTAATAATGTAAGATCAGGTGATCGCGCTGGCCATTCAATCGATCCTCGCCTCCCTATCCACCGATTGGGAAATATTGTATCGAGGTACTGCCGGACATTAAGTTGGTAATGTGGTGGTGCTCCATCCTGCTGAAACCATATCGTATTCGCTGGAACTTGAGGGTTACCTGGATCAGGATATAAATTTGCCAACGTTGGAATGACATCATTTTGAAGTAGTGCCAAATAATTGTTGCCATTCAAGTTGCCCTCAATAAAAAAAGGGACCAATGATATTGTTCCCTACAATCCCTGCCCAAACATTAACCTTTTGAGGGTATTGAATGTGTTCTTCTCTCATCCAGTGAGGATTTTCCGTGGACCAGTAGCGGCAATTTTACCGATTAGCATGACCGTTAAGTAAAAAAGTACACTCGTCAGAAAACATAACGCTTTCTAATTGAATAATATTGTTATCCAACATGTCCATCATTTGCTCACAAAAAGAAGTTCTCCTATCAAAATCGTCTTCCATGAGCTCCTGAGTAGGTATCATCTTATACGGATGCAATTTATTTTCTTTTAATATGTTTGCTATCGATGTATGGCTAGCATTGAATGTAGTGGATGTCTGTCTACTCGATGTATGTGGGTTTTCCTGAAACTCAAGCAACACATCTAATTTGAGTTCATCACTCAGTGCATTGGCAGCTGCTTTTTTATTTGCCTTACATGACCAAACTCGCGAAACTGCTTTTCTATTTTACTTATTGTTCCTTGGAATATAGGCGGTAAATTAGAAAATTTCTCATGAAATAGGCGAGTTACTTCCTGTTGTGTTCGGATGTTATCTCCGTAACCAATCATTTTTAAAACTGTTATTTTATGCATTTCCGTTAATCTAACCATTTTTCAGAATTGAATTGAACAAACTTTATACTTAAATTATAAAAATGCCAACTTAAATAAAACAATTTACTACTGCTTGTTAAAATAGCGTTGCCACGGAAATTCTTTAAAGTGTTTTAATGGTTACCATCTAAAAACCACATTGCTATGGTTTTTGTTCACTTTCTCATTATCAAGACCTAAACGGGAAATAAGTTTTAAGTATATTGTAATAAGTTTCGAGTATATTTTAGCGAATTTCGGTAACAACATGATATTAATTTTAATTTAAAAACAATAATATTTTTGAATAGAGAATGAAGAGACCTTTCAAATGATATATCACAAGCCTATACTTCCCATTTAAAAAATTGGGGGTTGTTCCTGTCATTCTAAGGGGGTTGAAGGTAGGGGTTGCATTTTCACGTTAAAGAATGTCAAGTTATAATTTAAATTTGACGTGTTTCGGGATTTTTTATAAATATGTACAGTAACCGAAATAATGAATTTATTCCATTTGGCTTTTACACACTGTATGTGTTATTTGAATTGCGACAGTAATTAAATACGATATCTTTTTGAAATATTTTAAAATTACCTACTATCTTTTAGCAGAGCAAAAAATTTTTATTGGTACCACAAACACTGACATAAAGAAATTAATAGATTAATGCCACCGTGAAATGTAGAGGAGATTATAATTACCTTAAAAATATAAAAAAAAACAAAAAAATATAAATTAATTAATTCGTTCGTAGTAATTAGAAAAAAAGTAGTGAAACACGGATATAATGCCTGCAGGTTTTAATTTTGCGTGGTCAAAAGTATCAAAAATAATAAAAGTGTACTGTTGTTAGCGATACGGATTTTCCAGTGCTTTTTGCATAATTATTGTTTCATTTTTTAACTGGAAAGAAAATCTTTCGACTTTTTATATCATTTTCCTCATAGAATATCATTTTCCTCATAGAATATCAATTTAATCATTGTGATGAAATCGATGTTGAAATGTTTGTTTAAAAATTAATTGTTTTAAAAATATTTCGGGGAGCTTTAATTAAAATAAGATAAATAATCAATTTCATGTGTGGATCGGTCAACAAGTGGCCGCTAAATAAACCCGACTTAACACGATGTGATAGTTTTTTAATGGGGGTTTTGATAAGAAACAATTTATTTTGATACAAATACAAATATTAACACTATCACGGCAGAAGTTCGGGCGGAAATTAAAAATTTAAATGGTCATAGAAATTTCGAGACAAAGATATTATTTGTGCATTGATAATAATAGAGGGCGCTCCATTGTGACACTCTATTGTAATCTTAAATGAAATATTTTATCTTAAATCTCCTTTGATAATAGGTCTATGGTTCCATCCTTTTTATAACATTAGGTTTTTAACTAAAATGTTGAATCTGGAACCGTTGGCGAAAATGATACCGAAAACCGTTTACACTACCACTACACCAACACACACTTTTATATGCCTGACGCGCGTTTCGATAACCAAGTTATCTTCTTCAGAGACCGAAGGTAAACTAAAGCTATGCCTACAAACTAACCTTATATATAGAACATTTTTAGCGCCAAATGTTTTCGCGGTAAATCTTTTGACGGCAAAGCCAATTTTTAGCGCGAAAACATTTTTACAATAAGTTTTCTTATAATAAACTATAAAGTGGACTATCTGGGATAGGTCCTTTGTCCTTATTTAATCTATTTTTACATTTAATAATTTCTATACTTTCAAATGCATCCAACAATCTATTGTTCGATACATTTTTTAACAATTTTAAACTATCTACATTTACAGAATGGTTTTTGGTAAAAGCATGTTCGGCAATACTAGATTTTTCTATACGTCCATATTTTAGATGAGCTAAATATTCTTTAAATCTTGTTTTAACCGATCTTTTTGTTTGCCCAACATACTTTTTATCACAATCATTACAGCTTATTTCATATATACCGCTTTTTTCCAGATCTTCTCTCTTATCCTTCGGATTTCCTAACAATTGTCTCAGGGTGCCACTAGTTTTATGAACTAAACCTAATCCCACCGTGCCGAAAATTGTATTCAATCCTTTGGTATACTGAGGGATAAATGGTAATGAAATGAATTTCCTATCGTTGTGTTCTCGCTGGAAAAAGGTGGTTTCACAAAGAGATTTCTTAAAACTATGGCGATTGATCAGCTTATGAATTAGTTTTCTATCATATCCATTAAGTACAGCTATATCCTCAATTAAATTCTTTTCTCTGTTATATCTTGTTTTTTTTTAAAGGAAAATGAATTAATCGATGAACCAAAAAATGAAAACTTGCCATTTTGTGTTGATTACAGTGAAAAGAATCTATCGGAATATACCTATACGTAGCGGTGTCTTTCCTAAAAATATCAAATTCTAACTTGTTATTATTTCTTATTACTAATGTGTCCAAAAATGGTAACTGTTCATTATTTTCTAGTTCAAACGTGAATTTTATGCTTGTGAATTTTGAATTTAATTTTGAAATGAAATCTTCTACTGATGATTTCTTCGTATTGAAAACTGCGAAAATGTCGTCCACATATCTACACCATATCCTTGGGAAATACTCGAACTCTTGACTGATCTGTGTTTCAAAGTTATGGTGATAAACAATTACCCATTGCTGTTCCTTCATATTGTTGATAAACCTGATTGTTGTATTGAAAATAATTTTGGTCCATGCATAGTTTAGCTAATCGTAGGTATTCAGTTCTAACTTCAACACCCAGATCATTCAAGATGAGTAGTTCTTCCAGATACTGTAAAGTTTGTGGAATCGGTACGCTAGGAAATAAAGAACTAACATCGAACGAGATTAAAATTTCCCCATCTTCTAGAACAACATCTTTAACTTTCTTGATAAATTCTAATGAATTTTTAACTGAAAAACTATTACATTTTTTGGGTAGATTTTCAAACTCGTTCGATAACCATTTTGAAATATTATCGAACGAGTTTGAAAATCTACCCAAAAAATGTAATAGTTTTTCAGTTAAAAATTCATTAGAATTTATCAAGAAAGTTAAAGATGTTGTTCTAGAAGATGGGGAAATTTTAATCTCGTTCGATGTTAGTTCTTTATTTCCTAGCGTACCGATTCCACAAACTTTACAGTATCTGGAAGAACTACTCATCTTGAATGATCTGGGTGTTGAAGTTAGAACTGAATACCTACGATTAGCTAAACTATGCATGGACCAAAATTATTTTCAATACAACAATCAGGTTTATCAACAATATGAAGGAACAGCAATGGGTAATTGTTTATCACCATTTATAGCCAACCTTTTTATGAGCAATTTTGAAACACAGATCAGTCAAGAGTTCGAGTATTTCCCAAGGATATGGTGTAGATATGTGGACGACATTTTCGCAGTTTTCAATACGAAGAAATCATCAGTAGAAGATTTCATTTCAAAATTAAATTCAAAATTCACAAGCATAAAATTCACGTTTGAACTAGAAAATAATGAACAGTTACCATTTTTGGACACATTAGTAATAAGAAATAATAACAAGTTAAAATTTGATATTTTTAGGAAAGACACCGCTACGTATAGGTATATTCCGATAGATTCTTTTCACTGTAATCAACACAAAATGGCAAGTTTTCATTTTTTGGTTCATCGATTAATTCATTTTCCTTTAAAAAAAACAAGATATAACAGAGAAAATAGCGTCGTAATGAATCACTTGAATTTTTATTGTGTATTCAAGATGAGACTGCCAACAATACACTTTAATATGAAACTTTTTCTTTTTTTTATTACTTTTTCTTGATAGGTAGGACAATTTATACTTTACCCAGAAAAATAAACCCGTACAAACGCATTAAACATTTCCAGCATTCAACTGGAGATAAAGTGAATCATTACGTTACGAGACATCGAACGAGATTCCATAACAAAACAACCTAACCAACACAAACTTCTTGAAGATATAAATTTTCCTTAACGGCAAAGACTGATTGTTGGAAGTTCGAGGTGAATCTTTGTGCGATATTCAAAAGCAGCGCCAGACGTTCAAAAAAAATCAAGAGGATTTTAGGGGATATAAAAGGAAAATATTCACGTTATTTTTTTAGAAGATTAGTTTTTTAAATGAATCAATAATGCATGTACATTTTTTTAAATGTACCTTAAAAATTGATGCAAATATTTTTTCCGGAAACTACAGATTACATAATACCGAAAAATAATAATCTTTGGCAAATAAAACGTGAATATAACCGAAAAATGTAGGTATAAAATATAGAAGAAATCGGAATTTTGGTTAATAAAATTGAACATGGAGTCTTAAAGAAATTAATTTGCATTAAAATTTAATTAAAAATTATCTACTCGAAAGATAAATTTACGGTGTGCCGCAGGGTTTGCACCTGGGACCTCTTATGTGTATGTTCGCTGTTAATGATAATAATAAACTTTGTAAATTTTAATTATTTGCTGATTATCTAAAATTTTAGACAATTCTCATCGTTTACAAATGTAACAGTACCTGTTAACATTTTAAGCACCTGGTATCCTAGATATTAAATTCAATTAGTACCGCTAGCTCCATCTATCATAAAATATTTTTAATAATAAAATAATGAATACGGTCTCTATAATTATAATTGAAAGTTCAAAGTAGCTACGCTACGAGGTGTACTAATGAGTTGGCATTATCGAGTTCAAGAAGTTTTAATAATTATTCCCAGTCTCATTTCTTCTATTGATTTACTGTCATATACAGGTATGTTTTTTTTCCAATTTTATAATTCCTTTTTGTTAAGATATTTATAAAATATCGAAAGTTATATTATATTTTATTATATCAGATGAGAATTTCAACATATTTTATTATTATTCAAAGAATCTTTTTATGGTAATTAAAAGTATTAATGATAATTTTTTATAAAAGGCTGGTAAAAGTACATTTCTGGAATTTTGATTAGTTTGTAAGATTATTAAAAAGTAAATTTAATGTAAAAATGTATCTTTTGTAATCTATTAAAATACGTTAGCATCTAACTGTAGATTTCGGACTATGCTGATTTGTACTTTTTGTGCCAGAAAAGTAAATGTAACACGTGTTTGACACTGGTAATTTTCAGAAAGTTGGAATATAATACAGTAAACTAGAGGCAACTCTTTAATTGAAGATTCTGTAAACCAGAAGCATCTCTTGAATTTGGAGATTGCGTAAACTTGAACAGCTTGTAAACTTTAAGCTCTTGTATGTACATTCTTAACTGGATTATCTCTACAACTGGGGCAGATCATCCCTCCACTAGTGATCTTCCATAATCATTTGGAACCACCTAGACAGTGCCGTAGCGACCCCAAGGTGCGGCGAAGGATCGTCCACTATTGTAACAGATAAGTTTATTGTGATCTATCAAGTTTACTGTTCCCATATTTTTTCTCTTTTATTTCCGTGTATATCTATCTATATCGTCAACTGTATTAGAATAAGTATTTTTAAAGAACTGTTTGCGGATTATTTTGTTGTAACGTATTCTCTACCTCATTAATTTCAGCACCAAGGAAATCTTATTATCTTTTATATGTTTGTACATTTTCAAATCATTTTTTTATCTTCATAGACAGTTTTTTCTGACACCTTTCTGTCATCTTATGATACTTATTTAAATAACTCAGCTTAAAACAACTTTCTTCAGTAGTATCATA
Organism: Ophraella communa; assembly: GCA_035357415.1. NCBI lineage: Eukaryota > Metazoa > Arthropoda > Insecta > Coleoptera > Chrysomelidae > Ophraella > Ophraella communa. The sequence goes on along the minus strand of CM068985.1, from coordinate 44,891,000 downwards.
AAAAATAAAAAGATTTCAGTGGCGTCCTTATAATTTCTTAAAGAAACAAATATTTTACAATAGTCAGAGCTAATGAACTTACTCACCCCTAGCCGAGGTATTTAACTATCATAATTTTTGTGTGATAAACATTTATAAATTCTGTTAATTATTGAAGTATCTTTTACAACTAATTAAAGACGAAATTAAGCTGAATGTTTGTTTTATTGTAATTTACATTTAACTAAATATTTTTATAAATTCACTATCAACAGATAACTCATATTACAAATTGTCGCCCAACGCACAAATAATATTACAAATTGGCGCCCAAAGTTTAAATAATATTACACAAAGTGATATGGATGCAAACGATTTTAAAATCAGTCGTCAATGACCTTGGATCTTTAACTCGGCATGGCCGCGATGTTGCCAATTTGAAATATTTCTTTCTGACAAAACTGTAGTGTTAACTAGGGGAAAATAACAATTTCCAGTGCCGAATTCCAGTGATGAATTTTAATAAAAATAAAATAAAGTAAGAACATATCGTTTGCTGTCTCGCAGAAAAATTCAAGTAGGTAAATGACTTTAAGAGATTTCTCGAGTATGAGCAGTATGGATAAAATCTACGAACGCGAGGGAGAAAGAAATATTGTCGGCAACGTAGTGTTGTAACAATATCAGTAAGGGTTAAGGGCGCCACTATTTTTTTATACGTTTACGAGTAAACAAGTGAAATTACACAAAAAAACTAAGGTGAAAAATTAATTGATCTGAATTTGAAAACAAAGAAACTATATTTAATGACATCTTGATCAAAGGAACTGCTATTAACAGGTATGTTTCTTCATCAAAGGAACTGCTATGAACGGTATATTTCTCCGTCAAAAGGAACTGTACTAGAGGGTATACCTCTCCCTACTAGCTGATTATCTCTCCGTACTAGCGGGCTGTATCTTCCTACAAGTCGTAAAGTGGATCAGAAGGAGTTAAAATGTTATGGGTGTTGATGTTGGTTAGCTTTTAGGTCAAAAAGGACGGCAAATATTTTACATCAAAAGTTACTTATTACTTAAAAGCTTTCCAACATTAATGTCCCATATTCAATAACAAAAATGAAATAAAAACAATACATTTATAATTTAATGAAATTCAGAGCGGTGAATCCGGTTCTGTGTGATTGATTATTAATGAGTCTTACTGTTAGCACAAATCAAGAAGTTATAAACTGATATAATTAGTGTTTTATAAATAAAATAAAAAGTAGTAGTGGTAATTATTTAAGAAAAAAGTTTTTTTTATTCTAAAAGAGTTCTAAAAAATGTATGCTGATTTATTATATTTTACATAGACTCAGTTAATATATATTTCATGTTAAGAAAAACGTGTTTCTCTGAATTAGCTTTAAAAATATATAAATTTACAACCAAAGAACGATATTTTTATAAGCAATAGAATTCATTTTGTATTTACTAGTAACATTGAATTATTTTACCTGGAAATATTTTCCAACAACATTTTTACAGGGGCCACGCCCTAAGATTTTAATACACAAATTGCTCATTTTGGCCTTAAAAAATAGTGAAATAAAAGCAAATTATATGTACAATTACTTCTAAAATAGTTTAGAATAATTGTGAAATGAAAAGAATAAGAAATAATGAAGTACTTGCTGTGATATAACCAGAGAAATGGATTATCTAAATTCTGCAGACAACTTACCACTAAGGTTACGTCGGAAAAAAGGTCGATACGAAATATGTGTCTTAATTTATAAGGATAGTTGCGTTTGTTTTTGTAAGGGTTCTGTTTCGGGTGCGTTCTATTGTAAGGGTGGGTTTGGTAACGATGACAAGGTTGTGTCTAATGTACGGTGAGTCGGGATTGATTTTAGGGTTCGGAAGGACGGTAAACTAAGGAAAGGTAGCATGGCGATAGACATGTTACAGTGTAGTGATGTTAATTGCGTATTAACTGTCCGTGTGGGAGTATTAAATATACGATAGGGGCACTTTGAATCAACGTTCTTGATACTTGCTCAACCTCTTCTTATTTGTGGCATTTTATACGTAGATTTTAGACAGAGTTGGCATTTGACCTTGACGGCTCTATAATATAATTAAACTCCTTTTAAACTCATGCCAGTTAAGTAATCAAACTCTTAACACTAACATAGTATCAACAACTTATTATCTTGCAAACTCTTTAATGATTTTTTGCAAATAAACCATGTTTATTAAACAAATATTTCAAGTATTGAAGTATTACCTTATGACATGCAAAAATTGAAAGCTACAATTAAAAATTTTATAAATGTCAATAAATGTTCATATAGGCGATTTCCGACACATTCGACATCAATTAATGTAAAAGTTTTATGTAGTCAGCGCTATTTCACAACATGTAATTTTATCTTGAATTAACTCGTGTGCAATGTATCGTTGGACAATTAAAAAACGGCAGTTTTTATCTATCCGCATCTATGTTTCGGTTGTGCTGTTTTTAAATAAACATTTTTTATCACAGTTCAGTGGTCATCGGCTAGCCAGAACAATTTATGTGCATTGCATTTAATAAATATTTCTGTTGGTGTTTGTTTATGTCGATAAAGAGACACTATAGAGCTGGATCGATTTGTTTTCATATTGATTATATTGAAAAAACATGAACACGTAAAAATATTGAACATCCAAGTAGAAATTCTCAAATTACTGAGGAAAAAAAGTTGGTAGTACTTCTAGATATTGAGGAAAATCTGCATAAGACAACCCTAGATTAAATGAGTTAAATGAAGTTGATTCTGATAAAAGGCAAGAATTTTTTGAAGTTTGAGATGGACAGAATGATCGTAGATTTTGCAATTCATAAACAAAATAGTTTTTTCTGATAAGAAGTTTCATTTAAGAGAAACGCTTAAAAAATAGCGCTGTAGTTATTGGAGATAATACCTGTAAACATAAAATGTAAAACTGAATCAGGATCATCATGATATAGTTAGTATAGGTATAGTTCTCCTCGTTTTTCTATATCAATGCACTGTTATACTGATCTAAGAGTGAAGTATATCCAGGATAATCACTTCAGACTAATAATATGTAGGATTTATTATTGTTATGTGTACCACTAAAGTTTAACTCGCTGGATTGACTCGCTGATTATCCAGAAAAGAACTATCGCACGAGCCAGAGGAAAAACCTGCAACCTGCTCCACTATTCCAAAAAAATCTATGGCACAGGTCACTCCAGTAGCACCCCATGGAAATACTTGTTATCAATTCTTGTCAAAGTGATATCGCGAATATTGTTGGTGTTACTCAGGGTGCTGTATCAAACATTAAAAAAAATATTCCAAGACACAAATGATGTAAAGGATCGTCCCAGAAGTGGCAGAAGTCGATGTACAACAGCTGATAACATTGATAGCTCGAAGAAATCGACAAGAATCTACAAGTGGCATATCCAGAGAAATTGCTAGACTTGAAGGACTGAATATTGTCACGTGTTTTTTTCTTCATTTACTATTCTCTAGCATCAACAAGTAATATGTAAAGCGTGTTGCGTACCCCAGTAGTACTAATGCGCAAAGTGTGTTGCCTATCTGGGTTTGTTCTGTGGTTTAGGGAGAAAGGTACTTTCGTTATTAAATTTTGCTTAGGTTGAGTACAGGTATTATGTACGTGAGTTGTTATAGTTAAACTAATACATGTGTGTCTTTTAATTGGATCTCTCTTTAAATTTGTGTATGTGTAGTCGCCAATAGGTGCCTTGCGGTTGGTACCGACGATTCTATCAACGTTTATGTTGGCATATTGACAAGAGAATTCTTGTCAACCAGTAAGTGGGTCATTGTCATTGTCATTTTTCAAGACATTCTCGTAAATGTAGGTTCTCAGAAATATTCTTCTTAGGTTTGGATTTTTATCTTTGGCAATTTGTGGCCATCTTAATTGGATTTAAAAAGAAAAACCATTTTTATAGTTAGTCTGACTATCGTACGTGATTTGCCTTATGTATTTTTGGATTCTGTCAGCTGACTAACCATTTTTGGGATTTGTTAAGAAGATATATTTTGTCACACACACACCACGTGTTCGAAATAACCCTTAACATCTAAAGGTGAGTTAATGACTTTGCATAATTGATATAAAATTGCTTTGGTGCCTACTAGAAATGTAAATGTGATCTATTTCGATTTTAATTTTTTTCTAATTACTATCTTTTTCTTAAATTTTTTTGTGTCACTTGGAAGATATAAAAAACTAGTGAACTGTTTGAATTATTTGATTGAATGGATAAAACGCTAGCTATTTTGTAGTATAAATCTTTATTAAAGTAGGTATATGCATTTTATTTTAAAATTACTTTACTGTAAACTTTTAATATGTAAAAAAATAACTTTATTAGCAATATCTCATTTATTAGCCATTCTGTACTCACATGTTAATTTAAATATTGTTTCTTTTAGTCTATATTAGTAACCATTTTATTGTTAATCATTTTGTACTTACCTTTGATTTAAATATTGGTTCTTTTCATTTTTATATAACATCTGCAACTCAAATAGTATGTAAATTGACCTTATGAGTAACTAGTTCATTTGTTGGTAATTTTGTACTCATATTTTAGTTTAAATATTGTTTCTTTTAGCTTTATAAAACATGTGCAACTTAAATTTTCATGTAACTTATGCTGTGTTGCTAATTTGCATTGTTATAAAAATGCTGTTAAGTCTCTTTTCTAATTGAATTGTATTATCTAGGGTTTTTTTATTACGGGTTTTGGTACCCCTACGTCCTGATATTGGAAGGATTACCATAGCTTGAGATCTAAGTCTCCACCTCCTTCAAAGGGACACTAGTGACCCGAAGAGCTGTCTGAACACCGATTGGAACACCTCAGAATCACAGATAAGCTCTTATAGAACATTTTTTGTATCTCTCTATTGAATTTATGTTTATCTATTTGTAGCGCTGTTTTCAATACTCGGTACCTTCAGTGCCAGTACTGAATTATATATTTATTTATCATAGCATTGATTTCATTACTCGGTACCTTCAGTACCGGTACTGAATTATAATTATTGAACAATTGTGTCAATTTCATTGTTCGAACCCTACTGTATGAGCAAAGCTCACAGTTATTACTGTTTATTATTTTTTTTTTTCATATTGTGATATTGAAGACCTAAATTGTGAAGTAAAGTAATTTATTTCTTTTATTTCTATCTTGTTTTATTTGTCTGGTTCACCATATCAGTCCACTATTTGTTTATCTTGGTAGTTCTCTGCTAGTGCCTTAAGACTCAGGGGTTTCTGGCTTTAACCGTAAAGCCAGTGGCGCGGACTCATTTTTTTCTTGTATTTTTACTGTTTACCTCTACGGCTGAGCTCGGGCATAATTTGCCAGTAGAGAGTTACCGCTAGCTGAGTATTACCAAGTTAATTTATTTTCCTACCTTCTTTTTCTTTACTAAACTCAAGAAACGTCAAGGCAAACAATTACACGAAGATTAAATGCGGAAAATTTGTATCGCAGAAGACCTCTACGTGTTCCCAAACTAACCTATCAACAAAAAATTGTAAGGTTGCAATGGGCTCAAGAAATGTTATACCATGGTCCTAACTGGAGTTACGTGATGTTCTCTGATGAATCAAGAATTAAGTTGGTTTCTGATTCGCGAAGAACGCTAGTTTGGAGGACCCCAGGACGACAAGCCCAATTAGAAATAGCCCAACCATGTGTTCCATTTGAAGGTGGGAGTATTATGGTTTGGAGTAGTATTATGAGGGGTACACGGACGCCTCTCCTGGTTTTGGAGAGAAGAATCACTGGTGCTGTGTACATCGAGGAATTTTTAAATCCTGTTGTGCGTCTATTACGAACAGCTACAGTACAAAATTTTTTGGAAGAAGAAGGAATATCCACATTAAGATGGCCATCAAATTCCTCTAACATGAACGTCATTGAACATGCCTGGGACATTCTTAAAACTCGCATTAAGAAGCGAAACCTGCCCCAATTACTCTACGAGAACTGAAAGATGCTGCTCGTGAAGAATGGGAGAGAATTCCGCAAGCCCAGCTCGACCATTTAATCGATAGCATGCCACATCGCCTACAGTCATGCATACAGGCCCATGGAGGAAATACTGATTATTAATTTTATTTAAAAACCTTTTTTTTGCTTATTAATTTATTTAAAAAAAATTATAATACATTGTACATTTTTCACCTCATTTTTTTTGTATGTTTATCGGACTTCGAGATTTATTTAGTATTGTCCAAACTTTTGGACTTATATGTATTTAGATAATGATTCTATTGATGTTTGTGTTTGTAAATAAAATAATAAATTAGAATTCTTGAACGACTTGACTAACTGAATCCCATCCGGGTTCACGTCGCCGGTTTCGCCGATGACGTGTAGAAATTCAATCAAAATCCGAATTGGCAATGGCAGGGGTATTAGGATCCGTCTCGCAATTTGGGATCCAGTCAACTGTGGCTTCCTGTCTTACGCCTGAAGCGGCGGCGAGGCTTTTTCGCCCTTCCGTTTCCTGTTAAACAGGTGATTTCCTATTTAAAGGGCTGCATATTTCAGACCTCGCACAAAGGGTGGGTCAAAATGACCGCCAAAATAAAGAAAAGGGAGGGATGTTAGATAACGAACTCTTAATTGCGGTCACTCCTGCTGGTTTGTTTGACTGAAGATATAATCAACCGTAACCATTATTTTTTGTATCTGTGGAGAGTTTAGCAAAAGTTAATTTCATTTTGTTGCGCTTCTATAAGCACAAAATTGCCTTTTGTCTCGATAGCAAGGCTTTGTAGTCTTGTAACAGTTTTTTAAAACATTAATTAATACATACATAAATGTAAATTATAGATTTAAACTGCACTCGACTGAAGCAAATATGCAACCAGAGTAGTATAAATGAGAGGCTGTCAGGACACGACCTTGAGATTTTAAAGTGGATGGTATGTGTAATTGGCTTCGGATGGATCGAGACCGTGGTAATACAAGAAGTCATACGAAGAAGTGGAAGTCTCCAGAGGGTTTTCAAGAAGTCGTGTATACAGGGTGTAGAGATATTAAGGTATAAGTTGTTTTAATGGCTTAATGGTATTGTATGACGTCATTCGAAGGCGGAAAAAGAAGTCTCCAGAGGCTTTAGAAGAAGAAGAAGTCGTGTATACAGGGTGTAACAGAAAATGCAATGCAATGATGGTAGATGTAAGACGAAGAGTTTTAATGGCTTAATTGTATTTTCGAAGGCGGAAAAGAAGTCTCCAGTAGAAGAAGTCGTGTATACAGGGTGTAACAGAAAATGCAATGCAATGATGTAAGACGAAGAAGACTTTAGAGTGTGTATACAGGGGGTGAAATTAAGTCGTTTAAACAAATAATACGATATAAGAATGCATTGAATTTTTTTATTAAGATGACGTCATACTTCTTTAGAAAATATTTTACAAGCTCCAGCAAGTATAAAATATAAAGACTGATTTTTAATATAATTTTATTGTGGAATGCAACGATTTCCGATGTATTTCAACATGTGTGGATGACATCATACTAATTAAGGAAAAACCCACATTTTAGAAATATTGCATTTATTATTAATACATGTTAAAATTAAACAACCAAGAATTTAATCTATACAAGATTTCATATATACAGGGCGAATAATAAATTAATCTAAAGATATAATAATAGTCGAAGTAATTTTATATACAGGTTTTTTGTTCAAAGAACATTTATGTAGAGGTTTTACAATAAATATAAAAGAAGTCGTGTATACATGAATGAAATTAAGTCGTTAAACAAATAATACGATATAAGAATGCATTGAATTTTTATTAAGATGAGAATTACATCATACTTCTTTAGAAAATAATTAATATTTTACAAGTTCTAGCAAGTATAAAAATACGCGACAAAGTGACGCCAACCAATTGCACATTTTTTTAAATAATGCATTTGTTAGATTAATTATCTAACGTTCACACACATGGTGATTACATCATTTAATAAACCGCAAACTTGTGTTTTGCTAAAAATAATTGCAAATACAACAGTAAAGAATGATTTTTAATATAATTTTATTGTGGAATGCAACGATTTCCGATGTATTTCAACATGTGTGGATGACATCATACTAATTGCATTTCCTTTAAATACAGCAGTAAATCTTATAATGTAACTAACTAAATTATTCTTATATTTTTAAGTAAGTAAATAAAACATAATTTTGTTTAAAAAAACTTTTATTATCATTTTGTACGGTAAACATTATTTATACTATTAATCATAAAAAGAAATCACCTTTGAGAGTAAAGATTTTAGTTCTTGCATTATGCCCTGATTAGGACAAGGAATATTAAATAGATTCCAATTAAATATTCCAGCAGCTACAACTTTTTTAGTGTTCTAGGAGGACATCCTTCGAAAAGACTTTGAAGTCCGGTGAATATTATAGAGTATTTTCCTTCCTCAAATTTTTCAATATGCGGAGTAAATATATTGGTTACTCTAGCTGGTAGGAATACGATATTGCTCTCTAATTCCACTAAAATTTGTTCTCCAAATTGTCCCTTTACTTTCTTTAGATTCAATACCTTAAACGGTGTGTTTTCCGTTAAGTCATGTATTTTTTTTAACGGTTTAACTTCTACAATAGCAGAAGTAAATTCATTAATTTCGTTTAAAAATTCCATCTATAACAATTGAAAAAGTAAATAACAATAAAAAGTCATAATTAAATAATATTCTTACCTTAAATGTTTAACTGCTCACAATTCAATATGAAACTGATTAAAAATAATATTTACTGCTGTATTTAAAGGAAATGCAATTAGTATGATGATGTCATCCACACATGTTGAAATACATCGGAAATCGTTGCATTCCACAATAAAATTATATTAAAAATCATTCTTTACTGTTATATTTGCAATTATTTTTAGCAAAACACAAGTTTGCGGTTTATTGGATGATGTAATCACCATGTGTGTGAACGTTAGATAATTAATTTAACAAATGCATTATTTAAAAAAATGTGCAATTGGTTGGCGTCACTTTGTCGCGTATTTTTATACTTGCTAAAACTTGTAAAATATTAAATATTTTCTAAAGAAGTATGATGTAATTCCCATCTTTATAAAAATTCAATGCATTCTTATATCGTATTATTTGTTTAACGACTTAATTTCATTCCTGTATACACGACTTCTTTTATAGTTATTGTAAAACCTCTACATAAATGTTCTTTGAACAAAAAACCTGTATATAAAATTACTTCGACTATTATTATATCTTTAGATTAATTTATTATTCGCCCTGTATATATGAAATCTTGTATAGATTAAATTCTTGGTTGTTTAATTTTAACATGTATTAATAATAAATGCAATATTTCTAAAATGTGGGTTTTTCCTTAATTAGTATGATGTCATCCACACATGTTGAAATACATCGGAAATCGTTGCATTCCACAATAAAATTATATTAAAAATCAGTCTTTATATTTTATACTTGCTGGAGCTTGTAAAATATTTTCTAAAGAAGTATGACGTCATCTTAATAAAAAAATTCAATGCATTCTTATATCGTATTATTTGTTTAAACGACTTAATTTCACCCCCTGTATACACACTCTAAAGTCTTCTTCGTCTTACATCATTGCATTGCATTTTCTGTTACACCTTGTATACACGACTTCTTCTACTGGAGACTTCTTTTCCGCCTTCGAAAATACAATTAAGCCATTAAAACTCTTCGTCTTACATCTACCATCATTGCATTGCATTTTCTGTTACACCCTGTATACACGACTTCTTCTTCTTCTAAAGCCTCTGGAGACTTCTTTTTCCGCCTTCGAATGACGTCATACAATACCATTAAGCCATTAAAACAACTTATACCTTAATATCTCTACACCCTGTATACACGACTTCTTGAAAACCCTCTGGAGACTTCCACTTCTTCGTATGACTTCTTGTATTACCACGGTCTCGATCCATCCGAAGCCAATTACACATACCATCCACTTTAAAATCTCAAGGTCGTGTCCTGACAGCCTCTCATTTATACTACTAACCAGCCAAACACGAGCCAATGTTAACAATTTTACATTAGTAATTGTGAATATAATCGATATAATGTGCTTTTATCAATATATTGGTTTTGGAGATTTTCCTTATTGACTATAAACTCACTATTCTGACGAATATTCAATATTACACTGTAACAAGTAAAATACTCTAATACTATATTATATACCCAACTAAAAACTTTTTCCTAGTTTCGTAGTTATATACCTACGGTGAACTTGAGCACGTTTCTTGGATATATCTACATTAACTACACTTGCTCCGCATACTTACGTAAACTAATTTATTTGATATAGTGAAATAAAATAATAACCTGATGTTTAAAGTTTACCTGCTGAATATTTGGATACACGGAATGCTGGAAAATACCTACAACCTCGTGAACATTACGTGCAACGTCGACTTGTGATACAGAACAAAACAAATTTTAATTAACTAGACGACAAAACCAAAGCAAACATCACAAAACGTTTTTCTTTTTAATTAAACAATTTTTTTGTTAACAGCTACTTGTTTCACCTCATAAGGAATCTAAAAATAAGAGTCAATGTTACAATACAGATTAAAAATCAGTAAAACTATACCTTAAAACATTATCATGTTTAAAAACATGTAAACAAAATTTACAAAAAAATTAAAAGGAAGTTGTAAGGGCTTGATGACGTTGCTTCTACGAGGTAATAAGGTGCTAGTCACGCTATAGAAGACTGTAACTCATGTAGTCCTGTCTATATCACCAGGTGAAACAGCCTCTACAACTGTAGTAACCAAAAAAAATGCGGATTTGAATGAATGCATAAATAAATGTAATGGTCAGGGTGGCTGATGCGCATCAATCCTATTCTATATATTATCAAAGGAACAGTCAAATATGTAAAGAGATTTTATCATTTCACACAAATTTAGGTTAAATTTTACAAATCAAAACAATTGATTTCCTAATTATATGTCATTAGTGTCATAATTGGGGAAAGGGTATAAAAAGGCCGTGAAATTCAATGTTCGCTCTCTGATGTCTTTCTGATGCGTGCTGACTACGTCAATTGGTAATTAATTGGCACCCTAAACTCATTATTAATCAAAAATTTAGATCTGATTTTAAATTGGGGGCCAACTTGGAACGTTTCTAATTATTACCGTTTACATTGATTTTGGATTTGACTTAAGTCAACTTCAACTGTCATTAATTTGAAAACGTAAGGTTATGTTTTCTTTGTGGTTATGTTCGCAATAATAGAATTTTTGACAGGTAGCACCGCTGTTAAACAATATAGATAAAAAACTAACCACAAGCCAAACTTTTTTGCAAAACACAAATATTTAATCATAACCAAACATTTTAATTATTATCTTTATCCCAGAATGATATTGTATCAACAAATGCGCATGCTTAATCACAAAAATCAGATGAAATATCGAACCAACATAGATACAGTTCTAATTATTTGACAAACTCGAATGATTTGTCAAATATAAAATCAGGCGGACTAATTCAAATGGAAAATCGAACAATGTAAACGAGTTCAAAGTGATTATTTCATCCGGTTTGTTAAAATCAAATGGTCTAAAGCCACCTAGATAGGAAAATTATAGATCTGTTCTATTTCAATAAAATTTTAATTAGGAGCTGAAACGATATATCAAAAATTATAATCAATCAAAATGCTCATTATTAATAATAAATTTTATAATAAAAACGCTTGTTATTAATGCAAATAATGTAAAAAGCAAATAATATTAAACCCGTTCATTCGTTTTAATGACGGCTAATTAATAATGTTATATGTTGTTTATTGGGTACTTTAAATATCCAGTTTTCAATAAGAGTTTTTATTTGAAAATATTTAACTCTGGTTATTTGGTTATAAAATTTATATTATATATTATTATATTTTGTATAGGTTTATTTATTTCTTAATAAAATCAAATTATATTTGCAAAACGATAGTTGTTGAAATATAAATTTTATTGATAATGGATTATTGCCCATGCTTTATATTAACCAATGAAATGTGACTGTTTTACTCGAGGAATAGTCACTTTAAAACGTTACATAAAAATGTCAAATACTATCACCAGTTTTAATTTAACTGTGCTATTTATTATGAAGTTACAATGTGTTCAAAATGAGTACCATTCACTTCCATACAATGGTATAATCTATTTTGAAATGTCTTTCTGACATTGCTTAATACGGCTGGATTTAATTATCGACATTCATTTTCTATCCTCTCTTGTAAAGCATCCAGAGATTCTGGTTGGATAGCATAAACTTTTGTTTTTAAATACCCCCATAAAAAGAAGTCTAGGGGTGTTAAATCCGGTGACCTAGATGGCCACTTCATCATCTGCCCTCTTCTACTTATCCAACGAGCGGGGATATTATTGTTGTAATACGTGGGTCAACTTCTTCCCTGAGTAACTCAAAATATGATTCACCATTTAAATTTCCGTTGATGAAGAAAGGTCCGACAATGTGGTCACCTAGGATACCACACCAAACGTTTAACTTTCGGGGATGTTGTGTGTGGAATTCACGCATAATATGTGGATCACTTTCAGCTCAATATTCACAATTGTGCCTATTCACTAAACCATTTAATGGGTGGTACTTGAATTTATGTAGAACTCGGAAAACTGTAGAAGATGAAACACCGATCGCTCTACTTATTGTTGACAACGATTGGGGTTGAGCCTCTAAGCTGACTTGCCCTAAAATTGCCACTTGAATTGCTTCGTTATCAATATCATTTATTATTTCAGTTGTATCCCAGATGTTTGTGTTCTGTTAATAATTTTTTTTCTAATTTACTTATCCGAAATTAATTTAAACTTCGCGGAAAATAATATTCCTAAATATAAGACGACATTGATTAATATTCTGCTATTTTTATTATTGCTAATAATGAAGCCAAAATTCTGTCTCATCAAATTGATATTTTACACGTCCTCTTGGCATACGGTTTGGATTCTCTTCAGAACTATCAAGATGGCAATCAAACCTGACTATCCAATGATGCAAGTGGAATTTTTTCCATGTTCCAGAGATGACCAACCAAATCAACAGGTTTTAAGTTTTGTGTATGAAGCATTCGTAAGGAATTAGCTTGTGCCTCTCTTATAAGTGAAGCATAGATGCCCATTGACTTGATAATCGTTTGATAAGACCACTAAGAAGAAGAAATTTGGCACCCAATGACTTTTTTTGCCCTAGACAGATTCCAACCTGCTCTATTGGCAATTCCCCTCATATACCCTGAGAATTTCATATTTAATATGTACCACAAGTTATTTGCCAATTTTATATCTCTTACAGGCACTGAAAAACATTTTCATGCCGTGTTTCTTGATATTAAATAAAGAAATTTTCAACTTTATCTTAAGCAATAAAATTTTAAGTGTCTATCAATCGAATAATAAAATTACCTCCCAGAATTAATAGTCTCACTATTAAAGAATGCCACATACTATAGAAACGATAAAAACAAACCAAACATCAAGCGCAATTACTGAAAAATATTTAGTTATTACTGTTTGTTAACAAATACAGTTAGAGGAAGGTTCATAAACATGTTTTTGGATATTTCAAAATACCTTTTTAAAATATTTCACTTGTAAATCTCTCACGAATTAGTAAATGTAGTATATTGTACACTGGTTTCTATTTTACACTAATTACTATGGAAACTAGTGCACAATATGTCAATTGTGCACTAACAAATACAAGAACATAACTAATATAAGAATGCTATAATCTTTTGTCTCCAAATAAACAACAATTGACAGTGAATGTGAAGACATAACGTCTTTAAAAAGACACGGTGGATGAAATTCCACAACTGTTGCCGACGGGAACATCGAAGAATCATTGAAAAATAAAAACCATATAGCAAATATAAATAAAAACCTCCTTCTCTTTATAAATATTTCAGTATGGTCGTAGGAAAAGTTTAATGTACAACACGCATGAAATGTCCATTTTCCACTCGAAGTGATACGAAACATTGTAACCATATTATGACGTTGGGCGTCAATTTGTGATATGATTTACATGTTGAGAGTGAATTTATAAAAATATTTAGTTAACTTTTAAAAAATAACATTATACCAAAAGAAAAAATGGAATTTACAATAAAACAACCATTAATCTTAATTTCGTCTTTAATTAGTTGTAAAAGATATTTCAATAATTAACAAAATTTATAAATGTTTATCACAGCAAAAATTATGATAGTTAAATACCTCGGCTAGGGGTGAGTAAGTTCATTAGCTCTGACTATAGTACAATATTTGTTTCTTTAAGAAATTATAAGGGCGCCACTGAAATCTTTTTATTTTTTATGATACTACTGAAGAAAGTTGTTTTAAGCTGAGTTATTTAAATAAGTATCATTAGATGACAGAAAGATGTCAGAAAAAACTGTCTATGAAGTAAAAAAAATGAAAATGTACCAACAGATAAAAGATAAATAGATTTCCTTGGTGCTAAAATGAATGAAGTTGAGAATACGTTACAAAAAAAATAATCCGCAAACAGTTCTTTACAACTACTTATTCTAATACAGTTGACGATACGAAAATGATTTTGATATTACGTTTAAGAAATAAAGAAAAACGAGACAGCTGTATAATATTATAAATGCATTTATTTACGTTGGTCGACTTATCTTTTTTTACATCTGCGATCCATTGGTTGATCCAGGAGAGGGCTGGTCCAGTGAAGGGTTGGTCTGATGAACAGTCCACCAATGTAGAACCAATCAGCGGTAATTCGGTAGTAACCCAGTAATGTCTTTGAAATTGGGATTGTCTTTGAAATTGAAATTTGTAATGTCTTTGGTATTTTATATTCCAATGCTGTGAAAAATTGTCAGCATCAGCCATGTGTTCGTTTATTTTTTTTTCGTACATAAAGTACAAAACAGCGTATTCCGAAATCTACATTTATCATTAGGATATATTACAGAAAATACAGTAGTAACAAAAGATAAATTAATATAACAATTAGAATTCCAAAAAAGTACTCAACTCGCCATTTTGTATTTTTTTTATAAAAAAATTTACAATTATTACTTTTAAATTGCCCTCAAAATACACTTGAAATAATTATTAATGTGAAAATTCTTATCTGATTATATAGTACTGTCAAGATTTATAGAAATTATATTTAAAATCTTTTACCAAAAATAAAAATCAAAAAACATACCTGTGTATAACACCAATGACAATAAGAGAATGAATCGTGGTTTAAGGTATTGGACTTTGCCACATTAAAGATCGTGTATAAAGTTGGAATTACTGACAGGAATCGTTTATAATAATTAACATGTTAAGAACTCTATACAATAGATGGTGTTAGTGTTAGCCATATAATTAATTTAAAAATACTACGTTTTTAGTTAACATAAATATCATGTTACAACATTCGTATCACTTCTCGTGCAAAATGGGTATCATTCCATGCTTGTTGCACAATATACTAGTTTGTATGAATTTCTTTCATATCACAAGTGACTTTTCTTGTTCTTTTTTCTTTATTATTTTCCATTAGGCTTTTCAAAAAGTAACACACACTCACTTATAGCTTTCCCTTACTTCTCTGAGGTTGTTTAAATTTTTAATAATTGTATTAATCCTGTAGGACAGCCCTCAAACTTCAGGTCGCCTGGAAAAAGTAAATTTTAACACACAATACCCTATTGTGCTTTTAAATTAAATTAAATATTTATTATTTCCTCTAAAAAATTAATGATGAAATAGTAAATTTGCTTTATATTTCACATAAACCCTAAAGTTGCCATTTTAGGCAATTCACCCTCAATGCAAAAGCCGCCCGTGGAAATAAGCTAACAAATCGGCGCTGCGCTGTTGTCAGAGTTTTCAAGTTTGGAAGTGGGATTGCTTCTCTGAATTTTCTCGTTGTTTAATTAAAAACAGGCGGGTAAATTGTCGAAGGAATTAAGAGTTATGGTAGGTGAACGGGCTTTTTGCCAACAAATGTATGTGTTAATTTATGTCCCTGCTGGTAACGTCGTTTTTTGTAATTAAAAAAATGTGTGTGTGCTTCATCTATACAATACTGAAATATATTCAATGAACGACAACATAATTTTCATACAAAAAAAGATGCAAACATTACGCAACTCCGATTGGATAGTGGCATAAAGTGAAAATCTTGATTCATCCGAAAAAAAAAATATTAACCCAATCGTTAATATCCCAATTATAATAATAATAATAATACTTTATTTTCTTTCTGACAAACAAAAGTTTGTATAGAATTGGTCACATAATAATACATTAAAATCCTAATCCTAGTTGTACACTTAAATTAAAAACAAACAGTATACCTTATTTACTAAAATTCTACAAATGAAAAAGTGTATAATTTAAAATAAAATATTAAAAATTTAAAAATTCGGTGGTAGAATAAAAACATCGATCCAATAAAAATATTTTTAAAGCATTTTTGTAGGACTTCAGTGTAGTCCTTGATGAATTCAGATAGTTTATTATAAAATCGTTGTCCAAGTATAGAAGGAGATTTAAAGTAAATATTTCCTTTAGATAAAGGAATATGTAAATCATTGCATTGTCTTGTATTAATTTTATGTATTTGCTTATTAGTTTTAAAATCTTTTAACCTAGAGTAAACATAAACACACAACTCAAAGATATATAAACATGGCAATGTTAATATTTCCAATTAACATGTTCTCTTGCGAACGTTAAACGGAGAACATTTGAATAGGATAAATGTCAAAGAAACTGACTTATGCGACTACTGTGGAAAAATGGAAAAATTGGAACACATACTATTTGAATGCAATAAAAATAAGACATTCTGCGATGCGCTATATAGAAGCCTGTTAATGGCCAAATAAATAAATAGGTGAAATTGATTGTGTTAACCTCTACTTTTTGGAAGTTCATCTTACTAAGAACAATAAATAACTGCACAGTTAAACTAAACTTCCACTATTTATTTGAAAAATTCGCTTTAAAA
The DNA here is from genome assembly GCA_035357415.1 of Ophraella communa. NCBI lineage: Eukaryota > Metazoa > Arthropoda > Insecta > Coleoptera > Chrysomelidae > Ophraella > Ophraella communa. The sequence goes on along the minus strand of CM068985.1, from coordinate 44,873,900 downwards.
TCAATTACAGTACAAAATTCATTAGATTTGATCAAAAGATCAAAAAATTGAATAAATGTAATTTACAAAATAATACTAAATTAGTATCGTTTGACGTAACTAATATGTTCTCAAAAATACCTCCTAAAGAATGTATAGTTCTAGTTAAAAAGATATTAGATGAAAGAAATATCCATCCAGGTATAATATCTATTTGATGTATGCATTAGTCAAAATTATTTTACTTTTGATAACAAAGTTTATATTCAAAATGAGGGTCTTCCCATGGGAAGTCCTATTTCTCCAATTTTGGCAAATATATTTATGGATAATTTAGAAAACAAAATCTTTAATTCTAGTTATAAAAACAATATTGTATTTTGGTATAGATATGTTGATGATGTGTTAGCAGGTTTTGTAGGTAGCGAACGGCAGTTAGATATATTTTTTAATTATATTAATACCTTGCATCCTAAAATTAATTTTACTTTAGAAGTTGAAGAAAATAATTCAATTAATTTTCTAGATTTAAGAATTGAAAAAGTTAATAATTCATTAAATTATTCAATATACAGAAAACCTACACAAACAGATGTAACCATACCATATAATTAAAATCATCCACTATCACATAAATTAGCAGCTTATAATTCCATGATACATAGAGCATTTTCAATTCCAATGAACAAAAGTAATTTTAATAAAGAAATTGAGATCATAAAACAAATAGCTACATCTAATGTCTATCCAATACATTTGATAAATAAATTAATTAATAAGAAAGAACAAAAATGTCACTAGAACTAATATTTCCAAAACAAACTAAAGAAATTAAAAGCTATAAAAGTATTACATATTGTGGAAATATTTCCAATGCAATTTCAAAAATAATATCTTCGGCAACATCAGCATTAATATCATTTAAAACACAAAATAGTATTGGAACAAAATTGTTAAATGTAAAAACAAAACTACCAAAATTAAAAAAATCTGGTGTTTACAAAATTAATTGTCCAAAATGTAATGCAGTATATATAGGTCAAACACAAAGAAATTTTGAAGTAAGATTTAATGAACACTTAAGAGCATATAGATTACAACAACCAGATAAGTCGAACTATGCAAAACACCTACTGGAACATCCAAACTCACTTATACACACCAATGACATTCATATACTACACATTTGTGATAAAAAACAAAATTTAGATTTTCTAGAAGAACTTGAAATTAAAAGACATCTAGCAGATCAACAGTTTAAAGTAGTTAATGAACAAATAAATCTTGGAAGTTCTCCACTATTAAACTGTTTACTTTGATTGAGTCTTCATTTTATACATAGATAAGACATTATTGTAACATAAATATATTAAGTTATTGTAAAGATCAGCATGATATAGTTTTTTCCTGGTTTTTCTATATCATTGCACAGTTATACTGATCTTAGAGGGAAATACATCCAGGATAATCCCTTAGGGCTAATAACATCTAGGCTTTAATATTGTTATGTCTTATTACTTCCTTACTTGGTCTAGCCTTAACTCCTTATCAACATCAAGCACCTAGTTACAAACAAACAACATGTAATTTCAATATGTCAATCTGACGATGCTAGTTATAGCGAAACAGCTGTAATTGATTTTAAAGCGAATTTTTCAAATAAATAGTGGAAGTTTAGTTTAACTGTGCAGTTATTTATTGTTCTAAATAAATAGGTCCCCAATAAATATACCTTCAATGCTCAGCAGAGAAGCTTTACCTCAGACTCTCGATCCAATCTTCAAATTCTTAAGAAACACCCAAATATGTCTATAGTTGGTGAATCTTAACAGACTTGGAACCTTTGTTTTTAACCTTTGTTTTATATTACCTTTCTTTCCGAGGTATAGTCTTGTATTATTTTTAAAACCCCAATTAAGCACTGAGTTCACATACAATCAGTTAGATGGTTTGGCAATGCCTAGAAAAGTTAATAAACATTTTCACCCTCCTATGAGACCCAGAACACATAGGAATAGAAGGGAATGAAACAGCAGATAAGCTGGCGAAAAATGACCAGAAATCCCATATCTGGAACCATAACCATCTCGTGCAGGACAGTGACAGAGTAGGCGGACCATCATCTCTACATCCCTCTTCTGCAGACAGCTTCTACAGAAGTCATTATGCTGGAAGATTCCCAACTTGCAGCATGGCAGCGTTGTCCAGTGATGGCTGCAATCGCGTTTCCAATAGAGTTTCTGGATACGGATAAAATATCTTTGACATCCAAGGTCAGTTGGACGGAGTACTTTTTTTCGTACGAGTAACCTTCTTTTAGTAATAGGTGCATCTAATCTAGTATTGGAGGTAAACGGTGTAAAATAGTAGATTAGTAAGTATCATTTTTTAATTAATAGTGTAGCTACATTAGTTGGGAAGCCACAAACGCCATTACGACCCCGTTTTATCGAGTCTTCGTATGTTTACGTCATTTTAAAATGCCGCAGACTATCGAGAATCCTGTAATTCGTTGTCTCGTTGACAGTCATCGTCAAATCAGTGAAGTTTATGGTGGCCGATGAATTTTTAAGCCATATTGTTACAAGCTATGAAACGTGGGTAGTTTACGTAACACCAAAATCAAAACAACAGTCAATGGAATGACAAAAGCTGGCCTTAAGAAACGACAAGTGCCTTAATAAAAATGGAAATTGTGTAAATAGGTAGAGGAAAGAATGCTCTTTCAGGTAAATAAGGTTTTGTTTGAAAAATTTGCTTGCTGAATTTTTTATATCAAAACTGCACTTACTAACATGCCTAGTATATCACTAGTAGAAGTGAATCTGTTTGTGTTGAGATAAAACACAAAAAGGGCTTTCTATGTATACTTATCGGCCATCTTGCTGTATTTGACTTTTGTGTCAATCGTGGTGCAGATGGACGGCACATAATATTCAAAAATTAAAAATTGTTTATCTCGGCGAACACTGACTGTGAATTAACAGATAGTTTTTTATCCTTGGTACATAAACAACAATTTTATAAAGAAATAGCTGCAGATTATCCAAGAAATAATTAAAATAAAACATTTTTATTGAAATTCTGCCAGTTATTTATAATTATATAATTTTTTCGGATTTGTCTTACGAAAAATATAATTTTCCATCACTTTCTCAATAAATCATTTTTAAAATTAGTAAATATAGAGAAAAATAACGAAAATTTTTATATTTGTGTGTTCACGCATGATTTATCGTATCCTAATGATTTAATTTAAATTAAATATACATTTAGATTATGTAGTATACCTATATATTTCAGGTTATTGAATTTTGTGGTTTACATCTTTTTATGTTTATGTCAGATTCAAACATCGTATTAGCTTACTGACCGAAAATTTTTACCACAACTTTACCATGTGGTTAAGCTGTATATGCACACAAAATTAAACGTCGAAATTTCCATTCGGTCATCGTCAGAATGAAATATCCAAACGTTTTGTGAATATGCACAGGGAGCGGGCATAAATTATGCGGAATAAATTCACTTTTTCAGGAATAGGCAACTTTAGGGACAACTCTTGAAGCAGGTAGACTTTCATTTTTAAATTCTAATTTTTTGACGTAATATACGAGGGTTGTCTGAAGAGTTTCCGACCTAACAAAGATGCTAGACATTTTTTCATCAAATTAATTTTTATTTTTCTACGTAGTCTCCTTGTAAGTATATACACTTCTCCCAGCGATGCTCCCATTTCTTCAAACCGTCCAAATAGTACTCGGCGTCTTTCTCTGCAAAATAGTTGTTTACGAAGGTGATGGCCTCCCTCATTGGATGAAAATCTCTGTCCTCCGAGCGCAACTTTTAGCTTAGGGAACAAAAAATTCGCTTGGAGCTAGATCTGGTGAGTATGGAGAGTGTTCAAGCAGTTCAAACCGTAATTCGTGGATTTTCGCCATGGCAACCGCTGAGGTGTGAGACGGCGCATTGCCTTGGTGAAACAAAATTCTTTTTTTCTGCAAATGTGGCCATTTTTCCGCAATTTCTGCCTTCAGCTTGTCAAGTAATGATGCGTAGTATGCTCCTGTAATGGTTTTTCCTGTTTAAAGATAATCGATTAAGATAACTCCATGACTATCCCAGAAAACAGTTGCCATCACTTTCCCAGCCGAAGGAACCACCTTTACTTTTTTTGGACCCGATTCCCCCTTTGCAGTCCATTGTTTTGACTGTGTTTTTGTTTCTGGAGTATAATGGTGTATCGAAGTTTCATCTACAGTAATTAATCGGCGCCAAAAATCTGATTTATTGCGCTTAAACTGCTCCAACAGCGAGTTGGAAATGTTCATTCGAACACGTTTTTGGTCCAAAGTGAGCAAACGCGGCACCCAACGCGCGGACAACTTTCTCATGCCTAAATCTTGATTCAATATGTGACAAACATGTTCTTTGGACATGTTAATAGCCTCTGCTATCTCTCTAATTTTAATTCGACGGTTGTCTAGCACCATTTGGTGAACTTAAGCGATATTATCGTCAGTGGTTGCAGTTTTTGGACGTCCCGAACGTTCATTTAAATTCAGCAGCCCAAAATTTCACGGTGGAAAATGATGGTGCAGAGTCCCCGTACACAGCGTCCAACTCGTCTTTGATTTGCGTAGGCGTATTGTCTTTCAAAAACCAATATTTAATTACAGCTCAATACTCGATTTTTTCCATTTTTATAAAAACACTCACATCAACTCACTCAAATGATTGTCAAACAACAACTGCCCGTCCAAAATGGGTGCAATTTTCGTGGGTACCTGTCAAAGCATGCGCAAACACATTCCCCAAGTTTTGTTTACGAGTGCTGCCATCTTCATGTTGAGGTCGGAAACTTTTCAGACAACCCTCGTATACAAAGGTTGCCTTTTATATTTCGGGATTAAAGAACAAAAACAAATATCGAAGTTAATCATCATCGTCAAGTCAGGACTATCCGGCGGATGACTCATTACCATACTAATAATTTATGCACGGTGGCAAAAAAAACTATTTAATTTTAAAAACTAAATATATTTTCCTATACAAATAAATAAATTCCACGTTCAAATTGATGCCCATCAACTTATTGACAGTAGAAATTTTTCTTGAATATTGTGGTTCAATTCTGGAATTATATTATCTATTTCCCGTCTATTTCTATTTTAATATTCTATAGTTTGTGGTCTATCGATGTAAACTTTTAATTTTAAGTAACCCCGAAGAAAAAATCAATCTGGAGGACAGTCTATTTCTTATAATATTCAAATATTCGTACATACTTCTAGATTTATGTTCTTTATTATGTTCATACTTAACACATTTTTTTTGTAGTCAACCATTCATTTTATCGACAATCAACTGAGTGATTTTTAATATTTCTGACTAAAGTCTTACGCCACAATTTCGTACTTCACGGTGGGTGCCAAAAATGTTGAATGAGCACAAAACCAAACGATTGAGCATTTATCACTTCTAGTTTTCATATTGAACCATTTGCTGACTTTATTTTGTGACATAAACAAAATATGGTTTATTATTCATCTTAAAAATGTATCCCTATATAAAAAAAATCCTAGTTTTCGGTCTTTACTAAACGATTGGTGTTGGTAATCAAATCGATTCGCTAGTTATTTTTACCTTTATTAACTTTGATTTAATTTTGCTCCATAAAAAATAACTTCACAAACAAATTTCATTAATCTATGGTTTAATTTATTTATTTATCCTTTGAAGTTTGTACATATAATTAATTACAATCTAATTTATAAAATAATTTATAGTTATTTGAATAACCATTTGCTCATATTAATATTTTCAAACTCAAACATAAAATTGAAACCAGTCTAGTATACATACATGGTCCAGATATTTTATAGCATTTTGATTAAGTTTTATATTACATCAGTAATATAGGCATATAAATAAAAATAAATAAATTTTATTATTATATTTGAACCTAGATTAAAATTAGTAATATAAATAAACATAATAATACGTAGTATTAGTATATTAGTGTTATATTGCCTAATAAACTTTTTTTTAAATCTTAGTTTATAAGCTAATTTATTTGTAATATTATTGTATGTTTTGTTAAAATGATTTATTATGTATAATACAGGGTGTTTCATTAAGAATTATCCATATAGTAACTGGAGAAACCTTAGCACTAAATATGAAGATTTAAGCCAAAACACTTAAATAAAATATTCCTTCTAACCGAGATATAGGGTGTTTTATTTTAACTATTTTAAATGATTGTATCCCATATTTTTGACACCTTCCAATATTTTTTCTTCATACTTGGCAAAAAGTTTACACATATTAGGTTACTTTAAACAGTGGCAAAAGATAGTTTTTATCGATTACCAGAGGCGTGCAGTAGGGATGGATACTTTCTTTTATCCCCCTACAATTTACGCCACTGTCGTAATAATTGTTTCTGCATGTTTTTTTGATTCTCCGTTACTTTCTACGTAAATATTATCCTCTTGTCTCAATACGATAGAGTGAGTAGTTTTCGAGTTATTTACATTTAAAGGTAATGTTTAAAATATCCATTTTTGTTTTATTGCTTATTCAACATGAGTTTCCTTAATAATATAACCACCTTGACAACAAAATTTGTTAATTCTAATCGTAAATTCACATGCCTCAATAACTATTTCACTAAATAAATAAAGTTTATTAGTTTCAGTAAATTAAATTTCAAAATATTTTTTCATATCAATGTTTTTTAATTTTAAATTTATGAAAATTCAGAAATTTGATTTTTATTATCAGATACTAATGAATAAGATAAAATTCGCAGCAAATTCGCAGGTCCTTTTGAATTACCTGCAAATTTAAATGGCCGTTCATATCTGGAATTACTTCAAAATCCAGCTGGAAAACTTACTATTAAACCAAAGAAGAAGTTTGTGGTTTATGCAAGACGGCGCCCCACCACATTATCCTTTAGCGGTTCGAAATTATCTAAACAATACATTTCCTCATAGAAGGATAGGGCGAGGGAGTGAATTTCCATGGCCTACTCGGAGTCCCGATTTTAATCTCCTAGACTTTTATTTTTGGGGACATATGAAAACACTTGTGTAAGCTCAAGAAATTAATACCCGACAGGAATTATGGCAACAAATAGAAAATGTTACAAATTTTATTAGGAATCAACCCAACATATTTCTAAAGGTTAGGAGAAATTTTTCCAAAAGGATTAATAAATGTATTGAAGTCAATAGAAGCCACTTCGAAAATTTACTATAATGTTAACTAACTAGAATTTTTTGTTACAGTAGTCTAAATAAATAATTGTTTCAGTACATTTATTTTATGTATTCATCATGTTATTTCATAATAAAAATCATAGTTCTATTTTTTTATAAATAGTTATTGACTCATGTGGATTTACGATTAGAATTAACAAATTTTGTTATCAAGGTGGTTAAATTATTAAGGAAACTCATGTTAAATAAGCAATAAAACAAAAATGGATATTTTAAACATTACCTTTAAATGCAAATAATTCGAAAACTACTCACTCTATGGTATTGAGACAAGAGGATGATATTTACGTACAAAGTGACGGAGAATCAAAAAAACATGCAGAAACAATTATTACGACAGTGGCGTAAATTGTAGGGGGATACAAGAAAGTATCCATCCCTACTGCACGCCTCTGGTAATCGATAAAAACTATCTTTTGCCACTGTTTAAAGTAACCTAATATGTGTAAACTTTTTGCCAAGTATGAAGAAAAAATATTGGAAGGTGTCAAAAATATGGGATACAATCATTTAAAATAGTTAAAATAAAACACCCTATATCTCGGTTAGGAGGAATATTTTATTTAAGTGTTTTGGCTTAAATCTTCATATTTAGTGCTAAGGTTTCTCCAGTTACTATATGGATAATTCTTAATGAAACACCCTGTATAGACAATTTAAATTAGCCAATGCCAATACTGTAAATTTTGTTCTAAAACAGATAATTATGTATGTATCTTTGTTATGTGCAAAAGAAAGACATATGTAATGTGACATTACATTACTAATGTCAATAGAATGTCTTTGATGTTCGAATAATCTAGAAACAGGATATAATATGTAGTAAGGACTTTTGATAGAGTAGGGAAGTCAGTTGAAATTAAGTAATAACCTAGTAAGGTTTCAAAAAAATAAATAAAGTGTACTTACCAATTGAAATAGGTATAAATTACCAAAAAAAAATTCACTACGCCAGCATTTATCAATATATTTGAAAGAACATTGATATTATCGCAAACAAAATTTAGATTTTCTTGAAGAAATAGAAATACATCTAGCATATACCAAATTTAAAGTCGTTAATGAACGAATAAATCTTGGAAGTTCTCCACTATCAAAAAACTTTTAAAATATAAATTAAATAATTAAGGAATTTTATTTTTTGTTTGCGTTTCAACTTATCGGAAGAGTACGTAAATACATTTTACTTTTAGCAACTTCTCTGTTCTATTCAATTAAAAAGGGATTTCTTACTTTTTCTATCATGAGAAAGCGACATGTTTTTCTCACTTTTAGATAGGAAAACTAATTTAGTTTTTCTACCAGACTATACGTCAACAAGTAAAAGATATATTACCCGTTTTAGTAAGTTTAAATAGGTCAGAGGAAAGAGATATTTTCTAATTTTATATGTCCTACGTTTTACTTTTGTTCAAACAATATATATCTGCTTTTAAATAATAGTATATTAAGTATGGAGAACGGTTTTATACCAATTGTTTGGAGGAGATCGGTTTCCCTTAACGTTCGACATGCTTATAAGGTTTTTTGCAAGATTGATACCATTATAAATTATGAAATTAAACATTTTCGTCATATTGACTAGTTTCATTCATTTTATCAAGATACTTTAGTTGTTAGGTAATAACTAAGGTGCTTAACAACAATGGAGAATTGAGTTTTTATTTATGTAACCATAATTGGTCCCAAAAAGGCAGGAATAATATTCCAAAGAGGCAGGGCGCCAATTTGTAGCAATATATGTCCCAAAAAGGCAGGAAGCCAATTTGTAACACTAATTACTCCCTCGAGAGCTGTCCCGGCTTATGAGACCTTTTAACTCAGGAGTGGGTACGCTCCAGCTTAGCGACACTCTGAATATATAGGATATGATTGATGGGTGAGGGCGCCACTGCTTTAAATTCGACAAAATTTAATAACTAGGTGTAAAGCAGAACACCTTATTTAATTTAAAGTTTAACTAGAAAGAAAAAATGAATATTAAAAATATTTTGACTACTTTAACACAACAATAAAAAACTAAAATACTGATACCGATAGGCAGCCACACACAGCAAATCTGTGGGTTTAAAACAAACGCTCAAGTAAGAAATTCAAATTTATTTTGCCACAAAAGGTTAGGTACTTAGCTTAGGGTTTCGGATTTCTCCCACAGCGGTATGTGTACGGCTTCGGTTGGTTACAGATGTTGACGACTTTTACAGGAAGGCAGACCTGGGGGACTTCTCCGGAGAGTTAGAACTTCAGGTGTAGTCAGCTGGATCGGTGCTTTATCGGTAACTTGCTAATAATTTGCGATAGTTTCAACGGTAACTTGGAGCTAATAGTTTGCGATAGTTTCAACGGTAACTTGGAGCTAATGGTTTGCGATAGTTTCAACGGTAACTTGGAGCTAATAGTTTGCGATAGTTTCAACGGTAACTTGGAGGTATTTTTAAGGTAACCTGGAGTTACATTGGACGGTAACTTGGGGCCGTATAAATCTGTGAGAGAATAGTGTATCAGGAAAAGGAGTATCAAAAAATTATGGAATATGAAAATTGTTGGAGAACGGACGGCAATTGAATTTGATTCCTTACTATCATTTTATTTGCCGGGCACTCAACAATGTTCATATTTTTATTATTTAACAAATGGTATGAAATAAAATAAAATATGTGTGATAATGGTTAAACTAAAAAATTTAGGAATGATTAATAGTGAGTCGTTACTAATCAAAACTTGGTTCGGTTTATTATAATCTATGTTCTGAAACGTGTGTTCTTAGTTTCTAATTAAAAAGTCTTATTTTTAATAAAAATATTATAAATTATACATGTCAAAAGTTGCGTTATTGATTGTTAATTTGTTTGAAAGTATTAAATACTATCGATCATTGAATATATTGAAAATACATGCATTTCGGCATGCCAGCACGTGGCTGAATAGCAAAAAGGTTAAATTAATGAAAAGTATTATAAAATATATATATTAAACTTTAAGTTATTAATTATTAGTTCATTTAAAAATATTAAATAATGTCGATTATTGATTGTATTAAAAATACATGCATATTAACATGAATTGCCACGTGGCTAAATAAAAAAGGTTCAATTATGGCTTTGGTTATCTATAAAAATATCTAGAAATTATTATTTTGAAATGCTATTAATATCTGTGTTCAACTGAGTAATAAAGATAAATTGATAAATGAATTAAAATGTCTAATAATAAAAATTTTGTACTTACAACGGCTAAGGTAAGAATTCGTTAATACGCAAAATGATGTTCATTCTTTGAAGGCAGAATGCTAAAGGGAAGAGTTCTCTCTGCGTTACAATTATATTAACGGTTCATTTTCGTTAGGGGAGGAATTCGAGCGTTCTGATTGGTTAGTTTTTAACGGGTTCTCAACGTTCAAAAACGGTTGTGTCTATTGGTCGTCCGAAAGGTATTTTTTTAATGGTTTGAAGTCGTGAGATAGTGAAAAATGTTTATCATTTATGATTAAGTGCAGGATTTAATTATACGTGTAACATGTCAATGAACATGTTACATTTAGTTGTCAATATTTTAAGTACAATTTTGATTATTATAAATTAAAATATGAGCGAAGGTGAATTTGAAGATATTGAACCGGCTTGGGAAAAAGGGTGTTCCGCAATTATTCCCGAAAAATACAAAATCCGTTATCAAAATACCTACCAAAGTTTTAAAAAATGGTGCGGTAAGTGAATCACTTACCGTCGAGTTGTAGTACTTACCATCGAGTTGCTAGTATATGTCACCTACTGACTTAGAATCTGTCACGGTTAAAAATCATCTTAATTTATGTTTCCTTTGTATAAAATTATCTTAATTGAACTAAATATCTTTGTAAATGTATCTCTAATTCTGTGTAGCAATATGCTAAGATATTAATCGTGTTAGAATCGAGGTATTTCATTTTTCTAGTAAATACTTTTAAAATTTAGTAAAGATCTAAGGAACAGTGTAAGAAAACATCTGCACGTCAAGCGTAATTTATTGTAAAAATAATTTTTTTCTGAATTACGAAGATAAATCGTTTATAATTATTAGACGTGTAGGGTATTTTGAAGCTAGCCATAAATTTCCTGAAGTACTTTCATTAGGCATTAAGCTTAAACGCTTATTTTTATGGAAAATTATTCTTGAAAATGCTATTTATTATTTCAGACATTTTCACAATATTTTTATTTTTAGTAAAAAGAATACGTCGGTAGTTTTTTTACATAATAAAATACACTCAAGTGCAATAAAAAATAATAAATTCATGAAATGTATAACATTTAACGAGATTTAACCGAATATAAAACAATGACTCACTGTATATCAACCATTAGAATTGATTCCATGTGCTATTGGATTATTCGGTGTGCAATTTCTTTAATTTGTCAAAAATATGTGACTAACGTATCAATTTCATTGACAGATAAACATTGCTGTGTGTCAGTTTTTGTGGTTGTATCGTAGTTTTTTTAATTATTCTGGATATTGTCCTGTTTTATGCGTCTTCTAATGCCTCTAAGTGCCGAAGATTCTGCAAAAGCTATAGCTCTTGTGGAAGATGGCCGCAGTTTGCGTTATGTTGCTAGACTCCTTCATTGCACCTACACAACGGTTCGAAAATGTGTGCAAAGGTTTAAAGAAACTCGTAGGAATACACGAAGGCTAGGATCTGGCAAGAAACGAAAAACAACGGCCGTTGCCGTTCACAGAAGATTAGAAGTTCGCAGATCATTAGCGGAGGTAGGTGTAACTACTTGTAGACCAGCACATGGACCAAAATTGCTACCGCGTCATCGAGCAGCTAAGCTAAAATTTGCTCATAATCACTTGGCATGGACGTTGGAGCAATGGAGTGCTGTACTATTCAAAGATGAATCAAGGTTTTGCCTATATTCATCAGATGGTCGACAACGAGTGTGGAGAAGGGCAGGTGAACCCCACAAATAATTTTTTCTACGGCTGCTATGGAATGTGGTGCTTTTGACACATTTGACAGAACTACAAAGTAACCTATTGCTATCAACTTTGGGAAAAAATCTACCTCACAGGTCTTTTCCCACAACACGTACATTTAAATAGGAATTCAACCGTGAGGTAGATTTTTTCCCACAGTTACGAAAAAATGAAACACCAGGAATCTCAATACAAAATTGCAGTAATGTAACAATTAATTACAATATTAATTAAATTACTTTTTTATGTATTAAGTATGTGCCGTTTATTTTATAACCGATAATAATAATAAAATATAATAATAAAATGTTATGAATTCACTTCGTATCACCGGAAAAATTTTTTTTACAACTTTTTATTCGTGATTATCAACCAATCCTATTATAGGATGACAGAAATGGAAATTTTGACAACGAAGTACAATGGCACACCCTTTCCTTCAAACGATCTAATGTAATTTTTACTGTAAAATGTCATTTTAGCTGTCAACTGTCATTTTTCCGCTACCAACTGTAATTTTTCAGCTGTCAACTGTCATTTTTGACATTCGAATATCATTTATAACTGTCTTATGTCAATTTTTACTCTTAAATGTATTTTTTAACTGTCTTATGTAATTTTTTTACTCTCAAAGGTAATTTTTTAGTTGCCAACTGTCATTTTTAGCTGTCAACTGTCATTTTTAATTTTAAAGATCATTTTCCAGCTATCAATTGTTAAAAGTCATATTTAAATTTAAAAATGGTATACTTTGTATGTATTTTGTTTCTGCGAACCTCGCTGCGCTCGGCACGCAGTGATGGGTTTTTAAAATATAGTCTGTATCACAATGATGTAGTTGATAAAACTATGTAAGATACTGTAAATTTAGTCAAAAATTAATAGTGTATCATTCATTTTTAAATGAATTGTGAATTTTAAATAATTTTAACCTTTAACTATTTAAAAATAAATTTGGAAAATGTCACTATTACCATTTCTATTGATGAGATGGGTAATTAGATAGTAAAGATTATTCTTAATTTACATAATATTTATAATATACTTAATTATGGACTGTGATCATAATACTATATAAATAATTATAAAAAACTCACTCACACTTTAACACAAATTTTGACAATGCCACACCCTTTCCTTCAAACGATCTAATGATGTTTATAAATGGCTTTGTTCATTTGTTATTGGATCGGCCAATGAAAATACCATGCGCATAAAACATTTTTTAACGATTTAACCAATCATATCATAGGATGACAGAAATGAAAACTTTGACAACGAAGTACAATGACACACCCTTTCCTTCAAACGATATAATGTAATTTTTAATGTCAAATGTCATTTCAGCTGTCAACTGTCATTTTTGACATTCGAATATCATTTATAACTGTCTTATGTCAATTTTTACTCTTAAATATAAACAATTGGTTTTTTTTAGCTGAATTTTCGGGTTTTCCAAAAAATTTTTTTTTCTAAACCATCCCTAAACTATAGCAAATAAAATCAAAAAAAAAATTTGAAAATCGGTCTTGCCGTTTTCGAGTTTTTGCGAGACTAACGCACAGCAATTCAATTTTATATACAGGGTGAGTCATAACTATTGGGACATAGACTAAGGACAGGTTATTTGGACCAAAATATGGCTATTGGGCCAAATATGCCTTAATATAATGTTGCTGAGAAAAAAAATACAGGGTGTTAAAGTTAATTTTTGTTTTTCGTTTTTTGCTAATAGTTTCCCTGTATATTTATAAATTGATTTGGTTGCCTTCTAGGCAACACACTAGATTCTGCAGAGTATCAGGCTGTCAAGTCGGCCCAATTTGTACTGTATAATCTGCAATCAGCTAGCGAGACTAGTAATTTATCAACATCATCTTCTGAATAAAAGAGAATTTCCTTTTCTCTGAATACAATATAAATCTTGCGTGCGTGCTCGTATTTACATATTAGTTTAATTACTAGAAATGTTTCTGTATGTTTATAAACGACGCGAATTTAATATTTTAACAGACGAATCTCGGAGAACCTTAATTTCACTTTGGTAGGTACCTTATACGGCGTTCGAGCATAAGCATTAATATCTGTTATAATCCTTTGAACGAAATTCAAAGGATTAAAGGTAAGGAGAACGCTTCTTAAAGATGGATAAAATCACAACGTCATCCTGCGAGAGTAATTAGTGCTTCCATAGTATTCGGAATGTATACAGCATGGCAATACTTTGGTGGATGTCAAGATGGGTAATAAATTATATGGAAAATAAAGTGACTCCAAAAGGATTTTGTAGATAATGCATATTTCAATCGTTAAATTTAAGCAGATGAACTAACAAATATTTCTCTCATCTAATCTATCAATTTATAATCTTTACAAGAATATGAATATGGTTTTTATTACTATTACCGGATTGTGTGAGATGATTTGAAAAATAGCATTTTCTGTACTCTTGTACTCTTCTTCTTATTGCTTATTGACACTTTAATGTAAGATACTGTGACGGATGACAATTTCCATCCACCTAAATGTTTAAGTTTTACTAGATCAGCTCCAGAATTTGCGAACATTGTAGCTGAACAACGACGGAAACGATTCCCCGTGTACAATTATGAATTTGCAAGTTTCAATAAATATGCAATCTTCTTGGGGATATTATATATTGAAACGAAGTTATATTATTATAAAAATTATTCATTAAAGAAAAGATTAATTTCAGTAAGAAATATGTATTATGATGATCAAATCAAAAACAAAATCATTATAAAGTCAATTGAAAGCAAATAAATAATAAAAAAGGTAATCAAATTCCATAACAGGTCGACTGAAAAGTCCCTGGTCTGACCTACAGATGACGACACTAGAATTAAATCCATTTCATTTTTAGATAGTATCAACCTTCAAATGATTCGTGTAAAAATTTGACAGCTGTCGGACTATTAGTTTGTGAGATATTGCATTTTTAGTGAAGCAACTTTTGTTGTTTTCAAAAAGATGGAAAAAAAAGAATTTCGTGTGCTTATTAAATATTGTTATTTGAAAGGAAAAAATACAGTTGAAGCAAAAGCTTGGCTTGATAATGAGTTTCCGGACTCTGCGCCAGGAAAATCAACAATCATTGACTGGTACGCAAAATTCAAGCGTGGTGAAATGAGCACCGAAGACGGTGAACGCAGTGGACGCCCAAAAGAGGTGGTTACCGACGAAAATATCAAAAAAATCCACAAAATGATTTTGAGTGACCGTAAAGTGAATATTATCGAGATAGCTGACACTCTAAAGATATCTAAGAAACGTGTTGGACATATCGTTCACGAATATTTGGGTATGCGGAAGCTCTGTGCGAAATGGGTGCCGCGCGTGCTCACAATCGACTAAAAACAGCAACGAATTGATGATTCTGAGCAGTGTTTGCAGCTGTTAAGTCGTAATAAACCCGATTTTTTGCGTCGATATGTGACTATGGATGAAACTTGGCTCCATCACTACACGCCTGAGTCCAATCGACAATCAGCTGAGTGGACTGCGGCCGGTGAACCGCCACCAAAGCGTGGAAAGACTCAACAGTCAGCTGGCAAAGTTATGGCCTCAGTTTTTTGGGATACACACGGTATATTGTTCATCGACTATTTGGAAAAGAAAAAAACAATCAACAGCGACTATTACTGTGCATTATTGGAGCGATTGAAGACCGAAATCGCGAAAAAACGACCCAATATGAAAAAGAAAAAAGTGTTGTTTCATCAAGACAATGCACCGTGTCACAAATCATCGAAAACGATGGCAAAATTGCATGAATTGGGCTTCGAATTGCTTCCTCACCCACCGTATTCTCCAGATCTACCCCCAGCGACTTTTTCCTTTTTTCTGACCTGAAGAGAATGCTGGCGGGAAAAAAATTTGGCTCATACTGAGGGAATCGCCGAAACTGAAGGCTATTTTGAGGACAAACCGAAGGAGTACTACAAAAATGGTATCGAAAAGTTGGAAGGTCGCTATAATCGCTGTATCGCCCTTGAAGGCAACTGTGTTGAATAAAAAAAATGAATTTTGTCAAAATATTGTGTTTTACTATGGTAGACCGGGGACTTTTCAGCCGACCTGTTAAAAACAGAAGATAAGTTAATTAACACTAATTAATTGAAACTAAATAAATATCCAATAAGTAACAAACGTAAAAATAATCAAAATTATCATTAAGAAAATAATAATGAAAATATAATTCTAAATGTAAGAAACAAACGAACAAATTATAAATTTTCTAAGAATATTTTTCCGTTAAACATATAAAAGGATTTTCAAAAATCTACAAAAGTATATATTAAAAACTTAGAAGAGCACCTGCTTGTGTAACGTCAAATTAACAGAATTAGAGTGCTCGTAAACAGCATTGCGTGTTTGAAGTGTTTAGTTTCCGCAAACTTTAAAAACTTAAAATGCCACCTGCGTGATTAAGTAAGAGTTACTCGGAAATATATCGGTCGAATTTATAACTTTCAAGCCTCAGTGTTAATATAATTTGAGAGCTTTTCCGACCATAATAAATTATAAAAAAATTATTGAACATTAGAAATGTTGTATATATTATGGAAAATATAAGTAGTTAGTTAGAAATAAGCAAATTAAGGAATAGTTCCTTCTGATTGGTTCTCGTGGAGATTTTAAAATGAAGCATTTTTATTGGTCAGAGAATATTGAGAGAAGGATCTCAGTCTTTACGTAAAAGAACCAGTCAGGAAGAATTAGAGAGATTCAAGCCTAATTTTAAAAACAGTCAAGACCCTTTATACAAACATTCAAGCCTCGTTTTAAAAACTTTCAACAAACATTTAAGATTTAATTTTAAAAACTCTTACGATTCATTTTCTAAAGACTCAAGTTTAATTTTAAAAAGATCCAAGACTCATTTTCAAAACATTCAACAACAATTATTAAAAACATTCAACTCATAATTTACATTTTTAAAAAAGACTTTGATTAGTCATAAATTTTATTAACTTTATAAGTTAACATTCTTCGACTTTGAATAGAAAATAGATTTGTTGAATCAAGCAGAGTAACTTTATAATATAAGATTTCCAACTGTAATTTTAATGACACAACGGTTAGTAACACTTATAAGAAGTTTCACTTACCTTTTATCAAAAATAATCACTTGTAAAAAGGGAGCCTCATCAACCAATAAATTGTATAAATTAATCCACGAGTGAAAATAATAAATTCCGACATCGTAAGAGGTTTTTTCTTTATTATACCACCGAAGTTTCACATTTCGTCAGCGAAGATCTACCCCAGCTACATCTGTACGAGAACAGCGAACACTCCAGTGACAGAGTTAAAAAAAGGTACTGTTATTTAATTTGTGTATGAACTGTTTTAAAGCGATAATAGTTATTTGCCGCTGGAGGACATTTATACGACTTTATTGTAAAGATTTTTGAATTTCCTTCTGATAGAAAATTTATAATTTTGTTTGAGTAAATCTGTGGTAAAACCTGTACGACCTGAGATATAATTTTTCGATAAACGATAGTATTTATTTTGAATTAAACAAACGAGCGCAGAAACATTTAATTTTATTTGAGCTAGTCATCATCATACATATTATTTAAGGGGCTAAGAACATTATTGTAATAAAACATTTCAACAATTACATTAAATCAAAGAAAAACAAACAACTCTTAATATCTTGTCGCAACCAACGTGGCTTTGCGAAAATACCATTTAAAACATCTAACACAAAATTCGTGTTTTGATTTGGGAAGAGATTTAGTACAAATATCTGCTATCATCTCAGATGTATGCAGATATTCTAGTGAGATTTCTTCTGAACCAACTTTTTCTCTAATGAAATGGAAACGAACATCGATATGTTTCGTTCTTCTATGCATAACTGGATTTGAAGCCATTTTCTGAGCACTCCGGTTATCGTTGAACAATTTCACTGGTTTGGAAACTCCCAACATCTCAGACAATAGATGCTTCACTAGAGGACATAGCCACTGTACATTTCTTTCGGCATTTCCAGGAAACGGCAGCATTTGCAATTTTGAACACAAAACCAGTGAAAGATCTTCTATCAGATACATCGCTGGCCCAATCTGCATCAGCAAAACCTGTGAAAGCAGTTTCCTTGTTTCTACTGTATACGATTCCTATATCTGCAGTTTCTTTGAGATATTGAAGAACACGCTTGACAGCCGTCCAGTATTTTGCAGAATGTCTCATATTGAACTGGCTCAAGTAGGGACAAGCAAAAGAAATATCAGGTCAAGTCATAATACACAAATACATCAGACACCCAATCACCTGCTGATATGGAAAAATACGCCAGAAGTATTTTTTCACTCTCGTCGTTAGGTTAGGTTAGGTTAGGTTAGGTTAGGTTAGGTTAGGTTAGGTTAGGTTAGGTTAGGTTAGGTTAGGTTAGGTTAGGTTAGGTTAGGTTAGGTTAGGTTAGGTTAGGTTAGGTTAGGTTAGGTTAGGTTAGGTTAGGTTAGGTTAGGTTAGGTTAGGTTAGGTTAGGTTAGGTTAGGTTAGGTTGATATTCTTAATGCTTTTCCACTTTTTAAAAGACTGGTATTCTTTCTCATACACTATTCTAGATTTTTGTGGTAACAATAAACTTTTTGCTTCCAATGCTGCATTTTCTACAGTTTTCCTTTTCTTGTGTCAATTATTTTCCGTCCATTTCGTATTTATTCACTTTGTACACAAAATGCGACAATATTCTCTGCAAAAAACAAAAAGTAACATTTGGTTGACATTTTTTGACAGAGTAATTCATATCCCTAGCAACGGAGCACAACAATTGCGATTTTTGTGCCCAAAATTACAATTTTCTTTTTAAATTTTATTTTTCACCTGAACTTGAAGTCTTACTATAGAAATAATCCCTTGGAACCAATAACATCTAGGCTTTAATATTGTTATATCTTATTACTTGGTCTAGTCTTAACACTACTTAATCAATCATTTAAAGTCTATTTTTCAAATACAAGGTGAAAATTTAGTTCCTAGTTTTGAGAATAGTTAATCTGAGATGCCAAAGGCGTTGGATTTGCAGTGAAAATGAAAATAGGGTACATAAAGCATATATATTTTCGCTACAACTGTTTTTTCTATGACAATGAATACATATAAATTATAAATGATTAATCATTGATGGCATTCTACAAATTGTACAAATTGGTAAATATTTTCGAATTAATGAATAATTTTAATACCGGCCTTTATATAAAAACAATTTTTCCCCAAAATCCAACAAATTTAACAATCACAGACCGCAGCAATGTGCAAAATCATACAAAACAGTAGTCGAATGATTAAATTCCCAAATACAAATTATGTTATACAATGAGAGTTACATTTAACACCGAAATATCAATTTAATTTTGAATCGTAATTATGGTTAATCACATTATAATGTTTATTAAAACATTGTTAAAAAATGTAATAACTAAACAATAAAGTTTTAATGCAACATACAAACAGTTAAAAAGTATCTAAACACTTTTCATCGCTGATCTATAAGATGTCTTTTATTTTAAGTTCTTCAAGAAAACCTAAAACAATAACTCGAAACTTTCATCTTCTGATCGAAAAATGTACTGCAGTATTATCATTTTTCAAATAAAATCGGTCATGTGTAGTAAGTATATGGAATTAGGGGAAGGACATATAACTTATTAAAAATTTATCTTTCAGGACAAGTACAAATAGTGGATATAAATGGTGTTACTAGTACTCCAAATATAATCTATGGTGTGCCTCAGGGATCAGTACTGGGACCCATTCTATTTACAATATATATAAATAATATGTTAAAGTGGCTCAATTACAACAAATTAACATTAAATTATGCAAAAATACATTACTTGCCATTCACATCATACCTACCGAAATTAAAATATCTATCCGATTTTTTGACTAGAAGTTACCTAAAAACAATATACATATCCTTAATAGAATCGCTGCTATCCTATGGGATATTAGGTTGGGGAGGGGTGTCTGATGCATGCTTAAATAGCACCCATGTTATACAAAAATGGCTTATAAACCGTATCCTTCAAAAGAACAGACAGTACCCCACAAGAATCTAAATTGAAGGATGTGGGGCAGCTCTTCTGTCAAAAAATATTACTTAATATAAAAAGGAGTAAAATTAAATTAACAACACAAAGTCATCTATACGATACAAGGGGAAATGATAATATTTTTCTAAGAACAATAAATAACTGAACAGTTAAACTAAACTTCCACTATTTATTCGAAAAATTCGCTTTAAAATTCAATTACAGCTGTTTCGCTATAACTAGCATCGTCAGATTGACATATTGAAATTACATGTTGTTTGTTTGTAACTAGGTGCTTGATGTTGATAAGGAGTTAAGGCTAGACCAAGTAAGGAAGTAATAAGACATAACAATATTAAAGCCTAGATGTTATTAGCCCTAAGGGATTATCCTGGATGTATTTCCCTCTAAGATCAGTATAACTGTGCAATGATATAGAAAAACCAGGAAAAACTATATCATGCTGATCTTTACAATAACTTAATATATTTATGTTACAATAATGTCTTATCTATGTATAAAATGAAGACTCAATCAAAGTAAACAGTTTAATAGTGGAGAACTTCCAAGATTTATTTGTTCATTAACTACTTTAAACTGTTGATCTGCTAGATGTCTTTTAATTTCAAGTTCTTCTAGAAAATCTAAATTTTGTTTTTTATCACAAATGTGTAGTATATGAATGTCATTGGTGTGTATAAGTGAGTTTGGATGTTCCAGTAGGTGTTTTGCATAGTTCGACTTATCTGGTTGTTGTAATCTATATGCTCTTAAGTGTTCATTAAATCTTACTTCAAAATTTCTTTGTGTTTGACCTATATATACTGCATTACATTTTGGACAATTAATTTTGTAAACACCAGATTTTTTAATTTGGGTAATTTTGTTTTTACATTTTACAATTTTGTTCCAATACTATTTTGTGTTTTAAATGATATTAATGATGATGTTGCCGAAGATATTATTTTTAAAATTATATTGGAAATATTTCCACAATATGTAATACTTTTATAGCTTTTAATTTCTTTAGTTTGTTTTGGAAATATTAGTTCTAGTGACAATTTTTGTTCTTATTAATTAATTTATTTATCAAATGTATTTCGAATAAATAGTGGAAGTTTAGTTTAACTGTTCAGTTATTTATTGTTCTTAGTAAGATGAACTTCCAAAAAGTAGAGGTTAATACAATCAATTTGATAATATTTTCCTTCCAAGAGGTGAAAAAACAATCTGGCAAAGAAGTACCAAATATTTAGAACCACGAAATGTTCTTCCTGAAATTAGAAATACTCCTATGAAAAAGAAATTAAAAATTGGATTTTACAAGAAAATAGAAAACTTTTTACAGAAATAATAAATCAAAAACCATATTAAATTGATAGATAAAATACAAATTTATAAAGCATTTTTTTCTCGATTATGACATACTTATATCCTGATTATGACAGTATATCCTGATTCTGACTTTTATATCCCGAAATAGTATATTGTGCAACAAGGTGGAAAAGTTACACTTTTCTCACGAGTGTGTTGATAGCAATACGTTACTTTGTAGTTCTGTCAAATGTGTCAAAAGCACCACATTCCACAGCAGCATTATTATTATTTAACTATCAATTAAGGTGCATATACCTTTAAATATTCTATCTTATTTGTCAATTCCGGTTTGATTTCTATTTTTAATGTTAAACTTTTGAACAGCAGTTCAAATCTGATTATATAATTTTAATTAGTACTTAGAATAGCAAGTTCCACCATAAAATATGTTAAATTTTCTAAATTATATTAGCTTAATACAGTTTTTTAGCCTTTTTGTTCTCAAATAATTGAATTAAACCATCCACTTAACAGAATTACTTTATAAACCACCGGAAACAAATTTCTGATTGCAGTTCGTGTCTTGATGAATTTCCATAACTAGAAATTTCAAATCTTGTTTACGATTCATATTACAGTTTCAGTTTGGATTCCAGATTTTCTTTTTTTTGGTTATTCTCTAATGCAAACAGAAAAATAAAACGCTGATCGGCACGCAGAGAATAATTATTTGATAAAATCTTCACGTAAATTTTAGATTTAAACTTTGTAATGAAATTCGGTATATTAATAGACACTTTAAAAACTTGATACTCTCCTTTTAACCAAGTTAATTAATTCAACTACAATTTTAGCACAAATTGCAGCGGGTACAACTCGATGGAAAAAATTAACAAAAATTTTCTCATAAAAAGTTAGTTTTATAATTGTAAAAAAAAGGACTTGGCGTAACAATTTTCTGTGACAGTCAAACTGCATTAAAAAGCGTGTAGTGTAAAATGGTGATATCAAAGTTACAGAGAGCCGCTCTCATCAATAAGTAAGTACTAAATTTGCCACTGGCTAGAAAGAAAACAGAGCAGAAAACACCTTTTTTGAGGATAGAGATGGAAGTAATTAAAAATATCATGTTGGAAAAGCAGTAGCAACGTGGAGATGAATGCGTGTGTTCTAAAAATAATGAAAATTTTTAAATTTCGTTAATTTATTGTAATTTTAGTTGTAGAATTTTCTTCTCCAATAGAACTATGAAGATTCCTGTTCTTTCTGACATAAATGTAACACAAATATATTAAGTTATTGTAAAGATCAGCATGATATAGTTTTTTCCTGCTGTTTCTATATCATTGCACAGTTATACTGATCCAGGATAATCCCTTAGAGTAATCTAAGCAAGCAAGCAGTTTGTGAGTATACGCCAGTGATAAAAAAAAAAGACCATTTATCGCTCAATGAAAAGAGTGCTGTAGTGAATGTGTACCACTATTTTAAACATCAAAATCCCTCAAACACTATTGACAGTGTAGTTGAAACAACATCTAAGGCAATGGGATATGGAAAATCTACAATATATAGAGTTCTAAAGGAGGAAAAATCAGGTGGAGTAACCTCACCAAAGCCGAAACCAGGTAGACAAAAACTATTAAAAGTCAACGTGGACGAGTTTTTTAAAAATGCTATTCGTAAGCTTGTTCACTCATTTTTTATAAACAAGCAAATACCAACGTTTTTCAAGCCATTACGAATGATGTTGATTTACCCACAATAAGCCGGGATAAACTATGGAAAACGTTACATGAGTTAAACTTTAAATTTGAAAAAATGGGCAGACACTCAATGCTAATTGATTCTGAAGAAATTATATGTTGGAGAAGACAGTACAACATGTTAAAGCTCAAAATAAAAACATTTATTATTTAGATGAAACATGGGTTAATGAAGGACATTGTGTAGGAAGAGTTTGGAAAGACAAAAATATAAATTAATCATCCCATCAAGTTTTTCTAGAAGGATATACTACTGGTTTTAAGGAACCTATAGGAAAAGGTAAAAGATTAATTATTTGCCATATAGGCAGTACAAACGGTTTTCTTGAGAATGGTTTACTCTTATTTGAATAAAAAAAAAACCGTTGATTATCACAAAGAAATGAATGGAGACGTGTTTAAGGAATATTTTGAACAGATGATTCAATTCATACCAAAAGGATCGGTTATTGTAATGAACAATGCAAGTTACCACTCCAGATTACTTGAACCTTTACCAACCACTAAATGGAAAAAGGATGAAATTGCAAAATGGTTATCTTCTAAAAATTTAGCCTTTGACAATACAATGCTGAGGGCAGAATTGTTAACTATTGCTAAAAAACATAAGCAAAATTATAAAAAATATAATATTGAGGAGATAGCCAAAAAAAGAGAAATTGAAATCCTTCGTTTATCACCCTACCATTTTGAGCTGAATCCGATAGAATTGATATGGGCTCAAGTTAAAGGTTATGTTGCCAGAAATAACACTACTTTTAAATTATCAGGTGTTAAAAATCTCTTCAATAAGGCAATATCTGAAGTAACAAGTGAAAATTGGCAAAAATGTATTAGACACGTTACAGAAATAGAAAAAAAAATGTGGGAGCTAGATAACATAATTGATATTATTATAGAGCCCATTGTAATTTCTCTAGAATCAGATGGTGAATCTTCTGACACAGAGTGCGAGGAACCATAACTTTAAAATTATTAATATAACTTAACTTTTGAATAACTGAAATTGTGTTTTTAAAAAATAACTTTATTACT
This sequence comes from Ophraella communa, assembly GCA_035357415.1. NCBI lineage: Eukaryota > Metazoa > Arthropoda > Insecta > Coleoptera > Chrysomelidae > Ophraella > Ophraella communa. The sequence goes on along the minus strand of CM068985.1, from coordinate 44,849,480 downwards.
AACTACAACTAACTACTACAAATACAAGTTCTAGACTGACTTAATTATAATAAAAATGAAATAAAGAAACATTGATGCTACTCAGCAGTAATAGAAAGAAGTTTAAAATACAATAATAAAAGTGATAACTAAGCTAATTATAATTTGTAGAATAAGGCATTTAAATACTATAACACCTCCCCCCTCAGAATGAAGCTCCTTCTGGAAGCTGAATGTGTTCTGCTGCTCCATTGGTTTCCTTCACTGATTTCTTGATGATTATCTTCTTATAAAGTATCCGGATCAAGAAACTTATTACCCCAATGTAGAGAAGAATGGTCCATAAATTTGGAATGTGGAATTTAAATTCATTGTTTGATATTGACTGCATAATTGGTTGTTTTATTTCTTTAAGTTTAATCGTTTTTAAATTGATTTTTATAGGTGATATGTTTAACTGATGCAATTTTAAATTTATGTTATGGATGATGAATGGTTGTCCAAATGTTTTATCATTAAACGCTAATTCTTGATTTTGAAAAATGATTTTGCAGGGTGTATTTTCTATCAAATAAATTCCTCGTAAATTTCTGGTTTCTGTTTCTCGTGCACATTGTATTACTAACTTTTCTTCAAATGGAAAAACAGCTAAATATTTATTAATTTCGGGAATTATTTCCATGTGATTACGATCTAAATTAAATTTTATGTACTGGCAGCTCGAAGAGTTTCCTTTCAATAATAATTGTTCTTCACAAAGATGATTGTTACTGTCCTGAAGGTGATCAGGACAATGGAAAATTTTACCGTGTGTGCAAATATCGTTTAGAGGTTTGATTATATTTTTATATTTTAAAAAGTATTTGGAATTTGGTATAAGCGCAACAAATTCTGATTCAATAAGGGTTGGTATTGGCAACATATAAAATAATTCAAATTGAATGTTGTAATCTATAGGAATGGACAAAAAATATTCTATTTTATTTTTTTCTACTTTACAAGTTACGCCTATGACTGATTCAAAGTCTAAAAGGTTATTGTAATTTAATTCAAATGGCAATTCTGCTTTATAGTGAAAAGATATTTTTTGCAATTCTTCAAATAAATCTTTAGATTTTATTATACTCGGATGTAAGGTTTTTAGTTTACAAAATGTTAGCGAGTTTTCTACTGTTTCCATGACATCTAATATTACATTAAACATTATCAAAAGTTCATTAAACAGCTGTTGTAAATAAGTGATATTCTCAGCATTTGCTAGGAAATCCAACATATCTCTAATCTCAAAAATTTTTGCTTTTAATACCAGTTCATTATTTTTAATATCTTGAATTGTTTTATTAAAATTATCTATGATTTGTTGGCTAACGGAGTACTGCATTTTGATTTGATTTTGCAAGTTGCCTTGATTGGTTTTTAAATGTTCTAAAATTGAATAAATTTTATTGCCGTCTTCAGCGTCTAGATTGCCTGTTATGGTTTTTATAATAGATCCGAATCCGTTAATTAACCCTCTCTTATTTCTATGTACTATAGAATGAATATTAATATTATTAAACTTATCTTCTATGTTATGCCTAGTAAATAGAATTAAATTAACTATATTTTCCGTTTCATTCTTAAAAAATGTATTATTAGAAATATTATATCTAATATTATTAAACTGTAAACTTAACTTATTATACTCTAACAATAATTCATTTAAGTCATAAAAGTGTACAAACGTGTGACTTGATTTCTGCAATTTGGCAGGTCCTAGGTTAATAGGAAGTACGCCCAAATTATGGGTGATGTCCTTTAATTCGATTGTTGCGTCTCCGAAGGCGACGAACCTGAAATAAATTTATATGTTTTGGTTTTAGGCCGTTTAATATTCGATAAATGAATATTTTCGGTAGTATTTTTATGTCTAGTAGCAATTTTTGCCGTTTTTAACCTAGTATCCTTACTTTTAATCTCTTCACTTTTATATTTATTTTTAGTTTTACCTTGTGCTTGTTTATTTTTCACAAAAACTTTAGAAGGTATTTTACCGGGCAATTCTTCGCGATTTTTATTAATTTTCGAAATTACTTTTGATTTGTTTTCTTGTAGTTTTTGATTAATTTTTGAATATAAAAGTTTAATTTTATCTCTATGATTCTGTACATAATTATTAACAATCTGTTGATCTATCTCTATATCAAACGGTGTATTATTGTCTAAGTGACCTGTAACGATTTCGTTGGGTTTTAAATTTGTAGCAGAATGAATACTATTATTATATGCTAATAATGCATAAATTACTTTTTGATCAATTGGTTCATTTTTAAAATTAGATTGATTGTTTAAAAGCCTAATGTGTTCAATAATGGTAGAATGAAATCTTTCGGCAACTCCGTTTGATTCCGGATGTTGTGAACTAATGAAATGAATTTCAATCTTGTGAGTTTCTAATAACTCTTTAACAACAGAGTTTTTTAATTCAGTTCCGTTATCCGAAATTATTTGCTGTGGTATACAGTGATGTGTAAAATATTTAACTAAGTTATTCGCTACTTCTATACCTTGACTAGATTTTAATTGATAAAGTTGGCCATATTTAGAAAATGAATCTATTATTGTTAAAAATTTAGTGTTTTCTAATGTTATCGTATCTAAGTGTAAAATTTGAAAAGGTTTCGTAGCTGTAGGTGTAATATTAAAAAGTGGTTTAATCGGTTTTCTGTCATACTTTGTAAGTTGGCAAATTTCGCATTCATTAATGTACGACTGTATTGATGCCCTTTGATTAGGCCAATAATATAAGGCTTTTAATTTATTTTCGGTTTCATCTAATCCTCTATGATTAGTCTTACCTTCGTGATAGTTTTGAATTACCTCTTTAATTTCGTTAAGTGGAACATCTATTAATTTTTTATTGCATTTAATAAAGTTAATTTGAGAATTTTTAAAGTAATTTTGCAGAACAACAGAAAATTTCTCATAAATTGGATCTTCAAAATAAATAAAATATTTAGTTTTAGGAACTATGTATTCTTTAATAAAATTAATAACGTTTTGTTCAAAATTATTTTTTGATAGTTGTACTAAAATTCTTTGTTTAGTTTCATACAATTTTATTATACTAGGTGCCGTTGGTTCAAAATTTACTTCTGAAAAAATTAATTGGTTCTTACCGACATTTACGGCTGAGTCTGAAATTGGTATACCTATAACGGGATTTTCTACATTTGTATGAACAGTAATATCATCGTCATCATTATCAATATTATCATTATCAATTTCAACCACTAAGGATTCGTTATCGTTAACATGTTCAATTATTGAATCATTAAATTTATCCATATAATCTAATAAACCTTTAGAACACTGTGGTTCTTGTGTTTCAGTTTCATTAATATTTAATTGAATTCGTGATAAACAGTCACTATTAGTGTTTAAAGCACCTTTTTTATATACAATATCATAATCATATTCCTCTAGCTTCAAACGCCATCTGACAAGTTTCGAGCTAGGGTCTTTAAGTGAAAATAGCCATTGAAGTGGCTTATGGTCAGTTACTATTGTAAATTTTCTCCCAAATAAATATGGGCGAAAATACTTAACTGCCCAAACAACGGCGAGAAGTTCCTTTTCGATCACAGAATAGTTACATTCTGAATCATTTAAGGTTCGACTGGCGTAAGCTACAGGTAAGTCTGAGCCTATTTTGCCTTGACTTAGTACAGCGCCTAAAGCGTAATTGCTAGCGTCTGTAGTGAGGTTGAACGGTTTCGTAAAATCTGGATATTGAAGTATTGGCTCATTTATTAACAAATTTTTGCACATTTCAAAACATTGAGAATAATCATGATCATTAATATTAATAACAGCGTTTTTCTTAAGCCTAATGGTTAATGGTTTTGTTAATTTTGAAAAATCCTTGATAAACTTACGGTAATAGCCTAATAAACCCAAAAATCCTTTTAATTCTTTTGTATTTTTTGGGATTGGAAAATTTTGAATAGCCGTGATTTTATCTGGATTGGGTTTTACCCCATCCGGTGTGACAATATGTCCTAAATATGCTACTTCTTTTCTCAAGAATTCGCACTTATCTATTTGTAACTTAAAATTCGAATCTCTTAACCTATCAAATACATCTTTTAAATTATTGAGATGCTCTTGCAAACTCGTGCTGAAAACAATTATGTCATCGAGGTACACCAAACATTTTTCGTTCTGTATACCTCTTAAAATATTGTCCATGACCCTTTGAAAGGTAGCAGGAGCTCCTTTAAGGCCCATGGGCATGCGCACATATTCATAGTGCCCATTTTCTGTGTTAAAGGCTGTTTTGGGAATGTCCTCTTCAGCCATCTCTATCTGGTGGAAACCAGATGCGAGATCTAGAGTTGTGAAATATTGACAACGTCCTAGCTTGTCTAGAAGCGTTGTAATATCGGGTAAGGGGTAACGGTCACCAATAGTTATGGCATTAAGTTTGCGGTAATCAACAACAATTCTGAATTTTGGTTTATTCGAAGCATCTAATTTTTTTGGGACTACCCAAATATTGCTAGACCAAGGAGAACTAGAAGGTCTAATAATATTTTCGTTTAACATTTTTTGAATTTGATTTTGAACTTCGTTACGGTAAATTTCTGGGTATCTATAAGATTTCGAGTAAATTGGTATATCATTTGAAGTTTTTATGTGATGTTTTATTTTACTCGTGAATGTTAGTTGATTTCCTTCAACATGAAAGATATCGCAATACTCTTGTAGGAGTTTTAAAATTAGTTCTTTTTCTTCGGAATTCATATGTTCCGTTCTAACTTTTGAAATATCAAATTTAATATTTTCGGAAAACATATTATTAAAATTTGGATTGAGAATCTGTTCGTATTCGTCAAACAGCTCAACATTAATATAATTACTTAAATCTACTTTATAAGTTGACTCTGAAGAGTTTAAAATTGTACATAAAGCTACATTATTTTTAACTGTTGTTAAACATTCTGGGATTTCTAATTTCCCGATACGTGTATAAGGTATAATTACATGACCATCTTTTATATTCTCAATATTCAATTTAATTACTTGTTCACATCGTGGAGGCACTACTATACAATTCGTGGATCCCATTTTAATGTTAAAGTAATTGATTTTAATTTGACTGTAAGGAGTCACTAAATTATTATTTTTTAAATCAATATTTGCATTTAATAATTTTAGGTTGTCTAACCCTAAAAGACAATCGAAGTGGTTATGGAATTTAAAAACACAGTACTCCAATTTTATGGGTTTCTTAAAATTAAAAATTCTAGATGAAGGAATATAAGTACAATAATTTTGTTGACTGCTACCAAGAGCTGAAGTTACATTAAAAGGTTTTTTAACAAAATTATTTTTAAAATATTTTTCGGCGACCGTCGGCGTCACAAAAGATCTTGTACTACCCGTATCAATTAACACTTTTAAATTTTGTTCAGGAAAAATTATATACGGGAGTACGCTTTCTAAATTATTTAAATTTAATAGTTCTACTGTTGATCGTTCGGTTCCGAGGCTGGAATCTCTAAAAAATTATCTCTGGAAGAGTCGAGATCATCTATATTATGAAGTTCTTCGGAAATGAAATTTTTTGGTTGATTATTATTTTGTTGGAATCTATTTTGATTGTTTTGATAATTTTGAGGTGGCCTAGATGTATTTCTAGTTGAAATGCTCATAGGAGTGGGATTTGAAAATCTTTGATTCGGATTAGATTTGAAAACGTTTTGATTATTAGAATAATTAAAATTTCTAGGAGGATTATTTGAAAAATTATTGTTCCTTGTGGGATTATAAGAAGTTGATGGACGATCTTGATTATTAACAGGTATATTTCTATTTGGTGAATTATTTTGGTTTAAATTTTGTCTAGGTGCCGATTGAAAGTTTGTTACATTGTTTGAAAAATGATTTTTGTTCCTAGGTGTAAAATTTGGTGTAGTTTGATTAGAAAAATTAGTTTTTTGATTATTATGTTTACCCAAGTAAACCTGGAAATCATTAGTTAAAACATTTAGGGCTTCTTGCATATCTATGGGATTTTTAGTACGCATTAAGGTACCTAATGGTTCCTTCAAACCCCTTAACAATACTCTAAGTGCTAATTTTTTAAAATAATTTCCTAAAATATTATGTTCATTATCAATAACAGAATGAGTTATTAAATATGAAATTAAAAGATTTAAGACATGTTGTATTCGATTATAGAATTCAAATGGCGTTTCATTGCCTTGTTTCATTTCTGATAATTCAATGTTCAATGTATAGATATCACGTTTGTCAGAATATGTGTTTAGTAAAGCTTCTTTAAGATTTTCCCATGTTTTTATGGAACATGAGGAAATATTTATAGCTGCTTCACCTTTTACTTTAGCTAAAATGCTCGACATCAAATATTCATTTTGAAAGTCGCTTACATCTGAAGTATTATAAAATTTTTTTACTAATTTTTCACAAATCTCTATAAATCTAGGAAGTAAAGCATTATTGCCTTCGAATTCCGGAATCATATCCAGATATTCTCGTTTTAAAACAGGTACTTGAGGTGTGGCCATTTTTAAAGTTTTATTTAAATTAGATAGTTTTGAAGGAATTAAATTTAGTTTTTTATTATTTCTACAAATATATGAGTCAGAACTTGAAATGCTTGAATCAGAATTTGAATCAGAATCGTTAGATGTATCAGATAAAATTACTTGTATATTTCCTCTATACGACATAAAAACACTTACAGTAAAATGAAGATCCCTTTCATTGGCTCGAAGCTGCACAGGAACACACACAATTTTCACTTGTAGTTTCCTTCTTCTTGCACAATTATCTTCTAGTTAAGCTACTCAATTCACCTAACTGAGAGTTTATTTATTTGTTCAAATAGTCAATAAATCGTAGAAACGAACCGATTGTTATATACTTTAACGCCCGTTTGACTATCCTACTGACTGCGCCACTTAACTTTTGAATAACTGAAATTGTGTTTTTAAAAAATAACTTTATTACTAACTACAACTAACTACTACAAATACAAGTTCTAGACTGACTTAATTATAATAAAAATGAAATAAAGAAACATTGATGCTACTCAGCAGTAATAGAAAGAAGTTTAAAATACAATAATAAAAGTGATAACTAAGCTAATTATAATTTGTAGAATAAGGCATTTAAATACTATAACATATATGTACTTTAATTTTATTTTTAGATTTTTATTTTTTAAGATTTAATATTGTCGTATTTTTTGCATGCTGCTCGTCAAATTTTATCCTTGCGGTTGGTTTTTTTTCTCATATACCTACTTAATTGTTTTTTTAGCTCCTCATATTAATTTATAAGTAGGTAATTGTAATTATCTGTACATATTATATACATATTTTGTAAATAAACATATGCCTAAAATAATATTGACTTTTTCTTCATTTTACCCAAATTAATAACTACTTACGAATTATGTTTATCTATCTAAAATTGGTAATCTAGGTATAAATAACTAAAAGAAATTAAATATTTCTATTTCCATATTAATTTAATTTTGAAAACGCACGTCTATGGTTTACTGCCTTTAACACTGATAACTGCAAAACATTTCTGGGAATTTACTCTCTCTTGATTTTCAAATACACTATAGCATGTTACAATTTCCTTCTCCGGTCTCAATGTTCCAATTGCTCATGTGCAAATTTATAGTTGATTTTGAGCCATAAAAGAATTTCAGTGGTTTATATTGAATGTTTGATTAAACAAACCACTGAACTAAATATATAAAATGCAAGATGCAGCATACATTTGGAATGTCTGCACCTAATTGCTCCATGGCATTCAATCATTAATTTGAACGAGAACCACAATACGATAAAAAGTTAATCCATACACAGTAACGTCCCACATTTTAAATCGGCATCAAAAACCAAATTATAATATAATAATTAATACAGTAAGTTGTTATAATGGTAATAAAGGAGTGTCCTGGCGCTACTGGTAAGATATTATTCATTTTATTAATTTTAGACAAACTTGGGACACAAAGTAAGATATCACTTGCAGTGTGGAGCTGTTTCAATTAAATTATTATTATTATTTAAAAAAATAAGTGCAGAGGCAAATCACCTATTATGCCCAATAAAAAGAACAGCATAAAATAATATATAAGTAGACAAAAAAATTCACATGAAGTTACATTTAAAACTAAAATTACAACTGTAACAACAAGAAAACAAAACAAACACTAAGTACGGGTTTAAAATGACCATTTACGCACTCGAATCAAAACACTACACCACTATCAAATGATCCCTCGGCTGATATATTCGTCGTATAAATTTTTGAGCGAATTGACTGATACGGCTGAGACGATATGGTTGGGTAGAGAGTTCCATCTATTTACAACACGGTTGGAGAAGAAATTCTGACGCACAGTAGTTTTAAAATTTTCCTTATTTAATTTAAGATTGTGACCCCGCAAACGACCAGAGATAAGTCAACTGAATATGAGTTTGTTAAGATTTTAAAACACTGAATTATATCTCCTCGATTTCGTCTGTCTTTGAGAATTGGAAGATTAAGAGCATTAAGTCTTTCGTGATATTCCAGACGCGATAAACCTGTGACAGTCTTTGTTAGCCTACGTTGTACATTTTCAAGTAAAGTAATGTCTGATAAGATAAGGTGACCATTGCCAAAAGCTGCCAATCATTCCTAGATCAACATCTATTCTGCTGATGAAACAAATCTTGTAGACATCCAATTTAGGATTTAAGTTTTCTTTTAGGTGAATCTTTCCACTACCTTCCATTTTTGTGGCTATCCCGTAACTCCCAGTTATATTTTGGGATAGTCACATCATTACCTTCTATGGGCCTCTCTTATCTCCCCTTCCTTCTAATGGGGGATGACTCTTTTTCCCACCCATCTCATCTTCTTCCATTTTTCGTCTTGAGGACAGTGACAACGAAGCTTAAAATTCGCTGTGGCCTCCAACATTCTTTTGACTACTGTGTCGAGGCTGGTTGGTCCAACCTCGGTTACCAGGTCTCCACTGAGGTGCTATCTTCTTCCTATCTACCTTGATAGGATTCCTCCTACTCGTTTTCTCCACTCTTCGGCCAACAGATCAATCGAGGTCATATCACCTGTGCGGCACCTGTAACGACCTCTTTCTTGTACGGCCTCCATCTAGGATCTGTACTTATAGAAGTCTCCGCACATATCTCAGCCCTATTATAGCGTCTGTATTTCTTATCAGTAGCCTTCTCTTACCCGGGGATGTTTCCCCAATATTGGCTATAAAATTTTTTTTTGCCGCTTTATCTACTGCCTTGCAGATGTGTCCCAGAAGTTTCCCATATACATCCCTAAGTACCGTATAGGCTTGGATGCCTCTATAGTGTGGCTGCCGACGGTCTTACAGATGTTTCTTTCAATTTTCTTTGTTGTTAGAAGTACGATCTTTGTCTTTTGGACTGCCAGTGACAGGGACCTAGATTTCATTCATTCTATTATGCGTTTCATGGCCATCGTGAGACACAGCTTACCCGCTTACGAATTTCTCCTTTACTCTATTTGGATGCCTCTCCTTATTCGGCAAGATCTTCTTCAAATTGTTCTGGAGTTTCTTCCTCTTTTGTGATTGATGGACGAGAAGTCTTCTACCAATTTACTCAATCAGTCTTTAGTCACCAAGCTCACATTCTTGCAGATCTTCTTGGTTATGTCCTTCAACCTATGCAGACATATGTGATCTTCACCGTCAGTCTCCTGTATACCTATCTCCCTCGATTTAGCTGGGATTTGGTCCTCGTACCCCAAGAAAGGATGCGTAACAGTGTGCTACTAGCTAATCAGCAGGATTCTGCTTGGATACCCATTCCTCTTTTTCATCCTGTCTTGGGACAGGCATTGGCTGAGTTAAAAATGCATTATTGACATTGGCAATTGGAAGATTACTGTTCATCAAAGAAAGAATCAATATTAAAAGTATTTTCAATTGTTACTATGCTTGGATGAGGGAACTTTATTTTACTTTAGTTTTTTTATTTAAATATCCACCCTTAATATTGTCTTCGAGCATTTTATTAATTAATTTAAAAACCTTTTTCTTTTAGGCTGTAATTTATCATCAAATAAGATAAAAAAATTTCGTGTTTTATGACCGTTACGCGCCCAGTTTACCGCAAAGAAAAATCTGAAACGACGACAAAAAATTAAACAACAGCCCAGCTTGTTGCACGAGACCAAAAGTAAAACTCGATTTAAATTATGGAAATGAAAATGGTTCTTTTTTTTTATTTTCATTTTCGTTATTTATTTCAAGGGATTTTTAATGGAAAAAATGTGAAAACGAGTGGAATCTGGCCAATAAATACCAAGGGAATTATTTTAATTGAAAGATACATTTTCGTATGTTTCCTATTTTTTTTGTTGGCGTTTAAAAAAGTTGATTTATCACTATCAAGGTATTTTAATTTTTAAGAGGGTTATAAAATTTACTTTTTGTACTGTTGTTACAAAAACAGTTTTGTATGTCTGAAAATCGAACTTTACAAAAACTGTTATAAAAAGTGAAGGGGTTTTTGTAACAGTTTTGAATTTATAAAGTCGACGTTGAAAGTGTAAAGTGCGCTTTGAAATTAAAAGAATTCTGAACTGTCAAAAGTTTCACAAGAAAATTATTCAAGTTTGACATTAGCATAGTGTGAATTTAAAGTCGCTGTGCTTGAAAATTTATTATAATAAGCCATAAAGAATAAATTTGAAGAATTTCAAGATGTCGTCAGAAATATTAGAAATAACAGCAGCTACACTGGATAATTTATTACCAGAAAAGTCTAAGGCGCTATGAACAAGTTTATGGAGTGAACATCTATTAGATAAGAAGCTCTGTACCGCTGCTTGTAGATGCAGGAGGAGATTTGCTGCAACTTAAGAGACATGGGGGCTGGAAATCGTCCACAGTAGCAGAAGGCTACGTAGACAAATCCATGAGCGCAAAGAACTCCACAGCTGACAAAATAATCTCTTCGATTTGTCCGGATGAGGAGTATAATGAAGAAAATCTATCATTAGACGATATTAAGGCCAACGCTCCAGAAAATCCGGGTCCTAGTTGCTCAAAACTGCAATGCGCACCTTCAGCAACCAAAAATATAGAAACTGGTGATGACTCAAGAATCAATTTCGACTAACGTAGTAGAATTAGGCAGTGTATTCCAAAAGTCTGGGTCGTTTGTATTCAATAGCTGCCAGAATATAACTATAAATATGACAACCCAACATTTATAAAATCGACTTAAGGGACATAAATATACAAAAAATGCTTCTACAGCGTTACACAAACACGAAGCCACAAAAAAACATAAATTTGATTTTATAAATACAAAAATTTTAGCACAAGACCCTAATTACTACAAACTTACATTCTGTAACATGTTCATTGACATGTTCCGAGCGTAAAATTAATTTAATCACACGTATAATTAAATCCTGCACTTAATCATAAAGGATAAACATTTTTCAGTATCTCACGACTTTAAACCATTAAAAAAATACCTTTCGGACGACCAATAGACACAACCGTTTTTGAACGTTGAGAACCCGTTAAAAACTAACCAATCAGAACGCTCGAATTCCTCCCCTAACGAAAATGAACCGTTAATATAATTGTAACGCAGAGAGAACTATTCCCTTTAGCCTTCTGCCTTCAAAGAAAGAACATCATTTTGCGTATTAACGAATTCTTACCTTAGCCGTTGTAAGTACAAAATTTTTATTATTAGACATCTTAATCCATTTATCAATTTACCTTTATTACTCAGTTGAACACATATATTAACAGCATTTCAAAATAATAATTTCTAGATATTTCCATAGATAACTAAAGCCATAATTGAACCTTTTTTATTTAGCCACGTGGCAATTCATGTTAATATGCATGTATTTTTAATACAATCAATAATCGACATTATTTAATATTTTTAAATGAACTAATAATCAATAACTTAACGTTAATATATATATTTTATAATACTTTTCATTAATTTAACCTTTTTGCTATTCAGCCACGTGCTGGCATGCCGAAATGCATGTATTTTCAATATATTCAGTGATCGATAGTATTTAATACTTTCAAACAAATTAACAATCAATAACGCAACTTTTGACATATACAATTTATAATATTTTCATTAAAAATAAGACTTTTTAATTAGAAACTAAGAACACGCGTTCCAGAACATAGACTATAATAAACCGAACCAAGTTTTGATTAGTAACGACTCACTATTAATCATTCCTAATTTTTTTAGTTTAACCATTATCACACATATTTTATTTTATTTCATATCATTTGTTAAATAATAAAAATATGAACATTGTTGAGTGCCCGGCAAATAAAATGATAGTAAGGAATCAAATTCAATTGCCGTCCGTTCTCCAACAATTTTCATATTCCATAATTTCTTGATACTCCTTTTCCTGATACACTATTCTCTCACAGATTTATACGGCCCCAAGTTACCGTCAAATGTAACTCCAGATTACCTCAAAAATAATTCCAAGTTACCGTTGAAACTATCGCAAACTATTAGCTCCAAGTTACCGTTGAAACTATCGCAAACTATTAGCTCCAAGTTACCGTTGAAACTACACCTGAAGTTCTAACTCTCCGGAGAAGTCCCCCAGGTCTGCCTTCCTGTAAAAGTCGTCAACATCTGTAACCAACCGAAGCCGTACACATACCGCTGTGGGAGAAATCCGAAACCCTAAGCTAAGTACCTAACCTTTTGTGGCAAAATAAATTTGAATTTCTTACTTGAGCGTTTGTTTTAAACCCACAGATTTGCTGTGTGTGGTTGCCTATCGGTATCAGTATTTTAGTTTTTTATTGTTGTGTTAAAGTAGTCAAAATATTTTTAATATTCGTTTTTTCTTTCTAGTTAAACTTTAAATTAAATAAGGTGTTCTGCTTTACACCTAGTTATTAAATTTTGTCGAATTTAAAGCAGTGGCGCCCTCACCCATCAATCATATCCTATATACAGAGTGTCGCTAAGCTGGAGCGTACCCACTCCCGAGTTAAAAGGTCTCATAAGCCGGGACAGCTCTCGAGAGAGTAATTAGTGTTACAAATTGGCTTCCTGCCTTTTTGGGACATATATTGCTACAAATTGGCGCCCTGCCTTTTTGGAGGAATATGGTTACAAATCGGCTTCCTGCCTTTTTGGGACCAATTATGGTTACAATTCATAGAGATGATACATATTAAGGAAAGAAAAGAATTCAACTTTCAACATGAAATTTGTTTCTATAGTAAGTACTTATTTATTTTATTATTAGACTTGTTTTTATTGTTCTTAATTGTATGTTTTTATATTAAATAACAAATTGGATTCTATACCACCAACATTTTATAAATATCACCAATACAGTATTAAAATAAATATTTTTGAAAAAGTTCCCAAACAGGAGCGAAACGTTAAATAGATGTTAAATTTTAATTATTAACCTTGAACCTAAGATAACAAATAATACAAACTATAATCAATGGTTAAAGAAAATGAAACATTTTATATAAATATAAATGTAAATAAATAAAAATTCTAAAGTACTCAGATGTCAGACTTTCAGTAGTAGAAAAAGTATAGTACAAAACTCGTGTTGCCTTTTACTGCCTTGTAAACTTGCCACTCGGCCGAAAAAGACATCATTACAACACTTGTTATGTAATATAATATTTTGTTAATACATTTTGCGAGTTTTTCAGCACTTTATTTACCTTAAAGTATACAGGGAGTCTCAGAATAAAACTGTTCCTAATGTTCAATGTTGGCATTGCCCCTGTTATTCCCCTGTTAACTGGACTTATGAGTACAAAGAAGTTACCCATAGTCTTGTGGCAGCTTTTTCGTGTAACTAGCAATCTAGTTTTACAATATCTTGGGCGCATTACGCAAAAATAACCTACAGTAACAGGCAGCTGGATCACCAACTAACACAGCTTCCTGATACTGTAAGAAATCTTCTCCTGTAGCTAATCTCCACCATGGAGGACGACTTAGATGTCCATCTTTTTTCAGAGATACTCGCGCTGCGAAATTAGAGTGGTGCCAAGAAATTCAAAACTGGAATGAAGATGAATTGGCCATAAATTTATTAACTGATGTTCAAATATTTATGTCTACTAAGGGTGTGGATGCTTTTTTAAATCAAATGTTTGTTTTAGAAAGGTTTATTTTTAATTTTCTTAGTAAGTTGGATACACAGTAAAGGTTACTACAATCTGGATGCAATCTGGAAATGCCGAATGTCTAAAACATCCAAAAGCTCACCAATAATAAAATGAAAACAAAGTACATGAAATACAGTTAAATTTTTCATATCATTTAGTAGAACTCTGCAAAATTTAGACTATTTTGTTAATTATCCAGCAAATATTTTACTAAATCTGGATACCGACAATGCTCAAATTGTACAAACTAGCCAGATTATTTCTGAATGAATTCCAAATATGTTTTAGAATATAAATTCTCATCATAGAAGAATGCAGTTCGTACAGAATTCCAAATACTAATATTTCTTTCGCTTCTGCCTTTTAATTGGAAATGCATTTTTTTTGAATTAAATAAGCTGTTTTCAGTGGAATTGATAATTTTTTCATCCCAATTAGCTGAAAGAGAAAATATTTAAATGTCAATGAAATAACGTTTTATTGGAAAAATCCTTTTTTTTGCAATAAAATACATCTATATTAAACATATTTTTTCGTTGGTTTACCTTTTTTTTAAACTAGGTCAATATTTACATACTGTTTGTCCCAAATAATCCAATACATGATCTCCATTTTTAATCGTGTGTTTTAAATAACAGCGATTTAAAATGTTTTAATATTTTCCAACTGGGAACGTATAACAATAAAGGTTGGCATAAAGATATCCTGCATTGTTAACACCGTCTCCTTTTTCGTAAGACATGATCCTTTTATATAGAGTAAATATGATAAAGGTTCTCTAAAAAAAAATTGATAAAATGAAAGTTATATTGGAAAATATCTATAAAAGTCGTTTCGCCGTATTTGCGAATATAAAAGAGTGCACGTTTTATGATGTTTGCCTTATGATGTAAGAATTGAATCAAAAATGTAAAATCTTCATCATAAATTCTTTATAACCAAATAAATGGCGTTACTAAAGTACACCTGTCAGTAATCGAATTGGTCTTCAAGTTTTATTGCTCAAATACACACATCGGAAACGTCTAGGGATATTTTTAAAAATCAACGTCAGTTTTTTTTATTTAATATTAATATTAAACTTGGAGCATTGGACAATGTTCTAGGAAGCTGTTTTGCCAAAATTTTTTGTCCATAGGGTTCTATTAGCTTCTATTGTGCACCCAAAGTACCAAGACTTTGACCAAATTGTTTTAGTTGGTTCTTGGACTTTTTTAAACCATCTGGAAACGTTTTAGTGAAGAAAAAGGGTAAAATATCGTCCTATGAAGCTGCTTCGTCAAAATTTTTGACCAACAATGCTTCAACGATGTCCTAAAAGCTACTGTAATTCATTTGGGATAGTAACTTTTGTTAAAAAAAATCAAAACCACTTTTTCAAAAACGTCTGAAGGTGCCCCACTAGGGGGGGCATGGGGCAGCTTCAGACACAATTGGAAAAATGACAACCTCATATAAATGTTTTAGAAATTATTTATTACAACATTTAAAACTCGTACATTATGAAACTTAATCAAACCCCTAATGCATATTGAAGTTTTCCAATGAAACTGAAATAATAGATAAAAATAATAATAATAAATAAAAATAGTCTTGTAAGACGGGTCTATCATGTACACTTAACTGTTAAAAATAATTGAGTTGGAAAAAATTATTTTTAAATTAGTTTAGAATGTAGTCTTCAAAAGTTCTTCTGTTAATTTTCTTAGTAAGATGGACTTCCACAGAGTAAGGGATAGATCAATAAATTTCATTAAAACTTTGTAGCAAACAAAGGTTAGTGTGACTTTCATTATATTTAATTAAAGTTTAAAGTTACAACTGCGATTATAAGAATTTTTATAATTACTAACTGGTTATATTGTTCTTCTTTTTTTTTATTATACCTGCCTTTGATTTTCCTTAAGTAAAAATTTAATCAAAAGAATTGAATTGCAATTGTTATTTACACCGATCTGGTTTCCAATAAAAAAATATCAACTGTGTAAAGAAGCATCATACTTTACGTTTTAACGAGAATCGAACTTCTTAAAAATTCAAGTTCGTTTTGAAGTTTGTCTATCCATTAACCGATGTCTCGAGTTGTTTAATTAAGAAGATTTCAGTAATGTATTCTTGTTGTATACATATAAAATATTCAGTAAACCAAAAACATTTACACAAAAACAAATCTTAAATGCTAAAACAATCTCAGAAGATCTCTCAGTGTCTTTTAAATAATTCAAAATGAGTTTGGTTTACATTTTGAATTTTGTAAGCGAACTGTTTGTTTGTTTTCAAAACACGCACGGGGATAAGAAAAGGTTCACTTGTAGCAATTTTTACATGAAAAATATTTTCCTTTAAATCCTTGTGAAAAAAAAATCATGTTTTTTTTCTATTGGCAGTTGATTGTCAGAGGAAAGAATTTTGTGAATAATTATTGTGGAAAAACGATTCTGTATTTGTTATTAATTGAATCCTGTTGAGACCTACGAGGTCTCAACTATAGTAGTTTAGTCTGTAGAACAGTGCAGTAGCGGGTGCAATTGTATAAATTGAAAAAATTGTTTTTGGTGGTTGAAAATCAAATTTTTCGATTGAAGGTAAGATGAGATTTTTATTAGAAGATAAGACTTAGGATGATTATCATTGCTACCAGTTTTAAGACCATTTATTGCTGTATAACCTGTACTATTCACATTTGTTACTGATGGCACGCTTAAGTTATATTTTTACATTTAGTCTGGACACATCAAGTGGGGCACCTTCAGACAAAAGGGTATGGGGCACTATCAGACAAACGCAATGGAAAATAGAGACACCTTTGTTGGATGAATCTCTAACATGCCAACTAGCTGCAAGTCTACTAACTGTAGAATCTGAAAATCCACCCACATCTTCCCAAATTTCAAGCGAAAACTTTCAGCAACCAATAGACACTCCATCAACATCAAGGTGCCAAAATTCTACGCCTATGCCCTGGCTGATGTTTAAGTCCTGCGGAGATACGAGGATATCCAAAATCGAAACTCAATACTAGCTCCAAGAAACCAAGAGAAAAGGGGAAAAGCAGAATAATAACTGACATCCCAGAAAAGCTTCTTCTTGAAGAAAATTTAAAAACCAAGAAAAGCACCAACTCTAATGCTGAACGTACTCAATCTATCAAAAGAAAACTAGTTGAAAATGAGAAGACAACTGATGATGAAAATGACAAAAACTCTGATGGTAAAGTATTAGAAGAACCATTGCAAAATTTTGACAGGAGTGAATTGAAAATTGAAGATTTTGTGCTGGTTAAATTTGGGACTGTAAAACAAAAAGATTTGTACTATGTTAGGAAAATCATTGGTAAATGTGATGATGGGGTTGTTGAAATTTCATTTTTGAGAATTTCATCTAAAGTAAATTATAAATTTTTCCACTCCATCGTCCCAGATATCTCTAGTGCTTCTTTATCAGAAATTGTAGCCATTTTGCCAACTTCAATATGCATTAGGGGTTTGATTAAGTATCATAATGTTGTAATAAATAATTTCTAAAACATTTATATGAGGTTGTCATTTTTCCAATTGTGTCTGAAGCTGCCCCATGCCCGTTTTTGAAAAAGTGGTTTTGATGCATCTATGGGTATTATCAAGCGGATTGATTCAAGTCAGCCCTCCAAATTTTTAGGATTAGCTTGAAAATTTCGGTGATTTTAATGGTTTCTGTCAAACCGCTTGAATTTCGATCCTGATCGAAAGTCCGAAATAATTTTCTTAACAGGTCGGCTGAAAAGTCCCCGGTCTGACCTATTGATGACGACACTAGAATTAAATCCATTTCATTTTTAGATAGTATCAACCTTCAAAAGATTCGTGTAAAAATTTGACAGCTGTCGGACTATTAGTTTGTGAGATATTGCATTTTTAGTGAAGCAACTTTTGTTATTTTCAAAAAGATGAAAAAAAAGAATTTCGTGTGCTTATTAAATATTGTTATTTGAAAGGAAAAAATACAGTTGAAGCAAAAGCTTGGCTTGATAATGAGTTTCCGGACTCTGCGCCAGGAAAATCAACAATTATTGACTGTTACGCAAAATTCAAGCGTGGTGAAATGAGCACCGAAGACGGTGAATGCAGTGGACGCCCAAAAGAGGTGGTTACCGACGAAAATATCAAAAAAATCCACAAAATGATTTTGAGTGACCGTAAAGTGAATATGATCGAGATAGCTGACACTCTAAAGATATCTAAGGAACGTGTTGGACATATCGTTCACGAATATTTGGGTATGCGGAAGCTCTGTGCGAAATGGGTGCCGCGCGTGCTCACAATCGACCAAAAACAGCAACGAATTGATGATTCTGAGCAGCTGTTAAGTCGTAATAAACCCGATTTTTTGCGTCGATATGTGACTATGGATGAAACTTGGCTCCATCACTACACGCCTGAGTCCAATCGACAGTCAGCTGAGTGGACTGCGGCCGGTGAACCGCCATCAAAGCGTGGAAAGACTCAACAGTCAGCTGGCAAAGTTATGGCCTCAGTTTTTTGGGATACACACGGTATATTGTTCATCGACTATTTGGAAAAGGGAAAAACAATCAACAGCGACTATTACTGTGCATTATTGGAGCGATTGAAGACCGAAATCGCAAAAAAACGGCTCCATATGAAGAAGAAAAAAGTGTTGTTTCATCAAGACAATGCACCGTGTCACAAATCATCGAAAACGATGGCAAAATTGCATGAATTCTCCAGATCTAGCCCCCAGCGACTTTTTCCTTTTCTCTGACCTGAAGAGAATGCTCGCGGGAAAAAATTTGGCTCTGATACTGAGGTAATCGCCGAAACTGAAGCCTATTTTGAGGACAAACCGAAGGAGTACTACAAAAATGGTATCGAAAAGTTGGAAGGTCGCTATAATCGCTGTATCGCCCTTGAAGGCAACTATGTTGAATAAAAAAAATGAATTTTGTCAAAATATTGTGTTTTACTATGGTAGACCGGGGACTTTTCAGCCGACCTGTTATGTATAATATTGTTTGTTTTCAAATACAATCAGTAAATGTAGAAAGAGCAGTTCAAGAACTGTATCACAGATTTTTCTTAATAAAGATGTGGAATCGCGTTAAAACATAACTAGTTAAATCTCTCCTATCCTAACAATCTCTGATAGTTTCGGACTCTTGTTGGAACGAACCTATTATAATTATAATTCATTTCAAACTTAGGTATGTCTTCCAAACTGAATTACAACGTAGCTCTTCTAACACTTTATACATCTTTGGATCTTTCCCGAGTTAACTCTGTAAAAAATGTTTTCGTAAACTTGGAAATCCACAAATCAATGCCTTTCAGCAAATCCATGTGGACCGAACAGAGTCGTATGTAATCGATAATAACATTAGTGGGTAATTTTCCGTTAAAATGACATAAGTTTGCGGTAAATGAGATCAGAAGTTGGAAATAATGACCGAGACACGTACATCGTTAGGACAAAATGTTGCTGTTGCTCTCCGGTTTACTTCACATAGTTTATTATGCATAATTAACAAGTTTGGTGTAAGAAAATAACAGGCACGTGCTTGAATAACTACAACACATGTGCCGTACAAATCGTAAACGGAATTTTTAAAATGGAACTGTACACAGCTCAAATAAAAATGACCAATAGATACGCTAAAAGATTTATTTTAGTGAAATTCTCATTGAGGACAAGAAAATTGTAATTTTAGATTCGGATTTGCTACTAGAAACTTTTTAAAAACACTTATTTCTTTTGTTCTAAGAGAGAATCTAGCAGAAATTTTCTGGAACAGAATTTTTTTGTATGTGACGCTCATTTCCAATTGAAAAATTTTGTTGAGCATAACATCCATACGGATAGTAGACAAGTAGTACTAGCCAATAACAGGCCACGTATCATATCAGGTATGTGCTACGCTCTCAAAGGGACTCTGATTTTCTGAATCCTACTGACTGCGCCAATTATGTTCTTCCTTATAGAAATTGTTTTTTTTTTTAAATTTGTTCACACCAAAATGAATTTATTTGAAGAATAGTTTATATTTTAACAATTTTCTTTTATTCTCAACTTTCATTTATAATTTTAAATACAAATAAAAACGAATATTAAATGATAATTGTAAAAATGGTTACATACAGACAAATCTTTTGTGAACTAAAAGTCCTAATAATTATAATAACAGGTCGGCTGAAAAGTCCCCGGTCTACCATAGTAAAACACAATATTTTGACAAAATTCATTTTTTTTATTCAACATAGTTGCCTTCAAGGGCGATACAGCGATTATAGCGACCTTCCAACTTTTCGATACCATTTTTGTAGTACTCCTTCGGTTTGTCCTCAAAATAGGCTTCAGTTTCGGCGATTACCTCAGTATCAGAGGTAAATTTTTTTCCCGCGTGCATTCTCTTCAGGTCAGAGAAAAGTAAAAAGTCGCTGGGGGCTAGATCTGGAGAATACGGTGGGTGAGGAAGCAATTCGAAGCCCAATTCAAGCAATTTTGCCATCGTTTTCGATGATTTGTGACACGGTGCATTGTCTTGATGCAACAACACTTTTTTCTTCTTCATATGGGGCCGTTTTTTCGCGATGTCGGTCTTCAATCGCTCCAATAATGCACAGTAATAGTCGCTGTTGATTGTTTTTCCCTTTTCCAAATAGTCGATGAACAATATACCGTGTGTATCACAAAAAACTGAGGCCATAACTTTGCCAACTGACTGTTGAGTCTTTCCACGCTTTGGTGGCGGTTCACCGGCCGCAGTCCACTCAGCTGACTGTCGATTGGACTCAGGCGTGTAGTGATGGAGCCAAGTTTCATCCATAGTCACATATCGACGCAAAAAATCGGGTTTATTACGACTTAACAGCTGCAAACATTGCTCAGAATCATCAATTCGTTGCTGTTTTTGGTCGATTGTGAGCACGCGCGGCACCCATTTCGCACAGAGCTTCCGCATACCCAAATATTCGTGAACGATATGTCCAACACGTTCCTTAGATATCTTTAGAGTGTCAGCTATCTCGATCATATTCACTTTACGGTCACTCAAAATCATTTTGTGGATTTTTTTGATATTTTGGTCGGTAACCACCTCTTTTGGGCGTCCACTGCGTTCACCGTCTTCGGTGCTCATTTCACCACGCTTGAATTTTGCGTACGTCAATGATTGTTGATTTTCCTGGCGCAGAGTCCGGAAACTCATTATCAAGCCAAGCTTTTGCTTCAACTGTATTTTTTCCTTTCAAATAACAATATTTAATAAGCACATGAAATTCTTTTTTACCATCTTTTTGAAAATAACAAAAGTTGCTTAACTAAAAATGCAGGAAAAATTTCGGTATAGGGGAACAACTCCGATTTTAACGAATTTTTTTTTGGACACTCCCTAAACATCCCTGAGCACTACTGTGAAGTTTTTTTTTCCGGAAATGAAAACTAAAATTTTGAAAAAATTTTAAAATTTAAAAAAAAAAATTTTTTGGTTCCAATTTGCACAAAAATTTTTTTGGAGAACCCGATAAAATGTAAGTTGAAACCTAACCTAACCTAACCTAACCTAACCTAACCTAACCTAACCTAACCTAACCTAACCTAACCTAACCTAACCTAACCTAACCTAACCTAACCTAACCTAACCTAACCTAACCTAACCTAACCCAACCCAACCCAACCCAACCCAACCCAACCCAACCCAACCCAACCCAACCCAACCCAACCCAACCCAACCCAACCTAACCTAACCTAACCTAACCTAACCTAACCTAACCTAACCCAACCCAACCCAACCCAACCCAACCCAACCCAACCCAACCCAACCCAACCCAACCCAACCCAACCCAAACCAACCCAACCCAACCCAACCCAACCCAACCCAACCCAACCCAACCCAACCCAACCCAACCCAACCCAACCCAACCCAACCCAACCTAACCTAACCTAACCTAACCTAACCTAACCTAACCTAACCTAACCTAACCTAACCTAACCTAACCTAACCTAACCCAACCCAACCCAACCCAACCCAACCCAACCCAACCCAACCCAACCTAACCTAACCTAACCTAACCCAACCTAACCTAACCTAACCTAACCTTTTTTTGTAAAAAAAATTTCAAAATTTTAGTTTTCATTTTCGGAAAAAAACTTCACAGTAGTGCTCAGGGATGTTTAGGGAGTGTCCTAACCTAACCTAACCTAACCTAACCTAACCTAACCTAACCTAACCTAACCTAACCTAACCTGTGCAAATTGGAGCAAAAAAAATTTTTTTTTTTTTTAATTTCAAAATTTTTTCAAAATTTTAGTTTTCATTTCCGGAAAAAAAAAACTTCACAGTAGTGCTCAGGGATGTTTAGGGAGTGTCCAAAAAAAAATTCGTTAAAATCGGAGTTGTTCCCCTATACCGAAATTTTACCAAAATGCATTATCTCACAAACTAATAGTCCGACAGCTGTCAAATTTTTACACGAATCTTTTGAAGGTTGATACTATCTAAAAATGAAATGGATTTAATTCTAGTGTCGTCATCTATAGGTCAGACCGGGGACTTTTCAGCCGACCTGTTAAAATAAAAACAACAATATCACATCAAGTTATCAAAGTTATTCGTTCATAAAACTTGAACATAAAACATTTGCATACAGCCTAACAATAAAACCAAGCAACTTATCGTGTATTGTGTAACAAATACTTTTATAGTCAATCTGATTAGAACTAATTTTGAATACGTTTGCATTAGACGATCCATTGTAACGCTAGTTTTAATGAACTTATTTCAACTCGGAGAGCTGAATAGTTTTGATTTATTTTGATATGAAAGATAATTCAGAATTGTGTTACATGCCACGTTCTCAAACTACTGAAAGTCAGAACAACTACAAATATGTATTTTCAAGTCTGAATGTATATTTAATAAGCTTTATTTCCTATTATTTAAAATTTAAAACATGGGAAGTTTACAACAAAAATCGACCTGTTTCTGTAATTTCCTAAAATTCCAACATTTTTAAGGAATGATGATGTTACATAATTTAGCCCATCACTGTATGATTAACTAAAACTAAGGCCCTAAACTAAGTTCCTAAGGAAAAATTCTTTTAAATATTTAACGTCACCCAGTGAAGCTGTAATGCTGAGAAATCACTGGTATTGTACTTGACATAATCTTCAAAAAAATAGGAAACAACGTGAATTATTCTAGAAGGAGCATTCGCCAATATTTAATGTTTTGGACAGGGTAGGTTTCTAAACTCGACGACTTTGTAACAATATATATTAAAAACATTAATTCATAAATATCTTTTTATCTTGATGGATACTGTTCATTGTGAAGTACTGTTCACAACTTGTTTGTTTAATGTTAATAAGATTAGCTATGTATATAAGATATTTTGAATGATTTGGACGACACTTTAAAAAAAAACACAATTGAGTTTCTCTTTGTAAAGAAAGTTTTACTGTGTTAACATTACGCGTAAACTGTAATGCAAAAATACGTATTACATAACCTGTATTAATTAGAATCATAGATAAGAGATATATATATACTGAGATAGATCGGAAACTGCCATTAGAACCTCGACACCAAAACGATATTCGCAGCACCTCGCGTCTGGAACCAAGAACTATAAGTAAAAGCGGGAAACTTAAATGTATTTAAATATTAATAGGTTTTGATTAATATTTTGATGGGAAAAATCTCCAGGTCTCTTCAATAATACACAAATATACATCTTTATGAAATATTTATTACATTCAATAAATTATTTACATGTGCATGACAAACTCTATGTAATTCATGAATTCTAGACAATGGTTTTTCTTTTAAATCTAACCATCCAATTAATGACAACCATAGATTGCATAGCTGAAATTAAATGTTCAATTAATATTTATAAGATGTTTCTTTCTTAAAATTATTAATTAATCCCAAAGTTCTCACAGTTAAAGTATTTTAGACACAACACAAACATTAAATAAAGAACTGTTTAACAAAACTTTCAAGGTTTATTTAAAAAATTAAATTTCACGGTTAATTTAAATTAAAAATTGAATAACCGTGAAATATTAAAAAGTTATTACTTTAAGGCTTTTATTATTTTATATATTTTAATTCAACTTACTTGTTCATCTTTAGGAATTCGATGCATTTGATATCCTGTTTTATCGGAGTTATTGCATCCAGGAACACAACATTGAAAACCCATTTTTATGAAATTTATGGTACTAACCCTTACTATTTGAAAGTTCATCTTATTCAGAACAATAAACAACTAAAAGGTTGAATTAACTTCCACTATTTATTCTGTCATTACATTTAAAGTATTTAAAGAATAAATAGTAGAAGTTAATTCAACCTTTTAGTTGTTTATTGTTCTGAACCCATTTTTATCTCTAACTAATCACGAATTGTAACAAATACTTCTTATACACTATAAATTACTGTAAAGAGTAACCGAACTTGACATACTATAAACACAAAATGGCAATGAAATTCACAAAACACGAAAATTTTTTGACAGATGCGACATATGAAAGCACACCAGCGTTTTTTGCGGTTGGAACCTCAACTAATAACAATGAACTTTTACTTACATGCAAGATTCCTAGCTCTTATTAATAGTGCTCCAGTCTACCCAACTTGAACCCTATTTACTGTTGGTTCTATCTTTCAGAAAACTTACTGAATAAAATACGGCTTTATGATTACAAAAGTAAACTTGTATTTTTTAATTAATTGACTATATATTATATATATATATATTAAGACTATATATTTTTTACAATATGTCACTTTTTTTATATATAGGATAAAATTATCTATGGTAACATAAATAAAATATAAATTGAAAAAAGAGAATATGATTGGTGAAACATAATTTCCAACACTAGCCATGATTAGAATATCGATTTCAAAATGACAATATTTACAATAAATTACACGATTTTAACTAAAATACATTGCATTAGTATTTGACAGATGTTTCACGCAAATGGTCAAGGTCAAGTTCGCTTTTGTAGTTCATTCTGACTACCTGTAGAGGTCTCTTATCAGTATTTCACAGAACAACAGGATTTCAGTGATAAAAAAGAAGACGGAAGAAAAGGTTTGGTGAAAAAGCAGTAATTGTTGACATTTTTCGTTTAAAAGGAATTTGAAATGCGCGGGAATCTGAATAGTTAAGAAAATAACTCATTTCTTTACTAAATATTACATTATAAACTATTGTTACAGGTTATGGTTCGGTTTCTCCTCGCACAACATGGGGTAAACTAGTTACAATCGTCTATGCCCTCATAGGTATCCCTTTAATGCTCCTATACCTCTCCGCTACTGGCGACATATTGGCAAGAAGCTTCAGAAAACTCTATGGGAAAATGTGTGGAATATCTCCAAAGAGGCTACAGTGTCCATGTTCCAATACAGTGCGAGTTCCAGTAACGTTATGTCTGGTAATCGTTTTGGCGTATATCTGCACTGGAGCAGTTTTATTCCACAGGTTGGAAAATTGGTCACTTTTGGAAGGTATGTACTTTATTGAATAAATACATATATACAGTTCGTTCGCTGGATCTTTTCCCATGGCTGAAATAATTAACATACTACTTTTTGTAGTCTCTTTCCCACTTACAGAAACTAAAACCCCAAAATTGAACCGTTTGTTCCAATACAGCATAATATAACAAACAGAGATAGCCATATGACGAATGTCGATGATAGGTGTAACCTACACAATGAAAGTTCTGTGGTTTATACGTGAATTTGTAAATTGATAGACCAAATACGTTGTTTACATTTTTATTTTAGATTTTTATCTATTTTATTGCCCCTTGCATATAAATTTATTTCAAAAACAGTTGTTTTAACAACTAACCTATTGTTCGAATAATTGTGGTAAGTGAATATTATTTATCTACTTCTTATTAATGTTTTTTGCAATGAAAACAAACCTTAAATTGAAATATCATTGTGATTCTGGATAGAACTCCATCAAACTGAATTATATGAAACACATTTTGCTTTCACCAGTAGAAAATATTGACCTAATTTTCTGGATAACCTGAACCATTGAGAAATAGTTTTCATTTTTAGAATATGCCTGGAAAAAGGTTGAATTCGCAAGCACAGGAGCTGGCCCTGAATTTGTTGGAGTATTTTGAGTTAGAAAAAAGAAATGGGGGACCTTTGGAACCAATTTCAAGTGTTCAAGAAGTAAAATTCAATGCTATTCAATTAATTTGGGCAAATTGCAAGTCATATTATAATAAATATATTGGTAAAGATGGGTATTCAGATAGTTCAGTTATAAATATGTGGAAATAGGCACTGAAACAATGTAATCCACAAATTTGGGAAAAGTGTGTTAGGCATACCCATGAAAGTGGTATGCCCGAGAGCAGAATATTGATGATATTGGCATTCAACCAATTTTAATAAATATAAAAAATGCTGGTGACAGTTCTGATTCTGAATATGAGGAACATTAAATAAAATTTATTGTATATATATTTAAGCCTTAAATAAACATATTTAAAATATGAATTATTTATTTTTACAACCCATTTATTTTTCAAAGTTAAACTGTGTGGGTGGGACTGTCCAATAGTAATGGTTGCAGCCATAACCCTAACAAAGCAATTCTGATTTGCATAGTTTCTAGTGAGAAAGTTATTATTGATACTAAATATTATACAAGTAAATTTGTTTAATAGCAAGTTTGAAGAATAGCTCCATTAAACTCTGGTATACTAACAGTTTTTTTAAACTAACCATTTAGGTAGCATATTGCTAAAAGGCTATAAAATATTTACAAATATCACCAGCTTTAATAAAAAATAACGTCCACCGTCACTTTAGCCATATCCTTATTAAACTATCAATCTACGACCTACGTGTTATTTAATGTATTGATGTATTGCGTTTGTATATGGTTCAAGGTCATGGGAAAAGATCCACCGAACGAACTATATATACCTTGTCCAGTATAAATATTGGTGCACGTCATCAAAGTGAACAAATTTTGACTTCCTTCGTTCGTTTGCTAATGTCAGTATCTTTTTCACTGTAAATTTGGTAAATATTGAAATTTGTAGGCAGCAAGTTATCGCAAAAAGTAAATAAATGATTTAAGAAAGGTTTCGTAATTAATTTTATATCAAATACAACTCCTGGACTAATAAAATATAAACTTCAAACAAATATAACTCGTGTTAAAATATTTTATATGTTGGCACAATTGCGCCATGTTGCTGCGTTCAAATATGGCGTAGTATTGTAGTCAAATAAAAAGAAGAATATTAGAGAAACTTCGTTTGACATTTACTAGATTCTAACACTATTTTAAATACTTGGCAACATAGTCCCGTTCTGACAGCTGTGACGTACACCTATATTTATACTGGACAAGGTATAGCTTACAATTTTATACGAGGAAAGTACTTATACAGAGGGTGTCTTAGGAATGAGAGTAAGTATACTAATGTTGCAGAAAGTCAGGATCAGACTTGGCTCAACGGATAAAAGGTCAGAAGTTACAAGTCTACAAACTTTAAAATACTGTCAGTTTTTTCAACAACTATTTATCTGAAAAAGGTACTCTTTGTCCAAATCGATAACATCAGTGGTTTTAGAAAAATATGGACGATAGCACGATATATCGGAGTGATTAGATATATTAGATATAAAAAATACTCGCTACCCGACCATCTGACACAGATCAAAGTGTATTTTATGTTAATATCTCTATTACCATCAAGTTCGAGTTAATAGTTTTGGAGTTATGAAAAGAAATGTATTTTTAATTTGTAACTAGAGCTTTATAACTCAGCAATGTATTTAAGAAGCTGAAATGGAAAGGAAAATGACTAAAAATAGATGGGAAATTTATAAATCATCTAAAATTGGCTGACAATATTGTCTTCATAAGCGCAGATAATGGAAAACTAAATTAAATGAAGTACTGACATTATTTTAACAGTAATTACTAATTCCAAAGTGTTGGCTTCTTATTCCTGGGACACCCTGTAGTGATAAACGAAATACTCAAGTCAAATACTGTCTGAGACATTACTTATTCATCTACCAATCGTCGTAATTTTTCTCTTTTCTTTTTAATTAAGTTTGACCTTTAACGTTCGTCTCGATCGTATTTCAAAAGTCAATGAAGTTTTTATAAAAAAAAAATTAACTTTTTTCACCTTTCTCTTCTGTTGGAATAAGTACAAATTCTTCATTTTTCAAAATTACATGCCATCTCCAAAAACTTCGTAATAATGTGCGGAATAAATGATGAAACTTTTACTTTTATGTTAGTTTCAAAATTTATGTCTTTTCAAATACTTAAATCACTTAAATTGCTTTATTACATTTTCGGCATTTTGCCTTTCTCGACGTAAAATTCTTTTTTAATTAAAATACACTTCTCCAAGAAGCACCATTTGGTAAATTAGTTTTATTTATGTCACAAAACAAAAATTAAACACTAAACTTTCTTAGAGTTAAGCTATTGTAATGTTTTCTTATATTATTTATACTGTTTTTGTGGGTGGAATAAATTATACACACTATGATCTATTTTTTCAATATGTATATATAAGTATACTGCGACCTATAGGATCTATTGTGTCCCCCCTTACTTGCCATGTTCTGATGTTTTCTCAGATTTATAGCAGCTCCTCGAGTCCTATTTTCCTGAGGAAGTTTAGGACATCGTCGGGCTTCAAATCAGGTAGATCCCCTTCTTCTATTTCATGTGCTCCTAGGTATCTGGCCCTAGAATTCTGCAAGCAGGGCATTCTGAGAGTATGTATATTGAGATTTCATCCTCTTCCTCACAGAATCTGCACATTGCTTCATCAGCCAACCCTAGTTTCTTCATGTGGCTGCTTAACCGGCAATGCCCGGTTAATATCCCCGTTAGAACTCGGAGCCTTTTTTTACTGAGGTTGAGGCAGCTAAGAGATCTCTTCTGGTCATAGTTCTCCAGTAGTATCATAGATTGCCTCAGTCCTTCCAGCTGATTCCAGTACTTGGATATTTCCTTCTCCATTTCTTCCCTTAGTTTTCCTATGATTACTCTACTGCTGATCCCACAAGATGGTTCTGGTCCCAAATGTGGGATTTCAGCTTCTCTTTTTGCCAGCTTATCTGCTGTTTCGTTCCCCTCTATTCCTATGTGTCCCGGGACCCATAGGAGGGTGACAGTGTTCTTCTGGCCTAGTTCATTTAGTTTGCCTAGGCATTCCCAAACCATCTTCGAACAGATTATATTTGAGCTCAGCGCTTTGATGGCTGCTTGACTATCCGACATGATCACAATCTCTTGTCTGCGGTAGTTTCTTCCAATATTGAATTCCACACATCTTTCAATGGCGCGGACTTCTGCTTGAAAGATGCTCGGGTATGTGCCCAAGCTTTCTGAGTATTTGGCTCTCGATCCAAAAACTCCTATCCCAGTTCCCTCGTCTAGCTTGGAACCGTCCGTATACCACTTTATGGCATTCTGGTTTAAATTCTGTATGGTGTCTTCATCCCATTCAGATTTATTACTTAACTTTGTGATGAATTTTCTCACAAAGTTGAATTTCTTTGGCATATCATCTTGGAGCATTTCCCAAGTTTGATCAAATTGAAGTGATCGAGGTTTTTCCCTGATCATTTGATCTTTGATCATTCTATATATTGTTTTCTTCCTTACACTTTCTCGCAGAATGTGCAGTGGGGTCAAGTTTAAAATCACCTCCATTGCAGCAGTGGGGCAAGTTCCCATTGCTCCAGTGATACATGAACAGGCTAGTCTCTGAATTTTCGAGAGGTTTTTCCTCGTCGTATTCAGATTAGCCCTTACGCCCCAAGCCACTGCCCCATATGTGATTAATGGTCTCACTATTGCTGTGTACATCCATTGCAGGATACGTGGGTTACATCCCCAGTTTTTCCCTGCAATGTTCCTACACACCATGAGGGCCTTGGTTGCTTTGTGTATTACTTCGTCTTCGTGTTTATTCCAGAGTTACCTGCTATCTAGGATAAGCCCCAGATATTTTACCTGTGTTTTCCACTCGACGATGTTCTCCCCTATTTTTATGATTTTTAGATTAGGTTCCTTTTTCCTTGTAAAGGCTACTAGTGTGGTTTCGGTGGAGTGGATGCTGAGTCCCACCGAGTTTTTTCAATAAAATACACACTTAACATACTTAATTTATGTACACCTGGTATAACACTATTTATATACACTTATTTCACTGTTCACTTCCTTTCAGCGCACTAGGAATTCACTTAAATCTAACTTCTACCTGATGACTGACTTCCTCACGCGTGTATCGCCTTTTATATCACCCAAAAACAATTTTTTGCTCTGTGGGTTTCATTGTTTACCTAAAAGTACTTTGTAACCTGAACTTCAAATTACTTTAAACATTTTTTTTTTCTATTTTAGGTAGTTACTTCTGTTTTACAAGCCTGGGAACGATAGGCTTTGGTGACCTTTTGCCTGGCGAACAAGCAGAAGATATATCTCTAGGTGCTTGCTCGGCCTACATTTTAACAGGCATGGCACTTGTTGCGATGTGTTTTAGCTTAGTTCAGGACGAAGTGATGAGTTTGCTAAGATACATCGGTGCAGTTTGCACGAAAAACAATCAGAGATTTAAGGAAGAAGAGGCTTCTTGACAAAGACCAACTACGGAAGGTGCTGCACCTGTTAAAACTATTCCTGTTAGAAAAGCACCAATAGCGCTACAGCATAACAGTTTGCCAAGGAAAAATAATTTTCAGAGGAATACTCCTGGTCGAAGATCTGCTGGTATAGGTAAAACATTTATCATTAAATACATTTTTTATTCACAATAAACATAACATAAATAGGAAAAGAGTATAGATCTTCATGGGGAATATTTTAAAAAACAATAAAGTGATCCCGAATCTTGAAATATAAAAGGCAACATTTAGGATTTAACAAGCCCTCCATGATAACTCTATTGAAAACAAAGGTATAACGTTGACGGCTTTTCTTGAGGAGCTTTTAATAACACGAGTACCTACTCACTCAATAGTGTCATAAGTTGGTATCAAAGGAAGGACTGTAAAAGGATGCCCACAAGGTGGCCTTCTGTCACCGAGTCTGTGGAACCTGGTGATGAATGAATGTCTAAAATCTGTCTACTTGGAAAAACCATATTAAATAGATATTCCCAGCAGAAATGAATGGAAAACAGGTGAAACTGGATATATAAATAGGGTGATCACCTGGTATACTGATGGTGTCATCAACGTCTGAAAAATCTGGCGAAAACCAACAGGGTGACACTGATGTAGGTTCCAGGGCACAGAAGGGTTGCTGGTAAAGAGCAAGCGGACAAGTAGGCCAATAAATGTGCTGAAAGTCTCTTAGTAGGCCCAGAACAAACTTGTTGTTCGACTTACTGCCTTGCACGAAGAAATGTTCACCAGTGGAATCGAATTTGTGTTCTCTTTGAACTTTTTTTTCTTACATTTAAAGTCTATATAGAAAGGACAAGGAGTAATAAATCATTCATTTAAGTAGTTTTTATAGACGTATCAAAATATATTTTAAGAGGTTATACCGTAAGGTACATTTTGTATTGAACGAATGAGTTGCAGCTATGCTAAAGAATATACGATTTAGGTCAAAGGTAACGGGATGTACTAATTTTAATAAAAAAAAGTGATAGAGGTACATAAATTTTAGTAAGTTTGATAAAGAAAGGCAACACAGTTTATTCATAATAGAAAACAAACCAATCTGCAACAATAATTATTTTATATATTTTTGTTCTTTTTATAAGAAGATTAATTCAAACTTTGAATATTGTCATAAATAGGTAAATTACAATGAAATATATTTTTTAAAAATTAATTAAAGTCAAGATAGCAAGATATCGTTACAATTTTTATTATATTCAAAGAAGCAAAATGAATACTTTTTATTTGTATTACTCCTATATGTAGTGTTGGGGAATTTTTCTCAGAAATTTTAAATGGCAAGTGGCCTACTGTAATCGGTTTAATACGATTACACCTATCTACAGATTATTTGATTATTGAGAGGGATTTTCCAAACAACCCAGTTTTCTTAGAAACATTATCGGGAATATTATTTTAAAAGAAAGTAGGTACATTAAATCAGTACTTAGTATTAGTTCTTTGAGTAAAGTTGTATGAAGTTGTATGGTTTTCATAATATTGTAAACAGTTGGAATATATTTAAAACATTTGTTGAATGTTAATTGTGCTAATACCAAACAATGTCGATAAGCCAAGGACCATCTAAACGACCAAAAACAGGTCCATTATCTTTAAATGAAAAAACTCTGATATTGAATTGTTATATATCATTGAAAAACAAGGATCCAAGTGCAAGTGTTGATGATATTGTGGAATTAACGGCTGCTATGTTGTGTGTTGCTAAATCAACAATTTATAGATTACTAAAAGAAAGCAAGAATGGAACTCTTCAACCCCCTAAAACTCCTTCAGGCCGAAAACCAATTGAGATCCATGAGTCATTAGACAAAGACTAAGGCGTAAAGTACATGGATTTCACTTACGAAAGGAAATTCCAACACTTGACAAAATTATGACATCAGTGCAAGAAGATACGGACTATACAAAATTCTCCAGAATGACATTATGCAAACTTTTGAAAGATGTGGGTTTCAGATATACAAAACATAATAGAAAATCTCTCTTGATAGATAAACCGGAAATAGTTTTTTGGAGAAGAGACTATTTAAGAAGCATTCGACATGCCAGAGAACAAAATTTGAAAATCTACTTAGACTAAATATGGATAAATGCTGGATATACAGTTTCCAAATCTTGGCAAGATGAAAACATTCAAAGCGGAAGGCAGGCATTCGTGGAAGGTTTGTCGTTAGGTTTGCAGCCACCATCTGGAAAAGGAAAAAGACTTATCATTGTCCATGTTGGAAGTTCTGAAGGTTTTGTTGGTGGTGGATTATTAACTTTTATTTCAAAACGCACGGGGGACTATCACGAAGTTGTTCAAATGTTGGATCTGATTCCAAAAGGGGCTGTTATTGTTATGGACAACGCAAGTTACCATTCACGGTTACGAGAAGCATTGCCCACAAGTCGTTGGCGTAAAGCAGAGCTTTTGGAATGGCTTATTTCAAAAAATATTAAGTTTCCAAAAGATCCACTAAGGAAAGAACTTTACAGAATTGCAAAAATGAACAAGAATAAATACAAAACCTACATTGTAGAATAAATGGCTTCTTCTCATGGTATATCAGTTCTTCGACTTATCATTGTGAACTGAATCCCATAGAATTAATATGGGCTTAGGTAAAGGGGGAAGTTGGAAAAAAAATACTACTTTTAAAATAAATGATGTTGTGAAAT
Organism: Ophraella communa; assembly: GCA_035357415.1. Classification (NCBI taxonomy): domain Eukaryota; kingdom Metazoa; phylum Arthropoda; class Insecta; order Coleoptera; family Chrysomelidae; genus Ophraella; species Ophraella communa. The sequence continues at coordinate 44,815,881 of CM068985.1, read as the reverse complement.
TGTTTGAGAGTGCTGTAAGTCATGTTAGTAAGGAAAATTGGACAAACTGTATCGAGCATGTTATCAAAGTAGAGGCAAATATGTGGAAAATTGACAATATTTGTGAGGATTTAATCGACCCTATTATTATTAATGTCAACAACGATTCTTCCTCTTCCGAGTCGGATATAAATTAAAATGTAAGTAATAAATGTATTCCAATAATTATTTCTTTTCTTTTTTTATTATATTATAATTTTAAAACGTATTTTTTCCCAAAATACACATCACTGCATTGCGTTATTGCTTATCTGCTAATCCTTTAACAATGAAGAAACCCTAAACTTTGCTACAACTGAAACAAATACGGGGTCGATCTACCTGGTTTTTAGATTTACGGAAGAAATGTAATTTAAAGTAAGAGATTTATCAAAAATTTCATGGTGCTCCCTGTAAAGGTTTTGCATACTTAATTAGGGTTTATTACTCCTCGTACTTTTTGTACATACTATACGATTTTTCCATTTAATTCGACTATTCTATGCTTTTAGGTGCGGAGCCTCTAGTGGAATACTTCGTACCGAGGAGCGTCAGCGAGTTTGATCTTTCGTTGGCATCGGGAGACACTCCGATAAACAACACGTTCCTTCCTCTTACCGTCAGAATCCCTCGTAAAATGTTTCCGAAACAGAAAGAGAAAGTTGTGACTTTCGAAGACGAGATGGCGGCACGTTTGAAGAAAAACCCCGATTTCCAAGACGTTTTCATGTGACACAAGGGATAGCAGTTAGAATTATTGGGTGGAGGTTCGAGATCCAACGATTCTGGTGGTGAATACATCACCAAGTTAAGTGACTTGGCGGGGAAAACGAGTGATCTGACGGAACTTAGTGAACTCAGTGCTGCTATAAACGACTTTAATAACGCCAAAAAAGACATCAAACAGTTCAAGAACTTTAAAATTTGTGAAGACTTACAGAAATGCGAAGAAGGTTGTTCGTGTAATGCGGAAGCTGACTGCGACATTTGTAAAGTTTTGGATTTTACTATGAAAAAAGATAAATTATAGTCTTGGATGAAGTGATTACTTGAAAATGTCGATAGTTTTGTTTGGTTTGTATAGGTTATTAAGTTGTTTTAATATAACGATGATTGAAAATATGTACATACTTTCGATACGTTCTTATAAAAATTGATTTAAAAAATTTATAAAAAAAATACATTTTCCGTCGACCTCTACAAAAAATAACATTGTTCAAACTAATTTTAGAACGAAAAATGGCGTATTATTTAACATTTTACATTTTTCGTCCGCAAAAAAATCTAAAAATATATTATTGAGATAGCTCAGGCAAAAGACACTCAGTAAGTGTTAGTTTTAGTTCATAAAATAATAAAATAAATTCTAACATTCAATTCAAAGTTTTCATTTTTTTTATATATGTTCTTTATCACGATGAAATAGTAGCCGCCATGTTATTACGTCATTCGGCTGTGTAAACTAAATTGACAGTCACAAAATACTTTTCCAATGTTTCTAATGGTTCTTTGATGGTCGGTAAATTCTTTGTTCTGCCGAATTACGGAATGTTAAAACATCAATGTAAGTAGTGCTCTGTAATTCTCTTACATTTATAAAGAAACCAATTAGATTACTTGTTTACACAGCGAACTGACGTCACGACCACAGAGTAGGTACATAATTTTCGTCAAATTGCGCGCGAAATTTGAAAATGTAAATTTTAAATGCACTTTTAGGGTACTTAGCGATTGAATAAAAATGTTTTAATTTTTTTAGTAGTTTGTTAGCATTGTAGGATCTAATTGACACTTTTTAAAAATGAGTGTAACACCCTTATTCGTCAATAACAGGCGGTTAAATAAAAATTGACATCTAGTTACCCGTTGCTGTCGGGACGAAGCTCGTACCAAGACTAGGAAACAACATGAATCCGTTTGGTACACAGACGGATCCAAAACAAGCACCAGCACTGGGATTGGAATCTACAATGAAAATACAGGGAAGACGTATAGTCTCAACCTGGGTTCAGTAGAGACTATCCTGCAAGCTGAAGTGGTTGCCATCAACACATGCTCGGAAATCATCCTGAACGAGACGGTCCCTAACAGGACTGTCAGGATCAGAAGTGATAGCCAAGCAGCTCTCAAAGCAATAGAGAGCGTACACACTGCGTCACGAACAGTGAAGCACTGCCAAGGAACTGTAGCTGAACTGGCACAACGCCACAAGGTTATCCTTGAATGGGTACCAGGACACACAGGGATTCTTGGAAATGAAAAAGCTGACCTCCTAGCCAGGGAAGCTTCAGAAGGAACCCTGATCGGACCTCTTCCCACATGTGGGGTCTCATACCAACATGTAAGGGAAACAATAGAGGAAAGACTAAGGGAACAACATAAGAAACTCTGGATGGAACTGCCTGGACTCAGGCAATCCAGATTATTCATAACAGGTCCATCCAGGGAGAAAACTACAGAACTACTCAGCCTAAGTAGAACCCAATTGAGAAAGGCAGTGGGACTGCTTACAGGACACTGCCATCTCCGAAAACACATGAACATAATAGGACTCGCTGAGGACCCATTATGCAGAAAATGTGGTGAGGAAGACGAAACTCCTCTTCACGTAATATGTCACTGTCCGAGCCTTAAGTGGCTTAGACAGAGACACTTTGGCATTCAGTTTCCTGAGCCAGAGGAAATCGTGAAAGCGAATATCAGGGACGTTCTAGAATACATGAAGGAAACGAACCTGGTATGATTACTTCAGGGGGTACAATGAGCCTAGAGCTCCAGTACATGCATGAAACGCACCCCAGAAGAATAGAATAGAATACCCGTTGCTGTCACGTATCTGATTTTGACATTTTGCTGTTTAAACTCATGAAACAAGTTAATTGGAATTTAAAATTCAGAAAATATAGGTGCTTTCCTATAGCGATGTAAGTTTTAGTAAAGGTACTCGTACATTTCAGTCTATTTTGAATTGCTAGCAAATTTTTGCATGCCTTCGTACATTGCCGCAACTTTTGAGAGATTTTTGTCGTCATTTGACAAGTGTTGTCAGTTTCTGAATATTTGAGGTTACGTTACCTTTAATTTAAAACATGGATTTTCATACAAATACAAACTGTAAGTACACACGAACTTCGGAATAAACAGATAATTATTATCTTAAAATACTTCAATGATTATTATGCTTACAGGATGACAGGATAGAATCAGCTGACGTAAACTGACATTTCTGCCAACATAGATTTTGGGTTGTTCCATCAAAATTCCCTAAAAACAGGCGAGATTGCGCGGATTTGACCTTGAATAAATAGAAATGGTTCTATAATTTTGTGAGCCTTTTTGTTGCATTCCAAAGTCTGAAAGGCACGCGCAGTTGTTTCACAAAAAAAGCTATATCAATAGAATGGCAAGCAAAAAGCTGAAATGTACGAGTTACTTTATACAACTCCGCAATTGCAAGAAATTTAAAACGAAGTTTCTTTAGATTTATTACCTCAAAAGTCAAGGGTACTTTTTTGAAAAACAACATGAAGTGTTTTTAAAGTGGTGTCAAGAACACAACGTGTAAAACTTTACAGAAAATATATTTTACTTCTCATTTAAAGCCAAAAATTGCAAATCATCGACGTTGTGGTCTTCTTATTCAATGCTGAAATCTACTTTTTCGATTAAAGAAAATCTTTGTGATGGCATCAGTCCTTTAAAAATATTCCGATCTTATGCAGCCTTAAGACCGAAGCATTGTGAGCATAACTCTTTTTTTATTAACTACAGATTAGGAAAGTGTACTGTACAAGTTATTGGTATTCACACATTTTCAAAAATACCCAGCTTAATCGAAAAATTTTTACTTTTACCCAATGGATCAATGTGTACTGGCCATTGTTACATCGGCTACACTGTTGGTAAATGCAGGTGCGGATATTCTATCATTGAAAAAACATGGCGGCTGGAAATCTTCAACAGTAGCCGAAGGATATGTTGAGGATTCTATTCCAAATAAAATTAATGTCTCAAAAAGCATTTCATTTTAAAATTTTACAAGAAAGTAATGGAAAAGATAATTCTTTTAATGATATTCCTTCTTGTTACTTGCATCGACTTCAACAGCAGGAATAAATATTAATAATTGTACGTTTAATATTAATATTAAAGAATAATTACTTGAATTTTGTTCGATTTATTAAAAATAAAACATAAAATTAAAAAAGAAAGGTATATATACTTATGAATTTCTCAAATGGCTTTATCTAGTGAGGTCGACGGAAAAATTTTATATGTACCTCGGAAAAAAGCGTCAATTACGAGTCATCAAGTTCAGATTCGGCTTGTAATCTACACTTTTTTCGTCCTTGGTACATAAATAACTATTTTTTTACTATCGTCCAGTTTGCTGTACTGATTTTAGTGCTCATTTAGTCACTAAATTGAGTGCAGCAATAATATTTGAATCATTTTAAATATTTTACTATTGTTTATTTATAAATAATTTGTATAAAATGTAAATAAAACAAACATAATATCAATACCGAACTTATTTGTAATAAATAAAATAGTTATTGCGTTTTTTCAGTGTTTTATTGATCAATTTATTATTACTAAATTTTATTTGAAACCGTCAATTGCTCTTAATTTTTTTATAATATACAGAAGGCCAATGAATCGGAGCTTTTGTACCTCAAGCAATCCATCGATTCGGAAAATGGTAACCCAACCAATTACGACAATTTTTCTCAATTTTGATTCTTCCAACACAGACTATTATTGCCAAAGAGGTTAAAGTACAACGAACGTCTACATAGTCTACTCGAATTAGGTATATGTAATAGGAGAGGAGACTGCAATATGATCAGTATTCGAATATTCGATAGCATATAAGGAAGCCCTTTTAATTGTAAGTACTTAGAGTAAAGTATCGGTCAGACACAAGACATTTCCTTCATAAAACAGCATAGTTTTGAGTCATATTTAAGCAGAAAACGTTTTGCAACTTTTCTGTTTATTAACACAACATTGGAAAAATAATTCTCTAGCACTATTTATCTGTTAAAATTTAATCTTCTTTGCTTACGAAGATTCTAAACTATATTGATAGGTATGTACCTATATTTAAAAAATCGCCTAGCTACGCTATCTATAAACTATTACTCACAACTTTATTGTAACTATAAATTAAATTATAGAAAACTGTAATTCGGCATCTAACAGTGTATGTGAAATAAAACAGAAAACGTTTTGAAACTTTGGAACACAACATTGGAAAAATAATTCTCTAGCACTATTTATCTGTTAAAATTTAATCTTCTTTGCTTACGAAGATTCTAAACTTTATTGATAGGTATTTACCAATTTTCATATTTCAAGAAATTGTCTAGCCACGCCATCTATAAACTTTTACTCACAACTTGATTGTAACTATAAATTAAATTATAGAAAACTGTAATTCACGATCTAAATTAATTTACAGCTTTGAGGTTTTAATCATAGATGCCTATAGTGTACGTACACCTTGATTTATTAGGAGAAATTAAATTATAGAAAACTGTAATTCGGCATCTAACCGTGTATGTGAAATAAAAACTGCAATTCCGAAACGAAAAAAACAGGTAAACACCAAAAAAGCTTTGAAATGATTAAAGTGACAAAAAATTTTACAAGTACGTCTTGAGACAAAGAAAGCTACAAGGGGGATAAAAATAAGTAATATCTAAAATAGTTCCATACAGATAATTATTACAAAAACCACGTTAAAAATTAATCATGAAGCAACAATGTTTTGCAACTTTTCTCTTTATTAATCTGGCCATCTATAAACTGTTACTCACAACTTTATTGTAACTATAAATTAAATTATATAAAACTGTATGCTAACAGTGTATGTGAAATAAACAAAAACTGCTATTCCGAAACGAGAAAAACGAGTACACACCAAAAAAGGTTTGAAATAATTAAAGTGACAAAAAATGTTACAAGTACATCTTAAAGCGAAGAAAGCTACAAGGGGGATAATAATAGTAGTATCTAAAATAGTTTAATACAGATAATTACAAAAACCTTAAGTTAAAAATTGATCATGAAGCAACAACGAAGCAATACAAAAACCGCTTTTTTTTAATGCTAAAACAGAAAATGTTTTGCAACTTTTTTCCATGTATTAAACTTTTTTGGTAGGTATGTACCATATAAACTATTTTTCACAACTTTATTGTAACTATAAATTAAATTATAGAAAACTGTAATTCGACGTGTATGTGAAATAAAACAGAAAAGTTTTGCAATTTTTTTCTTTATTAACATTAAAATCAATCTTAACCACCATTTATCTGTTTTAATCTACTTTGCCTACGAAGATTGTAAACTTTTTTGATAGGTATGTACCAATTTTTATATTTGAAGTAATTGACTAACCACGCCATCTATCAACAATTACTCAGAACTTTGTTGTAACTATAAATTAATTTATAGAAAACTGTAAATCATCATCTAAATTAATATACAACTTTGAGATTTTATTCATAGATGGCTATAGTGTATGTACACCTTGAATTATTATTTAAAAGAAGAAATCAAATTATAGAAATCTGTAATTCACCTTCTAAATTAATTTACAACTTTGACATTTTATTCATAGATGCCTATAGTGTATGTACAGGAATTATTATTTTAAAGGTGAAATTAAATTATAGAAATCTGTAATTTACCATCTAAATTAATATTAACTTTAAAATTTCATTCATAGATGCCTATAGTGTATATATATCTTGAATTATTATTTTAAAGGGGAATAAGAATAGTTTGATTTTTTGAGCATTCGTTTTCTCTTCTACTTTTAGGTCTCCATAGTTCTTATTTTGACAACTTCCACTTCAATACCAACAAGTATCAAAAGATAAATACATATACTACTTCTTTAAGATGAGTTGGAAAAATAACAGTAGCGACAGCGAAAGTTTTTTTAATAGTTTGGTAACAGTTAAGTCCGCTGAATACGATCATTATTTCTTATAAATGATCATGGATTTTGGCAGATTAATTATTTTAAACTGTGCATTATTGATGATAACGCATTTCTCTCAGTTCCGAATCGATTTCAAAATTTTCGTTCATTCGAAATCGATCCCTGTAGTGCATAAACGTCATGTCAAAGTCAAAGTCAAAACAGAAAGTCGGATAGTCAATAATTTAATAAATTTATTATTAAATCTAACATTAAAACTATGAGTAGTTTAATAAAAACATTGAAACCTCCGAACTTATGGTTAAAAAACAACGCGATTTTAGTAACGGCAATAAGAAATCGTAAGCTCTATACAAATTACTTAATATTGAAAAATGCAAGGTTAGGTTATGTAATGTTTTCCTTTTAGACTGGAACAAGGATTACAAACCAGGTCCTTATCCAAAAACGGAAGAAGAACGAATAGCCGCTGCCGAAAAATACGGATTACATCCGTCCGAATACGAACCATACCCAGACGACGGTTCAGGATGCGGAGATTACCCCAAACTCCCAATGCAATCGATCGAATCCAGAGATCCGTATTATCCTTGGGATAATCCTGAATTAAAGAGGAATTTTGGCGAAACCGTGAGTTTAATTTCATTATTTTTTATAAACTTTATAAATTTTAATAATTTTCAGTTACATGCAGACTATGATTTACTAAGAGAAGACCGATATGATGTTAGTGTCAAGTTAAGACGTCCCATGTGGTTCTTGTGGGCTCAATTTTTAGGTGTAATGTTTGGAACGTTCGGAATTTATTATCTCTGCGAAAAAGTTAAAATGTTTCATTCTGTTATGCCTAGACAATATCCTAGAGATGGTAAAGTCCATTACACCTTTGAATCAGCTGAATGATTATTATATATATAAGTATGTTAAATAAAGTTTAATATAATTAAAAGGAAATTTAGTGCTTGTTTGAATGTGAAGTGTTGTTTCAAGGTTGATTAAATGAAAAAAATTTAACAAAAAAATTGTTTGTTTTTAATAAAATGTTATATTAACTCAAGGTGTTTTCGGAATATTTTGATTTGAAAATTATGAAGTAATAACCAATGCAGGTATAAAAATTAAAAATATTTTCTTGCATAAATGATACCTCTTGAATAAAATTGATTTATGTGAAAAAATTAGCTTTGAAGGATTTCCTTTTTTCTAATATTCCAAAAGTTCATTCAAATGAGTATATCTCAAGTTTACCATGGAAAGCTGACATTTATTGATTGTAATGATGTCAACAATATTTAAATTTTTGAACCTTATTTCTAAAATTAGATATTGTTTATCAAAAAGTATTCAAATGTTGAAAATTTAATACGAGCTGTTACTTGTTATGCAAAAAAGTTTCCTAAAAGAAACTAACCAAGTGAAAAACATTTAGAGCCATTGAAAGACGTGGAGAAACTGCGGTTGTGGGACCAAATAAAATAGAATCTGGCAGACAAAGAACATGTTATATTTACTTGATCAAGATCCAACAGTTAGTATAATTAATATGACAAGACAAACAAATACTTCTTCAAGTACTTGGCTGATATTTAAAGAGCAGCAGCTACATCCTTGTTATTACAGACACATCCAAGAACTCATGCAGGAGAAACCACTGGTTAGAGTAGATTTATCACTATTTTATGTTAAAACTTTATTTTTAAGTTCCTGTTTTTTTTTGATGATTAATAACTTTATCATTACTTTATACCTGCATCTTTTATTACTTCATAATTTTTAAATTAATTTGAAAACTCAATTAATAAATCTATCCTTAAAGAGGTATGCTAAATAATTTACTAACCGCGTAACTAGTGCCCTCTATGAGAGTCAGATATAAAAACATGTGTAAATGTGTTTTTTTCTTCACTAAGCAAACCCCAATTATTTTTCCATTTTTTAGCTATCCTAGAGAGAGGGTTACCTTTTTTTGAAAGACCCTGTATGTTATAAAGATTATCCCAAAAAAGAACTACTGGAAACTTTACAGAAAACTAAATTATTGCCTTAATCAGGCGGAACAAACGGGTTATACAGTGGGGTGGATTTTGTGTAGTACGTATTATTTAATGCAATATTGGATTCTTTCAGAATTTTAGAATGTCTGTAGCTAACCTTGGTCCATGGTGAAACTGCATTGAGTCTAACTCGTCCTATATAGGTCTAGTGGAGTCAGATGTAGGATCATTTCTAGGGCTTTGGTCGGGGTTGTTCTAAGACACCCCGCGATTATAACTGCAGCTAGTCGTTATATCTTTTCCACCCTTTTTTGGTCTCACAAATGCTGTGTATAACCAATTCTGATTTTCAAACCTCACTGCTTTTCAATGGTCCTTCCGCAGGTGTAAAGAGCCTTGTTCAGTTTTCGATCCAGGATATGTCCTAAATATCTAGCCTAGTTTTGAGAGTTTTATTTCTTGTCCCCCTATAATTGAGATTTTATGTTTTGTCTTTACTGGGTTTATTCCTAAACTGCATTTGCGGCACTAACGCACAAGTTCATTCAGTGCCTCATGTATGAGACCTGACAAATATTTCCCTGGGATCACCATCACGATATTATCGGCATGGGTGACAATCTTAATTCCTTGTTTTCCTATTCTCTGGAGAAAACCATTGGGAGTAACAGTCCACATTAGAGGTGAAAGCACTCCTCCTTGTAGGGGTTCCCAAACCAACCGCCGAAGACGGTTCACTTTTCACCACGAAAATGTGAGCTCCCACACATCGGCTCAAACAACTGCATTTTTGGGCACCCAAAACATCGATTTGATGAGTCATCCGCCATATAATCCTGACTTGGCACCGAATGACTTCTTTTTATTACCATACGTAAAAAACAAACTTAGAGGTCAACGTTTTTCGACACCTGAAGAAGCGATTGCTGCATTCAGAATGCATGTTTTGGAGATACCTCAATAAAAGTGGCAAAAGTGTATAGATCTTCATGGGGAATATTTTGAAAAACAATAAAGTGATTTTCGATTATTAATATTTGTTTTTGTTCTCTAATCCTGAAATATAAAAGCACTGGGAGTTACATTATTGAACGGCCCCTTAACGTATCAGAATACTGGTGAGTATTCCTTGGAGTCTAGGCCAGCGTAAAAGTTGCTACTCACTCTGTATTTAGAGAATCTTTTATTGAATCTTCATAATTTTGCTTTAGTTTGTTTATATAGAATTTGACATAATTGGAAAATCTACAGTGGGCTTGAAAATCAGTGAGAAGACCGCCAAAGTTGTTGTTTATTTTTAATAAAACTTAACGAGTGGTGAATGATCCGTGGCTTAAGCTTGAAGCATGTCTTACCACAAGATTATATTAATTTAGTAAATTTGTTTAATATAGGGGTAATTTGAAAAATACAAAAAAAATGACAATCCAAAACAAATTATTTTTATTAAAATTGTTAAAATATAAATTTATCCTTAAAAATACTCTATCTAATTCGAATGATCGTCTTTTTTTATTACCTAAAACATAAAAACAATTACCAAGTTACTTACCAACTTTTTTAATCAATTCAGTGTAAAACCAGTGCAAAAGTGAATATTTACAAAATAAAAACACACACATTACTAAAAAATAAATTTAATACAAATACATATACATATTTACATCAATACAAATTAGTAATATATAACCAAACGCGACAAGGCATTCGAAAAAAGGAAAATCTACCAACATTATTTTAATAATACTATAAAAATAAGACTAGTCGAACTGTCAAAAATTTAAAAAAAAAACCTATTATCCGACAATAAATATTCAAGATAACGCACAAGACTTTTTAAAGTGATGTACAAGATACAACTACAATTTCATTGATTATAGATATAGAACCTTGTGCAGAATCTTTTTCCTATGTGCATATACAACATGATCACAGTACTTCGTTTCTATTTCGTATTTCCTGGTCCCCCGAGAGTTGATAAATCGACTGTACGTAGTTTAAATTGACTAGAACGTTTCTTTAGTATCGCAACTAATTCGGTCTACCCGTCTGAGGTCTGTCGGGTATTCTGGGCGGCACGTTCGGTACTGGTCGGCTGAAAATCACATTTACGAATATATTCCACCATCTATACGAGCGTAACGCAATTAAGTAATCAGATCCTATCCAGAAATCACACAAGATTAAGATTTCCTCTGAGTGACATTTACCAACTCAAGTTTCTAGCACAGCTAAAAAATCTCATTACTTAATTGTCACATCTCGTCAAAACCCCATCTACAATTAGCCCTTGTAATCATGCACGAAAAAATGAAACTTTTTATGTATGAACACTTTATAATTTAAAAAATATTAATAATTACTTACACCAAATCCACCACCTGTGTAGAAAACGCCACCAGAAAGGTTTTAGTTGCATGTTCACATTTACAAAAGCATAAATATATACAATCATCAGTTCTAGTACAAAAAATGTGACATTGAACTTGATAATGAAACATTTTCTAACCAATTAAGCATGAAAATTATTCTCCAGTCGCCAATTATATGGAAAATCTTCACCAGTAAGTTGATCAGAAATGTTTTAACCAAACAATGAATGACTGATGCTCGTACAAGTAAAGTAGTCCAAATGAATTTATACCAAGAATCTAGTACAGCTTGATCAGTCCAAACTGGACCAGATTCTATAGAGTAAAGGTACTACCACAATAGATCTGCAAGAGGTCAAGGTAGGAAAAGGCGTGTAGTTACACAGTCCTTGTTTTAAATAAATTCATACGGAAAATTGTTACACGAAATTGAACTACCGTTGGGAAATCATAATGGAAATGGAATACTCCAGCTTCTAACCAGAAGAAGAGAGACCTCATTAAGGTCAACTTTTAATACCATTTCGGAGAGAATATTATGAAAAATAAGCTTGAAGAATAGGGTACTAAACTGATCAAGAAAGTTGCAAAAGAAATTGAACTGAGGAACTACTGATCAACAAGTCCAAGACTAGCTTCATTTGCATTTGAACCATGATCAGTGAAGATCAGAAAAATTGCCCGCCTCCACTGAAAATGGCGAAAATTAATGGTTTTGTAATAAAAATTATCCGGAAAATTGCAATCACCGAAATACAAGATTAACAAAGTAGTTCAAATGTACCAATTCACAGTTTACACTTTAAATATCTGCCAGAAAATTCAGCACCAAAGACGTCAAGTTTTCAATCAAAACTACTAAGATCATGGATTAATAAAATATATTAAGTAGTTCAAATGAACATACAGAAATATTTCACTTTAAATTAGAAAAAAGTTAATGGTTTTGTAATAAAAATTATATGGAAAATTGCAATCACCGAAGATACAAGATTAACAAAACAGTTGAAATGTACCAATTCACAGTTTACACTTTAAATATCTACCAGAAAATTCAATACCAAGATCAAAACTACTCAGATCATGGATTAACAAAATAAATTATGTAGTTCAAATGAACATACAGAAATATTTGACTTTAAATTAGAAGAAAATTATTGGTTTGGTAATTAAATTATCCGGAAAATTGCAGTCACCGCAGATACAATATCAACAAAGTAGTTCAAATGTACCAATTCACAGTTTATACTGTTCCTGTATGTAACTTTAAATATCTGCCAGAAAATTCAATACCAAGAAGTCAAGTTTTTAATCAAAACTACTCAGATCATGGATTAATAAAATATATTAAGTAGTTCAAATGAACATACAGAAATATTTGACTTTAAATTAGAAGAAAGTTAATGGTTTTATAATAAAAATTATAGGGAAAATTGCAATCACCGGAGATACAAGATTTTTAAAGTAGTTCAAATGTATGTAACTTTGCCAGAAAATTCAATACCAAGACGTCAAGTTTTTAATCAAAACTATTCAAATCATGGATTAATAAAATATATTAAGTAGTTCAAATGAACATACAGAAATATTTGACTTAAAATTAGAAGAAAGCTAAAAATGTTTAGTAAGCAGATTATTTCATTCCACTATTGTCAATTTTAGATGATGGGAGAAGGAGTTACCAGAATATCTTGCAATTTTTAATGATCAAACTTTTTTTCTAATAAAATCGTGCAATCAACAATACAAAAGCGTTAGAATCAACAAACAAAAATGCTGGGAGGATTTTATATTGATGGTTAGGATTAACTACCAGAAATGAGATAAAATTTCCTAAATTATAGTTTCTTTAATATAAATAAAATTTTATCCGATTTCCGATAGACTTAATGTTAGTAAAACAAAATAAAAAACGCCATTACTGTTAACCCTATATTTACACATTTAAAGAGAACTACATTCAACGAAATGTGTGCTTCCCTCAACGGTGCACGATATTCCAATCTCTATAATTTATTAATATTCATACTTCAAAAAAAAACACAGATTAATTTGTTACATATCAGCTGGCAAAAAATATACTTTCTTTTTATAATTATAATATTTACAATAATCACATTTAACCAAAAAACAAGAAACTAAACAGCTTCTTTTTAATAACCAACCAAAAAAAACCGCCATCTATCGATAGACTTTTGTAATAATCATTAAGAATCTTTATGTAGACGGCTTTAAAAGAAGTGAGGGGAAAAAACACCCGAAAATTAAAAAAAAAAAGTGGGAAGAACAATATACTTTTTACCAAGTAAAAAACCCCCTAAGTCGATTAAGACGTGAGAAATTACTACCGAGTGATTACACAGACATCGAAAAATGTTTTAATCGGCCAAAACAAGTTTTAACAAAAATTCTAGTCGATTACCGATGAATGCATCACGTAAAAGTCATAAAAAAACGTATAGTATAATCATAAATCTAAAAGACTCATTAATATTAAGTTAGATAAGCTTGAAGACAAAAACCTACAGTAGCCTATCCCCCTCTAAGAATTTTATATCTGTCAGACTCTGCCTTTTTTCGATATTCAGCTGGGCAGAATTCTGGTTATACTATACTTATTTTTCATATAACGCGAAAAATAGAAGATAAATCTCGTTAAGATGTAGAGAAAAGTTGTAAATAAAATTAGGAGTTTCACAGATGAAGATTTTCCAAGCTCAATGTAGAACAACGTGCAGAATTTTTACAAGATCCTCTAGCATTGTGTTAAAATACTCAAATTTAGTGCAATAAATGAAAATTAAACAAAAACAAAACACCTTACCCTCGTTTGGGGTAACAGTTGATACAACTTGGGTAAGATTATTAATTCCTTTTTAGATATTTCAACCTATACTAGAAAAATGTAATATTCCTATGTGCTACTTAAAATAAGTATCAAAATTGTATATTAAGACAAAAAAATTAAAAATTGTAATAACTAACTTCTAACTTATTATATCATTATTTCTTCAAGTTATTGACTTTATGTCATGAAACCTGGATATTCTAAACGATAGAAAGATGTCAAAACAAGAACTATGTTATGATTCCCTTTGCCTCAAGTATTTTGACAGTATTGCGTACATATTTTCCACACGCGTAAGTTCTTTTCTCCCAAATTATCAAGGCTTTTCTGTAAGTTCAAATAGAAAAGGTGCGTCAGAGAAAAATGTTCAACTTCATTTTATGTAAAAACAAACAGGGTAAACATTTTTTTTTAAAGCGCCAAACAGTCCAACAACAATTGACACCCTGTGGAGTCCAAAATAGCCAGGAAAATAGAACCTTTTGATTCCTTAGGAACTAAAGTGAAAGACGAAGTTAATAGCAGTGGCAATGAAGATTACAATTACATATTTTTTCGATAACAGGTTATCATTACCTAATAAAGAATAAAATCAAAATTCAAGTTTATTAAAGAAAATTCTGTGCATATACCAATACCAGTAGGAAGTAATTCAAAAACAGTTATTTTAGACATTTTTTTTAAATAAAAAAGGAAATTATTAGAGAAGAAGGTGGAAATACGGAACCCTGCTGCCAATTTGGAACCCCTAGTCATTTGACAAACTGTTGGCGACATCTAGGACTTGATAGGTTAACGACAATCACAGATATTAGTGTTGCAAACGTAGAAAACCGCAGAGAGCTGGACGCGTAATTAACTTCAGGATGTAAGGTTATGAAAATTTGTGGTTGTGAAAGTTTTATTGCGCAGTTTCGTATCAAGTATTGGGAAGTTCACACTCAATTGTTTTAGGTGCTTTTGTTTGGAAAGCCTACGGCATCGCATTTTCGAAGTTCTAAATTTGTAAGTTTGATAAAAATTCTTCTAACTTACAGGGTTCCATATTACAAACACAGATTATCATCTCCTAAAACCTATGTATTTTATTACAGTAAGGATTTCGCAGAGATGCCGCGCAAATAACAAAAAACCAAACCAATACGTAAACGAAAGGCCTGGGACAAGCAAGCCATGAAAGATGCTGTTAAAATGGGATTTAAAAAAGCTGTAAAAAGGTTTCATGTCCCTAAGACAACTCTTTAGCGATTTGTGCATAACGTAGAGTAATCACCAGAAAAAGTCGTTACAAAAAACCGGGCAGGAAACCAGTTCTGTCTCTGCTTATTGAAGGTGAATTAGTGAAATATTTGCTTTTGATGGAAAACAAATATTATGGCCTAACTCGTTGTGATGTAAAATTAATGGCTTATCAACTAGCTGTAAGGAATGGAATAAAACATCCATTTGGTGACAAAGGAAAAGCGGAGCGTGCTTGGCTGGATCATTTCATACAGCGTCATCACAATAAACTTTCTATGAGTAAACCTACAGGAATATCATTTGCAAGAGCCAGCGGTTTCAAAAAACAATTTGTAGATAAATGTTTTGACATCCTTGAGGCTGAGCTTGACAAAAGAAAATACGGAGTGGATCGTGTATTCAATGTAGACGAGACCGGTTTGTCAATAGTTCAAATCAAAATACCTCAAGTCGTGGGCATGAAGGGCAAACGCCAGATTGGTGCTCTGGCAGCTGCTGAAAGAGGCTCTATGATGACCGTTATATGTGCCATGAGCGCAGGAGGGACCTTTATATCTCCTATGATAATTTTCCCTAGGAAAAATATGACTGATGCTCTTATGCGAGGTGCGCCGGTTGGAGCTTTAGGTAGATGTCATCCTTCAGGCTGGGTACCAAGCAATTTGTTTGCACAATGGTTTAGGCACTCCATTAACTATACAAAACCATCAGCAGAATCACCCGTAATGCTCATTCTGGATGGACATTATTCCCATACCCGGAATATTGATATTATAGAGTTAGCTCGAGAAAATCATGTTACTATTGTTTGCCTCCCGTCGCAATCAACGCATAAACTTCACCCCTTAGATAAAACTTTTATGGGAGCACTTAAGACACTTGCTGAACTTTTTGGCCAAGCTTACGTAAAATGTCAAACTGCAAGTCTAGCAATTAATGGTTTTGCAAGAACAGGAATCTTCCCATGCAACAGAGGCGTGTTTACTGAAGCAGACTTCATTGCAGCAGAACATGATTCCTCATCTGAGACTGTCCGCAAACAAGATTCCTCATCTGGGACGGTCCACAAACAAGATTCCAGCACTGCAAGCTCTTACAGATTAACGAAACTGATTTTGCAGCAGCAGGAAGTAGCTCTGTCCCAGACGTAGGAACAAAACAAAGTAACTTTGTATTGCCCGTGGATATTTCACCGGTTCCAACACCAAAAAGAAAAACGTCCAACAGAGGACGGAAAGCTTCTTCAGCTGCAGTGATTACCAGTTCTCCCTATAAAGCGCATTTGGAAGAATCCTTGTCCAAATCTACTGAGAAGAAAAAGGTTTCCAGTCTTCAGCTTGGAGATAACGATGCTATTCCTAAAGATTGTGATGAAACGCGTCGTAATAAGGTACAAAATCCAAAGAGACCGAGAAGGCGTGCAGAACATACACATAAAGGGAAGAAGTTGAAAACAAAAGCTGCTGAGTCTTCTGATTCGTCTGATGAAGACAATGTTGACATCAGCGTGTATGCAGGTTCTTTGGATGATCTTGACATTCCAGCTGGAAGACGTCCAAATAATGAAGACGACGCTGAATGCATGTTTTGTGGTATAAAGTTTTCAGAAGGCGCAAGGGTGAATGTGAAAAAGACGCGTATATATGCGATTTTTGTCATTGATTTCGAAAACACAACCATAAAATGTATTTTGTTTTTATTAATAAAAAATATCTTTTAAATAGGCGAATATTTTTTGGGGGACCAAATTACCCGCACAATTTCTCAGATGTAGGATTTTGACTTTTTTGAAAAATTTACTTGCAATACGAAAACTGTGAATATTATTGTAAATTTGTTTCCTTACCTAAACATAGATTATATTTAGAGGTTATTGCACAGAATAGTTCGTATTTATAAAAAAGAAATATCCATTTGTAAACAAAAAACAAAGTGGGGTCCTTCTCCTCTAATTTTTTCAAACACAAGACCATAAATTTCCTATTATTCGAAATTTACCGGTTTATTGTTATGGAATCGACTTGCTCGCCTCTAATCTTATTCTCCTTTTATTGCCTACAACGTTTCTCTACATAATACGAACGACATTGCTCTTGTACTTTTCTAGTTATATGAAAAAAAAAACTTTTACATGATGGCATCATGCGTTATCTGCTAGGATTTTTGTCAAAAATTTGCCTTGCCCACAAATTTTTAGGCGAAATTTTTTCTGCACGGAAGAACATCTTCGAATGTGCGTTAAAGTGTTGCACATTTA
The DNA here is from genome assembly GCA_035357415.1 of Ophraella communa. Taxonomy (NCBI): domain Eukaryota; kingdom Metazoa; phylum Arthropoda; class Insecta; order Coleoptera; family Chrysomelidae; genus Ophraella; species Ophraella communa. The sequence goes on along the minus strand of CM068985.1, from coordinate 44,798,195 downwards.
TATATATATATTTTTAGTGTAATTGAATCATTTATTCGTATATATATATTTATTTATAATAGTCGCTACGAAGCTATTTTTAAAATTATTTTAGTCGCTAGAACCTAATTTTTTTTTGGAATGTATCGTATGGTTTTGTTTTTAGACATCACTAAGGCATTTTTTTTTGGTTTCTGTTAAACAATTTCGGGCATAAGCAATCTACTTTTTTTTATAAGGAAATTTTGCCACTTCCCCTACCTATACACGATATGAATTACTTTCAAACAAAAAAAAGAAAAATCTCCCGGCATAGACAATTCGGAAAATAATTAAAAAAAAAACAGTGTTAGTAAGATGTTAGTAACAGTCCAGCAAACGCTAGAAAGCCGAAGGTGACAGAAACAAGTTCCTTTATTAAAAAAATCAAATCACATGCGACTTTCTGACGAAATATTTATAAAAAAAATATACAAACAAATTTAAAAAAAAATTACTTATGAAATTTAAAGGCGTTGGATAATTCGTTGATAGCCGCATTGGTAACGGCTCTTCCTACAGCCATCTGTACTTGCTGGGGTACTTGAATGCCCCCCTGACCTTGCTGCTGACCCACGGTTCTACTGTACACACGAGACAGAAGAGATAGATACATCACTTACAATTTTTTTATGTAATATCACTAAAAGGCTATTCAAACTCGACATATCAATAATTTCGACTCACCCTGTATATAATTAAAAGTAATTAATCACTTTTTTAATAATAATGACCAAAAAATTGATTCACTCGATTGATTAGGTCAACAATAAATTTTTGTATACAGCGTGGTCAAAGTAGGTACACTAAAAATACAAATCTCTTGAAATTTCACATTTGAGTATTTAAAAGGGTTCTACTTAATATGAAAAATTCTTTACGAAAATAGGTATGCAATTTTCCGGAAAATAGTCGAGAGAAGAATTTTGTGATGCACTGAAAAAACAAAGTAATATAAAATGTAGAGAAAGACCTTAACTTTCCAAAAAAAAAATACTTTCAAGTTTAAAAAAGTAAATTTTCTAACTGTAAAATCCATTTATTTATAAAAAAAAACAAACAGAAAAACGTCAATAAACAATTATATTTCCTATTTAATTAATTATTATCGCAGCGAAAATTCCTGTTAAATTTAACATTTCACATGATCATTAACATTATTATTACAAAAACAGAGCAAAAAATGTTTAAGTTTTTAAACAAATGCTTTTCAAAAATCTGTTTTTTGTATGTTAAGTTTCACTCATTTTTTTTAAACTTTATTTAATTACATCTTTTATCCAAATTAATATATTTGAAGTATATACTTTCAAAACAATTATACAGTTTTTCTTTTATTGTCAATTTTTTTTAAATTTACTATAAGTGCTAAAATCAGACGTCTTTTAGAAAATCTAACATAACCTTTTTCACTGCTTATAAGATTATTCAGATTTTTGCCAGCTTGGTAATAATTGTATAGATAGAGAGCTTGTGAGCCAGCGCGCATGCTCTTACTCTGTAGAAGCAGTTGACAATTCAGCAGTTGACAGTTGACAATTGACGTATAGTAGTAGCGTCCCGGCTGTTTATGTGACATTTATTTTGATCTTTTTTGAAGTTTATTTGTAACAAATAATTTATTAACATAAAAATAAATTGTAAATAATTATTTTTCAAGTATGGATGATCAGGCTGATAATATTACTTATTTTAATTCTAAACCTTTTTCCATTTATATCATGGTCCTTAATACTTATCTCATTGAATAATTTTATTTTTAATTTTTATCATTTTTTTATTCAAAAAATTGCAAAAATATACGATAGTCAAGGAACAAAGTAAACCATCCATATCTCAAATGTGACTAATGGGAAACCAAATAAAAAACCCAAGTCTATTTCACAGAATTTTATTCTTGATTGAAACACAATACTAGCTACTAGTTTCGGCATAACATTGAGGCCATCATCAGGCTTAGTGTAAAAATTAATAAATATATAAAACTAGTAGCTGGTATTGTGTTTCCATCAAGAATAAAATTCTTTAACATAGACTTTGGGTTTTTCATTTGGTGATAGTCAAAGAAGGTTTACGTGGAAAATCGGTATAATTTTCATGAAAAACCAATTTAATGATAAAATAGCACGGGATATCCTGAACATATTGACCAACAACAATACTAATTAATATTATAAATGAAACTTTGAGAATTTGCTTATTTCAACGGTAGCATTTGGAAAATCGTAAGTATCTTTTCGGAAAATCTAGTTACAAAAAAAAGTTTCAAATAAATTTTTTAGATTAAACCATCATCTTTCAAGTAAACAATTTTTAATAATTAATTTTTTAATGTTTAATAGAGAGAATTAGTAAAAAAATACTTTTTAGGAGAGTTTTATGTGGAAAACCGATGATAATTCATTAAAAAATTATTACAAAATTTTTTTCGTAGATACCTTCATTTATAGCAAATTTTATATGAAACAATTTTTTTTCTACGTGCCATTTTTTAATTACTATCTTAAAATTAAAAACTTGAAAATTGATGATGTTTAAAAATACTCTTAGAAAAAATTTGGTATATTTCAAAAACTAATGAAAATATCAGAAAACTTTTTAGACCAATTTTGTAGTTAAATGCATTAGCTACAATTTTTGATTTGAACATTTTTCCGTATTTTCATTATTTAAAGAATTAGTGACAAAAAAAAAATTTCGATCAATGTTTTTCCGGAAAATTGCTAACCTAAATTCGTAAATATTTTCTCATATTAAGCACAATCATACATACCTAAATTTAAATTTCCAAAAGGTTTGTACATTTTGCAGCATTTTACGAATATTTTGTGTACTTTAGATTGATTAAGAAATTTAATCAGGACGCCTCGTTGAAACGTCGAGTCGAATAGCCAATAAATAGAAAAAGAAACTAAAATTTTACATAATTTTGCAAAAATAAAACAATTTTTTTTCACTTTACTTAACAATCAACAGTCCCGCAAAGTCCGAGACCGGCAAATAAACTAATTGTCAATCGGGGTGTTCTAAAAAGACGAAGTACTTTTAAATATTGCTCTCGATAATTGAAAATTACAACTGGTAGTACAAAAGTACGTCGTCGATTAGAAAATTTCCTTCAAACAATATACAAATTACATTTTACAAATTTTATAACAGTATTTAATTCTCAAGCGTGACAACATAATAACATTTAGCACCCTAGATTTTATAATCTCAACAATATTTATAATAAATCGATAGTTGCGTAATCGATCACGGTTAAATCGATCATTTTAATTTAAAACACATAAAGAAATGAATCGATTAGGCAACCAATTCTTTTTAAATCTTTTTTTCGTTTAAATATATTTTAATGTATAATGGGAGAAATACGGTGTAGGTTAAATACTATTATCAAATAATGCTGTTTGTTATTTATTTAGTTTTTTTAGTTTTAAATGTTCTTAACGCCTCCTGAAAACAAAACCACAAGCTCAACACAAAAAACGACACCTGTGGCTATTCGTTTCAATATAAATTGATCGAAAAGAGAGATACTTACGTGGGAATTAGAGGTGCTGGTAGAGCCTGTCCCTGCGGTCTGCCAGGTGGCATCGGAGGAGCGCCGCCTCCTGGTCGATTAGGGATTGCCGGAGCAGGTCTACCGCTGCTCGGTGGCGGTGGAGGAACCCTCGAACCTAGAGAACCTAAAATCGGTAAAAATTTAATCCCCAAACTCAAAAATGGTTTAGTTTTGAACAGTTTTCTCATAAAAACTCATCCTGATTTTAAACGCAAATGTAATTCTATCAAAAACTTGTTTTAAACAGAAAAATTTTCTAAAATGACAAAAGAAGTTTCCAAAAACTGTTTTATGCTCTGGAAAATGACATAATGAGCCCCAAAAAACTGTTTAATAACTACTAATTTAAAAAATTACAAAATGCCTCAATATTTGGAAAATTATATTTAACAAAACTAACTGGAAATTTGTAAAATGACATAATAAGTCACAAAATTAGCCTCAAAAATCTATTTTGACTTTTAGAAATTTGTAAAATTGTATAAGGGACCCAAAAATAATGCTTGTAAAATTACAAAATAAATCTCAAAATTTGGAAAATCGGAAAAATATTAAAAAAAAATTAAAGTCTTTTAAAATTTGTAAAATAACAAAATTAGCCCCAAAAACTGTTTTATCTTTTGGAAACTTATACTATTACAAAATTGACTCAAAGAATTTTTTTAAAATACATAAAATGTGTCAAAAATCTGCTTTGAGTTATGGAAATTGGTAAAATGATATAATGGGCCTCAAAAAACTGTTTGATAACTACTATTTTATAAATTTAGACAATTGGGCTCAAAATTTGGAAAATTATATTTAACAAAACTGTTTTGAACTGGGGAAATTTGTATAATGACAAAATAAGTCATAAAATTAGCCTCAATAAACTTATTTTGAGTTTTAGAAATTTGTAAAATTATATAAGGGTCCCAAAAAAATGTGCTTGTAAAATTCCGAAAAGAGCCTCAAAATTTGTAAAATCAGAATATTATATTAAAAAGGACTAAAATATTAAAAACTCTTTTAAAGTTTGTAAAATAACAAAATTAGCCCCAAAAACTGTTTTATCTTCTTGAAACTTATACTATTACAAAATTAGCCTCAATAAATTTTTTAAAATACATAATCTGTATCAAAAATCTGCTTTGAGTTCTGGAATTTGATAAAATGACATAATGGGCCTCAAAAAACTGTCTAATAACTACTACTTTAAGAATGTTAGAAAATTACCCTCAAAATTTGTAAAATTATATTTAACAAAACTGTTTTGAACTGTGGACATTTGTAAAATGACAAAATAAGTCATAAAATTAGCCTCAATAAACCTATTTTGAGTTTTAGAAATTTGTAAAATTATATAAGGGTCCCAAAAATATGATTAAAAACCATAATGCTGGTAAAATTACGAAATGAGCCTCAAAATTGGTAAAATCGAAAAATTATATTTAAAAAACTGTTCTGATGTTTAGAAATCTGTAGAACGACTAAAGAAGCTTTAAAAAAAACTGCCTATTTTAAACAGACCAAATTAGCCTTAAACAACTGTTTTGGGCTTTGACATAATGAGCCCAAAACTGTTGCAAATTCTAGTACTTCATAAAATGACAAAATTAACCTTCAAATTTGAATAAAATTAATTTTAAAAGCTTCTTTGAACACTGTAAATCTGAAAAACGAATAAAATAATCTTAGATTGTCTTAGGTCAAATAAAGCCAGTTAGACTGCATTTCAACCTACCAAGATATATCATGCCTACCTTAATTTACTTCAACTCTAGAACTCCAATATTTCTAGCAAACAGTTTTCTGAAGGACCTATTCCTAATTGGATAGGGAGTCAGCGCAACCCTTTCTAGGAATAAGTCACGGGACTAACCCAGAGATGGCGTGATTCATGTCAAATCTTAGAACAAAAAGAAACAGGAAGAAATCTGTCATATATTTACTTTAAGGAAAATTTAGAACGGAATTCGGCCATCTTGAAGCTCCTTATTTTCTATGTTTACAGTATTCTGTCAAAGCAATATTTGCATATAAATGTCAAAAATGAGCGCATAGGCGTATCATTCGGTTCGTATAAATACTAAATTATTTAGAATACTAATTGTATTCACATACTTGATTGGTTGAAATTTATTAAAATAGAACCCTTGATATTTTTCTTTTTTTTTTCGGTACGTCATTGGAAACGGAAATTAAAATTGACAATTGACCGCCATATGCAAGCTCCTTTCTGGACTCAAGGTCATTTTGCATATACTCCTTCCTGTATCTTTTTGTTCTAAGTGTCATATCCACCTTATTTTTTAAAAGTACCAACCTTCAAGTGACATGTGTCAAAAGTTCATGTCAATCGACAATAAACAACAAAGCTACTGTGGTGAGAGTGACGCTCCTTTTGCATTTGTTCAAAAAGTGGAAAAAACGAATATTGTCTGTTAATAAAACATTGCTATTTAATGGGAAAAAATACAGTGCAAGCTCAGTAATATTATCCAGGCTCTGCTCCATCGAAAACAACGATTTGTCGGTGGTATGCTGATTTCAAACGCGGTCGAACTGATACAAGTGATGCAGAACGCTCGGGGAGGCCAAATGAAGCAGTAACTCCGGGAAATATTAAACAAGCTTCGAAAATAGTGATGGATAACCGCAAAACGAAAGTTTCTGAGATTGCTGAGATCGTGAACATATCGATTAGAAGTGCGTTTACGATTTTACTTGAAAAATTGGGCATGAAAAAGGTATTTTCCAAGTGGATGTCGCGCCTGCTCACAGTTGAACAAAAGCAACAACGAATAGACGATTCAGAGACCCCACATGAAGAAGAAAAAAATCTTTCATCGAGACAATGCACCGTACCACAAATCAATGAAAATAATGACCAAATTGAACGAGTTGGGCTTCGATTTGCTTCCCCATCCACCATACTCTCCAGATCTGGCCCCCCAGCGACTACTGGCTCTTTGCTGACCTCAAAAGGACGCTCCAGGAAAGAAGATTTGGCTCGAGTGAGGAAGTAATAACTGAAACTGAAGCTTATTTTGAAGCCAAGGAGAAATCCTTCTACAAGCATGGTATCGAAAAGTTAGAAAAGAATTGGAATGATTTTATCGCACTTAAAGGTGATTATGGTGATGAATAAAAAAATGTTTTCCAAAAAAACTTGTTTTTCCTGGTTAGTCCTGGGACTTATGACAGAAAAATGGCAAGAGAAAAAAAAATACTCACCGCTGCTTCCCACCACTCCCATCTGCGGAGTGGGTTTCCTAGGCCCTCCGGGACTAGGCGGCGACAATCTGGGATTCTCCAACCCGCTGGCCAGCCAATCGTTCTTAACGGGCGGAGGCACTGGTGTCGACACAGTCGCCATCGAAACATCACCGATTATGTGCAAGGCTTCTTTGCAAGCGTGATACATGCGCAGCATCTCTTCGCGTTTTTGAGCTTCTTCGGGAGCCTCTTCCATCATCTGCGATTGATCGCCGCTGGCGTAGATGTGCGCCAACAATTCCCCGTTTATGAAATCTTTGGTGTGATTTATGATCATGTACATGATGGTTTTTGGTACCAGATCTCTGGTGGTTTTGGTAACGATGCGCATGTAACTGTCGACCAAATTTCTGATCGTTTCCACTTGGCGTTCCAATTGCGGGTCCATGGAACTCGTCACGCTCTCTCCGCTGGACTATAAAGACAAGACAAATTCCTAGACGTGAATGTTTATTGCAAATTTAGAGAAAGATTTCTATAAATAAATAACCAAGTGCGCTTGCTAAATTATCCGAGTGTTTGTTTTTAGCCGCTTTTTATAAGATTGCAAGTTTTAAAACGAGCGATTCTTATTCTAACGAGTCGTTAAGAAGCTGCTTGTAGTTTTAAGTTAATAAATATGTGAGAGGACAACGGAAAATAAACGTTTTTATAGTGGTTTAAATTATTTTTAAAATATTAACGTTTACTTTCACTATGCTCCAAAATTTGTGCTCCGAAATTTGATTTTTATTAAATAGAAAAAAAAAACTATTTCGTCTTTGGACCATAATTATAATTTTAAAGCTACTACAATTATTAAAAAAACATTTCAAAGGTGATTAAAATTTTTCTATTATGATATGTAGTGTAAAACCCTTTATTTTGAAACGGTAAAGGGGCAAAGGGCTCGAGAGTGACTACCATTCATATCTCCAAAAATTGGAAACTTGAAATATATCGAGTTTTTGAAAAATATTTTACACTTTTTGCTTAGAATTGAATTTTTTATCGATCATCGAAGTTATTTTGACCAAATAAATTTTCACTAATGAGAAGAGGTGACAACAACCACCCCCAGAGTTTGAGCGGAGGTCGGATCTAAATCACTTTTGGAGTTAAGGGTAAGATAAGCCCCTAATTCCAAGAATTCATGTAAATCGGTTGACAGTAAAATTTATTGGAGGTATATGATGGTATAAAGTTGATGAAGGATCACGAAAATAAAAATTTAGATGTTTAAATAATAAATTGACAGCTTCTTTTTGAATAACAAAACAATATTATAGTCTTTCCAATATTAATTGCTAAAATCAAATTAAAAGTGTCATACAGAGTGAGTTAGTTTACTAGGCTTCAAAGTAGAAAGAATGGTTTGAAAACGACATATTTTTCCCGTTAATAAAAAAACCATTATCAAAAGTTGGATTTTTTAGCCTCAAAATTGCAATTGCAAAAATATTTTTATTGCGTTGAATCCCTTGACCTCAAAAATATTACCCTATATGTTAGAATAATTAAAATATGCTTTTGACATCAGAAAAGCGTATTGCAATGGGTCTGGGTAACTTCGGCAGCTCCCTAGCTGCCAAAGTATTCATTTTGGCACTTCGTGCCCATTGAGACTTTAGTTCAGAATGACAAACATATTAAAAAATTCAGACAATTTGACTTTGATTATTGTGGGGTCCTTTGTAAAACGACAATTTAGTTTCAAAAACTTGTTTTTATCCTTGAAATTTTATAAAATAACTAAATTAGCATTAAAAAACTGTTTTAATCTCTGAAACCTTATAAAACGTAAAAATTTGTTTCAAAAAAATTGTTCTGACCCCTGAAAGTCTGTAAAATGACAAAATTATCCTCAAAAACCTAGAAATGGGTAAAACTAAACAACGAAAAACTGTTTTAAACTATAGAAATTTTGCAAAAATTTTAGAAAATCAGTCCCAAAATTAGAACCAAATAAATTATTTTGAATACTTGAAATTTGTAATAAAAGTCAAAAGGATATTTGATTATATATATAATACTTACAAATTAAAAAGAAAGTAGTGAAAATAGGCGACTGGACTGATATTGAATATTGAACTACATCATCGTATTGTTACAGACCCTAATTAGTTTTTGCATTTCGTCAAAACTATTATAAATGCGATTTACGAGCCTATTCGTTGTTCGAAATCATGAAATTTCATAACCTATTTTAAACAATCCATCACAGGCGCCAATTTATCACTTGTTAAGGGGTGTCCTTATTGGTCTGTTGATGTTCCATTTCCACTTGACATCCAATGTTGCCTAATCACCTATTAAAAACAAGTTAACCGGAAATTTGTCTTTATAAAATAATGATTGATGCCAAAAACTTCTTCGAATTGAATACTTCATCTCATCAATAGACATAAGACACGTTCCTGATGATTATCTTAGAATCAGCAGCTTATGAGAACCACGAAATTGATTTTTGACCCTCATTTAAATCGTTCTCTAAATATTCGTTAGAAATTTGGTAACATGTTATTTGATTTTCTTTCTTTCTTGGTTGAGAAGTGTGCTGCCATCTTATCACGTTAAAAATAAAGCTAAATGTCCTCAAGTATGAATTACCACCTAATGCTTAATATAAAATATCGAATATTATGAACACTGTATCTGAGATATTATTTAACAGTTTAGTAGATCACTTCATAATTGATTGTGATTATTTCCTGAAACTTAATGAAATTTGCTGATTAATTTTGACAAGTGGCAACCGTGTTGTTCTCTTCCCCTTCTAATTAAATCGTGACGTCACTTGCTTTGTTCGGCAAGATTTCGACCGTTTTCGACTTTATTGGTGATTTAGAGTTCGTATGATCAATAAAAAAAATAAAAAATATTAAATCGCCTAATATTCATGTATATTTATATAAAATATAAATTTAAATAAAAAATTGTCCACTCGCCTATTGCCAGGAGAGACATGGATAGCGCTTTTGTTTTTCTTCTAATTGATAAATATTAGATCTTTCAACTTTCAACCAAAAATACCGAAAAATAATCATAAAAATTTTCATATTAATATTAAACTAAGTTGAATTTAGAGTAATTAACACAAATTTTCGTTCTTAATCTTTGAATATGTACTCGATATTGTGTAACGACAGCATTAAATTTTAATCACCATTATTGCAAACAGATAATAATCAATACTTTTTCTTTATCATAACTTTCTGCGTCTCAATTTCGAATAAAAGCAACTTCTTAACTGAACAGATTTAAAAGTGCACTTAAAACTATTTTTACTTTTTTTACAACTTTTACAGACCTGATCCCCTCCCTGCGGCAACCAGAAGCAACAAGAAAAAACACATAAACACACACAAATTAGAAACAACAAATTATAAATTACCCAAATGAATATAAACTTTTTAAGATAATTAAAGAAAACAAGAACATATCGTATTAAAACGTGTACAATTTAAGATAAAAAAAAATAAAACCAAAAGCTAAAAATAAATCTCAAAATAAAATACCTTGCGGTTATTAAACAGATTTAGATTAAGGTTGATCCAAAAAATATAAAATAATAAAAGTAATATAAGTAAACGATGAAAAAACCAAAATGTCACAAAATTTTTATTTATTATTGACAGCTACTAGTTTCGGCCTATTTGTAGGTCATCATCAGGCTTAAAGAATACTAACTTCATCAAGCATAATGGAAGTTGTAAATTTCAATTTTTTTTAATTTTAGTTTTTAAGGTATGTACTTGGAATCATTGTTAGTCTGTAATGTCTATTCTTTGTTTAATTTTTTTTTAGCCTGATGATGGCCTATAAATAGGCCGAAACTAATAGCTGTCAATAATGAATAAAAATTTTGTGACATTGATTTTGCTTTTTTTCTTCATTTAATTATCAGTCACATTTGTGCTATGGATGATTTACTTCTTTTTTTAATATAAAAAGTGTATTTTTTTTTTGGTGTTCGTGTGTGTGTTTCGTGTTTTAACTGATTCTAGTAAAACTTACATCTTCTCCGTTTACGGTCTCAGTTTGTTTTTCCGGATAAACACCTGCCCGAAGAAAAGAAGCTTTCCAAGAGTCGACCTCGTCCACCGTTTCGCAACTCAATTCCAACTGTTTATAATCCTGCAAACAAAATAATAAAACAGCAATTAACTAACCAAATTATCAGTAATAATATAGCTGGAGAGGGAGAATAAATTGGAAAATAATTTGACAGGCATTAGTCACTAGAGAGACCGCAGGGTTTCCAAATGGCAACAAGTTTGAACAAAATCAGTCATTTTATTTTCTAATTTATCTATTTAGCGAGTTATATTTTTTAATATTGGCAATCCTGTCATTTGACATTTGTTAAATACTGTTCCGTAAAACTGTGTGTTCTGAGAGTTTTGTCGGTTAGATCAGAGCTTAAATGGTTGTTGTTAACAAAAATGTTAGGCAAAGTTTTGTATTCCTTTTTAATTATTAATAAAGTTTATCATCCACTTTCTCAATACATTATTTTAAAACATAACAATATTTGACTATCTGATTATTTTTTTATACTTTTTTTTACAATGAAAAAGATCAATCAAACTATTGATAATTTAAGAAAATATTGTTGACACATGTGAATTTATTAAAAGAACAAGTTAAATAAGCATCAAGTTTACTTACCTTGTAGACGTTTCTGCCGTCCGGATTGAATATGGCGAACATGTGCCTCCTGGACATGAAACCTTGTTCGATGTCTCTCAATTTTATACCGTCCAACGGTAACATGTACTTCTTTTCTCGTTCTTCTTCATCCTTGTACCAAGAGATGCTTTCGGAGGTGAGGACGAACCAATAATCTCTCGAACCGCCTTTCATTATACCCAAATTGTGTATGCACATGTAACCTTTTCGGATGACTTGGTTGCCCAACGTGCCTCGAGTACCTTTGGCAGTGGCGTTCTCCGACTGACTCTGGGCGCTAAAAAATATGCAGGAAACTATTTAAACATCTACATAGGTGGATAAGACAAGACAATATATTTGTTGAAATTTAGTAATTTGCTGTCCTATCTGAAAAGTCTGTCCAACGCTAACGCCAATACCTCCATGATTCCTTCTCATACAAATAAAGACTTTTAGGAAGACACAACCCGCTAAGATAGAGCCAAGTTAGAGCTTAGTTCGAGCCAAGCTTAGGATAAGTTGAAAGCATCCTTTGAAAGGTCCCTATGTGGAGATAGTCCTTCAAACCATCAAACTATTTTAAGCTGATGTTGAGGCCACAGAAGCCTAAATCCAAACCACTTCTGAGTCGTTAAGAAAACCACTACATCTCAAACTGCCAGAACCATTAAATAAACATCCAGAAACTTTCATCCCTAATTCTCTACGAAGAAGCTGAAGCCGCCCTTCTAGACAGTTCATTATCGGCAAGTACAGTTTCAATAAATAATTAAATATTTTTAAAAAACCGTTTCATTTATATATCTTAGACTATAAGTCTTAAGGGTGTAGTGTAGCGTGGTCGGTCTTTTGTTTTAAGTAGCTTCTTTATTTGTTGTTTAATCAAACTAATTACAAGGTGTTTCTATCTTTCCCACCTTAGTTTTTGTGTAGTTTGTTTGCTTAATCGAAAACGTTCAAAAAGATAGTGGCGCCCCTATTACTTATACATCCCAATCCTTCCTATGGTCTCTTAGCCGGGATCTCTTTTGGAGAGTTTTGTAGTAACAAATTGGCTCCCTGCCTTTTGGGAACTAATATTGTTACAAAGAATAGACAATGCAAAATTCATGTAAAACCAAAAAAAAAGAATAAAAATATATCCAAAGAGATTACATTATGAACAACAATAAAAAACATCAATTAGGAAAGATACAAATGTTTCCGTCGAGTAATTACTTTATAACATGCTGTTCAAGTACTCAAAATTATCACATATATATATATATATATATATATATATATATATATATATATATATATATATTAAACCAGATATATTGGGGTGTACAGCAATTAGAAAAAGTAAACTCTTTATACTTTTACCGAGCTTTCGGAAAATTTATTTCCATTATCCAGGTATGTATGTGAGAATATTAAATTTTGATTTTATAATGGTAAATATGTAAAAACTTAAAACTATTATTTAAAAAGAAAATTTTTTACAACAAAAATTGTCAGAATGACACTTATGAAATTGTTTAGGCATTCGTTATTTTTTAATTAAGTCCTAGCTAGTTACTCATTTCTATCAAATTAAAATAAAAGAAGATATTTTTAGGTTAATTTTGAATTTCATAATGTCACTTTTTACAATGTTAAAATAATATGTCAATATAATTGTCAAAGTCAGAAAGTAATCAAAATAAAATCTCAAAAAAATTATTTTGGTTAACAGTAATTTATAAGATGTTTGATTATTTAAATTTTCTTTTTGTTTTTATGTTTATCTTTGGATAATAAATAATAATAAATGTCACTAAGATTTTTATGGTCACTTTTTTTGTTAATAATATTTTCTTCTTGAGAAATAAAAGACATTTCTAAGAAGAGTCTCTTTTTTAAAACAGGTTGTATATCTAAAATACTAACAGATACGAAATCCATGATATGATCATTTTCAAATACATGTTTGGCCAATTCACACCTTTCAGGGTGTAATCTGCAATCACTTTTATGTAAAGATAATCGACTTTTTAATTTTTGACTTGTATGGCCAATATACTTTTTTTCACAATTTTTACATGGAACACAATATACTAAATTTGATAATTCAAGAATTGGAGTTTTATCTTTTAGACACTAAATTTATACGTAATATTGATAATACTATATCTATTAATTGGTATCAAAAACCAATTAGTTCAGGAAGAATAATGAACTATTGGTCTTATCATAAATATTCTATGAAAATTAATTTAATTAAACAAATGAAAAATCGTATAACCAAGATTTCAGATCCAATATTTTATGAAGATAATTTTAAAATACTCCATCAATTATTTTTAAATAATGGTTATCCCAATAAATTAATAAAAAATATATTATTCAATAGTTCTTCAGTAATCGATAGAATAAATCCTAATGTAAATAATTATATAAATAATACAACTGAAATTATAAATTATTATGTATCTTTACCATATATAAAAGAACTAACACCAAAATTAAAAGAATTTTTAAACCATTAACGAATATTAAAATTGCCAAATAAGACGTGTTTTACAATAAAATCAGTTTTCACGAAAGTAAAAGATAAAACTCCAATTCTTGAATTATCAAATTTAGTATATTGTGTTCCATGTAAAAATTGTGAAAAAAGTATATTGGCCATACAAGTCAAAAATTAAAAAGTCGATTATCTTTACATAAAAGTGATTGCAGATTACACCCTGAAAGGTGTGAATTGGCCAAACATGTATTTGAAAATGATCATATCATGGATTTCGTATCTGTTAGTATTTTAGATATACAACCTGTTTTAAAAAGAGACTTTTCTTTGAAATGTCTTTTAATTCTCAAGAAGAAAATATTATTAACAAAAAAGTGACCATAAAAATCTTAGTGACATTTATTATTATTTATTATCCAAAGATAAACATAAAAACAAAAAGAAAATTTAAATAATCAAACATCTTATAAATTACTGTTAACCAAAATAATTTTTTGAGATTTTATTTTGATTACTTTCTGACTTTGACAATTATATTGACATATTATTTTAACATTGTAAAAAGTGACATTATGAAATTCAAAATTAACCTAAAAATATCTTCTTTTATTTTAATTTGATAGAAATGAGTAACTAGCTAGGACTTAATTAAAAAATAACGAATGCCTAAACAATTTCATAAGTGTCATTCTGACAATTTTTGTTGTAAAAAAATTTTCTTTTTAAATAATAGTTTTAAGTTTTTACATATTTACCATTATAAAATCAAAATTTAATATTCTCACATACATACCTGGATAATGGAAATAAATTTTCCGAAAGCTCGGTAAAAAGTATAAAGAGTTTACTTTTTCTAATTGCTGTACACCCCAATATATCTGGTTTAATACCTAATTATTCAGCAAATAAACTACCTTTACATATATATATATATATATATATATATATAAATTAAAGGTTTTTTTGAAGTAAGCAGTCAAATAAAAAAGGGCAATTAATGTAAACTCTTTATATTTATATTATAATATAATGTTAAAAGTTTATTATAATTTTAGTTTGTGCTGAAGAAGAAAATAAACATTTTCGAAAGCTTCGCAAATATAAAGAGTTTACATTAATTGCCCTTCTTTATGACTGCTTACCTCAAAAAAACCTTTAATTTAATATATATCAGTCAAGACTACCCTCCTTTATATATATATATATACTTTTTACATTCAGCGACAAAGTTCTTATAACTATCTTTGGTTTTTATTGCTTGAGGTAAAACTTGAGCATCATATTTTCTATAAGCACTACTAAATGGCCGATACCAAAACGTTGAAATAAAAACATAAAAAAGGGATTGTAGTTTTAAGACGGCAGGAAAATTAAGAGTAGAAAAGCAACAAACACTCGAGGTACAGAAATAATGAAGGTAGAATATACAATTATTGAAGAAATCCAGAAAAAGCATGGTATGAAGACTCCCAAAAAAAAAATACAAAGATGGACACCTACATAACAGAGGATAACAACTATTTACTGAATTATAGATCTGAACTTACTTGGCGAACCCAATGAAGTCCTCGTGATTGGTATTCATGTAAGCCAATTCGCAATCAATCAACAAACACAGCTGCTCCTTACAATATTGTTCTCTGCTTCTGATGTGCGTCGTTACGATCCTTTCGACTTCTTCCCTTAAACGAGGATAACGAGCCATCTAGAATAACACACACAAAATGTTACAAAATATTCTTATAGAAAATCTTCGAAACAAATATTTTAAACTTACTCTGTCCGTACACATTCTGACGACGTTAGATAATTCTTGTACCACCAAATCGACGCATTTCAAAGACGGTTCTTTTAATCTGGATATCTGTTTTTTTACTATTGCTTCGAACGCCATATCGGGGGTGAACAAACCCACCTGAAATAAACAAGTTTATTTTTATAAACAATAGTGTTTAACTCCAATTTTGACCCTATTTGTTTTATGTTTCTAATTAGTCTTACTTGATTGTTTTCCATATAATTGCATGGTTTTTATTTTTTATTCGCTTAATTTGCCAAAAATTAACAAGAAAATTTTTACAGATACTGATGCTGGGCTCATTGTTTATGTTTACAGTATATTGTCAAAGCAATATTTGCATATAAATGTCAAAAATATTATAAATATTAAATTATTTAGAACACTAATTGTATTCACACACTTGATTGGTTGAAATTTATTAAAAATAAACACCTTGATATAATTTTTATTTTGTTCGGTACGTCAATGGAAACGAAAATGAAAATTGACAATTGGCCGCCATATGCAATCTCCTTTCTTGGCTCAAGATCATTTTTCATATACTCCTTCCCTTAGAACAAAAAGAAACAGGAAGGAGTATATGCAAAATGTCCTTGAGTCCAGAAAGGAGCTTGCATATGGCGGCCAAATGTCAATTTTAATTTCCGTTTCCAATGCCGTACCGTAAAAAAATCAAATTTATATTAGGGTCTTTATTTTGATTAAATTCCAACCAATCAAGTATGTGAATACATTTAGTGTTGTAAATCATTTTGTGTTTATAAAAACCGAATGATACGCCTATGCGCTAATTTTTGACATTTATATGCAAATATTGCTTTGACAGCATACTGTAAACATAAACAATGAGTTATAAAAGGAGCTTCAAGATGGCCGACTTCCGTCGCAAATTTTTCTTAAAGTTAATATATGACAGACTCCTTCCTGTTTCTTTTTGTTCTAAGCTCCTTCCTGTATCTTTTTGTTCTATGACATACACTTGACAATTTTGACATTAGACTTCTACCTAACTTCGCTTCGAACATCTGTGACGAAATTATCGAAATGGCGCAATATTCAAAAAGTACAAAATAACATTTTTATTTTTGCTAATAAAAATTATGTATGCCATTAATTAAAAAAAAAACTAGTGTGTCGTTGTTTGTTCATATAGTACTAGGTATTTATAAGGTTTTAAACAGAATCTAAAGATTAGTTAAACACCCTATTGGATAGGTAAGTCTTTGTCCCATACTAAAACCAATAATGATTGAGAGTAGAAGTAGGCCCAGTTGACAGCAAATCGGGGGCGTGCTTATTAATTTTTGAGAGGGTTAAGAATGGAAGAAAAATTCTCAGTACAATTATTTCAAATTGTAAAATAAATAAACAATTACTAAGGTGACGCTCTTTTATTAATAAATTGTTTTTTTAAATAATACCTTTTAATCGTACTAGTATTGTGTATTATATATAATTTTACACAACCTATAATTCGTCACTGTTGCTACCAATGATACGCTCGTGCTTACATTTAATTTAGTGCTGCGAACCTCGACGATGTGATGGTAAAGTGTTACGGTAAAGTGACAAAGACAGAAATATCGTTGCGTACAGCGTTGCCACTAGTTGTAATAAATACCTAACACAATACAGAAAATAATGAATTTTAACTGATCAGTAATAAGGAAATGTATAAGTATTACTCATTAAAAGCTCATTACTGATTTTTGTCATAAATAATACCTTTTAATCGTACTAGTATTGTGTATTATATATAATTTTACACAACCTACAATTAGTTATATTTAATTTAGTGCTGCGAACCTCGACGATGTGATGGTAAAGTGACAAAGACAGAAATATCGTTGCGTACAGCGTTGCCACGATTCCAATTGCCGCCTAACATTATAAAAAATGAACAAACTTCAAATTTTTGTACTTACCCTAATACCATGAATATTTCTGATGGCAAAAGCGATCTCCCTACGAAGTTCCTTTTCATCGAATTCCATTTTAACGATTTCGAAAGGAAACCTTTCGTGGAACAATCTATTTATTTTGGCACCACCAGATAATTCCATAGTGTTGATTTGAGCCGAACCGGATCCTTCGATGGTTCTGTCGAAATCCACCTGAAGTTGCTGGATCATCCTTAAAATTAAGATAATAAATTTAAAAAAAAAGTGTAATCAAAAAAATAACGGAAAACTTACTGCAGCATGGCTTTGGTTTTTATTGAAGGATCATCAGGTCTGAAATGTTTGAATTGATCCACATCCTTTTCCAATTGCAGTAGTTGTTTTTGCAGTTTGTCCCTTAGACTTGGCAAAGTATCTCGGATGTGGTTGGTCAATTGTTGATTTAATACTCTTTGCAAGTAGGGTGTACCCAAACGATCGGCTATGTGTCGATAAGCAGGGTGGCTAAACAATTTTAAAAAAATAGCTTGGAGTAAAAAATATTCAAACATTCTTATTTTTAATTTAAACAAAACATTCAAGTGATTTTTTTAAAGTAACAAGGAACAAAGAAGGAGTAAGAATTTTCTTATTACTTTCTTCGGTAGATAAGTCTTTGTCCTGTTACATAGATTGGCGCCAACCTTCAAAAGATACGTGTAAAAATTTGACAATTTGTTAGTTTGTGTGATATAAAAAGGCCAGTTGCACGAAAGCTTGTTAAACCTATATTAGCAAACATACTGTTAACTTTTGACAAGTGTAGATGCAACAAAGTGCGTATTAGAACATTTCAAATTTATTGATTTTAAAATGAAGTTGACGGTGCGTTGTTGTCGGATTAAATAATTTTTTCTTAAAACCGAATAGTTATATCTTAATTTATTTAATTTGATTAAAAAAACGAACCTTGATATGTATAAATAAATGGACTTTAACTGCCAATCGTTTATGCAACTGGCCCAAAGTGTTTTGATTGAAGCAACTTTTGTTAATGTGAAAAAAATGGATAAAACAGATTTCGTCTGTTGATTCATTACTGCTTTTTGATGGGAAAAAAAAGATATTCTGTTCATTGGCTATTTAGAAAAAGGAAAAACAATCAACAGAGCTGACGCTATTTTTTCCAGCGAATTTATTTTCCCTCAAAGTTGGTTGGTGGTTGGATATGTCAACGACAATAACCAACAATTATAACCTCTACATTAAGAACAATTAATAACTGCACAGTTATTAATTGTTCTTAGTAAGATGAACTTCCAAAAAGTAGAGGTTAACACAATCAATTTCTCTACATTAAAATTCCTGTATTTCTGTAAAGTTTAAGTATAAATTATATACAACTGTAGGAGAAAAAAATAATACGTGGATATATCGGTTATATGATGGGTTATATACCTGTTTGTCACAAAGCATCAAGCATAGACATTCAGACATCTTCAAGGGCTTTCACAGAGCGCCTCTGCCAGCGCTAACTTTGCGCTATAGTGGCTGAACGCACCCAATGTCACAAATCAATGAAAATATTGGCAAAATTGCTTTCTTATCCACCTTATTCTCCAAATCTGGCCCCTATAACTATTTCCTGTGTGCAGACCTCCAGAGGATATGCTCTGGAAAGAAATTTAGGACCATTGAAGAAGTAATCGCCGAAATAGAGGCCTATTTTGAATCCAAAGACAAATTGTACTACAAAAATGGTATCAAAAATTTGGAGAATCACTACAATTGGTGTATCGCCCTTGAAGGCAACCATCTTGATAAATAAAATTGAATTTTGTCAAAAAAAGGTTTTTCTTAGTTAGGACAAAGAATTATCTACTCAATTGTTAAGCAACAGTGAGAAGAAAAACTAACTAGGAACATAAAAACTGTCACACTTTTATTTATCATTATAAATAAAAATTTCAAGTATTTTTTTATAAAAAGTAACAAGAATCAAAAAAAGGATCAGAATTTTCTTATTGTTGATCTTGAACAAAAATTTATTTTCAAACTGTCTAAACTTTCTTATTATCCATCTTGAACAAAACTTCCAACTGATTTTTCCAACAACATCCCCCTATTTTTGAACTTTACAAACACAAAAATTCCATCATCTCCAAACAAATCACACAAAAGAGGAAACAAAATTCATTATCTGAGGTCAATGACACCACAAATCCGGTCATCCAAGCAGCAACAAACAAAACAACTGAAACAAACTTCCTCTTACCTCAAAAAAAATTTCCTTTCTGCCGCCAAAGCCGCGTTTATATCCTTCCTACCATCAATATCTTTCTGTGAACGATTAACAACACCTATATAACCCCTTCTTAGGGGCAACAACTTATTTTCTAAAATATCACGGGCATCGGTGCCTTCATCCATAAGATCCAGTTTGGTTATTACACCAATAGTTCTAATACCTAAGAAAATATAAAATAATAAATCATTAAGGTTAATAAATTGAAATTTTTACCTTGAACATCAACTTCTTTAGCTAATTTAAGAGCATCAGAATTAGCTAGATCCGTATTAGCTGGTGTTACTGCCAAAATCAAGCAAGATTCTCTTTTTATAAACTGCATAATCATAGCTCTGATTTGCTGTTCAATGTCCACCGGTTGATCTCCAATTGGGACCTTAGTTAAACCAGGTAAATCAATAAGAGTCAAATTTAACACTGAAAACACAATAAATCAATAAATCTAATCCGTAAAAATGTAATTTTTACTTACCATTAGGCGAATACACTCTCAAGTTAATGGGTATATTAGATATGCCTTTATTGTTTCCAGTAACTCGATCAGTTTCAGCTTCAATTTCTCGACGAACCTCATCGAAATCAACGAATTTCTTTCCTTTGCAGTGTAAAAATTCCGCATATTCTATAAGAAAAAATTTTTAACAAACTATTTATTTTAAAATAAACAATTTAAGTTACCAGAATTTGCGTTGATCAGCTGAAGAATAAGCGGTCTGCGTGTAACTATACCGGAACCTCTGGGAAGAAAATCTCTGCAAAGATAAATTTCGGTAATCGATGGCCCAATTTTCGAAAATTCGGTTATTTAACGAATCAATTTTGTAAATTTGATAGGTCAATAGCCAGGTCAATGTGTCAAAAGTCAAAAATCGAAATTGATTTATAAACATTTCATGTTAATCAATATCTAATCATATTCAATTTAGTTTAATTTAACATGAAAAATAATAAATATGAACTTACTTTCCCACGAAATTTTCCAAAACCGAACTTTTTCCAGCGGATTGTCCGCCCACCACTGCGATTTGTGGTAAATCCAAAGTCATATGAACACCCAATTGCGTAAATGCATCCTGCAACTTATTCACGATAGGAATAAGTTGCTCCATTCCCATGTTCCCTGCCATTTTTAGGCCCGAAATTCACATAAACCACTGAAAAATTAACTGATTTTATTCAGCACTTGGGAGATACATCTACGAACATGGCCGATAATACGATGACTGAATCGCGCATGAGTCATTAACTGCATTATTAAATATTTAATTTTTAAAACTCGTAATTGCATTGATTACGATGCTATTAATCAATTTTTAAATATTCACTAAATAGCCAAATAGATAAAGACATTCATTATGTAAACTTTCGATCTGTTAAACGTAAATAAATGATAAAATTTGAATATTTGGATTATCAATATACAGACGCCTGCGCTATCTATGCAAACATTTTGCATGTACATTAAGGGTATGGTCCGAAAGTAACCACTTTTCCGGTTTACTGTCCCGAAAGTAACCAAACAGTTGTGGTTGCTGAAAAACTGGTCAGTTTTGAAACACGGTTTCCTGAAATGTGGTTAATGAACTGTCAAAATAGTAACCAGCCATAGGAGCTCGGTTATTTGCGATTTCGACTGTCATCAGTGTCATTCCGTATTATATGTTATCTCTGAGTGTCATTTAACAACATAAAAACTGTGAAAATTTTTAAACTTGCAAAACAAAATTAATGTCATGGTAAATGGTTATTTTTGTAATTTTGTAATTGTTGTAAATGCCATTATTATGTTTGCAACAAGTAGGTAATAAATACTTTTTTAGGAGGAAGTAAATATTCCCAGTGATTTGGAAATAGCATGTGGCTATTGCGATAAATACCTAGGAACAATTAATCAGTTAATGTCCACAAATGTTTTAAAACATGAATGTTTAGAGAAATATGAAAATGTTTCTTTAGACATTGAAAACAAAAAAGTATGGGGCCTGAATGCAGGAAAAAAACGAAACACTGTTGAGAATCCAATTCCAGGATGTAGCAAAGATAGCAATAGTGAATGTGATACTCAAATTTCAAGTTTTGGAAGCAAAGATTTTTGGACTTATGAGGCCACAAAATTTTTAATATGTACATACATAGAAAATAAAAACAAGTTCGAGTCACCTCAATATAATAAAAAGGCAGTGTGGGAGATAATAAGCGAAAAAATGAAGAAAATTAATGTTAATAAATCAGGGGAAAAGTGTTCTGAAAAGTGGAGGAACTTGAAAAAAACATATGAAAAAACTTTAAAAGAGAAAAATAGCACAGGAAATTCTGGAAATATTTTTTGGACATTTTTTGATGATTTCCATGAAATTTACTTTAAGGATCCTCATTATAATCCTGTATTTACAATAAATAGCTCAGGCTCTTATAAAAAAAGAAATTTAAGTGAGAGCAGTGAAGTTGAAGATGAAGAAAACTTGAAAAAAAACAACCATAACAAAAAATTAAAGGGTACAGATAGCAGTGAAGTTGAAGAAAACTTGAAAAAAAACATCAGTAACAAAAAATTAAAGGGTACAGATATTAAAGTATTACCAGACTTATCGGCAAAAAAGAGCCAATACACTGCTACAGAAATTGAAAATAGAAGGCAACAAAGACATAATGAAAAAATGAAACTAAAAAAAGAGATGTTCGATTGGTTCAAAAAAAACTTTAATAAAGAAGACTAATAAAGGACTAATTTATGTGGTTTGCAGTCAAATGGCCCAAGATTTCAGCCTTTTTATGCTGGTTGCAACTGTTTTTTAGGTCTGTTTTGTAAGAACCTCCACTAAAATAAGTTATTCATTTTTATTAAGAAGATACTCCTTTAAAATTTTAATTTAGCATACTCATTAAAAACCCTTTTTGTTACTGAAAGGGTCTAGTGTTAGTTATATCTGTGATGAAACAAGATTTCTGTTCCTTATATTATTTTTTGTGTTCATATAGTTATTTTTTGTGTAGATGCTTATAGGTCACTAATACTATAGGAATAACCTTATTTCTAAATATGCTTTGGAGCCTCCCAGCATAAAATATTAGTTTTATTGTTTTTATAGCTTAAGTTTAACTTTCGAGTACTTACAATTTTGAGTTTGTTTTTTATTAAAATATGTATACACCCTAAAAGAGGGTCTAGTGTTAGTTATATCTGTGATGAAACAAGATTTCTGTTCCTTATATTATTTTTTGTGTTCATATAGTTATTTTTTGTGTAGATGCTTGTAGGTCACTAATACTATAGGAATAACCTTTTTTCTAAATATGCTTTAGAGCCTCCCAGCATAAAATATTAGTTTTATTGTTTTTATAGCTTAAGTTTTACTTTCGAGTACTTACAATTTTGAGTTTGTTTTTTATTAAAATATGTATACACCCTAAAAGAGGGTCTAGTGTTAGTTATATCTGTGATGAAACAAGATTTCTGTTCCTTATATTATTTTTTGCGTTCATATAGTTATTTTTTTGTGTAGATGCTGATAGGTCACCATTACTACAGGAATAACTTATTTCTAAATATGGATTGGGACCTCCCAGTATATAAGTTGTACAATGCGGTGAAATACGTGTTACCCTCCCCTATTAACTTTTGCATTTTGAGAATATAAGCAAAACGCTCATACAGGTCGATTTTTTTCCTAGAAAGACACTTTTTTTTCATTACTGCAGCATCGACACTTCAACCCTCGAGCGGTAGGGTAAACAAACCCTAAAATTTAGATAGGGAAAGTACCTAGTGTGGCACATTACTGAAAAGGTAATTTTATGGGGAATTCAGCAATACTAATATTGTGCCAAATTTCGATTATAGCGCTCTTGGGGAATTACGAAATCCAAAGTTTAATACCTCATTTGAAAACTATTTTTATCAGCAATTCAATGCAATAAATAAGATTATTCTGAAAGCATATTTTATAAGTTAAATTAACTAAAAAGCAAAGGTAATGCTTTGCTTTTTAACTGATTTTACTTATTAAATGAGGTTCTAAAATATTCTTATTTATTGCATTGAATTTCTAATAAAAATGGCTTTCAAATGAGGTATCATACTTTGAATTCCGTAACGATAATTTTTCACGCAAATGCCCCTCTTCGAAATTTGGCACAACAATATTGGTATTGCTGAGTTTTTCATAAGATTACCTTTTTAAAAATGCATCACACTTGGTACTTTCCCTATCTAAATTTTAGGGGTTGTTCACCCCACGGCTTGAGGGTTGAAGTGTCATTGCTGCAATTATGAAAAAAAAGTGTCTCCCTTGGAACAAAAATTGACCTGTCTCAGTGTTTTGCTTATATTCTCAAAATACAAAAGTTAATAGGGGAGGTAACACTTATTTCACTGCTGTATGGTGTAAGTCTAACTTAAGTTTCCTTTTTATTATTATTAAATATGTCTTACAAGAGCTAATACATTTTTGATGTAAGATGACTGGGTTAATTATTAAAAAATATATTTTTGTTCAATATTTTTATTTTTTTATTGTCTTAACATTTCACATATATTGTCTCTTTTAATAGAGCCTAGCCTATGTAAATTCCTGTCTACTTCTTGTAGTGGAGGTCCTAAATTATCATCTTCTTCATTTTCTTCAATAAATTCAAAATCTAAAATGTCGTTTTGTAAAATACAAATGTTATGAAGTACACAACATGCCATGATGTACTTGCATGCCCACTCTATATCCTTAATATCAAAAAATTTTAAGCAAATAAATCTTTTTTTTAATAAACCAAAAGCTCTCTCTATTGTACTTCTTACTCTTGATAGGCTGTAATTGAAATTTTTTTGGTCATTTGTTAATCTTCCATTATCTTTAAATGGAACCATTAATGTTTGAAGGCAAGGATAAGCTTTATCACCCACAAGATGACTATCATTTGGAAATCGTTGTAGTCTTCCATTCGTGAGAAAATTAATAAGCTCACTTCTCCTTAATACATTAGCATCGTGGGTTGAACCAACTTCCCCTACATAACAATGTGTAAAGAGCAATCTGTGGTCACATACACCCTAGAATATAAGCAGAAAAAATTTAAAAGGAAAATAGAGGAATTAGTCACCAACTTGAAGAATTAAAGCTGGAAAATTCTTCCTGCAAATATATGAGAGCCCATTTTCTTTTGGCTGAGGTATGGGAATGTAACACCCATCAAGAGCACCAATGGTATTAGGAAAACCCATTTCATGAAAAGAATCCTTTATAGTCTGTTGGTAATTTTCAACAGGCCATTTTATCACTGTGTTAGAGATGTTCAAAATTGCATCAGTGACTCTTCTCACAGTTCTCAGTGCAGTTGCTTTTCCAATATTAAAACGGCTGCAAATTGACCTAAAACAAAAAAAAATTGTTTAAATATTGAAATTTTTTGGTACAACACCAAATAGTCTTTGACCAAAGATCCTTAGCTTTAAATTACTTTGTTTTATTATCAAGACTTTAAAGTAATGGTTCATCTTTTTAACTAATTTAATTTTGATAAGTAAAAGACAATGCATACCTATAACAATCTGGTGTGGCGAAGTACCATATTGTAAAAAGCAACTGATGCTTTGCTAGAACAGGAGTTCTTCCCGTGTTATTAGGAACCAATTCTTCACCAATTATTGACAGAATGTGGTTAAAAGTTTCTCTATACATCCTAAAATTCTCCCTAAATTCTCGATTATTATAAAGTTCCACTACTCCAGTGACATAATTTTGGATTCGCGGCCTTAAAACTTCATAAAAAGATCATTAATTATATAAATAACAATAAACAAATTAACATTATTTACCTTGATTACCCCTTGCAATCCTGACGTATTCATCATCATCTGAAGACTCTTCTGAACTCGATAAAAGAAGATGGTTAAACACAAAAGCAGCCCGATTGTCCATGTTATAATAATTAAATTAAAAAACTCAAAAATCAGAAACCCCTCAAGAACAAAACAAAATCTTTTGGCACCATGTACCACGACTCTTACTGTTTATGAAGAACTAACAACTAACTTGCTTTATCTCTTAGACAAGGAAAGAGAGAGGACTGCGCATTCGAATCAATTTGTGTAACCCATTTGCCACCAAACTAATGGCGGTCAATATTGACATAGGCGTATCATACGATTTTTCTTAGACGATTATTAAATAATCATTTTCATTATTTCGTATTACAAATCTAATTTAAAAAAGTCTTTAAATATGTACTGCTCAAAAAAAAACAACAATCATTTTAAAACATATTTATTTAATAAATATTACAATTTTAATCAATTTTATCTATTTTAAATATATGTTTTTGTTCCACGCCACTGGAAAACTATTCAATCTATGAGCAAATAATAACAATTAAATGAAAAATAATCTTTAAAACTGAATGAAAACAATTTTCAAAATGTATGTACAATTAATTTAAGTTATCATACATAACATATGTGATTTAGTTAAACATCTATTACCTGAAAGCTGTAATATTAATAAAAATAAATTTCAAGGAAATAGTTGTAAAATACTTTTTACCTATGAAATGAAATTCCTTGCTCTTTTTTAGCACTTTGACTGTTGCACTTATAAGCTACACAATTAACCATTTTAAAATGTCTATTCAGGTTATTGAAAAAGGTGAAAATAAATAAAAAAACTAAAAAAATACAATTCGACGTTCCAAATTTGTTTGCCACCAAACGTGTGAAAATTGGCTTCACTCACACGCATAAGGTTTTCATTGCCATGCGCTGTCCTCTCTCTTTCCTAGTCTAAGCTTTATCTTTATGGTTTAGATTTAGGTTATGTTTTCGACATTTATACCATGTTTACTGGTTTTGTGTTCCGAATGTAACCAGATTTTTCAGTATCATCCTGTCAATCGCAGCGGTTAACCTTGGTTACGGCTAGTTACTTTCGGACCATACCCTAAATTAAAACAAAGAATTTAAAGAAAAATAATTTTGGCAATTGTAAAACTGTTTAAAATATTAAATATTCTTACCACTATAAAAAATCAAATAATTCTATCATTAATTCATTATTTTTTTTAAATTTTCTGTTTAAAATTAGGAGAATCGATTAATACAATCGAAAATTTATGACGTCACACATTTCATCAAACACAGAAACATGCCAAGTTAAAAGAGTTTCCTTTCATTATCTTAGAATACCAAATATCACTTCTTTACGTTTCAAGATTTTACGTCAGCTCGTCAAGTCAAAGAATTTGACATTGACAGTATAATGGCAACAAACTAACCTACATTATTTTTAAGTCAAACATATTTTACAATATTTTATTATTAAAATGATACACAGTTTATTCATAATAAATTCTCAAGGGTAAGTTTTGCCAGTGACTGTGATTCCAAATTCATCCCAACGTTGATTTTAGCGATGTTTTTCTCGAAAAACATTGGAGAAGTGTAATTCCGAGATCGATATGCGATTACTATTTAGAATCTCAAAGGACTAATGGTAACGATGTAAATCCTGTGATAGCTACTCCTCATCATTACTTAATATCAATACAAAGAGGTGGTATCAGTTTCGTAGCAGTATGCATGGAAGAGATACCGCCGTTGTTTGTTATAGAATTCTTGCATCGAGTCGTAGACATCTTTCAAGTAAGTAAAAATTTGGTTAAATAGTATTCGATTAATGTTTTAAAGTGTTAATATTGTTGTAAAGAAACTGGGGCTATTTTCAAAGTGTGTTTCCTGAGTTTTGTGAACTTGTAACTTGTTAGTAAACTGTTGGATTATTGACCTGGGTTGATTTAACAATAATATTTTGATTAAAATGTATAATATGCATAGTTAAAGTATGCAAAGTTATGAAAATTTATGTAGAACTGTTGTAAAGGTGACTAATTTGGTATTTGCACTTGCTTCATCTGTTTTGCTGAATCTGGATAAATATTTTTGTATATTTGATGCATTTTTGATGTTTAATACAGGGTATGAATGTGAATTCTGATTAAAACTGTGCCCATTTCTATATTTATTTGCTTTGAAAGAAAAATGGAATTGCATACTAAACGTCACAATTATGTGATTATTTATATGCCCTCTGATGTTTCTGCAACATTCCCAAGAGCTTCTTTAACCAGCACGGTCCAGTGAAAATTCCTGTTATAATTTCCTAACAGTATTTTTATTTCTTTCATGCCTCTCTTCATTGCTGAATCTGTTTTTAAAGCTTCTCTTTCTTTAGTTACAATAATCCTGAAGCTTGTTATTACTGCTACACTTTTTATCAAGCTATTGAAGAGAAAGAGCAAAACCTAGAGAGCAAGAAAATACAGAATTTTTTTTTATCAGAGCATCTGATTGTGTAAATTTCAAAATAAAGGAAAAAATAAGATTTTTTGATTTGATTACCCACAAATCCCACAAATTGTGCATGATTACTTGTAATTTTTTCAGGATTACTTTTCAGAATGTACAGAATCCATTATCAAAGAAAACTACGTCGTAGTTTACGAGGTAAAATATAAATTAAACACCAATCATTTACTCGCAATTTAAGCATTTTAAATGTTTTAGTTGTTAGATGAAATGTTAGACAATGGTTTTCCTTTAGCTACGGAAAGTAACATTTTGAAAGAGTTAATCAAACCGCCGAATATTTTACGAACTATCGCAAACACCGTCACTGGGAAGACAAAGTAAGTTACTTGATTTTATTTTGGAGATCCTAGAAAACTGCGATAAGTAATCAATTTGGCAATAGCGCTTAAAAATCGCCTTCTGTTTGTTATACTAGGCGTCCCATTTTTTTTAAATACTCAAACTAATTATTAATAACTATTTATGTTCATTATTAGTAGGTACATTTTCAATTTAGCATTCAAAAGGAAGGAAATATGACCAAATAATATAAAATACTTTTTGTGCTCTGTGAGCACAGTACTGACAAGTGACAACTTATTAGGAACATGGCACTTTCAAACAAAAATGAAATTGAAAAAAGCTGGGAATTTTGCTTCTTGCTATTTGGGTCATAATAAATCATTGGTTTATGAGACACCTGTTAATATACAAGAAGAGTTAGTTGGTTGAATTATTTTAGCATTAGAACATTTAATGTTTTATTCTTTTTAATACTAACGTTCCTGCTTCAATTTAGTAAGTAGCCACTCTTTCATGTTGGATAGAGATTCATTTTTAAATATTTCCAGTTATCTTTACGCCGAGATATTTTCGGACACTAGTTAATAAAATACGTTTATTTAAGTGCCCTGTATCTTATATAGTTATTCTAAGACACCCTTGTATATATACTGGGTATAGGTATAACAATGTACATCCATGAAATCTTGTCCAAACAGAAAAAACCAATAAATACAATTAATTTTACGTGGGGATATAACGCTAAGCGTTGTTGCCAAACCGATTCCACTTTTCGTTCGTCCGAATGAATAGCGAAAAATGTTGCAAAACTTTGTAGCGTCAGCGATATTTTACCAACCGGTCAACTCTCTAACATCCCTTGGAGGAGATCGGGGGTTAAATATACGAATAACGAAGCGTATTTCGATGTTATAGAAGAAGTTGACGCGATCATAGATAAATCTGGATCGACAGTGTTTGCCGAAATTCAAGGTTATGTAAGTATTTAGATATTCTTTTATATTTCTGTTCGTCAGAACCGCATTTCATTATTATTAATTAACAACAATTGCAATGTTATTAAACATGTCTTTAATTTCCATACCAACATATACTCAAAAAGGCTGGTGTACACTGTCCGGCAGAAAAACCGTTTTCCAAATTACTCACTGAAAATAAAATTCTGTATTTTTCTTTGTATTTCAAGATTGATTGTTGCATTAAGTTGAGCGGAATGCCGGATCTCACTTTATCCTTCATAAATCCCCGATTATTCGACGACGTCAGTTTCCACCCGTGCGTCAGATTCAAACGATGGGAAGCAGAAAGATTACTCTCGTTTATACCACCAGATGGTAATTTTCGACTGATTTCTTATCACATCAGTAGCCAAAGCGTAGTAGCCATCCCCGTTTACGTCAGACACAGTCTATCGATCAAAACCGGGGAACAAGCGAGACTAGACTTAACCGTAGGGCCTAAACAAACCATGGGACGTTCCATTGAAGGTTAGTTTTGACCGTAACCTCGAAATATATTTTACCGTTAATTAATTTCTAGGAGTTAAATTGCAAGTGGTGATGCCCAAGTGCGTTTTGAACTGCGTTTTAACGGCCAATCAAGGGAAATATAACTTCGATCCGGTTTCGAAGATTTTGCATTGGGATATTGGGAAAATTGATGTTACAAAGTTACCAAATATACGAGGTTCTGTAAGTTTTTAGGATAAAAAAATCAATTTTTGATTAATTTAAGTTGATTTTTCTTTCGCAGGTGTCTATAGCTAGTGGTTCAAATACTTCAGAAATCAATCCATCCATAAATGTTCACTTTACAATAAGTCAGTTAGCAGTGAGTGGGCTTAAAGTTAATAGATTGGACATGTATGGTGAAAAATACAAACCATTTAAAGGTGTTAAGTATATAACTAAAGCAGGAAGGTTCCAAGTTAGGATGTAACTGATATTGTTTGATATAAGTGAATAAATTTTGAACTGTGCATCACAATTGGTTCATATTATAGGTTTAATTTTTGCTAATTTGAATTAACTTACTTAGCAAATGATTCTTGGATTATACAAGGATGTTTTAATTAAATGATCATTTAAAATTCAAAGAATATATTTACCATGTGGTTTTGTTTTTCTAAAATGTCTTTGTTTAATTGAAATTTATATATACTATTCAGATTATGACAATTTTTGTTTAGTTTTTGTTAATTTTATTATTCAAAATCATATTTAAGTATAATTAATATACATATTTATGTTATAGCTTGATTTTTAATACCTACCTTAAATCCTTTAAACATTTTCCTATACATATTCATTATTTGTAAACTTTTTGCAATAACACTTCTTATCACCATTGCTTTTGATTACAACATGACATTTAACTGCTGCATTTATTAACATTTTATTTCACTATATTGAAACAAATATTTCAGCAATAAATTCTTATTACTGACTTCTAGTTTTTAAAAATTAGTTTCCAATACCGCAAATTTAAAATATAGACACAAAACTTTAATCTAGATGCCCAATTTTTAATTACTTGATAAGTTATCAAATCTAAAATTTAAAAATGTTTGATTAAAAATTGTTTTATTTCTCTAAACAATTCATTCAAAATTTTAAACTGATCTCTATTGACATTTGACAATTCAGGTGCGTTCTTTTATACTGTGCTTAAAAGAGTGTGTTCTTTTGAAACGATCGCTCTATGGCTGAACTCGTTTCAACTGGTTTATCAAGTAGTATATTAATGCAGAATTATTATTAAACAAAAATACGGCTTCAAAAATAAATAATAAATGGTGAAAGGAGGTGCACAATGGAGAACAAAAGTGACATTTGACGGGTGACAAGTGAAAACTCCGGAGCGTTCTTTTTAAACGATTTCTTTATTGCTAAAATTAATACAATGATTTATTGATAATACATCAATGCAAACATATTGGGAAACAAGAACATATGTGCCAAAACACTTGAACTAGTGCACAGAATTCAGCCAAAGGAGGAACTCATTATTAATTTATGTTGAGGTGACAATCTGGGTGCGTTCTCTTGTACTATGCCTAACTGACAATTCAAGGTGCGACGATTTCTTATAAAATGGACCAACAAATCGATTTATTGATAATTGTATCGTTGTTTGATACATTTTATGCAATTTATCTAACGGAAATTAACGATTCGTGTCTACTATACTGTAAAATTTCCAGTCTTTCTGTCTTTTACCCATCACGTGTAAAACGTATCTAACAACTTTTTAAATACATATCTACTCGGCCTTGTAATATTCATTGCGAACCAAATAAATTTTATTGAATCTACTTACTTAGTAAAACTATCTTATCAAATTACAGAGTATAAAAGAAATTTGACTCAGCTAGATTAATATTGCTGAATATTGTATTCTATTTATGTAGAATGATATAATTGTGTTTTAATATAATTTTGTAGAATGGTTGCTGAATAGTGCGAATTTGTATACGTAAATATACAGAGTGGAGGAGTAAAATATTTATTCTACGATCAATACAGAAAATTTCATAATGGAACTAGAAAATTTTAAATTCTGAACATATATACACTAAACTGCGTGGAATATTATTCCTGTTATTCCCGCACTCTTATATTAAACTAAAGAAATAATTTAATGCTTAACTTTGTCGGGAATTAAAGTACAAAAAAGTTCACTACAATGAACTCTAGTCAGTCAAAATTTACTTGGAATCACTGTAAATATAAATTTTTGCAGTCAAAATGAGGTATTAAGTAAAATATTTAATTTGACCTTAATAGATATAATTTTAATTTGATCGTAGAAAAAATATAGTGTGCTACTCTTGCAGAAAACCGATTCCAGACTCGTGTGGAATGGATTACTTTCTGCGCTTGTGATTTACTACTAAATCGATGAAATTGTGTTGGCCAATTTGAGGCGTTTTTATTATCTATAAAAATTATTATTGTGGAATTGTTTGATAACGTGTCAACCGGAAATGGTCTGCGACAGTAAACAAAGAGCTCATCTTCCTTTCGTGGGAATGTTCAAATAATTTTTGGTGTGGATTTTAACATTGACGTTGATAAAAACAATATACGAAAATTATTAATTAAGCTGGTCTGTAAAATTAACCTCTTTTAGATAAAAAATTAATTTAATTACATAAGTATTGATCTATTTTTCGGGGGTTTCTCTTGATCATTTTGTAAAAATTGAAACCAGAAGAAGTGTGACAAGATAAATATGGCACTATTTATACTTCGCGAATAGCAAATATT
The DNA here is from genome assembly GCA_035357415.1 of Ophraella communa. Classification (NCBI taxonomy): domain Eukaryota; kingdom Metazoa; phylum Arthropoda; class Insecta; order Coleoptera; family Chrysomelidae; genus Ophraella; species Ophraella communa. The sequence continues at coordinate 44,765,318 of CM068985.1, read as the reverse complement.
TACAAATCAATTTGATAAGAAAACTACGAAGATTTGGAAGGGACACATTTAACTACAAAAAATAAATAAATTGAATTATCTTTGTACCCAATAATATCTCGAAGAAAATGTTTTATTCAAGATAGTATCAAGAAGACAATATTTCATTCTTTTAATTATTGGGAAGTAAATGATTCCTTTTTTAAATAAATATGTATTTGTAATGTATTATTCTTTTGTCTTTGGTAATTTCTTGATTTGTAATAAATGTTAGTGTTTAATTATTAAACAATTAATTGAAAACAATGTCAAACTTTTTTTAAAACACCACATTTGAGTCGATTTTGTACCTATTCCAGTGTATTCATTTATTGTTAAATATCTATTTGGGACACCAAACATTTTTAGTTTATAAAATTAACAAGAGACACGTTCCCCTGTCTCAATTCCTTATCGAAATTTGAAACTTTAAACAAAAAATATAACTTATCGTGGTAAAGATTGTTTATTATCTAAGTGATGTCATTTATGTTTGGAATCTTCAAATCGGCAGTAATTCGATATTGTTTATGGACAACGGCGACACAAACTAGACTAATTTATAAACAAAATCTGCACTTTTGAAATTTTTGCTACTAATAGTCCAGGCGATTGAACGAAAATTTAAGGAAATCTTCCTAAAAAAATAAGGGTAGATCCAGTAATGGCGGGGATAATATTTTCGTAAATTGTCAATTTAATAATAGAAATATGGACCGTATTGTATAGTAAACAATTGTTAGTTATTGAATATTATGTGCCGTCCATATTCAACGCGATTGCTAGTAATGTAAGGGGAATTTATAGTATATTACATAACGAGTGTGGAAAGTGAAGTATTACGCACGAGTGAAGTTTAGCACGAGCCGCGCAGTGGCGAGTGCGGAAACGTAACGAGTGCAAGAAATACACTTTCCAACGCGTTGTGTACACGATTTTTCCTACGACCCCAATATTTCTTATAATAATAAATATTTTAAATTTATTTATAAAATTTATTTTAATTGTTAGTCATGTTAAAAATTAGGATTAACGAGTTTAGAGATTGCATGAAAATATAATTAATTAAAATCAAATAACCACCTTTCTCAAGAATTCGCATCAAAATTCTTTATTAGCTAAATGACATAGTAACTTTTTTGTGGGATCTATAAAAATTAAAAGTAAAATGGTCAGTTGGTGAAATTAATTGGAACTTGAGAAATGTTGTGTTAGTAAAGTACCTATTTTGAACATTTTCATTTGCCTTTTACTCCTGTTGTATGCGCCAATCACCCCTATTGCACTTATAGATACCTAGGTAAGTGTATTTTTGGTTGCATAGATAATGCAACTCATACATTTTTATTTATAATAGTATTAATTTGACATTTATTGTACTTTTCAATACGTGTATTGATATTAGCTACTTTCTTAAGTACAAATAAGTTTGCAAACTAGCACTTTCATATGTGGTCGCAGGAAAAAAAATTCGTAAAATTTTCGTAAAGGATAACAATTTATTGATCAATATTTAAACGAAATATACAATTAATATGTATTAATTATTCAAATTGACAAAAGTATGCTATCCATCTTCAGCGCTATCGATAAAAATGTCAAAAACAGTTAGACGTCTTATAAATATTCCAGAATGATGTACCTACATTAGTTTTTGTTCAAATTTTATATAATAGCTTTTAATTTGATGAATAAAATCATCAGGATCGTATTTAGCCAAATTAGAAAATGCTATTAAATTAAGAATACTTGGGATATCAAAACATTGCAAAATAAAACAAATTGTATATTCAATTTCCGAGTATCTTGGGATATTTTTGTATTATTTAAATAAATAAAATTGTGACAATAAGATTAATATTCGCTTTTCATAAATAATTGACCGTAAGCAACAAAAGTACAAACCTGGCGAGAACTGTCAGTGTGACATTAGAAAAAGACGCGCTTGCGCTTAATCCAGACATCAACGTATCAAATTTGTGTATTTTTGTTAGTCAAAGATTAGGATTCACGTTTGTCGTACGATTAAACGGTTCATTGTTGTGGTATTTTCGTATTTTGATTAGGATTAATCACAGACCCGCCTTTTTTTCCATTTCTTCCTACGTAATGTGTTAGAAGGGCACTAACATTCAATGACGCACACCAAACAGGCTATTATGTGAACTAACTAATATAATCCAGACTATAGTGAGTAAAGTGAGGCAGTGTATCATGGGGGAAATGAAATATTTTTAATTAAAAACTTTTTAAATCATATTTACCATATACGTATATTCTTTTCATGTTATTTCAATCGGATTTACCTTTACCTGCAAATCTCCACCTCTTAAGAATTTTTCCGTAAATCTCCTGGACTATAATGGAACTTTTATTCGGTATCATCAAAACAACTAGTTTCAAAAAAGAAAATTGTGATTTATCTTATTTTTATCAAAAAATTCACTCGTTGAAAAAAATAATATAAATGTAGGTTCTTAAAGAACATTGCCAAACTTGCAATCTTAATTTTTTCCTTTTTTTATCACTTTTGCCAAATAAAAGACTATTTATCATAAGTACGCCACTGTATAGGATCGAAAATACATACTTTCAACATAGATATGAAGAAAACAATTTTGTATCTAGTTATAACCGTTTAGATATTTTTTTGGATTATTTTTAAATAATGCAATGCAGTTGGTGAACTCCCAAAGTAAATTGGTAAATATATTCAATGGAACAACCATTATCGCCAAATAACGACACTCTAAGTATTATTTGATGGGTTTTGAATATGTTTTTGTACATAAAAAATAATTTTGACTAAAAAAAATATATTAATAGGTAAGTTTTTTTGCTGATTAACTTCTGATACGAAAATATTTTAATTCGCGAAGATAAAAATCGACGAAGTAAAATTGCAGGTGTATACAGATTGAAACGTCATAAAATCTGCATAACCGACTGGTTCTTAATTTCGATCAGTAGCGGACACGAGTTTCTTCTAAATATATTAAAAAAAAAGTTTAAAAATGTAAGTTTACTTAAAAAGCAGGTTTAAAATCAACTCAAATCACACATTTTTAGTAACGTAAAAATGTTTGCTAAATTTTAGTATGTTATAGTGACTCTGGTAGTCAATTTGTGGTGATATTACCCGTTGGTTGATAATTTATATTGCTACTATTTAAAAAATGCATCGGTTTGGGGCGTGACTGAGTTAATTTACTCTGACAAATTGTACACCATTGTTTATTTAGGAAATTAGTAATTAGACGCCACTGAAATCTTTTTATTTGTAACTAGAGTGTTTTGAAATGAATTTAAAACAAGTTAAATATTACATATATACTTAAAATTCCAATTACATTAAAATAGTCAAGTTTAAATTAAAAGTTGCACCGTTACTGTGTGTTGAGCGAGAAATTAGGTAAAAATTATATATCCACCAGTTTAATTTTGAATAACTTTTAAATTATAACGAATAAAAGGTCAATTTGGCATTCAGCAGAGTGGAAAGATGTACCTGCTCTACTTTGTTTCTTTAGTTTTATAAATGTGTGAATTATGCAAGGTAATATATTTTAAAAAAGTTATTACCTCTACACCAATGGAATATAAGGAACCTCATTCACATGAGTCGAAAGTTGACGTTTATATTTTCTTTAAAAAATAGATTGTTGTTAAAAAACAACTGTAATCAAAGTTTTTTAAAGTTAAACTATGAAGATTTAAATTATTTTTTTAAATTTTCTAAAAACCTCTACCACTTTTATATTGATTATTATTTTCACCTGTTAAAACATCAGAATTTTTGTCCAATGATAACGTTTAAGCTTCAATGTTTTATGCTAGATGTTAGCCACCAATCATTCGGGTTAATACTGATAAAATAGATCTATCAAAAATGCAATGACAATTTTGAACTATCAATTTTCTTATAACAGGTCGGCTGAAAAGTCCCCGGTCTACCATAGTAAAACACAATATTTTGACAAAATTCATTTTTTTTATTCAACATAGTTGCCTTCAAGGGCGATACAGCGATTATAGCGACCTTTCAACTTTTCGATACCATTTTTGTAGTACTCCTTCGGTTTGTCCTCAAATTAGGCTTCAGTTTCGGCGATTACCTCAGTATCAGAACCAAATTTTTTTCCCGCGAGTATTCTCTTCAGGTCAAAGAAAAGGAAAAAGTCGCTGGGGGCTAGATCTGGAGAATACGGTGGGTGAGGAAGCAATTCGAAGCCCAATTCATGCAATTTTGCCATCGTTTTCGATGATTTGTGACACGGTGCATTGTCTTGATGAAACAACACTTTTTTCTTCTTTATATGGGGCCGTTTTTTCGCGATTTCGGTCTTCAATCGCTCCAATAATGCACAGTAATAGTCACTGTTGATTATTTTTCCCTTTTCCAAATAGTCGATGAACAATATACCGTGTGTATCCCAAAAAATTGAGACCATAACTTTGCCAGCTGACTGTTGAGTCTTTCCACGCTTTGGTGGCGGTTCACCGGCCGCAGTCCACTCAGCTGACTGTCGATTGGACTCAGGCGTGTAGTGATGGAGCCAAGTTTCATCCATAGTCACATATCGACGCAAAAAATCGGGTTTATTACGACTTAACAGCTGCAAACACTGCTCAGAATCATCAATTCGTTGCTGTTTTTGGTCGATTGTGAGCACGCGCGGCACCCATTTCGCACAAAGCTTCCGCATACCCAAATATTCGTGAACGATATGTCCAACACGTTCCTTAGATATCTTTAGAGTGTCAATTATCTCTATCATATTCACTTTACGGTCACTCAAAATCATTTTGTGGATTTTTTTGATATTTTCGTCGGTAACCACCTCTTTTGGGCGTCCACTGCGTTCACCGTCTTCGGTGCTCATTTCACCACGCTTGAATTTTGCGTACCAGTCAATGATTGTTGATTTTCCTGGCGCAGAGTCCGGAAACTCATTATCAAGCCAAGCTTTTGCTTCAACTGTATTTTTTCCTTTCAAATAACAATATTTAATAAGCACACGAAATTCTTTTTTCCCATTTTTTTTTATTTTTTGAAAATAACAAAAGTTGCTTCACTAAAAATGCAATATCTCACAAACGAATAGTCCGACAGCTGTCAAATTTTTACACGAATCTTTTGAAGATTGATACTATCTAAAAATGAAATAGATTGAATTCTAGTGTCGTCATCTATAGGTCAGACCGGGGACTTTTCAGCCGACCTATTATGCCTAATAAATTTCAACTTGGCAATTTTTTTTAATTATATAATTAATTTAGTAAATAAGTATGAAAATAAATATTTATTCATGATGCTCACGACAACTGTCAACTGTCAATACTATCTAGTGTACAGGATAAGTCAATATAGGGGTGTATATAGTATATTATTTGTTTATATAAATTAATTATGAAATACAAATTGTTAGTTTTTGTATAAAAAACTAATCTTTTCAAAAAGTTTGTTTAGTATTTTTGCCAAATAACAAAGTTTTTGTAAAAACTGAAATTTTAGGGATAAAATTTTAATTTGCTGTATTTCTTTTAAATAAATTTTCAACTATAACTTTGTATAAATGATATTGACTGAAGGGTTGTAATAAAACCAATTATACCCTTAAGTTGTAAAATCCGAGAGGCACATCATAAATGTACAAGGACCTGATTCAGGTAATTTTGTTTCTCAGAGAGGGATTGTAGAGGATTACAGCTTACACTTCTTGTTCCTTTTAGTCTTTGTATTTCATTGGAAGTGTTCACTTGTGTTACGGCGTGCAATAATTTTATAGCATTTATTTGTTATTACAAACATTAATAGCAAAGATTTTATACCCCAACGTACTGAATAATAGGCAGTATGTGGCGTCCGTGAATAAAAAAGTAATAGTGCTTCTTTCAGTGGTTCGTTAAAGAAGAATCACTTATCTTGTGACGCGAAAATCATTATAAAAAATGTGTATAGTTCCTTACTTTAGCAAGGATATAACGCGGGTGCTGCACCAAGAGTAACCAGTAATTTGACGAAGGTGCCTCTTACTTCAATTAGACGAATTGTTGAAAATTCCATGGAATCAAGAAAAAAGCGTAAAGATTCCGGTGTCACAAAAAGTCTAGACGACTGGGAAAAATATTTGATAAGTCGAAAAATCTACACTATGTACGATGAGCAGCGTGACCCTACAATCAAAAGTCTGAAACATCGGCTCATCAATGACGAAACTCACATCAACTGTGGCCTCACTACTCTTTGCCCAGCTCTGTCTGCAATGGGCTTTAAATATCGCAAAATTGACAAGTAATAATGGAATCCACACGTTTAATAAACTGTCGTTCTGAATATATAACGTCAATAAGAAAATACCGGTCTGAAAATCTCCAATACTCTACCTCGACGAGACGTGGTTTGACACGAATGGCACCCCCTCCAAAGGATGGTCTGATTCCTCTGATAAGTGTTAAGCAAAAGCACCATCAAATAAAGGGAAGAGAATCACAATACAGGGTGTCCATCTATAAACTGACACATTTTAACTGCTTATAAGTCGAGAACGAAAAATGACAACAATGTGCGGTTTTCACAGAACTTCATCAATATCTTTAAAGTTTTTTTGACAGTGTTGCCAAGTTTCAAAATTTACCTGAAATAGGAGAGAAAAAATTTCAAAGGCCGATTTCTCAAAAATTTTCAAAAAGGTGTCATTTACTAAGACAATTTATACATTTTCGGAAAGGGGATTTAACAGGCTTTCATGTGCAATTAAAACGTACAGGGTGTTACATTTAAAATTTTTGAGAAATCGGCCTTTGAAAATCATCAATTTTTTTCCTCCTATTTCAGGTAAATTTTGAAACTTGGCAACACTGTCAAAAAAACTTTAAAGATATTGATGAAGTTCTGTGAAAACCGCACATTGTTGTCATTTTCCGTTCTCGACTTATAAGCAGTTAAAATGTGTCAGTTTATAGATGGACACATTGTATTACACGCAGGATCAGAAAATGGTTAGATCCCAAACGCTATGTGGCTTTCTGTCACAAATATTAAGGACTCTTGTGTTGATTATCACGAAGATACGACAGCAGAGCTTTTTGAAGATTGGTTTAAAAATTGTCTGTTACCCAACATTCCGCCAAACAGCGTTATGGTAATGGACAACGCAAGCTATCATAGTCGACAATTGCAAAAAATTCCTGGCTCAAAGAATACGAAATTGGAGATTCAAAACTTCATGGCTGCAAATGACATATATTTTGAGGAAAATTATACAAAAAAAGAACTTTTACAAGTGCTGCAGTCATTTTCTTAAAAAAAACTTATGTTTGTGATACAATTGCAGAAGAATTGGGACATACAGTGTTACTACTACCTCCCTACTACTGCTTGTTCAATCCCATAGAGCTTAGGTGGCATCAACTTAAATCGAGTGTGCGCAGAAAAAATAATTCTCCGACTTTAAGTGGTAGTGTCAAAATTATGAAAAAATCCCTTTAAAATTATATTACGTCTACACCAATGGAATTTAAGAAAACCAAAAACAAATTTATCGAAAGCTAGACGTATATATTATCAAATAATATCTGTTATTTATTAAACTATTACTTTAAGATTAAAATAAATTGACTCTACTCTTAAATCAAAAACTCTAACTCATTTAATTCTTCTACAGAAGAAATATTTTTTTACCACTAAAAGTGTACTTATAATTAATTAATCATCGATCTTATAAAAGCATCAGTATTGCCTTTTTTCTTTTCGATTTCCATTCTAGTTACGCCAATGCATCGTTCCTAAGATCCACTTTGCGATATAAGAGAGCAGGTAGGCTGATGTGAGGATGGGGCTCCATATGCGTATATATCCTCGCTAGCTTGTTAAAACTACTGTAAAGTAAAAACTTTAACTATACTCGTCGAGGTTGTATACATAAATTTATTATACTTTAACTGCATAACCAGTCTTTATTTGATCAAAATGCCGACGTTTCTTTCTTTACGACGACTCTCACTAAAAATAGCTTTTTCATATACACGTAATTAGAATTGAATTTTAACAACAGATTCACGTAAAAGTGAATCTAAGTGTCTAAGCTAGTTGTTTTTTTTATTATTTACACTTTTAAAAGTTTTTATTGCCCGCCCTGTATAACTTTGTGCTTTGCATTCTTGCACCATGCAAAGCTACGTAACGTGAGTGTCTCGATCTCCTTTTCGGTTTATCTTAAATAGTGTGAGCGAGTGAGACAGAATGAGGCGTACGGGGAAGCGGGTAAATTTGGGTAACACGGTGGTCAAAGTGGGCGGAAACCGGTCGCGCGGTTTCAACGACGTACAGTGAAGAGGAATGGCCGTTTGGAGACCTGTTCTTACAGTCACATTTCTTCTATTTAATGGCTTTTTTTTAGCGAGGAACTTCGATAATGTGTGACTTATGCGGTATTTTATTGCAGATACCGAAGCTTACTCAATGAAAAGTTAATTTTGTGTCTTAATTATACCGTTCCTTTGGCCGTATGCACCGTAATAAATTGTTTAATTTAACAAAGTGTTAAATTTGATCAAATTGTCAAATAACTTTTCGTTTGCACCAACGTTAGTTACAGCAAAGAATACACCAACTAACAAAAAGCGAAAGTAAGGGCTTCTGTCTAATTATTTTTTGTTTGCGCATGTCTGAAGACGCCATGATTATATAGTAGGTATATACAAAAAGTACGAGGAGTAATAAACCCTAAATAAGTATGCAAAACCTTTACAGGGAGCACCATGAAATTTTTGATAAATCTCTTACTTTAAATTACATTTCTTCCGTAAATCTAAAAACCAGGTAGATCGACCCCGTATTTGTTTCAGTTGTAGCAAAGTTTAGGGTTTCTTCATTGTTAAAGGATTAGCAGATAAGCAATAACGCAATGCAGTGGTGTGTATTTTGGGAAAAAAATACGTTTTAAATTATAATATAATAAAAAATGAAAATAAATAATTATTGGAATACATTTATTACTTACATTTTATTCTATATCCGACTCGGAAGAGGAAGAATCGTTGTTGTTGACATTAATAATAATAGGGTCGATTAAATCATCACAAATATTGTCAATTTTCCACATACTTTGATAACATGCTCGATACAGTTTGTCTAATTTTCCTTACTAACATGACTTACAGCACTCTCAAACAATTTCACAACATCGTTTATTTTAAAAGTAGTATTTTTTTTCCAACTTCCCCCTTTACCTGAGCCCATATTAATTCTATGGGATTAAGTTCACAATGATAAGGGGAAGTCGAAGAACTGATATACCACGAGAAGAAGCCATTTCTTCTACAATGTAGGTTTTGTATTTATTCTTGTTCATTTTTGCAATTCTGTAAAGTTCTTTCCTTAGTGGATCTTTTGGAAACTTAATATTTTTCGAAATAAGCCACTCCAAAAGCTCTGCTTTACGCCAACGACTTGTGGGCAATGCTTCTCGTAACCGTGAATGGTAACTTGCGTTGTCCATAACAATAACAGCCCCTTTTGGAATCCGATCCAACATTTGAACAAACCATTCCTCGAAGACATCCCCATTCATATCTTCGTGATAGTTCCCCGTGCGTTTTGAAATAAAAGTTAATAATTCACCATTAACAAAACCTTCAAAACTTCCAACATGGACAATGATAAGTCTTTTTCCTTTTCCAGATGGTGGCTGCAAACCTAACGACAAACCTTCCACGAATGCCTGCCTTCCACTTTTAATGTTTTCGTCTTGCCAAGATTTGGAAACTGTATATCCAGCATTTATCCATGTTTCGTCTAAGTAGAAGATTTTCAAATTTTGTTCTCTGGCATGTCGAATGCTTCTTAAATAGTTTCTTCTCCAAAAAACTATTTCCGGTTTATCTATCAAGAGAGATTTTCTATTATGTTTTGTATATCTGAAACCCACATCTTTCAAAAGTTTGCATAATGTCATTCTGGAGAATTTTGTATAGTCCGCATCTTCTTGCACTGATGTCATAATTTTGTCAAGTGTTGGAATTTCCTTTCGTAAGTAAAATTCATGGACTTTACGCCTTAGTCTTTGTTTTAATGACTCATTGATCTCAATTGGTTTTCGGCCTGAAGAGTTTTAGGGGGTTGAAGAGTTCCATTCTTGCTTTCTTTCAGTAATCTATAAATTGTTGATTTAGCAACACACAACATAGCAGCCGTTAATTCCACAATATCATCAACACTTGCACTTGGATCCTTGTTTTTCAATGATATATAACAATTCAATATCAGAGTTTTTTCATTTAAAGATAATGGACCTGTTTTTGGTCGTTTAGATGGTCCTTGGTTTATCGACATTGTTTGGTACTTGCACAATTAACATTCAACAAATGTTTTAAATATATTCCAACTGTTTACAATATTATGAAAACCATACAACTTCATTCAACTTTACTCAAAGAACTAATACTAAGTACTGATTTAATGTACCTACTTTCTTTTAAAATAATATTCCCGATAAGGTCTCAAAGAAAACTGGGTTGTCTGGAAAATCTCTCTCAATAATCGAATAATCTGTAAATAGGTGTAATCGTATTAAGCCGATTACAGTAGGCCACTTGCCATTTAAAATTTCTGAGAAAAATTCCCCAAACACTACATATAGGAGTAATATAAATAAAAAATATTCATTTTGCTTCTTTGAATTTAATAAAAATTGTAACGATATCTTGCTATCTTGACTTTAATTAATTTTTTAAAAATATATTTCATTGTAATTTATTTGTGACAATATTCAAAGTTTGAATTAATCTTCTTACAAAAAGAAAAAAAATATATAAAATAATTATTGTTACAGATTAGTTTGTTTTCTATTATGAATAAACTGTGTTGCCTTTCTTTATCAAACTTACTAAAATTTATGTACCTCTATCACTTTTTTTTATTAAAATTAGTACATCCCTTTACCTCTGACCTAAATTGTATATTCTTTAGCATAGCTGCAACTCATTCGTTCAATACAAAATGTACCTTACGGTATACCCTCTTAAAATATATTTTGGTACGTCTATGAAATCTACTTAAATGAATGATTTATTACTCCTTGTCCTTTCTATGTAGACTATAATAATTATTCAATAAAAATGTGAATGTAAAGTTTTACTGTATGCAGAATTTCACAAGGAAATCAAAAATGTAAAAATATACAGGGTATTCTATTTAAAATAACAAAGTTGTTTACAAAAAACAGTACGAAAAATATTGCTGTTTCCTTTCAAATAAAACTAATTCAAAAAAATTGTATTGTTGCCTAAAAACACTCAAATTTCCATATTCTCTTTATTTTTATAGTAGTACACTATATTCAATCCAAATTTTTATTCCCTATTTAGAGTTAATATAAACCTAAATTGGACAACGAAAATTGTTATTTAATTGCGCCGCACATCTGGCGTGTATTTCCATTCAAATACATTTAATATTATCGAAGCCATTAGGAAATCTTGAATGCGTTCATTAGTTTTGTTGTGTGCATTTGAATGCCGAACATCACTGGAATTCTTTATAAATAAACAAATAATTAGAAATCGGTTACAAAATAACTGTTATCGATTCCAGCCTCTAGACGTAACCGTTTAGATATTCCTTTTTATTTTGGCATAATTCGAACAACGAGCGCTCCGCAGAAAACCCATAAAAACCCAGTTGGCAACAGAATTTTTTCACATTATTATTTACACGTCGAAGAGATGGTGGCCATGACCCTACATCTACGGCTTTATAGTCGGCAGTTCTTAATTTAGGCCCAAACGTTTACTTACCTTTTTTCTTTGGTCTCTTTTTTATTTTGTTTCTTGCAGTGAAAACAAAAAGTAGCTTTTTCTTAAATTTTTTTGAATTATAAGTTTCGTTTTTATGGATAATATATAAACTCATCTATAAAAAGTTGGATTCTATCGCCTCTACCTTCCTACATCAGTCTAAAAACCCGATAAAACATTTAAGCAAATTTCCAGTAATTCTTCTTTTTTTAACCGAATTCATTTGACATGCATTTTAAAGATTTTACCGTTAGATGGCACCGGCGATAAATAATAATAGAATTTCGACACACAATATTTAAAGTAGGTAAACAAATTATTGATATCTACAACAAGAAAGAATGTTTTTAAAAACCCACTGATAAACAAAACTAAATAAATCAATGGTGTACTCAATACAGTTATATTTATATATGCATACATTAAATAGCGCGTTCATTGACAGATATTGTAAATGCATGACCAAAAGGAATATAAAATACTTGATTAAAATTTCAATTAGGCAGTTTTATCTTTTTAACCATATCGGAATTTAGTAACAGTTTCCCAGAATTTTAATACATTGTTCATTTAACTTTCTTCTTTTTTTTCTGAACAGACTATCACTTCTAGCCACAAACTTTTAAAAGAATCACTTTTTATTTGAAAGACGTGTCCTTACTTTACTTAGAAAAGAAGAAAGAAATCTTCGTGTTTTGCCATGTTGCCAGTTGTATAGACCGTCAAGGATTCTTTGTTATTTAAGATTATTCATAATTTTGGATGTTTAGTTTTATACTATATGAATATTAAATAAAAAGAAGGCAGAAAAAAAACTTAATTGTAAAAGCAGTATTTGTCGAAACAAACAATTATAATTATTCTGGATTATTCTGTTTGTGTAATTTGTTAGGAAAAAGTGTTTTATTTATTTTATGTGTAATTTGAATCAATATTGGCGTAACTAGCTATGATGCTTACGGGGCAAAAGTTACAGTTTGGAATAATAGTCATTATTTTAAAACAAAAAACAACAAAAACTCAATTTTAGCGAAATAATTATCTCTTATCATTTATTTACATTTAATCTAAAATTTGTATAATTTGAAAATTTTTATCTTAGCAATTAGGTGAAACTCCGTTTCAATTAAAGCTGAACAATTGTGGCAGTTAATAAAATATAAAATCATCTCCAATGCTGAATCAATGAAAAAAAAAATCAACTTAATTAACCTGGCAACAATGCAAATAGGCGTTGTTATATACGAGGGGAGAACAAAAAAGCTTATATATAAAATTATTTTAAAATTTATTTTCATTTAAATAATTCCATACAAAATTTGAGAAGAAAGGCACTTTTCGCACGTCATCTATACAATATATATCATAAAAAAACCATCGGAACACATATATATATATATATATATACTTTTATACAATAAAATTTGTTCAAAAAAAAATAAAATTACTAGGGAGGATTAAAAATTTGTTTTCAATTGGAATCGTGTATGGAACCTTAATCCTAAACTACGTTCTAATCATCACATATTACGAATTAAATATAATAACATGGAAACTTGTAAAAGTAACAGTTGCATTTATAGGAGCACACCTCTATCTATACGAGGCGCGTCCAAAACTTTATATCTAATCATGAGTCTTGGACACCCTGGTATGGTACAGAAATGCCTGTGATTTTAGGATCACAAGACCAACACAAACGATTTCGCTGGCAAAATAAAAATTTTCTAATCAGTCTTGTTCGAATAAAGGAATGATTTTAAAGTTAAAATGGAATATTTTTCATAAAGAGCAACAGCAATGTTAACTCGGGGTCAAATATGAAATTTTGCAGCGAAATCGCTCTCCTAATAATAATTAAAAACTGTAATAGGCAGTATTTTATGTTTATTGCATTATAAAATTCAATAGGAAATGTAAGCAGTTTTGGAATGACGTAATTGAGCTATTGTTGCACGTTATATAATACAGTCTTTTCTGTAATCACAGAATGCGTCTTTTTTTATATTTATACATATAAAACGTTCCAAAACGATGAAAGAATACAAGGCACTAAAAAAGTCCTCCAGTATACAGTTAACTATATTAAAAATAAAAACGATAGTGGTGCAGTTGGTCACGCACCTCCGAAGCGCGCATGCTCCGAAATTTAGACTACGTTGTCACTTTTTTAGGAAAAAATAGACCAGAACTTAGTTTTTATTTATTTATCAAATTTGATAAATGGAAAAAACTATCACGGTTTTAGGGAAAAATTACTTAAGCCGACAACACCGCACTGTCAACTTTATCTAAAAATCAATAAATTTGAAACGGCTGCGCAAGCACCTTAGGGGGGGGATAAACTGCACCACTACCAAAAAAAGTAATCTATTTACAAAAAAAAAATAAAATCATAAGTAGTTATACGGGGTGTTTTCACCTCTTTAAAAAAAATTCAATTGTTTATTACTACTTTTTATACACACCCCGTACGTTACAGATACAATTGCAGGTCAATTTGATTCTCAACGAAAAGATTAACCATCAAAACAGCACACAATTATTTATATATAAATATATATATCACTTAAGCGGTAGGTTCTTTACCTTCCAATTTCTCCGAAAGATCCGCAATGACTTCCTTGAATATCAACGGATCGATGTTCTTCCCCAACTGATACAGGACGAACCAATCTCCGATCTCGCATTTATTAGCAATGTCCGAAATTTGTTTCGACGGAGCTATGCGGCATTTAGCCCTCAACAAATACAGCCTGATCTTCGGCCCTAATATAACCGTGCAACGGTACAACAAAGAAATCCCAGATAAGATGCTGAGCAAGATAAACCAGAACCATAAGAAAACGTAGATCTTTTCGTTAACAATGTTCAACGGCAGAACGCAGAGTCCGTCGAATCTTTGCACGGTGCCCGATGGACCGTATTTGTTGAAGGTGCATTTAGTCACTTTGGGAAACACTCTAGCCATCGGATCCTCGCGATGCTCGGGTTCCATTTCGGTAAATTTCAATACATCACTACCGTAAGTACTAAACTCACCGTCTAAGAAGAAATCCATGAAGAAAATCTGTCCTACGACGTTGATAAAGTTCAAAACTTCGCAAATAAAGAATCTGAAAGCGTAGAAATTCTGCATGTGTAGATTCGTTGTGAAATAATCCACTAATAACTGTTTTCTATCGTTCTTACATTCGTCTGAAACGATGGGGCAGTTGAGATCCAACACCAGCATCTTAATCCTGCCACCTTCCCACGTCTTCCACAAGTATCTCGGTACGTAGAACAACATCGCTTGAAAGAACAGCACGAAACAAACCCATTGATAGTATTTGTGGTATTTTACTTCGTCTTTACCGTCTACGTGGCTGGCTACTCCCGGTTGGACGATGTCTTTACCCACATGTCCCGTTAATCTATCGGGAACGGTGAACGTCGAATAAATCCAGCAGTAGGTATCCATCACGTTTAAGGGTATTTCATCGACGATACAGTCTATCGGATCCCCGATGTATTGTCTGCTGGTCACTAACAGCGAAAACGCCACTAAAATGATCACGGTGGCTTTGTAATGCAAGCGGAAGATGTTGTTGTCTATGCATACTTGGTCGATCTTCAGGAGACCTTTCACCGAACCGAACACGTCAAACATCGTTTAAAACTATCTCGCGACGATCGAAATTTTAATAGATTTCTCTAAAACACGAAAATTATAAGCGTTTTTTGTTCTACATGAAAAAAATATCGGTGAGACATTCACTATTTACCACGGAAGGCACTGGCACTGGATGTACTGAAGAACTCTCTCCTCTTGCGCTCGGGCGACACACTGTGTGGACGGGGAACGACGACCATTGGTTGCCCCCTCTACGGGTCGTAGCCTCGGCGCAGGGGTATCGCGTCACGCAGTTGGGAAAGAAGTTTAGTTGACCGAGATGCGGCGTTGCCTATTCCGCTCGTACGACCGACAGTTTAAGGAAACTGAAAAATTCACATGAGCGTATCTATTGAAGGGCAAAGAAATTATAATAAATAGATATATGTCGATTTAGATTAAGGAATTTAAAAATTATTATTTGTAAAAATCTATTTTAATTTTATTTAAACGTCAAAATCGAAGTAAAAAGTCAATAGATATTGTTAGGTTAAGAAAACTTTTGTAATGTTTAAATAGTACATTATATACCGCGGGACTGAAGTAGTACATTTAATCCTGAAGGTAATTTAGCTGAAGGATTAAATGTACTTCAGTCGCAAGGTATATACGATACTTTTCGTACTTCCGGTATGATTTTATTAATTATATCAATAATTTCAAGCAGTTTTTTCTCTCTTCAACTCATTTAATAAACTGTCTTTAAAATAAGTTACCATAGTAACATTGCGTTGTGACAGTTATAATTTAGAAACATTGTCATTACTAGTGTCATTGTAAAGAAACATTGTTATTGATAATTATTGGTATCATGAGTGAAGAAGGTGTATCTGATATTGATAAAAGAGCAGCCGAAGTAGGTGAAGAATTGTTACCACCGAAATCTAGAAAATTCGTTTGTTTGTGATTTAATCGTTCGGGGAGTTTCGTCAATATTTAATCCCGGAGGGATTAAATGTGACACTTTAGTACCTGTCACAAGGGAGTGAAGTTGTCACTTTAGGCCCGGAAGTACGAAAAATAAATAAATAAATTTAAAAACAATCTTTTAAATAATTTAATTAAATTTACTAAATTTGCTAGCTGAGGTTTTTTGTATACAGGGTGTCTCAGAAAAACTGTTCGTAATTTTCAGAAATAATGAAGAGCACTTAAGTAAACATGTAATATTGTGTAATAGCCATTATGCGCGTGTTGAATACTATACTTTATACACAACTATGTATATACGTTTATAAAAAAAATGTAAAATATATTTCAAATGAACAATATTTTTTATCAACGGTAACGTTATTAATACACAATAAATTTATGTTTATTTACTTACATAATAATTATTAATAGTTACATTACAATTGTTAAAATTCATGCCAGGGATAACTTTGTCTGCCATCTGAGTCTGATTGAAAATCATGGGGCTTGGACTGGCACTATACAGGGTGTTTCAAAAAAAGGTAACACCGTCTCCAGGATAGATAAAAAACTGAAAAATAATTGGGGTTTGCTTAGTAAAATTTTTTTCTAACGCCATCCGTTTTCAAGACAAAGGGTGTTGAAGAAAATAAAAAATTACACATTTCTTACGATTTTGCCGAAACTACTGGCACCATTGCAATGAAATTTTATACGAATATGTTATGGAAGCTGATATATCCCATGAATTTGTTTTTATAACTAACTCTCATAGAGGGCGCTAGTTACGCGATTCATACAACGTATTATTCAACATAACTTTTTTTAGGGTAGAATTATTAGTCAAAACTCCAAGTGAACATAAACATCGTTTAATTCTACACCAAAAAGGTACTCCTGGTAAAACTCGATATTATGTACCGTTTTCGGAATATTTTGATTTGAAAATTATGAAGTAATAACCGCTCCTCGTATATGTTAATGATAAAGTTCGCTTTTCTCTAAGTTTGCCATGTAAAATTGACATTTATTGATTGTTATGACAATAAGTCAACAATAAATAGAGTTTTTTTTTCTTATTGTAAGTTTTTTTAATTAATAAATTTATCATTAACTTATACGAGGAGCGGTTATTACTTCATAATTTTCAAATCAAAATATTCCGAAAACGGTACATAATATCGAGTTTTACCAAGAGTACCTTTTTGGTGTAGAATTAAACGATGTTTATGTTCACTTGAAGTTTTGACTAATAATTCTACCCTAAAAAAAGTTATGTTGAATAATACGTTGTATGAATCGTGTAACTAGCGCCCTCTATGAGAGTTAGTTATAAAAACAAATTCATGGGATATATCAGCTTCCAAAACATATTCGTCTCTAGGTGGATACTATGGTAAATGTTCAATGTAGAAATTACAATATGTGTTCACTATTCACTATGAAAATTATGGATATTTCAACCTTCGTTTTTGCAAAAAATATTGGTTTTGCGAAAAAATTGGTAAGGGTCATTGTTGTATATAATGAGCAGATCTTCAATTTTTGTCTGAATAAAATTTTCGTCACTCGCATATTTCGGCAGATTTTCCCGGAAAACCGTTTTTTCCGGGTTCAGGCGGCCATTTTGGACTCCTTCCGGAATCGCTGCCGTGTTAAACATTTTCTCGTTTCAAAGCATCTGGGATGACCTACAAATTGAGCTATCACTGAATAATATACAGAATTATGTTTGGACATTCAGTTACTGGACTAAAGTTCGTGATAAAAGAACAAAATTTAGACATCTAGCAGATCAACAACACTTTGTGTTATAATCTGTGAAAAAAAGTAAAATTTAACAAAATATTAACGTAACTTTTCTATGTAAACCACAACTTAGTCCCCCCTAGATTTAATCCTAGTTACGCCCGTGTACGTGTCCTCAATTCTAAACTCTAGTTATTTCTACGTCAAATCCCACATCTGTTTATCGGATGACGCAACGTAACACTACAAAGAAGCAATTTTTACTTATTTCACGTTTAGACATCCATTTTTATCAAAGAATGTGATTGAATTGTGAGTAATTAAAGCGATAAAATGTAGGTACCTATATAATATACTTTAACTATTAAGAGAGCTGGCAACGCCGCAACTGCAATAAAACCCCGTACCCTAAAGTAATGTCGCACACGTATATAATACCTAAGTAGCTTGTTGTGTTTAAGCCGTTTGTAAAATTTATTTTACTCAGGTATTTTTACACGAAAAGAATTTCTATGAAGTCAAATATGGTCGGAGTTGCTAAGAAATTGAAAAATGATACTAAAGTTGGGATGTTACTATAAAAAAGAGGTGGGAAACAAGTGGACAGTTACCTAAAACCAGAAATTTAGTTTTAAAATTATAGGTAGTTTACTAACCATTACTTTGTGGAAGTCCATTTTACTAAGAACAATAAACAACGAAACGTTCGAACAAAACTTCGACAATTACCTTTTTAATTAAATGAGTCTAGTATGTAAAATTATGTTTCAGTTTTTTTAGAGATAATACACCAACAAAATACACTTGTACATTTCAATAGCTTTCAGTTAATACCCGTATGATTTGAATCAGTTTAGCAGTTTGAGAACAATTTTGCTTCGAAGAAACTCCATCTTTCGATTTTTCAAGGTCACCCTATTAGGGGTTGAAACTTATATAATTGTAATGTATGTTACGTAATTGTAATGTTTTAGGTCTCGTTTTGAAAGAGTAATTTAAGTCTTGAAAATAAAACATTTAATTTTGATCTATTATCACCATTTTATAATGTAAAAACTAAAACAGAGCAGCAATAAAGTGAATTTAGAGGTTAGGGTTTCAGCTTTTGTTTACTAGCTGCAAAATTACACCTAAAACAAAAATGATTTTGATTGAGTGGTAAATTCATTATAAAAAAATAATTCAAGTTGTAAATATTTTTAAAACAAACTCAGTTGAAATACTGAAAATGTAAGTTTAATCTATTAGATATTCCATTTGTAATTTTATAATAATACAGAAAACAACTGCTAGGCACAATGAAGTTAATTTGTATTTGCTATTTATCTTTAGAACTTTCATGCTTTGACTCTTGCTAATCTAGGTTTGAAACTTAACCTGAATAGTTTTATTTCTGTATAAAAAATGTATATTTCACTTTTTTAATATTTTGACTTTCTTGATGACTTAAAGAATCAGGTTTTAGTTGAGTTGGACCACTTCCTTCTAGAAAATATAATAGAAAGTTTATAAAAATAGTATGTACCTAGTGTAGGTATTTATTTGTTTTGAATGATTTATATACCATGTATCCCTTTTACATAATTCATAACAAAACCGTTTTGTTGCTCCCTTTCCTACAGATAACATGATATTTTGACTAACACGTCAAAGTACAAAGTCTCAAGTATCCTTCAATCTATCATTTCTAATTTTAGTCGAAGAAACCGTCGTTAAAAACAATTACAGAGTAATTTTTTGTTATTTAAACAAAAATTTAGGTGATAATAATAAAAAACTTTATTTATTACTCGTTTTTTATTGCTAGTGTAGTATGTATAAACGACCTATTCAGTGCTTATTTCAAGTCGATTTATTTTCAGAAAATAATCTTTATTGTTGTGTTCGTTTTCAACGAAAATTATGAATACGGATTATAGTCCGGGAGAATTGTCGAAAATTTAGGAAAACATTTCTTATTTAATAACAGGGTTATCAAGAACATACTTCTGCTACAACCTCAATGTATCTGTCAAGTCTATTTTATAATTTCTTGGTTTAACCTTTCCCGCAAAGCTCACCCTAAATTCATCTCTTTTTTCGGCAATTCTCCTGGACTACTAGCAAGAAATCTACGATTATGGCAGGTAGAAAATTCTCGTCAACAAAAGTGACAATAACTCTACGAAATCATAAAATATCCACCTGATACACTGACTGTTTAACTATTTTTATTTTAACCTTGAAGTTTGCAATTTTACTATAAGTCGGAATATTTTAATAAGCTCGTTGACTTTTTCGTTTTATAAATAATTCATGATCTAACGAATATATAAATTTGATACTGCACTTTTTTCTCCTACAGCTGTTATTCTCGACTTCGGAATGTCAAACAAGAAAAATCCTGTATCCAAGAGCATAATTTCTTTTATTTGACAAGGCGTGGACGACTGGACCGTCGCAAAAAAGTTAATCTTGATTGGGACCGAACATTTTGAAATGAAAATGGTTTTATTGTTTTTAAAAATATTCTTTTTGATGATCTTTTACGGAGCATCAGCTTATTACAAATGACAAAGGTCTATCTTCAAGACAGATTATCTGCAGCTTCTCTAATTGATTATAGAGACGTGAATGTGAATGTGTATGCTTGTTTCGTTGATTAACGTAAAGTTTTTGACTGCATGGAACATCTCAACTGGTGTTTAATATCTAGTCAGAAACTATTCTATTCTTCTGGGGTGCGTTTCATGCATGTACTGGAGCTCTAGGCTCATTGTACCCCCCTGAAGTAATCATACCAGGTTCGTTTCCTTCATGTATTCTAGAATGTCCCTGATATTCGCTTTCACGATTTCCTCTGGCTCAGGAAACTGAATGCCAAAGTGTCTCTGTCTAAGCCACTTAAGGCTCGGACAGTGACATATTACGTGAAGAGGAGTTTCGTCTTCCTCACCACATTTTCTGCACAATGGGTCCTCAGCGAGTCCTATTGTGTTCATGTGTTTTCGGAGATGGCAGTGTCCTGTAAGCAGTCCCACTGCCTTTCTCAGTTGGGTTCTACTTAGGCTGAGTAGTTCTGTAGTTTTCTCCCTGGATGGACCTGTTATGAATAATCTGGATTGCCTGAGTCCAGGCAGTTCCATCCAGAGTTTCTTATGTTGTTCCCTTAGTCGTTCCTCTATTGTTTCCCTTACATGTTGGTATGAGACCCCACATGTGGGAAGAGGTCCGATCAGGGTTTCTTCTGAAGCTTCCCTGGCTAGGAGGTCAGCTTTTTCATTTCCAAGAATCCCTGTGTGTCCTGGTACCCATTCAAGGATAACCTTGTGGCGTTGTGCCAGTTCAGCTACAGTTCCTTGGCAGTGCTTCATTGTTCGTGACGCAAAGTGTACGCTCTCTATTGCTTTGAGAGCTGCTTGGCTATCACTTCTGATCCTGACAGTCCTGTTAGGGACTGTCTCGTTCAGGATGATTTCCGAGCATGTGTTGATGGCAACCACTTCAGCTTGCAGGATAGTCTCTACTGAACCCAGGTTGAGACTATACGTCTTCCCTGTATTTTCATTGTAGATTCCAATCCCAGTGCTGGTGCTTGTTTTGGATCCGTCTGTGTACCAAACGGATTCATGTTGTTTCCTAGTCTTGGTACGAGCTTCGTCCCTATCCGGAATATGAACCGTATATGGTTTGGAAAGGTCGTAGCAGATAGGTATTCTATCTGAGGGCATGCTCAGTAATTGATTATGTTCAATCTCTTTCGAGATTGTGGAATGGTACCTAGGGATCGCCCTGCCCCATTCGTTGTTTATTTTCAGCCTGTAAGCAGCTGCCAGTGCATCCCTTTCCACAATAAGATAGTCCCAGCATAGCTTCCAGGGCCGCCGTGGGCGTTGTTCGCATCGCCCCGGTTATGGCTAGACAGGCTACTCTTGATACCCTGCCTAGCTGTCTAGATGCTACTGAGCACCTCGCTTTATGCCACCACACAACAGAACAATAGGTTATGATGGGTGCCACCACCCTCGTATAAAGCCAGTGCATCATACTGGGTTTAAGCCCCCACGTATTGCCCACAGCTCTTCTGCATGCCCAGAGAGCTCTTAGGCCTTTATCTGTTGTGTTTCTAATGTGGTTGGAAAGGGTTAGTTTGCTATCTAGGGTTACCCCTAGGTATTTGACTTCCCCTTTAAACTTTAGCGTTTGGCCCCACATACGAAGTTCCCTCAAGTCAAGGTTCCTTCTGAGGGTGAACGCTATCACGGAGGTCTTTGCCGGATTAGTTGACAATCCCTCTAGTCAGAAACTACTTTTAGAGAATCTATAGATGCAATATTAAAAGGCATAAAAGGCAGATATTGTAGATAATTTAGGGAAAGATCAGTTTGAAGACCACTCGTGGTTGAAGGTCTTGAAAAGGTGGTTTGGCTGTACCTCTACTGACGTTTTCAGAGCCTCAGAATCATAATTGTCACATGGATCCCCAACCCCTAAGAAGATTTGAAGCAAAAAGGTCTCAACTGGTTAGCTTGCAAAACCACCAGGAACATGGTACAACTTCAGCAGCTGACACACTTTGGTAATTACCAAGAAAGGTATTGAGAAGGAGAAGATGGGGCCGATGTGATCACAGAGAGAGATAAGGACCCCAGTAAAAGATGCCTAGGATCAAATGGTGCAATGGACAGTGGTTCTTGATGAAGCTTGTTCACAATACAAAGAACTGAATACATGGACACACGTTGAACACATTCAACTGAAACATTTTTTTGTACAAATTGATTTTCTTAGATTTTTTTTTGTTTTTCAAATAAATTACTTGTATTATCTGCAAAATTTTACAATATCCACTTCATGTATAACGTAATTAAATGATAAGAGATAGATATTTGGTTATTTGATGCAATAAAAGATTACTAAGTCTAAATTTATAAAAAATTTCAACTTGTTGTCACTGTTTATGACAAACTTCTGGCACGTGAATGATATCGCTGTACATATTTGTTGTATAAGCAGTTACTTGGTGGCAGCCTTCGATATTGAGGACAAACGGATATAGTTGAATAAAATAGACAAATACTTTATACCGTTATTGTTCCAAAAATAGCGTTATTTAATATACAGGGTTATTCATTATAAATGTCCCAGCCCTTACCATACTTTCATTCGAAATTATTTGAATATTGTGTGGCTTATTTTCGAAGTATTACCTGTACGTGTCATTATTATGCATCACGTACGTATTTTTCCTAAATTTAAAATCTTTTGTCAAATTTTTGTAAGTAAATATGTACAGGGTTGTCCATTATAAATGTCCCAGGCCTTTACCACAGTTATTATTGCATTAACAAAAAAATTCTCGGAATAAAAGTTGTATGGTTAATAACTAATTTTATTATGACGTTAACAAAAGTACAGTGGCGTGCGTAGTTTGCAGGGCACAAAAAATTATTCGTTTTTTTAATGAAAATTTAAAAAAAATTTGATTGAATTTTTGCAAAGATGTTTTTCTTCTTCTAATATTAGTACCTAGTTTAAATAGAAAAAGGCGACTAGTTGATGAACAGAGAAAATCATCAGATATACTGCTTTATTTGAAAACTAACAACTACAAACCATATAAAATTTTACCCGTACAAGTTTTGACAGAGGCTCATAAAAGGAAAAGATTTGAGTTTGATTATTTGACTAAAATATTATGGACCGATTAATCAATCATTCTATTCCTGGAGTTTTCAGTAGGAAAAACCAATAAAAAAATCGGGGACCCATATATTTTTTGATTTCAATTTAACTGGATTTACCTATCTGGAAATGATTCTTCCTGAAGTTGAAAATGTTCTGGTAGGGAATTTTTTGAACGTTCAGCTTCAGGATATGATTTGGATGCAGGATGGGGCAGCTCTGCATAATGTCCTACCTGTTAAACAGCATTTTTTGAACAATGTATTTTAAGTGTGGATAGGGACTAATGGAACCATATTATGGCCTCCTAACAGTCCGGATCTATCACTTATGGACTTTGAGGGTTTTCAAAAGACATAGTAAATAATAATAGTGACTGTATTCAAGTCGTTAAAGACCGAATTCAATCAGAAATAAATAATCTAAATGTAAACAATCAAGCCATTTTTGATGCAATTCAAAATATAATTAGATGTTTTCAATTATATATTGAAAATAAAGGTGGACACTTCGAACAATAGAAGAAACCATCTTTTATAAAAAACAGTATTTTACAGGGTGTCTAAATGTGTCCCCTAAACTACGCACGCCACTGTACTTTTATTAACGTTACAATAAACTTAAGTTATAACCACACAACTTTTATTACGAGAATTTGTTTGCTAATGCAATAATACCTGTGGTAAAGGATATTTATAATGAATAACCCTGTACATATCTACTTGCAAAAATTTGATAAAAGATTTTAAATTTAGGAAAAATACGTACGTGATGCATAATAATGACACGTACAGGCATTTCTTCGGAAATAAACCACACAATATTCAAATAATTTCGAATGAAACCAAATAATCACCGAAAATATTACTTAGGAAAAACCTGTTTCATCATGAGTTACACTTTATCTGTAAATAAAATTTAATTGGAGATTAGGGTTCACGAAATTGATTAATTTAGTAATAATATGACAATTTAAAAATAAAGAAAGCACCCTAAAAAATATTAAATTAAAACAAAGAAAATAAACAAACTTAGTCTTATATTATGGACATTCTTTTTCAGTTTTCTCCTTTTAAAAAGATGATCATAGAACAAACTCAAAATTTTTATTTTATATACTCTATAATAATCTGTTTCAAAAAGGTACCTATGGAGTAATAAAATCTCATTGGGTATTTAAAAGGACTACAGAGAGTGAACTAATAAATAGGAGGTAATATCACCCTTTCTGAGGGTCGTTATTATGGGTTTTTATTTTGTTAATTTGTTTGGGAAACTAAACCAAAATCATTTTTTATGCTTTTTATTTTAACGTTTCAAGAAAAATTTGGTTCATAAATTTTTTGGTCCCTATCTGACACTTCAGAAAAATTCGACAATTAAAAGTCGGTCGAGGAGTACTTGAGGTTAAGGAGCCCGTATCCCATGCAATCTGAAACGAAAATGTGTCAATGATTTTTTTGGCCATGAAGTGCAGACATCTCTTAGTAATAGGATAAACTAACAGAAATAATAATAGAATCCTTTCACTAAATTGCTCTATTCATCGGAAAAAAATTTACCTGCTAAAAACACATGTTTTAGGGCTATAAAAACCATTTATATAATTCTCATTTCTAGACCTTGCCAGCCAACAAAATATATTTTGTATTTTATCTCGGGAAAGAACGAGGGTAGATCAACATTTAGTAATATCAATAGGTGCTCTATAGTAATTATTACTTTTATCTTTAGTTTTTATTAAAAACATTTTTTATTTGTATTTTTAATTCTAATCACCGGTAGGGTAAGTTTATTATTTTTATAAGTTTATAGTTGTGTGGGATTATTTTTAAATCAGTTCTAGGTAAGTGTCAAAAAATTATTAAAATATTATTAACTTAGAGGCGATGCATTTACAAATGACACATTAAAGTGGTCAACATATTTTAATTTTGTAATACCTATTTACTTGCGTCGAAAATTCGGAGACTAGATACTTATGAAGAATAATGATGTTTTCTATAACGTTGCTGGATTTAAACTAATGTTTTAAAATTTGATGAAGTGCTGCAAACTACCCACTATTACTACCCTAATGTTAACCCTTCAGGATTATTTGTTGACTTGAAATACGGTTTCTTAGGTGCATCGCCTGATGGTAAACGAATTATTGTAACTATTATATACATATCAGAGTTTAATAACTTATTATGTTTTAGGTTTAATTGATTCAGATGAACTTGTTGAAGTAAAATGTTTTTTAAAAGTAGCCACATCAAAAATATCATTGAGAGAGGCCGTAGAAAAGCGTATGGTTCCTTGCTTAAAAATTGAAAATAATGAAATTCACTTGAAGGAAAATCACAATTATTATTATCAGATAAGATTTGTTACTGGCTTTTCATTTTTCTAATTTTTTTAGAATATTACAAATTATTGTTTTTAGATACAAAGACAACTCGACATCACAAGAAGAAAAACATGCCATTTTATTATTTATACGGGAGATGATAATCCACTTTTTACCGAAAACATAAATTTCAACGAAACTTTTTTAACAATATGGTAGAAAAGTTGAGACGATTCTATGAGGATTGCGTTGGGCCGGAAGTTATTTTAAACAGGAGAGGCAAAAGATTAAAATAGTATAAAGATCCACCAAAATATTTAAATGTAATAATAATAAAATTATATTTTTTAAATAAAATATTTTGATGCCAGTTTTTCTTTTTACTTAATTCAGAATACCACGTATACAAAATTTACGCTAACATTTTTTTCTCTCAGAAACCTGTGGCCAGATTTCTTCCAAAATTTGACCAAGAAGTGTCTATATGGCCACCAGTAATTGGTATTTTTTTCAAGAATTTTGAATTTACAGTTTTTTGTTATTAACAATTTTATAATTTTTATATTTATTTACAACGATGTTTATTCTGTGTCTAATGTTTTTTTTAATTGTGCTGGGAAAATGGAATAATAAAAACTTATTCTGTAAGCGATCGCTCGGCACACAAACACTAATTTTATTTACCCTCATATATAACTATAGATGGCCAGCCGTACGCTGGCTATTATAATTAAAATTTCTTCAAGATATAACAATGATATAACTGGTCTACTGACAATCAATATCCGCAAATCAGTATTCTTTTTTTTCATTTTTCTAATTTGTTTTATTGAATAATTGTTTTGTAAATATCGCAAAATATTTAAAAAACGTTAAATTAATTTATAATACAAAAATTTGTTTTGACTTCGTTAATAAAAAAAGAAAAAAATATATAGTGCCTAGTTCTATCTATGATAAAAGTTATAAACTAAAGTACAATTATTTCGTCATTAACTACGTCCATTTTTGATCCAAAGTGAAAAAATGAAAATAAAAAGCAGCATGATTTTAGTTTCTAACTATTTCTTAGGTCTGATCTCT
This sequence comes from Ophraella communa, assembly GCA_035357415.1. Lineage (NCBI taxonomy): Eukaryota > Metazoa > Arthropoda > Insecta > Coleoptera > Chrysomelidae > Ophraella > Ophraella communa. The sequence continues at coordinate 44,738,106 of CM068985.1, read as the reverse complement.
TTAGAAAATTCTGATTGGGCTATTTGATAGAAAAATGTTCAACTTAGGAAAGGTTTAGTTTCATTTTAAGAAAATTTTTTTAGATTGTTGTTTATTTATACAAATGTAAAGGTCTAAAATAGTTCGCATTCAACAGCTCTTTTTCAATATTAAACAATTAATTAACAAAAAATAAATGCAATCCTTACCTAAGTTAGACCTTTATATGCAATTTAGTGAAAAAAATAAAACGATTTGAGTTGTAATAACGGAGAAAGTTAGAATAAACTTTTGGTCTGCAGGGGCCATTCTGATGTACAGCGATACCCCGTCCTTAAAACTTTTTAAACGTGACCAAAAATGGACTAATTTGAAGCAAAATTGTGCTTAAACCGTTCTAGATGTAAGTCAGACACGGTAACCTTACAAGAAGAAAATTCAACCTGCAATTTGAAAACTTCCATCATAAAAACCTAAATATTTAGGCATCACCTTTTATACTGTATAAATAAATAAATAAATAAAAAATAATATGGCAGCTCTTCAATTTCAAAAATCGCTCTTTGTAATACAATAATTTATGTATGAAAGTCTTGCTAACCAAACAATGAAAAAAATAATAAATTACATGATCCCAATCACGTCTTTTCATTTACATATACATTAATAAATAGATAAAAACCCAATACGTATCAACATTTCAAAATAAATCTGATTAAACGGTCGGCACAACTTGGCAACGATGCGTGAATTACAATAAATAAGTCGACATCGTTTATGCAGTCTTAATTTATTATTGTTTGCTTTAATAATTAGACGAATTTTTTGTTCAAACAAATTAAATTTCAAATTGGTGAAAAATCGACAGTGCTAATTGGAGAAACAAAAGCAATAATTGATAATAATCACCAAATAATTATCGGTAACAAATGAAGCCGACAACACTGATTTATTGTTTTCTCGTAAACTTAAATTCCCTTTAAATCTTAAAAGTACTACTTTTTTCACGTATACCTACTCAAAAAAGAAGAAATTAAACAAAACGAAACTAATATTTAACCGGCAACATCGCTTTTATGTTTCCTCTTAAACAAAAATGTTAAATTTACTATTCATTTTTCTCGTGAAATAAAACAAGAAGGAATTAAACAAAAGCTAAACTATTATTGACTTTTAACCAGTCGGATCAATCATCGACAACATTTCTCGGGTCGATTTCTTGGGAAGTGAACAGTAGCCGGCCAAAGAGATCGGTATTCTTGTTAAGGACATACACAGAAAAGGAGAGAGAGAGAGAACACAAAGAAAACGAGTCTCGACAGTACGATGTAAGAGAGAGACGGAAAACGTTTTAGTCGCTTCAAGTTTCTATTGTAAGTAACCCAAAAGGAATGCAGTTCTATCAATCCGGGTACCCGGTATACCGGGTACCTTTTGTCTGTCGAAGTGTTGAGTCATTGGGTACTCTTAGCAAGGTACGAATTACAGGCCAGGACTTAATTTAACTACAATCTGTCATTGGTCGTATTTTTATGTTCTGTGAATTAAGTTCGATAGTTTTCTAATTGAATTGTTATTTAATTATTATTATTTAATTCACCGAAATCTATACCTGTAATTACAGTTTATAAATGTCATTAGCTTTTTCCACTAGTTAGTGACATTTATTTTATTAAAAGTAGGTATTATTTAATTTTATTGTTGTGTCATTTTCCTTTCGTATGGCCAAAATGTATGACCTTGAATAACAGAAATTGACAGAAAATACACTGAGAGAACTATGAATTTCTTGTTATATGAAGAAAAATAGTACATATTATAAGTGGATATAAATGTCTTTAAAAATCAGTTATTCATTTACACTTTAACACGTTATACAGTGTGAAAACCACTTATGGAATAAAATTTAATTATTTGTGGGGTTAGTTTATAGTCTATATAGAAAGGACAAGGAGTAATAAATCATTCATTTAAGTAGATTTCATAGACGTACCAAAATATATTTTAAGAGGGTATACCGTAAGGTACATTTTGTATTGAACGAATGAGTTGCAGCTATGCTAAAGAATATACGATTTAGGTCAGAGGTAACGGGATGTACTAATTTTAATAAAAAAAAGTGATAGAGGTACATAAATTTTAGTAAGTTTGATAAAGAAAGGCAACACAAGTTATTCATAATAGAAAACAAACCAATCTGTAACATTAATTATTTTATATATTTTTGTTCTTTTTGTAAGAAGATTAATTCAAGCTTTGAATATTGTCACAAATAAATTACAATGAAATATATTGTTAAAAAATTAATTAAAGTCAAGATAGATATCGTTACAATTTTTATTAAATTCAAAGAAGCAAAATGAATATTTTTTATTTGTATTACTCCTATATGTAGTGTTTGGGGAATTTTTCTCAGAAATTTTAAATGGCAAGTGGCCTACTGTATTACAGATTATTCGATTATTGAGAGGGATTTTCCAAACAACCCAGTTTTCTTAGAAACATTATCGGGAATATTATTTTAAAAGAAAGTAGGCACATTAAATCAGTACTTAGTATTAGTTCTTTGAGTAAAGTTGTATGAAGTTGTATGGTTTTCATAATATTTTAAACAGTTGGAATATATTTAAAACATTTGTTGAATGTTAATTGTGCAAGTACCAAACAATGTCGATAAGCCAAGGACCATCTAAACGACCAAAAACAGGTCGATTATCTTTAAATGAAAAAACTCTGATATTGAATTATTATATATCATTGAAAAACAAGAATCCAAGTGCAAGTGTTAATGATATTGTGGAATTAACGCCTGCTATGTTGTGTGTTGCTAAATCAACAATTTATAGATTACTGAAAGAAAGCAAGAATGGAACTCTTCAACCCCCTAAAACTCTTCAGGCCGAAAACCAATTGGGATCGATGAGTCATTAAAACAAAGACTAAGGCCTAAAGTCCATGGATTTTACTTACAAAAGGAAATTCCAACACTTGACAAAATTATGACATCAGTGCAAGAAGATACGGACTATACAAAATTCTCAAGAATGACATTATGCAAACTTTTGAAAGATGTGGGTTTTAGATATACAAAACATAATAGAAAATCTCTCTTGATAGATAAACCGGAAATAGTTTTTTGGAGAAGAGACTATTTAAGAAACATTCGACATGCCAGAGAACAAAATTTGAAAATCTTCTACTTAGACGAAACATGGATAAATGCTGGATATACAGTTTCCAAATCTTGGCAAGATGAAAACATTAAAAGCGGAAGGCAGGCATTCGTGGAAGGTTTGTCGTTTGGTTTGCAGCCACCATCTGGAAAAGGAAAAAGACTTATCATTGTTGATGGTGGATTATTAAATTTTACGGGGGACTATCACGAAGATATGAATGGGGATGTCTTCGAGGAATGGTTTGTTCAAATGTTGGATCTGATTCCAAAAGGGGCTGTTATTGTTATGGACAACGCAAGTTACCATTCACGGTTACGAGAAGCATTGCCCACAAGTCGTTGGCGTAAAGCAGAGCTTTTGGAGTGGCTTATTTCGAAAAATATTAAGTTTCCAAAATATCCACTAAGGAAAGAACTTTACAGAATTGCAAAAATGAACAAGAATAAATACAAAACCTACATTGTAAATGGCTTCTTCTCGTGGTATATCAGTTCTTAGACTTCCCCCTTATCATTGTGAACTTAATCCCATAGAATTAATATGGGCTTAGGGAAAGGGGGAAGTTGGAAAAAAAATACTACTTTTAAAATAAACGATGTTGTGAAATTGTTTGAGAGTGCTGTAAGTCATGTTAGTAAGGAAAATTAGATAAACTGTATCGAGCATGTTATCAAAGTAGAAGCAAATATGTGGAAAATTTGTGATGATTTAATCGACCCTATTATTATTAATGTCAACAACGTATCTTCCTCGTCCGAGTCGGATATAGAATAAAATTTAAAACGTATTTTTTTCCCAAAATACACACCACTGCATTGCGTTGTTGCTTATCTGCTAATCCTTTAACAATGAAGAAACCCTAAACTTTGCTACAACTGAAGCAAATACGATTTACGGAAGAAATGTAATTTAAAGTAAGAGATTTATCAAAAATTTCATGGTGCTCCCTGTAAAGGTTTTGCATACTTAATTAGGGTTTATTACTCCTCGTACTTTTTGTACATACTATAGAAGATTATAAAAAAAGCTGGGACTCGTCAACTTTGAAATTCAAATGTGAGCTTTTTTAACATAAATTTAAATGTACAGGGTGTTACACGGAAGTCTGGCATCGTCCATGATCTATATTTTTAATGAAACACCCTGTATGTTTTTATGATTTTAAAAGCTCCTTAACAATACGATCTAAACGAATGTAAGGTCTATTATGAATTGTACAGGGGGAGGTTTTGAAATTATTTATAATTTTGTTCAAGATGCTTATTACTACAAAGAGTAACTAAATAGGTAATCAAACTAAAACAGAAGATATTAAAATTTCGCAAGTGAAATAAGCTTTTCGACAGCTGAACAGTATTCAAATTAAATTTTTAAATTTTTTTCGAAATTGGGTCAAAACTTGGTTTGATTTCAAAACTAGCCCTACTCATAAAATGCCAAAATGGCGGTCTGTTTACACGTCACTTATTTTATTTAAAAGATTAGGAAAGGTTGTTTATTACAAGTTTGAAAGATTTAAGCGTATTTTATCCTGCAAATAAAGTAATCGATCAAATAAAAAAATCTCATTGTATTTAAAAATACTTAAAGTTGTCGACGATCGATCATGTTGTGTTGTTTTGGTTTATTCTTAAAATAGTAAATAAATGTGGGTACGGCTCTGTGTACCTATTGGATATTCGGTTCTCAGGAGAGAGTAGTCTCTTGTTTCTGTCGGTTTAAAACGAAGGAACATCAATTTTCGTATAATATAACGTGGAAGGTTCATAGACTTAAAAATAAGTAGGCACCTCTGCAACGCTCGAGGAGATAATGGCTTAATCGCCGGTCATTCGGGCCATTTTCGAATCAATTAGAAAAAGATATCGGTCGTATTCATGTGACATTCTTTTCGATAGGTACCTGTTAATTATAACTTTTTAGGACGTTTTAATAAGAACATTACGATAATAGTTTGCTGCATTTAAATGTATTTATTTTTAGGGAGAAATGGTTTTCAAAGTCGACAAATTACACGGTTTAATTAACAGAATTTTTAACCACCTGTCCGCCCGTTTGGCTACCACGCATCGCGGAATTCGCTACTAGCCGTAACTATCAATTTTGATATGCCAGACGGGTTTTTAGATGGACGCGCGCTGTTGCCGTTCTTGCTAGCTTCGCTGTCATAAATAAGGCGTTTTTACAATATTAAAAAAAAGTTACCTATAAGGTAAATGTCTTATTATGGTCGTTCCGAAAATGACAGGTAGGTACTCATGCGCATTAGAAAATATTTAATAAAAGAACCATAATAAAATACTGCCTTCCCTTATTTATAGTGTATTTGAAAATCAAGAGAGAGTAAATTCTCAGAAATGTTTTGCAGTTATCAGTGTTAAAGGCAGTAAACCATAGACGTGCGTTTTCAAAATTAAATTAATATGGAAATAGAAATATTTAATTTGTTTTAGTTATTTATACCTATATTACCAATTTTAGATAGATAAACATAATTCGTAAGTAGCAATTTAATTTGGGTAAAATGAAGAAAAAGTCAATATTATTTTAGGCATTTTGTTTTAGGCATATGTTTATTGACAAAATATGTATATAATATGTACAGATAATTACAATTACTTATAAATTAATATGAGGAGCTAAAAAAACAATTAAGTAGGTATATGAGAAAAAAAAACCAACCGCAAGGATAAAATTTCTTAGTTTCTTGCATAAACATCTAGGTAGAGGAAAAGTTGATTTCAAAACCTGAAAATCAATCCAGTAGTCTAGACAACGAAGGAAAAATAGCGGAAATAATTCATGTAGAAGCCAATTTTTGCACAATTGTAACAACATACTTAAAGTCCTGGGGTGAGGGGGTGAAGCTAAGGGTGCAGAGGGTGTCTAAAGGTCCCATTTTTCAGTTTTTTCTCAATAACCCGTAAAATAATGCCTCTAGCAAAAAAACATAAGTATACTAAATTAATCTATATAAAATTCTCTATGAAAAAGGTTCTATACACTTTTTTGCTAGGATCAATGCTCAAGGAGGTGGGAGGGGGTGTAAAATTTTAAAAATACTGGTTTTTTTTAATGAAATGTTTTAAGTTAAAAATATGTTTATTGCTGAAAATAAAGTAATTAGTGAATGAATTATTATTATATATATATTAACAATTAAATTTCGTCAAAATCTAAATCTTCATCGATGTTTTCTTCGACGGGGGCTCCGTTCGTACATTAGCCGAGTCCGAGGCATCCACACGGACCGGAGCAGGTAATTGCGATTAAAACAAAGACTAAGGCGTAAAGTCTATGGATTTTACTTACGAAAGGAAATTCCAACAATTGACAAAATTATGGCATCAGTGCAAGAAGATACGGACTATGCAAAATTCTCCAGAATTACATTATGCAAACTTTTGAAAGATGTGGGTTTAAGATATACAAAACATAATAGAAAATCTCTCTTGATAGATAAACAGGAAATAGTTTTTTGGAGAAGAGATTATTTAAGAAGCATTCGACATGCCAGAGAACAAAATTTGAAAATCTTCTACTCAGACGAAACATGGATAAATGCTGGATATACAGTTTCCAAATCTTGGCAAGATGAAAACATTAAAAGCGGAAGGCAGGCATTCGTGGAAGGTTTGTCGTTAGGTTGGCAGCTACCATCTGGAAAAGGAAAAAGACTTATCATTGTCCATGTTGGAAGTTCTGAAGCTTTTGTTAATGGTGGATTGTTAACTTTTATTTCAAAACGTACGGGGGACTATCACGAAGATATGAATGGGGATGTCTTGGATGAATGGTTTGTTCAAATGTTGGATCTGATTCCAAAAGGGGCTGTTATTGTTATGGACAACGCAAGTTACTATTCACGGTTACGAGAAGCATTGCCCACAAGTCGTTGGCGTAAAGCAGAGCTTTTGGAGTGGCTTATTTCGAAAAATATTGTTTCCAAAAGTTCCACTAAGGAAAGAACTTTACAGAATTGCAAAAATGAACAGGAATAAATACAAAACTTACATTGTAGAAGAAATGGCTTCTTCTGGTGGTATATCAGTTCTTCAACTTCCCCCTTATCATTGTGAACTTAATCCCATAGAATTAATATGGGCTTAGGTAAAGGGGGAAGTTGGAACAAAAAAATACTAGTTTTAAAATAAACGATGTTGTGAAATTATTTGAGAGTGCTGTAAGTCATGTTAGTAAGGAAAATTGGACAAACTGTATCGAGCATGTTATCAAAGTAGAGGCAAATATGTGGAAAATTGACCATATTTGTGATGATTTAATCGACCCTATTATTATTAATGTCAACAACGATTCTTCCTCTTCCGAGTCGTATATAGAATAAAATGTAAGTAATAAATGTATTCCAATAATTATTTCTTTTCATTTTTTATTTTATTATAATTTAAAAGGTATTTTTTCCCCAAAATACACACCACTGCATTGCGTTATTGCTTATGTGCAATGAAGAAACCCTAAACTTTGCTACAACTGAAACAAATACAGGGTCGATCTACCTGGTTTTTAGATTTACGGAAGAAATGTAATTTAAAGTAAGAGATTTATCAAAAATTTCATGGTGCTCCCTGTAAAGGTTTTGCATACTTAATTAGGGTTTATTACTCCTCGTAATAAATAATATTCACTTTGTTTAAGTGATTGTTTGATATTTATTAAAAATTAAATGATTCTACATCAAATACTAGTAAGTAATAAATACAAGAAATCCGGAATATATATGATTCATAAAAAATTAACAGGAATTAAGATTGTAGATAAGTTAAATCACTTTGGACTGATGACAAATATGATGTTGCATATTTCGTTATGATTTTAAAATTATTTTTAACGATAAAAGTATCTGAATCTCTTAGTGAATTAACCTTGGAGAGATTATTTTTTAAAAAATCATTATCATTATTAAAAAAATAATAAAAATACCAATGACATTGTGTTGGATCTTCTTTATTTGTTCTGTTTGTACTTAAATAAGTTTTTTGTATTGTTGACGAATTGATACGATTGATTGGTTGATTGGAATTTGATTGTCCGGTTTATTGATACTATAGACTATAAATTACGTAAAGCTATACACGTTACCAAAGTGATATCTGTTGAAATAGCGTTACGACACAATGTACATACTACACATGACCGATTTTGTTTGAAAAATGATAATACTGCAGTACATTTTTCGATCAGAAGATGAAAGTTTCGAGTTATTGTTAGGGTAAGTTACATTTTTCTTACAAATACTTTGATTTCTTGTCATAGTCGTATATACAGTGCTAGCCAAAAGTTCCCCGCTCGTATCTTTTGAACAGTAGTACGTATAATACACTGCCCAACAACTGAAGTGGGTATTTTTTAAAATTTCAGAAAATTGCGCACAAAAATAATATTTTAAATATACGTTTCATGCTATCAGTAAACTCTGTTCATAGCAATTTGTTTTTGTCGTTTTTTTTTTCTTTTTATACGCTGTGCTTGCAGTAACTTTAACATTGTTGCTGTATTCCAGTGCCGTAGCCAGTTTTCTGTAGGGGGGGCACTTGTAGTAAAGGTTAGGGTACACTGAGAAATAAAGCCGGAAAACAAAAAAATTATTGTTCACAAATTTACATTGAAGTATTTAAAATGTTATAATTTGAAATCAAGAAGTCTTTCTTTTTTTGATGCAAAAATATTTGTTATATTATCTGCATCAATATTTATATTGCTCTTCAGACTAGAAAAGCTCCTTTCTACTACGGATGCTGTAGTCACAGGTAAAATGGAATATATTTTCAACAACACCCTAATATTAGAAAACAATTCTTCACTACATTTCCTTAGTGCTTCCAAAGGATTATTTGGTGCGTTTTTTTCGTTTAACCATTTCTGCTTCCAGAAATCAAATTCTGCTTCTAGGATTGCCCGGTAAACATCTCCACATAATTACGCACGTTACAGGGCAATAAACATGAAAGCGAAGTTAGAATGTTTGAGTGTTCAAATTTTTTTTGGTTTTATAATCCAGTCGGGTAGAAATTTCGGAAAAAAATGGCGCTACGGCGATTAGAAACAGTGTAACACGATCAATTAGTACGTTGGATACACGAAGGCTTATGTCAAGAAGAAGTTGCTACATGGCTAAATGTGTCCAAAATTGTTGTCAGTCGTGCATGTAATCTGCAGCGTACAGGCATGGAGGAGGACGAGAACGAACTACAACTCCTGCCATTTACTTCTTCGAGAATTGAAGCTTCTTTGGGCATGCTACCGGAAGAGTGATATCTAGTAAAACTGTTAGAAGAAGGTTGCATGCTAGTAATTTAAGAGCCAGAAGGCGTAGTTCTCATCCACGGTTGACTGCGGTGATAAATCCATGATTTTTAAATTAGTTTAAATTATTTTTTTTTTCAAAACCGTTTCTGAGACACCACTGGCACTCAAAATTTTTGATTCATTTAAATAACCCTGTAATTCCATTGGCATTGACTCAAGCTATAAAGAAGGCAGTAAATTGCACCTATAGGGTGTTAACTGTATTTAAAGATTGTAAAGGCAGTAAATATGTCAAAACGTTTGTTTTTATCTAGTGAGATACTAAAGACTATAGTCATGCTAACTTGTGGACTTTTCATAGGTCAAAGGCTGCGAATTTTAACGATATTACTCTTATCAAAAACTTCTATGACTCTGAAGGCCATCGAGACAACATAAGGTTATTATTTATTCGTTTTTTATAGCCTTAGCCGATTCCCATAACCATACCGTTACTGCTTCAAGCAACTTTATGACTTAGAGACTACATAAATGACAAAAAAAATGGTAGTTTCAATAAATACTATTGATTCCAAGGCTACGTTCGCAAACTGACCTTTTCTAACCTTAAGGAGTACGAATTGAACCATAATTATTTCTACGTAACTCCGAAGGCCATCGTGAAAGTAAACAAAATTATTATTTATTCCTTAGTGTCTATATAGAAAGGACAAGGAGTAATAAATCATTTATTTAAGTAGATTTCATAGACGTACCAAAATATATTTTAAGAGGGTATACCGTAAGGTACATTTTGTATTGAACGAATGAGTTGCAGCTATGCTAAAGAATATACTATTTAGGTCAGAGGTAACGGAATGTACTAATTTTAATAAAAAAATGTTATAGAGGTACATAAATTTTAGTAAGTTTGATAAAGAAAGGCAACACAGTTTATTCATAATAGAAAACAAACCAATCTGTAACAATAATTATTTTATATATTTTTGTCCTTTTTGTAAGAAGATTCATTCAAATTTTGAATATTGTCACCAATAAATTACAATGAAATATATTTTTTAAGTTTTCCTAGAAACATTATCGGGAAGATTATTTTAAAAGAAAGTAGGTACATTAAATCAGTACTTAGTATTAGTTCTTTGAGTAAAGTTGTATGAAGTTGTATGGTTTTCATAATATTGTAAACAGTTGGAATATATTTAAAACATTTGTTGAATGTTAATTGTGCAAGTACCAAACAATGTCGATAAGCCAAGGACCATCTAAACGACCAAAAACAGGTCCATTATCTTTAAATGAAAAAACTCTGATATTGAATTTTTATATATCATTGAAAAACAAGGATCCAAGTGCAAGTGTTGATGATATTGTGGAATTAACGGCTGCTATGTTGTGTGTTGCTAAATCAACAATTTATAGATTACTAAAAGAAAGCAAGAATGGAACTCTTCAACCCCCTAAAACTCCTTCAGGCCGAAAACCAATTGAGATCGATGAGTCATTAAAACAAAGACTAAGGCGTAAAGTCTATATATACTATATATACAAAATTCTCAAGAATGACATTATGCAAACTTTTGAAAGATGTGGGTTTTAGATATACAAAACATAATAGAAAATCTCTCTTGATAGATAAACCGGAAATAGTTTTTTGGAGAAGAGACTATTTAAGAAACATTCGACATGCCAGAGAACAAAATTTGAAAATCTTCTACTTAGACGAAACATGGATAAATGCTGGATATACAGTTTCCAAATCTTGGCAAGATGAAAACATTAAAAGCGGAAGGCAGGCATTCGTGGAAGGTTTGTCGTTAGGTTTGCAGCCACCATCTGGAAAAGGAAAAAGACTTATCATTGTCCATGTTGGAAGTTCTGAAGGTTTTGTTGATGGTGGATTATTAACTTTTATTTCAAAACACACGGGGGACTATCACGAAGATATGAATGGGGATGTCTTCTAGGAATGGTTTGTTCAAATGTTGGATCTGATTCCAAAAGGGGCTGTTATTGTTATGGACAACGCAAGTTACCATTCACGGTTACGAGAAGCATTGCCCACAAGTCGTTGGCGTAAAGCAGAGCTTTTGGAGTGGCTTATTTCGAAAAATATTAAGTTTCCAAAAGATCCACTAAGGAAAGAACTTTACAGAATTGCAAAAATGAACAAGAATAAATACATACCCTACATTGTAGAAGAAATGGCTTCTTCTCGTGGTATATCAGTTCTTCGACTTCCCCCTCATCATTGTGAACTTAATCCCATAGAATTAATATGGGCTCAGGTAAAGGGGGAAGTTGGAAAAAAAATACTACTTTTAAAATAAACGATGTTGTGAAATTGCTTGAGAGTGCTGTAAGTCATGTTAGTAAGGAAAATTGGACAAACTTTATCGAGCATGTTAAAAAAGTAGAGGCAAATATGTGGAAAATTGACAATATTTGTGATGATCTATTATTATTAATGTCAACTACGATTCTTCCTCTTCCGAGTCGGATATAGAATAAAATGTAAGTAATAAATGTATTCCAATAATTATTTCTTTTCATTTTTTATTTTATTATAATTTAAAACGTATTTTTTCCCCAAAATACAAACCACTGCATTGCGTTATTGCTTATTTGCTAATCCTTTAACAATGAAGAAACCCTAAACTTTGCTACAACTGAAACAAATACGGGGTCGATCTACCTGGTTTTTAGATTTACGGAAGAAATGTAATTTAAAGTAAGAGATTTATCAAAAATTTCATGGTGCTCCCTGTAAAGGTTTTGCATACTTAATTAGGGTTTATTACTCCTCGTACTTTTTGTACATACTATAGTAAATTGCACCTATAGGGTGTTAACTGTATTTAAAGATTGTAAAGTACACCTAAACTAAAACTACTTTTGAGTAGCTCCTGTTTATTTTTATAGCCTTAAGCGCTTCATTCTTATAAATAAAATTCGATCTTAGCTAAAATTAATTATTTGTTACGTAGTCATATATGCTGATTGGCTTCAATGATTTTATGCATATCATTTTCTCGGTAAAAAAAAATGGTTACGCAACATTCTCACGTTTATTTAGACTGTTTGTACAATTTGCTTGCAAAAAGAAATATCGAGAATTGAACGTAATTGCAGATTAATTATTGTAGGTGTGAGTATTTGCATTTTATGTTATTTGTAAAGGAGTTATTGTTAATGGTAATTGGCAGTTTGTTTCTAAATAGGGAAACAAAGGTAAGCTTAGAAGGTTTGTTTTGTTCAAGGCTTTCTCTTCGGTGATGATTTCCGATTCATATACAATAACTGGAAAGCAATTTTTGACCTGCTAAGCGTTTGTTCGAAAAAGAAACCAATTCCATACTCTATAGTTTACATCCTTGTATTTAACAATAATATTATCAATTCTTCTTACTTTTCCATCCTATAATCTACAAAAACATTATCACACAACAAATAAATATTGTTTAAATAGAAATTATTCATTTCTATGTTTAAATTTAAACTTGTGATTAAGAATTATCCAGTTGTTATGATTATTTTCCAGCTTCAAAGTGCCACAAAATAATTTTTTTCTATTTCTTTAAGGTAATTATTGATTTATTTTTCTAACCGCCTCCGTATCGTACGGTGATGTTTGTTTTTATAGCAGACTGAGCCTAGAAACGTGCATATATTAAGTATCGAGATGACCGAGTCGTTTTTTCGTAATTACTTATTAAACATAATTTGTAATTGTATCAATTGGGAGCAATTATTATCTGCCTACGTAATATTATTGTTTCTTATGAGGTTTTCTATCTAAAGAATTCACTTGACACTGTTTATTTAATTTAAAAAAAGAAATTGGATTAAATTGATATAACCTCTGCACTTGTGTGTGACCTATTGGGTACGAAGGTCGCTTTTGGGGAATACGTAAACATTCAAGTGGATATTGACGTTATTTGTTATTTGGAATAGTAGCGAGGTGGTTTCTTAAGAAAAAATTACTCTAATTGTGTAAACACAAGTCATTTAGACACGGAACAAGACTTCCAGATTTGTTCTAAACTTAAATTGTGACTTTTCAGCCGGATTTTCAGAATCCTATCCCTCGCTTATACAGTGCTAGTCCAAAATCCCCTTTACCCCTCGTATATTTTGAACGGTAATACTTTTGACACACATCCTCACGTCTTTCGTGAAAATCATTCTCAAATTCCAGAAAAAATAAATGTTTGGGTAGTTATTTTCGAAAACTATATAGTTGGACCTGTTTTCCTCAATGTTAACCGGTAATCAGTTGTCTAGCGAAACGGCTGTCATTGAGTTTAAAAAAAGCAGTTTTTTAAATAAATAGTGGAAGTTTTGTTAAAACGAAAAGTTTTTTATTATTCTTAATAAGATGGACTTCCAAAAAGTAAGGGTTAGTACAATCAATTTAAGTATAAACACTTTCTTAGACCGTCCTGTATATATTCTATTTATGAAATTAGTTTCTATATGACTTTTGGCTACTTATATCAAGGAAATAGGTTTGATGCTTTGGAAACTTTTTTTGGATCACCCTGTACCTATTTTTTTCATTAATTGTTGCTCTGGACGGTTCTTGGCTACACACAACATCAAATTATCAAATTTAAAGAGTTTCTAACTTTTTCTAATCGTAAAAAAACACTTGGACACTTTATTGGACCACTCTGTACAAATTTTTTCCTAAAAATTAGTTCTCAAACGATTTTTGACTACCTATAATCCCAAAATTTAAATTTTAGATGTTGCTCGCTATTTTTAATGATAAAAAAATGTTTTCTTAGCTCTTGTAATCGAAAATTACCTGAACGCTCTTTATAGACCACCCTGTACTTACTGTTTCATAAATTGTCGGTCTAAACGGTTAAAATGTTCAAATTTAAAGAGTTTCTCATTGTTTCAAATAGTTAAAAACACTTGCATTGGACCACCCTGTACAAATTTGTTCCTAAACTACTTTTGACTAGCCAAAAACTGAGATTTGATTTTTGTGTTGTTATTTTCTTTTGTAATTTTATGTGTAGACATCAATTTAATTTTAAGTCAATACCGTTCTAAAAAATGGCAATTAAGGGATAAGCGAGTGTTCCAAACGCTTATTTACCGTCAACAAACATAGACGATACAGGTATACCAATAATTAGATCTTCTTCTGTCGATCTACTTTGCCTTTAGGCGTGCTGATGTGAGTGGAATGGATGCTGCTTTAAGATTCCTTCTAAAATATGTGTACCTACCATCTTTTCCATTGTTTTGAATGAAAATGGTGTGTCACTATAGATAGTTCTTTATGCAGATTCTGTCATGAAGAAGAGGGAACGTCTTAACACATTCTTTGTGAATATGAAGAACTTTCAAGGCAGATATTTTTTAACTATAGGCGAAGAAACTAGTACAGTAGATCTGACAATAAACGTAAATTTGGTGGTGGGTCAATTATGGTTTGGAGAGCATGTACAGAATTGGTTTTAATAGAGAATGGCTCTCTAATAGCTCACAGATATGTAACAGAGGTCCTGGAAGGTCATGTTGTACCTTTCATGGTCACTATAGACGAGCAAGGCATTTTTATGCTCGATAATGCATGGCCACACGCTGCCAGGATTGTAAGTGAATATCTAGATGAGGTAGGAACTAGGCGGTTTGATTGGCCAGCATGTAATCCAGATATGAACCCCATCGAACATGTCTTGGATGAATTAGAGAAGCGTATTCGAAGGCATACAGCAATCCCAAGAACTACCCAGGAGTTAAGAGAGTTTCTATTGCAGGAGTGGAACAACATGGATCAGAATGTAGTTCTTAATTTAATTCAGAGTATTTTTTGCACGGCAGTGTATTTACTTGACTTATCTGCTGGATAAAATTTAGCCTGATGTCGATAAACTAACCTTTCCAAATTAACTGGCAGATAGGCACTATCCTACAGATAAATAGCTATTGATAAATTGGCCCTGTCATCGTCTTGATCATTTTTTCGTTTTCTTAAGTAAAACTTCTCTAGAAAGTATCTTAACGAGAACAAAGACATTTTTAACGAGAAAAAAAAGAGAAATTCAGTGGCTGTCGCATTTTTTTACGTCGTTTCAAGCGTTTAACTACGATTGGTCAAACGGTAAAAAAGCGAGCCGCTAAAGGAATGTCACCTTTGCCTGTGGCTTACGTTAAAGTCACACACAATCACATACGTACAACGTTGCCACGTTTCTACGACAAATCCCCATCGACAGGATTATTTTATAGCATCCCAATTCATTATATCCTCAATTAAGATAAAAATTAATCCGTTCAGGATCAATTTTACGGTCCTAATAGCATTCTCAATAACACATTTCTGTCATTTAATCGGATTAAAGTTATTTATTGATTTTTATCATTTTGTTAATAATTTGGTAATTTTTTTTTGCACCTCGTATTACTTACGTAATCGTGGGTTTGTTGAGAAAGCAAAAAATCTCAAGCCGAGTCGATTCTTTGATTGATTGATCCTGTACAGTTTAAACACATTTTCAAGTGTATCATTTGAATAAATTATTTTTTTTATTACTATTATTAAACGAAATAAAATGTGCCAAACAACGTTTTTTAATGATACACCATACTTAATTTGCTTACAGCGTTTTTGTATTATTAAAGTTAAACGTGAGATGGCGTAACGTGGTCTTTCCACCATTCAAGAGACTTTATTTGCACCAATTCTCTGATGGCTGCTCTTTTAATTGCATTTCGAGGTTCAGGACATGTTAATAAGGCACCGTCGCGGACCAACTTATTAACCTTTTTATTGGGTGAGAGAGCCTCATGACCGTTGAAAAACCTTTGTAAAACGTCTGGCAATGACGATTTTCTCTGCTTCCACGATGAAAGTTTGCAAAGTTTCATCCCCTAACGACTGATCGTGCAATACCTTTCCTAGAGTCTGCTTGACAGTTCCAGTATATCTCTCCCATGCTCCCTACCATGTGGGAATTCAATTCCTTTCAAAGACATGGAATCAATTTTTTAATGATTCTTTAAGCTCTTTAACTGAAGGCTTGAAGTTGGTTCCATTATCACAGAAGATCGAGTGAGGCTTCTTCTTCTGCACGCCATCCTCATTAGTAAAGATGACTTCCAACCTCTTTTCCTTGCTTCTTCCAACGGTGACATGGGTTGGTCCGATGACTCAGTCTAGCATCTGGAAGCTGCTCCATCAAGGGTGGTGTCGGCTTGGCTCGCTGCCTCTTGCAGACTTGACATCTAGAAAAAAACTGATTTCACTGCTGCTCGTCTAATGATAACCCAGAAATCTTGTCCTATTTCATTCAAAACCAGATCCCCTCTCTATGGCTTTCAAAAAATTCTTTGGCTAAGTGGGTTCTCCATCCAGGGACTAGAAAACCAACCTTAAATTCTGGATACAATGAGTGAAGTGGACTCTATTATACAAATTTACATTTTTTAAATATCTGATTAACTAAGTACTTCTTGTACCACTGCAAATAATGTATTTAAACTAATAATAATGCTGTAACCATAATTGGTCCCAAAAAGGCAGGAAGCCGATTTGTGACCATATTCCTCCAAAAAGGCAGGGCGCCAATTTGTAGCAATATATGTCCCAAAAAGGCAGGAAGCCAATTTGTAACACTAATTACTCTCTCGAGAGCTGTCCCGGCTTATGAGACCTTTTAACTCAGGAGTGGGTATGCTCCAGCTTAACGACACTCTGTATATAGGATATGATTGATGGGTGAGGGCGCCACTGCTTTAAATTCGGCAAAATTTAATAATTAGGTGTAAAGCAGAACACCTTATTTACTTTAGAGTTTAACTAGAAAGAAAAAATGAATATTAAAAATATTTTGACTATTTTAACACAACAATAAAAAACTAAAATACTGATACCGATAGGCAGCCACACACAGCAAATCTGTGGGTTTAAAACAAACACTCAAGTAAGAAATTCAAATTTATTTTGCCACAAAAGGTTAGGTACTTAGCTTAGGGTTTCGGATTTCTCCCACAGCGGTATGGGTATGGCTTCGGTTGGTTACAGATGTTGACGACTTCTATAGGAAGGCAGACCTGGGGGACTTCTCCGGAGAGTTCGAACTTCAAGTGTAGTCAGCTAGATCGGTAACTTGCTAATAATTTGCGATAGTTTCAACGGTAACTTGGAGCTAATAATTTGCGATGGTTTCAACGGTAACTTGGAGCTAATAATTTGCGATAGTTTCAACGGTAACTTGGAATTACATTGGACGGTAACTTGGGGCCGTATAAATCTATGAGAGAATAGTGTATCAGGAAAAGGAGTATCAAAAAATTATGGAATATGAAAATTGTTGGAGAACGGACGGCAATTGAATTTGATTCCTTACTATCATTTTATTTGCCGGGCACTCAACAATGTTCATATTTTTATTATTTAACAAATGATATGAAATAAAATAAAATAAAATATGTGTGATAATGGTTAAACTAAAAAAATTAGGAATGATTAATAGTGAGTCGTTACTAATCAAAACTTGGTTCGGTTTATTATAGTCTATGTTCTGAAACGTGTGTTCTTAGTTTCTAATTAAAAAGTCTTATTTTTAATAAAAATATTATAAATTGTATATGTCAAAAGTTGCGTTATTGATTGTTAATTTGTTTGAAAGTATTAGATACTATCGATCACTGAATATATTGAAAGTACATGCATTTCGGCATGCCAGCACGTGGCTGAATAGCAAAAAGGTTAAATTAATGAAAAGTATTATAAAATATATATATTAAACGTTAAGTTATTAATTATTAGTTCATTTAAAAATATTAAATAATGTCGATTACTAATTATATTAAAAATACATGCATATTAACATGAATTGCCACGTGGCTAAATAAAAAAGGTTCAATTATGGCTTTAGTTATCTATGGAAATATCTAGAAATTATTATTTTGAAATGCTATTAATATCTGTGTTCAACTGAGTAATAAAGATAAATTGATAAATGAATTAAAATGTCTAATAATAAAAATTTTGTACTTACAACGGCTAAGGTAAGAATTCGTTAATACACAAAATGATGTTCATTCTTTGAAGGCAGAATGCTAAAGGGAATAGTTCTCTCTGCGTTACAATTATATTAACGGTTCATTTTCGTTAGGGGAGGAATTCGAGCGTTCTGATTGGTTAGTTTTTAACGGGTTCTCAACGTTCAAAAACGGTTGTGTCTATTGGTCGTCCGAAAGGTATTTTTTTAATGGTTTGAAGTCGTTGGATAGTAAAAAATGTTTATCATTTATGATTAAGTGCAGGATTTAATTATACGTGTGATTAAATTAATTTTACGCTCGGAACATGTCAATGAACATGTTACAATGCTTGGATTAGTTTCTGCTGACTTCTATCTTAACAAATTTGAAATGTTCAATAGAGTTTAACATTATTTTGTCAAATTTTGTCGTTTTATTGAATCTAGTCTTTTACTTTTAAGTTCCAGGCTCTTTCTGTACCATCCCAAATGCTTTGATCATGTCAATAATACCTGGATTAGTTTCTTATGAATTCTGTCTTATATAAAGGGTGTCTCAGAATAACTGTTTCTAATTTTTAGAAATGATAAAGGGCACTTAAATAAATATATTTAATTCAATACACTAGTGTGCGAAAATGTCTTGGTGTCTAGGAAAATCCAACGGGAATACAAATAAAAGTTGTATTATATTAGGTATCTGTACCGACCAAAAATGTAGCAAATGTAGTAAGGGACTGCTCAATAAAATGCATCTTCAATGTTTTAAATGGGACACCTTGTATCTTTTCATAGTTTTGATTAGACCTGGATTTCCTGAGTAATACGGCCGAGTTTATGGTAGTGTTTACATTGTTGTCGGATTTTCCGTTTTTCTGGAAATCTAATGAATATTTTATTGGACACTGTATTTATACAACATATTCGGTTTGTTGCTAGATTTTTGGTAAGTACAGATAAAATAATAAAACTTTTTTTTGAATTTCCGAAATTAATGAAAATCAGTGGGGGTCAAAATATAACGAGAAACCCTGTATACGAGGGTTGTCTGAAATGTTTCCGACCTAACAAAGATACTAGACATTTTTTCTTCAAACTAATTTTTATTTTTCTACATAGTCTCCTTGTAGGTCTATATACTTCTCCCAGCGTTGCTCCCATCTCTTCAACCCGTCCAAATAGTACTCGGCGTCTTTCTCTGCAAAATAGTTGTTTACGAAGGTGATGGCCTTCTCATTCGACGAAAATCTCTGTCCTCCGAGCGCAACTTTTAGCTTAGGGAACAAAAAAAGTCGCTTGGGGCTAGATCTGGTGAGTAAGGAGGGTGGTCAAGCAGTTCAAACCGTAATTCGTGGATTTTCGCCATGGCAACCGCTGAGGTGTGAGACGGCGCATTGTCTTGGTGAAACAAAATTCTTTTTTTCTGCAAATGTGGCCGTTTTTCCGCAATTTCTGCCTTCAGATTGTCAAGTAATGATGCGTAGTATGCTCCTGTAATGGTTTTTCCTTTTTGAAGATAATCGATTAAGATAACTCCATGACTATCCCAGAAAACAGTTGCCATCACTTTCCCAGCCGAAGGAACAACCTTTGCTTTTTTTGGACCCGATTCCCCCTTTGCAGTCCATTGTTTTCACTGTGTTTTTGTTTCTGGAGTATAATGGTGTAACCAAGTTTCATCTAATTCATCTAATTAATCGGCGCCAAAACTCTGATTTATTGCGCCTAAACTGCTCCAACAGAGAGTTGGAAATGTTCATTCGAACACGTTTTTGGTCCAAAGTGAGCAAACGCGGCACCCAACGCGCGGACAGCTTTCTCAGGGGCGGTCCTAGGGCGGT
The DNA here is from genome assembly GCA_035357415.1 of Ophraella communa. NCBI lineage: Eukaryota > Metazoa > Arthropoda > Insecta > Coleoptera > Chrysomelidae > Ophraella > Ophraella communa. The sequence continues at coordinate 44,717,835 of CM068985.1, read as the reverse complement.
GCGAGCGGTGCGACCGCACCGGGCGCCGTCGTAGGGGGGGCGCCGAAAAGGCCCGAACGCAACGAACAACAGGGCGGGCGGTGCGGCTGCGGCGGACGCGGCAGCACGCGTGGGCGAGCGGGAAATATACGCGATGCGGGATGAAGTGAAATTTTGTTTCGTTTCGTTTCGTCAGTCACTCGGCAACATCGCCTTTTCACGGACGAATGTATTTGGTACCTAACCTGTTTACTTGGGTATCGTGACGTTGTTGTATGACTTTTTTGCGAAAACTTTATAATGGTCCGGCTACACACAACGTTTTGCCTGAGAGCATACCTGCAGAGACTTGTTTGCGCAATTAAGAGCGTGCGTATAGACGGCAAGAAGGTATCACGCGTCATATAAACATGGCGCGTCTTGCCGTCTATACGCACGCTCTTACCTGCGCAAACAAGTCTCTGCAGGCATGCTCTCAGGCAAAACGTTGTGTATAGCCGGAACATTAGATTATTGTTTTTCTGTTGATTAGTTTTAGAAAAACGTTCCATTTGTTGCGGACACAGTTCAAGTATTGGCTTACTTGGAGGTGAAGTTAGAAATATAATTTTGACTATGCTAAAGTCATCTAAATACTTTTCGTCATACTGGACTGCACTCCTGACGTAAGCCACATTGAGCAACTATCATTGACAGTCCGTTTCGTTGACACTAATGACGAAGAAGTTAAAGTGCGAGAGTGTTTCTTAGCTTACAAACCGGTGAGTGATTCCTCAGGAGAAAGCATTACTGGCCTTTTCCTTGATAATATTGTACACGAATTTAATTTAGACATGAACGACTGTCGAGGTCAATGATACATGGTCTTTTTTGTATGACATCAAAATTATTTGCGATAAATCTTTACTGAAAAAAGCGTGTGCAGACTTGCAAATTATGTTACCTCATGGAAAAAAATGTGATGTCACTAGTTGTAAACTGATTGAGGAACGTTTGAGCCTGAACTCATTATTAAGTAATTTTGAAATAGAAGGGCCACTAAAAGTTCTTCAACTCATAAAGAAAAATGATTGACAGGATATGTTTCCTATTGTGTGGACAGTCCTTCGGATTTTGCTGACCATTCCAGTGACTGTAGCAAAAGGTTAGTAAACTGAAACTCATTAAAACGTACTTGCGCTCGATTATGTCTCAAGAAAGGTTATCAGATCTCGCCATTTTATCTATTGAAAACGATATTGCCCAAGACTTAGATTACTCAGACTTGGTGAAAAAATTTGCTAGCTCAAATGCAAGAAAAGTTTTTTAGCTTTTAACCGTTTTTTTTTTCTAATAAATGACTATACATAATATATTTTCAAATCCAAAACATATACTGACACGAAAAATTATTTGGTGTATCGTTACGTTGCAAGCGATCTTTTCTAGGTGAGGCGCCCCTTACCTATTAAGTACCCTATCTACCTAAGAAAGAGCTTTATTTTTTGTTAGGAGGGGAAAGGCGCCGCTATGAAATCTCGCACCACCTAAAAAATAAGCTAGGACCGCCTCTGAGCTTTCTCATGCCTAAATCTTGATTCAATATGTGACAAACACGTTCTTTGGACATGTTTATAGCCTCTGATATCTCTCTAATTTTAATTCGACGGTTGTCTAGCACCATTTGGTGAACTTGAGCGATATTATCGTCAGTGGTTGCAGTTTTTGGACGTCCCGAACGTTCATCGTCACCCAAGCTGGTACGGCCACGTTTAAATTAAGCAGCCCAAAATTTCACGGTGGTAAATGATGGCGTAGAGTCCCCGTACACAGCGTCCAACTCGTCTTGGATTTGCGTAGGTGTATTGCCTTTCAAAAACAAATATTTAATGACAGCTCGATACTCGATTTTTTCCATTTTCATAAAAACACTCACATCGACTCACTAACTGCGCGTCCAAAGTGGCTAAAATTTTAGTGGGTACCTTTCAAAGTATGCGTAAACACTTTCCCCAACTTTTGTTTACGAGTGCTGCATCTTCATGTTGAGATCGGAAACTTTTCAGGCAACCCTCGTACAATCCGTTATCAGATGTGGTTTTTCTTCATCTTTCTTAATTCATTAACTAAATTATAATGAAATGATAATATAATCAATAACAATGCAATAAAACAATAGTTCTGATACCCTTTTTGAAATTATTTTTAGAGACGACTATGTGTTACCATATAATTTTTGCCACGTTGTCAGTTCTAATTAAAACAATATTTTAATTTCGAAAATTAGTTATTTAATCTGTAATTTGTAAGAATTACAAAAACAAAAAAGGTTCTTTAATCTTATCTCTGTCTGTCAGCGTGTAAAAATAAGAAAATATTAATCAGATATTGCGCGCATGTCTCTTTCTATCTCTATCTCTGGCAGTCGTGTACTAACAAATTAAATAACAAAATTTAATTCAAGTTTAATTGATGACGCTTACAATCGCCATCGTTTCTCAACACTCAAATTATTATTATATCGAGCAAGGGGCCACTAGCCTCCAGTGTCTATAAATCTTCTTTTTTCTTGGCGAAATAATTGGTGAATTTTTTCCGCATTAATTTTTCGTTTTTCGTTGCGGCAGTTATGTTGATTGACTGACTGATTCTCGCGTTGTTTCAATCGAGTTAACGTCCAGTGTTTTGGTGGGTTTATGTGCGATTACAAGTAAGTTTTCATTAATGTTCAATAGTATTAATGTTCAAACGATCGTCTAATGTACAGTGTGTACCAAAAAAATTCACAACTTTCAGCTAACAATAAAAACTACTTACTAAATTGTACTGTTACCATAAAATGGTTCTTGATACTTGACTCTATTAACATTTTGTCTCTGTGTCGTTCTATTTCTTTGTCTCTGTGTTTATTAACTGTCAAATTGCAGCGGCGTAGGTAATAAATTTAAAATTTCATCTTAGAACACCATTTTTTTGCTTTTCGTAGTGTCTGTCACTTTAATGAACGAAGTAAGGGTAAAGGCTATCATTTTAAATGCTCTAAACTTTTTAATTTCAACTCTTCAGCAGTAAAAATGAACAAAACACTGATTTTAAAGGCTATAAATTCGTATTTCCCAGCTTCCAGCTTTTTCTCTCATTTTAATCTGTAAAAATAACCAAAAGTGCGATTATACAAGCTTTAAGCTGTCTTTTTAAGAATGGTTATGGCAGTCTACAGTTGGTTTTGTAACTTTAAAGACTGTAAAAATATTCAAAACACCGATTTAAAAGACTAGAAGTGTACAAATTTGCTAAAAATTGTTGCTATAAATTGGTCCTTGCTATAAATTGGTCAATTAGTTTTTCTGTGCCGTAGTAAAGATCCAAATTTTGCGGATTTTGGTTCTTGACATTCTTTACGATTGGTTACGTAAATTTTTATTTTTTTATTTTTATTTTTATTTCTTAATAATTATACATACAGGGTGTTTCAAAAAAAGGTAACACTGTCTCTAGGATAGGTAGAAAACTGAAAAATAATTGGGGTTTGCTTAGTAAAATTTTTTTCTAACGCCATCCGTTTTCAAGATAAAGGGCGTTGAAGAAAATAAAAAATTACACATTTCTTACGATTTTGCCAAAACTACTGGCACCATTGCAATGAAATTTTATACGAATATGTTTGTTTTTATAACTAACTCTCATAGAGGGTGCTAGTTACACGATTCATACAACGTATTATTCAACATAACTTTTTTTAGGGTAGAATAGGCATGATGACTGATTTTTAAAAACTGATCCACGATGTTTTCACGTATATACTTTATCTGAGATAAATGTTATTTTTGCAAAAAAAGAGTTTTTAAATGAGAAATTTACTTTTTAAAAATGCTTTTTAAATTTGACGCCAAAACGCTAAAATAGTAATGGCGTCTATCTATGACATCATCGATTCGTAAATACCATTTATACTACACTGCGACCCGTGTGATCTGTGGATTCTGTGGTAAAAACGTCAAATTTCAAACATTTTGCAGGTTAAAAGAGGGTGGTTGAAAAAGTTTATTTTGTTTTTACTTATTTTGTGCGATTATAATAGTTATTATAGTTATGAATCCTAATGTGTATCGATGGTGTGCGGTTCCACAATGTAAGAATACATCAATAAAAACCCCGAACAAAATATTTGTTTACGTTCCAATGTCAATGTCAACAATATTTACGAAAGTACGACGTCACTCTCTTCTGATTGGTGTTTCAGCTAATATGGCGGATTGTTAAAATTAGTGCTTATATTTTTACTAAAATAAATGTAATCACACATGTAATATAAAAATGAGTAAATTCTTTAGAATCTCCGTATCTTATATAATTATAACAAATCAATATTTTAGTGATTTTTACTGACTGTCATCATGCCTATTATTCGGTGTATTCAACATTTGAGTACATTTTGTTTAACAATATCTAATTTTACAAATAACAAGGTTTCAAAATTCTATTTATTGTTGACTTATTGTCATAACAATCAATAAATGTCAATTTTACATGGCAAACTTAGAGAAAAACGAACTTTATCATTAGTTTATACCAGGAGTGATTATTACTTCATAATTTTCAAATCAAAATATTCCGAAAACGGTACATAATATCGAGTTTTACCAAGAGTACCTTTTTGGTGTAGAATTAAACGGTGTTTATGTTCACTTGGAGTTTTGACTAATAATTCTAACCTAAAAAAAGTTATGTTGAATAATACGTTGTATGAATCGTGTAACTAGCGCCCTCTATGAGAGTTAGTTATAAAAACAAATTCATGGGATATATCAGCTTCCAAAACATATTCGTATAAAATTTCATTGCAATGGTGCCAGTAGTTTCGGCAAAATCGTAAGAAATGTGTAATTTTTCATTTTCTTCAACGCCCTTTATCTTGAAAACGGATGGCGTTAGAAAAAAAAAAAACTAAGCAAACCCCAATTATTTTTCAGTTTTTTACCTATTCTAGAGACGGTGTTACCTTTTTTTGAAACACCCTGTATATATTCTTTTAAATTGATAATTATACTCGGGAATTTTTAAAGCGATGTGTTTTCAAAAGTGACAACAGCCCATTTAACATTCTTTTATTTATTAATCAAAGCTATAAGATCAACTCATGGTCTGACTAATATTGCATTTGCTTTATTACATAAAACACTTTCTGTCTTGGCCGGAAAGCCCTGGCAGCTCAGGCCACAAATTACACAGAAGAAAAAGAAGTAGATATATGTTTTACGGACAAGGGAAGATTCATTAGTCAGATAATACAGACTTTTATTTTTATAACAAAGCTTGTGCAATATTTATTTACGATGTTCTATTCAAAATAGAATAGCATTATCTCTAAATGGAATTTTATTTGATCACAATCATCTGTTACACAACAATTTATCCGATATGTAAATAAAAAAAATTTTTAAAATTATTACGCAATAACATTCGGAATATCAAGCATTTAATTTCAAGTCACCGGAAATTCACATGTACTATTTGTTCTGCAGATGCTTCTCGACGGTTAACAACAAAATAATAGTTTAAGGTAATTTAATATTTTGTTGTTACGTCACATTGTAATTGTTTATTTCACCTTGCCTAGCAGCTACCGCTTGATTCAGGTTCCCTGCATTCATTCTATACGTAAGTCTTCATTATAAAAAACACTTTTTTAACTATTTTTTACCAATTTTGAAAGTTACCACGCCACTGTGTTCTAAAGAGGAAGTGGGGAATGACCACGCCTCCTGTGTATCGTTTGTAGCCAAGTTATTTGCTTCAGAGTAAGTAAATATTTTTATTGGATAAAGTTTGATACGATTTTATTAAATAAAAAATAAAATCTGCGCCACTGTGTCATATTTTTAATAAATTAAAAAAACAACTAACGTTTTACTACGCCACTGTGTTTTACCTACGTAGATATGCGATAAGTCATGGGGGATGAAACCCAATCAAATGTAATTGCTATATCTGAGAAAGAAATTATTCAACTGGAGAGGCTTTTTTAGGTTGGTTTTGGGGGGTAACAAGGGGTGAAATTTCAAAATCTTGCTTTTTGGAACAGAGTTTGGCCTCAAAATTAGAAGTGTTTAACAGAAAAATTGTAAATCTTGTCAAAAATGAACTACTTCTTTTTTTATTTTAACCTTAGACAAGGAAAGAGAGAGGACTGCGCATTGGAATCAATTTATGTAACCCATTTACCACCAAACTAATGGCGGACAATATTGACATAGGCGTATCATACGATTTTTCTTATACGATTATTAAATAATCATTTTCATTATTTCGTATTACAAATCTAAATTAAAAAAGTCTTTTAATTTATACTGCTCCAAAAAAATAGAACAATCATTTTAAAACATAATTATTTAATAAATATTACAATTTTAATCTATTTTATCTATTTTAAATGTATGTTTTTATTCCACGCCACTGCTAAACTATTATATCTATGAGCAAATAATAACAATTAAATGAAAAATAATCTTTAAAACTGAATGAAAACAATTTTCAAAATGTATGTACACTTAATCTAAGTTATCATACTTAACATATGTGATTTAGTTAAACATCTATTACCTGAAAGCTGTAATATTAATAAAAATAAATTTCAAGGAAATAGTTTTAAAATAATTTTTACCTATGGAATAAAATTCAGGTAATTAAAAAAGGTGAAAATTAATAAAAAAACTAAAAAAATACAATTCGACGTTCCAAATTTGTTTACCACCAAACGTTTGAAAATTGGCTTCACTCTCACGCATAAGGTTTTCATTGCCATGCGCTGTCCTCTCTCTTTCCTAGTCTAAGCTCATAAGATTAAGAAAAAATATACCTCACATTATAAAAATGCTCTCAAAAATGCAAAAAAGCAAAAAGCAAATTTTGCAATCATTGTTAATTTTTTTCTATATACTTTTATACATTGCAATAACTTACTACACCAAAAAGAAGGAGATTTTGACTTTGTGACTACCAAATATATACGCAGAAAATCCAAAATAAACATTAGTAACTTTTGTATCATATACTAAAGATTGTTTTAGAAAATTTTAGAGGTTTCCAAATAAGATGCTTTCTTGGATGAGAATTCCCTAAAATAATATTAAATGAATAAATATTAATTAGTTTTGAAAAAGAGTTTAAAGTAGGTATAGTATCAGACTCAATATTTATAAATATAATCTGTCTGCCTCTACTAAATCTGCTCCTTCTGCACTAATAGTTAAAATAAGGGCCGGCCAGTAGCATTTCTTCTAAGTCAAAGGTTTAACTTGACCACCTCCTTCTGTGCCTTGGGGATCATATTTGATGTCCCTTGTCCATCTTTTAATATATTTGCCTCCCTTCACTTAAAGTCTAAAATAACATTATAAAATGGTCCTAAATATTATAATAGTATTTTATATAATGATAGCCACTCGGATAGCCATTAGTATAGTGTTTTTTTTAAAAACTTACATCTTTCCACTGTTTTATTGTTTTGAACACAGACTATTTAATTTCGTTGTAATTCATCTCCACAGTTCATTTAATTTAAATAAGTCCATAAAAATGTTCTTTTCTATTAGGAAACTTATAATATATTCTTTTTGTTTTCTTGTTATTCTTTTAGCTCTAGACAAACTCAATTAATTGATTGAACCCAAAAATATTAAAATAAACCACAAATTTAACTATATTTCACTATTATAGGTTGGAATTTATTCTTTTTTGCTTTCTTTGATTAAAAAAGCTAACTTATATCACTGTTGCCAAATGTTATACACTATTTTTAAAGGTATTATTCGTTATCGGACCTTTAAAATTTAACGAAATAGTTACAGAATAGGTATACCCCTAGTTAAAATAGCACATTACAGAGTACTCTAAAATTTTAATTTGCAACCCAAGCGTTATAAACAACCAAAAAGTTACCGAATACTATGGGTTACATTTTTTGGCTATTTTTTCAATAAAAACAATCCACTACGTATTTAGAACTACCGACTAATCCCAGCTGTTGTTGTTTACTAAAAATTGTTTCAACTACGCCACTGCACACCAAAAAAAGGCGCGACCAACAACCACGCCTCCTTTGCTCAACTTAAAATAGTGTTCAAATGCGATTGTTTATCAACGTTTTCCGAAAATCCCGTGAAAATTCCATTCAGAAACACCGCATTAATATCCAATTAACTTTGAAAGAGATATTAACGAGTTTCCGATAGCAATTTAAGTATTTAATCGTAAACAATTGTTTTCATTTGCAGAACGCAATCCAAACTTCGTAAACCATGAGTCTGATGAAAACTTTCGGCGATTTGAAGAACAACTTCAAGTTAAAGCCGCAACAATACGTAATAGACAATTTGGTGTTCAAGTTGCACTACAAAGCCACAGTGATCTTCTTCTTGGTCGGTTCCATATTGGTAACTTCGAGACAATATATCGGAGAACATATCAGATGCATATCCGATAAAGGGGTGCCCGAACACGTCATGAACACGTTTTGTTTCTTCACCACTACCTTCACAGTGGTAAGTACATTTTTCTTCTTCTTTTTTAATTTCTTTTACCAGAAAGATAATTGTAACTTGTAAAATGTTGCATTGGCAACACTGATGTTATACATGATACCAACTTAAATTTTCGATTATGTGGTATGTTCGTATTTTTTGTATTGTTTTGAATCAATTGATTTTTATTTAGTTGTTTTTTAATTACAGCCCTACGTGAACTTGTCTAAATATTATTCCGAACTGATGATTGAGGTTAGAAAGTTTACCGTACAGCATGAAAATTTGCATGTTTTATTTTTAACAAAAACAAGCTTTTTTCACTGCTTTTTTTCTTAAACTATTTTTATCACCATACCGTTTGACATGCAGATTCCTCTAATATACTATTTATTAGAAATAATGCTACATCAAGAAGCACCAAATTTTATTTTATTGAAATTCAGCATATTTATTTAGTGTCTTTGTGTATTTATTATTGTTAAATTTGTGCTAACAAGAAGCTAAATAGCAAGCAAGAATGTTCGCATGGCAAAAATGTATGACCTTGACTAACTGAATTTGACAGATAAATATCTTATTAGAAAAATGGCGCTTTCAGGCATGCGCAAAGATATAGAAAGTTCTAGTCTTTTTTTTATTCAATTAGACAAACATTAATCTTAAAATGGCCGATTTTAAGTCCTTTACTTTTTTTACCCCATCGAAAATAATAAGGTCTCACATTTTCGTGGAAATTTCAAGTTTTATAAGAGATAGATAGTTCTGGTATGTTTTATTTTATTAAGCGAACATTTTTCAATGTATGTGTCGTAGTTTTCAATATGACAGACTTCAGCATTTCTCTGTGCTTTTTGTATCCATCGAAAATAATATGGTACCCATATTTTCTTACAAAATTTAAGTTTTATGAAAAATTGAGACTTAGGAAAGAATTTACTGCCCGCCTTTCTCATTATATCATTGCTGAAGGTCGGCAATTTGAACATTTGTTGTAAAGTACGTTTCACAATAATTCGTTGACTTGGTACCTGCTCTTAACTGCTCTTAAGGGATTACTAATAAAAGGTGGTTAATATTTCTATTATTAAATGATTTTTGATTTTCTTAATCATCTTGGAAGAGAAAGTGGGAGTTTCGGGGTAATTTGTTTTTAAAATTCTCTCCTAGAATTTTAGTTTGTACTAAACATTATACTCTGAAAGTAATCTTGTGTTTATAACTAAGTATGTGGCGTCCTTATTGGGCAAAAAAAGTGCATTTATCGCCGGATGCGAAACAAATTGTGAAAAATGTGTTTGAAACATTGAATAATCGAGGTTATAGTGTAACCGATGCAGCAGAAGAAACATGTAAGTTAACCAAAACCCCAATATCCACAGTAAAAGATACCAACCCTAGATTGTATAAAAAAACGGTTACTTAAAGACGACACGGGAATTATTTGTAGCCGTACAAGTTTGTGGAGAATTATTTCTCAAATGGGATTTAAATATTGTACCATTAATAAAAGACAAGTGATAATGGAGTCATATCGTTTACGAATGTGGCGTTGTCATTACTTACAAGCTATTCAAAAATATAGAAGTGAAAACCTTTCAATTATCTACCTCGACGAGACATGGTATGACACCCATGATACTCCAACGAAGGGTTTTGTTGATTCATCGGGACATTGCAAAACAAAGGCTCCATCAAATAGAGGACAAAGAATTACAATAATACATGCCGGATCAGAAACAGGTTGGGTTCCCAACGCTTTATTGTTATCAGCAAAGAATATTAAAGATTCAAGTTTAGATTATCACGAAGATACGACAGCAGAACTTTTTGAAAATTGGTTTGAGAATTATTTATTGCCGAATATACCGGAAAAAAGTATAATTGTAATGGACAATGCAACTTATCATAGCCGTCAATTAAATAAAGTACCAAATAGCAACAACAATAGAAGGGAAATTCAAGAGTATTTGTTAAAAAATAACCTTTATTTTGAAGAATCGTACACAAAACGTGATCTCTTACAAGTTGTAGCAGCGTTCGGTATTGAAAAAGAATACGTTTGTGATACTGTTGCTAAAAATATGGGCCACACAGTGTTACGGCTTCCCCCATATTATTGCATGTTCAATCCTATAGAACACATGTGGCATCAGCTAAAATCCAAAGTTAGATCGTAAAACGTTTCACCCACATTAAACTCAAGTGTTATAGAGTTAATCAGAAATGTGACAAGTAATATTCCCATTGAAAGCTGGAAAAATTCGATTCAGCATGTTATTAAGGTTGAAGGTACATATCGAAATGTTAATGTAACTGTAGCACCCTTAGTTATTAATTTAAATGAAGACGATAGTGATACTAAACTACATTTAGACTAAATAGTTGTAAATAATGTAGAATTAGTTCATTTGTTTAATCGCAATTAATAAATAAAGTTAAAATTTGTTTTTAAAAAATTTCGTGATTTTTTTTTACAAAATAAATTTAAGTTTTAGTAAATGTTAACTTAGTTTTATTTAAATCAATTTTTTGGGATACCCTGTAGTACAAAATATTTTTAAAATGTGGTCATGATTAAACTACTTACATCTTTTTTATTTGAAACATTTTTCGACAACATCTGCCAATTAGATGAAATAGACCAAAGCGTATACGTATACGTAAGTTTCAACAGTTTTGTTTAATTTCAATTAATAAATAAACTTAAAATTTGTTTGTTTGTTTTTAAAAAATTTCGAGATTTTTTTACAAAATAAATTTTTAGTAAATGTTTTATTTAAATCTATTTTGAAAACCGGATTACGGATCTGTTAATGTTTACTGTACAGTGAGAAATTTATAACCTTTCATTACTAATCCCCTAAGGTCAGGTACCGAGTCAACGAATTATTGTGAAACGTACTTTAATTTAATTGTATTTAAGTAAACATTTATTCTAAGTTAATTGTATTAATAAACCAACAGTTTTGGTTAACCCTGTAGAAATAAATATTCAAATGATTACATTGTTGCAAAGGCAATAAGGAGAGCTTTCAAATGAGCTGTCACGTGACCTCGGTTTGTATTTAAAAAAATTGTGGATGACGTCATTACGCCATTACTAATGACGTAATGTCCAACACATCTATAGCAGTTGATGGCCATTCAAAAAACAAAATTGACATTTTAAGATTTTTTTTAAAAGTCGTCTATTTCTGAAATAATGAATTTATTCCATACATTTGCATCATACTGTACATATTTCTTTTAATAATTTTGATTTGGTTTTAAAAATGTTTTAAAGTTACCTTTTACTTTAGACGAAATCAAGTTTTCTAATGCACCTCGTATATTACGCGTCTATCACCACATTTTTTTAAATCTTTAATCCCATTTTCATCCCTTAAATATCTCCAAAAAATCGTCTCCTATTTTTCTAAAAACTTATTTGTAGGTTAAATTTTCACTAAATCGCCCGGACTATTTTCACAGCGCCAGTGGCGTGCCAAAAAATTTTAACACTATACCAGAGACGGTTAAAAAGTATTATTTAATTCTCACTACTAATTTTTCGCTTTCGTACAAGATGCTGCTACCAAAAATTAATCAAAATGTATAACTTATCCATAGATAAAAGAATTGGATCACAAATTATTGGACACCGGTAATTTGGCGCATCCAGGAGTGGGTCCTTTTGGTATAGATTCCGACGAACCAGTGGTGCACCACGCTTACTACCAATGGGTACCTTTCGTGCTGTTCTTTCAAGGTCTAATGTTCTACTTAACTCATCTTCTATGGAAAAAATTAGAAGGCAAGATCAATATTATTTTTAACTTTTAACAATTTTTTATTTGATTTGAATTTTCAGGAGGTAGATTGAGGTATCTGGTGGACAATTTGAAGTATTCCGCTTTTGCTTTGGAGGAAAAATCCATCAAAGTCGGTAGCAATAAAATACCTTCGAAATTAGACAGGTCCGTACGTAAATATTTATTCGAATATCCTACATAACCCACATTTTTTATTTTAGGGAAGAGAAAATCCGTCAAGTGCGACAATTGTTTGTGGAAGGTATTTACATCAATAAATATTGGTCTGTAAAGTTGATCATGTGCGAAATCATTAATTTTTTTCACGTCATTTTGCAATTCTACATCACCGATACCTTCTTGGGGGGCAATTTTAATAATTTAGGGTCCACTGTTTGGTCACAAGGATTGGATTCCAGCGTTGACGTCTTAGACAAGGTTTTCCCAAAGGTAAGATACATTTTTTTGTTAATTCTGAACATTTCTTTTATACTAGAGTGGTTTTAATAGAACGTTCCTTGTAGAATGTAAAAAGTGAACAAACAAGTAAATTGTAAATCTTCCAAAAAACTATTTTAACAAGACTTTTTTCAGCAAACACCCTGTTTGCTTGTAATTCTATCACTTACACATCGAAAAACCCTTGTAATTATCAATAATCGCACTTTCTTGATTATTGAGTTCGACGAAAATCTCTGTTCTATGAGCGCAACTTTTTGCTTAGGGAACAAAAAAAGTTGCTTGGGGCTAGATCTGGTGAATAAGGAGGGTGGTCAAGCAGTTCAAACCGTAATTCGTGGATTTTCGCCATGGCAACCGCTGAGGTGTGAGACGGCGCATTGTCTGGGTGAAACAAAATTATTTTTTTCTGCAAATGTGGTCGTTTTTTTCGCAATTTCTGCCTTCAGCTTGTCAAGTAATGATGCGTAGTATGCTCCTGTAATAATTTTTCCTTTTTGAACATAATCGATTAAGATAACTCCATGACTATGCCAGAAAACAGTTGCCATCACGTTCCCAGCCGGAGGAACAACCTTTGCTTTTTTTTTGGAGCCGATTCCCCCTTCGCAGTCAATTGTTTTGACTGTGTTTTTGTTTCTGGAGTATAATGGTGTATCCAAGTTTCATCTACAGTAATTAATCGGCGCCTATTGCGCCTAAACTGCGCCAACAGAGAGTTGGAAATGTTCATTCGAACACGTTTTTGGTCCAAAGTGAGCAAACGCGGCACCCAACGCGCGGACAGCTTTCTCATGTCTAAATCTTGATTCAATATGTGACAAACACGTTCTTCGGACATGTTTATAGCCTCTGCTATCTCTCTAATTTTAATTCGACGGTTGTCTAGCACCATTTGGTGAACTTGAGCGATATTATCGTCAGTGGTTGCAGTTTTTGGACGTCCCGAAAGTTCATCGTCACCCAAGCTGGTACGGCCACGTTTAAATTCAGCAGCCCAAAATTTCACGGTGGTAAATGATGGCGCAGAGTCCCCGTACACAGCGTCCAGCTTGTCTTTGATTTGCGTAGGCGTATCGCCTTTCAAAACAAATATTTAATGACAGCTCGATAATCGATTTTTTCCATTTTCATAAAAACACTCACATCGACTCACTCAAATGATTGTCAAATAACAACTGCGCGTCCAAAATGGAGGAAATTTTAGTGGGTATCTTTTAAAGCATGCGCAAACAGATTCCCCAACTTATGTTTACGACCTCATTTTGAGGTCGGAAACTTTTCAGACAACCCTCGTAGAATGGTTTTTATGAAACCTTTCTTGTAGACAGCAAAAATTTAACAAACTTGTAAATTGTAAATCTTAAAAAAATCCACTTTACTAAGACTTTTTTAAACAAACACCCTGTATACTTGTAACTCAATCACTTACACATCAAAATTCCCTTGTAGGTACTTATCTATAATGGCAATTTCTTGATTATTGAGTCGCTTTTATTGCACACCCCTCGTAAATTGTTTTAAAATATGCTAATTTCAAGATTTTCTTAAAAAAACACCATGTATAGTTGTAAATTTATCAAATATTACATCAAAAATTTCTTTTACTTATTAATAATGACAATTTCTTTATTATAGACATGTTTTTTTATCCCACATCCCTCGTAGATTGTTTATAACATTATAACCTTAAGATTTCTTTAGCAAGCAGTCTGTATATTTGGAAAACTATCAAAAATTCATTTTACTTTTCACAATTTCTCAGTTTCTTGATTATAGAGTTGTTTTTATTGCACACCCCTCGTATACTGCTAAATAATTAACGAACTATTATTGATATACAAAAATTTGCCTAAATCAATAAAAAATCTTCTTTATAATAATAATAAATTCCTCATCATCTTTTGTTTGAACTATTTTTTGACGTAAACTCAAAATTCGGATTTTTTTCAAAAGTCTTTTATTGTGGAAATAATAAATTTATGCCATACATTAGCGGCATGCTGCATATTTATTATTATTATTTATTAACATGTAGCATATTTTTATTTTACTTTTAATTTTTATTTTACTTTGAATCATGCTTTAAAAAACTTCGGTTCTACGGTCATGAGAACTATTCAGCTACCTGTTGTGACAATATTATCTAGGGTTTCTATTGTGTTTGGGTTAGTTAATCCCTAAATACTTGGGTTACCAACTCCAAACAAATATAGTATAAATATTTTTTAACTATCTAAAACTTCTGCTCAAAACTTTTTTTGATCTGAACAATATGGTAACCGCAAAAAAACACTAAATTCCTCCAGTCTCTTTCTCTTTCAGATAACAAAATGTACTTTCCACAAATACGGTCCATCCGGCTCTATCCAATACCACGACGCGATGTGCGTGATGGCCTTGAACATCATCAACGACAAAATCTACACAGGTTTGTGGTTTTGGTTCATCTTTCTCTTCGTTTGCTCTCTCCTCGGACTATTATGGAGAATAGCCACCATACTCCTTCACTCCAGAAGCGCAAGTTTCAACAGACTGGTTTTCTCAAACTCCTGCCCGGGTAGACTGAATCCCTGGAATGCCTTGAACGTTTCCCACCATTACAGCTACACTGATTGGTTGTTTTTGGTCTATTTGGCCAAAAACGTCGACCCTCTAGTGTTCAAGGAAATACTGATAGGTATAGCCGAAGATTTGGACGAAAGGAGGTCGATGAAACAACCCTTGTTGCATGCAGAAGAAATTGATAAAGACGTGTAATTTAATTATTTATTTTAATTATTTTTTTATCCTATTAATGCTGTATCACTCTTAAAAAGCCAAAGATTCTTCGTTTATGTTTTTAAAACACACCCCGTATTTAAAATAATAGTGCTACGCCTATGCGTAGCTAGGTATTCAGCGCTGGCGCATTTTCATTGCAATTTTAAATGAAGGGACTGAAATATCAAAATTATTTAAATGAAATAGGCCATTTTCCTATTGTGATATTTTTATTTGTAATCAAATAAATTTTATTTCCAAAACTGTGCATTAATTTACCCATTTTATGCCAATAATTTTCCAACAAACGTAAAAGGTGATCATAACTTCAATCCTAGTTATAGTGCAGGCAAATTGTGCAAATTTTGCTTCAAAATCAAAAAAATTAATAGCAGCAAACGAACAGTGAGAAAATGTCAAGAAAAGAGGGAAAAATTCATGCGGCAGTCGATTTAGTGTTGTTCATTTTTTAGGGGGTGAATAGAGGGTGAAAAATGTACATGCTTGATGATTTTCGACGAAACTTGTATAAAAAGTATACAAGAGAAATGTAGGTAATAAAAAAATTTACCACATTTATATTGACCACTTTCTGACATAACCTCAAAATTTCCGGTTTTTATCAATTTTTTCGTTTTTAATTTTTTATTTCGAGATGAAAACACCAATTTTAATAAAACATGGTGAAAATATAGTTTGTTATAACCTCAATTTTTTCCAATCGTAATATTAAAAACATTGCGAGAAAATTTTTTTTCGAAAAAATTAGTTTTTTCCAAATAAAAATTTTCCTTTAAAAAATCGACGTGTAATTCAATTTTCAACAATTATTACAAATTTTGTTTGAAATATTTTTTTTTAGTTTTTTGCAATATCGATGGTTGAATTCTAATTTTGTATGAAAGTATTTCAAAAAACCAAAAAAATTAAACCTTGATGAACCCTCGATTTTTTAAAGTCGATTTTCAAAAAGGACAATTTTTAATTCGCCACAATATCGTGACGTCACTATCACCATTGCTTGACATATGTCACAGCATTATATCCAAACAAACTGTGGCCTTATGCTGTTATGAAGTTTTTTGTATTGTGGATTATCTTGTTTTTTGTTTTTAACATTATAGTGCTATATAAACACATTATTATCATTAAGAAATAGTTTGAGTTATATTTAAAGAAGTTATATTTTGTTTTAGGTGAGAATTAATTTAATTAATATTACTTAACCTCAAAAGCAAACTTTTTTATATAAAATAATATAAAACTTCTTTAAATAAGACTCGAAATAATAATGTGTCTATTTAGCACTATAATAACTCATAAACAAGAAAATACATTATGTATTATACATATGAAAATACATAATATAAAAATCTTCAATGCAAATTAACTACAATAAGGCAAAAGTTTGTTTGGATTTAATAGCGACAGTGACGTTTCGTATTGAAAAAAAATTGATTTTTTCGAAAAAGTATTACAATATTTCCATCAGAAAAAAATTGAGGTTATTAGAGATAGGTTTTTTACAATTTCCTTAAAAATTTTGAGGTTATGTCAGAAAGTGGTCAACATAAAAGTTGGATTCTTTTATTAACTACAACTTTCCTCTTGCACATTTTTTATTTTGATTTCAAGTTCCACCGCAAATCAAGAATGTACAATTTTCACCCTCCTTAACATTTTCTGACTCGTTTCCTTCTCTTATGCCTGTATGCACCATTGTACAATTTCTCTGATTAAGACTTTAACCGTGATTACTTAATGTTTTTCTTATGCACCAAGCCTTTTTTCTCCTAATCAGCAATTAACTTTTAACCGCCCAATGGCCTGGGATTAAGACTAGATAACCGCGGTTAGTTAATAAGTGAGGTTAGGATGTTTTGTTTGGTTCTGATTTCTGATTTCATTTGATGATGAACTAGACATTAATGACATAGTGTTAGATGGGTTTCCTAGTCGTTGGAATGAGAGAGAAAATTATTTCGAAGCCCTGGATGACCTTAGTTTCTTTCGTCGCTTCCGCCTCACGAAACCAACAAAGGTAGATCTTCTTGAAGAGGTTGAAGCCCTAACTTATGATAATACAGTGTAAGTATACCCTATGCAATTTTATGTTTCCAATAACTATGTGGAATTGCACTTTAAACTGTATTCTTAAAACAAAAGGAAATAAATTGAAGCTGACATTTATAATTTTGTTGTGTTCTGTAATCGAGCCTTTATTTTATTTTTATTTATATATTTATTGTTGAGATCTAGTAGTTAAGAATGACATGTATCATGAAGATTCGATTTTAAGTTCTGTCATTAATTTATGTACAATCGAAATATATTATTTTAAATAATATGTAATGTTATTAGTTACAACAAATTTCAAACACCCGAATCCCGAAACAGCCTCTTTGTCTGTAACCTTCACATCAATCAACATCAAATTGTGACCGACATGACGGATTGCTAGGAAGATCGCGATGTTGCCAGCTGGCCATAATTACCAAATCACAATTAGCTAATTTAAGTGCAAAATTCTTTGGTGCATCGAATCGAGTTTTTAACCGTGATTACATACTTAGACGTGGTTAGCTAATTACGAGAAAACGTGAAAATGGTGCATACAGGCATTAACTTCCTTATTTAAAAGCACAATCAATCTGCACACTATTCTCGTTCACCATTGCCACCAGGTGGCGCTCCTAAACTCCAGGAAAACAAAGGCCATTTATCTAGAGTTGAATATGGACAGTTGAGCTAACAAAAATTATCATACTAACTGGGAAATCTTCCAAAGTGTTCATAGTTTCTGGAAAACTATGCTTGGATACGTTTGTAGATGAATAATTCTTGCACCGCAGTACTGAACAAAATTGTTTTTACTTACTTTTCATATTAAAGCTATGCTTTTTGCATTAATTCAAAAAAATCTAACAAAATATGCAACAACAAAGAATCTTATAACAAAATGTTTGTTTTCCTAGAGTTTTTCGTACAAACGTGAAGTATTAACGGAGTGATCACTGTTTAATCTCCACATTCCAGTATGGATGATTTATTTTAGTTTACTTTCATAAAAAAATTATTCATTTTTATTTCTAAACATTAATTTTCATAACAAAGTTATGAAATGTTGTTAATAATCCTTTATTTTAATTAAAATCTAATCTACGTGGCAACGTCGCCAAAATCTTACTCTTCAACATCACGGCCAACTTATCGGTAAATATCCCCTAGTAAGTATATTTTAATATCATTTTTATTTTCGTAAAGCAATCAATATTCCAAATAACCTTGCATTGATAATAATTATAGTTTGGATCATTTAAATAATGTTATATAACAAGAGTTATATTGCTGCTTTAAGTTCAGCAATATAAATTTGAATTGGTTATTAAACAAAGTAAAAAACTCGTGAACATACAAATATGTCACGATGCAATGGAGTAATTTTATGAAAGAATTTTGCGCCGAACGTTATTTATATTCCATGTCAAAGAATGATCGACCTACCCGATGAACAACCATTGCTTTAGGTTCGCCGAGAGACATCGAGATCGTCGATCTGGCGGTCATCCGCGAACAACGACCTGGCAACAGAAATGCAAGACAAATAGGTTTTAAAGACACCCATAAGGACGACAACGTTGCCACTGTAAAAAAATTGAAAAAATGATCTAAAGAACTTTGAAAATAGAACAAAAATATTCATATTCATTTTTTATTTACAATAATCAGGTAGATTCTGTTTAAACATTGTTTTAGTAACCATATTGTTAAATCTTTTAAACAATAACAATATGGCAGTTTAAATTCGTATTCTGTTTGGACCATGACTGCAATATTTGCTATTATTTTGATTAATAACAATATTGTTTTTACAATGCTAAATATTTCTAATTTTAAAGCTGACAACACTGGAATTATTATTGTTTTGTGTCATTTTAGGAAAGAAGAAGAATGTGAGGTTAGTTTTTGCAGGATAACCTAACAAAATGAGTAGTAACATTCAAATAAAAAATAAGAAAACTTCTAAAAAACAAATGTAGTTATGAGTAAAATGTTTAGGAAAAATATTAGTTTTAACACAGGCAAAATGCACCCACAAAACCGTGCAGGGGTAGAGCAGGTCATTTTGTTACAAATTTCTTTTACATATAGTGCCAAAATACAAAACACAAAAACAGAATTATACATCCAGAGGTGAAAAACCACATCGATGTTTTTAGTTTTCACTTTATGAATCTAGTGCGTTGTTGCCTTGCATTACCGCGCAGTTATTTTCAAGGCCATAGCTTAAATCAAAATCTACCTCTAGTTAGTCTAGTCGAATTAGTTCCTCAAGAATTCTTAAATCTATAAACAGGCTTTAAAAAAGTAAGTATAAAGCTTCTACTTTCAACAAAAACCAATAAAGTTAGGTTTAGAGCCTAGTAGTGAAAAAACTTCGTTTTTAATCTTGATCTAGATCAACTGGGTTTGTTTAGTATCCTTATACACTTAATGCAAAACAATTTTCTGACTTTCTGTTTATATTTAGGTTGTTTCTACTACCTACCTCGTGACATTTGCATCTGTACCTACTGAAGAAGTATTCTGGACTTAATTTTTTACTCTAAGGTAAGCTTATTTCATTACTACATCAGCCTAATATTATAATTCAACACAAAAAGTGTTAGTAACTCAATAAACCAGTCAAATTATTAGTTAAACTTGATTTTCTTACAAATTTTGAGATTAACTGAGGTTGATTGATTGATTATAAAGATAACAGTGGTAAAATTTGTAAGGAAATGGTTGTAGGTAGACCACCAAAGAAAAAAAGGTGTGTAGGGATTAAACTCAGCTAATAGGGGTTGAAATTTCATTGTTTATCAAAACTATGATGTGGATGAATGAGTTGGGACCTTTTTGTAGGTAAATTTTGAGGTTAATTTGTCTGTAGGTGGTCTAAGACTTACCTACTTAATAAAACATAAAAATCTTTAACACAATTTACATCAGTTTAAAGTGTAATTGTATCTAACTGCTTAGAAGTGTTAAGTAAGATAAATTGTCTAGTTCCTAGTAAAATAATCACTTCCTGTTTTTTTTAACTTGCATGTAATACAAAGGAAAATACTTCTAAGCATTAGAATGTATTAATTACATGGTTAAATTAGTGCTACATCCTGTATCAGTTAGAAAAAGTTCAGTTTACAGATTAGGATTCTAAGAAATGGTCTAATCTTCAAGTGATGGTAATAAAAAAGGTATATACACAGAGTAAACAACTTTTTGACTTATTTCTAGTAGTTTTAAACATTTGAAAGATGTTTCTGGGAACAGGGATGTTTGGACTGTATAATCACTTCATAAAAATTTATTATGGTTTCTTTTTTTTTTCTTGTTGAAAGCAAATTTCAAGGTAGAAACATCAACATAAATTTAAGGTGGGTTGTAAACTTGATGATTTAATATTAAATTAACTGCAATTAAATAATATGGAAGTTTCTTTACATAACAACCATAAAAGCTTGCATGTTCTTTTAAACAACAGATTTGTAGTTCAATAATTCAGCTGTGTGATTAAAGTCAAACATATTTGAAATCTGATTGTTTCTATTCATCCAATTTAAATATTACTCAAATGAGTTCTATCACAAAAATCATCTTGTTTGGATTATTTATAATCAACAGATTCATTTAAACCCTTTACATTTATACTAAACCTTTACCCTCCTTTTGAAAATGTATGTCAAAATCACCAATGGTATACAAAAGACCTCTATCAAGGTCTCCAGGTTCTGAAAATTGGTCCATGGTTATGTCCAAGTACCTTACTGTCGCACAATGTGTGTTTGATTGTCTCAGGTTTTGCACCACAAAGTTTCCATGAAATAGCTTCTTACTTTGCAGGTGCTTCTAATCCCAATGATTCTGAGCTAAGTCTATTTAGCATAGGTCTGTCCAATATGATGTTGCAAAGACCTAAACCATAGTAAAGTTCTTAGAAACTTCATGGGGCCCTAAACAAAGGACCTTTTTGCTTTTTGAAGGTAAAAACCAACTAGAACTATATCTTTTAACAGATAATTTAACTTAGGATGAAGCAAATTGATTAGGGAGATCCTTCTAAAGGAAAACCTAAACCAGAAGTAACAGGAACATCATGGTGGCTCTAAATAAAGTGTTCCTAGCAACCAAAAACTTTTTTGTATAATTGTGTATCCAAGTTTCATCTACAGTAATTAATCGGCGCCAAAACTCTGAGTTATTGCTCCTAAACTGCGCCAACAGAGAGTTGGAAATGTTCATTTGAACACGTTTTTGGTCCAAAGTGAGCAAACGCGGTACCCAACGCGCAGAGAGCTTTCTCATGCCTAAATCTTGCTTCAATATGTGACAAACACGTTCTTTGGACATGTTTATAGCCTCTGCTATCTCTCTAATTTTAATTCGACGGTTGTCTAGCACCATTTGGTGAACTTGAGCGATATTATCGTCAGTGGTTGCAGTTTTTGGACGTCCCGAACGTTCATCGTCACCCAAGCTGGTACGGCCACGTTTAAATTCAGCAGCCCAAAATTTCACGGTGGTAAATGATGGTGCAGAGTCCCCGTACACAGCGTCCAACTCGTCTTTGATTTGCGTAGGCGTATTGCCTTTCAAAAACAAATATTTAATGACAGCTCGATACTCGATTTTTTTCATTTTCATAAAAACACTCACATCGACTCACTCAAATGATTGTCAAACAACAACTGCGCGTCCAAAATGGCTGAAATTTTAGTGGGTACCTTTCAAAGCATGCGCAAACACATTCCCTAACTTTTGTTTACGAGTGCTGCCATCTTCATGTTGAGGTCGGAAACTTTTCAGACAACCCTCGTAGGCAAGGGGATGTGGATTAATAACAGCCTCGACACTACAAATAGCAGTAGAAAGTTCTTCATAAGTCAAAGACGTAGTTCCTAGAACTCTTCTAAGTATGTCCTTCATAATTATTATTAGTCATTCCCAAAATTCTTCCCACCTAAATTGCTGTGCCGTACTTACTTTTGAAATTTGTTCCCAGTCTAATTTTTTGACAATAAATTTTCAGAACCAACGAAATTTCTACCGAATGCAAGTAGCTCAACCTCTTCTAGAAAAAAAAAACACTATACACTGAACATGTAGAAAGACACCTGCTAACTTGACATTGATTAATGACTGATTTTTTAGCTTGTCTGTTATTTAAATGCCAAAATATTTGCCTTAGTATTTATTACAATCCCTATATACCAAAATGAGAGGTTAACAATCACGAATTACGGATGTTTTCTAGGTGAAATCATGGAGTAATTAAATTCATAATTGTTTTATCTCTTATAATATGCAAAAAGACCGATGAGATATGGTTAGTAATATTCTCTCTATACATTCCATATTTTATTTTAAATATTTTTTATATATTACAATGATTTAATTTTTCTTTAATTTTTATGTTTAATTTATTTTAGTTTATTTGTTAATATCCCACGTTGGTATTGTCAATTTATTATGATTTAAATTTAGTGATTATTATTATTTATAATTTTGTTTTGTTTTATTGGTTTGTCAAATGTTTTGATTGATTTTAATGATTAAATACTATTTAATTTTATATAAAGTTTACTTGTTCTTCTGTAATTCTATGGTTGGGCGCCTTATCAAAATTTTAACTAGCTCAGACTATTTGTTTTGAAATTTAAATTTAAAATCTGACTCTTATCAGGGTAGGATTCAAATTAAAATATTATTTAATAATTAACACACAATAAATTTAATGTCAAATATTTCAAAGAAATTTTACAAAAACTGTTAATTGGTTTTCATATGTTTAGTACAAATAAATAAATGAATAGCCTTATGTGAAAAGAATGAAGATGATACATACAAATAAAATTAATTTACAGTCACAAAACAATAAATACAAAAATACTAAACCTTAACTATGACACGTACCTTTTATTATAAAGTTCGTTCTCTAAATATTGCTACTGTCTAAATGGAATGGCACGAAAAATTCGGATCGGCTTCTCCTCGTCTGCCTTCGGAACAGTTATACCACAATATGGCGGCTAAGGACCAGTTGCAGAAAGAATGCTCAAATTTAATCTTTCAAATTCTTTTGGAATCAGTCTCTGATTTGACAAATTTATTACTTTGGTAAGTAATTTAATAATGGTTGATTACTTTACTGTATGTATTTTTAATGTTACATGTATTAATTTAACATAAACAGCTTTTAATTAATGCAAAAAATTTTCTTCTAGTTAGTAATCAATTAATACATACGATGTTAATTGCTCTGCTACCAAAATCAAAAGAGAGTGAATCATCGATTTTCCGGCCTTTTTATAGGCTTCCAGGAAAAATGACAAGTATGACATCAAAAAAAACGAAATTCCATTGTTTAAATGCAAAATTCTAACCAAAATTCTTGAATATGAAGGTAATGAAATTACAAAACTAATAGTATCTTTGTTAACTTATAGTGAGATCTCATCCTTATATTTACCAAAAAAATTTATTTCTTTAATTTTAAATAGACTTTTTCCTTGTAAATTTATTATTAAAAAATAGGCAGTTTGCTGGAGCTGTCATATTTTCTAGACTTTAAAATTTGAAATAAAACTATCAATTGTACTTAAAATTACTATAAATTAATTAAACTAATCCTATCTTAACTAAAAATTACTATTTTTAAACCCTAACAACTAAAATTTAAACTTTTAAAAGATTTTGTTATTTGTATATCTTACACATTATATAAGATAAGAGTCTCTGTGTTAACAAAGATTAACATTTTAAAATTTATATAAACACCTTACTCACTTATCCTACATACATTTTGTTACATAAAATGACCTTTGTTAATGTTTTTTTCACTGTGTACTCTTTATGCGTTCTATTAAAAAAAATTATGTGATTAATACCAACACTATGGATATGAGAATTATTTTACTATATTTCACCACACCTGCTACATGTTTTTAATTGTTCTTGTGTCTTTTTTAGGTACTCATGATCTATTGGTATACTTGTTTGTACAATATCGAAGACTATAATTTGTCTTTTTATATTTTTGTAAGTACTTCCTTTTTATAATATTAATTTAAATACTTTACTAACTAAAATTACATGTTGATTTCTTAAACATGTGAAAACCATTAATACTTTTGATTTTTATTTTCTTTTTATTGTTTCAGATTTAACTTAGAATTTTAAAAGAGAACTAGGACAAAAAAAAATTGTTATGTAAAAGTGTACTTATTATGGATTGGAAATATTTAATTGTTATAAAATAGCAAAATATGGATCCTATTCAATATAAAATGCCCATTACATTCTTTGTTTATTTTAAATGTATGTCTTGTGAAAATTATGAACTTGGAAACTTTAGATGTACAAAAGAAAAAGTAAATGCTGATTCTATAAAACTTATTAATATATCCTTTTATTGTAAATTATAAGGTAAGTTCTACTTGTTAAATTTTTAACTATTAGATATCTATCTCAATATTTATAATGTAAAAAAATATGATCCTAATATTTAGGTTTTATATAAAGATGTGGCAACGCTGGTATCTACATGACCAAACGCACCTTGGACAGTGAATGTTTCGTGTATTTAACCCACAAAATTTGAGTTTTTGATTCCATTTTTCTCGAAAAATACATATTTAAAACCATATACAGACCTATCCTGACCTTTGGATGCGAATCTTGGGCACTAACAAAGAAGGAAAAAATTAAAATACAGGCAATAGAAATGAAGTACCTACCTAAGAAGTGTTCAAGGAATCACAAGAAAAGACAAGATAAGAAACACTGCAGTAAGAGACGAACTACAAATAGAATCTACCCTAGAATTTATTGAAACAATACAGCTGAGCTGGTGGGGACATTTACATAGAATGGAGCAAAGTAGACCAGTGAAAAAGATATGGGAAGCAAGAATTCAAACAAAACGTAAGAGAGGTAGACCAAGATTAACATGGGATGGAGTTTTAACAGAAGAGGAATCCAGAAAGCAGAAGCTAAAGCATTGACCAAAAACAAACAGAAGTGGGCTCAATTTGTACATAATTAATATTGTATCGATTTTAATACCCTTACTTACTTTCTTAAAAATAAAGTGTAACTTTTCCACCTTGTCCATATCATCGGCAAATATTTCAACACTTACCGAGAATTTGGTAAAAAATAGAGAGACCCCTGGATGAACACTTCAAAATTGCTCAAATTTTACCATAAATTATAATTTTAAATAAAATTTTTTATTGTTTTTGTCTTAAATTTAATTAACTTTAATATAATCATTTAAATTGGGTTAAATTAAGTGTTATAATTATTATTTTGTATTCCTGCAATATACATAATAATAATAAAAATGGTTACAGATATCAAATAAGTTTCTTATTTTAATTAGGTATTATAAATCGTGATCGAAGAAAAAGTATTGTGTGCAACATGTACGCAAACTACTTTGCGCACTACTATTTTCCTCATGGTGGTTCTAAACAAAGTGCTTTGTTGATTAATGGAGATAAACAGTAAGTGAAATTGTACCATTATACTGAAAATTGAACCTAAAATAACTCTAAGAAGAAAATACCTAACCAAAGGTTCTAGTAAAATTTACAGTTGTTCTTTACATTGAATTAAGAAAACCTTCTTTTATAAACTACCAGAATACTACTTTCCCTTTGAACTATTTCTTTCTGAACCTTATTCTACGTCTTATAGACTTTGTAGAGCAATTAAATTGATTGTACTAACCCTTACTTTTTGAAAGTCCATCTTATTAAGAATAATGAAAAAACTCTTCGTTTTACCAAAACTTCCAATATTTATTAAAAAATTTGCTTTTTTAACTATAATGACAGCCGTTTCGCTAGACTTAGCATCGTCAGATTGACATATTGAAGTTACATTTTGTTTGTTTGTAGCTAGGTACCTGATGTTTAGGTAGTTATAAGGCTAGACCAAGTATGGAAGTAATAAGACATAACAATATTAAAGCCTAGATGTTATGAGCCCTAAGGGATTATCCTGGATGTACTTCCCTCTAAGATCAGTATAACTGTGCAATGATATAGAAAAACCAGGAAAAAAACTATATCATGCTGATCTTTACAATAACTTAATATACTTGTGTTACAATTACGTCTTATCTATGTATAAAATGAAGACTCAATCAAAGCAAACACTTTAAAAGTGGAGAACTTCCCAGATTTATTTGTTCATTAACAACTTTAAATTGTGGATCTGCTAGATGTCTTTTTATTTCAAGTTCTTCAAGGAAATCTAAATTTTGTTTTTTATTACAAGTGTGTAGTATTTGGATGTCATTGATGTGTAAGAGTGAGGTTGGATGTTCAAGTAGGTGTTTTGCATAATTTGACTTATCTGGTTGTTTTAATCTATATGCTCTTAAATGTTCGTTAAATCTTACTTCAAAATTTCTTTGTGTTTGACCTATATATACAGCATTACACTTTGGACAATTAATTTTGTAAACACCAGATTTTTTTAATTTAGGTAATTTTGTTTTTACATTTAACAATTTTGTACCAATATTATTTTGTGTTTTAAATGATATTAATGCTGATGTTGCCGAAGATATTATTTTTGAAATTTTATTGGAAATAGTTCCACAATATGTAATATTTTTATAACTTTTAATTTCTTTAGTTTGTTTAGGAAATATTAGGTTTAGTGACACTTTCTGTTCTTTCTTATTAATTAGTGTATTTATTAAATGAATTGGGTAGCCATTAGATGTAGCTATTTGTTTTATGATATCAATTTCTTTATCAAAGTTAATTTTGTTCATTGGAATTGAAAATGCCCTATGTATCATAGAATTATAAGCTGCTAATTTATGTGTTATAGGATGATTTGAATTATACGGTATGGTTACATCTGTTTGTGTTGGTTTTCTGTATATTGAATAATTTAGTAAATTATTAACTTTTTCAATTTTTAAATCTAGGAAATTAATTGAATTATTTTCTTCAACTTCTAAAGTAAAATTAATTTTAGGATGCAAGGTATTAATATAATTAAAAATATATCTAACTGTCGTTCGCTACCTACAAATCCTGCTAACACATCATCAACATATCTATACCAAAATACAATATTGTTTTTATAACTAGAATTAAATATTATGTTTTCTAAATTATCCATAAAAATATTTGCTAAAATTGGAGAAATGGGACTTCCCATTGGAAGACCCTCATTTTGAATATATACTTTGTTATCAAAAGTAAAATAATTTTGACTAATGCATACATTAAATAAGTCAATTATATCTGATATTATTCCTGGATGGATATTTCTTTCATCTAATAGCTTTTTAACTAGAACTATACATTCTTGATAACAAAGTATATATTCAAAATGAGGGTCTTCCAATGGGAAGTCCCATTTCTCCAATTTTAGCAAATATTTTTATGGATAATTTAGAAAACATAATATTTAATTCTAGTTATAAAAACAATATTGTATTTTGGTATAGATATGTTGATGATGTGTTAGCAGGATTTGTAGGTAGCGAACGACAGTTAGATATATTTTTTAATTATATTAATACCTTGCATCCTAAAATTAATTTTACTTTAGAAGTTGAAGAAAATAATTCAATTAATTTCCTAGATTTAAAAATTGAAAAAGTTAATAATTTACTAAATTATTCAATATACAGAAAACCAACACAAACAGATGTAACCATACCGTATAATTCAAATCATCCTATAACACATAAATTAGCAGCTTATAATTCTATGATACATAGGGCATTTTCAATTCCAATGAACAAAATTAACTTTGATAAAGAAATTGATATCATAAAACAAATAGCTACATCTAATGGCTACCCAATTCATTTAATAAATACACTAATTAATAAGAAAGAACAGAAAGTGTCACTAAACCTAATATTTCCTAAACAAACTAAAGAAATTAAAAGTTATAAAAATATTACATATTGTGGAACTATTTCCAATAAAATTTCAAAAATAATATCTTCGGCAACATCAGCATTAATATCATTTAAAACACAAAATAATATTGGTACAAAATTGTTAAATGTAAAAACAAAATTACCTAAATTAAAAAAATCTGGTGTTTACAAAATTAATTGTCCAAAGTGTAATGCTGTATATATAGGTCAAACACAAAGAAATTTTGAAGTAAGATTTAACGAACATTTAAGAGCATATAGATTAAAACAACCAGATAAGTCAAATTATGCAAAACACCTACTTGAACATCCAACCTCACTCTTACACATCAATGACATCCAAATACTACACACTTGTAATAAAAACAAAATTTAGATTTCCTTGAAGAACTTGAAATAAAAAGACATCTAGCAGATCCACAATTTAAAGTTGTTAATGAACAAATAAATCTGGGAAGTTCTCCACTTTTAAAGTGTTTGCTTTGATTGAGTCTTCATTTTATACATAGATAAGACGTAATTGTAACACAAGTATATTAAGTTATTGTAAAGATCAGCATGATATAGTTTTTTTCCTGGTTTTTCTATATCATTGCACAGTTATACTGATCTTAGAGGGAAGTACATCCAGGATAATCCCTTAGGGCTCATAACATCTAGGCTTTAATATTGTTATGTCTTATTACTTCCATACTTGGTCTAGCCTTATAACTACCTAAACATCAGGTACCTAGCTACAAACAAAAAAAATGTAACTTCAATATGTCAATCTGACGATGCTAAGTCTAGCGAAACGGCTGTCATTATAGTTAAAAAAGCAAATTTTTTAATAAATATTGGAAGTTTTGGTAAAACGAAGAGTTTTTTCATTATTCTTAATTTGTAGAGCAATGCTTAACAATTTTTCTTCGTGTACGTAGACTGATGCATAGAGCATATACAAAAAAACAGATGGCATCACATCAACCATCCATCGTTCTATTTTAAGGGTTCTTTTATAGTTATACTTTGACTAAGCCCTCATATTTCTATTTTTACGTTTGGGTCATGGTCCGCTGGGTGAAACATATCTACCTTCCCCTGAAATAAAACCAAAGCACAGACAGATGTTTATGAATGGAGATACGAATGCAGGTTCTTTATCGACTTCGGTTTATTTTTTAATTAAAATTGTATGATTCTATCTATAACAAAACTTATAGTCGCGAATCATTCAAAAATGAAAATAAAACAATCCTCGCGTAGAAAGATGCATGCAGCAACAGGTGGCGACGGTCGCTATGGTAATCCGTAAATAAGACAACCGCAGTGTTATCGAAACTACTTTCCCAAAGGTACGGCCTCGAACGAGGCTAGCGCATGCTTCTAAATTTGAGGTGATTCTCGCTTGCATACGAATATCGTTTTTGGTAAAAGTCTACCGTTTAAGAGATAATTTGATGTATGATATTCGAAAAATCGACATGTTTGGAATGGGAACGTCTTATATACAGGGTGCATTTGAATTTCACCGTAAAAATTTTAATCATAAACCGTTTTTTAAATCCCTCGATTGATTCTGCACTGTAGATTTTTATCCTTGTACGGTTTTAGCAGAAACTCACCGTAAAAAGGTATAATTGACCGTCACCTAGTCTGAAACTGGTTTTTTTGTATGTTCTCTTGTAGAAACTTGCGACCTCATTACCAATTGCGACAAATATATCTCGTTACTTGTTGCACAATATTTCAACCCAGTTAATGCAAAAATAAATGAAACTATTGCTGACAAAAATGACGAAAATCGGAATTTTATGAATTTTTAATGGGAATTTTACCTGCGTATTCTTGAGAATGGTTTAATTATTCCTGGAGATCGTTTAAAACATCTAATTTGTTAGAAATGGGTAATTGTGACTAGTCTTTGCCTTCTTGGAATCCTAATTCGGTTATTTGTAGGGCGATGTCAGTATGAGTTTGAGAGTTTCATTATAATGCGACTTTTTGGTCTATTGTATGTCTTTTTTCCATTCTCCATGGCTCTTCTTGTAGTTTTAATCCCCTAAGTGGCTTCAGATCGTTATTCTTCTATTTAGGTAGCTCTCATCTGAGGTTCTAAGGCACTTATTTAACAGATTGT
Organism: Ophraella communa; assembly: GCA_035357415.1. Lineage (NCBI taxonomy): Eukaryota > Metazoa > Arthropoda > Insecta > Coleoptera > Chrysomelidae > Ophraella > Ophraella communa. The sequence continues at coordinate 44,687,253 of CM068985.1, read as the reverse complement.
ATCTACCTAGCATACCTGTCAGTTATACCTTCGTTATTTATTTTTTCCTAATATTGCACTTGCTTGTTTTATTTCTTGAAGATATTTCCAAAGGTCTGCTGGTTCCATAGAAAGGTTGCAGTCCAAGAAGATATCTTTTTACTCCTATTCTGGCCAGTTTATTTATTACCTTGTTTCTTTCTAGTTTAGACTTTCCCAGAGTCGATAGCAGCGTTACTTGTTTGTTTCCACTAAGATCTTTTGTGGTGTCGTTCTGAGCATTTTCTATAGTATGTACAAAAAGTACGAGGAGTAATAAACCCTAGTTAAGTATACAAAGAACAATAAATAACTGAACAGTTAAACTAAAGATCCACTTTACAGGGAGCACCATGAAATTTTTGATAAATCTCTTACTTTAAATTATATTTCTTCCGTAAATCTAAAAACCAGGTAGATCGACCCCGTATTTGTTTCAGTTGTAGCAAAGTTTAGGGTTTCTTCATTGTTAAAGGATTAGCAGTAAGCAATAACGCAATGCAGCGGTGTGTATTTTGGGGAAAAATACGTTTTAAAATTATAATATAATAAAAAATGAAAGGAAATAATTATTGGAATACATTTATTACTTACATTTTATTCTATATCCGACTCTGAAGAGGAAGAATCATTGTTGACATTAATAATAATAGGATCGATTAAATCATCACAAATATTGTCAATTTTCCACATATTTGCCCCTACTTTGATAACATGCTCGATTAAGTTTGTCCAATTTTCCTTACTAACATGACTTACAGCACTCTCAAACAATTTCACAACATCGTTTATTTTAAAAGTAGTATTTTTTTTCCAACTTCCCCCTTTACCTGAGCTCATATTAATTCTATGGGATTAAGTTCACAATGATAAGGGGGAAGTCGAAGAACTGATATACCACGAGAAGAAGCCATTTCTTCTACAATATAGGTTTTGTATTTATTCTTGTTCATTTTTGCAATTCTGTAAAGTTCTTTCCTTAGTGGATCTTTTGGAAACTTAATATTTTTCGAAATAAGCCACTCCAAAAGCTCTGTTTTACGCCAACGACTTGTAGGCAATGCTGTGGCAACAGCCCCTTTTGGAATCAGATCCAACATTTGAACAAACCATTCCTCGAAGACATCCCCATTCATATCTTCGTGATAGTCCCCCGTGCGTTTTGAAATAAAAGTTAATAATCCACCATCAACAAAACCTTCAGAACTTCCAACATGGACAATGATAAGTCTTTTTCCTTTTCCAGATGGTGGCTGCAAACCTAACGACAAACCTTCCACGAATGCCTGCCTTCCGCTTTTAATGTTTTCATCTTGCCAAGATTTGGAAACTGTATATCCAGCATTTATCCATGTTTCGTCTAAGTAGAAGATTTTCAAATTTTGTTATCTGGCATGTCGAATGCTTCTTAAATAGTCTCTTCTCCAAAAAACTATTTCCGGTTTATTTATCAAGAGAGATTTTCTATTATGTTTTGTATATCTGAAACCCACATCTTTCAAAAGTTTGCATAATGTCATTCTGGAGAATTTTGTATAGTCCGTATCTTCTTGCACTGATGTTATAATTTTGTCAAGTGTTGGAATTTCCTTTCGTAAGTAAAACCCATGGTCTTTACGCCTTAGTCTTTTTTTTAATGACTCATCAATCTAAATTGGTTTTCGGCCTGAAAGAGTTTTAGGGGGTTGAAGAGTTCCATTCTTGCTTTCTTTTAGTAATCTATAAATTGTTGATTTAGCAACACACAACATAGCAGCCGTTAATTCCACAATATCATCAACACTTGCACTTGGATCCTTGTTTTTCAATGATATATAACAATTCAATATCAGAGTTTTTTCATTTAAAGATAATGGACCTGTTTTTGGTCGTTTAGATGGTCCTTGGCTTATCGACATTATTTGGTACTTGCACAATTAACATTCAACAAATGTTTTAAATATATTCCAACTGTTTACAATATTATGAAAACCATACAACTTCATACAACTTTACTCAAAGAACTAATACTGATTTAGTGTACCTACTTTATTTTAAAATAATATTCCCGATAATGTTTCTAAGAAAACTGGGATGTTTGGAAAATCCCTCTCAATAATCAAATAATCTGTAAATAGGTGTAATCGTATTAAGCCGATTACAGTAGGCCATTTGCCATTTAAAATTTCTGAGAAAAATTCGCCAAACACTACATATAGGAGTAATACACATAAAAAATATTCATTTTGCTTCTTTGAATTTAATAAAAATTGTAACGATATCTTGCTATCTTGACTTTAATTAATTTTTAAAAAATATATTTCATTGTAATTTATTTGTGACAATATTCAAAGTTTGAATTAATCTTCTTACAAAAAGAATAAAAATATATAAAATAATTATTGTTACAGATTGGTTTGTTTTCTATTATGAATAAACTGTGTTGCCTTTCTTTATCAAACTTACTAAAATTTATGTACCTCTATCACTTTTTTTATTAAAATTAGTACATCCCATTACCTCTGACCTAAATCGTATATTCTTTAGCATAGCTGCAACTCATTCGTTCAATACAAAATGTACCTTACGGTATACCCTCTTAAAATATATTTTGGTACGTCTATGAAATCTACTTAAATGAATGATTTATGACTCCTTGTCCTTTCTATATAGACTATATAAGCTACAGAATCTGTGAGGTTAAGGGTTAGCCATGTTTTTTTTACAGAACTTGATGCCTCTATTAGTCTACCTAATTAGACTTTTCCACAGTTTTTCTGGTTCCAATTGGGTGTGTTTCAGCTTGAAGAATGCTCACCATACTTTCTTTGAGATCAGATCATACAGATTATTTTCAAAACCTTCTCTTTTATATTATTATGTCCAAAAAGGAGTTGATAATCCTGTCAAAAAAATATTTAAGATTTTTTTGTTATTTTTAACGTTCCAAGGAAACAATAGGACGTCAAAGAGCAAGATTTCTTTAAAATAAATGAACAGATGATAATATAAAACACAATCTGAATCAGATTATACAGATTCGTTTGTTTTAGAAATTTTAGTAGGTCAGAAGATAACCTTGAGATGTGTTGTTTTTCAAAAACCTTTCAGATTTTTCAAATTTAGTTTTATCTCAACTTATTAAAACCTAGAACCTTTTGGAGGGCTTGGTAAAAAGGAATCTCAACTCCATCCAGGTGAACATCTGCATCAGACGAAAGTTTTCTTCAACAAACTGTACTACATGATCTTCCAAATATTATTCAAGAGTTTAAATTGCCTTCGTTCCAAGGAAATATTGGTAAACTTGTATTTTTACCATCCGGCTATGCGCGTGCGCTAATTTGAATTTTCCAGAATAATTTTATTGGTTCGATTGGGGGTGGCAAATTTTAAATCTCAAGCTACGTTAGGTTTGGATGATATAGGAGACAATTTAAACATGTTAGTTATTAAAATTCCCAATTCCAAAACGAATATAGAAAGAACCTTTGTCGTCAATGGAGAATATAATATTTCTTTATACAGAAAATATTATTGTCAAACAAACCACATCGTAGATTATTTGTAAAAGTACAAATACTGACACATCTAATAATACTAATTTCAATACTGCCTCTTCTGTGAATATATAAATAAATCATTTCCAAGAGCAATTGTTATGTGTAATTTATAATAAAAAAGTTTATAATAAGCAAATATATTCGTCCAATTCTTTTTGACAAAAATTAACGGCCACAGAAAAAATATTGTACGTAACACGATCCGAAACTGATATTACGGGACTATTCTGTAAGTGGCTCTTGCAAAAACCAACCTCCACTGCTCTTTTCGTAGATTCAACTTGGTATTTGCCTAAATGAATGCATATTTAGTGCACTGCATCAATTTTATTTCATTTTTTAAGGTTTCAGTACAAGCAAAACTTTTTATGAACAATGACATTTTTCACTAAAACTAATATTTAAATTTTCCCACTTATATAGGATCCATGAACACGCTGTAAAAGTGTTATGGATCGGTATGTCTGTTCCAAATTCTTTTATTTTACTTTTGTTACCAATTTGTTACCTTGAATTCTTCGTAATAATTATAATTCCTTTCTTCAAGCCGCGTTTCTTCCAATATCCTTATCGTTGTGATTCCACAAACCTTAATGGAAAGTTCAACCAATAACCACAGAAAAAACTGGACCCCATTAATTCTCGTTTTTGTTAAGTTTTTAGTCAATATTACACTTTTACTAAAAAAAACACATTCGACAGCATCTTTCGTAATGCATCGTCAAAATCTCCGCGAATTTTCTCATGGAATGATTGTAATAAATTCAAATTTCAAGAAACATTTCGTAATATTTCATCAGTTAAAAAAAATATCCCTAAGGACACAACAAACAGTTCCGCATACGATGGAACGTCAAAACTGCACTGGTCGACTGGTTTCCGTACACATAGTGGGGATACTCACAACGCTAACCGAAGGGGACCCTCAGTAGCAACTGATATTACAGAGAGAATTCATCGTTTCATATTTCAAAAAAAAAATGTTTACAGCAAGTTGAATTTCCGTTCCTAGACGAATATTTTTAAGTTTGACATTACGTTAAAACATACAACATGTACAAGTTATTAGGAGGACTAGCTAATTATTTCAAATATCAAGAAATAGTTACCGATTGTGCTATATTTCGTTTACACAACATATTCACCTGTGCCTTGTTGAGTGCTTGTAGTTTGATCATAACGGCTAATCAATTCGTAGGTAATCCCATACAATGTATCGTAGACGGTCTGCCGAATCACGTAGTCAATACGTATTGTTGGATATCGTCGACGTTTACCATGCCAGATGCTTTCCAGAGACAAGTAAGTCGATATTTATATCAGATAAATAATAACCACCTGTGAGTTTGTTTTTGTATTAAAAACCAGCTATGTTTACTGTTGTCATAGTAACACGTGTGAGCGTTCAGAAAAAATGGTTCAAAATAGATATTTTTTCGATCAGAATGGTCCTTGTCTGATTTCAAAGGTGTCTAGAGAAAATGCTACGTGATGTTTGGTAAGAAAAAGTTCCTTGCTAAGCTACTTTCTAGATTATAATTTGAATCTTAGTGATAATTTCCAATGACAATGACATTAGGTAAACATAAAATGATAGAAAGTTTGGTTAGATTAACACTAGAAACTACGATAAAACTTTTTGTGCTTTTTGTGTATAGTCCATTTGAAGAAGAGAGTGAATACGTTAAGTTATAGTCCATTTGATTAATAGAGTGAGTACTTTAAGTTATAGTCCATTTGAATTAGAGATATCTCAAAGTAGGTATTGAAAAAGGCGCCTTTTATTCTAAAATAACTTTTAGTTATTCGTTGGGGTGATCTTTTGTTTTTGTCACAATAACACTGGATTGAATGCTGAACGTTTATTAAAAATCGATTAATTCGTTTCTATTATACAGGGTGTTTCATAAAAAGGTAACACCGTCTCTAGGATAGGTAAAAAACTGAAAAATAATTGGGGTTTGCTTAGTAAAATTTTTTCTAACGCCATCCGTTTTCAGGATAAATTTTACATGGCAAACTTAGAGAAAAGCGAACTTTATCATTAGTTTATACCAGGAGCGATTATTATTTCATAATTTTCAAATCAAAATATTCCGAAAACGGTACATAATATCGAGTTTTATCAAGAGTACCTTTTTGGTGTAGAATTAAACGATGTTTATGTTCACTTGGAGTTTTGACTAATAATTCTACCCTAAAAAAAGTTATGTTGAATAATACGTTGTATGAATCGTGTAACTAGCACCCTCTATGAGAGTTAGTTATAAAAACAAATTCATGGGATATATCAGCTTCCAAAACATATTCGTATAAAATTTCATTGCAATGGTGCCAGTAGTTTCGGCAAAATCGTAAGAAATGTGTAATTTTTCATTTTCTTCAACGCCCTTTATCTTGAAAACGGATGGCGTTAGAAAAAAATTTCACTAAGCCAACCCCAATTATTTTTCTGTTTTTTACCTATCCTAGAGACGGTGTTACCTTTTTTTGAAACACCCTGTATAATTAATTAAATTATTCATGCATTTGATGTTTCGAGGCAAAACTATTTCATAAAAGAAAACTGCATCGAATGGTGGTAGTCAATTTTTTTGGAGACACTTATTTATAGTCCATTTGGAAAAGAGAAATAGTAATAAACACATAATATGTTATATACCTTGTCCAAAGGATAAATAAATGCTTAAGAATAAAAATTGACCCATTTCAGATTAATATACATATAATAATAACGCTAAAAATGAATTTATTCCATACATATGGACCGCATTGTATATTATTTATTCTATTCTTTTATTTTTGAACCGTCCATCCGTAAATTGTTTCATTATAACACAAATATCGGATCTAACAATAATAAGAATATTAAATAATCTCTAGAATATTTTGCGTACACCACTGATAACTTTACCCAAGAATTAAATCATGTAGTTTGTAGAATTTAACAAAATTTGAATAAGAGAAGAGATGTGGCATCACTGTCTCCATCTGCGATTACATTTCATTGCTCAACTTTAAAATACGGAAAAACAATAATATATTTATACATATACATCATGCAAAACAATTTATATGTGGTTAAATAAGAATTACATGTTGATATGGTGATTTTAATGACGTGAATGACATTGTACCAACGATTATTTATTAAATATCAGAGCTGGGTAATTCCTAGTTAAAAAGTAATTAATAATTACAATTACTTTTTTTTCATGTACTTTGTAATTGTATTTAAGTACATATTTTTCTCAAAGTAATTTGTAATTGTAATTGCAGCAAAATCTGAAGAGGAATTGTACTTTGTAATTGTATTAAATTATATTATTTAAATTATCTAAATACAATTACTTCTCATAAGTACAATTATTTTTCATAAGTACAATTACTTTTCTAACTACAAGAACATTTAAAAGTACAATTACATTTTTTAATTACAATTACTTTCAAATGCGTGAAATGCACTTGTTAATACAAAAACAAGAAATTTTCTTTTCAAACCGGTCACTATAGAGCCATTGTATTATAATGCTAGAGGCTAGAGCTCACTCTATCTGATTTGTTTAAATGCAGTGGAAGTGGAAAGAGCATTATTAGTGAATTGTTAAACCTTAAACTTAAATAACAGTAGGAGGTAAGTAAGTATCTAGATGTTACATAAACAAACTAAGGAAATATAGTATGAAGTGGGTGAATAGTGTAAATACTAATTACCTACTTATTTACTTTAGGTAGGCATTTCTTTGTATTATTCTAATTTCTACATTGAAATGAAGGATAAACTATTTCAATAAACTTATTCTTATTCTCAGCTACTCTAGCGTTACAAGTATTCGATTTTAACGTAGGTAGAAAATATATTTAATTAAATTTAAAGCAGTTTTGGAAAATATAATAGTATATTATTCAATGAGCATATAATAGCCATTACATGCGAGTAGAATACTATCCTTTGTTCATGACTTTCAAATAAAATTTACTAGTAATTATAAAAAAATCTTTATTTTATGAAGTAAAGTACAATGTCGTAGCAGCATTATCATTTCTTATTTAGCACTATTTAGCAAAATTACAAATCAAAAAGACTGCAAAGGCAATGAAAATTGCAGAATAGCATGTAAATAAAAGTTCATATAAAATACTCGTATGGAATAATACTCGTGTGTATCTGTGTATAAAGTATACCATATACCAAAGTACATTCTGTATAGGCAACACTTATTACGCGTGTGTGTATTGGAGTTTATGCTACCGTGTTATGAACAAAGAATATTCTCATACCAATACGTGCTGTTTTGACGTCATACAGTGTATAATGGTTTATTATTCATTAGTGAATAATGGGTAACATTATACTTGAGCAAGCACATGTATAATTAAGGTTTTATAGCACGGTCGTGGATAAGTATATTTTGTGTTATAAAAAATGATTTGGTGAGGTGCATTTGTAACTAAATTTGAGTAAAATCTGTCTCGTTCTCATTTTCGTTTGTATGAACAGTAAAAGTAATTATAAAAGTAATTAATAATTCCTATTTTTACGACATGTATTTTGTAATTGTAATTAATTCCTCTTTTCGAAAAGTACTTTGTAATTGTAATTAATTCCTCTTTTGGAAAAGTACTTTGTAATTGTAATTATTTTTAAAGTACATGTAATTACCCAGCTCTGTTAAATATTTTCTCTGTAAGAGAATCTTGATTATAATATCGTACACATATTTAAATAAACTTTATTTGAATAACAAATATTTGTTCCAAAAAGAGATTGTTAAAAAATGGCCAACTGCCGCTCTGTGTCTAGCTTTTCGCTACGTAAAAGGCCATTTGGAACCGTTTGACAGGAGTGAAGAAGTGACATATTTTATTCTTTCCTTTATAATTCCCGAAAGAACTCAAAATATTTCAGTGTAAGTATTTTCAGGAAGATATAAATAAAGCAACATATGCTGCAATACCAATAACATTTTAAAATTTTTTTTTAATAGTCACAAAAGGTAGGTACCCTTAGCTGGTATTTGCTGCCCTCGCTACACTCGATCCTTTCAATTTCTGTGAGCTCCATTACTAAATTTTTCTAATTTAAAGATTTTAACTATTGAACACGCGACTGATACACATCAACTAGTGTTAAATTAGACTTTAGTACTATTATCAGTAACATATCAAAAAAAAAGAAACATATTTTGGATACACTACGTTGTTTCTAGTGGCGGTCCTTACAATAATTTATTTCAGCGAATCAGAATTTATGATCAAGATTTTAGTAAATAAACAGTTTTGGTCGACCCTGTAGAAATAAATATTCAAATAATTACACCGTTGTAAAAACGATTAGAAGACCTTTCCCATGAGGTATCTCGATACACATGGTTGCATTTAAAAAAATCTACATGTATTGATAATTCAAAAATCTATTATTTTGGAAATAATGAATTTACTCCAAACATTAGTGGCACTCTGGATATTTATTTTATTTTTGTATTTGATAAGGAAGTATGTGGGGAAATATATTTTTTTGTTTGTAAGATTTATTTATAGTTCATTTGTTCGAAGTTGGCAGCTAAGAAAATGTTTTAAACAAGACCCTAAACCAGTAGTATGTTTCAATAGAAATGTTTTCTACTTTTAGTTACTTATTTTTCATGAACCACCCTTGCTTGGGCTTTGCAGGATTTGCATTTATAATAAATTCACTGTCAACTCCAAACAAATGAACTATAAATTATAATTAGTCGTAGGTAAAATAATTTCCGGCAAGGAACATTTTTTAAGAACGAAAGATTCTTTATTAAATACAATAGGAAATTATTGTTGCAGACATGACAGTCAACAAACTAATTTAACTGAAAATCGCGTGTATGATACTTGTAGAGCAATCTGGTGGACGTAATGTGAAGGTTGCATGATTGAACTAATGATGATGTAATTTTTGCTTACACTGTTTTTGGTATAAACTAATTATAGCAATATTTACGATACACTAAACAATTGTTACGACAACCTGATAGAAATAATATAGTGGACAACGATCCTCAACAACAATGCATTATATTGTTTATTGCTTGTACTTAAATACGACGTGCTTATTTGAATTAAATGATTGTATATACTAACTACTTGTTAACGCGTGAGTAACTGTTTATAAAACTGCTTTTGTCCATTGAAAAGTAGCGGTTCGTATTTTAAGTTATTTCTTTATATGGGTTTGATTCATTTTCCGTGAAATGCATACATTCTTTATTTAAATTAATGATTAAACATATTTCATTGTAATACGGTTTATATTTACTAATAATTTTAGTTTCTCAGATGTAAAATGAATCAGAAGAGTATTTTTATTAAATTGCAACTATGTGTTTGCTTTAGGTGTTAACGGTTTAACCTCAAATTGATAAAATTCTATTATTGTAACTATGGTACTTCTATTTTTGGATAAAATATTTAGGATCTTAAATATTTAAAGCGTTTTGCTATTTAGATATGGTCTAACAATTACCTTAACTATCTAGTAGTTCATTAACATACTTATGTAAATAATAAATATTATTTTTTTCTGTGGAAGGTCATACTAAGAAGTTGATAAAAAGTCGGCTATTTTATGTCTAATCAAATTGTAAAATATTCGAGAAAATTAGCAACATACAACAACAATAGCAGAGTATTAATCAAGGTCGTGTTATATTTAGGAAGATTTTTTTTTTCGCCTGTCAAAATGCTAGCCAATCATACATTTTGGTTTGAGATTTTATTCATAGATGCCTACAGTGTACATTTTGAATTATTCTAAATAGGGAAATAGAAATAGTATACAGTGCCCCTCCTCTAACTTTTGTATGGTAAGACCTTTTGTCGCGCAATTTGGGGTGTTAATATGTAGTCAAAGTACTAGTTTTTGTCGCAAAAATGACAGCCGAAACTTTAAAAATAACAGTTGGGGGGCCATTTCAAATTACCTTTAAAACGACCCACTTTTTCATAAGAAACAAAAACAAAGATTTAAAATTGGGGGTCCTCCCATTACATTTGTAGTTTCGACAAGTAACCCTTCTGTCTTGGATTATGAAGCTAATCTTTGCCTCCTGTATCGTACGGTTTCTTCATTCTATCACTGGAAATTTGAAGATTTGATCGAAGTAACTCATAAATTACTTTAAAATTGATTCCATGTTTACCATTCAACTATATTTTAGTACTTTTAATAATCTTCAAAAAAGTTATAGTTTAAAGGATACATTAGAAGATCATCTATGTAAGGAAAAGTGGTCCTTCGAGCCGGATTTACCTTAAAACACATTTAGAAGCAACTAAGAAGATTTTTAAAAAATTAAAATCACTTGCAAACGATATTTATATACTTTTTATAACCATTTTAACAGCAAAGCAAGAGGATATCGTAATTCCAAGTCGTAAATCTATGCTCGTTTTTTTTATTACGTCAAACTTCCTGGTTTTATCACACCGATGTCGTATTACGTTAAATATTATATTGTTGTTTGTTAATAAAATTAACATGTAATAATACAGATACGATATACAGACCAATTTAATATCGCGGTTAACTAATCATAGGTTAAACCGAGACCCAAAAAAATGTAGTTTGATTTATTGCGATATGTATAAGATCGTTTTTTTTTTAGGTCGGATACGAGGTTGCTCACCCCGGTATAGCGAATGATTTCAACGAAAGCGGAGCTCAGAAATACTACACTTACTACCAGTGGGTGTGTTTCGTATTGTTCTTTCAGGTAAACGACAAATTTATTATTAAAATGAAGAATTTTTTGGTACAAAATATTATTAATCATTTTACTTCCTATGCATAAGCCTAATTCCAAAATTTCATGTAAATCCGTTAACAGTAAAATTTTTCGGAGGTAATACCTTATTTTTCGTTTTTTTGACTGTACTATTTATTTTGTATACAGTGTGGATTTCCATGGAAAAAAATTATTTGTGGGGTTAGTTTAGAAGATTATAAAAAAAACTGGGACCCGTCAACTTTCAAATTCAATTGTGGGCTTTTTAAACATAAATTTAAATGTACAAGGTGATACATGCAAGTCTGGCAACTTCGGTTCTACGTAGCAACTTTTGCGTAAATATTGGTCCAAACCGGATCTTTCTATTAATGGACTAGTTTAGTAGGACCACATTAATCAAAATGATAGCAAAATATATTTAGGATAAGATACCTACTTACTTATTTTGGTATTCATTTTGCAATTAATTTTTCTCATTTCGTAAAATTTAGCAATAAATAATTAGTAAGTTTTAAACGTAGCGCCAACTAATAACCAATAAAGTGTGTTCAGGACCGGCGAGAGCGATCGCGGGCCCCAGGGCTGGACCTAATCCGGGCCCCTAGGTATGGTATGCATGAAGGCGTTTTGTTTGTGTGGGGTACCGGGGGTCTAGGGATACTCCCCAGTCCCTGAGATTGAGAACAATGTTGAATTACAGATAAAATAACTCATTTTGGTGTAATCTAGACCTGTTTTCACTTATTCATTCATAAATTATCTTTTCAGGCTGTTTCATATTTAAGTAAACCACAAATTTAGGCACTCATTGAAGAAATACAAAATGGTTTTAAAAACTGAAGTTGGTACTGAAGAACCGGTGATGTCGTCAAGAAATCGCTCTGGCATTGGAAAATGATTGTATTTTAAATGTATACTTGCATCAAAACTGGGGTCCCCTACATCAAAGTGTATGCAAGGTGCCGACGAGGTCGTTTCATCATGAGACTGGGAAGTTGTGACCAAGATAGACGTGCTACTGCTTCTGGTAGCATTAGCAGTGGTTTCAATCTTGTAATTCTCAGTCTCACTCTCAGCACTTTCATTTTTAGGAACAAATATATCTTTGTCGGTAGGAGTAGGACTTATTATTGCATCAGTCTTAGAACTAGTGTTTACTGCTAACTCAACTTCACTTACTTCAGTATCAGGTGAAAGTGAAACAGAATCGGGTATTTTGAAAAAATGTCCAAGTGACAACTGGCCTTTCTTTGCTTCCCGTTCTCTAAACTCTCTATCGTCCTTTTCTTTCCTCTTCTGCGCTCCAGATTTGTGTTTGTAGCTCATTGTTTCTACTTTCCTCTCACTCTTCTAACTTATCACTGAACTAATTCTGATTGAAACACACATGACGATTAACGAACTATGAACGGAACAATAGAACTATCCACGAAACCGCACAGAAAATTGACAGCGTGCAACAGAGGTAAGTAAACAAAGAAGCTAGACTGGAGTCCCTAGACAGATACACTGCCGCCGGCCGCGAGATGACGGCTAGTGCAGTGTTGCCAACGCTGCATGCTGCCAGTGCTGCCACCTCGCAGACTTGAAATACCCACCACACGGTTAAAAAGACCACTGATTTGTATTTTAAACCAGACCTAGGGCCCCGGACCGGGCCCCCTCTGGGGGCCCGGGCCCCGGTGCTGTAGGCCCCCCTACCACCCCCTGTCACCGGCCCTGAGTGTGTTTAAAAGTCAACGTTGTCACATTTTAGCTACGTTCGTTTCAAGTATTCTCAAAGAACTGGCGGCACAAAACACCGTGTTCTGTGACTTACTGATTGTACCAGTTGACAAGATATATGACAGGAGAGAAAATCGTGTTTATCTGTAATAAACAAACAAGACCCCTTTTCTTGACGGTGATAGAATAGAACAGCCAATAGAAAGTGGGCGTGGTTCTATTGAAAATGCCAAAACGGTATTCTTGAAATTCGTTCTCTCACTGTACCGATAGAAGGGTTGTTCCCCGAGAAAACAATTACTTCTATTGGTTATTTTTGAAGGAACCGCTATAACACCAAGAGAAGGTGTTAGGGATTTTTATTTTCGAACCAAAAATAGTATAGAAGTAATTTCTTTCATAAACCAAACACAACCAAACAACAAATTAAACTAACGAAAATGACAGAATATTTTGTTTAGTGTTTTACTCCTTATTTGATAAAGTGTCAATCAGAGAACAAAAATATCGATATGTTTATCTCTTTTAATGACAACTAATAAGAGAGAGAGATAAGTTTCTCGGTTAATATTAAAGCATATCGACAACATCGCAAATTTTCTACCAATCTTATTGAAACACGTCACTTACCACTTATGACGTATGTAACCATTAAATTTAAATTTCAAAAGCCGATTATGGCTAGAGGATTAATTTTATAAAAATTTTATTTGTACAGTTGAACCACTAAAAACCTATTTTACAAGATGCAAATATAAAAAAAAGTCACTAAACTAGTCCATTGAACTATTGCAGCAAAAAGCCGGTTTTATAATAAAATTTTGATGTTTTGCTTTTGTTACATGGTTCACCGGTTAAGGAATTCTATTGTGGAATTATGCTGTCGAAATCCTGCCAATGACTTTAATTTTTTTTTACAGTAAACCACGTAAATTCATTTCGTGGTCCATTCAAGTGTTTAATCACCTACTTTCATTGATTCGGAACAATACACCTTTTTTTTTAATAAATCAAACATGAAACGTTGTTTTATTTATTACCACATCAGATTATGAAAGTGTGACAGATTTTTAGAACAAAAAAGTGGTACGAATGGACCTTCAAACGTGACAAGAGTTTATTTTTAGAGTTTTATTTAAATTTCTGCAAGAAATTTACCTATTTAAAGAAAGAACTGTTCATGAGTTTGTCTGATTTATTATTGTCTTTCCCTTTTTGTTAATTAATTTGCTTCTAATTCCCATTTTATCTAGGTACTTTTATACTGCATCTCTCCAAGTTTTTCTACACCATACCCATGGATTACTTAATCCTAGATAGCAGGTTACTCTGGAACAAACACGAAGACGAAGTAATACACAAAGCAACCAAGGCCCTCATGGTGTGTAGGAACATTGCAGGGAAGAACTGGGGATGTAACCCACGTATCCTGCAATGGATGTACACAGCAATAGTGAGACCATTAATCACATATGGGGCAGTGGCTTGGGGCGTAAGGGCTAATCTGAATACGACGAGGAAAAACCTCTCGAAAATTCAGAGACTAGCCTGTTCATGTATCACTGGAGCAATGGGAACTTGCCCCACTGCTGCAATGGAGGTGATTTTAAACTTGACCCCACTGCACATTCTGCTAGAAAGTGTAAGGAAGAAAACAATATATAGAATGATCAAAGAAGGAAATATCAGGGAAAAACCTCGATCACTTCACTTTGATCAAACCTGGGAAATGCCCCAAGATGATATGCCAAAGAAATTCAACTTTGTGAGAAAATTCATCACAAAGTTGAGTAATAAATCTGAATGGGATGAAGACACCATACAGAATTTAAACCAGAATACCATAAAGTGGTATACGGACGGTTCCAAGCTAGACGAAGGAACTGGCATAGGAGTTTTTGGACCGAGAGCCAAATACTCAGAAAGCTTGGGCACATACCCGAGCATCTTTCAAGCAGAAGTCCGCGCCATCGAAAGATGTGTGGAATTCAATATTGGAAGAAACTATCGCAGACAAGAGATTGTGATCATGTCGGATAGTCAAGCAGCCATCAAAGCGCTGAGTTCAAATATAATCAGTTCGAAGATGGTTTGGGAATGCCTAGGCAAACTAAATGAACTAGGCCAGAAGAACACTGTCACCCTCCTATGGGTCCCGGGACACATAGGAATAGAGGGGAATGAAACAGCAGATAAGCTGGCAAAAAAAGGAGCTGAAACCCCACATTTGGGACCAGAACCATCTTGTAGGATCAACAGTAGAGTAATCTTAGGAAAACTAAGGGAGGAAATGGAGAAAGAAAAATCCGAGTACTGGAATCAGCTGGAAGGACTGAGGCAATCTAAGATACTACTGGGGAACTATGACCAGAAGAGATCTCTTAGCTGCCTCAACCGCAGTAAAAAAAGGCTCCGTATTCTAACGGGAATATTAACCGGGCATTGCCGGTTAAGAAGCCACATGAAGAAACTAGGGTTAGCAGATGAAGCAAAGTGCAGATTCTGTGAGGAAGAGGATGAAACCTCAATACATATACTCTCAGAATGTCCTGCCTTGCAAAATTCTAGGGCTAGATACCTAGGAGCACATGAAATAGAGGAAGGGGATCTACCTGATTTGAAGCCCGACGATGTCCTAAACTTCCTCAGGAAAATAGGACTCGAAGAGCTGCTATAAATCTGAGAAAACATCAGAACATGGCAAGTAAGGGGGGACACAATAGATCCTATGGGTCGTAGTGTAATCATCACCCCTAACTCATTCATACATTCATGGATTACTTATTAAAATTTGATAATGGATCCTTAAAAAATAACAGAAATAAGGTTTTCGAGGAAGTGATCAATTGCTGAGAGTGGGATTTGAGGTTAGAGTCACTAAAATCGTATCCAAATTCTTAGTGGCGAGATGGACTTGCTGCAGGACAATTGCAAAGTCTTGGGGCTTGAAACCTAAAATGATCTTCTGGTCATACCAAACAATTATCAACCCCATTGTCACCTATGCTTCATTACTGTGCTAAGATACAGAAAGTACCATGGCTGGTATCAGTTGGTGTATGAGCTGGTGTTTTACGACTGCAACACACACAAAACTTTAAACCAGGTGATTTGGTTGGTTATCTAAGGATCATGGAAAATATTCCACCAGCATCCTTAAACCAACCATTAGATACCTACCATCCTGGAAATATGGAATCAATCAAGAGTTCAACAGGAGTGTTCTGCGAGAAAAATTTAGGCCAAGAAGGTCAGTCTGATTTGCAAAGTTAATGTGAGATCAAACCTTTTTGGAGATTCTACTGAGAGATTTTCCTTTTCTCTCGGAAATGCGAATTAATCTTTTCTTCCTGCTCATAGGCGGATTGAATTTGGGCTAAAACAAGTTTCCTTGTCTTCGGTCTATGTCCGAATTGATCGTCCTTTGAAGGGGATCTCTGGAGTGGACAAATAACCAAATAATCGTCTGTTTTGAAATATTTTTTTAAGGATATGTGCTTGGAAGATCTAATTATCAGTTCTGACAGTGGAAAAATGCATTGAGATGTTCGGAGGTCTTTTGTTTATCTGGAATGCCAGGTCTATCGATCTGGAAGGTAGGAAACAATAACCTAACAGCCTTTCTAAGATTCTGAAAGGAGTAAGTTGTTGGAGAAAGTTTCGTGGGTTGAAAAAGGAAGTTTTGGGCAGTAGAAGGATGTTCCAACGAAGTAACCTTGGTCGATTTATTAAAAATTGATCCACTATGGTGGGTAATAGGTTTTAGGTTCTAATCAAGGATAGAAGAAGAAATTCTCTGACAATAACAATTGGGTAGATACGTATTTGGCTTCAAAATAGGCCTCTGTTTCGGCGATTACTTCTTCATTGGTCCTAAATTTCTTTCCAGAAAGCATCCTCTTGTATCATCTGCGACCGCGTTTAAATTCATGAGACCAAAATTTTATATTAGATGATGCTGGCGCTGAATGTTTGGTTTGCACATTATTTTTCCCATCAAAAAGCAGTTTTTATGCATTTTTTTAAATGAACCAAAAGCGCTTTAGTCAAAACACTATATCTCACGAAGTAATGGTCCGACGGCTGTCGAATTTGCACACGTCTCTTGCGAAGATTGGTAGTAACTGAAAATCATATGGATTTAATTCTAGCTGCGCCATCTATGTAACAGGACAAATACTTATCTACCCAAGTGATAGAGATACCTACCTAATTTGTTTGTAACTTAGTTCAGCAAATTGTCGATTATTATAATCATTTTTTTTTCTATTTTTCTTAGGCTATAGCTTGTTACACACCGAAGGTGATATGGGATATGTACGAGAACAATTTGATGAGAACTTTGGTAATGGGACTAAACGTTGGAGTGTGTCATGAAAAGGAGAAAAACTCCAAGAAGAAGGTAATATTGGGATACTTGATGGAACACGTCAAGGTGAGTTTATTTAACACAAAAGTCTGTTTTATACAAGAATAACTACAGTTACGTTCAGTATGATTTTATTGGTTTATTTGTAGGAAACTCGAGCAAACAATTTTTTATTTTATTTATTTACATCCTCCCCATTATCTGTTAGATTATTTTTTAGGCGTAAATACACCGACATGTGTACATTATTTTTTAAACAAAATATTATGTTTTTGATATCGTTTGAAAAAATTTGTAATGTAAACTTTAAACCGAAGAATTTGATTACGTTGACATTTTTTTTTCTTTTTGTTCTTCTCGAAATACGGAATTTGTGTGTTCGTCAACGGACACTGCTCAACAATTGAAGTGGATATACAGGGTGTCAGTTTTTGACAAACCAATCATGGCCAACTCACAATAATTATTGGTAAACGTTAAAATATCTACCAAATTAATACTTTGATGAAAAAATAAAAATATCTAGAAAACTGATAACTTTAGGTATAGGGAGTGATTCATAAAATTTGAAGTATGATATTAGTACTTTTCGATTGTGATATAAAGTACAGGTTGTTCTATTTAAAATTACCGAGAAAATAATGTACTTGCATTTTGACTTACCCTGTATTTGATTTAACGAATGTTATGAAAACGAATATGTTTTATAATTCTTAACGATAATTAAAAAACTATGGTTGCAAAAGATCAATGTTTCTACAGTGCGGTCCATATGTATGGAATAAATTCATTTGTAGCGTTATTATGTACTATATGAAAAAAACCTGAAACAGGTCGATTTTTATTCTTAAATTGACAATTTACAGTATGAAAATATTATCCCCCTCCAGCACCCCTTCGGAATATAAGCACCCCCTCGAAAATTTTAAATTACAAAGGGGGTCGTGTGGCACCTCGTTGGAAAGGGATTTTAGTCCTCTGTTCAGCAATATAAAGTTTTTTAAGTTTGGTGCAATCATAACTGAGAAAATTGATTTTTAAGATTTAAAATTTTGATAATGTCTCTAACACAAAACTTTACGTAGAATGAAGATAATAATGTCACATAATGATTAGAATGTGTTTTTCAATGTATTTGACACTTAAATTAAATGTTCAAAATGACCACCATTCACTTCTTGACAATAACCGAGGCGATATTGGAATTCTCGTACAACATTTTGTATGACCTCGGGGGTTATTTTGTTAATTTCTTCCGTTATCCTAACTTTTAAATCAGCAATATTGTTTGGTCTATTAAAATATACTTTAGATTTTAAATAACCCCATAAGAAGTAATCAAGAGGAGTCAAATCGGGGGATCTAGCCGGCCATTCGATCGCCCCACGTCTTCCAATCCACCTATTGGGAAAAACCTCGTTTAAATAATTTCTAACAGTACGTGCAAAATGCGGTGGAGCTCCGTCTTGTTGGTAGTAAATAGATCGATCTATCTCATTTGGATGATTAACATCAGGAAAAACTCTTTGTAATGTAGACACTAAAAAGTTAATCAAAAAATCTAGATAAACTTCACCAGTAACTGTGCCCTCAAAAAAATAAGGGCCAATAATTTTATTGTTAATGATACCAGCCCAAACGTTAACTTTTTTAGGATATTGAGTGTGAGCCTCACACATCCAGTGAGGATTTTCTCTGCTCCAATATCTACAGTTCTGTTTGTTAACCGTTCCGTTTAAATGAAACGTCGCTTCATCAGAAAAAACTATTTTGTTTATGAACTGCAAATCTGCGTTCATTCTATCCATCATCAATTCACAGAATTCTTGCCTTCTATCAGGATCATCTTCATTTAACTCCTGAACCAACTGAACTTTGTAAGGGTGGTATTTTTCTTTATGCAGAACTCTCAAAATAGATGATTTACTTACATCATTGTCGGCGGCAAGTTCTCGAGTTGTCTTATGCGGATTTTCCTCAATCTCTAGAAGTACATCTAACTTTTTTTCATCAGTAAATTGAACATTTCTACCTGGTTTTTCAATATTTTTTACATGTCCAGTTTCACGAAACTTTTTTCAATTTTGCTAACTGTAGACTGCGAAACGTGTTGACCAGAGTATTTATTATTAAAAATTTCACAAACCTTCTTTTGAGTTCTGGTTTTATTACCACAACCAATCATAATTAAAATGTCTATTCTTTGAGTCTCGGACAAATGAGCCATAATTAAATTTAATACGCGCACAAATATTATACTGACGTCTTTTAGTAACTTTAAATACCTAAATGACAGCAGCCTACTAGATTTATATCAACTGTTTATTTAGTTTTTTGACTATTACTTTTAATATCTTCAAAGTTTTTTCCTAATATTTAGCAGAACAGATACGAAAATACCTGATTATTTCTAAAGTTATTTTAATAAACCAAACAATATCGCCTCGGTTATTGTCAAGAAGTGAATGGTGGTCATTTTGAACATTTAATTTAAGTGTCAAATACATTGAAAAACACATTCTAATCATTATGTGACATTATTATCTTCATTCTACGTAAAGTTTTGTGTTAGAGACATTATCAAAATTTTACATGTTAAAAATAAATTTTCTCAGTTATGATTGCACCAAACTTAAAAAACTTTATATTGTTGAACAGATGACTAAAATCCCTTTCCAACGAGGTGCCACACGACCCCCTTTGTAATTTAAAATTTTCGAGGGAGTGCTTATAATTCCGAAGGGGTGCTGGAGGGGGATAATATTTTCATACTGTGAATTGTCAATTTAAGAATAAAAATCGACCTGTTTCAGGTTTTTTTCATATAGTACATAATAACGCTACAAATGAATTTATTCCATACATATGGACCGCACTGTATATTCCTTTTTAATTATACAGGGAGTTAAACTTGATACGATTTTCAGGTAATATTGGTCATAACTTTTTAAATACCCGGTATAACATAATAAAACTTTACATTGTTGTTATGTGGAAGTATTGCAGATTTCGAATTTAAAATTAAATACAGGGTGTTCCATTTAAAAAAACATAAGTTTGGTGTGCCACCATCTTATGGGACACCCTGTAAGATTGTAACTAATTTTAAAATGTGGAGTTTAAAGCTGCCTACAATTTTTGTTAATAACTTTTTTAGGAATTCTTACTATAACAGATCTACTGAGCTTCCTCACACTAATCAATCACCCTGTATAATGTAATGTATGGGGTCAAAATGACAAAAAAAATGATGGTCATAGCTTCTTCCACCGAATATACTAATAAGTCCGGTAACTTAACTCCTTTTTCGTGGTGGAAATGTGTCGTATTTTTTGTGAGCGTTCGTTGATTATCAACACAATTTTAGAAATATGTTATACGAGGTTCAGTCAAAAAGTGTTTATTTGAAAGTGTGTCTACGAGGCTTAAGCGTTAGGTGTTGATCACATTTATTATTATTTGTGTTTTTGTATAATATTTTATTGAGGAGATGGCTAATAACAAAATTCAAGAAATGTTTCGATTTTAGTTTATATTGCTATAATAAATTTCCTAATTTTTTAAAATTGTGTTTTTAACTCTTATATTATTAAAAGTAGGTAAAATGGATTATTTATTTGTTTGTAATTATTGTGTCACAGCAGCTTATATTACTTGATTACATCCTTCCAGGTAAAGTGAACTTTATTATTCTGATTTTGAGAAATTGTCTAATAACATAATATTCTCTTCAGTATAAGTATTAGTATAACGTGTTTTAGATAATTTAACCTTTAAGAACAAATTAAAGGATTTTAAAATCAGTTTATTAAAACAGGAAAAAATAAAACATCATAAAATACACGCCCGTTAGTTGTTACGACAATATTCCTTTATTCATAATTATACTTGTTCCTGTTAAACTATAACGTACAAAAATTCTAATAAAGGCTGCAAATAGATATTAAAATATGATTGTACTTGTCAAGAAATAATTTATAAATATTAAGAATTATTAATCAGAAGTGTAAAGCAATGTATTTATTTATTTAACTAAATATTATTGCTACACATTTTTTATTATATTTTGCAATAAAATAATGCTATTTTTCACATAATTTTACTGGACTATAAAGATACTATAACTTTGTCATTAAACCACACCGATGTTTTTAGTTTTCACTTTATAAATTTAGTACATTGTTGCCTTGCATTATCGCGCAGCTATTTTCACGGCCATAGCTCATATCAAAATCCATTATATAAAAATAAAACATTAATTACCTGATTTCTTAGATTGCAGACAGGTAAAAGAGTATTTTACTTAAAAAGCCACAAAATATTATATACTATTATATTATAAAGTAAAAAATCTGGCTCATTTAGGATTTTTGTCGGGTGTCAGTTGATTTTTTATCAGCATAGTGGCCTCCTGTCCAAAAATTGTTCAACATCTTGTCGAGTTACCGTTTGCCGTTGCAACTCCTTAATTTTTCTCCTTAATCCTTGCTTTCAGGGAGTACTATCGACTTCAGGAGAGCATATACATTTTCAAACTCAAAAGGCTCGCATTGAATTCATTTTAAGGATGGCCTATTTATTGGGTATAACCAATCACGCTTTAAATAATAATAAATTTGTATTATACAGTACGGTTTTATTTGTTTTTTATTGCAATTTCTTTGCTGATTTCTTTTTTGTTTCAACGATGGCTATTGATACGAATTTAGAATTATGTTTTTTGATTGTGACTATTTACTGGATTTTCTTATTCTACGACGACATTGGCACGGATTTTGATTTTCTATTTAACTATTGTGATATTTTAATTTTAAGATATCAAATAAAATATTAAGATTTAGACTTGCGCTTTTCACTAATTTCTTTATTTTTTATCCTCTTTTCACCTGAATTCAAAAGTAAAGCATTTTTTTGTCAGTTTCCACCTTGTTATAAATGCTAAGATGGTCTGTTGTGTTAAGGTCGCATCTGCGTGTCCCTATTATTAAACTTTTAAAAGGTTTGGTATATACCGACGATCCGGTTATTCTGCTGGATTGTTGCACGTTCTGAGAAGACGCTATGTGTGTTGGAGAGTAGTGCATTGCACTCCGTTTAGGTTGAATAAATTTTTGGTACAGGATCGTCTTCGGCCATTTAGTGCCCCTTCTCGATTAAAAGAGGCAGCATATCGTATAAATCTGGGCGGATCACTTTGACATTGAATTAATGGTTTTTTAAATACGTCGCTTTATGTTTAAGTTGAAGCTCATGTATTTCGCTAAAAATTAGTTTTCTGAGTGTTTGTATGAATTCAAAAAGGAGTTCCATCATATTTTCACTATTTTATTTTTTACACTGAATCCACTGGAAAGTCTGTACACAATAATGTTGTCTATACCATCCAAAATATTCATGTTTATTTCGCGTATTGTTTAATACAATTTCTTAAAAACTTAAATATAATTTATTCCTTTTCTAAATTGTTTGATTTGAATTTTTATCAATTGATAATTTATCTAACGTGTGAATCGCTGTTAATTACCAACTTTTTAGAATACAATGGTGCAATTTAGATGAAATTTTTTGGTAACTAAAATAAATAAACCTATCCTGTACATTATAAACGTAGGTACGACGTGACGTGACATACATCTCAATTTTTTTCTTAACTTCTTCATGTACCATTGTTCCATTGTCTACGTGGATTTGAAGAAAAAAAAAGCGGTATATCTGTAAATCTATCTACAGGGGGATTCATTAAACATAAAAAATATGATTACGTCTTATAAAAGTTTCAAGTCGATCTTATTAGTTCAGTAAACGACTTGTCCAAGAGTTTAATAGAGGCAAAATACAATTCAAAACAATAAAAAAAAGGTGGGATATGAGGATCTAACTGTTAGCAGAAAAAGAGGAACACTGGAACAGTGTTAAAAACAGTGTGTCCTTCATTCAACCATGTTTTATCTAAATAAAAGATAGTTCATCCCTCGCTCCGAAATTTAGTGACTTTCTTAGCTGCCAACTCCAAACAAATGAACTATAAAGTTTTGTCTATATCTATTCTAGCTAAAACTGGTTGTTCTACTTCCTATGCTGATCCTTGTCTTTTTTAAGTCAGTCATCTAACCAAATGTCATTTAAAAAATATTTGAAACTGTAACAATCTAATATTTTTGTATTTACTACAATATCATACTATTTTTAAATTTAATCTAGTTACTATTTTTGTATAAATGATATAATAGATTTTTTATATTTTGCACTTATAAAAATCTTCATTATAAAACGCATTTGCGTATCGTAATGTAACTTTTACGCACGCAAATTTTTGTTTTAAATGGTTGGCGACATGAGTGAAGTTTCTAAAGGCAAGACTATTGACAATGACATTTGTGGCTAATAGCAATTTATTAATTTTATATTGTTCTTTAAGAAAGTATCTGTGAATATGAATATAATATTTTACTTATATAATATATTATTATTGGTATATTATTCATTTTAAAATATTTTAAAACATTAACATTTGATAATCTAAATGTCACAACTGTCAAATTTTATAAATTACACAGTGCTGCCGACATACTTTTTAAAATAAAAATTTTCGTAATTACATAAAAATAAAAAATTAATTTAAAAAATGGTAAAAAGGGCAAAATATAAAAAATACTATAAACAACTTATTTCATATGGCTGTTGTGACACTCGTTCTTTAAAAAACTCATCGCTTCGCGATTCGTTTTTTAAACTTGAACTTGTGTCATAACAGAATTCCATATGAAATGCGTTGTTTAATATACTATTTATTTTTCCAATTTGTTTTATTGCTTTACTAAATTTAATTTCATCATTACTCCACCAACATTTTTGTTGATCTGGCATCAATGCCCTAGAAATTATACCATAACAGCTGATTTAGCATTAACACTTTTTAAAAGAGCAATTTACACAACTACAAAAACACTATTTTTGATTATAATAGTTGTAACAGTTTTTTTTTTCTCTTTAATAACGTTTTTTCTGCTTTTCTTTTATATGTAACTACAGTATGATGCAAATGTATGGAATAAATTCATTATTTCAAAAACAGATGACTTTAAAAAAATCATGAAACACGTCAATTTTAATTTTTGAATGGCCATCAACTGCTATAGATGTGTTGGACATTACGTCATTAGTGTTGGCGTAATGATGTCATCGACGATTTTTTTGAATACAAACCGAGGTCACGTGACAGTTCATTTGAAAGGTCTCCTTATCGCCTTTGCAACTATGTAATCATTTAAATATTTTGTTTTTGCATAACTATTTTTTTTTATTCTTAATCATCAAACACACATTTTCACCTTTCGAGCCGGATTTTCCAACAAACTGACATTTTTTTGTTATTTTTCAGCGCCACAACCTCTACGCCTTGGTATACTGGGGCTGCGAATGCCTGTGCCTCGTCAACATCGTCGTCCAACTGTACGTGATGAACGACTTCTTCGACGGCGAGTTCCTCACCTACGGCTGGCGAGTGATGCAATTCTCCGACGATCCGCAAGAGAAACGCATCGACGCCATGGTGTACGTTTTCCCGCGCGTCACCAAATGCATCTTCCACAAATACGGTCCGTCTGGTTCCATCCAGAAACACGACAGTCTCTGCGTCCTACCTTTAAACATCGTCAACGAGAAGACCTACATCTTCATATGGTTCTGGTTCATGATCCTGGTGACGTTGTTGACCTTCTTGGTCGTCTACAGGATAGTCATCGTCGCCTATCCCAATATTAGATCCAGGATACTGCACGCCAAGCACAGATCGATCCCCATCGAAGTGTGCAAATCTCTTTGCAGTAAAATCGACATCGGAGATTGGTGGATCTTGCTGATGTTGGGTACCAACATGGATCCGATTATCTATAGGGAAATTATATCGGAGCTAGCGAAAAAGATCGGGTCTAAAGTTAGTCATTGATGTTAGATTGAGGTGTATATAATTTTATGAAGAAAGATAACGTGAAATTTTAAGCGATTACGAAGTTACTGGTGATCTTAATACTTGGTTAATGTTTTTTTTAATTGTTTTGACGTTTTTGCTAAAAATGGTTCGTTTTTGTGGATTTTTTTTTGGATTTATTGTTATAAATTTTGGTCCTTCGAGCCGTATGTTTTAAAAAATTAGTTTAATTGCAGAAAAAAAAGAAATTTAGTTTTTATTTGGTTACATAACAATATTTTGGTCCTTCAAGTTGGATAATAGGGAAAAACATACTTTTTAATGAAATTAGAGCTGTTCATTTTAAATTTTTTTCAAAATAAGTAGATATGCTTTTTTTATGGATGTTAATTCTGCAATTTTGGCTCCGCCAGTCATCGACAATAATTAGCTGGCATCAGCTAGGACGAGACTGAAAAAACTAGCAGGAAATGTCAAGTGAAGAGGCAAATTGGGATAAATAATAGATATATTCTAAATACCGCAGTCCAAATCTTTTGGATTTTCATTAATATCATCTCCTTATTTCTCTACCTGTCTTGGTATGATTGCTAGTATAATTTGTTCCCAGTGCCTTAGAAAATTTTGTGTAACAACTCTTGCAATGGCTTCCAAATACTCCACCATTTTTGTCTGCAACTTCTGTCTTGTGAGTCCCCGATAGAGTTCTTGCAGTATTGTCAACATCAGCAGCTTGACCATCATGTAGTAACTGAGAAGATTCCCTAAACTTTATTATCAATAAATTTTGACCATTGATCTTGTTTGTAAGACCTTTTGGTACTATTTCAAAGCTTTTCCAACAGACGAAGAACAAGAAGCTCTTGAATACGAATTATCCCATCTAAACGACTTCCAGCATTGTAGTCTCTAACAGTTATGACCTACATCAGCTAGCTCTGTACTGTGTTTTGTTTTAAGCATGAAGAAATTACGTTTTAGGACAACTTTGATTACATTTTTAGGATTCTTAGCTTTGTTTCCAATCCTACCCTGGTGTACCAATAATCAGTAACCAAGATCCTGTCAGAATCAAATTAATTAGCTCCAATATTACACAATATCTTAAAAACTGTACCAATTTTCAGGATATCTATAAGGTTTTGTTTGAGAAGAGGAAATGTCATTTCTAATGACATTTCTTTGACAAAATGAACCAAAATAACTTATGCAAAAGGCAAGTGGAATTGTTTAACAGATTCAATGGTTTTTATGTTTTTTTTTACATTAATTGACACAGTACATTAGTATTTTTGGAATTTTGGGCAGAGATAAGTGAATCTGATACAAAATAATGAAAATGTAGAAAAAAGGAATACAAATACTAATACACTAACAAAAGCATTTTTAACAGTCTTCAATGATAGTTTTGATCATTTTTAAGCTTTGCAAAACATTTAGTTTTTGTTAAATATGTACTTTTATCAAAAAGTATCTTATCCGTTACTTAATTTTTACAATTATATATTTTTTTCTTTATTTTTGAATGTCTTCTAAGCTTCTTTAAAGAATAATTACCATGTTTATCACTACCTTAGATCTTTTGTAAAAAAATGTTCAATTTTATTCCCAATTCACTTTTAAGAAAACATCAATATTTTTTTAGAATCTTTTGATATTCTTCTCTTAATTTTCCCATTTATTTGGTAATTTCAATCAAATTTCCATCATTTGTTAAACATTTATAGAAATCTTAACAATTTTAATAGCTTTTGTTATATTTTTATCAGCATCAAAGTTGATAATATACAGTTTTAAATTTTTTAGATCAACTTTTACCAAATTTCTGTTTATTTCTAATTAACATTCCATAATTAGTTACAAGCTTGTAAAATTCCTTGTTGTGGTGAAAAAATTTCACTTTTAATGACATTTTAATTGACTAACTCAGTCACTGGTCAGGTTCTTACTATATCTTGGCGTTATTATAGTTTCCGTCATGTTTTCTTGATAAATATTCACAAAATGTTAACTTTTTTGTTCCATGTTTTGGTTTCAGGTTCTTTGTCATTCTTATAGTTTAATTTGCTGTAAATTTTTTGTGTCCATTGATTGTTTTTCTTTCTCCTTTGGCTTTACTTATACACTTTTCTCTATACTAATTATTGACTTTTGGGCCAATTTTTTTCCTACTCCTACTTTTTCTTACTCGCGAGTTGTCTACATTCAAACTGTTAATTTGGAACGGGTTTTAAGGAATCTTCCATCTTTATGATTCGATTGCTGAAAAATCACTATTAGTTAGGTTAGGTTGAGAATTTCTCCAATTGAATTTTAATTTGTTTTCACATCTTGTGGCACATAATAATAAATCTCTTGGGACGCTGGAAAATTCAGATGAGATTCTAAAAAAGGAACTGACTACTTTTGTTGAAGAAAGTAAAAAACACAAAGAACAATCTACTTCCGATCATAAAAAGCTTGAAGCTAAGTAATTCAGAAAAATATGAATTTTCTATAAAATTTACTAAGTTGTAGAGACTAACTAACGTGGAACGTGAAAATTCTCTTTGTATTGAGATACAAAAAAGTTTAGAAAAAACAAATAGATGTGTCTTAAAATGCAGAGCAAATTTAGAGATGGATTTGGAAAATTTAACATTGGAGAAATGCCAACTATGTGGCAAAACTGATGAACTTGAAATAAAAAACAAACAATAGGTGGAACAATTACAAACATTGAATACAGAAAATGGCAATATTCTTAAAAAAGTAAAGGTGCTACTAATTCTTTGTCAGTTAGTAAATTCTTGCTTGAGAAATTTAACAAAAGAAACGGCTTGGTTGGAAAACTTGAACTGGTCTCTTTCAAAATAAATGAACTTACTAAATTAAATATAAATGGTGAAAAAAGATAAAAAATAAATTAGACACAACGAAGAATAAATAAAAACTTTATAATTAAAATGTGATTAAAGATAATTGTATCTTAAAAGAAACTGTCCACGCTGCTTTGACTGAAACTGGTGAATAATATATGAGTAACAGGATAATCAAACAATCAAAAGAATTAGAAGAAAAAACAAAATTAACCAACGAAGTATTTAACAATGTTACAAAAGAAATTGATTAATTTTTTGGTTTGTTTTATTAATTGTGGAATTTTGGATAGAGATGACTACATCTGACCAAATATGTCCAAAAATGTAAAGAAGGACCAAAATTAATAAAAAACGGGGAAAAATATGTTAAAATTTAAAAATTTCAGCTTTATACTTTTTCATTTTGATTGGATTTTATCATTACTTTTAATAATCCTCTTAAATTTAGTAAAAAAAGTTTTAATTTTGTTTTAAAAAATCTTTTCTGCCAAAAACGAACCTTTTGTATGATCTTTACTTGATGAAAGTTTTATCAAATGTTTAAAGTCTATTTTTTGGTAGATAATGACAGAAAATAACAAGTTTTGAAAGGAATTTTCAAATACATACAGTGTTATCCCCAAAATCTGCACCAAATGGGAAACTTATTTATTATGAGTTATTAAAATAAAATTTTATTCTTCCTAAACGTTTTTGCATCCCCTAAAACTAAAAATGCACCAACAAAGTTTGTACGACACAAACTTTTATGAAGAATAACATTTTGTTTTAATTACACATAATAAATAAGTTTCCCATTTGGTGCAGACTTTGTGGATGACACTGTATATAAAACATTTAACCAAGTAAGTCTCTCGAATAACAAAGTGCTTTAACGGTTTCTAACGACTGATTGAAACAGTGATTGAAATATTTTAGTAGATAATTGTCACTTATTCCTACAATTTTTTTTTATTTTTTCGATTAATGTGATAAAATCAACTTAATGACATTATTTTTATAATTTTTTACTTGTCAAACCACTCACGGTCGATATCGAATTGTCTGTATACTCGTTTTAACGAAAAAAATGTGTTTTTTTATATTAATTATTTTCAACCGTACAGTAGAACGTCATTTTAATGCCCTCGATAAAATACAATTCAAATTTTGTACAAAATAATCCAATTTTTGGAACAGGATTAAAATAATTTAGGTAAGTGTTACAAAATAACAGTTTGTGACATTAAAGCGAGAGTTGGACGATAATTTTAAAGGCGTTACAAAATAACAGTATGATTTGAAAAACGTTGACGAGCAGTGTCGCTAATTTATTGAAATGGTGAAAAAAAAGATAACGTGTGAAGTTTTTGGTGAATTTTTAACGTATGCTAAGAAAACAAAGAGAGTGTACGATAATTTTAAGATCTTTACGAAATTACTGTATAAACTAATGCAAAATTTAAAGGAGATTTTTGTGGTTATTTCAAGAGTGCCATTTATGATAATATTAAAACATTTCGAGGCTAACAAAAAGTTCTTTAATTCAATGTACTAAGAGATTGTAGTGCAGCTGTCGTCTTTTTTCTATCATTTTAATCAAACCGTTATTTTTAAACCAATTTCTTCCATCTTTATGTTACGAAAGTTGAATATTCACTGTTATTTTTTACGGTTTAAGAAATGATCGTCCAACTCTCCTGTTTCACCCTTAAACATATCTTTAATGAAAATTTTTCTTTTCTTTTGTATCCTGTTTCGAGATTATTGTAATTTTGTACAACTATTGTGACAGTATCTTTCATTATATCCCTTGCCAACTTTAATTGATTCTAACTGTTATTTCTGAAAGGTTTTGAAATTATTCTGTATGTTTATTTATGTTACGTAAGTTAGTTTGGACTTTTTATCTCTGTTCTCTCACCCGTAAACATTTTTTCTATGCAAAATGATATGGAACGGTTTTGAAAATATCTTTTTAATTGCTTCAAGAACAATGGAAATTTCTAGTTACGTTTTAACGCTTCAAGAAATGTATACCGCCTAAATGAACGGTATAAATTTCGAAATTTTCCTGTACGTAGAGTTGGAGGGTGTAATTTGGAATTCGTTCCAAAATTAACTATTTAAATTTAATGATCCAAATGATAATGAAATGAACTTTCGCAACATAAGAGAGTTTTTACTGTTTCAACAGTATGAATAAAATTTAATATAAAATTGGTTTTAAAATAACATGAGGAATTTCGAACTTTCGCGATGTAAAAAAGAGAGTTGGAGGGTCTAATATCTAAATCGTTACAAAATAACAGTTTGAATTTTAAAACGTTTCCGAGAGAAATAAGAGTGTTGGATTCTAAACCTTCAATATTCCAAATCATTCCAAAATAGAAATTAGTAAAAAGTGTTTAATTTTCCGAAATAATGACGTTCTTTTGTATATTTTGCCGGTTTTAGGACGTTCAAAAACACCCCGTGTTTTAAACTTTTCATAAAATTTTATCTAAACCATGTCAAAAGAAAAATTTATCAACGTTCTGTATTTATTCGCTTTTGTTAAAGATTTGTAGTAATTTAAACAAATTCTTCGAATAATAAATAATGACGGATTTTATTTAATTTTTTTTAAATTAGTTTTTAAGAAAATGTTATTTATAAGTTTATTTTTAACTGTAGCGGATAATTGTAAAACTTTTATATTGATGAAAATATATTTGGTATAAAATTTAAACAGTTGTTTTATTTATTTAATTATTGGAATTTAAAAATCGGCAAAGGAGTTCCTACCTTTATAAGCGAATAAATTAAGAAGGTAGGAATATGTCTGCAGTGGGAATTACTAACTCCTCTGCTGTGAGCAACTTTGGTGAAAAATCTACTCAGGAGTCTATCTGGCAAAAAGCCTTCACAAGGAAAAGATCACTACAAGGCTTAAAGCCACCAGCGGTCAAAGGGATGAACTATCATAACGAGAAAGGCCCATTTAAAATAAAGAAGTTGGTGTCAATTTCCGGTACAACCGGAAGTGCAATAACTTTGAAAATATCTTATTGGAAACCCCTGTATACCAAATTCCATTCATGTAATATTATCAGTTCCCCATAAACTTCGTTTAAAACCAAATTTAAGATTTTAACATCGATTTTGTATACATGTATGAAAATCTCGTTGCTACTGTTACAAAAATGGCGGAAACTTCTTCTTCTTCTTCTTGTATTGTTTTGGCTTGCATCCTAGTGCATTTGCCAGCACATTTGTTTACTCTGCATCCTGTCTTGCTCTCAGCAATGATGCAATGAAGGTTATTCTTCTTTTTTTCTATCGGTTGTATGTGTCATGTTTGTGTTTACTTTTTTTTTAAACCGAAACATGTGAGTGAATATTTTAAGTAAAATATTTTAAAATTTCTCTTGATATGATGAAGTGACGATTCAGTTTATAATTGTGGTGGAGAGTTGGTAAACAATTACAACAAAGGTTTTAACTTTTCTCGCTTCGGGGCAACATCCAAGAATTGCACAACTCCAAGAGTTCATTCTGATTAGTTCATTAGTAAAATTCCAGTTTTTACCTTGACGAATAGGGCATTTTAGGAACATATCATCTAAGTCTTCAAGTTGTCCTCATTCACAGTAGGGATGTGGAGCTATATATTAAGTCGATGTGTTTGCCAAATAATCCATGTCCTGTTCTTATTCTGATGATGTTTGTAAGGAGTCTTTTGTTGGTGAATTGATGATAGTGGAACCAAGGTTTATCTGGGAATGTAGATTGTATGTTTTTGTACCAGTGTCCCTTTGAATTGAGTGTGTCTTTCCAGTGTGCTTTATGTGCTATTTTTATTTTGTTTTTAAGGTGGACCAGTAAGTCTTTTTTGTCTATTTGAACATCTAGGGGGATGTTTAAAGCTCCTCCAACTTTTGCAAGTGTCTGCTGTTTCATTGCCTTTAATACTATTATGTCCAGGAATCCATTGTAACAATATCGGAATTGGAATCTATTCTTTGTTTGCAGATTTTTTTAATTGCACTTTGTGAGTCACTGAACATTATGGGGTTATTGATTTTCTTTTGAATACAAAATTGAATACTTTTATAAATTTAAATAAATATCAGTATGGAGGGTAGGAGGAAGGAGAACCAACCCAATGCATGAAAAAGTGTCCATCGAAAGGAAGCAAATTGGTGGCGCCACAGTAGCAAGAGTAAGTGTCATAGGACGTTAAAAATAGTAAAAAGAGAAGAATTTGTCCTGTGATCGGCTAAGTTAGAGTAAGAAACGAAATAAAATTACATTTGACTACGTAAATAATTGATATTTTAAATACTGCATAATTTTTAACTACACAAGTCACGAAAAATATTAAATTTTTCAATCCAGCTCACTTCACTCTGTTTATAAAAAGTCAAGCATGTTCAGAGAATTTAAAATACTTTTTATGTCCTGTGAGAACGACAGTCTTGGAGTGAGATTACGAAAACTCGATGCGAACAGTCAACTCGAATCGTATCCAAAATGGAATTACGAACTTCTTTCGAGTAGGATTCGGGTAAACTCGTAATTTTTGATCTATTGGGATTACAATTTAACTAAATGGAACAACTTAACTGTTTTGACGTTTGACATTTGATAGAATTTCGTTTTTATTGAAATACTTGTTTGTTATACATTTTGAATTCTATCTGTTTTATTTTTTCTTTTGGTTGATTCAGTTGATTGCTACAGTCGCTGGCTACAGTGTACATATAAAGAGTACTAATAATACAGAACATTCGTCGGCGTAGGAGAGAAATATGTCAATCTGACGATGATGGTAATATCGAAACAGCTGTCATTGTAATTAAAAGCTTTAAAATGTTTTCAATATATCGTGAAAGTTATAGTTAAAAAGTATTTTATTTAACGTTCTTAATAAGATGAACTTTCACAAAGTAAGAGTTTACAATAAATTACATTAATGAAAACTTACTTTTTGCTACTTTTCTACAGTTCGGTTTCCCAAACCTAAGGCATTCAGCTGTTGGGATAATATCTCCCACAATGTTCTGTGAGCTGCCTTGCCTTGTGGGCCTACAAACTTTCCACAGGCAAAATGTGACTCCATAAATGAACATATTATCTGCCAATGACTGTCTGAAATTTTGAAAGCCATTTCAAACAGTATCAACCCTACTTTCTTTCTCTGCAAAGAATAAACCAATGTTCTATGGTTATATCTAATGTCAACATCAACAAATAACTAAAATAACTTTTTGATTTTTCGATAGCTACAAGAATAGAAAGGAAGGAACGTTGTCATATTTTAATTTAGCAAATAATCACGACGGAAGTCGGCCATATTGAAGAACCAAATATGACTCATTCGAATTGTGACATTTGACATGTATAGTTTTTCATGCTGTTTTATATATTATTTTCTGATTTAAGTAGTTAACCCAACTCTTGATTGGGAATTACTTTTCATCTGAATTATTAAAAATTAACAAAATATTTTAATGACAACCACATACAATTGTTATCATAGACGTTCCTTTATTTTTTATATACTCGTAGACCAACTATTTATAATTATCTACTTAGAGGTTTTTAATCTAAATTTATATTTATTAATTGCTTTATTCCTACAACCTTATGACCATGTATATTCGCGGAAATTTTTCCGATAGTTGGCGCTGCAGTAACTGTCAGTGGAATGGGGAAAACAATAATATCAGCCATTTGATTCAATGTTAATTCAACCTTTTCTATTTTGAATTTTGTGTGGTAAAGATCGTTAGTGAAAGATGGTTCGTGTGGTATTTAATTTATTCTAAAACACTGCTCACAAATAGCATGTAAGCAAATGGAGAATGGGTTTGTTTTCCCCATTCTAGTAGTTCAGAGGGGGCGCACCCTTTGCTCGTTTTCGCCAATTACTGTAAAGATAAATACAAGCGGAAAACAGTTATTTTTTTTAACAATTAATACGAGGCATGAGTATATAATACCCTGTGTGTGACACCACTGGTAACCGGAAACTTCAAGTCAGCCATATGCAAGAACCAATGCGGTTGGAGATTTTGATAATATAAAAAGATAAAAAGACACATTTTTGCCTTTTGTTTATCTTAAAGAAAATTTTAATTTTAGAAATTGAAACTCATAAATACAAAGATATTTTTTATGGCTCTGAAAAGAACCGTTTCTTTTGTACTTAAAATAGCTTCATCATCTGCGTTTATCAAATCTTCTTACGTGTGCAGTAACAACTTTTTTGAGGTATACTCCTGGTCTAAATGGTCTAAATTGCAAAGTTAATTCCACCAGTCCATTAAAACATCCCAATTTACAAATTTTCAAGTGCTTTTGGATCCAAAAACCTCTTTCCTAAAAAAATAACAAAACGTCAAATAATTTTCTGAAACATCCAAATCGACCTCGACTCTCGATGTAAGAGAAAGGCGTTTTAGAATATTAGAATTAGAGAGAAACCTTGAACTTTCACTTATCCAGGTTTTTGCTGCATATTTAATACCAAAAATATGTTTTTCTATAAAATCGCCAGTTAGCTCATCAGTCTATATATTTAGTTCTAATCAATATTTTCTAAATCTCGTAACTAATTTTATAACAAAAAAAGAGCACTGCTTTATAAACAAATAACTTAAAAGATGTTGTGTATTTTTTGGTTATTTCTGATCAATATTTCTCCAATTCCGTTTAACTTCATTAAAAGAATTTTAGAAGCTGATACGTAAAAACAAAAAAATACAACTTTGTTAGTAATTTGAATAAATTTACATAATAAATAAAGTATTTTCTATAAATACTAACAGGTTTTGGGATCGCTACAAGTGAATGACAATGAAATGATTTACAATCAAACCATAAAGATCCAGTAGTGATTTTACAAACAACACAGTAATAACAGGTGGGTTTATTTTAAAAAAAGTATTTATTAAAAAGAATAATATTTTAATCACAGTGGCGGCTCGTGAGGTAGTGCCACTGTGCCATGGCACTACCTTATTTTTGACAAAAATATGTGCTATTTTTAAATCGTCTTTTATTTTTATTTTATGCATTTCTTTTTATTTTCATAAATTATTTGAAATGTGGCAACCTCGCGCTGCATAGATCTCGAAGCAAGATCTCGCCACCAGTGTTGCCATATTGGGGGGATTTTTTTTTACCTGGGGAAAATTTTGGGGATTCGATTTTCCAGGGTACTTTTTGGGGTATTTTTCTCGAACATATATCATTATCAATATATCTTCTTTTATATTGTTTTATGTTGATTTTAAGATTTATATTTTTATTACCTACTCTTGATTTGCAAAGTCATAATTTAGTACACAGTAAATATCACGGCTTTTATGATTAAAATTAGGGATATTTGTATCAAATTTCTGATTTTGAAGGAGTTTTAAAAATTGAAAATGAAATTTATGAAAAGATTTGGGTGATCAAAACTTACATGAGCTCTTTGCGGGATTTTTTTTTGAAATGGTCATTTTTGTGGGTTTTTAAAGCTCGGTTTGGGGGAATTTCAATTATGCGGTCTGGCAACACTGCTCGCCACAACATGTACGGTGTGCCATTTCTCAGCCAGGCACTAGGGGTGAGAGGGGTTTTACCAGCAGGCTATGTGTGCGACAGAGATGGGGCTTTGTTGGACATTTCACTAATATTTAAATAGTAAATTCACCGAAAATTTTGTGCCCGGCATAGCCACAAATATTGGTGAGCTATTGCTATTACTGACAATACCGTGATTAAATTTTGCCCAAAGCCAGTTTTTTAAACGAATTTTTGGTAAAAATTTGGGCAATGGCAGATTTTTTTAATTTATCGTTTTTGACTTAGTTAGCCATGGATGAAATGTCAAATGGTGAGTAAGGAAAACTTAATTTATGGAAACATCCTAAAAACTTGGCAACATAACAATTTATTTATTTTAACAAAAAATAACACAAAATTAACAAAATTATATTAAATGTTCCAAATTACGCCCTTCTGCTATTTGACAATTAAAGGTTTGACATTTCATCCATGGCTAACTAAGTCAAAAACGATAAATTATTGATTAAAGCCTCAATTATTCAATAACAATATGAATGGAAAGTTTTACTGTATGCAGAATTTCACAAGGAATTCAAAAATGGAAAAATATACAGGGTGTTCTATTTAAAATAAAAAAGTTGATATGCATTTCCGGTTTAACCGCAAATGGTACATTAAATTTGCTAGCATTTTTGAATTCCTTGGATCTTTTTAGAAGGGGATAAGCAATTTCATTTAAAAATATCAAACCGTTGAGGAGATACTTAGGGGGCTCCATACTTTATACTAACCCTGTATATTTTTTACAATACCTAGACACAAAGTTGATATTCTATTTTATTTCTTAGTTTTATTTTATCGAAAAATGTTTTCTACAAATAAATTAAAATATTTGGTAAAACAGTTATTTGATCAAATCGTTAATTAGAGAACAATTCAATTTTTTTTAGATTATAAGATATTTAAATATTAAATAAACCACTTGAGTCAACATCGAGAGATATGTCACGGTTAGAAAAGTCAAGCGTTTGGTAATAATAAACGTTATTGATTTTTTATAATATTTGTTATCAATAATCGTTTTTGTTGATGAAGCCAGAATTTTAAAAATTGGAACGGTTGTTTACTTATATCTAGAGTCTCAAACTTATAACCCAATTTATTTAAAATTATTATGTTTTATATAAAAACGTAGAATTTATCTGTACAACGTCTGAACTAAAAACTGCTTCTCCGCACAAGAGTGTATATACACAAGCCACTGCTTCTTGTCTGATTGAAAACATCTCGAATAAGCGATTTATAACTTTTAATTTCTTCAGGTATTAATATGTACAACCTAGGAACAAAGTAATCGCTATGTTTTTGACCTATTGCTTTTTCACTTCTGGGAAACTAATCGAATTTTATTTTTCTTTACAAAAAGCATAATTCTCAAAAAGAACATTTACCTCAAGTCTAATGTCATAGATTCTAGATAAAACATGTTACTTGGGTAAAATCTAGTCCTCTAGTTCTCTTTTTGTATTGAAACTTTTCTATTTTAAATGGACTATTATAATTTTTTTCGAATGAAC
This sequence comes from Ophraella communa, assembly GCA_035357415.1. Classification (NCBI taxonomy): domain Eukaryota; kingdom Metazoa; phylum Arthropoda; class Insecta; order Coleoptera; family Chrysomelidae; genus Ophraella; species Ophraella communa. The sequence continues at coordinate 44,649,947 of CM068985.1, read as the reverse complement.
TATAATATCTTGATTTTTTAAATGGACTATTAGAAATTTTTCTTTCAAATGAACTATAAACTTATTTCAAATGGAATAAACTCGTCTATTTTTCAAATGGACTTGTTATAAATTATGTTTTTCAAATGAGATTTTTCTTTTTACAATGGATTATTATAATTAATTTTTTTTATGAACTGCAAACTCTGTTTTCAAATTAACTATAATCTCTCTCCTTTTCAAATGAACTAAAAACTCTTGCTTTTTTAAAAAGACTTTTATAATTTACTTAACTTATTTCAAATGGACTATAAACTCATTTAATTTTTTAAATAGAGTTATTGTAAAGTCCCTTTTCCAAATGATTTTTTTATTTTTAAATGGAGTATTATAATTAATTTTTTTTTTCAAATGAACTATAAACTTATTTCAAATGGACTAAAAACTCGTCAATTCTTCAAATGAGACTTTTCTTTTTGAAATTGATTATTATAATTTATTTTTTTAATGAACTACAAACTCTGTTTTCAAATTAACTGTAAACTCTTTCATTTTCAAATGAACTATAAAGTCTTGCTTTTTTAAATGGACTATTATAATTTTTTTTCTTTTAAATGAACTATAAGCTTATTTCAAATGGGTTATATATTTTTTTCAAATGGACTACAAACTCCCTGTTATCAAATGAACTGTAATCTCTCCCCTTTTCAAATGAACTATAAACTCTTGCTTTTTAAATGGGCTATTATAATTTTTTTTCTTTTAAATGAACTATAAACTTATTTCAAATGGACTATAAACTCATAATTTTTTTTAAATAGACTTACTATAAAGTTTCTTTTTCAAATGAATATTTTCCTTTTTAAACGGACTATTATTTATATTTTTTTTTTCAAATGAACTACAACCTCTGTGTTTTTAAATTAACTGAAAATTATTTCCTTTTCAAATGGATTATAAACTCTTGCTTTTTTAAATGGACTATTATATTTTTTTCAAATGAACTTTAATCTCTTTCATTTTCAAATGAACTATAAACTCTTGCTTTTTAAATGTTTTAAATGGACTATTATATTTTCTTTCTTTTAAGGGCCGGTTTTTCAATCGCTTGTTAAAAGCTTCTGTTACTTGACCAAAAGTTAACCGTGACCAACAGCTAAAGTTTCTGTTAAAGGTTATGGCGTTTTTCAATGCACTATCTAACTTTTAGCTACGAAACTGCCAGCTATCATTAAATTTGCTGGGTTGGTAAAATTGATTTTTTGGTTTGGTTTGTTAATTTCTTAGAACGGTAAATAAAGATATTGTTTTGTGTTCAATTTAGTTGAGTTAACCTAAGTTTTTATGGTTTTAAATAGAAAAAGAAGATCTTTGTTTTTATTAGTTTTATTTATTTTGTTGAGTATTATTTTAAAAATTTTATATTTTCAAATGGAAACACCAAAGAAAAACAGGATATCTAATTTTTCACTATCTGATAAATCCTTGTTATTAAAATTAACCAATCATTTTAAAACAACTATTGAATGCAAAAAGACGGATGCCGTTACTTGGAGAGAAAAATATTTTTAGTTTTAAAAGAGAATTGAGATAAAAGCTTACCTGTCTGTGGGTGTTTCAATTTGATTTTCGATTTGTTCTAATAATAACATAACAGTTTCCTTTGAAAGTCGAAATCTTACGCGAAAATCTAAATCATCAAACTCTTCAAAAGGGTTCGACCTTTCTTTAACAATATATGGTCTCCTTTCATAAACAAGGTATTCCAATATTTCTTCATCATCATCACTCATACAAAAATCAAATATCTCCATTTTTCCGTTAAACAACTTGCTAACTACTAGTTACAAATCCAAACAGAGACTTTGAAGTGTTTGCTAATATAACAGAAACGTTAGCTTGTAGTCAACCTTAACAGTTAGTTGAAGAAACACTTTGACTCCTTGTTAAGGGTTAACTGATAGCTAAATTTGCTTAGCTGGAGATTGAAAAACCGGCCCTTAATGTACTATAAATTTATTTCAAATGGACTATAAACTCATTTAATTTTTTAAATAGACTTATTAAAAGTCTCTTTTTCAAATGAATTTTTTCTTTTTAAATGGATTATTATATATTTTTTTTCAAATGAACTACAAACTCTGTATTCAAATAAACTATAACCTCTCTCCTTTTGCAAATGAACTATAAACTCGTGCTTTTTTAAATGGACGATAATGTTTTTCTTTTAGATGAACTATAAACTTTTTCTTTCCAAGATAAACTATAAATTATTTTTTTTTCAAATGAACTATAAATGAACATATCTTTTTCAAAAGTACTATAAAAACCCTATCAAATGGACTATACAATTTTAAATCAAATGAAAGACTTAAGATATGTCTTAAAGATATTAGAAGCTTTAACTAAATCATGGGGAAACACTGTCATGTTTGCTGGTGATATTAAAGTTTTCCGATTCTCGGAAAACTACTATATGAAAACTAAAGAAAACTTTTTAATAGTTTTTTCACACGGGTGAAACCGCAGGACTGTATTTTTTCTCGTTTTCAAATGGACTATAAATTCGTTTATTTTTTCAAATGGACTATAAACTTTCTCGATTTCAAATGGACTATAAATCCAATTATTTTTCAAATAGACCATAAATCCAATTATTTTTCAAATAGACCATAAATTCATTTATTTTTTTCCACAAGGACACCGCCATTATTATTTATTTTTATTGTTCAATAAAAGAAAAATTAAACTACACCTTTACTTAAACGCATTTCGTAATCGAAAATACAAATTGCATTTCAAAGTTAATTTTTTTTCTATTACATTCATTTTCCGCAGTTTGCGCACACTTTATTGGTCGCCGATCGTAAACAAAGATTACAACTTCCAAGTTCCAGTATAACGTAGAATAAGGTACCTACATACCCGATTTGACATTGTACACCGTGTACATAACTCAGCTCAGTTCACTTATTATACGTCTTCGATTTGCTTTGCACAATCTTTTAAGTCTCATTGTTCAGTTTATTGGATAAGTGACTACTGTGCGCGCATCAGTTTCACCGATTCAATAAAATCGTCAAAAATAACATGTGCCATCAATAAAAAAAACAACACTTTATCGTACGAATTAAAGTAAGTACACTGGTGATAGTTTACGTAGAAATTTTAATCAAATATTTACAGATTTAACAATAACTTGTTAAATTTTACGACTTTTAATGACATCATAGTTTATTTCTCCACAGTTGATTATTTTAAAAAAGATCGATACGTCGAGATTAAGATATCGCAACTACTTCAAATAATACAAAAATGTATTTTAAATTTAAATAATTAAAACTTACGATAACGCATTATTTTAAAATAATAAACGCTCAACGTTCGATAATAATCAACCCGATAAGAATACATAAACCAACATTATTTTCGATAGTTAATTAAACGAGTAAAACTCTTCCAATTTTATTTTAATACTTCAATCTAATTTTCATTTTCCAGACATGGGATTTATACTTTATGCATCGATAGTTCTTATCCTACTTGCAGTATTATGGAAGACGAGTCCTTGTGCCAAATACGTGATAAAATTCCTATGTTTCTTATTAAGCAGCTTGATATTCGCTTGCATCCCGATACCGATAATGTTGTTAAAGCCCAGAGATAGCAAAAACGCATTGTAAGTATTTTATTTTCAAATAAATAAATAATCGCGTACCTACGCCATCTTCGAACGACGTCAGAAAACTGTGACGTGGCCTCGTCCGAAAATTTGTAACCGGCAATTCGAAACCGACACAAAAAAAAAGAAGAATAATAACCTAAATTTAAATATACGAACAAGTGTCATTTTCTGATCATTTTGTTTTTAGTTTAGTTACATTATTAGGATTTAATAACTAGTTTCAGCTTGTGTGCAATTTTAAATATCGTATAGATCCTAAATATATTTAGTGTTTTATCGTTGTAGGATACCATCTGCACTTTTAAGAGCCAGTAAAAGTTTGTACGGACTTTCGTACGAAGTAGAAGGAAAGGAGAATATCGTTAAAGATAGCGGTAGCGTAGTTTTAATTAATCACCAAAGTGCTATTGATTTGATGGGTGAGTAAAGCAATAAAATCTACATAATTAAATGAAAGAAAATTTGTTAGTCAGAACTACGCTTATATCAAAAAGTACATAAAGCTTTTTCTACTAACTATTGCTTCATTAAACAACAGTAAAAGATAAGATTGGATTGTGTATTTGTGTAGTTTAATTGTTGGTAAAAGTTAGAATAGATAAAAAATATTTGTCTAAAATGATTTTATAATATTTCTTGCATTATTTTGTTGGTACAAGTTGTCTTTATACATTAGTGAAGTTAATTTTTGGACAATTGTCCAGATTGCCTTTTTGTTGCATAGTTAAATATTTGTTGTTAAATTAGGTTTTTCAGAACACTAAACAAATAACTTTTGCAACATGATTTATTTAAAAAATTAACTTTTTTATCTCAAGGCAGCTGTTTCCACGACTTGAACAAGTTATTTGTTTTCTGTTGTTAATATAACGGACCCACAAAGTAAGGATTGTTACAATAAATTTGGATTTTACTTAACAACTGTAATTTTGGACAAGAACCCAATGATTGATCATCTGTCACATAGTTTAACATTATTTATTTGTGTTATTCAGTTGATTATAATTGGATTTTTGCTTTTAGTTTTGGCTTACCTTTGGCCTTTGATGCCAAACTCTACTGTGATATCAAAGAAAGAAGTGTTTTATTTACAGCCTTTTGGGCTAGCTTCTTGGTTGTGGGGAACAATTTTTATTGATCGGGTAAATGCGAAAGATGCTCAATCAGCAGTTAATCAAACAGGAGAGATAATTAGGAAAAGAAAGGTAAATTTATGTTTCTTAGATGTTTTGGTTACAAACTTAAATTCATTTTTTTGCTATTCTAGTGTTTTATTTCATCGATAAACAAATACATACTGAAATAATTTCAGATAAGGTGCAGTTAATAATAAAACTGAAAAAGTAGAAAATTGTTTCTACCTGCACACAAGGTGCAGAGATGGTTTTAAGTATCGACGAAGTCAGTCGCCATCACGTTTTCTATTGGAATGTAATTCAATGTTGGTTGGGGCATATAGCCCTTTTCTACTTTTTCAGTTTTCTTATTTCATTCTTGGGCAACTAAGTTTCTTGTACTATATAGGAAAATGAATCTCGCCCCAGGTCGTAAAAACTGATTGACTTTTTATATTTCATATAAATTTATCACAAAATCACAAAATTGTTATATTTTGACAGGTAAAAAAAATAATATTAAATTATAAATATGTATCTTATAGTAAAATCATATTTTCGGATTTTGTTGGCCTTGGAACAATTTACATTGGCAGGAAATGTGTTCCTTTTACTACTAGATAAACACAATAAACTATTGTTGTCGTTAACATGAATAATTTGTTTTTTCTTCCAAAATAAGTTATTTACATTTATTTGAATTATATAAGTGGGTTGTTAGGGTAATTTGATTAATATGTATACTACCTTAGTTGAATATTTCCCTGGTAAGCTTCGACGTTGCCAATTTTTTAAGTTTTACCCAGATCTGAGTGTTTTTCAACTATTTAAAAGCTACTACCACTTGAACCTTTTTTTTCAAATTTCTCTATTCTAATATACAAGTTTTTTATGAGATGTTGCCAAATTTACAATTTTTTACCAAGAATCCACGATTTTTTTACGATGTTGTCAAATAACCATCTAGATTTGGCGATTTTTTCAAGTTTTTGTGAAATTGGCTTTTTTTGTCAGATTTAACGGGGTTTGGTAAAGTTTTGCCAGATCATCTATTTTTTTTTCAAACTATGACAATTTCTACAATTTTGTATACAGTGTTGGTCGATTTAACTAATTTTTACCTTAATTTATTCATTTCTTCAGATTAGCTATTTTTAATCACTTTTAACGATTTTTAATATTGTCAAATTTCAATGGTTTTACAGAAATTTAACAATTTTCATTTCACTGTTGCCAAATTAACAAAGTTGTATCTAAATTAAAATATTTTCTTACAATTTGATGAATTTTTACAATGTTGTCATTTTTTATTTTGTTCTAAACAGTGTTTGAGGATGTTGCCAAACTGACAATTTTTTACCAGATTAGGTGATTTTTACAAAATTTTTTTACTGATCAATTATTATTAGTTTTTGCAATTTTTTTCCGGTGTTGCCAGACATATTGTTTTATTTTATCATTTTCAGTCAATTCTTCTGTTTTGAGATATTGTCAAACTGAACATTTTTTATTATTTGGTCAATTTTCTAGTACATTTTGACGTTTTCTTCACATGTTGCCAAACCGACTCTTATTTTACCCAGATTTTATAACGATGTTGCATTTTGTTGCCAGAATAAAACTGATCATTATTTTTAGCAAGTTTAGACAATTTATTTTTTACTATTCTACTATTTTTTTACTGTGTTGCCGGACCCAAAGTTTTAATGTTTATTTATAATGTTGCATTTTTTATCCCAGATTTGGAGATTTTTTCGATTTTGTCAAATTGTTTACGTTGTCAGAATTACTGTTTTATACCCAGTTTTTAGCCAAATTTTACCATTTATGGTGAATTCTTACGATTTATGGAATTAACTATTTCTTACCGAAGTTTGGAGTTTTTTGGACAATTTACAAAAAATTTTTACATTGTTGCCAGACTTCAATATTTTATACTCAGATTTTACTAATTTTAGTCAGTGATATCGCCAGAATGACCATGATGCATTGAACTGCAGACTTTACTATTTTTTGACATTTTTGACAATTTTTACATTGTTGCCGAACTTATCATGTTTTCCCCGGGACTAATATTTACAATTTTTTTACCAAGAACCCACGATTTTTTACGATGTTGTCAAAATAACCATCTAGATTTGGCGATTTTTTCAAGTTTTTGTCAAATTGGCTTTTTTGTCAGATTTAACGGGTTTGGTAAAGCTTTTGCCAGATCATCTATTTATTTATTCCAACTATGACAATTTCTACAATTTTTTATACATTGTTGGTCAATTTATTAAATCTCAGATTTAACTAATTTTACCTTTTTTTACCCTAATTTATTCATTTCTTCAGATTAGCTATTTTTAATCCGTTTTTATTTCATTGTTGCCAAATTAACAAAATTGTATCTAAATTAAAATATTTTCTTACAATTTGACGAATTTTTACAATTTTTGAAGATGTTGCCAAACTGACAATTTTTTACCAGATTAGGGGATTTTTCACTTAGACACATTTTTTACTGATCAATTGTTTTTAGTTTTTGCAATTTTTTACGGTGTTGCCAGACATATTGTTTTATTTTATCATTTTCAGTCAGTTATTTTCTTTTGAGACGTTGTCAAACTGAACATTTTTTTATTGAAATTTGAAGATGTTAACGATGTTGCCGAGTATTAAATCAGTATAAACCAATTGATCATAAACAGATTTGATCAATTTTCTAGTATATTTTGACGTTTTTTTCATATGTTGCCAAACCGACTCTTATTTTACCCAGATTTGGAGATTTTTACGATTTTGTCACATTTACTGTGTTATACCCAAATTTTACTATTCTTAGTTAGACTTCTGATGTTTTTTACCAGAACAATGAAACCAAAGATTGGAGTTTTTTGGACAATTGCCCAATTTTTTTACATTGTTGCCAGACTTCAATATTTTATACTCAGATTTTACTAATTTTAGTCAGTGATATTGCCAGAATGACCATTATGCATTGTACTGCAGACTTTACTATGTTTTGACATTTTTGACGATTTTTACGATGTTGCCGAACTTACCGTGTTTTCCCCGAAACTAATACTTTTTTTTACAAATTTCAGGCGCGCGTCTTGATGTTTCCCGAAGGAACGAGAAACTCTGGCAGCACTTTACTCCCATTCAAAAAGGGCGCTTTTCATTTGGCGATCGCATCCGAGGTTCCCATACAACCGGTCGCAGTATCGAGATACACGTTTTTGGGCAAATACAAATTCGATTCCGGTAAGTCTGACGAACTAATACACCGATTTCTTACTGTTTAATTAATTTTCCCTTTTCAGGACACGTAAAAATAAGAATTCTCCCAGCCGTATCGACGGCGGGTTGCACCACCGAGGACATACCACGATTGATCGACCAAACTTATAAGATTCTATCGGAAAACGTCGACCAAATATCGCAAAAAACGAAATAATCGAATTTTTGTATCGACTGATTACTATCGTAATAGAATTTTTAAGTTTCGTTTTGCAATAAATTAAAATTTTGTTCGTTTAAATAAATTTTTTTCTATCTCCTACCCCTAAAGAAAAACAATGAAATAAAATTTTCGTTCGAGTACAAAATATAACTTTATTATTAACAAACTCTTCACACAGACAACCAAAAAAGAAAAAAACAAACGCACAATTCATCAAAATTAATTCGTTAGTTGATCAACATTTTCAGACATTGTCTTATAAGTCTCTTCCATAAGTCTCGTTACATCTTCGGAGGTACAATTTTCGGTCGAAATGGCCGGCAAAATTCTTATTTTTATCACCCCTGAAACATCAATTACTAAAATCAATCTGCCACCACCACATCTACACTTTTACTCAATTCCTAAGTACCCGCCAACCTTTACCGACCCAAGTTTAGTCAACAACCCCTCAAACCGCCCCAAGTTTCGTAAATACCGTTTAATCGGCCATATTCTAGTAACATACATGCTTTAATTTAGTCGAGATTGGATAAAAATAGTTGCTTACCTTCATCGAACTTGTTCGGCCCCAAAAAAGTAAACCTCGACACCGCCACTGGTTGTATGGGGCACTGCGAAGCAACCGCTAAGTGAAAAGCACCTTTTTTGAAAGGCATTAACTTGTCACTATCGTTTCTTGTACCTTCGGGAAATATCAATACTCTAGACTAAAAAAAAAAGAAAAAAATTACGAAAATAATTATCCCTACTTTGTTCACATCCAAGATAAGCACGACAAAAACAACACCTAACGATTTTGGAACCCCTGTATAACACCGAATAAAAAACTTTTTATTATAGTTCATTTGTTTGAAGTTGGCAGCACATTACAGATGCAAATCCTAGAAAACCCAAGCAAAGGTGGTTCACGAAAAACAACTAAAAATAGTATTATACATTTCTATTGAAATTAGTCATAGTTGTTATTTTTCAAAGAGTCCATCCTGTAATTAGGGATTAACTAATCCAAACACAATAGAACCCTTAGATAATATTGTCACAACAGGTAGCTGAGAACAGGTAGTTGAGAACAATAAACAAAGCCAGGGTATCCCTCTGGAATCTCAGAAGGGTCTGTGGAAAATCGTGGGGGATGAATCCCAAACAGATTTACTGGATTTATCAAACGGTGATAAAACCGATGGTCACGTATGGCTCAGAGGCGTGGGGGTCGAAAGGACTACAATAAGCTGCTGCAGCGAAGTTGTCTGGTCTGCAGAGAACTGCATGCTTGGCCATTACGGGCGCCATAAGTGATTACAGGTCTTTGCAAAAACCTAAGAAGATTAAAATATGATGAATAAAAGAAATTTCTTAATAGCGATATTAATAAGTAAGTCCGCTACTGATTTAGGTTCTTGTTTACAACATTTTACGATTTAATGATTTTTCTTAGCTACCAACTCCAAACAAATGAACTATAAATATTTGTTTATTTAAAAATAATTTGCTACAAATTGTTGTTTTTTATCATAAATAACAAACGCCAAAAAACTTTCTTCATCAACCACAGCATTTGTTGAACGTTGTCAGTTTCTCTGCAATAGGCGACTGGACTGATATTGAATATTGGACTATGAACTACATCATCGTATTGTTACAGACCCTAATTAATTTTTGCATCCCATCAAAACTATTACAAGTGCAATTTATGAGCCTATTCGTTGTTCGAAATCATGAAATTTCATAACCTATTTTAAACAATCCATGACAGTACGCCAATTTGTATTATGATGACGTCACTTGTTAAGGGGTGTCTTTATTGGTCTGTTGATGTTCCATTTCCACTTGACATCCAATGTTGCCAAATCACCTATTAAAAACAAGTTAACCGGCAATTTGTTTTCATAAAATAGTGATTGCTGCCAAAAACTCCTTCGAAATGAATACTTCATCTTATCAATAGACATAGGACACGTTCGTGATGATTATCTCAGAATTAGCACGTGGAAAAACCACGAAATTAATTTTTGACCCTCATTCAAAACGTTCTTTAAATATTCGTTATAAATTTGGCAACATGTTATGTCATTTTCTTTCTTTTTTTGTTTAAGAAGTATGCCATGTTATCACGTTAATAAAGCTAAATATCCTCAATTATGAATTACCACCTAATGCTGGACATAAAATATTGAATATTATAAGCACATTATCATTGTATCTGAGAGAATATATAAAAGTTTAGTAGTTCACTTCATAATTAATGTTCAAAACATAAATATTTAAAAATCAATGGTGATTATTTCCTGAAACTTAATTAAATTTCCTGATTTATTTTGACAAGTGGCAACAGTGTTGTTCTCTTCCCCTTCTAATTAAATCGTGACGTCACTTGCTTGTGCGAAAAAATTTCCACCGTTTGAATAATATTTGAGTCTTTATTGGTGATTTAGAGTTCGTATGATCAATAAAAATAATAAAAAATATTAAATCGCCTAATTTTCATGTATATTATTTAAATATAAATTAAAAAAAATAGCCCGCTCGCCTATTGTTTAAAATTGCTTGTCCATCAAATTTCAGTTTTCGATAGAGCTAGAATAATCGCTTAAAATAATTCCAATTCTTTAGTGTGCATTGACCTTGCTTATCTTGAAAAACGTACATACTACAGCTTTATAGTACCTTAGTTTTCCTAATAATTTCCCCAGTTTTATTTACCACTTGTTGGGCGTTGGACGATTTGCTTCTGTCGATAAAGATCGCACCGCATAACCAGAAAGAAACACCAACTGGTAGGTAATAGAGTATTTCTTTCTTTGATATGACCGTACATTTGGGTAATTTAGGCCACAAACATGATAAAACTACAAAAACAATACAAAAAAAATAATAAGTAAGCTTTATATTTACTAAGAACATTAAATAGAGAACTTTTTAACATAAATTCCATGGTTTATTAAAAAATACAACCAAATAATTAGGAAATCGAAAGGAGATTCCTGGAGGAGATTGAACAGTCTCACCAGACCGCAGAAAATTCTCTCAAAGGATATATACGAGGGTTGTCTGAAAAATTTCCGACCTAACAAAGATACTAGACATTTTTTCTTTAAATTAATTTTTATTTTTATACATAGTCTCCTTGTATGTATGAATGAGTTAGGGGTGATGATTACACTGCGACCCATAGGATCTATTGTGTCCCCCCTTACTTGCCATGTTCTGATGTTTTCTCAGATTTATAGCAGCTCTTCGAGTCCTATTTTCCTGAGGAAGTTTAGGACATCGTCGGGCTTCAAATCAGGTAGATCCCCTTACTCTATTTCATGTGCTCCTAGGTATCTAGCCCTAGAATTTTGCAAGGCAGGACATTCTGAGAGTATGTGTATTGAGGTTTCATCCTCTTCCTCACAGAATCTGCACTTTGCTTCATCTGCTAACCCTAGTTTCTTCATGTGGCTTCTTAACCGGCAATGCCCGGTTAATATTCCCGTTAGAATACGGAGCCTTTTTTTACTGAGGTTGAGGCAGCTAAGAGATCTCTTCTGGTCATAGTTCCCCAGTAGTATCTTAGATTGCCTCAGTCCTTCCAGCTGATTCCAGTACTTGGATTTTTCTTTCTCCATTTCTTCCCTTAGTTTTCCTAAGATTACTCTACTGCTGATCCCACAAGATGGTTCTGGTCCCAAATGTGGGGTTTCAGCTCCTTTTTTGCCAGCTTATCTGCTGTTTCGTTCCCCTCTATTCCTATGTGTCCCGGGACCCATAGGAGGGTGACAGTGTTCTTCTGGCCTAGTTCATTTAGTTTGCCTAGGCATTCCCAAACCATCTTCGAATTGATTATATTTGAACTCAGCGCTTTGATGGCTGCTTGACTATCCGACATGATCACAATCTCTTGTCTGCGGTAGTTTCTTCCAATATTGAATTCCACACATCTTTCGATGGCGCAGACTTCTGCTTTTGGTCCAAAGTGAGCAAACGCGGCACCCAACGCGCGGACAGCTTTCTCATGCCTAAATCTTGATTCAATATGTGACAAACACGTTCTTTGGACATGTTTTTAGCCTCTGCTATCTCTCTAATTTTAATTCGACGGTTGTCTATCACCATTTAGTGAACTTGAGCGATATTATCGTCAGTGGTTGCAGTTTTTGGACGTCCCGAACGTTCATCGTCACCCAAGCTGGTACGGCCACGTTTAAATTCAGCAGCCCAACATTTCACGGTGGTAAATGATGGTGCAGAGTCCCCGTACACAGCGTCCAACTCGTCTTTGACTTGCGTAGGCGTATTGCCTTTCAAAAACAAATATTTAATGACAGCTCGATACTCGATTTTTTCCATTTTCACAAAAACACTCACATCGACTCACTCAAATGATTGTCAAACAACAACTGCGCGTCCAAAATGGCTGGGTACCTTTCAAAGCATGCGCAAACACATTCACCAACTTTTGTTTACGAGTGCTGCCATCTTCATGTTGAGATCGGAAACAAAGATTTAAGAACTATTTAGGGTACAGTTCCAATGCTCAGTATCTATTACACAGGAAGCTCCTGGATAGTCCCTAATGCGATTCCAGGGAAGATTGGTGAAGGATGATAGATGCTGAGAAGACAGTATTACTCCAAACAGGAGAATCATTCTAGACATTCTGCAACTCCTTTTTCCAGTATAAATATTACTGCTGCAGTAAGCCAAAGGTTACCGTCAATGCCTAAAAACCTCAATCTTCTTCAGACATTCCTCCATGTCCCATCAAATCCTCAACCTTGGTAGGTTACATCTGGCGCTTTGAGTAAAGAGACTCTAAATCCTAAAATGAACCCAAAATTTAATAGAACACACTCATAACCTCCTTAGTTCAACCTTTTCTGAAATAACAAGCTCTAATTTGATAGGTAAGCAGTTGCTACCTCAGCAGAGCTCTCCATAAATCAACATTATTGGGTACAAAGCAAAGTAATAGTAAAAAAAATTAAAAGTGGGTCTTCTACCACCAACAGAATAAGGTAATAAAGTCTTTGGTTATCCCATGAAGCTCCTACTATTCAAAAATAGTTGCTGTAGATACTTTGGGTGTTCTACCAAGAACAGAATGAGGAAAAATCTTTTGGTTGTCCCACGGAGCTCCAATTTTAAGTCAGATGTTTTCAATGGTGTTTTAAAACTCTCGGGAATCAACAAGACAAAATTACAGTACAGGATCTGCAGTCTAATGAGATGGTGGACCATTTGTAACAAGAATACGAGGTCTGGCTATTAAATAACGAGGCTGCGCGCGCAGCAGGCGTTCTAGAGGGGTAGGGTGGAAAACGAATGCAGCGTTAGATAGCTGGAAGTGTCTACTATTCCAGTAGTAGTCGCTGTAGTAGTATTTTTTCTGTAGAGGTTAGAAACGAACGTGTTTTTTTCTCGTGCCGATAACAATGTGTGACGAAAGATGACCGAAGATGACCAACGTCCAGGTCGACCTGTCTCTGTTTCAACTCTGCAAAAAGTGACCAAAATAAATGAAATTGTGTAGCCAGACCTCGTATTCGCTACTGGTGGTCGATATACAAAAATGAGACCACCAATGGAGCTGAAAATTGGGACGGGGATTTGCAAGAAAGGTTAGGATGTTCCAGCAAGCGAAAATCCTAAAACCAATAAGCATAAGTATAGAAAAAAATCAGTAATTGCGAGAAGTGGGCATTGTTAGTGCGCATGTTCAACTGTAGTTGAGTGTAAAGGTGAGATTTAACAAAAACTGAACAGTTATTAAAGAATTTAAAAAGTAACTATTGTTATCATCTCTAAAAATTGATTTAGAGTTTAATACGTGGTATTATTGTCATTGAAATAAATAACGTAATTAAAGAATGCAAAGAAAATGCTGTAACTAACAAGTTATCATTACATTTTGTTTTATTTTATGGGGTTTCAGAACAAGCAAAACTTTTTATCAGGAATGACATTTTTCACTAAAACTAATATTTAAACATTTTTCAACTATAGGATACCCCATCCGTGGACACGCTGTATATAGTCTGTACAAAAAGTACGAGGAGTAATAAACCCTAATTAAGTATGCAAAACCTTTACAGGGAGCACCATGAAATTTTTGATAAATCTCTTACTTTAAATTACATTTCTTCCGTAAATCTAAAAACCAAGTAGATCGACCCCGTATTTGTTTCAGTTGTAGCAAAGTTTAGGGTTTCTTCATTGTTAAAGGATTAGCAGTTAAGCAATAACGCAATGCAGTGGTGTGTATTTTGGGAAAAAAATACGTTTTAAATTATAATATAATAAAAAATGAAAAGAAATAATTACTGAAATACATTTATTACTTACATTTTATTCTATATCCGACTCGGAAGAATCGTTGTTGACATTAATAATAATAGGGTCGATTAAATCATCACAAATATTGTCAATTTTCCACATATTTTCCTCTACTTTGATAACATGCTCGATACAGTTTGTCCAATTTTCCTTACTAACATGACTTACAGCACTCTCAAACAATTTCACAACATCGTTTATTTTAAAAGTAGTATTTTTTTTCCAACTTCCCCCTTTACCTGAGCCCATATTAATTATATGGGATTAAGTTCACAATGATAAGGGTGAAGTCGAAGAACTGATATACCACGAGAAGAAGCCGTTTCTTCTACAATGTAGGTTTTGTATTTATTCTTGTTCATTTTTGCAATTCTGTAAAGTTCTTTCCTTAGTGGATCTTTTGGAAACTTAATATTTTTCGAAATAAGCCACTCCAAGAGCTCTGCTTTACGCCAACCACTTGTGGGCAATGTTTCTCGTAACCGTGAATGGTAACTTGCGTTGTCCATAACAATAACAGCCCCTTTTGGAATCAGATCCAACATTTGAACAAACCATTCCTCGAAGACATCCCCATTCATATCTTCGTGATAGTCCCCCGTGCGTTTTGAAATAAAAGTTAACAATCCACCATTAACAAAAGCTTCAGAACTTCCAACATGGACAATGATAAGTCTTTTTCCTTTTCCAGATGGTGGCTGCAAACCTAACGACAAACCTTCCACGAATGCCTGCCTTCCGCTTTTAATATTTTCATCTTGCCAAGATTTGGAAACTGCATATCCAGCATTTATCCATGTTTCGTCTAAGTAGAAGATGTTCAAATTTTCTTCTCTGGCATGTCGAATGCTTCTTAAATAGTCTCTTCTCCAAAAAACTATTTCCGGTTTATCTATCAAGAGAGATTTTCTATTATGTTTTGTATATCTGAAACCCACATCTTTCAAAAGTTTGCATAATGTCATTCTGGAGAATTTTGTATAGTCCGTATCTTCTTGCACTGATGTCATAATTTTGTCAAGTGTTGGAATTTCCTTTCGTAAGTAAAATCCATGGACTTCACGCCTTAGTCTTTGTTTTAATGACTCATCGATCTCAATTGGTTTTCGGCCTGAAGTAGTTTTAGGGAGTTGAAGAGTTTAATTCTTGCTTTCTTTCAGTAATCTATAAATTGTTGATTTAGCAACACACAACATAGCAGCCGTTAATTCCACAATATCATCAACACGGTATACCCTTTTAAAATATATTTTGGTACGTCTATGAAATCTACTTAAATGAATGATTTATTACTCCTTGTCCTTTCTATATAGACTATAACAAATAGCAAATTTTATTTGAAAACTCACCGATTAGATCCAGAATACTCTGATGATTGATCAAAACTACGCTTCCTTTATTCCTGACGATGTTCTCTTCCCCTTCAATGGTATATTTTAATCCTAAAATTTTACAAAGCCATCTAAAACCAGCAGAAGGTAATCTGAAAATAATAAAATTCTAATAAAAAAATATTATTCCTTGAAAAAAAAAACAAATAATCACTTACAAGGCATTTCTACTATCTCTAGGTCTAAATATCCAAATCGGAATCAACAGAGTTACGGCAAAAGCGAAGGATATATATATAGAAAATTTTATCCATCTTTTACCCCTAGAACTGAACTTCCAAACGAACGGCAATGTCGTTAATGATATCCCGCACACGTACCACCACATCTTTTATCTATCTGAAAATTTATAAAAAAAAAACAATGAAAAAAACTTTATTTTTCCTCTTCTTGTATCAAAATATCAATTCTATTGTTTTACTTCGTACTTAAACTTTTAAGACCCCCTGTATGTAATGTTACGTTATCTATTTCCGATAAGGAAATACTAAACCATGTAAAACATTAAACGAACAAAAAAAATTTCTTCTAAAATTATACCTAAAATATTTTTAATCTTATCAAACTTCGAGATAAAGACATAGAAACAGACAAGTCTGTATTTTTTTTAATCTATACGACTTATAAGCCAAGAAAAAGAAAAACAAATTTTAGTGTTCTTGCATATTTAAAAATTGAACTAGATTGTTTCAGTACGCCACTGTACTGATACCAGAAACTGTAGACGACAGTTCACGATAAAAAGTAAAAACTCGTTATCAACAAAATTTAATGAATGTGCTTTAATCCATTATTTGAAATAAAAACTTTAAAAAAAGTAATTTTACTTAATTACTTAAAAACGCATTTGCCCCTCTATTAAAAGCAGTATACTGTTTCCTGGATTCTTGTAGAGACGGTTTTGCACTAAAAAATTCATATTTAGTAAACCGTGCGCAATAGACAGCTGTCAAACTTGTGTTTTTTGACAGAAGAACAGTAAGTCATGCGACCACTCATTTTACAGCTCTCAAAAATGATAGATATTCAAAAATTCAAGATTTCTAATTCATTCCTACACACCGATCATTTCCTTAAAAATAGAAATTTACTTCGTACTTAAAAATATTTAACCTCGTATTTAACTATTTAAGTAAATCAATATTTGCGCAGTAGATTATATTCATAAATTTTTAATTTTTAGCTGGACGTCGCTGCTTTTTGAAAATGTAACTACAAACGCCTCAAAATACGCTCAATGATTCAAAAACTTTTGCGCAGTAAATTATATTCATCCTAAATGTCTAAATTTTAGTGAATTGCGCAGTCAAATATACTTCGAAGATAAAATTTCAGTAATTGATTGTATTGATTGTAATTTTCCACTTTTAGTAAATTTCGTTACAATTTCAAAATTTTGCGCAGTAGATTAAATTCGTTAAATATCCAAACTCAAGCTGAACGTCTCGTTTTTTTTTAAATTTTTAATTTGCGCAGTATACTTCGTAGTTAAAATATCCGTAATTCAAAATTTGCGCAGTAGATTATATTCATTGCAAAATTCAAATAAAAATATAAAGATTAATGGATGAATCAATTTCGTTAAAATTTCAAAATTTACTCAGTAAATATTCATTCTAAATATCCAAATTCAAAATATACGTCTTTTTTTTTAATTTTAAATTTGCGCAGTAACATTAAAATATACTCCCCAGAAAAAATTACCATATAACTACAAAATTTGCACAGTAATATTCATTGTAAAATTTCAACATCCCTACTTTTAAGAAATTCCTTAAGAATGTATAGATTGCGCATCAAAATATACTTAATAGATAAATAAATTTCGTTAAAATTTGAAAACTTTGCGCAGTAGATTAAATTCGTTAAGATCCAAACTCAAACTGAACGTTTTTATAAAAAAAATAAAATTTGCGCAATAACTTATATTTATTCTGAATTTCTTACTGTTTTTAAAAAGATATGAATTGCACAGTAAAATATACTTCGTAGTTAAAATTTCCGTAGTTTAAAATTTGCGCAGTAGATTATTTTCATTCTAAATGTCCAAATTCAAGATAAGTCTATTTTTAAAAAATTTAAATTTGCGCAGTAACTTTTTTCTGACTTCTTAGGTACTGTTTTATGAAAGTTAAAAATTGCAAAGTCAAATATACTTCCTAGTTTAAATTACCACATAACTTCAAAATTTGCGCAATAATATTCATTGTAAAATTCCAATTCCACTGCCTTTTGAAAAATTTTCATAGTTTAAAATTTGCGCAGTAGATTAAATTCATTAAATATCCAAACTAAAACTGAACGTTCCTGTTTTTGAAATATTTTAAATTTGCGCAATAACATATATTTACTCTGAATGTCTTACTGTTTTTGAAAAGTTATGAATTGCACAGTAAAATATACTTCCTAGTAAAAATTACCATATAACTTCAAAATTTGCGCAGTAATATTCATTGTAAAATTCCAACTTCACTGCTTTTCGAAAAATTACTTAAAAATGTACTGCACATCAAAATACGCTTAATAGATAAATACATTTCATTACAATTTCAAAATTTGCGCAGTAAATTATATTCATTATAAATGTCCAAATTTAAAACGAAGTCTCTGTTTATCAAAAATATAAAAGTTGCGCATAAAAATACGCTTAATAGGTAAATAAATTTCGTTACAATTTGAAAACTTTGCGCAGTAGCTTAAATTCGTTAAATATCCAAACTAAACCTGAACGTTCCTGTTTTTAAAAATTTTAAATTTGCGCAGTAACATATTTTTTCTGAATGTCTTACTGTTTTTGAAAAGTTGCACAGAAAAATATACTTCGTAGTTAAAATATCCGTAGTTCAAAATTTGCGCAATAATATTATTTGTAAAATTCCAATTTCCCTGCTTTTTTAGAAATTACAACAGATAAGAAAATTTCGTTACAATTTCAAAATTTGCGCAGTAAATTATATTCATTATAAATGTCCAAATTCAAGATAAACGTCTATTTAAAAAAAAATGTAAATTTGCGCAAACAACTTTTTTTCTGAATTTCTTACTGTTTTTTGAAAAGGTAAAAATTGCAAAATAAACTTCCTAGTAAAAATTACCTTACAACTTCAAAATTTGCGCAGTAAAATTCATTGTAAAATTCCAATTTCTCTGCTTTTTGAGAAATTATTTAAAAATGTATAGATTGCGCATCAAAATACGCTAAATAGATAAATAAATTTCGTTACAATTTCAAAATTTGCGCAGTTAATTATATTCATTATAAATATCCAAATTTAAGCCGAAATCTCTCTGTTTCTTAATAATCTAAAAATTGCGCAGTAATATTCATTCTAAAATTCCAATTTCACTGCTTTTTGAAAATTTACTTAAAACTGTATAGATTGCGCATCAAAATACGCCTAATAGATACAATTTCAAAATTAGCGCAGTAAATTATATTCATTCTAAATGTCGAAATTCAAGATAAACATTTAAAATTTTAAAAAAAATTTAAATTTGCGCAGTAAATTTTTTCTGAATTTCTTACTGCTTTTTGAAAAGATAAATATTGCAAAGTAAAATATACTTTCTAGTAAAAATTACCATTTAACCTCAAAATTTGCGCAGTAATATTGTCAAATTTCAATTTTGCTGCTTTTCGAAAAATTACTAAAAATGTATAGATTGCGCAACAAGATACTCTTAATCGATAAATAAATTTCGCTACAATTTCAAAATTTGCGCAGTAAATTAGTCACTATAAATGTCAAAATTTAAGCCGAAGTTTGTTTCTTAAAAATATAAAATTTGCGCAGTAATATTCCTTCTAAAATTCCAATTTCACTGCTTTTTGAAAAATTACTTCAAACCATATAGATTGCGCATCAAAATACGCTTAATGGATAAATAAATTTCGTTACAATTTCAACCTTTGCGCAGTAAATTATATTCTTGATAAATATCAAAAATTTAAGCCAAAGTCTCTGTTTCTTAAAAATCTAAAATTTGCGCAATACAATATACTTTGTAGTTCAAATTTCCTCACAAATTAAATTTTGATCCATATTTCGCATTCATCTATAATATGCATATCGAAATTTGAATTTATTTTTTAAAATAATTGGTTTATTGACTTTTAATATGGATATTTCTTTTAATAATTAAAAGAAAAACTACAAAAATTAATTTTTATATTATGAGAAAGTCTTATTAATGAGCAAACCCACCTCGACACAATTTACGTTTCAAATGGAGCCTCAACATTCGATGTTTTGGGTGTACGCTGCTGTTAGAGGGGAAAAAATTTGATCAAGATATCACAAACACCATCATAAAAAAATTTGTTCTTCGACTTTTTAAACGCGTATTCATGTTATGCTAAATGTCTTCACAAGACAGTACAATACGCTTAACTTAAATAAAAACGTCATTCCAAACACCCCTTTTATACACAAAAATGTTACGCCTATGCAATACCCAACGCTTTTTATTCTAAAGCCCCTTATAAATAAAAAGTGATACAGCCCATGTACAAGTGAAAACTTTTTAATAAATACACCAGAAACCCACACAAACCAATTCGACATTTTCTTATAAAAACAAATCCAACAAAGTACTTTCCATCACCAAAAAATAACAAATAAACGTCAATGAACTTACGCACCAGACGCTTCTCACTTTTACTACCAACACGAATCTACACCAAAATGAAATTCCACTCACCGTCACTGCGCTACTAACATTCCAAAACCCGTAACATTTCCATATTTTCAGACGAAACGCCATCTTAATTCCTCTACCTAAAATAGATAATCCCAAACGACCAATCACAAAAAACATCTACGGAAATTTGACAGTTCCACAAGTTTTTAAATCGTAACGCCCATAAATAGAAAAGGGAATAATCGATGGCGATAATAATAGCAATGCGATAACATAATAAGACCTTTAGTACACGCCCACAAAGACGATTATAAAAAAAACCAAATGAAAACAATAAAATTTATAGAATAATTAAAATGACCCCAATTAAACCTCTACGAACCCTACGATGATAGGCAACCAAGAATACGGCTAGAAAATAATTAGGCCGATCACTGTACCTATTTATAAACGTAAATAATGTCAAACCTAACTTTGCCAATGAATCAATTTAATTTCCCTTGAAACTTTCCTTTCAAATATGTTACGACCAATTGCCTTCAGTATCTTGTCTTTCTCTCCCATTTTCCATATTTTATTTCCTATGGAAGCAAGCACATTGAAGCAAACGTATTATTAGTGAAATTTATAGATTTTATAAGAGTGCTGGGTGTGCTTTATTTCATTTTTATAAGTTTAAAAGGGCCTTGATTTATGTCTAACATTTTCTAACCTTGAGGAGAGAAATCTGCTACCATGGAAAAAGAAATAAACAAAAAGAAGTAGATTTTCTCCGCCCCTACAACTATAGCTGGGTAGTCTCCTGTGTAGGACCTCAGTATCTTCCGACTTTCGAAAAACCCTATTCATGTTAACTCTAAAGGCTCAAAGAACCTTAATTTATCGAGTCATTATAGTTAAATATCAAAATTTATAAAAATCGTGCAACCCATTTCCGAGATAATGGACTAGTTTAGTAGGATCATATTAATCAAAATGATAGCAATATATATTTAGGATAAGATACCTACTTACTTATATTGGTATTCATTTTGCAAGTAATTTTTCTCATTTCGTAAAATTTAGCAATAAATAATTAGTAAGTTTTAAACGTAGGGCCAACTAATAACCAATAATGAAGTGTGTTTAAAAGTCAACGTTGTCACAGTTTAGCTACGTTCGTTTCAAGTATTCTCAAAAAACTGGCGGCACAAAACACCGTGTTCTGTGACTAACTGATTGTACCAGTTGACAAGATATATGACAGGAGAGAAAATCGTGTTTATCTGTAATAAACAAACAAGTCCCATATTCTTGACAGTCATAGAATAGAACAGCCAATAGAAAGTGGGCGTGGTTCTATTTAAAATGCCAAAACCGTATTCTTGAAATTTGTTCTCTCACTGTACCGATAAAAGGGTTGCTCCCCGAGAGAACAATTACTTCTATTGGTTATTTTTGAAGGAACCGCTATAACACCAAGAGAAGGTGTTAGGGATTTTTATTTCCGAATCAAAAATAGTATAGAAGTAATTTCTTTCATAAACCAAACACAACCAAACAACAAATTAAACTAACGAAAATGACAGAATATTTTGTTTAGTGTTTTACTCCTTATTTGATAAAGTGTCAAACAGAGAACAAAAATATCGTTATGTTTATCTCTTTTTAATGACAACAAATAAGAGAGAGAGAGAGAGAGATAAGTTTCTCGGTTAATATTAAAGCATATCGACAACATCGCAAATTTTCTACCAATCTTATTGAAACACGTCACTTACCACTTATGACGTATGTAACCATTAAATTTAAATTTCAAAAGCCGATTATGGCTAGAGGATTAATTTTATAAAAATTTTATTTGTACAGTTGAACCACTAAAAATCTATTTTATAAGATGCAAATATAAAAAAAAATCACTAAACTAGTCCATTGAGGCAATCCATACATAAAACTCACTGTGTATATTTTTTAAGTTCAGGAAAGCTGTTCCTAAGAACATTAAAAAATAAAGCTTTTAACAAAAACTTCCAATTTTTTTTTTTTAATTTTTAAAACCTAGTCACTTGTAATAGAAACAAAATTTAGATTTGAAGATCTCGACATAGAACATAAAATATCAGAGAAAAACGGACATGCTAACAATGTTCAACAATGGAAAATCTTGTAACTTGGTTAAATTGGAAACTTTACAAACTACCTTCGTATACATTGGACTGGGGAATGTAATCTAGTTTTTCGAGGACCACAATAGATCTGAGAAGGTCGCAGTGGAATAGGCTTCTGGCCACCTCTTAAACATCTATCTATCTATCGTATACATTATCCATTAATCATTACAATAGAAATTCAACTTAAAAATTGCTTCAACCCAAACATTTTATAACTGGTTTGTTCAAGCAGCAGTTAAACGTGGCTTCAAACCGTTTACAACGAGCGCAGAAAGAAAATAGTATCGAATATTAGTTCCATGCGCACATTTCAAACTTGAACAAACCTAATATTTACATAACATCCGTTTGACACATTTAATATTTTATTACACGCACAGCAACCGTACTATTAATTTGAATATCTTTTTAGCTCGAATTTTATCGCGGTTTAGATAACTTTGTAAAATTCGTTCGACATAAACACACGAAGTTTACTTTAAAGTTTCGTTTTGTTTTTTTTAATACGGTCTCGAAAGGTGCTAGTATCTGTAAAATTATCATTACAGCTGTAACGTCTAATGAATCATCATCATCAGCAGTCGAGAGTTTCTAGTGCTCGTAGAAGGTTCCGTGCGGATTATTATAAAATAATAGTGACGCGAAATGAAGACTGGTAATGCTGGTATGGAACATTTAATACCGATCGTAAACAAATTGCAAGACGCTTTTACGTTACTGGGCGTGAATTTGAGTCTCGATTTACCGCAGATTGCAGTCGTGGGAGGACAATCGGCCGGCAAGAGTTCCGTATTAGAAAATTTCGTTGGAAAGTAAGTTTCTAGCTTAGTATTAAAAAAAGCAACAAAAGAAATCTTTGTGTTTCTCAAGGTCAACGTCCTTTTATACCATAAAAATTTACTATAGAACGTTTATTTTAATAAATACATTGTACTCACCATTATTTTAATCACATTTTATCCTTTAAAATCGACACACTTGTTCAAAGAAACATTGCAAAAAAGATACAGTAATCGTTCCCCATCATTAACCTTCATTTAGCACAAAAACACTCGATATTTTACCAAAAAAAAGTTTAACGAATCCCACTATGCGTAAAATTATTATTTATTCACTTTCATCACGTGGTCAACTTTATTTTTATACTCTTTATACTTTTACATTTATCTCTTAAATACTTATAAAGTGATTTGTAAATCAGATAACCTAACCTAACCATAACATAATACAACTATAAAATGACAGTTGGGTATGGCTATATGATCAGATGTAACTGATTACAATCACTCAATCAACAACTTCTGCATCAAATTTTCGAACTGTTCTATGATCAGATACAA
Organism: Ophraella communa; assembly: GCA_035357415.1. Classification (NCBI taxonomy): domain Eukaryota; kingdom Metazoa; phylum Arthropoda; class Insecta; order Coleoptera; family Chrysomelidae; genus Ophraella; species Ophraella communa. Next base: position 44,625,880 of record CM068985.1, on the reverse strand, counting down.
CTGATCGAATAATCACTCCATATATCTTTGAGTTAATCTAGAGGTACATCGCATGCGCAGTTTTAAATTGGAGAACAATATCAGATTTGAAGATTTTTTGATTTATAGACCGGGTGATTTAATGAAAAAAGAAATCAATTTAGGAAAATCCTAACAGGCTGAGGAAATGGTAGATTCAGTAAAAACAAATACTTGTAGATAATCAAGAAAAAAAAGTTTAATTTGAAATGTTTTTCGACATGGTGTCAAAAAATAGTACAGTCAAATTACCAAAAATTTAGGGATATGGTAGTAGTGAAATACGGTTTATTGTGATTTTTATTGAATTTATTTATTATATCGAAAAAAGTTTAATGAGAAAGTTGTAGATAATTAAAAGATAAACTTTTATATGCATTATTTTTTATTTTTTTATACTTTAATACCTTAATCCTCTTAGTTTGGGCGTTAAACGCAAAAAAATAGAATTTTTTGTTTTTTATTTTTAACTCGGCCAAAAACACACTGATCTTTACGAAAATTGGCTCGGTTGTATCGTATACAGAGAAAATAGAATTTGGTTTTCAAGTTATTGAGAAATTCAGGATATTCGAAAACGAATTATATTTTTTCAACAAATTAACATATTACTAAGCAAAACTTCACGTTTATTTTACAAAATCAGCTTTTTTAAACTTAATGACAGCGGTTTCGCTAAAAACTAGCATCCTCATATGTCAATCTGACTTTCTCAATTAAAATTTTTCCATATAATCAATAATACTTCGATAATCGAAGAAAACCGTTTTGCCTAAATTTTTCGTAATTCGCCTGTACTATAATTACAAAATATTTCGTTATTTCTAAAAAATTTAATCACCAAATAAATACTTTTTCCATGACTTCAATCAATTCACTTGTTATTAAACGCTACAAATAATTAAAATCATCATTGTCTATTAATAAAGTCACGATAATATTTACAGCGTTGGTAAACAGTGACTAATTTGCATACTTTATTTATCAACAACTTTCAAACACATGCATAAATAAATAATAATAAAAGGTTATTAATACGTCTCGCGCCTACAAGGTATACAACCAACATCGCGTAGCGGTATACTTTAGACAGTCAAACTAGGAGTAATAAACGTAAGATTTTTTTATAGAGATGGGCGTATACTTGAACATAATACGGAAGGTCAAATATTTCGTCTTTTAATAAACAAAAAAAGGGTAAACAAGATTTTTTAAAATATTTACTTTGACTACAATAAACATTTACATTTTAATAAACTTTTTAGAGATTTTTTACCCAGAGGATCCGGTATAGTTACAAGGAGGCCACTTATCCTACAATTGATTCATTCGAAACACGGTAAGTGCGTTGTTACAAGTTTTAAAATAAAATAATTAACTCTGTTTTTCGTAGAATATGCCGAATTTTTACACAACAAAGGTCACAAATACACCGATTTCGACGAAGTTAGAAAAGAAATCGAAATCGAAACAGACAGAGTCACTGGAACCAATAAAGGAATATCGACTTTACCTATTAATTTAAAAATATATTCACCTCACGGTAATTAAGCGAATTTCCAATCGAAAAAATAATGTTTAACACTGAATTTCATGTTCCAGTTTTGAATTTAACGCTGATAGATCTACCGGGTATGACGAAAGTACCCATCGGTGATCAACCCCCGGATATCGAACAACAAATCAGAGGGATGATCATGCAGTTTATTAAGAAGGAATCTTGTTTGATTTTGGCAGTCACGCCGGCTAATACGGACCTGGCGAATTCGGACGCTTTGCAAATAGCCAGAGAAGTCGATCCTCAAGGTTAGCCCTTAATCTGACGTAAAGTACGTTTCACAATAATTCGTTGACTTGGTACCTGCTCTTAACTGCTCTTAAGGGATTACTAATAAAAGGTGGTTAATATTTCTTCGAACATTTACAGAAAGGTATTATTTATTTTTGTCCAGGAAGATATATTTTGGATTTTTTATTTTTCAGGTAAAATTTTTAATTATTATTACTGACCATCAATAGTAAATCATTAGTAAATGATTTTTGATTTTCTTAATCATCTTGGAAGAGAAAGTGGGAGTTTCGGGGTAATTTGTTTTTAAAATTCTCTCCTAGAATTTTAGCTTGTACTAAACATTATACTCTAAAAGTAATCTTGTGTTTATAACTAAGTATGTGGCGTCCTTGGGCAAAAAAAGTGCATTTATCGCCGGATGCGAAACAAATTGTGAAAAATGTGTTTGAAACATTGAATAATCGAGGTTATAGTGTAACCGATGCAGCAGAAGAAACATGTAAGTTAACCAAAACCCCAATATCCACAGTAAAAGATATTATCAATAAGACAATAAGTAAACGAAAAAAACGAAGTGACGTTAATAATACCAAATGTGTTGATGAAATACAAAAAGATATAATCCGACGAACGATATATGTCCTATACCAAGAACAAATGATACCAACCCTAGATTGTATAAAAAACGGTTACTTAAAGACGACACGGGAATTATTTGTAGCCGTACAAGTTTGTGGAGAATTATTTCTCAAATGGGATTTAAATATTGTACCATTAATAAAAGACAAGTGATAATGGAGTCATATCGTTTACGAATGTGGCGTTGTCATTACTTACAAGCTATTCAAAAATATAGAAGTGAAAACCTTTCAATTATCTACCTCGACGAGACATGGTATGACACCCATGATACTCCAACGAAGGGTTTTGTTGATTCATCGGGAAATTGCAAAACAAAGGCTCCATCAAATAGAGGACAAAGAATTACAATAATACATGCCGGATCAGAAACAGGTTGGGTTCCAAACGCTTTATTGTTATCAGCAAAGAATATTAAAGATTCAAGTTTAGATTATCACGAAGATTCGACAGCAGAACTTTTTGAAGATTGGTTTGAGAATTATTTATTGCCGAATATACCGGAAAAAAGTATAATTGTAATGGACAATGCAACTTATCATAGCCGTCAATTAAATAAAGTACCAAATAGCAACAACAATAAATGGGAAATTCAAGAGTATTTGTTAAAAAATGACCTTTATTTTAAAGAATCGTACACAAAACGTGATCTCTTAAAAGTTGTAGCAGCGTTCGGTATTGAAAAAGAATACGTTTGTGATACTATTGCTAAAAATATGGGCCACACAGTGTTACGGCTTCCCCCATATTATTGCATGTTCAATCCTATAGAACACATGTGGCATCAGCTAAAATCCAAAGTTAGATCGGAAAACGTTTCACCCACATTAAACTCAAGTGTTATAGAGTTAATCAGAAATGTGACAAGTAATATTCCCATTGATAGCTGGAAAAATTCGATTCGGCATGTTATTAAGGTTGAAGGTACATATCGAAATGTTAATGTAACTGTAGCACCCTTAGTTATTAATTTAAATGAAGACGATAGTGATACTGAACTACATTTAGATTAAATAGTTGTAAATAATGTAGAATTAGTTCATTTGTTTAATCGCAATTAATAAATAAAGTTAAAATTTGTTTTTAAAAAATTTCGTGATTTTTTTTACAAAATAAATTTAAGTTTTAGTAAATGTTAACTTAGTTTTATTTAAATCAATTTTTTGGGATACCCTGTAGTACAAAATATTTTTAAAATGTGGCCATGATTAAACTACATCTTTTTTATTTGAAACATTTTTTGACACCATCTGCAAATTAGATGAAATAGACCAAAGCGTATACGTATACGTAAGTTTCAACAGTTTTGTTTAATTTCAATTAATAAATAAACTTAAAATTTGTTTGTTTGTTTTTAAAAAATTTCGTGATTTTTTTTACAAAATAAATTTAAGTTTTAGTAAATGTTACTGAGTTTTATTTAAATCTATTTTGAAAACCGGATTACGGATCTGTTAATGTTTACTGTACAGTGAGAAATTTATAACCTTTCATTACTAATCCCCTAAGGTCAGGTACCGAGTCAACGAATTATTGTGAAACGTACTTTACTATCGTCAACGACAGTGGCCTGATATAACTAGGACGAGTTTTGGTTGAAACCGTAAATTCTATGTTACCGCCCACATCATGAGGGTCTGTCCCAACACAATAAAAAACGGTACATATGTATCGGGTATTTTCGTTGGAAAATTAGAACCCTTAATGAGCAAATTTAGTTTTAAATAACTTTAATCCCACAATCTTTTAGGTTCATTTAATTCTAGTTTAAGTTTGTCAGGCCGATTTCGTTGACGATAGTACAGTTTTACCTCCCTTACAGCTGGGCAGTACGTCATGCGATCACTCTTTTAAAACTCTTAAGAAGCTTAAATTATAGTTCATTTGTTTGGATTTGGCAAATCCCTCAAAGCCCAAGCAAGGGTGGTTCATGAAAAATATACTATAATAAATACTAATTAATGCAGGTGTGCAATACTCACTTTCTATAACTAGTAGAAAACTGCAGATTTGAATAATATGTAACGTTACATGCTCTGATTACCGTTTTGGCTTTGTTTTTTTAAGTTCTTCTCTTATAAAAAGCTCTTTTTATTTATATTAAGGTAAATACATACATAATTTCGTCGAGTTGCGTGTAAATATCCAACAGAAATTCTACTTTTCCTCTAATTAAAGATGTTTAAACATTCGTACTGATTTTCCGTAAGATTTGAATCAACTAAACCAACATTTTAAGTTTTACTTGAACATTGATCATATAATCAATAACAAGAACTGTTCGAGTTAACAAAACAACAACTAGCAAGCCTTGAATACGTAATCTTAACATACAATTAAAATTTGACACGATTAACACACAATTTAATGGCAGTAAATCGTTAAAATTACTTAAAAAACATGTAAATTTATCACGTCAGGGTACCGCACTATAGGAGTGATTACGAAACTGGATATAATGGACGAAGGTACCGACGCGAGATCGATCTTGGAAAATAAATTACTACCCCTCAGACGGGGTTATGTCGGGGTGGTTAATCGCTCCCAAAGGGACATCGACGGACAGAAAGACATCAAACTAGCATTGGAAAAGGAACGGAAATATTTTTTAGGGTAACGATGGTTTTTTTTGGGGTGAATTATAAATCAAGGAGTTGATTTTTTTAGGCATCCGTCGTATAGGCATATAGCCGATAAACTCGGAACGCCTTATTTGCAAAAAGTATTGAACGAGCAGTTGACGAATCATATAAGAAATACTCTGCCTTCATTGAGGGACAAACTACAGAAACAGATGATGGTTTTGGAGAAGGATTTGGGGGATTTTAAGAAATTCAGTCCGGACGATCCGAGTTTGAAGGCCAAAGCGATGCTACAGTAAGTCTAAATGAGTTATTTGAAGAGAATTATTTGAAGCGTTATTTTGGAACGGTTTAAATAAATTGTCGTCCAACTCTAGTAATTTTGTAGGGTAGGTTCAGAATTTAACTTAACTAAAGTCATATTTTCATAGTTTTCAAACACTTTGTATAAAATAAACAAAATCTCAAACCCCTTTGCATATTTTTAGATAATAACTGGGCGGTAATTGCTTAAATCGTTTCAAAATAACGGTGCGAGTAAAATGATAGAAACAAGCGACTGAAAGATAGCGTTTAAAGTTTGTCTGCAAAAAATAACAGCAGGAATTGAAGAACTCTTATTTTTGTTGCAAAAACTTTTTTTTAACTTTTTACTTTTGCGAATTGGAGAATAATTTTGGAAATTCACCATTATTTTTTAAGTTTTGTCGTCCAACTCTATTAATTTTGTAGGGTAGGTTTAGAATTTAACTTAGCTTAAGTCATATTTTCATAGTTTATAAACACTTTGTATAAAATAAACAAAATCTCAAACCCCTTTGCACATTTTTAGATAATAACTGAAACGTTTTCGGTGTTTAAATGAAAGGCTGGTTAAATAATTGACTACCAAACTAATTAATTATTTGAATATTCGAATTATATAAACAATTAAGTATTCGCATTAGAATAGTTGAATAATTCGAAAAACGACTAAGCCTTCATGAACTAGTTAAAGAGAAATTTTCAAAACCGTTCCAAAATAACAGTTTGCAATAAAAAGTAAAATAATAGAGTTGGGCGATAGTTGCTTAAATCGTTCCAAAATAACGGTGCGAATAAAATGATAGAAATAAGACAACTGAAAGATAATTTCTAATAGCGGTTAAAGTTTGTCTGCAAAAAATAGCAGCATGAATTAAAGAACTCTTATTTTTGTTGCAAAAACTTTTTTTTAACTTTTTACCTTTGCAAATTGGAAAATAATTTTTGGAAATTCACCGTTATTTTTTTAAGTTTTTTTGTCCAACTCTATTAATTTTTTAGGGTAGGTTCATAGTTTATCTTAACTAAAGTCATTTTTTCATGGTTTTCAAACACTTTGCATAAAATAAACAAAATCTCAAACCCCTTTTAGATAATTTTTTAATAATAACTAAAACGTTTTCGGTGTTTAAATGAAAGGCTGGTTAAATAACTGACTACCAAACTAATTAATTATTTGAATATTCGAATTATATAAACAATTATTCGAATATTAGAATAATAGTTGAATAATTCGAAAAACGACTAAGCCTTTCTAAAGTAGTTAAACAGAAATTTTCGAAACCGCTCCAAAATAACGGTTTACAATAAAAAGTAAAATAATAGAGTTGGGCGGTAATTGCTTAAATCGTTCCAAAATAACGGTGCAAATAAAATGATAAAATAAAAGATAATTTCTAATTGCGTTTTGTTTGCAAAAAATAACAGCATAAATTAAAGAACTCTTATTTTTGCTGCAAAACCTTTTTTAATTTTTTACCTTTGCAAATTGGAGAATAATTTTGGAAATTCACTGTTATTTTTTTAAGTTTTAATAAACTATTGCCCAATTTTTATCGCGAACATAAATTAGTAACTTTTTAAAACAATACCAAAACTTTTTAACTGCGCAAACTTTTTTTATTAATATCATTATTTTGGAACGATTTAAAAACTATTCTGCAACTCTCTTCTTTTCATTAAGTCATACAGTTATTTTGAAACGGATCTGAAATTATCCTTAAAATCTCTGATTTTTTTTTTCGAGCGCTTATTTCGAAATTTTAAAATTTCAAATAAATTTTATTTTTAAAATATGTTCCAACTCTATTTAAGATCACGAACACTGGAAATCCCCCATACAATTATTTTTCTTTCCCATTTTTTTTTATGACCTCAATAGTAGAAACTTGACATTTTCCATCACTTAGTAACAAAACTCGACATAACTTGTAAAACCATTCCGTTATTTTGGAACGTTTTTAAAATTGCCCCCTCCTCCATCTCTCTTATTACTGTCACCAATGCTTAAATCAAATCATGTTGTAACGTTTTTTTTTCTACGCCCTTAGGTGTAAAACGTCAAAAATCGACATTCCTCGTAAGTGACATATAACAATAACATGCACGTAATGAGATGTCATAACCACACACGTGTGTTTAAATTTCTTTGATTAATCAAATTGTAAAGATATTTTATCCACTTACTACTTTATCTGGTCTACTTACATACTTTCAGTCAATTGAAAAACAAAAATCTTTTAGTATTAGTGAAATACTTTTTAGATTAAAAGAGCGATGCCCCTAAATTGTGTAAATATGTCATATTTATACTGTCAATGTCAATAACAAAATATGGTATCCAAACAAACATTAGAAAAAGTATAATAAGTTACCCAAGTTGTAATCCTATTACGTGCGTAATAGGTTACTTACAACTCTTGTAACGTAATATACTATCAAATTAATATTTAATTCTCTTATTTGACACTTTTTAAAGCAAATTGATATTTTGGAACGGGTTTGAAATTGAAATACAACTCTCTAATTTTATTTTAAATATTTATATTTTTCAAAAACTATTTCGAAAGTATCCATCCTAGTCCAACTTTAATTGATGCAAAATGTTATTTCGGAACGGTTTTGAAATTCTTCCCCATCTTTATTTACGTTACGAAAACTCGCTGTTATTTTTACGTTTTACCAAATCATCGTCCAACTCTCTCATGAATCACGACCGTTATTTTGGAACAGTTTCGGAATTACTACAATTATCTTAATTCTGCAGGGAACAACGTTTAAATTAAAATATTTGTTTTTTTATTATTTATCACAAATTATCCATAATTTCTTATACGTATCGTTTTTTTCTGTATCTGTCGTAAAAATATCCCCAACTCTCTTATTCCCGTCTCATAGTTATTTATCAAAACGTTTACCTCTCCCTCTATTACACCACGAACAGAACCATAGATCGAGTGCATGTACGTACATGTCAAATTTTCTGACAGTTATTGACGTTCCTCGTAACGTCAAACTTAAAAGTTTTGTAAACAGATGTTTTTACTACACAAATTTTGGCACTTTTTATAAAATAATCAAATGAATCCGCAAGAATATTTGGCCGAGAGTATAAGGTAGAGTAAAATTAACAATTAAATACTCTATACTTTGTTTCAAAAAGTTTTAAAATAACAAAATTTTAGAGGTGGGTAATTATAAAAGGATAATTGAGTAAAATTTCTTAAAAATGGATTAACAATAAGTTATAGAGGTAAATTTAAGGTGCAGAGAAATCACAATAATTATTAGACAGGTAATTAAAAGAATCACCTACAGGGTGATTCTATCTCCCATTTACGAATCAAAAGGATTTCGCAATAAAAATTATCGAAGTGCCTGTAGGCTTTTTGAATACCTAGATACTAGATTTAATTATTCCATACCTTCTTGAAACAAAGTATAACAACATCGATTAATATTGATTTGTCCTTTTCCCGTCTGTTAAAATCGGGTACGATATTTTAGGATGATTCAACAATTCGCTCTGTGTTTCGAAAAGGTGCTGGAAGGTTCTAGATCCGATGACGTCAATACTTCGGAGCTTTCAGGAGGTGCCAAAATCAATTGTATATTCCACGAACGATTCCCATTCGAAGTAGTCAAAATGGAATTCGACGAGAGCGAGTTACGAAGAGAAATAGCGATAGCCATCGCTAATATACACGGAATTAGGGTAAATTCGATAGGATACTAATTTTTTCCGCCTTCCTTACCGTTAAACCAATAATTTGAACACCAACACTAGGGTGGAAAGTATTGTTTATCAGCCAAAGGGTGGAAAATTCATAACGCCACCATTTTTTTTATCGTAGCATTGGAAAAGTGTGCCTTGGATTTGACATTTGTGAATTGTATCTACCAATCTGTCTAACCTTTTATTTATACGAGGGTTGCTTTTTTTATTTCGGGATTTGGCAACCCTGGTGTTGTAATCTGGCATCTGACAGCTCTATCGTAAAGTTGGACATTTTTTAGGTTATACGTACTCGGAACGTTTTGACATACGAGCGCTGTTTGTGTTGTTTACAGTAACTTAAAAGATTCATAATTGAAGATAAATCATATGAATAATTACCCTCAAATGAGGGTATTGCATTTAATAATACTACCACCAAGGTAACCAAAACATAAAAGTATAATTTCTACAATAGGAGCAATGTTTTATAAAACGCCTGCTGGTGCAGTGGTATATGTGTTTATCTCTCGCGCAGACGACTGGGTTCAACTGTTAACCACAACGATTTTTTAATTTCTTTTAAATGGTTATCAAGGTAGGCGGAAAACAATTGCGTGTCACACGTGCATAAATGCATAAGCACCCTTTAGCTGGTATTTGCTGCCCTCGCCACACTCGGGCAGCAAATGCAGCCGAGGTATATTGTGACACAATATACGATTATTTCTTACTTCAGATAGGACTTTTTACGCCCGATTTAGCCTTCGATGCCATCGTAAAGAAACAAATAGCCAGGCTGAAGGAACCTTGTTTGAAATGCGTCGATCTAGTTATAGCCGAATTACTTAACGTCGTCCAATCATGTACCGAACAAATGTCCAGGTTTCCAAGACTGAGAGAAATAGTGGAAAGAATCATAACCAATTATCTGATGAGAAGGGAGCAGCAGTGCAAGGATCAACTGTCGGTGTACATACATTGTCAGCTGTCGTACATGAACACCAATCACGAAGATTTCATTGGATTCGCCAAGTAAGAAAATCATAATTTTTCAATAACCTGCATCTTGAACAGTTATTTTTTAACCGTTATTTTACGTTGCTGTGTCCCAACTCAATTTTTCGTATTTTGGTACTTACAATATACTTGGTCTATAGAGCGGGTCACAGTTATTATGCAGCGTGGCCGGCATAGGCCAATGTAAATCTTATGGGCGAATATTCAACACTGTTGCCGCTTTGGTTACGGCTTGAACCACAATTAACTCAGCCAATTTATTTTCGTAGAAACGTTTTATTATGAATTTTGCAAAACAGATGTATTCTATATAATAAATATTATTAAAAAATGGAATTCAAATCCATTTATGTAGATTGTAATCAGTATATACCTGATCACTTGATGGATTATTTAGGTCTCTACTAAATCTTTCAGACAAATCCTAATCCTATTGCCAGTGAAAATATTATTTAATTACAAAGATGCTAATTATTTTTACCTGTATGATCCCTTGATCCTCGTAAACCGTTATGTAATATTCCTGGAATGTAGAGGTAAATAAATGTACAGGTAAGTAATAACATAGGCAGGTACCTATCTGTTTCTGCTGATAAACGAAAGGGCATTATTGAAACAACAGCCATGCAGTTAGCAGCACCGTTTGAAAAATTTAAACAAGGTGAAAATCTTCATCGTCAAACCAAGAGGCTTTTATTGAATATTTTAACGTATACGTTGAATACAAAAGATGACAAAAGTGTGACAGCGAAAATAGAACTGATTTCTGAAATGACTGGCCTTAGTGTGAGAACAGTGTATAATCTGAAAAGCGAAGCCGCTACTGGACCTTTGACATCGCCAAAAAAATGAAGACGGAACAGCAGCCAGTCGAATTCAAGACTGATCACCTACGATGAAGGTATCCAATCGCAAATACGAAAAGCTGTGCATGAATTCTACTCCGAAGATATTCCACCAACACTGGCAAAAGTTCTTGCTAAAATAAATGCAGACGAAAATGTACCAAATTTTTCTAAAAGTACGCTAAGACGCTTGCTTAACGATATGGGGTTTGTTTATGGAAAGAGAGGAAGAGACTCGATTCTAATAGAAAGAGCTGATATAATCGCCTGGAGGCACAAATATTTAAGATCAGTGCAGAAGTTCCGCAAAGAAGGATATAACGTAATATATCTGGACGAGTCATGGATTAATGTGGGCCACAGTGTAAATTTTGAATGGAAAGACACTACCATAAAAAATGCCCGAGATGCATTTGTCAAAGGACTGACAACAGGACTGAAGGCTCCAAGTCAACGAGGACCGAGATTTGTTCTTCTTCATGCAGGCTGGAAAGACGGTTTTCTTGAGGGTGCAGAAAAAACTTTTCTGGCAAAGAAAGGTGCACACGATTACCATGACGAAATGGACGCAGAAGGCTTTGAGGCCTGGTTTAAAGATCAATTGATCCCTAATTTGCCGAAAAACGGATCAAAGAATGTTGTAGTGTTGGACAATGCGTCATACCATTCGGCGAAGTTACCTTTTCCAAAGACAACTTGGAATAAGGAACAAATAAAGTACTGGCTACTGGAAAAAGAGATTTACTTCGAGGATGATTATTTAAAAACAGAATTATTGGCTACTGCAAACGCGTTTAGAGAGCAGTACGACCTAAGAAAAATAGACGACATTGCCATGGAACATAATATAACATTCCTACGATTACCACCTTATCATTGCGAATTAAATCCTATTGAAATGGTGTGGAGCCAAGTGAAAGGATATGTGGCTCGTAATAATAGTACTATTAAAAAAGAGGATGTGGAAAAACTTATAAAAACAGCGTATTCGCAAGTAACCCCAATGCAGTGGTCTAATTATGAAAAAAAGGTAGAGAAGACAGAGGAAAAGATATGGCAAACAGATCATTTAATGGAAGACATTAAGCCAATAATAATAAATCTAAATGAAGACGATGAAGATGAAGACTTGGATGAAGATGAAGATCAGTAATATAATTCTCAACCCTCAAATGTTCCATTCAATTTTCATTTATTTTAGTTATTACCTGCTAATCATTGTCATTTTTAAAGTTTAATTTTAATTCAAGTTAAAATACGTAATTATTAATTCATTTACTTATTCTATATTTTGTTTGTTACAACAACCCGCCAGAAGAAGAAAAATCCTCGGAAAAATAATGGAAACGTCGGCAAGATTTCATTAGCTTTTCTCTGTTAATCGTTCTCCCTTAAAATTTAGATCACAGCTGACTTTTTTACCACTCGTCTTGTAATTTATGTATATATTATTATTATTGACATATTTTTATTATTAATTATATTATTATATCATAATTTGACAAAGGTCTTTTGTAAGGCCGCTGTATTTATTTATTTCTTTATACGTGATAATTAAACGTATAAAATTTGAATATTTTAGCGGATTTACAATATTTTTCTTTAAACGCGTAAAATTTATCTAAAAGCATAATTATAAATATTCTTAATTACTCATTAAACGATTTTCAAATGAATAATTTAGTCAACATTTAAATCATAATAGTAACACAAAGGCAAATTATATTCCCGCGCCAGTTGGAACCAAATTCGAAGAACATGCCGATATGGCAACGCCGTCGTCCATAAACGCAATGCTGCATAATAACTGTGACCCGCTCTATAGTCTTTACACTATTTAAATCAAAATCACGTACGTACCTTAAAAAAACAAAATGTAACTTCAATACGTCAATCTGACAATAAAAAGTTTTATTTTTAATGTTCTTAGTAAATAAAACGTTATTTTGTAACTGTTACTTTACTTTGGCTTAGTCCATCTTCAATCTAACTAGGAGATTGCGTTTTTCAGTGCCGAAAACCAAGCGAAAAAATCGGTTCCAGTCAGCAACGACCATCTAGGCAACCAAGTGATCCGAAAAGGCTACATGACGTTACACAATTTGAGCATAATAAAAGGCAGAAGCTTTTGGTACGTTCTATCTTCCGATAATCTGGCTTGGTACAAAGACGAAACCGAAAAAGAAATCCAATACATTTTACCTTTGAACAAATTAAAATTGAGAGACGTCGGATCTGGTTTCATGAATAAAAAACCGACGTTCGCTTTATTCTATCCCAACGGTGCGAACGTTTACAAGGCAAGTAAAAAATTAAAATCATTAACGCTAGCGCCATCTCTGAGCGAGTAACCGAAGTTATCAAGATGGCGCTTCGGAAAAAAAAATAGAGATGGGCTCGTTAAACAATTACGTTATTTTAGGATTACAAACAATTGGAGCTGAGTTGCAATTCGCAGGACGATATGGACTCTTGGAAGGCGTCGTTTTTAAGGACTGGAGTCTATCCGGAGAAATTGTTAAGTGAAACGGATGAAGATAGCGTAAGAAAAAATATTTCTTAAAAAAAAAATGATTGTAGTAAGTTGTAAGAATTCGTATTTCTAGATTATCATCGATAACGATGTCGATCCTCAATTGAAGAGACAAGTGGAAGTCATTAGGAATCTAGTCGAAAGTTACATGTCGATAGTGAGCAAATCTACCAAAGATCTAGTACCGAAAATCATAACGCACATGATCATCAAGAATACGAAAATTTTCATATTCGAAGAATTGCTGGTCAACGTTTACGCTCAAGAAGATCAGGTAAGTGGCTTGGGGAAAAGAAAAATATTTTTTTGTAACCGTTACCGTTTGTTGTTATGTTCCAACTCTAATTGTAACGTTTTTATATATAAACCGCTATATTAGGGCCAATGCACACTGAAAGGAAGTAAAAAATATTATTTTTTAACTGTTACTTTAACTTGGTGTAATACAACTCTAAGATAGTGAATTATTGGATTACTATGGTTCATTTGTTTGGAGTTGGCAGCTAAGAAATAGAAAAATGTTGTAAATAAGAACTTAAATCAGTAGCGCACGTAATTATTTATATCGGTATTAAGAAATTAAAGGACTCTTATTTTTGTTGCAAAAACTTTTTTTTTAACTTTTTACCTTTGCAAATTGGAGAATAATTTTGGAAATTCATCGTTATTTTTTTAAGTTTTTTCGTCCAACTCTATTAATTTTTTAGGGTAGGTTCAGAATTTAACTTAACTTCAGTCATATTTTCATAGTTTTCAAACACTTTGTATAAAATAAACAAAATCTCAAACCCCTTTGCACATTTTTAGATAATAACTGAAACGTTTTCGGTGTTTAAATGAAAGGCTGGTTAAATAATTGACTACCAAACTAATTAATTACTGTTTGAATATTCGAATTATATAAACAATTATTCGTATATTAGAATAGTTGAATAATTCGAAAAACGACTAAGCCTTCATGAACTAGTTAAACAGAAATTTTCAAAACCGTTCCAAAATAACAGTTTGCAATAAAAAGTAAAATAAGAGTTGGGCGATAGTTGCTTAAATCGTTCCAAAATAACGGTGCGAATAAAATGATAGAAATAAGACAACTGAAAGATAATTTCTAATAGCGTTTAAAATTTGTTTGCAAAAAAATAACAGCATGAATTAAAGAACTCTTATTTTTGTTGCAAAAACTTTTTTTTAACTTTTTACCTTTGCAAATTGGAGAATAATTTTGGAAATTCATCGTTATTTTTTTAAGTTTTGTCGTCCAACTCTATTAATTTTTTAGGGTAGGTTCAGAATTTAAAGAAAAATATTTTTTGTAACCGTTACCGTTTGTTGTTATGTTCGAACTCTAATTGTAACGTTTTTATATAAACCGTTATATTAGGGCCAATGCACACTGAAAGGAAGTAAAAAATATTATTTTTTAACTGTTACTTTAACTTGGTGTAATACAACTCTAAGATACTGAATTATTGGATTACTATAGTTCATTTGTTTGGAGTTGGCAGCTAAGAATAATCATTAAATAGAAAAATGTTGTAAATAAGAACTTAAATCAGTGGCGCACGTAATTATTTATATCGGTATTAAGAAATTAAAGGACTCTTATTTTTGTTGCAAAAACTTTTTTTTAACTTTTTACCTTTGCAAATTGGAGAATAATTTTGGAAATTCATCGTTATTTTTTTAAGTTTTGTCGTCCAACTCTATTAATTTTTTAGGGTAGGTTCAGAATTTAACTTAACTTCAGTCATATTTTCATAGTTTTCAAACACTTTGTATAAAATAAACAAAATCTCAAACCCCTTTGCACATTTTTAGATAATAACTGAAACGTTTTCGGTGTTTAAATGAAAGGCTGGTTAAATAATTGACTACCAAACTAATTAATTACTATTTGAATATTCGAATTATATAAACAATTATTCGTATATTAGAATAGTTGAATAATTCGAAAAACGACTAAGCCTTCATGAACTAGTTAAACAGAAATTTTCAAAACCGTTCCAAAATAACAGTTTGCAATAAAAAGTAAAATAAGAGTTGGGCGATAGTTGCTTAAATCGTTCCAAAATAACGGTGCGAATAAAATGATAGAAATAAGACAACTGAAAGATAATTTCTAATAGCGTTTAAAATTTGTTTGCAAAAAAATAACAGCATGAATTAAAGAACTCTTATTTTTGTTGCAAAAACTTTTTTTAACTTTTTACCTTTGCAAATTGGAGAATAATTTTGGAAATTCACCGTTATTTTTTTAAGTTTTGTCGTCCAACTCTATTAATTTTTTAGGGTAGGTTCAGAATTTAAAGAAAAATATTTTTTGTAACCGTTACCGTTTGTTGTTATGTTCCAACTCTAATTGTAACGTTTTTATATATAAACCGTTATATTAGGGCCAATGCACACTGAAAGGAAGTAAAAAATGTTATTTTTTAACTGTTACTTTAACTTGGTGTAATACAACTCTAAGATACTGAATTATTGGATTACTATAGTTTATTTGTTTGGAGTTGGCAGCTAAGAAAAGTCATTAAATAGAAAAATGTTGTAAATAAGTAGCGCACGTAATTATTTATATCGGTATTAAGAAATTTCTTTTAATCATCAATACAATTTTAAATCAATTATATTATTTTCACGTAAACATTTATAACAAAAAAACTGTTATTTTTAACCGTTGTTGTTTCATCCCACCTCTCAACTTTCATAAAATAGAAATTGTTATTTTTTAACCTTAACTTTTTTTATATCCCAACTCCTTAAGCGGATCTATTTTGTTGTGAGTCGAGAATTTTGAATTTTGGTGAAAATGTAACCGTTACAAAATAATCGTTATACCAAACAAGAATGGAATGGAACGAAATAATTGGAAAATATTTTTTTATATTGTTTGTAGGCGAATTTGTTGGAGGAATCTCCCGTCGAGGTGAAAAAACGTGAAGAGAAAATGGCCATGTACCAAGCTTGCAAATCGGCGCTGGACATAATCGGCGATTGTACGATTAAATGTTCGAACGGCATTAATGGCATAGAAGAAGAACGTCAATATACGGCATCGACGATCCCCGATCCGCCGGTGACGTCCACAGCCACGAAAAAAAGTAAAAACATTTTTTCTTTAAATTGAAATCACCAACCGTTCCTATACACCTCTACACTATAATAGAGGTGGACTGGTAACGGTTACTTTTTTGTAACGTAAATTTTCAGGTTATAGACTGTCGACGCCGCCTCCGGTGTTCTCCAGACCGGCTCCGCCGCCGCCTCCACCCCAAGGTACGCATCATTCGTTATCACATCGACATTAACTTTATATAAAAAATTAAAAATATTAATAAAAAACAAAAATTAAGAAACGTTGGTTTGAGATCTTTTTTTTTGTGATTTCTTTTTAGGAAAAATGAGGAAAGCTAAGAGTGAGAAAAATATTTGTGACAAGAATAGTCAAACTGTAGTAGCGAATTCAAATTTGATACCGAAATTTTACATTTTGTCTATTCCTTAAATCAACCGATGATTATTATTTTATTGTATGTATGACATTTGACGTTTCCGCTTTTTTTGTGTGTGAAAAATTCGCTTTAAAGTGAAGTGGTTGCTTTTTATGTACGTTTCGTCTGGGAAAAATTTACAACAAAAATGTTTATATCATTCTGTTTATGTTAAACTGAAAATGAACAAAAATTGTTCTGACCAATTTTTGTTTTATTGCTTATTTAACGTGAGTTTTCTTAATACTTTAATCACCTTGATGATAAAATTTGTTAATTCCAATCGTTTACGACTTTTAAATAAAATTTACTAGTAATTATAAGTTGATAGCAGGGAAGCATAATATTATACACACCAATACACGCATACGTAATATGTGTTGCCTATATTTTGGGGCGGGAGGCTGTCACAGACACTCACGAACATGGAATCCCGTTTGTTTACAATATTTTATGTGATTTTTGATTTACATGATATTCTCGGCAATTTTATTTGCCTTTGTAGTCTTTTTTGTTGGTAATTTTTGAAGTGCTAAATTTATAGGTTAGAGTTGATGGTATTGGCAAGTTTTATCTGATCTCACATACCTAAGTATGTTTTTAAAGTTAGATCTTATTATAATACATTTAAATTTCTTTTTATTAGATGAAATAAATTTGTCACTATAATTTTAAATATAGATTTGTCCTAAAATATGTGTTGGTTAAATAAAAACTTAAAAATCAACCTATACTGTGTAAAAAAAGTATAAAGAAAATTCTCTTAGTTTACACATACGTACATACTGGGTGTCCCATTTAAAACATTGAAGATGCATTTTATTGGAGACTTCCTTTATACAAAATTCAATTCATTTTTGGTCGGTACAGATAATATAACACAATTTTTATTTGGAAACTTTTTTGTATTCTTGAAATTAATGAAAATAAGGGGGGGGGGCAACATATAATGAAAGAACCCCGTACATTATGCATATAAAAAAATTATTTCTCTACCAAAAACTTTCATTTTAAATTAAAAACTGGAAACTGGGACAAGAAAATTACGAAAATTCCCCTTTCCATAAACCAATAACAAAAAACTTTACGTATACTCCTAATCTGACAGCTTTTTTGTGTTTTGTCATTTTTAGAGCTTTAACGCGCTTGCGTACGTCAAACGAAGGGCTTTACGAGAGATAACCGACAACTTCAAGACTCATACGTTTTTACGTTTTCAGGATCAGTAAGCAGTATTATATTTTGTACGTCCGTCAAATAACAATCCCATCTCTACATTTTTAAATACCGTAACTATTATTAAAAAAATATATTCTTTATACAGAATTTAAACGGCGTTTTTATTTTAACAATTAATTACACAATCCCCAACATCATTCAATCGATAGATGTGAAATGAAACATCGGCACCAATACCTTCTTCAATGGTTGGCAAAAACCTTGAACCACTAGCGCATCAATCACTTTCAATTTTAATACGAGATAATATTTAAAGAGATAACTACGCCACTGGCGTGTTCCCCCGAGCTAACGACAAAACTTAAACGGCGAAGATGCATCTTCATTTTAATGTCAGAAGTTCGTGAGGCAACATGAAGTCATTACAAGCTCTCTTAATTACCACCATCTTGATCGTACAGGGTAAGTACCAAAACTTTTATTTTGTATTAATAAGACTCGATTTTAGATAAATTTTTATTCGTAACCCCTTTGTTTGAATAAGGTTAATTAAAATCACCTCGTATATTCGCGACGTTTCCTTATTACGTACTCATTTCGGGGGCCTAAATTGGCTATGAGGTCATTCTTGTGGGTTTTCAAATTACGCATTATTCAAAAATAATTTTTACAAGGCCGCGGAGTACGCGATAGGAATTTTTGATGAGGAATATTCGAATTAAATGGTCATAATATTATATTCGCCAGTAGATGACAAGAATTTTGACGATAATATATTTTAAATTGAAAAATAATTACGTACTTCAAACGACTTTCAAAAATTCGTTAATTAAATGAACATTAAAGCTCAAACCTAGCGATAGATTTTTAATTAAGAATAACTATATCATAATTTTCCCTAAAATGTAGCATCAAAAACGTCCATTTATGTACCATTTTGTAATGAATTTCCCTAAATTTTCCTTCAAATAAACTTGGCAACGTCGTATCATACCATTTTAACAGTTTCCGACCGAATTATAATTAAAAAACAGCCAAATAATCGATTTTCCCTAAAGTTACCATCAAATAAGTTTTGGCAACCCTGCATCGTACCATTTTATCACTTTCCCATAGAATTTTAATTAAAAAATAATCAAATTATCCTTTTTTCCAAATTTATCTTAAAAGAAACTTGGCAACGTCCATTTACGAACCATTTAATAAAAATACACTCGATTTTTAGTTTAAAGACAATTGGATTATAGAATTTTTCTAAATTTACTTTTAAAAAAACTGGCAACGTGGATGGATGTACCATTTTATAAAATTCCTGTCTATGTTTACCTAAAATCAACTGAATTATTGTATTTCACTAAATTTACCTTCAAATAAACTTGGCAACGTCGCATCGTATCATTTTAACACTTTCCGATCGAATTTTAGTAAAAAAATAATAAAATTATACTTTTTCCTTAAATTTAACTTAAAAGAAACTTGGCAACGTCCATTTATGTACCATTTTATAATTTTCCACTAGATTTTTAATTTAAAAACCATTGAATTAAAGAATTTTTTTAAATTTACCTTAAAAGAAACTTGGCAACATGGATGGATGTACCATTTTATAAAATTCCTGTCTATGTTTACTAAAAATCAACTAAATTATCGAATATCAGTAAATTTGCCTTCAAATAAACTTGGCAACGTCGCATCGTACCATATTAACACTTTCCGATCGAATTTTAATAAAAAAAATAATAAAATTATACTTTTTCCTTAAATTTAACTTAAAAGAAACTTGGCAACGTCCATTTATGCACCATTTTATAATTTTCCACTCGATTTTTAATTTAAAAACCATTGAATTATAGAATTTTTCTAAATTTACCTTAAAAGAAACTTGGCAACGTGGATGGATGTACCATTTTATAAAATTCCTGTCTATGTTTACTAAAAATCAACTAAATTATCGAATATCAGTAAATTTGCCTTCAAATAAACTTGGCAACGTCGCATCGTACCATTTAAACACTTTCCAATCAATTTTAATGAAAAAATAATCAAATTATCCTTTTTCCTTAAATTTACCTTAAAAGAAACTTGGCAACGTGGATGGATGTACCATTTTATAAAATTCCACTCGATTTTTAATTTAAAAACAATTGAATTACAGAATTTTTCTAAATTTGCCTTCAAATCAACTTGGCAACGTCGCATCGTAGCATTTTAACACTTTCCGATCGAATTTAATAAAATTATCCTTTTTCCTTGAATTTATCTTAAAAGAAACTTGGCAACGTGGATGGATGTACAATTTTATAAAATTTCTGTCTACGTTTACTTAAAATCACTTGAATTATCGAATTTCACTAAATTTGCCTTCAAATAAACATGGCATCGTCACATCGTAAAATTTTAACACTGTCCGATCGAATTTTAGTAAAAAATAATAAAATTATACTTTTTCCTTAAATTTATCTTAAAAGAAACTTGGCAACGTCCATTTACGTGTCATTCTATAAGATCCGCTCATCAAGAATCAAATAATACATTTTCCCTAAATTTACCCTAAAATATCCTTGGCAACATCGTCTAGTGTAGCATTTTTAAAGTTCCTATCTATTTTTACTTAAAACCATGTAAATTATCGAATTTAGCTTCAAAAAAATTTGTCACTGTCGAATCCTACCATTTCAATACTTTCCGACCGAATTTTCATTAAAAAACAACCAAATAATCGATTTTCCCCAAAGGTACCATCAAATAAATTTTGGTAACCCCGCATCGTACCATTTTTTAACTTTCCGACTGGATTTCAGTTAAGAAACAATCAAATAATCGATTTTCCCCAAAGGTACCATCAAATAAATTTTGGCAACCCCGCATCGTACCATTTTTTCACTTTCCGACTGGATTTGAGTTCAGAAACAATCGAATAATCTATGGTCCCTAAATTTTTCTTCAAATAAACTTTATTTACCATTTTATTAAGTCCCGATCTATTTATACTTAAAAACAACTGAATTATCTATTTTCTCTTTAAAAAAAAACCTTAAAACCCCTGAATAAATCTGGCAACGTCGATTGACATACAATTTTATAATAATTCTTTTCCATAATTTCGATAGACATATAACGAAATGGTTACGCCTCACCTTGACATTTTCTATCGCAGATTCTCACATCTTCTTGCGAGAAAGTTGGTATTATACATTTCTTGAAAACGCCTCGGGCAAAAAAAAATTATGTAACGTATTAGTTTCAAAATTACCCATTAATAATTAATCACAAATTAAAATAACAAACATCACCAATACAAAAATCACCAATAATTTGCAACATAGACAAAAACTAACAGTTATGCAACCAACATTGATCGTACGCATTGTGTGCTGACTACTTATTTTTTAGTTTACAGTCAAACTTATCGGCGACAGCCGATAGATCAAAGCAACTACGTAAGAGACGCTCCGCAAATACCAAGAAACCAAGGAAAATGTCCCGATAAGAACGGTCGCTACCCTACCAGCACCTGCGACGGGTACGTGGAATGCAACGACGGCATCCCCGAAGAGAAAATCTGCCCCGACGGCCTCTTATTCAACGACAAAGCCGGAGTATTTGCTTTTCCTTGCCAATACCCTATCGACGTCGACTGTACCGGAAGAGAACAAACTCGTAAGGTTTTTAATTTCTAGTAAAAATTAATAAATTAAAAACAATATTTTTTAGATCCCGCTCAACCAACAGATGAATGCCCCCACCAATTCGGTTATTATCGAATGGGGGACGAAGCAAATTGCGGTAAATTTAAAAACTGCGTGGACGGAAAAGCCTTTATATTCGATTGTCCGGAAGGATTGGCATTTAACGGAGAAACTTACAGGTGTGATTGGCCCGATAAAGTTTCCACATGCAATCCAGAAGGTGAGTAAAATTATTAATCTCGACCTTGCAATTATAACGGTTTTTTTCGAGAGAATTTTGTGCAAGCTTTCCACTCTTAGAACAAAAAGAAACAGGAAGGAGTATATGCAAAATGACCTTGAGTACAGAAAGGAGCTTGCATATGGCGGACAATTGTCAATTATAATTTCCATTTCCAATGTTGTACCAAAAAAAATAAAAATTATATCAAGGTTATCAAGGAGCTTCAACAATGGCCGACTTCCGTCGCAAATGACAGACTCCTTCCTGTTTCTTTTTATTCTAAGTTTCCACTCCTTGTTAGAAAACAATCACCTTTAAAAACAATCAGATTGTTCCGTCTCGCTTTATTTGACATCTCTAATTACGATTTTAGTACAATAAAAAGAGAAAACTAATAATAGCAATATATTCCATCTCACTTTATTTGACATTTTAAATTCATTGTTCAGTGCCACAAAAAGAGAAAAATAATGAAGTTTGCTATAATCTTAATGGACTAGGAAAGTGTGACGTCAAAATTTGTGTTCTATGCTGTCGAACTGTGAAATGTCAATGAAATTTTTCCAAACAGGAACATTATAATTCTCCAGAAGTAGCTTTTGTTTCAGTTATTTTATTATTTTATACATTAAAATATAACACAAGTATCATAATTAAATACATATATAAGCAAAGTCTTTTAAAATTTAACTTTTAAAGTACCTTTTTTAGTAAGTATTCTTAAAATTTATGAAAATGCACAACTTTGAAGGTTAGATTATAATGTTTTTACGAAAATTGTTCGTATATCTACTTTAGTGATATGTAAAATATATGAATGAACACTTACCAATGAAAAACAGTAAGTAACTCCCAAATATCAAGAAAATACAATAAAATAGTCAATAACACCTATAAAACATACATTAACAAAAGTTGTTTGGAATCTTTTGGTTTGACACCTACGTCACCACTTTCCCAGTCCATTTCTAACAAAACATTCTAAGAGAAAGCGCAATTTTTTCACTTTGTTAGAAAACAATCAATTTGGAAAACACGTTATGTTAGATTTTATCTCACAAAAAATAATCTTCCAAAGAAGAATTTGATAGGATCTTAATTTTCGGTTGTTTTCGCAACATTTAAAATACAAACATAACCTCACTTTTTTTATTAAAAAAATTACCAAAGAAACCAAACATTTTCAGCTTTTCTGGGATTCAGTTGTCCTCCGGACGCCAGAACTTTGGGATTAGGCTTGGGACAAGAAGAATACAGATACTTTAAATCTCCGCACGATTGTCAACATTACTATCTGTGTTTCGAGGGCAAACCGAGGATCTACAATTGCGGAGAAGGTCAAGCTTTCAATGATGTAACGAACACGTGCGATGGTGCAGAAAATGTAACGGGATGCGCTATACCAACCAATAACTATGACCAACAATACGATTCTAGGAAAAAGCCCGTTTACAATACGAATTTTAGAACTTCTGGGTGATTGAATGATAAGAAAATGTTGTAAATATGTTAATAAATAGAATTAAAACGTCAAGTGTTTGTTTCTTAAGCCCTTTTTGTTCTCAAAAAAGCAATTAGGAATAATTCAAGTAAATTAATCAACAGCAACAAAAACCTTATGAAAAAAAAAGAAAAGAAAGCTTAATTTAATTTAAATACTTAATGGAGAAACAACTGAGCTAAAAAAACTCATTTGTTTCATTACTAATTTGTTAATAAACACTAATAAACAAAATGTATATTTAAAAAATGCACTTCAACTCATTTTTCTTCGTCAGAAATCAACTTGCAAAATAAATTAACCAACCACAACAAAAATCTGATGAAAAAAGAACACAAACTTGATTTAACTTAAAAACTTAACAAAAAAGTAATTTGTGCCAGAAGAAACTTACTTATTTCACTACTTTACAAGGTAATAAACAACAAAATTGATATAAACACAAAACTTACCAAATATTTACTGTATTCAAGTGAAATATTTAAAAAAAAATTAATTCTTAAACTTTTCTTCCCAATAGCCAAAATAGAAATGATAAATTAACCCACAGTCACTAAAATCTGATGAAAAAGAATAGAAAACTTGATTTACTTAACAGAGATACAATAGTGCCAAAAGAAACTCATTTATTTCACTACTTTTTAAGTTAATAAAGATTAACTAACGAAACAGTTAACTGCAGCAACAAAAATAGAATAAAAATAATAAAAGAACTAAATTTTAAATACCACAACTACATCTACTTTCATTATTATGAATAAAAAAAAACTTTAATGCATCAAATAGACTTGAATCCATAAACAACTTATTTACTCAATGAATTTCTTTCTAAACATAATTTAGTACATATTTACCTAAATGTTTACCAAGTCAATAATTGACAACATTTATTCCAACAATAAACAAAATCACCAACAAATATTTACACACATTTACGCCAAATCTTTTTTAAACAATCTTTAAATAATGTAAGGTTAGAAGTTAAAAGATTTAACTACCAACATTATTCCAATTTTGAACATAAAATAAATAAAGAAACCATTCGTAGTAGCCTATGGCTTACCTTTATCGAGGGCCCCTTCTCGAACGATTTATTCAAACAAACCGCCAAAACGTATCAGAGTATCACCTGCCGACGACCGGAGCACCCGAGGAAAGGGGCCAGCTACGCGCAGCTCTCGACCGTCCTACGTTACGGTTCGGTCTCAGTTCCAGTTGTGTTCCAAGGGCCATCGAGGCGCCCCACGGTCGTCGTCAAGCACGCCAACAAACAACTGAATAAAGGTTTTTGTATGTCACTCCTAAATTAAAACTACTAATACAGTGCGCGTATTGTTATCAAAGGGGCAACACACTTTGTCCGTTTTACTATTAAAACTTAAGCTGAAGAAGCATGGAAACTTGGAGGAGTTACGCAACTATCTGTAGATTGTGTCTGCAAAAAGACGGATTCATGTTGGGCATTTTTAATCACATACAAGGCAAGGACAAGAGCATCTACAAGAAAATCGTAGATTGTACAGCACTACAGGTAAATAAAAATACGTAAATCGATGTTTCGTCTCAACACTATTTCATATTTTTGATTATTTGTTATAAAAATTGATAAATTTCTTGGTTAATCACTTATAAGATATCAACGAGGTGAAATTTATCAAATTAAATATTTCTGTTTCTTTCTCGGTTATATGAAATGACAGAGATAACTATAAAACACGTGGTTTTGTGAACCATCCCTACGCATTACAGACAAGGAAAACTGCATTACCGATATCGAAGTAAACTACATTATCGATGTTTTGACAGAAGTCAAAAATAAAAACAAAAACAAATTGGAAGTTTAAATTTTAAAAAACGAGCGTGATTTTACTGTTAAAAAAACGATTTTAATTAAAATCAGTACATGCTTTAAAATTTAGTTGTAGTGAAATTTGTAATAAAAGATCGATTTTTATTGAAGAAGTTTAAAGTGAGGTTGTGTATTGTCCACAGATTTCTAACAACGATGGCTTACCTAACGTTATTTGCCACCGATGTTTATACAAAATCGAATTTTGTTTGGAATTTCGACAGCTCTGTTTCATGTCCGATGCTACTCTACGTCAAATTAGTTCGGCGACGAAAGAAAACGGTTCTGATAGTGTAAACGGTGGAAATTCATCGCGATTCTCAGTATATGAACAATTAGGATCGACAGGTACGTAAATATATACCCTACCTCACATATTTAATTTGTCATTTATTGAGCGGTGCTACAGTTTATCGCCCATTTGAATATCGGGTTGAGAAGTACCTCGTTTGAAAGCTTATGATGTGGGCTTTTCAACAAGGTTGTTAATTATTTGTTCTTAATATGGTGGACATCTACAAAGTCAATATCTAACATATTTAACTCATTTTAATTAATTTTTATTGAAGAAAATGGTGAAAACGTTGTAATGGTAGTAGACCCCAACGCATTCGATTATGAATCTGATTTTGATTCTGATAAAGAACCCGTTGCAAGCGACCAAGAAAACGGCGAATTAAACGACGTTGAACCAGAGCAAGAATCCGAAGGTAGAGGCGTTATCATGTGCAAATACTGCGATCACGCTTTCACAGACAACAACGAATGTCTCAAGCATGAAACCAATGCTCATAACAGCGAAACTCCTTACAGTTGTGGCAGTTGTTCGATGAGTTTTGCAGACAGAGTGGTGTATTCGGCTCATTTGAAAAGCGTCCACAAGAACGACAAGCCTTATAATTGCCCACAGTGCAATCGAACGTTTGCTAGGTATGTTATTATACAATTTATTAGCTATAAAATTGGAAGTCGACCCACAATATTTAATTTTATTGGTAAATGTTACACATTTTACACTATGAGCAGCAGTAATTGGTGATTGGTGATTTTTTTATAAGTAGTTTAGGGTATACTGGTGGATATAAAAAGAAGTTCAAGGGTCAACTGATTTCCTGAACCTTAAGAAAAAATTGTAGGGAATGGTAAATTAAAAATTGAAAAATGTCCAAATTTTCAAAATGTTTTCTTTATTGTAAATCTTGCCTGTGCCTGTTCTTACCTGTATCATTGTTAAATTTTATTTGCTATTATTTTATTTACCATGTTCTATTGAATTTTATCTTATACAACGTGATTTATGTATTTACTTAAGTTCTCTTGGAGCCTGATGATGGTCCCTTGGCCGAAACATGTCGCTTTGCTGTTAAAATTTCAACGTTAAATAATTGTGGGTTGACTTTTTATTGCTACTATTTTGTACCTTCAATTATAAAATGTAACTGATAGTCCAGGAGAAATAGCAGTTCAAAATGGTCAAATAAATAAATGTTTTCTTACAGCAGTATAGGAGGGGTGGTTTTAAGGGGTGAAAATGTTTTTTTGCGATTTGTGACTAAAGAATGCATCCTATTGAAAAAAGTGAAATGAAAAAGTTGTTGGTAATAAAAAAATCTACAACTTATGTGATAATCATTTTTGCCCTAACCTCAAAAATTTCCGAAAAAAATCCAAAAAACCGTTTCTTTGGTTTTTAATTTTTTTCATTTACAAAAATTATCCGATTGAGCTGAAAGTTTGATCAAATCTACTTTGTGCTGTCCTAAAAATACTGTATTTTTTTCATTAAGAAATAATCACCCGTTATAATAAAATTTCACTTAAAAAAAAATTTGATAATTTTCGATCACCATTTTGAATTTTTTTTATCAAAAAAGGTTCTCTGATGGCCCTTTTTTTCGTTTTTTTGTCTATTTTGAAAAAATGAAATACAAAATATGTAGTTTAATTGAAAACACCGAAGAAAAATAATTGAAAATAAACAAATTATTGAAATTTTTCATTATATGGCACAACTGTATAACAAGAAACTAACTTTTTTTTCGGAATGCCCGTCCCAAAAAACCCCCTTGTACAAATTTTACTCCAAATCCACGATCAATGATTTTTTTTCGATTTTCATTCCAAAGGGGTACGTACCCCTTTGAAATGCAAATTGAAAATTTTTAAAAATGCAATAACTTCAACTGTAAATAAAAAAATTTCGAAAAGTATTTTTTTTATAATAGTATATGTGGTTCTCTTTCGTTTGGTGTGTATTTGGTTTCTTAATATCCAGTGGTGTAGATGTAATGAATTTTTTAAGGAAAAATTTATTTTAAATTTTTTTCCAACTTTGACCCTGTATAATTTCCACAATTATGAAATCGAAGAAACCAAATTAGGATTATATTTTACCTGTATCTTTCCTCTATCTATCTATGCCATTTTTGTTTCTTAAATCTTTATGGAAAAAAAGTTATTCAATATTAAGGAGACCGATGTAAAAATTTATAAAAATTTTCCACGGATTTTGAGCAAAATTTACAAAAACTGGTACTATAATAAATTAATGGGAAAAATTATGGGTAATATAGTTTTTGGGCCCAAAAAATTCAAAAATGAGGTTATTTTCCAGAAAACTCCAAGGAAAACCCGGAAAAACCCGGTTTTTCCCAAAACTTAACTCGATATTACCCCTTTAAAAAATGTTTAGGACGCTACTGATATTTTTTTCGGAATGTCCGTCCCAATCTACGCCATCTACGCAAGTTTCGTTCAAATCGAATCAATATTAACTCGGGAAAACCAATTTTCCTGGAAAATTTTCATGAAGGAAATTTTTTTTCAAGAAACTGACTTTTTTTTTTCATAATGTCCGTCCCAAAAAACCCCATTGTGCAAATTTTGGTCCAAATCCAAGAACTATGATTTTTTCTTGATTTTCATTCCAAAGGGACCCTTTGAAATGCAAATTGAAAATTTTTAAAAATGCAATAACTTCAACTGTAAATAAAAAAATTTCGAATAGTATTTTTTTTATAATAGTATATGTGGTTCTCTTTCGTTTGATGTGTATTTGGTTTCTTAATATCCAGTGTTGTAGATGTAATGAATTTTTTAAGGAAATTTTTTTTTTCAATTTTTTTCCAACTTTGACCCTGTATAATTTCCACAATTATGAAACCGAAGAAACCAAATTAGGATTATATTTTACCTGTATCTTTCCTCTATCTATCTATGCCTTTTTGGTTTCTTAAATCTTTATAGAAAAAAAGTTATTCAATATTAAGGAGACCGATGTAAAAATTTATAAAAATTTTCCACGGATTTTGAGCAAAATTTACAAAAACTGGTACTATATAAATTAATGGGAAAAATTATGGGTAATTTAGGTTTTGGGTCCAAAAAATTCAAAAATGAGGTTATTTTCCAGAATAGTCCAAGAAAAACCCGGTTTTTCCGAAAACTCTTCACGATATTACCCTTTAAAAATTTTTTATGAGAGGTAACTACTAGTTTTCATTAGTTCTATGTATTTATAAAGTCTTTGAGTGTGAATAAAGTCAGCGTTAATAATAAATTTGAATCACTAACTATAAGGTGAAACAATAATTCAAAACATTAAGTTACTTAATTTAACTGGATGTGTTGCAAAATGATGTTAATGTCACTTAATGACTTTATGCTGTAAACCGACGATTTTTAGAATAGCACAAAGTATATTTGATCAAACTTTCAACTCAATCGAATCATTTTTGTAAAAGAAAAATATTAAAAGCCAAAAAAAAACGGTTTTTCGGATTTTTTTCGATAGAGGTAGAATATAAACCTAATTTGATTTCTTCGATTTCATAATTGTGGAAATTATACAGGGTCAAAGTTGGAAAAAAATTAAAAAAAAAAGTTTCCTTAAAAAATTCATTACGTCTACACCACTGGATATTAAGAAGCCAAATATACATCAAACGAAATAGGACCAAGTATACTATCCTAAAAAAATACATTTTGAAAATTTTTTAAATACAATTGAAGTTATTTCATTTTTAAAAATTTTCAATTTGCATTTCAAAGGGGTAGTACCCCTTTGGAATGAAAATCGAAAAAAAATCATTGATCGTGGATTTGGACCAAAATTTATACAAGGGGGTTTTTTGGGACGGGTATTCCGAAAAAAAAGTTAGTTTCTTGTTATACAGTTGTGCCATATAATGAAAAATTTCAATAATTTGTTTATTTTCAATTATTTTTCTTCGGTGTTTTCAATTAAACTACATATTTTGTATTTCATTTTTTCAAAATAGACAAAAAAACGAAAAAAAAGGGCCATCAGAGAACCTTTTTTGATAAAAAAAAAAATTCAAAATGGTGATCGAAAATTATCAAATTTTTTTTTAAGTGAAATTTTATTATAACGGGTGATTATTTCTTAATGAAAAAAATACAGTATTTTTAGGACAGCACAAAGTAGATTTGATCAAACTTTCAGCTCAATCGGATAATTTTTGTAAATGAAAAAAATTAAAAACCAAAAAAAACGGTTTTTCGGATTTTTTTCGGAAATTTTTGAGGTTAGGGTAAAAATGATTATTACATAAGTTGTAGATTTTTTTATTGCCAACAACTTTTTCATATGACTTTTTTCAATAGGATGCATTCTTTAGTCACAAATCGCAAAAAACCATTTTCACCCCTTAAAACCACCCCTCCTATACTACTGTAAGAAAACATTTATTTATTTGACCATTTTGAACTGCTATTTCTCCTGGACTATCAGTTACATTTTATAATTGAAGGTACAAATAGTAGCAATAAAAAGTCAACCCACAATTATTTAACGTTGAAATTTTAACATCAAAGCGACATGTTTCGGCCAAGGGACCATCATCAGGCTCCAAGAGAACTTAAGTAAATACATAAATCACGTTGTATAAGATAAAATTCAATAGAACATGGTAAATAGAAGCGTTATTTTTAATATTTTAGGAGGTCCGACCTGCGCAAACACACGATCGTCCACACAGGTGTGAAACCGTTCACGTGCACTATTTGTTTCAAATCGTTCTCAAGGAATACTAATTTATCTAAACATATGCGGATTCATTCTGGTACTAAACCGTTCGTTTGTCCAAAATGCCCTAAAACGTTCACGTCTAAAGGAGATTTATCTAGACACACTTTGGTCCACAACGGACAGAAACCGTTTACTTGTAGCTACTGTCCGTTGAGTTTTGGAAGAAGGGACAAGTTGCAGAGACACGAAAAACGACATTTCCCGCAACGTACCGAAGATAAATCGCAAGAATTGCAAATTATGAGGGAGAATCTGTCGATTTTTTCGAACGTCGAGGAGAAGAAGTCGGAAGAACAAGAAGGTAGGTACAGGTGTTGATCATAGAGATAGAAAATACAATAGACAGAGTTTTTTATAAATAAAAAAACATGGTTAGGGTTAGAGGTGGAGTAATAAGGGGGTTATAGTTTATTTGTTTGGAGTTGGCAGCTAAGAAAATGTTGTAAACAAGAGCGAGAATACATCCAGCGCCGGATTAGGTAATGAGGCTAAAATAGGCCAATAGAAATATTAGTAGGTGTGGCTTGGATATTTGACGCACTTTTTCAATTTGTGCTTTCTAGGCTAGAAAGTAAAAAAAATATATAATTGCAATGTAAAAATATATTATAAAGGTATATATTTTTTATTATGCTAGGGGATAATTTCGGTTTTTTTAAAAAAAAGTTTAATTTAATTCATATACATGTTTTGGTTATCAGTAACTAAATTAAGAGTAAAAATACTGCGGATTTTTTATTACTTATTTTTTATTTCTATCCTCCAACTTCCGAGAGTTGAAATATTTCGTAGACTTGGGCAAATTATTGTATAGTTTTAATCCATAACAAAATCCAGTTTTTATCAAATATTTATAACTTGGGCATCTATTCCTATCTGCTAAAGCTGTGCTGTAGTCATCACAAGTTAATGCATTAAGTACAAAATTTAATTAGCAATTGTTCTCGCAATTAAAATACCGCAGTTTTTTTTGTTGCTCCTGTAAAATCAGGTGTTAGTACTTACGAGGTTTTCAAAGTAGGGTAGCGGTATACTACTTCTAGTTGTTTTTCATGAACCACCCTTGCTTGGGCTTTGAAGGATTTGCATGTATAATGAATTCACTGTGCTGCCAATTCCAAACAAATGAACTATAGTGAATTAGTCGTCCCTCTGTACTTCAACCTAACATGGTGAGATAGATTGAGTAACATTAGAAAGACAGAGAGAGAAATATGAACAAAACCAGATGATCACATAATTATATCAAACGTAGCCTTTTTATTTTAATAATAACTTACAATCAACGATTTCATATAAAATAACACCAATCGGTGTAGGTAGAGTTAGAGAAGCAAAAAAGTGTTAAAAATAAATTCATTTGGTTTGAACGTACACAAAAGTTTGGGGGGATTTAGGGGGGACGCACTCCCTTTAAATTTTTTTTTGGGTGCTTAGATTTTGTTGTTGTTTTTTTTATATAAAAAATGCTCTGGGAACAAGATAGGTACAGTTCGTTCGCTGGATCTTTTCCCATGGCTGAAATGATTAACATACTACTTTTTGTAGTACGTCTCTTTTCCACTCACAGAAACTAAAACCCCAAAATTGAACCGTTTGTTCCAATACAGCATAATATAACAAACAGAGATAGCCATATGACGAATGTCGATGATAGGTGTAACCTACACAATGAAAGTTCTGTGGTTTATTCGTGAATTTGTAAATTGACAGACCGAATACGTTGTTTACACTTTTATTTTAGATTTTTATCCATTTTATTGCCCCTTGCATATAATTTATTTCAAAAACAGTTGTTTTAACAACTACCTATACCTGAGTGTTCGAATAATTGTGGTAAGTGAATATTATTTATCTACTTCTTATTAATTTATTTTGCAATGAAAACTAACCTTAAATTGACATATCATTATGATTCTGGAATGAACTCCATCAAACTGAATTATATGAAACACATTTTGCTTTCACCAAAGTAGAAAATATTGACCTAATTTTCTGGATAACCAGAACCATTGATAAATAGTTTTCATTTTTAGAATATGCCTGGAAAAAGGTTGAATTCGCAAGCACAGGAGCTGGTCCTGAATTTGTTGGAGTATTTTGAGTTATAAAAAAGAAATGGGGGACCTTTGGAACCAATTTCAAGTGTTCAAGAAGTAAAATTCAATGCTATTGAATTAATTTGGGCAAATTGCAAGTCATATTATAATAAATATATTGGTAAAGATGGGTATTCAGATAGTTTAGTTATAAATATGTGGAAATAGGCACTGGAACAATGTAATCCACAAATTTGGGAAAAATGTGTTAGGCATACCCATGAAATCATACAAAAGTGGTATGCCCGAGAGCAGAATATTGATGATATTGGCATTCAACCAATTTTAATAAATATAAATGCTGGTGACAGTTCTGATTCTGAATATGAGGAAAATTAAATAAAATTTATTGTATATATATTTAAGCCTTAAATAAACATATTTAAAATATGAATTATTTATTTTTACAACCCATTTATTTTTCAAAGTTAAACTGTGTGGGTGGGACTGTCCAATAGTAATGGTTGCAGCCATAACCCTAACAAAGCAATTCTGATTTGCATAGTTTCTAGTGAGAAAGTTATTATTGATACTAAATATTATACAAGTAAATTTGTTTAATAGCAAGTTTGAAGAATAGCTCCATTAAACTCTGGTATACTAACAGTTTTTTTAAACTAAACATTTAGGTAGCATATTGCTAAAATGCTATAAAATATTTACAAATATCACCAGCTTTAATACAATAATAAATAACGTCCACCGTCACCTTAGCCATATCCTTATTAAACTATCAATCTACGACCTACGTGTTATTTAATGTATTGATGTATTGCGTTTGTATATGGTTCAAGGTCATGGGAAAAGATCCACCGAACGAACTGTATGTGTCCATTTTTAATACAAAATGTCAAATACTTTAGGAGATAATGCAAAAAAAAACAATTTTTATTGTGTAACTTCAAGGGTTGTAACTTTTTTTGTATACAAATTTGTGCTAAGTTGGGTTCAATCAAGTTATTGTTGCCCCTTTTTGAAACGCCCTGTATACGTATGTATTGAAAAATATACTTACTTTGCAAAAAACATTTTAATTAATAATATTGAACGTTAAGTATTACAAATAATTATGGGTTGGGATAAAGTATGGAACCAAGTAAATATCTTTTAAACGAAAAGAACGATATTTATGAAAATTTGCAGATAAGTGCAATGGAACAAAACGCATCTGATGTACATTTTTTTGATAATAATATACTTCCGGTTTAACCGGAAATGCCATCAACTTCTTTGATTTAAATGGGACACCCTATATATTTTTACAGATTTTGAAAGAGCCTGTTATTTTGAAATCATACATACTGAGTTTAGTGTAAAAAAATTTGTAAAAACGAGGAATAACTCACTGTTAGTAGTACAATAGATGTACATTTCATTATTTTAGAATAATGAGAAACAAAATTACTTCAAATGTTCAAAATGCTCGCCGTTTACTTGCTGACAATATGCCAACCTATTAACAAATTCTTGAGTCACTCTTTCCAAGACTTCTCCATGTATTAGTTCACATTCATCAATAATTCTTTGTCTCAATTCCTGTAAGTTTGTTGGTCGTCTAACGTATACACGTGCTTTTAGATAACCCCAAAGAAAAAAATCTAACGAGCTAAGATCCGGAGAACGAGCAGGCCACTCTATGAATCCTCTACGTCCAATCCATCGATTTGGAAAATTCTCGTCCAGAAAATCCCTAACCCGTCTATCATAGTCGGGAGGTTCTCCATCTTTTTGAAACCAAATTTGTTGTGGTAATTTCCCATTCTGTTGAAGTGCAGGAATAATTTCGTTATTTAGTAGATCCAAATAATTGTCACCATTCAAGTTTCCGTCGATAAAAAATGGGCCTATAAGCTTATTTTCGACAATTCCCATCCAAACATTTAACTTCTGTGGTGCTGGGTATGTGCTTCATGAATCCAATGAGGATTCTCATTTGACCAATACCTTGAGTTATGGCGATTAACTGTTTCATTTAAACAAAAAGTTGCCTCATTAGAAAAAACTATGCTAGAAGCAAAATTTTCGTCGACATTACAGATGTCCCTTAACCGTTCGCAAAATTCCAACCGTCGGTCAAAATCATCGTATGACAATTCTTGAACCAACTGTACCTTATACGGATGATACTTTTCACTCGACTGATACCATGGTTTAGTGCCAAATTTGTGGTGGAAGTTTGAGGTGATTCTTCTATATCGATTGCAATATTTTGTTTAACAGTTTCGTTCGTTGCAGTCCGCGGTCTTCCAGGTTTTAGCAAATTTTTTACCTTCCCAGTAGTATTAAAACGTTGTAATGTTTTAGTTACTGTTGAGCGTGATATAGGATTTCTCTCCGGATGCAAATTATTAAAAATATGACACACTTCTTCATGAGTTCTAACACGATCACCATAACCGATCATCATTAAAATTTCAATACGCTCTTTTTCACTTAATTGAACCATTCTAAATTGTGCAATTCATTTCCGTCAATTAGAATTTGACACTTGAGGCACAAAAGACGTACTAAACAGTACTTGTTTATTTATTACTATGCATACAAACAACATCAATTAGTTTATCTAAATAGTTTTTTGCTCTAATGCAAAAAACTCAAAGGAGGTTGGTTAAAGTGCTATATTCCTCGTTTTTACAAATTTTTTTACACTAAACTCAGTATGTATGAATTCAAAATCTGTAAAAATATATAGGGTGTCCCATTTAAATTAAAGAAGTTGATGGCATTTCCGGTTAAACCGGAAGTATATTATTATCAAAAAAATGTACATCAGATGCGTTTTGTTCCATTGCACTTACCTGCAAATTTTCATAAATATAGTTCTTTTCGTTTAAAAGATATTTACTTGGTTCCATACTTTATCCCAACCCCGTATGTTATTCATTTAGCAACTCTGCATGACTACACAACTTTGTCTATCGTATTTTAGCTATGGCGTTACTTTTTTTAGGAAATTTTTTGTTTATTTTGTCGTTTTTTCTCTAGGTTCTTCCGAAAATATGGTTATTAATTTGGATCCGTTCAGTCATAACGATTACAATTCAGAAACTACTCCCCAACGAGGGGATTATTCAGAAAACGAACCTCCCGTGGAGGTTCTTAATCCCAATGAAGGGAAAAAGGAGACAGTGCCTGTCGAATCGGAAGATAAACCTTTCAGGTAACATTTTTTTTAAATATTTTTATTTTTAACTCGAAGTTTAGGTGAAATTTTTGACCGTTTTACCATTTCTGTAACTATTTTAACCTACAAAAAAATATTCTCTTGACAGAATGGAATAAAAGTGTAAAAGGGTGCTGAATATTGTTTATAGAATAAGTTAACAAAATTAAAATAACACATCAACATTTTGTTTTAAAGATATTTGGATTAAAATATTTATTTTTTATCCACGTCCAAGCTTTTTATGTTACAATTTATTGTGATCTGGCAACGCTGTACGTGGCAACGCCGGAATAGTGTTAAAAAAATGCGCGAAATTCAAATTTTTTACAGTTGTAAAAAATTTAGTTGAAGCTAAGGCTTTTAAATTGAATATTTAAAGAAGTTGTAAACAAAGATACAAATAAATAACCAACTTTTGTAAAAATCTAATTTTTTTTCTCGAAATTTAACTTAATGTTTTTATTAAATAATGACAAAAATTTATAACTTGGTTAATTGTTATTATTATTATTATTATTATTATTTTTGGTAAAAAAATCACATCTGCCAATTTTTCTCAATAAAAACGAAAAATCAAAAAGTGTTCCCATATAAGTAATTGCCTTATGATGACAAACGCCCTCTATATAAAACAAATTGACAGTTTGCTTTTCGATTGACAGCAACGTTGCCAGGTCACCTTAAATCAAAATGTTTGACGGTAGAGATAATGGATTTTGAGATGAGCTATGGCCTTGAAAAAAAATTCCCTGTAATACAAGGCAACAACGCACTAAATTCATAAATTGAAAACTGTAAACATCGGTTTGGTTTTATTACAAAGCTATAGTATACCTATAGTCCAGTCAAATTATGTCAAAAATAATATAATTTTATTGAAAAATACGAGGGTTGTCTGAAAAGTTTCCGACCTCAACATGAAGATGGCAGCACTCGTAAACAAAAGTTGGGGAATGTGTTTGTGCACAATTTGAAAGGTACACACTAAAATTTCAGCCATTTTGGACGCGCAGTTGTTGTTTGACAATCATTTGAGTGAGTCGATGTGTTTTTTTGAGAATGGAAAACATTAAGTATCGAGCTGTAATTAAATATTTGTTTTTGAAAGACAATACGCCTACGCAAATCAAAGACGAGTTGGACGCTGTGTACGGGGACTCTGCACCATCATTTACCACCGTGAAATTTTGGGCTGCTGAATTTAAACGTGGCCGTACCAGCTTGGGCGACGATGAACGTTTGGGACGTCTAAAACTGCAACTACTGACGATAATATCGCTCAAGTTTACCAAATGGTGCCAGACAACCGTCGAATTAAAATTAGAGAGATAGCAGAGGCTATAAACAGGTCCAAAGAACGTGTTTGTCACATATTGAATCAAGATTTAGACATGAGAAAGCTGTCCGCACGTTGGGTGCCGCTTTTGCTCACTTTGGACCAAAAACGTGTTCGAAGGAACATTTCCAACTCTCTGTTGGCGCAGTTAAGGCGCAATAAATCAGAGTTTTGGCGCTGATTAATTACTGTAGATGAAACTTGGATACGCCATTATACTCCAGAAACAAAAACACAGTCAAAACAATGGATTGCGAAGGGGGAATCGGCTCCAAAAAAAGCAAAGGTTGTTCCTTCGGCTGGGAAAGTGATAACAACTGTTTTCTGGGATAGTGATAGAGTTATCTTAATCGATTATCTTCAAAAAGGAAAAACCATTACAGGAGCATCATTACTTGACAAGCTGAAGGCAGAAATTGCGGAAAAACGGCCACATTTGCAGAAGAAAAAAATTTTGTTTCACCAAGACAATGCGCCGTCTCACACCTCAGCGGTTACCCTGGCGAAAAAACAACGAATTACGGTTTGAACTGCTTGACCACCCTCCTTACTCACCAGATCTAGCCCCAAGCGACTTTTTTTTGTTCCCTAAGCTAAAAGTTGCGCTCGGTGGACAGAGATTTTCGTCGAATGAGGAGGCCATCACCTTCGTAAACAACTATTTTGCAGAGAAAGACGCCGAGTACTATTTGGACGGGTTGAAGAGATGGCAGCATCGCTGGGAGAAGTGTGTAGACTTAAAACTACAAGCTATAATTAACTAAAAAAGAAAATTAATTCACTGCATTACTGAAATATCGGGAGCTGATCTGATCTAAACGAGAGACAGTCAAAAAATGAAATTTTAGGGCCAACTTTATTAGGATAGTTAGTTCAAACGTAAGGTAGGGACGCTCATCTCAAAATCCATTACCTCTTATGTGTGGGTGTTTATTGTTTCGGTGTTGCCGTCAATTTAGGTGCTTTTTAAGATGTTACGGACTTCGGGCGTGGGTTTATCTGAAGGACGTTATTATTTTAGGTGTTCTCAGTGCACGAAACGTTTTTCGAAGGCCGAGAACTTGCTGGCGCATCAATCTATCCATTTGGAGGAACGACCTTTCGGTTGTCACATTTGTAGTAAGTCGTTTATTCGCAAGAGGGAGTTGGACAGACATATCGCCACGCATTCCGGCATGAAACCGTTCAAATGTCCGAGGTGTAGTAAAAGTTTCGGTCGCAAGGACAAGATGATGCGACACATGCGTATCCATGACGTAAATAAGACGTTTACGTGCAAAGTGTGCGGTAATACGTTCAATAGAAGGGACAGTCTGCAGCAACACCAGAAAACGCACGCCGCCAAAGATAAGGATAATGTGGAAATGGATAACGGACTTGAATAGGGTCGGTTTGTACGGAAAGTTTATCCCCAGTTGCCTTTTTTTATAGCGTTGATATTTTTATTGTAATTTTTTAATTGAAATAAAGTTTAAAATGAATAATGTTTTTAGTTATTTTATCGAAAAAAAACATGAAATTTTGTTTTAAAAATACAGTGTTATTACGATTTTTTTAAATTAAATTTCGATCGTCCCTCGTATCAAGAAGGACCCACCCATTTTGTTCCTTCTTTCGAGTTATGCGCAGTTTTACGTCATAGATGGACCCGCCTACTGGGCGTTTACAGAAAGAGTTGCACGTTGCCATATTTAAAAAATAAAAAGGTAAGACAGGATACACCAAGCAAACATTTATTGTCGTAAGATAAACAAATACTGAAAATAATTTCACGTTTTTTATTGGAATGTAATTCAACGTTCGTTGGGGCATATAGCCCAGGAAGTAGTTGTTTTTTCATTGAAAACGGTCAAGCTTGGTATGGAAACCAAGTTTTTTTACCTTGGATGCAGGTAGAAACGATTTTCTACTTTTCATATTTATTGTCCTCTTTATTTTCAGCAATGTCCTTTCCTATTTAGCCCAAAAAAAAGATACAAAGGAAAATAAAAAAAAAACTCAAAAAATCGAAATTTTTGACATTTTTCTTCAAGATTGTTTTGACATGGAATTTTTTTTTAATATTTGAAAAATACGATTCCGATGGATAATTGAATTCTCTACAAAAAGTTTTATATACTATACAGTGTGTAAAAGCCAAATGGAATAAATTCATTATTTCGGTTACTGTACATATTTATAAAAAATCCCGAAACACGTCAAATTTAAATTATAGCTTGACATTCTTTAACGTGAAACTCCTACTTTCAACCCCCTTAGAATGACAGGTACAACCCCCAATTTTTTAAATGGGAAGTATAGGCTTGTGATATATTATTTGAAAGGTCTCTTCATTCTCTATTCAAAAATGTTATTGTTTTTAAATTTGATGCAAAAATTAACATAAAAAAAATTAAAATCATGTTTTGTTACCGAAATTCGCTAAAATATACTCGAAACTTATTACAATATACTTAAAACTTATTTCCCGTTTAGGTCTTGATAATGAGAAAGTGAACAAAAACCATAGCAATGTGGTTTTTAGATGGTAACCATTAAAAAACTTTAATGGCAATGCTATTTTAACAAGCAGTAGTAAATTGTTTTATTTAAGTTGTCATTGTTGTAATTTAAGTATAAAGTTTGTTCAATTCAATTCTGAAAAATGGTTAGATTATCGGAAATACATAAAACAGTTTTACAAATGATTGGTTACGGAGATAACATCCGAACACAACAGGAAGTAACTCGCCTATTTCATGAGAAATTTCCTAATTTACCGCCTATATCCCAAGGAACAATAAGTAAAATAGAAAAGCACATACATCGAGTAGACAGGCATCCACTACATTCAATGCTAGCCATACATCGATAGCAAACATATTAAAAGAAAATAAATTGCGTCCGTATAAAATGATACCTACTCAGGAGCTCATGGAAGACGATTTTGATAGGAGAACTTTTTTTTGTGAGCAAATGATGGACATGTTGGATAACAATATTATCCAATTAGAAGACGTTATGTTTTCTGATGAGTGTACTTTTTTACTTAACGGTCATGCTAATCGGCAAAATTGCCGCTACTGGTCCACGGAAAATCCTCACTGGATAAGAGAAGAACACACTCAATACCCTCAAAAGGTTAATGTTTGGGCAGGGATTGTAGGGAACAATATCATTGGTCCCTTTTTTATTGAGGGCAACTTGAATGGCAACAATTATTTGGCACTACTTCAAAATGATGTCATTCCAACGTTGGCAAATTTATATCCTGATCCAGGTAACCCTCAAGTTCCAGCGAATACGATATGGTTTCAGCAGGATGGAGCACCACCACATTACCAACTTAATGTCCGGCAGTACCTCGATACAATATTTCCCAATCGGTGGATAGGGAGGCGAGGATCGATTGAATGGCCAGCGCGATCACCTGATCTTACATTATTAGATTTCTTTTTATGGGGATATGTGAAGAGCCATGTGTACAAAACTAAACCTTCTGATTTAAATGACTTAAAAGAACGAATAACGCTTGCGATTAGGTCGATCACGCCTGATATGTTAAATAATGTTGGAAGACAGTTTTATTTGAGATTAGGGGGTTAAAGGTAGGGGTTGCATTTTCACATTAAAGAATGTCAAGTTATAATTTAAATTTGACGTGTTTCGGGATTTTTTATAAATATGTACAGTAATCGAAATAATGAATTTATTCCATTTGGCTTTTACACACTGTATATTGAAATTTTGGTTTGTTAACGAGATATATTGAAAAAAAAACAAAAGGGATGCCTTTTTCCCCCTATCAATTTCCACCCTCTAATTTAATATCACCCGGCGGTTTTTTCTTCCTTCATAACCATTCGAACCATTCCTGCAATAAAAACCAATGAACGTCTATGACATAATCCATAGCTTAGTTGGAAGGGAAATAAAAACAGCAATTTTTGTTTGTTTCATTATGTATTTGCAGAAATTGGTTTTCGTATACCTACAGTACAAAATTATGTTTAAATATAATTTCACCATTACATATATAGAATAATCAGTAGTGTGTAAGGCACGATAAATGGTAAAATAATCAGAAAAAAAGGAGGAATTATGATCATACAAAATTCAGCAAAAATAAATAACTTATAAATACATTACATAAGTACCGACTTTTACAATTATATATTGAGCAAAAAAAGAAAAAAAAATTTGTGTTGAAAAACATACACGATTACGGTGAACAAGCCAGAAACAAAACATCGACAACCCC
The DNA here is from genome assembly GCA_035357415.1 of Ophraella communa. NCBI lineage: Eukaryota > Metazoa > Arthropoda > Insecta > Coleoptera > Chrysomelidae > Ophraella > Ophraella communa. The sequence goes on along the minus strand of CM068985.1, from coordinate 44,584,610 downwards.
TTGTATAAAAGATAATCCTTGTGTCGAGTTTTTTACTTTGAGGTACCTACAGATATGGATATTCATCGGGTAGTTGAAGAATTTTTAAAAATTTGAAAAAAATGTACACCATAGGCTACATCAGTTTATAAAATTTTGAAAAATAAAAAAATGGACATTTTTCTTTACTTGTGTAGTGAAAAATTATGCAGTATTTAAAATCTCGACTATTTACAATGACAATTCATTTTGACATAGCCGATCACAGGATAAATTCTTCTTTTTTTACTATTTTTAACGTCCTGTGACATTTACTCTTGCTACTGTGGCGCCACCAATTTGCTTCCTTTCGATAGACACTTTTTGGTGTTCTATGCCTTTTAATGGACTGGGAAAGTAGTGACAAACAACTTTTTTATGTTTTATTGACTATTTTATTGTATTTTCTTGATTTTTGGGAGTTAATTACTGTTTTTTCATTGGTTAGTGTTCATTCATATGATTTACATATCACTAAAGTAGATAGACGAACAATTTTCGTAAAAATATTATAACATAACCTTCAAAGTTGTGCATTGTCATAAATTTTAAGAATACTTACAAAAATGGTACTTTAAAAATGGAATTTGGAAAGATTTTGCTTATATGTATTTAATTATGATACTTCCGTTATATTTCAAAGTTTAATAATAGCAAAATAACTCAAACAAAAGTTATTTCTGGAGATTTATAATGTTGCCGTTTGGAATCATTTCGTTGACATTTCTCAGTTCAACAGCATAGAACACAAATTTTGACGTCACACTTTCCCATTCCATTCATTTTGGCATAGTCGATCACAGTAGAAATTCTTCTTTTTTACTATTTGTAACGTCCTGTGACACTTACTCTTGCTACTGTGGCGCCATCAATTTGCTTCCTTTTGATTGACACCTTTTGATGTTCTATGCGGTACAGATGTCATACCTATTTATTTTTGTTTTTTGTTGTTGGAGTGTGCGATAGTTTGTGGTTAAAAACAACCAAAATAATTTGTGATTTTTGCAATAAATTTAAATCAAAAAGATCAAGTTTTTCCATTATAAAAAAATATACCTCAAAAACTCAGATTAATTTCTTTGATCTGCCGAAATACTCGGAGTTAAAAGATCGTAATCCGATTGCTCCGATTACAATTGCCTAAAATGACATATGACAATGTTTTCTATTGGTTATGATTAGGTGAAAACATAACAACACGAAAATCCCCAAGAAAAATATTTTCTCAAATATCTAATCAATAAAAACTGACTCGAAAAATGTTTACATTATACTGAATGTGGTGAAAGCTGTACAATCAGCTTTAGAATAGCATATACACGTTAAATGTGAATTTCCTTTACCTACCGAAGTTAAAAAAACGCCCTGCTTCAACAAAATAGGAGTGGCAATTTTTAAAACGCCTCCAATTACTTACTTCACTAAGGAATAAAAAATAATAATAAGAAAAAACACTTGGAAGAGGTGATTCTGTGGTGTTGTTCCCAAATAATTGTTTTTAAAAAAAGAAATAGATATCAGATTTAAACAAAAATTGACAAAAACATTATTTATAAGATGGCTTATGTTAAGGGGGTGTTAAGGGGCTATCCAGTTTGTTTATATCTGTGGTTTGGGGTTATGCGCAAGTTTTAAGAGTGAAGGTAACTTTCATCTTGTACAAGTCTTATCTTCTATACGGTGTTGCCAAATGAGATGATGCATTTTCCAACACTCTTCGAATTTAAAGGCATATACATATACAATTTCAAAAGGTACGGTAGATTATTATTGAGCATTTATTTATCTTATAAAAATATATGACTGAAGGCGTTGAGATGCGATTAATACATTTGTTTTTTTCTTCTAGTGATTGAAATGAATTTATCACAAAAGTACAGACGGGAAATTTGTTTTTTAAACTGCTATTATTGGCACTTGGTAGACTATTTTACATTAATTGGTATATATAAAAAACAAGAAAAAGTGAAAAGCGATATTTTAAGGAAGGAACGATAATTTATGGCCTCGCCCTTCGTAAAATCCGCTGCTGCTATACGAGGAATGCTTTAAATTTTTATAAATTTACTAAAAAAAGGTGCATTTGACACAATACACTGAATTTTATCCAAAAAAATGTTCACAACATAGGCGTAAACATTATAGTAAAGGAAATGAAGTATTTTTTTTGTACTTTATTTCCTGTACTATTAATAAAAGCTTGATACTGGTATACATAATATATAATATAGATATAAAAAGGATTACGCTTAAATATATTTACAGACTAGGAAAATATACATCAAAAAATAAATAAAGTTTAAAGTTGGTCGTAAAAATAGAGTAAAATAATAATTGCACTGGGAAAATCTTTTGCAAATCTGGTTATTATAAAAAAAATAATTTATTTTGGTTTTTTTTCTTTGGAATTAATAAAAACAAAGTTTTTACCGTAATTACCGTCAAATGTTCCCGAAAATAACATCTTATGGCGTTCCCATCTCTAATTCAACCGAAAAACTTGTTAAAAGTCTCAATAACTTTACAAATCAATCCTCTAGTATTTTTTTTAATTAAAAAAACATTAAAAGAATGCTTAATATTGTATTTTTTTAAAGAAAAGTTCTTCAAATAAACACTAGATGGTGTTTCCACAGACAGAGTAGCAAAAAAATCTGGCAACAAGGCTTTATCTTTAAAATTTAAAATTATGGGATACCAATTGGCATTATATTCTGCATTTTTACAAGATAATTCAAGTCTGTACGACGATTTCATTTTTTAAATAACAACCTTAGTTGATAAAAATATATTTCATCCACTTTTCAACTACAGCTAAATAGTTGCGAGAATAACAATTTGAACAATGGTGAAATTTACAGAAACAATCCGGATTCTGATCCAGAAGAACTTCAGTTAGTTATTTCCTTATCACACTGGCGCCCAACGTGGGGCTTTTAATGCCAACAAATAATGATGCTGTGATATTAGACCTCGAAAGCGACACTAAAACCTGTCAATATGTTCAGTATCTTCGTATTCCTAAGAGAATATTGAAATTCTAAGATATTTTGAAGAGAAGCATCTTTTAAAACATTGCAAATTGTTTATTTGACATAGTAACATTACTATGATTTGCTTTTGACTCGTTCCCTGAGGCAGATGGTGAATTTAAATAATAAAATTGACACAAGCTCAGCAATCTGCAGATTCCATTAGTCACAAAAATGCTTTAAGGCTTTATTAGTTTAAATAGAATATGGAAATACAATTCAATGTTTAACTTTTAACCGCTTGACATTCAAGTGATCATAGACCCATCTTGCAAGACGAATTTTAATTTTATTAGTGCAATTCGTCCACTCCTTTACCGTACAGTTGCTACTTGTGGACGAATTGCACTAGTGAAATTAAAAATAATCTCTTTTTTCTCTTTTTTCTTTAATCAAAAGGGTAATGGTAAATTATTTATTATTGCGTCAAGTTACTATCATTTTTGAAAAGTGGATGAAATAAGTGTGACGTTGCTATTTAAAAACATGAAGAAAAGCTGCGATACTGAAAACGTACAAACTTGAACTATTTTAAGTTTATTCGTTTCAAAGATAAAACCTTTTTGACAGACTTTTCGCAACCCTGTATATTAGTTATAATTAATTTGGTGCTGCGAACCTCGCTTCGCTCGGCACGCAGTGACAACCTTGAAAAAAGGTTACAAAAGTTCCTAGAAACATCAGATGTCGCTCCCTTCGACCAGATTTACAAAACAAATCCGTTTTGGCTACACATCTTAATAAAACAAAAATTTCGGGCAAGAAAACTAACCGAACAGTCAAAAGAAAAACGAAAAACAAAACAGAATTAATACTTTTGACGCGTCCTCGCCACGGAACGCTAAGAAGAAAACGCGACGTTGCCGCATCTACACGAAACGCGACTTGCAGTTGGCAGTCTTTGAATATATACAAACAAATGCATTTAAAAAAAAATTTACACAGCACAGCCTTTTCTTACCCCGTACAGCACCTTAAGCTCAGGGAAAATAATCTTATTAATAAGTTGGTGGGTCTTGCCCGCCAACATAGCTCGACGTGGGTCTTTCTTGTAGATTTTAATGCCCGGTTTGTGGACCAGAAAAGCGTTGTCCAATATCATGAAATCGTAATTTGACACGCACAACGCATAACCCTGCACGTAAAAGAAAACAACATTAGAGGAAAATATATTAATCGAAGGAAAAAACAAAATCAAAGTCACAGAACATTAAACAATCTCAAGTTGGTAACAGTGACCAGTTAAACGTCAACATGACAGAATGAAAACCGAAACTAGTCACTGTTACCAACCTGAAATTGTTTAATTACCTAAAAAAATCCTGTGACTTTGATTTTGTTTTATCTTGCAGTTATGTTTTTTTACCTGTGTCATTTTGTCCATCTTGCCCTCCCAGCTGAGCCGCTCGTCGTACAAAGGATCCGCGTGAGTACCGATGAAAATCGGCTCCCAATGTACGAACTTTCCGTTTCTTTTACCCACGTGGAACACGTGCAAACCTTCGGTTTCTTTAGCGGCTTGCCATTCTTTAGCTTTGGGCACGGTGTGACAGCCGGGACACAATTTTTTATGGAAAGGTATCGCACTACCGTTGGCCAACATTTCTCGGAGCTGGGTCTTGTTTTCCGGCACTTGCTGATTGGCATCCACCTCGAATATCGTCAGAGGAAATACCTAAACACAATCAAAGGCTTCATTACAACCATCTAGAGTGTCTGAAAGATTGTAGGGATGTTATTGTTACCACTAGTTATAAGCTGTGAGGCAAATGTGCACTATACTATATGGGGAAGCAGAAACAATATCATCAGAGGCGACAGTCTGCCTTAATACCTTCAGTTTGCAACTGAATCAAGGTCCACAGTATTAGACATAACTATACCTAGAGAGTATCAGTGTGAACACCCCGTATATTTCGTATTTTTAATTAAATTGTTTACTAGAAATATCGATGGATTAGACCACCGTAGTTTGTTTATAGTATGGCACGTTCAATGTCACATCGTGTTTGTGAGTAAGGTTGAATAAACAAAAGATAGAAATAAATACATAGCAATGCATAGACGACGAATTCAATGTATGATATTCATGATCAAGTTCACTATGTTGCTGATACAGCATTAATGTAATTTATTTATAGTAATTAAGTGTTGTACTCTAATCCAGTCATAGAAAATATAGTTTAATGTCTTTAGTGTAAAAGTGTTATTCCATATAACCCCCAATATTAAATATTACAGCCAGATTACAGAATTATTGAGACATCAAAATCTAGAGAGTAACAAGTAAACCATCAATGGAAGATTACAGAATTATTGAGACATAAAAGTCTAGAGAGTATCAACTAAACCATCTTTGGAAGATCAGAGGATTATTGAGTTCAAGTTTGAACACATTGTACAAGACAGATATATTGAATTATGCGTCAAAATCTAAGACCATGTCATAACGCTCGATTCATCAGTCGCTAGGAGGCAAGATAAATTTTTTAGAATTTTTCTGATGGCAGATTCGATTTTAGGAGTGTCAAATTAGTCTGAATCCAGATTTTTAACTCTTTGGGAGAGATTTCGGAAAATTTCACATTTTCGAAGGAAGGTATAGGTATGGAAAAAAGTCGATTTTACGAAGGTCAACTTTCGGTTTGGATAAAATTGGTAGAAGTTGTAATAGAAAATTGAAATTATCAGGGTTTGTAGAAAATTTTCTTGGCTTTTCAATAGCGCAAACTAGAAGTTGCTAAGATTTTTTGTTTTTGAATTATGCGTCAAAATCTAAGACCATGTCATAACGCTCGATTCATCAGTCGCTAGGAGGCAAGATAAACTTTTTAGAATTTTTCTGCTGGCAGATTCGTTTTTAGGAGTGTCAAATGAGTCTATATCCAGATTTTTAACTTTTTCGGAGAGATTTCGAAAAATTTCACATTTTCGAAGGAAGGTATAGGTATGGAAAAAAGTCGATTTTACGAAGGTCAACTTTCGGTTTGGATAAAATTAGTAGAAGTTGTAATAGAAAATTGAAATTATCAGGGTTTGTAGGAAATTTTCTTGGCCTTTCAACAGCGCAAACTAGAAGTTGCTAAGATTTTTTGTTTTTGAATTATGCGTCAAAATCTGAGACCATGTCATAACGCTCGATTCATCAGTCGCTAGGAGGCAAGATAAATTTTTTAGAATTTTTCTGATGGCAGATTCGTTTTTAGGAGTGTCAAATTAGTCTAAATCCAGATTTTTAACTCTTTCGGAGAGATTTCGAAAAATTTCACATTTTCGAAGGAAGGTATAGGTATGGAAAAAAGTCGATTTTACGAAGGTCAACTTTCGGTTAGGATAAAATTGGTAGAAGTTGTAATAGAAAATTGAAATTATCAGGGTTTGTAGGAAATTTTCTTGGCTTTTCAATGGCGCAAACTAGAAGTTGCTAAGATTTTTTGTTTTTGAATTATGCGTCAAAATCTGAGACCATGTCATAACGCTCGATTCATCAGTCGCTAGGAGGCAAGATAAATTTTTTAGAATTTTTCTGATGGCAGATTCGTTTTTAGGAGTGTCAAATTAGTCTAAATCCAGATTTTTAACTCTTTCGGAGAGATTTCGAAAAATTTCACATTTTCGAAGGAAGGTATAGGTATGGAAAAAAGTCGATTTTACGAAGGTCAACTTTCGGTTAAGATAAAATTGATAGAAGTTGTAATAGAAAATTAAAATTATCAGGTTATGTAGGAAATTTTCTTGGCTTTTCAATAGCGCAAACTAGAAGTTGCTAAGATTTTTTATTTTTGAATTATGCGTCAAAATATGAGACCATGTCATAACGCTCGATTCATCAGTCGCTAGGATGCAAGATAAATTTTTTACAATTTTTCTGATGGCAGATTCGTTTTTAGGAGTGTCAAATTAGTCTAAATCCAGATTTTTAACTCTTTCGGAGAGATTTCGAAAAATTTCACATTTTCGAAGGAAAAAAGTCGATTTTACTAAGGTCAACTTTCGGTTTGGATAAAATTGGTAGAAGTTATAATAGAAAATATGGGTCAAACTTAAAGAGAACCTAAGGCTGAGTGGGAGAGAGCACCAATCAAGTCTAGAACACAAACACCAGATCTCACGCTTTAGTTTAAGTTGCCAGTTACCTCAGCAAGGGCTAAAATGCACCATTATGGAATATTCACCTGTCCAAAGTTACATTCAGAGTCAGATACCTCTTTAATAAAGCAAAATAAGAGGGGAACTCGGAAGGATATACCGACAAGCTTATATGTTGAAGTTTAAGGACATATTACAATACCACATGCAGAGAAGCATAAATCTTACAGAGGAATACAGCACTTCGGTGGAGTATTGTTCCATTTATTCCTTAAAAAAAAAGCTCATCTCACCAAGGACATCTATCTACATGGACCAGTTGTAAAGCAAACCAAAGAAATATTTATTTATGATTCTGGACAATAAACTCAACAGAAGAAATCATCTAGATGTCACGGTTAACAAAGATACTAAAGCTATCATCTTGTGATACATAGCAAAACAATATAAGTTTGAGAAAGACTTCCTACAAGAATTAGTAGCAGTGAAAGAATATTATTTTGATAAAAACTTCCTAACGAGGAATATATCTGCCCCATACCAAATACTATAGTTCGTTCATAAATTGTGGATAGTACAAAATGTGCGTCTAAGCCATAAAACGGTCGTAAAATCATAGGCGGAGGTTACAGTACCTACAGTTTAAGAATATTAATATATTTATTTATTTAAAGTTTTAATCATATACTCTACGATACTGGTCAATCATTTCCACTCAAAATATCTACATAGTTGGATTAAAAGTTCTATAGCTGTATTGTATTTCTTCAGATACAAGGTGGGTTAGTCGAAAACCTCGTAAACTGCCAGTTTAGGTTAGTTTTTGTTATTATATCATATTATAGGAGTCCAAGATTTTCACCAACAGTCAAGCTCATATGTCACCAGGTCCATGGCGATGTATCTCTGATATATTTTGCAGTGATAACCAATTCTTAAGACCTATATGCGTCCAATTATACTTACCCTGGGATTCTTGTTAAGCAACGGCCCGGCGTTTTCTGCTATCATGGCTAGGAACTTTTGGATTACGTTAGGACTAGGATATAGTTCGATGTCTGACGGCAGGATAAAATGGGTCTGGGCCATTTCTCTAGCTACGTTCCTGCCGACATTAACGGGATATAACAATTTCTTTTGCGCTTTGTACATGTTCTCGCTGGAAACGTTCATGAATGGTGGTACTAGAGAGCAGTTGTAGGCCTCCGGAAACAGCGAATCGTGTTTGGGAACCTTCAAACGAACAAAAAAATGTTTCTCTTTATTGTTTTCGTAGTTGCCTACACACTTACCTCTTTAGGAACGTGTTTGGTGCTGAAATAAATATGGAAAGTAACCAGCTCTTTAACCATGGGCGTGGTGCAGTCCCTTAAATAAGCTATGGAATCGATGGTGTTTTGGAAATCGGAGCCGGGGGCGTGCAGGGCTATGCTGATAGGCCCGTTCCATCGTTCCAGCAACGGTACCAGGTTGTCCATGAAGGAGAAATCTGCGTGGGTCGTGTAAGTGATACTTTCGTGGCAGCTGGTTTGAATAAAAAACACAATTTTAGCGGTGAAGATTATGTGTATAAAGTTAGCAACAATTCACTAGTTTGTTCTTAAAACGATGGGAAAAGCTGTAGATAACTACATTAGAACCAAGCGGGAAAAACCACGGAAACCGCCTTGACACAATTGAGTGACGAAATCCAAGACGTTCTGAATAAGAAAGACCGTGAGGCTGTCAAAAGAGCACTACAAGAATCGCAGAATGGAGGCAGGACAAGATACTATCTTTACTCTGTCAACTGACCAGAGAAGGCATACCGTATCAAAGGTATTTCGATGACGTGGTTACCCTTGCAAAAAGAAAGTATGAAAATGTATTTGAAAATCAACAGAGAGTAAATTCCCAGAAATGTTTTGCAGTTATCAGTGTTAAAGGCAGTAAACCATAGACGTGCGTTTTCAAAATTAAATTAATATGGAAATAGAAATATTTAATTTGTTTTAGTTATTTATACTTAGATTACCAATTTTAGATAGATAAACATAATTCGTAAGTAGTAATTTAATTTGGGTAAAATGAAGAAAAAGTTAATATTATTTTAGGCATTTTGTTTTAGGCATATGTTTATTTACAAAATATGTATATAATATGTACAGATAATTACAATTACTTATAAATTAATATGAGGAGCTAAAAAAACAATTAAGTAGGTATATGAGAAAAAAACCAACCGCAAGGATAAAATTTGACGAGCAACATGCAAAAAATACGACAATAATAAATCTTAAAAAATAAAAATCTAAAAATAAAATTAAAGTACATAAATTAATAATTTTAAAGTTATCGTTCCTCGCACTCTGTGTCAGAAGATTCTAGAGAAATTACAATGGGCTCTATAGTAATATCAATTATGTTATCTAGCTCCCACATTTTTTTTTCTATTTCTGTAACGTGTCTAATACATTTTTGCCAATTTTCACTTGTTACTTCAGATATTGCCTTATTGAAGAGATTTTTAACATCTGATAATTTAAAAGTAGTGTTATTTCTGGCAACATAACCTTTAACTTGAGCCCATATCAATTCTATCGGATTCAGCTCACAATGTGGTAAACGAAGGATTTCAATTTCTCGTTTTTTGGCTATCTCCTCAATATTATATTTTTTATAATTTTGCTTATGTTTTTTGGCAATAGTTAACAATTCTGCCCTCAGCATTGTATTGTCAAAGGCTAAATTTTTAGAAGATAACCATTTTGCAATTTCATCCTTTTTCCATTTAGTGGTTGGTAAAGGTTCAAGTAATCTGGAGTGGTAACTTGCATTGTTCATTGCAATAACCGATCCTTTTGGTATGAATTGAATCATCTGTTCAAAATATTCCTCAAACACGTCTCCATTCATTTCTTCGTGATAATCAACGGTTTTTTTTATTCAAATAAGAGTAAACCATTCTCAAGAAAACCGTTTGTACTGCCTATATGACAAATATTTAATCTTTTCCTATAGGTTCCTTCAAACCAGTAGTATATCCTTCTAGAAAAGCTTGATGGGATGATTTTATATTTTTGTCTTTCCAAACTCTTCCTACACAATGTCCTTCATTAACCCATGTTTCATCTAAATAATAAATGTTTTTATTTTGAGCTTTAACTTGTTGTATTCTTCTGAGCTACTGTCTTCTCCAACATACAATTTCTTCAGAATCAATTAGCATTGAGTGTCTGCCCATTTTTTCAAATTTAAAGTTTAACTCATGTAACGTTTTCCATAGTTTATCCCGGCTTATTGTGGGTAAATCAACATCATTCGTAATGGCTTGAAAAACTTTATCTAAAGTTGGTATTTGCTTGTTTATAAAAAATGAATGAACAAGCTTACGAATAGCATTTTTAAAAACTCGTCCACGTTGACTTTTAATAGTTTTTGTCTACCTGGTTTCGGCTTTGGTGAGGTTACTCCACCCGATTTTTCCTCCTTTAGAACTCTATATATTGTAGATTTTCCATATCCCATTGCCTTAGATGTTGTTTTAATTACACTGTCATTAGTGTTTGAGGGATTTTGATGTTTAAAATAATAGTGGTACACATTCACTACAGCAATCTTTTCATTGAGCGATAAATGGTCTAGTTTTAATTTTTTCACTGGCGTATACTCACAAACTGCTTCCATTTTTAGTCACTACTATTTGTCACATTTATCGAAAATCAAATAACTGCATTTCTAGAAACTTAAGCACTATTTAAGTTAAAATATCTGTCATTACAAGCTGTTGCAATTCGGAGGTCGTTAAATAACAATTATCCCTTTCTAATCTGGTTACGCCTATGACGCACGTCAATCCTCTTAGGCCTACTGTAGTAACAATGAAAGATCATAAAATAATGTGATAGTCCAAGAAATTTAATAAATTTTGTATTGAAATTAACAAAAACAATTTAGAATGCATTACAAATATTGAAGTTTTACCGCACGTACTGTACTATAGTTTTGCATACCGAATTAGTTTTTATTCTGGGAATTTACTCTCTCTTGATTTTCAAATACAGTATATATAGTTCAAAAAGGACTGAACATCGCGGAACAATGGTGTGATTCGGTGGGACTCTTCATCAAACCCACCAAAAACACACTAGTAGTCTTCATAAGGAAAAAGGAACCATAAAAATAGAGGGTAAAACAAAACTAGGGCTAGAAGAGCTACCAAAAGTATAAGGAAACATCAGACCCGAATAGAGCTCTAACTTTATACCTACATAAGTAAAAAATGATCTTTTAAATATAGAATAACTTACCGGTGGCTTAATTCTGCTGTAACGTAATTGTAGAGCACCCAGTAGTCGCCGCGTTGTTGGATTTTTGGCACCATAAGTTTGTCGACGCAATTCGTAACTTCTCGTACTCTATCTAACACAGTAGGAACATGTTTTGATGGCGGTTGATCGTTTTGTTCGGGAGCTCGATTTGGTTCTACGTAATTTTTGATCGGATCAATGATTGCTAGCAGTTCTTTAACGGTGACGTCTTCCGAACCGGTAGATCCTAAATTGGAGCTACCCAGGGCGGCCAAATTCCTTCCGGATTCCTGCATTTCCCTGATGACAGGCACCGCGGAATTGGTAAACACGTGGACGCATGCGTAGACGACGAATACGACCAACAGCAGTTTTACGAAGTAGGCTTTTCTGTTGGTATACATGTTTGCTGGTGCTGCAAATAAAACGAGATAGTTATACAGGGCGATTCATAACTGTTGGGACAGGGGCTAAGGGCAGATTGTTTTGGTTTAACAGGTCGGCTGAAAAGTCCCCGGTCTGACCTATAGATGACGACATAGAATTAAATCCATTTCATTTTTAGATAGTATCAACCTTCAAAAGATTCGTGTAAAAATTTGACAGCTGTCGGACTATTAGTTTGTGAGATATTGCATTTTTAGTGAAGCAACTCTTGTTATTTTCAAAAAGATGGAAAAAAAGAATTTCGTGTGCTTATTAAATATTGTTATTTGAATGGAAAAAATACAGTTGAAGCAAAAGCTTGGCTTGATAATGAGTTTCCGGACTCTGCGCCAGGAAAATCAACAATCATTGACTGGTACGCAAAATTCAAGCGTGGTGAAATGAAAACCGAAGACGGTGAACGCAGTGGACGCCCAAAAGAGGTGGTTACCGACGAAAATATCAAAAAAATCCACAAAATGATTTTAAGCGACCGTAAAGTGAATATGATCGAGATAGCTGACACTCTAAAGATATCTAAGGAATGTGTTGGACATATCGTTCACGAATATTTGGGTATGCGGAAGCTCTGTGCGAAATGGGTGCCGCGCGTGTTCACAATCGACCAAAAACAGCAACGAATTGATGATTCTGAACAGTGTTTGCAGCTGTTAAGTCGTAATAAACCCGATTTTTTGCGTCGATATGTGACTATGGATGAAACTTGGCTCCATCACTACACGCCTGAGTCCAATCGACAATCAGCTGAGTGGACAGCGGCCGGTGAACCGCCACCAAAGCGTGGAAAGACTCAACAGTCAGCTGGCAAAGTTATGGCCTCAGTTTTTTGGGATATACACGGTATATTGTTCATCGACTATTTGGAAAAGGGAAAAACAATCAACAGCGACTATTACTGTGCATTATTGGAGCGATTGAAGAGCGAAATCGCAAAAAACAACCCCATATGAAGAAGAAAAAAATGTTGTTTCATCAAGACAATGCACCGTGTCACAAATCATCGAAAACGATGGCAAAATTGCATGAATTAGGCTTCGAATTGCTTCCTCACCCACCGTATTCTCCAGATCTAGCCCCCAGCGACTTTTTCCTTTTCTTTGACCTGAAGAGAATGCTCGCGGGAAAAAAATTTGGCTCTGATACTGAGGTAATCGCCGAAACTGAAGCCTATTTTGAGGACAAACCGAAGGAGTACTACAAAAATGGTATCGAAAAGTTGGAAGGTCGCTATAATCGCTGTATCGCCCTTGAAGGCGAATAAAAAAAATGAATTTAGTCAAAATATTGTGTTTTACTATGGTAGACCGGGGACTTTTCAGCCGACCTGTTAGAACAAAATATGGTGGATATCTTCAGCCTCTAGATATCCACTTCTGGACAAAGGCCTCTTCCAGTGATTTCTATGCCGTTTTTCTTGGGAGGTTTGAAGCCAGTTTTTCCTGGCAAAATTTTGGATGTTATCTCGCCTGAAGACGCCCGACACTTCTATTTGAGTTTCTTGGACGCCATTGCATAAGTCATATTTTCAAGTTTAGGGTTTGAAGAAGACATGAAAGATCCCTCTTATCAATAAAAAGATGGGGGGGATCCTAGTAAGGACAGCTTTTGGCAAGTGGATCTACTATTTAAGCACCATTTCGACCAAGAAGAGGACAACTAGAAACTATTTCTACACCATAATAGTGAACAAAAATCGGCAAGAAACAAGTGCTGCAGTAGTTGTCTTGGATAACGCCAATTATCATTCAAAACTGGCAGAAAAGTTTCCAACGACGTCATGGAAAAAAGAAGATATTAAAGATTGGTTCCAGAGCAAGAATATTTCTTTTAACAACATTGTAACATGTTCATTGACATGTTCCGAGCGTAAAATTAATTTAATCACACGTATAATTAAATCCTGCACTTAATCATAAATGATAAACATTTTTCACTATCTCACGACTTCAAACCATTAAAAAATACCTTTCGGACGACCAATAGACACAACCGTTTTTGAACGTTGAGAACCCGTTAAAAACTAACCAATCAGAACGCTCGAATTCCTCCCCTAACGAAAATGAACCGTTAATATAATTGTAACGCAGAGAGAACTCTTTCCTTTAGCCTTCTGCCTTCAAAGAATGAGCATCATTTTGCGTATTAACGAATTCTTACCTTAGCCGTTGTAAGTACAAAATTTTTATTATTAGACATTTTAATTCATTTATCAATTTATCTTTATTACTCAGTTGAACACAGATATTAATAGCATTTCAAAATAATAATTTCTAGATATTTTTATAGATAACCAAAGCCATAATTGAACCTTTTTTATTTAGCCACGTGGCAATTCATGTTAATATGCATGTATTTTTAATACAATCAATAATCGACATTATTTAATATTTTTAAATGAACTAATAATTAATAACTTAACGTTTAATATATATATTTTATAATACTTTTCATTAATTTAACCTTTTTGCTCTTCAGCCACGTGCTGGCATGTCGAAATGCATGTATTTTCAATATATTCAGTGATCGATAGTATTTAATACTTTCAAACAAATTAACAATCAATAACGCAACTTTTGACATATACAATTTATAATATTTTTATTAAAAATAAGACTTTTTAATTAGACACTAAGAACACACGTTTCAGAACATAGATTATAATAAATTGAACCAAGTTTTGATTAGTAACGACTCACTATTAATCATTCCTAATTTTTTTTAGTTTAACCATTATCACACATATTTTATTTTATTTCATATCATTTGTTAAATAATAAAAATATGAACATTGTTGAGTGCCCGGCAAATAAAATGATAGTAAGGAATCAAATTCAATTGCCGTCCGTTCTCCAACAATTTTCATATTCCATAATCTTTTGATACTCCTTTCCCTGATACACTATTCTCTCACAGATTTATACGGCTCCCAAGTTACCGTTAAAAATATCGCAAATTATTAGCTCCAAGTTACCGGCAGGTTTCCGTTGAAGTTACCGTCCAATGTACCCCCATGTTACCTCAAAAGTACCTCCAAATTACCGTCGAAAACATCGCAAATTATTAGCAAATTACCGATAAAGCACCGATCCAGCTGACTACACCTGAAGTTCGAACTCTCCGGAGGTCCCCCAGGTCTGCCTTCCTGTAGAAGTCGTCAACATCTGTAACCAACCGAAGCCGTACACATACCGCTGTGGGAGAAATCCAAAACCCTAAGCTAAGTACCTAACCTTTTGTGGCAAAATAAATTTGAATTTCTTACTTGAGTGTTTGTTTTAAACCCACAGATTTGCTGTGTGTGGCTGCCTATCGGTATCAGTATTTTAGTTTTTTTATTGTTGTGTTAAAGTAGTCAAAATATTTTTAATATTCATTTTTTCTTTCTAGTTAAACTAGTTATTAAAATTTGTCGAATTTAAAGCAGTGGCGCCCTCACCCATCAATCATATCCTATATACAGAGTGTCGCTAAGCTGGAGCGTACCCACTCCTGAGTTAAAAGGTCTCATAAGCCGGGACAGTTCTCGAGGGAGTAATTAGTGTTACAACATCATGCTGAAAACGGAATTAATATTTTAACTTTTGATAAATTCTTTTGGAAACGTATCACAGGAAAATTAGACTAATGTCATAAACCATATGTAAAGAAGGAAGAAGAAAGATTATGGAGTGTTGATATCAATATTGAAGAACTGTTCGAACCCATTGTAATTCCTTAGGCTTTAAAGAATTTGCATTTGTAATCAATTCAATCTAAACAAATTAACTATAAAATATTTAGAATTGAACATAAAAAAAAGAAGAAAATGTCTTCAAGGTCATCAACATAACCGTTTATTTTATTTTTTAATTATTTAGAATTAAATATGGTGAAAGTAATACGAATTAAATTACAGTCGACATAATGAGAATCAAAATTTACTTTCATTTCGTGACAATGGGATGTAAAAAAAGAAGCGGTTTCTAAATTTAAATGCACGAGATCTGCATCGGCCACCTCGACGAGGTTATGTAAGATGAGGCTCATCTTATAGTATTACACGTGACCGGTAGATGGCAGCGACAGTTCTAATAAAAATCCAAATTAAAAATAGAAAAAATCGACTCACCTGAAGTAAGTTCTCGTTATTTTAACTGAACTAACGTTAAATGTTACATTAATTATGTAAACAGTGTAAATATTTAGGTTACGATAAACGTATCGAAAATTTTTAAAAAGATTCCCGTGTTATTCTGCATTTTGTCGTAGCTGAAATAAGTTTTCGGTTAGGAAGTTAGTTTACTTACTTGGCTACCTTTTTCTTCCCGGTGGTCTCGTTGGAAGGTAACTTTCCAGTTTTAAAAAGCCCATTGAGTAAGCGGTGGACCCTTCATGGAGACGATCGGTTTTATCTTAAGATATCATCGAGGGTTCTGCAAATCAGAAAGATTAGAGTTACATATTTTATGCACTTGAGATTGTTTTTTTTAAGTCTCGCTAGAGGCGTAGCTATCAGCAATTATTTTAATGTTTTTATGATGAGATTCGATCGGAATATTATTTTGGGTGACTGTGGCTTATACAGGGTGTTTCAAAAAAAGGTAACACCGTCTCTAGGATAAGTAAAAAACTGAAAAATAATTGGGGTTTGCTTAGTGAAATTTTTTTCTAACGCCATCCGTTTTCAAGATAAAGGGCGTTGAAGAAAATGAAAAATTACACATTTCTTACGATTTTGCCGAAACTACTGGCACCATTGCAATGAAATTTTATACGAATATGTTTTGGAAGCTGATATATCCCATGAATTTGTTTTTATAACTAACTCTCATAGAGGGCGCTAGTTACACGATTCATACAACGTATTATTCAACATAACTTTTTTTAGGGTAGAATTATTAGTCAAAACTCCAAGTGAACATAAACATCGTTTAATTCTACACCAAAAAGGTACTCTTGGTAAAACTCGATATTATGTACCGTTTTCGGAATATTTTGATTTGAAAATTATGAAGTAATAACCGCTCCAGGTTATCAATTTTACATGGCAAACTTAGAGAAAAGCGAACTTTATCATTAGTTTATACCAGGTTTTGGAAATACAGAGTGTTTCTTAAGTAATCTAAAATATTATATGGGGCGCTTCGTTACTCAATTTTAAGACGAAAAGTTCATATAAACATGTGTGATAGGTGTTGTCGTTTATGAGATACAGGGTGTTGTACGTGAAATTAATTTTTCTTGGTGACGCTACTGATTTATATTTTTTTATTATTTTATTACAAGCAACATGTGTTAAACATAAAGAAAAAATAATACATTTCAGAGCAAATGTTCAAAATGTCCAGAATCCGCTCGATGTCTAATGGATTGTCGAATACGTTCGAAGATACCAGGATTGTTACGAATAACATTACAGCCGTCTATGATACGATTTTGAAGATCTTGTACGTTTAATATCAGTGTTGTGTAAACAAGCGATTTCAAATATCCCCACATAAAAAATCCAGAGGATTGTGTCCCGGTTATCTAGGGGGCCACGGATGTGGAGATCCTCGTCCGATCCAATGGCCTGGAAAAACATTATTTAAAAACTCGCGTACAATCACTGAAAAATGTGGAGGAGCTCCGTCATGCATGAACCACATGCTCCTTCTAATAATAATAGGTACATCTTCCAAAAGAAGTGGAAGTTCATTTTCTAGAAAATGTTGGTATGTCTCACCGGTTAACCGTACAGGAAGGAAAAATGGTCCAATTAAATAATCATCGATGATGCCAAGCCAAACATTGACCGAAAATGTTTGTTGAAATCGTTTTACACTTATGGTATGTGGATTTACATCTGCCCATATGTGGTCATTATGAAAATTCATAATCCCATGTCTAGAAAAGTTGGCTTCATCCCTAAATAGAATATTGGCCACAAAATTCGGATTGTTCGCGATTTCACGTAAAATCCATTGACAATACTGTATGCGTAATGGATAGTCAGTAGGTAACAAATGTTGAACACGTTGAACGTGATATGGATACAATAAATTATCTTTTAGAATATTCCAATTAATTTTGTTACTAACATTTACTTCATCTACAACTTTTCTTGTACTCGTTTCTGGATGTTGGTCAATAATTTGAAGAATCTGGTTTTCCAATTGGGGATTTCTCACAGTTCTGGGTCGTCCAATAATATTCTTCGATTTAGCAAAAGTTCCAGTTTCTTGTAAACGAATATGTAACTTAGTAAACGTATCTGAACATGGTAAACGATTATTTGGATAACGCTGGGCATACGTACGTCTAGCTTCTAAGGCATTACCATTCGCTAATCCGTACAAAAAATGCATATTAGCCATTTCAACATTAGTAAACACTGGCATAGTTATTAACTAAACACAGAGTCAATCAAATAAAAATGTACGATTTTTGCGTTGGTTTTCAAATTTGACACTTGTCAACATTATTTCAAAGGCCACTTAGAATAAGCATGTTTTTGCGTATTACTTCTAAAAAGCAGTAGCGTCACCGGGAAAAATTAATTTCACGTACAATCAGAACTGACTTATTACAATAAATTCAACACCCTGTATCTCATAAACGACAACACCTATCACACATGTTTATATGAACTTTTCGTCTTAAAATTGAGTAACGAAGCGCCCCATATAATATTTTAGATTACTTAAGAAACACCCTGTATATTTGAATATTAAAGTCACTGAATTTTGCGTCTCTCTATAAAAAAATATTCTTTGCAGGCCTATTAGCTGGGATTTGAAATAAACTAAAACTATGTTTGGTGTTGATGAATAAAAACAATAGGTAGAGCTTATTTCAATATTTTAGAAAGATATATTTAAACAACAACTAAATACTAAGTTTTCACAACAGTTAGAAAAAAGTACCTACTATATGTATAAATATTACAAAATATTTTTTTCTTTTGATTCAAATAATGAAAAACAAAAATAGGATAAATGCTTCGAATAGATATAGGTAAAATCTATTTTAGTTTCGTTGCCCAACAATTGATACACAGTAACAAGACAAAAAATCACGTGGAGTGCTGGGTAGGACCCATGTCTAGTGACGGTTGTGTGGATGGTACGTCAGTTACGTTAGGTTGGAGGTAATCTGATGTTGATGGGGTCCCAAGACTGTCTGGCGAAGCCTGTGACGAAGGTGCGTCAGCAACGCGAGGCCGAAGGTGATCTAATAAATGCACCAAAGGTTTGTGATCTATGACCAAAGTAAATTGAGTCCCTCGCAAAAATTGGTCGAGATTTTGTTTGCCAAAGAAGATGGCCAGTGCTTCCCGGTCAAAGACTGAGTATTTGGCTTCGGCTGGTGTCAGCTTCCTTGACGCAAAAGCTATAAGTTGTTCTTGCTCCTACACCCAGTAAAGAACGGGTTATTTGATGTCGTCTCAAGGCTACAATTTTAAACTAAAACGAAAATTAATTCGAAGAAAAAAAAACAGGAAAAAGAAGAATTATTTATGTATAAGGGGACATATATTTAAAGGTCGAACCGTAGGACTGTTTGCATACAAATATTATTTACGAATTGCAGTCAAGGTTTTTTTGTTAAAAAATATTCTTCGAATTCGTCATCGACTATTTGATGACCATTAATTTTTTTATCTAACTCAAACTCAAAAAAAGTCATTATAAAAATTTTTATATTGATTTTTTTAATTAATTGACTATTGATTATTAATTGCTTGCGTGCAACAAGGTCGCTTCATGGACGGGCAAATATTTGAATTACGCGTACACCGAAAATCGATGAAGATGCTGCGAGTCTGCGATTACCTACTGAAGGTCGATAATGTCAAGGTCATTCTTAAATCATCGGCAAAAACTAACAGATGAGATAATAAGGTATATTTGTATTTTAAGTTCAATTATTTGTTTGAGAAACGTTATTTTTGGTGAACATTTCCCATCTCTACACTAAAGTAATTCCTAAAATGGCTGTTTTTAAAGTGAAAAATGATTTATTTTAGCAAAAAATGACACTTCAGCATAAAAAAACAGACGATCTGAGTAACCCATTACGCAGAGAAAAAGTAAAAGTAAATTTCACTAATGCATAATGGGTTTACAACTCGTGTAACGTACTATATTTTTTCTACGCCCGGTGGAGTGCTTATAATTTCACCACTTTCACTACTAACAGATTTCCATAACATGATACGAAAACGAAACTTTTTGAGAAATTGTATAATGTGTTGCCACCATTTCGGTAGTTAAAATGGCGTCAAGTTCGAGTTTTGTTCCAGTACAAGTGGCTCGTTTAAAACAAAGTGCGTTTTCTTAAAGAGAAAAAACCACCTTGTCGCCGGCCGCATCGAAAGATCGCTGGACAAGAAAGAGTCCACCTTGGGCGTATTTATAGATATCGAAGGTGCGTTTGACAAAACCACCTTCCCCAAAATAACCAATGCTATTGCTGAAAGGGGCATTCCCCAGACAGTAAATGGATGGATATACAACATGCTCTCTCAGAGAGCAATCATAATTAGCGTGGAAGATGTCACTATAAGAGGCCTGGTTGTCAAAGGATGTCCACAGGGAGGGGTGCTTTCACCTCTACTGTGGAACTTGGTCTTAGACTCCTTACTCAACCACCTAAGCAATGAGAACTTCTACACCATTGCTTATGCAGATGACCTAGTGATTCTGCAAACAGGAAAGCTGGTGCAAGGATCACTCACTGTCATTAAACCCACAAAAGACAGAGATGGTCCTTTTCACAAGGAAAAGGAAGCTTGTGAACCTTTGGGCTCCAAAACTCCTAAAAACTGAATTAATCTTCTCTGCAGAGGTGAAATATCTTGACAGCAAGTTAACATGGAACTCTCATCTAGAAAATAGAGTAAAAAAAGCATATATTGCCTATGAACAGTGTAGAAGAACCATCGGTCGTACCTGGGGATTGTCACCAAGGATCACTGAGTGGATCTACACTGCAATCATAAGACCTATGCTAACCTACGGCGCGATTGCCTGGGGAGTAAAAACAAACCAGCTGACAGCTGACCATATACAAAGATAAGCATGCCTTAACATAACAGGAGGCATGAGAAGTACACCAACTAGAGCGATGGAGGTGATCCTCGGTCTCACCCCTCTTGATTGAGGAGGTGGTTTTGATGACCATGCTACGGCTCCGCTCTACTGGAACACAACTTGAAATAGAATCTGGTGAGTCGAGGTGGGGTTTGTGGCGCGAAGCTATAAACGAGCTTCCAATGCTACAAGCAAACACAGAATCGATTTCACCAAGATATGCCTTTCACAGGCCCTACAAGATAATAATTAATGACAACGCTCAAAATGCATTGGCGACAGGTACTACATGTATCTTCACCGATGGATCTAAGACAAAAGAAGGTTCAGGATGTGGAATTTACTCCAGATCTCTAAACCTAAATATAAAATGGGCAATGGGTTGTAATGCAAGTATAGCTCAGACAGAGCTAACTACCGTCTCCATAGCCGCAAAAGAGATTACCATAAGAGGAATCACTGGCAAAAACATCCGTATCCTTACGGACAGCAGACAAGTACTATTAGCCCTGAATAGGCCACGGATCACATCAGGTCTAGTATTAGAATGTCACATGGCCCTTACGGAAGCCTGCAACAACAATGTGGTTACTCTAGGCTGGATAAAAGGTCATGGAATTTCAAAAGGCAACCGCACAGCTAGAAAAGCTGCCTCCCAAAGGCTCTTGGGACCCGGCAGTCTTGTCAGCTTGCCGGCATCAGCGGTAGTTGACCTAGTAAAGGAACGCTCCCTTGACAAATTCAGGGGAAGATGGGACGAAGAAAAAGGTTGCATACTATCCAAGGAACTTCTGAAATATCCGAATAGCAAAGCAGCCAAGAAATACGTGGCCATGACCAGAAAGGACCTGCGGTTGGTCACAGGTATACTTACTGGCCATTGTCACCTACGAAAACATCTGAACAGGTTGGGTTTCGGACAGCCCACTATGTAGAGGATGTGAACAAGAAGATGAGACAGTTGAGCACGTCCTTTGTGATTGTCCGGCACTCTCTCAAATAAGACTTTCTGTATTCGGCGAGAACTGGCTAACACATGTCAACTTGAGGGAGCTGCCTACAAGCGACGTTATCACCTACTTTAAACAGGTAGGATGGTTGGCGAGCCTATAGGTTAGGCTCAATCTCAGAAGGAAGCACAATGGGCCAAATGTGGCCTAAGTGCAGTGGGGCGACCCACCCTTCCAGAATTACAGATACAGAGATAGCTTCCTATATACCGAATTTCATTTTGGCTTACTAATTGTAAGTAACCCTATTTTTCGAAACTAGAGTACCTATATCAAGTATACAAGGGCATTTTTGCGTATAAATCGCAGATTGACAACGGTAGTCTAGATTTACGGCCGCTGGAAATTTGGCCGCTAACTTCACACCAGTTAATATGTAGCATATTTTTATTTTACTTTAAATTTTTATTTTTATTTGAATTATGCTTTAAAAAACTTCGGTTCTACGGTCATGGGAACAATTCAGCTACCTACCTGTTGTGACAATATTATCTAGGGTTTCTCTCGTGTTTGGGTCAGTTAAACCCTAATTACAGGGTGGACTCTTTGAAAAATAACAACTATGACTATGTTTCAATAAAAACTTTTAGTTATTCTTTATGAAGCACCCTTGCTTGGGCTTTGAAGGATTTGCATTTATAATGAATTCACTGTACTGCCAACTCCAAACAAATATAGTATAAATTGATATTAAATTGTGATATAAATAATAAAAAATAGCAATTTTAGTTACTCACGGGATTTTAAAAAAAAAGTAGATATTTGTTATCTTTTTTTACGTGTTTTATTGTTTTATATAGCGAAAAACAAACATTCCGAGATTATAAAAATACCACTTATCATTATTGTAGGTATCTATCCGAATTAATGTTGTTAATATTGATTTAACAATGACTAATAGGTAAATGTTGCGGAACAACGATCACAAGTCACGTTCCGCTGATTATTGTTCAATGACAAGAAATTTTGTTTGAAAAAAAAAAGAATTAATTTGGTAAATTCGGTAGTCAGAAATCTTGAAGGTTAAAAAATACTACCGGAACATTAGGATGCGTCAAAAAACACAATATAATCAAACTGGGAGATAGAATCACCAAATTGTTGATATAATTACTTCCAGGAAGCTCGTACACTAATGTCTGAACGTTATAATACGTCAAAAATGACAAATGCTCCAACAGAACATCGAATAAGAGTTTCTGTACACTGCTGATTATTTATTACTTAAAAAATGTTTCAATTTATTTAAATAACTAAAATTAGTGGCTGAAACTATTTCAAAAACAATTTTTTCTTAAACTAACATAATCTGCAATGTTATGTTACATCTAATCTAATCGATTACCGTAATAATCACTTCACGGACGTGTTTCATACTATATTTTTTTTTCATACTGCCTTTGGTTTTAAACTCGATAAAATATGAAACTGAAATGACATATTTGATCATTTTATTAGAAAGTCATGTAGACTGCTGTAAAAAAATTATATTACCCACTTGATTTATTCTTAACATGGTTGATTTGCTTTATAAATAAAAAATGAACAGCGGTTAACAAGTAACGTAAATAAAGGCAGACATATTAAATTTTTCTGCACACACAAAATATCTGCGGAGAAAATGGATCTGAAATTAGATGAAATTGCTGAGAAAACTGCGGAAGCGATAAGACAAATCATTCCAGATAAGTCTGCGAAAAGATATGAAAAAGAATATGCGCTGTTTTGCAACTGGCGTGAACAACACAATTTGAAAAGTAGTTGTAATGTCTATCGCCATGCTACCTTTCCTTAACTCACCGTCCCCCCGAACCCTAAAATCAATTCCGACCCAATGTATTATTAGACACAACCTTACCACTGTCAAACTTACCCCCCACAACAGAACGTACCCGAAACAAAACCCTTGCAAACAAACGTAACTTACTCATGCTATCAAATTCAGTCTTAATTACAAGGTGTTTCTATCTTTTTCACCTTAGTTTTTGTGTATTTTCTGTTGTTTATTCGTAACGTTTAAAAGATAGTGGCGCCCTTAACCTTTATATACCACCAATCCTTTCTATAGTGAGCATTAACTTGGAGTCGAACCACTACTTGGGCCGGGATCTCTTTTTAGAACTAGTATTGTTACAAATTCTCGCCTTTGAGGAGCTAATATTGTTACAAATTGGCGCCCTGCATCTTTGGAAGGATATTGTTACATAGTGCTGATGAAAATGTGATGTTGGCTTACTTTTTGGATGTGGTAAGAACAGCTTTTTTAAAGAATATTATTTTCAACAGTTTAAATTTTAAGTAAAAACCATTCAACCCTTCTTATGGTCGAAATACTCGATGGTAAAATCAATGATTATGGATAATGAGAATGTCATATCAAGTTTCCAAAGTAGATAGCTTTTTTGAAAAACCAGTCGAAGTTGCTGACAAAGGAACAAATTGAAAGCTTCATGAGGAAGGCTCCAGATAAAGAATATATTGTAAAGAATATTATGTTTTGAGAGAAAGTTTATTGATTTATTTATTTATTTGAATGATTAATTCTTATTTAAAAGTAGCAATATCTTCTTTTTCTCAGGGGTGTTTGGTTATGCTAGTTTCTATTGGGTTATTAGGTAGAAGGTATTTGAATAAAACTGATTAATTATAATTATAAATTTATTATAAAATAGTTAAATTAAAACAGTAATGTTGAAAGTTTAATAATGAAACTAATTAGAAAAAATATTAAAAAGAAAGGCCTTTAGTAATTATAAAAGAACTTACTTGATGTGAATTAAGTTAAACTAACCAATGTTGTTTATGTAATGGCAAGTAAGATTATCAAATACACTAATTATTAAATATCAAGTAAATTCCTTTGTTTTTTTTAAATTATAAAATTCAACTAACTACTACAAAAATTTTTTTTAAAAAAATTACAATTTTATCTGACCTTGATATGTAAAGTCCTGTTTCCTGATTGGTGGAAAAATCTGTAGGTGATCTATGAAAAACGGAGACGAACGAAGTGATACGTGGTATTTGCGATTTTGGTAAACTGAAGTGTTGTTAGACGATTAGTTTCTTGTGTAATTATTGTTCTTTGTTTGTTCCTCAAATTTTAGTGTTGATGGATTATAGTTCCTTTAGTTGTATTAATAATAGGTTACTCTTCTTTTTTACATCAGCCGAAAATGTTTTAATTTCACTTTTGATTAGTTTTCAATGTCACTTTTGGCACTTTGTTTTACTTTATAATTGTTTTACTTTGTATTTTTAACGTCACTTTATTATAACTACTTTAAAAACTATTTGTTCACTTTTTAACTGACTGTTCACACTCACTGATCTTCTTTCTTTGACTTCCAATAATAAACTTTTTTCTTAACGACCTCTGTTCAGTCTTTTATAGGTTTCAAACTTCTAGAAGCTTCGTTTTTTTTTTGTTCTAGAGATTAGTCATTTCTGGGAAAATATGTGTATCTCTTTCTTTCCTATTTATGACAAGACATTCTTTCTTAGTCTATCATCGATCATTCCAGAATAAAAATATAGTAAAATATATCTGTCTCCTTTTTACACATTATCTGTCCTTTTTTTACACATTATATAATCAATTTTCGCGAAGTTTCTAGTAAGTTTTAAATAATATATTTATGTACTAAATATAATATGGATACATTACATAATAAAATAATTTCCAACTTAAAATTTTCTTACAAATACACAAAATATATATAATAAAACAATACAATATAACAAAAATTATTGGATTTAGTTAAATTAAACAACTTCTGTTGATCTTATACTATGATACTATTATAGAATATTTAAATATTACAATATATTACTCAAAGTGATAGCATTATATGGAGTTGCTGGAGGTTTCTGAAAGGAAGACATCTATAATTTAGAAGTTAACAGGTCGGCTGAAAAGTCCTCGGTCTGACCTATAGATGACGACTCTAGAATTAAATCCATTTCATTTTTAGATAGTATCAACCTTCAAAAGATTCGTGTAAAAATTTGACAGCTGTCGGACTATTAGTTTGTGTGATATTGCATTTTTAGTGAAGCAACTTTTGTTATTTTCAAAAAGATGAAAAAAAAGAATTTCGTGTGCGTATTAAATATTGTTATTTGAAAGGAAAAAATACAGTTGAAGCAAAAGCTTGACTTGATAATGAGTTTCCGGACTCTGCGCCAGGAAAATCAACAATCATTGACTGGTACGCAAAATTCAAGCGTGGTGAAATGAGCACCGAAGACGGTGAACGCAGTGGACGCCCAAAAGAGGTGGTTACCGACGAAAATATCAAAAAAATCCACAAAATGATTTTGAGTGACCGTAAAGTGAATATGATCGAGATAGCTGACACTCTAAAGATATCTAAGGAACGTGTTGGACATATCGTTCACGAATATTTGGGTATGCGGAAGCTCTGTGCGAAATGGGTGCCGCGCGTGCTCACAATCGACCAAAAACAGCAACGAATTGATGATTCTGAGCAGTGTTTGCAGCTGTTAAGTCGTAATAAACGTCGATATGTGACTATGGATGAAACTTGGCTCCATCACTATACGCCTGAGTCAAATCGACAGTCAGCTGAGTGGACTGCGGCCGGTGAACCGCCACCAAAGCGTGGAAAGACTCAACAGTCAGCTGGCAAAGTTATGGCCTCAGTTTTTTGGGATACACACGGTATATTGTTCATCGACTATTTGGAAAAGGGAAAAACAATCAACAGCGACTATTACTGTGCATTATTGGAGCGATTGAAGACCGAAATCGCGAAAAAACGGCCCCATATGAAGAAGAAAAAAGTGTTGTTTTATCAAGACAATGCACCGTGTCACAAATCAATGAAAACGATGGCAAAATTGCATGAATTGGGCTTCGAATTGCTTCCTCACCCACCGTATTCTCCAGATATAGCCCCCCCCCGACTTTTTCCTTTTCTCTGACCTGAAGAGAATGCTCGCGGGAAAAAAATTTGGCTCTGATACTGAGGTAATCGCCGAAACTGAAGCCTATTTTGAGAACAAACCGAAGGAATACTATAAAAATGGTATCGAAAAGTTGGAAGGTCGCTATAATCGCTGTATCGCCCTTGAAGGCAACTATGTTGAATAAAAAAAATGAATTTTGTCAAAATATTATGTTTTACTATGGTAGACCGGGGACTTTTCAGCCGACCTGTTATTGTAAATAAATTAGTAGCGTAGGTACCTACCCAGTAATAATTATTAATTTATTTTTTTTATGTTAATTTTTGCAATAAATTTAAAAATAAGGTCTCAAACATGACCTTTTTTTATTTCAAAGCGTTACTTTGGTTACTGTATGACGTCGGCTCATTGAAATTCGAAAATTGTTTTGATTCATTAGCGGTATTGCACAAAAAATTTAACAATGGGTTCGATTCTTTTATGAAACGAGCTTTTGTTTTGTATATATATTTTTTTATTTATTGCGATGATTTATAACGCAAGTGTTTGTATAACAGAGCCAAAAACGAATATTAGTAATCGATTTCGTCAGTTATTATTAATTTTACGGCCACAGTCACGCATATCGATGCTTTAGCCCTGCAATTATTGATAAACGTATTATCATTTACGTATTTTTTGATGTTTATAATGTTTATTTTTTCTTATTGAAATTTGGGGGGATTGTAAATTGGAAAATGTAAGTTCACGTCGATAAATTGCATCGAAAAATACAAAGAATTAAAAGATTATTCCATGCATGGAATAAATTCAATTTTATCGGTATTATTTGCTGTTGTAAAAAACTTAAAACAGGTCTCCAGGATTCATAAGTACACACAGTCGTCGAAAATGCGCTAATGAAAATATCCATTTAAAAAAACATAAGTTTTGGTGTGCCACCATCTTATGGAACACCCTGTAAAATTGTAACTAATTCTAAAATGTGGAGTTTAAAGTTGCCTACAATTTTTGTCAATAACTTTTTTTGTATTTTTTACTAAAACAGATATACTGAGCTTCCTTACACTAATCAATCACCCTGTATATTTCAGTCCAATACTAAACTTTGTGAAAAGGCCATTTGAATAAATAAATAAATAAATGACTGTAAACTGTCTCGAGCTACTGACCTTTTTTTAGTTTTGCGAGTATTTTGCTTTCAAGGTAGGTACTTATGTTCTTCCTAATTGTAAAAATCTTATAACATACACGTTCGTTTAGACGAGAAAACTTAAATATCCTTGTTTAATCAAATTGTAATGAAATTTTTATATAAGTAATACTTTATTTGGTCAATTTACATACTTTTAATAAATAGAAAAACTTTAAAAAAACTATTAATATTAGAGACATTCCATTTCTCGATTTAAGGCTGGGCATTGGGAGTGAGCAAACGTCCCTAAAAAGAGAGCAAATAAGTGTACCCGAGAGGTGCGCTGCCTCTTGCAATGACCTTCCGCGATAAACGAAATAATATTATATTCATTCTTGGAGTATATCAGTTTCCTTTAAAAATTTCAGGGTTGGATTAATTTTAAAACAAACATGTTTGATTTTGTTAAATATGAATTGGCTATTTGTATTTACATTAAACGATATTAATTTATAGATTTTACACAGTATTTTTATTTATATATGTTTTTTTTCTCAAATCAAAATTATAAATAGAATATTTATTGGGGTATTATTTTTAAAAAGACAATCATTCAAGTTTTTTCAAGTGTAAAATGTTATCATTTGTTTATCTTAACTAAGCAATAACGAGTAGGTAAGGACCGAACAGCGAAGGAAAATATTTATACCACATACCGGATGGTCATTAAAAACTCACGATATACATATTCATATATCGCAATATTTTGAAAAGCTCTTTAAAAGGGAAAAAAGAAGAAAACAAAAATGAAAATTTACCAAAAAGCAGTTGAGCGGATTATTTTAAAAATCTTAAGTATTTAAATATATTCGGTTACCATTACCTATACATATTCATAAAAAAACTGAAATAGGTTCCAAAAGTTCAAAGTAACGAACTGGAAAAACTAAAATGGTCAAAAATTCGATTAAAAAGTTTTTTAGTAAAGAAATTTAAGAAAATGATGCAAAAACTTAAAATAAATGAGTAGCAGCAGTAACTACCAGTTCATTTTAAAAAATTAAAAGGAACAAAGTTTTACCTTTTAAATGGATTAAAAAAATGACACGATTAATAGATCCACTAAGAACTAATAATATTCGACCTTTTTATGTTTTTTTTTACTTATTAATCCAAAAATCTAGTAAAGGACTCCAGTAAAACTCCACTAGTAAAAACATCGTCCAAAGATATTCTAAGATATATTCTATAGACGATAGTGGCGATATTTTGCTTAATACAACATGGAAAGTCAATGAAAAATATTGAAAGTTTTCAGGAAAAAACTTACGAAAATATTTCTCCTATTATAAAAATTGATCAACGGATTATAGGAACTTGATATCAGAGAAAGGAAATGCACTGGTTTATGTTGGTGGATATTTTTTACGTAGATGTCTCTGTAACATTCATGTCAAACTTGTTTACAATATTGTTCATCATCCGAAATAGACAATTCTACTTCATTTTGTGAACTCAAAGCTTACAGTCACAGTAAAAATATTTTTGATGGCTTAACAGGACCTCCCAATAATTTTTCAGAGTATTTAATAAGATCAGAGAATATGTTTGTTTTGAATTTTAATAATTATTGTATACAGGATGGTATAGGAAACATATTTTTTAAAGATTTTTCCAATACAGAATTCTCCCTCCCATATGGCAATAAAGATTATTTACTTTCATTGTTTACAAGAGTTCGAATCTACTATACAATCAAATTTGTAAACCGACAAATAAAAGATCAACCTTTAAATAAAGAACATCCGAAATATAAAATTTTGCAAAATATGTAATAATTAAAAACAATGATAATAGTAAGAGTTTGAGATTATGGATGTCGATATAATTTGTTTTTATGAAATAATTGAAGATTTTATTGCACGAAAATTGTTACTTTATTTTAGAATAGAGCAAGCAATAAAAGATAATACAAAAATATAAATAATGAATGTGATCAAAACACCCCACGCTTAACCCTCGTAGACACACTTTCGAATAAACATACCCCATTGACCCTCGTATAACGTATTTTTGCTATTTGTACCGATGATTTACGGCCGCTCACAAAAAAAGCGACAAATTTTACTACATCAAAGGAGTTACCAGACTTGTTAGAATATCTTTGGACCATGGTAAAAATACTTATAG
Organism: Ophraella communa; assembly: GCA_035357415.1. NCBI lineage: Eukaryota > Metazoa > Arthropoda > Insecta > Coleoptera > Chrysomelidae > Ophraella > Ophraella communa. Next base: position 44,554,415 of record CM068985.1, on the reverse strand, counting down.
AGGATTAAAATTTGACTAGAAAAAATCGCAGGTACTTTACTTTGTTAGAATGAAATGGATCTCTGGCACAAGTGTCTTTCTGTTCGTTATTATAAAATCTATCTTCTACGGTGTTTCAGAACAAGCAAAACTTTTTATCAAGAATGATATTTTTCACTAAAACTAATAGGTATTTAAACATTTTTCACCTATAGGATACCCCATCCGTGGACACGCTGTATATTAGTATTAATATATTAAATTAAATAAAGATTTGCTAAATTCCTAATGCGGACCTGATAAATAAGATTTAATAGATGTTTTATCGCAACGCCCTCAATTAGACAATGCTCACACTAATTTGGAAATAATTTTTAAGATTCCTTTTTATATGTGACAAAAGAGTTGCATAAATTTGTAAAAAAATGGCACCATTTCTGATTTCTTAAAAATTACTTTCAAAGAGCTTTTAAGGAAAAAAACGAATTTATTGTAATTTTTAAAAACACTGACTTATGAGTAGATATATCATCTATTCAAAGAAGAAATATTTTTAAAATCATATCACGTTTAAGTGAGATATTAATCATTTTATGAAATGTAAAAATAAACATATTTCGGGAATTTTTGCTGGATGATTCCTTGTACTCTCAAGCTTCAAAATTCTTTATTGAATAACTTTATATATCTAGTATACTACTGAATTTTTTCAATTTTCATTGCCTTATAGTTTTTGCTAAAAGCTCTTTGAAAGGACGTCGCGTTTGCCTATATTAAATACACTGCCAATGCCCGGCCTTAAATTAAAAGAGTAATGCCCCTAAATGTAGGCAACACATTATACAATTTCTCAAAAATAAGTCTCATTTTCTCATAGTATGTTATGGAAATAAACGCTATGTCATTGATACGGTTAAGTTTTGTATGCTAATGAACATTTTCCCAACTTCACCTACAAGTAGTAGAGAAAATGATGACATTATGAGCACTCCGCCGGAGATATTAGAAAAAGCTCAAGCTGCCACACAAAATTTGTTACCGCGAATATCCAAAGAAAGATATGAAAAAATCTATCAAAAACTTATAGATTGACGACACAAGCACAACGTAAAATCATTTTCGGAGATAACAAAATTCATTATTCTCATAGATAATAGAGAAAAATAATACCGACTGTGTGATGATAATATTTGATAAAACGTAGTCCTCTTAATGTCAAATTAAACATCAATTAAACATCAAACAAAATTAAAATATAACGGTATAAATAAATTTTGATATATGGAAAGATCTTATCTCGTTTGTTTATTGATAAAATGATTTACCATGAAATGGATTGTTATAGTATCATAAAAACAAACATTTTTGATAAAAAACCCATTAAGTACGCACGGAGTAAAAAAGTTTAAGTTTAAATTTTAGTGTTTCCTATAAATTTTCATAAAGTAACGTTAAACCGTTTTAGAGTAATGTTAAAAATATTTAAATTTTTAACTTTAGCACCCTGTAACAGAATCTGTGGTATAATTAATGACCATTCTTTTCGGGACACCCTTTATATATACAAATCCTTATTTTGTAAAGATTAAATAATTCTGACAATTATTATAATGATGGTAACTTGATATTTCTTTCAGTAATTTGTTGTGACATTTTATTGCATAATTGTTTTCTTTTTGAGGAAATTTTAACTAATTTACAGATTTTTTTTAATAATTTAATACTTAAAATGGTAATCGAATATTCAAAATACAAATTGGGTTTTATGTTTCATAACAACGTCCATTTTGAATATTCATTTAATTTAAAATGTGGCAACACTGCAAACTTTACATTTTTCCGTATAACTCACGTAATATCTGTCCCTAACAGGAAATACCGAAAGAGATACCCAGCCAGAGGCATCCAATAGATAAAAAATGGTAACACCCGATGACCTTTTTTAATAATCTTCAAACATTTCACGTGGACAATATTTTTTTTAATTGAATTTTACTGTTTTCTTGCAGTTTTCAGTACCCCTGAACTTGTCTTAACGGTAGAAAATCATTTTAAAGTTATTTCTTATCTCGTCTGTTCATTTTTATTGCTAAAGTTTGTTTTTAAATTAAAATGACTAATTTTTCTGTTTAAAAACAGCCAATGTTGTAATTACTTTAATTTAGAGATGGGAAACTTGGATTAAAAAGTAACGGTTTCGATTAATTTGATTATTTTTAACTAAATGAAACATTATGAATGTATGTCTGAGATGATCTGTTCGTTTCTATGCAAATGTGTCATTTTTATATAAAATGATTCATTTTTCTATATAAAAATAGCCGCTTTTGGGATTACTTTAATTTAGAGATGGGACGCTTGAATTAAAAAATAACGGTTTCGATGAATATGATTATTTTTAACTATACTATATTTGTTTGGAGTTGGCAGCACAGTTAATTCATTAAGATGCTAATCCTTTAAAGCAAGGGTGGTTCGTGAAAAATAACTAAAAGTAGTATACAATTCTATTGAAATACAGTCATATATAGTGTATTTGAAAATCAAGAGAGAGTAAATTCCCAGAAATGTTTTGCAGTTATCAGTGTTAAAGGCAGTAAACCATAGACGTGCGTTTTCAAAATTAAATTAATATGGAAATAGAAATATTTAATTTGTTTTAGTTATTTATACCTAGATTACCAATTTTAGATAGATAAACATAATTCGTAAGTAGTAATTTAATTTGGGTAAAATGAAGAAAAAGTCAATATTATTTTAGGCATTTTGTTTTAGGCATATGTTTGTTTACAAAATATGTATATAATATGTACAGATAATTACAATTACTTATAAATTAATATGAGGAGCTAAAAAAACAATTAAGTAGGTATATGAGAAAAAAACCAACCGCAAGGATAAAATTTGACGAGCAACATGCAAAAAATACGACAATATTAAATCTTAAAAAATAAAAATCTAAAAATAAAATTAAAGTACATAAATTAATAATTTTAAAGTTATGGTTCCTCGCACTCTGTGTCAGAAGATTCACCATCTGATTCTAGAGAAATTACAATGGGCTCTATAGTAATATCAATTATGTTATCTAGCTCCCACATTTTTTTTCTATTTCTGTAACGTGTCTAATACATTTTTGCCAATTTTCACTTGTTACTTCAGATATTGCCTTATTGAAGAGATTTTTAACATCTGATAATTTAAAAGTAGTGTTATTTCTGGCAACATAACCTTTAACTTGAGCCCATATCAATTCTATCGGATTCAGCTCACAATATTATATTTTTTATAATTTTGCTTATGTTTTTTTGCAATAGTTAACAATTCTGCCCTCAGCATTGTATTGTCAAAGGTTAAATTTTTAGAAGATAACCATTTTGCAATTTGATCCTTTTTCCATTTAGTGGTTGGTAAAGGTTCAAGTAATCTGGAGTGGTAACTTGCATTGTCCATTACAATAACCGATCCTTTTGGTATGAATTGAATCATCTGTTCAAAATATTCCTCAAACACGTCTCCATTCATTTCTTCGTGATAATCAACGGTTTTTTTTATTCAAATAAGAGTTAACCATTCTCAAGAAAACCGTTTGTACTGCCTATATGACAAATAATTAATCTTTTACCTTTTCCTATAGATTCCTTAAAACCAGTAGTATATCCTTCTAGAAAAGCTTGATGGGATGATTTTATATTTTTGTCTTTCCAAACTCTTCCTACACAATGTCCTTCACTAACCCATGTTTCATCTAAATAATAAATGTTTTTATTTTGATCTTTAACTTGTTGTATTCTTCTGAGGTACCTACTGTCTTCTCCAACATACAATTTCTTCAGAATCAATTAGCATTGAGTGTCTGCCCATTTTTTCAAATTTAAAGTTTAACTCATGTAACGTTTTCCATAGTTTATCCCGGCTTATTGTGGGTAAATCAACATCATTCGTAATGGCTTGCAAAACTTTATCTAAAGTTGGTATTTGCTTGTTTATAAAAAATGAGTGAACAAGCTTACGAATAGCATTTTTAAAAAACTCGTCCACGTTGACTTTTAATAGTTTTTGTCTACCTGGTTTTAGAACTCTATATATTGTAGATTTTCCATATCCCATTGCCTTAGATGTTGTTTCAACTACACTGTTATTAATGTTTGAGGGATTTTGATGTTTAAAATAGTGGTAGGTACACATTCACTACAGCACTCTTTTCATTGAGCGATAAATGGTCTAGTTTTAATTTTTTCACTGGCGTATACTCACAAACTGCTTCCATTTTTAGTCACTACTATTTGTCACGTTTATCGAAAATCAAATAACTGCATTTCTAGAAACTTAAGCACTATTTAAGTCAAAATATCTGTCATTAGAAGCTGTTGCCATTCGGAGGTCGTTAAATAACAATTATCCCTTTCTAATCTGGTTACTCCTATGACGCACGTTAATCCTCTTAGGCCTACTGTAGTAGCAATGAAAGATCATAAAATAATGTGATAGTCCAAGAAATTTAATAAATTTTGCATTGAAATTAAGAAAAACAATTTAGAATGCATTACAAATATTGAAGTTTTACCGCACGTACTGTACTATAGTTTTGCATACCGAATTAGTTTTTATTCTGGGAATTTACTCTCTCTTGATTTTCAAATACAGTATAGTTGTTATTTTTCAAAGAGTCCATCCTGTAATTAGGGATTAACTAACCCAAACACAAGAGAAACCCTAGATAATATTGTCACAACAGGTGGTTCGTAACGGAGTTATACAACACTCTGTATAGTTTAAGGTAATTTCAAAATATAGACCCTAAAGACATCTACTATATCGAACTTTGTTATAAGGTTGGTACACCCTGTATAAATATATGGATTTTATAATTGACATGGGCGTCTCTTATTATTATTTTAAAGAGTTTAAACCTCGTTTTAAACCAAAATAAAATTATATTAATTCAGTTAGAGGCGGAAATTATCTTAACTAAAATTTATTCCACGAGCACGTGATTAAGAAATTAAAAATCACAATAATCACCACCGAGATTTCTAATTAATCATCCAGACGACCTTAATCAACACTCCGAGTGTCGAACAATTATAAAAAAATATTTACTTTATTCCAGTGACGGCGACCAGTTGCAGTTGCACCAATTTACAGTAAAATATTGTTTTGTGTCCCCTTCTACGTCCGCTACTGATATAACGAGATGTATCTGGTCCATAGAAAGCTTTGATATGAAGGTCGTATCAGTTTTACGAGCATCTAATGAAGATATTAATCGACTAAGACAACTATTAAAATCAATGTTAATTGTAGATTTTATTTCTAATGGTTTAATTCGTATCTAGTTACATTTTTTTAAGCTTAATGTACGTTTTGTGATGGTCTAAGCGAAATTAAAAACCAACGTAAATGAAACCATGAAATTTATTGAATGTTTTAAAAGGAACATACGTTTGCTAGTATAAAAAGGAAATTTGTTTTAAATATTTTTAAGTAGAAAAAATTACAGATGGAATGTTGACAAACCCCAAAATATTGATACTTAGTGAAGAAATCTGAGGTCTGCATTCACCTAATTAAAAATAAAACCATTATTTAAAGTGTGATACCTACATTATTATTTTCACAACTTTATACAGGGTGAGTCATAACTATTGGGACATAGACTAAGGACAGGTTATTTGGACCAAAATATGGCTATTGGGCCAAATATGCCTTGATATAATGTTGCTGAGAAAAAAGATACAGGGTGTTAAAGTTAATTTTTGTTTTTCGTTTTTTGCTAATAGTTTCCCTGTATATTTATAAATTGATATCAAAATTGGCACAGAGGCGTAATCTTAAACAAGAAATAGTATTTTATTTACAATTTTACGTTTTGTCATAGAGGGCGCCACGTGGATCATTTCTAATGATCAAATTGAGTCTAAACTTTTTCTGATGAAATTTTTTAGTAATTTTTATTAGAAAATATGACGTAAACATCATTTTTACGTAAAATTGGTACTCTTGTTTAAACATGATAATTTCAACCGTTTTCGATAAAAACGCAGTCGAATTGCTTAGAGTCTTAAAAAAGGATTTCAAATATTACTTCATTTATGAAAAGTATGCTTTGGACTGTCAGATAATTGTTGTTGGTAAATGTCATTTGTGCAGAGTAAATTATTTTTGATGTGACAGTGTAGTGTAATGTTGCATTTTTTAAAAGTAATCATTACTTTTTTTGATTGAAATGCCTCGTCACAATCATTTTACTAATGAAGAAATGCGAAATATGATTTGCGTATACGCACAAGAAAATTTTTGCGGTCGCTCGGCAGCCAGAAGGTATGGAATGTTATACGCAAACAGAAGGCAACCAAATTACAAAACTTTTGCAAGATTATATCGTAGTTTAGGTGAAACTGGGTCATTTCACACTAAAAATCGGGGTGGTCGACCGAAACAAATCACACCTAATCAAGAAGATGAACTTTTGGTTCGAGTAGATGAAAATCCTGAAATAAGTTCACGACATCTATCAGCAGCAACAGGAGTAAGTCAGTCGTCTATAATTAGAATTCTAAAAAAGAGAACCTTCATCCTTATCACTTCACTTCTGTTCAAAATTTACTTCCAACAGATCTTCCACGACGGTTACAGTTTTGCCAACGTATTCTGAATAAACATCGCAATGACAGACACTTTATTAAGAATATTATGTTCACCGACGAAGCAACTTTTACCAGACGAGGGGTTTTTAATTGGCGAAATAGTCATTGTTGGGAAGAAGAAAACCCGCATGCTATTAAAGCTAGACATTTTCAGCATGAGTTTAAATTGAATATTTGGTGTGGCATTATAGGCGACCAACTACTAGGGCCTTATGTTCTTCCTTCGAATTTAAATGGAGATTCTTATTTATTCTTTTTGGAAAATACTCTTAATGATATTTTAGATGATCTGTCACTGGATGTAAGAAGAAAAATGTGGTTTATGCAGGATGAAGCGCCACCTCATTTTTCATTAGCTATTAGTAATCATCTAATGACGTATTTCCTCAACGATGGATTGGCAGAGGCAGTGATTTTCAATGGCCACCAAGAAGTCCTGAGTACAACGCGCTAGATTTTTATTTTTGGGGATATATGAAGTCCTTAGTTTATGCCAATGAAATTAATACACGAGACGAACTTTGGAGATATATTCAAAATGCAGTTAATCTTATAAGGGACAGAATAACATTTTTTTTAACGTCCGAAAATCCTTTATAAAAAGAATTAGAAAAGGCATAGAAATCGGAGGAGACCATGTAGAACATTTAGTTTGAGTTTTTGTGAGTTCTTTTAAGTTAAAGTGTGTTTAGTTTTGATTTATCGTCAAAACGGAAACCTTACGTTAGTTGCAACTTTGTTTATTAGTTTAGTATTTGATAGTGGAATTGTAAATAAAATACTATTTCTTGTCTAAGATTATGCCTCTGTGTCAATTTTGATATCAATTTATAAATATACAGGGAAACTATTAGCAAAAAACGAAAAACAAAAATTAACTTTAACACCCTGTATATTTTTTCTCAGCAACATTATATTAAGGCATATTTGGCCCAATAGCCATATTTTGGTCCAAATAACCTGTCCTTAGTCTATGTCCCAATAGTTACGACTCACCCTGTACATTTACTATCTTAAACAAAATTAAAATTAATTTCAAAATTTCACCCTGTACAATTCATAATAGACCCTACATCAATTCAATTTTATGAATCAATCAAATCTTATTGACGCACTGTTTTTAATTGTAAAATTAATTTAGAATTTTTCCAAATTGGGGTGACGTCAAAAAACTTTTTGATATTTACGAAAATAAGGGCAATTTACTATTGACTAAATATCAAATTGTCGATTGCACCTCGTATATTACGCGTTTTTTGGCACATTTTGTTGATGCATATCTGGCTTTAGGGGATGCACAAATTTTTATGAAGAATAACTTTTTATCGAAAAACCCAAAATCATTAAATTTCCCAATCGGTACAGACTTTAGCGATGACGCTGTATTAAAAATAGAGGTGGGTGGCAAAAAAATACAAGGTCGTCGATGTAAAATACTCTAGTACGATTCATTGTTTTCCTGTGGGAGATTTAGCTCCAATTAGAGACACAAAAATAAAGGAAAAAACAATTAAATCTTCATTAACGGTTAAGTGCTATATACGACATTTTTTTACACAATTCATTACGTTCCTTTTCACGATAATTTTACCGTTTAACTCACCGTCACTAAGTTATTACATAAATATTCGTATTTTTCGTATACGGGACGTCTCAATTTACTATAAATATTTACGCAAAGTGATATTTATTTTCGTAAATATAGGAAATGAAATTTAGAATCCAGTACAACACGCAATTGTAGATAAACATAAATTGTTTATAAAATAATGAATCCTATTACTTATTATTATTATTATGGTCAATGACAGATTCGTCAATCACGTTTTTTTGTTTATAGATAAAAATTGAGAAAACTGCATCATTTTCTTATTTAGATTATAGGTATTCTTTGGTTTGCGGTATACAGGGCGAGCCAATTGTGTCTTTATAAATTCGTCTGCTAAGATCTTATTTAAAATGGGACACCCTACATTTTCAAAAATTGATTTTTTGCGTTTAATTGCTAGAACTATTATATAATGGATATAGAACTCTCTCGAGAACTCTAGAACTATTGTAAAATTAACTAGAACTATTTTAAAATTCGATTTTTTTGTATTTAATAACCGGAAGTATTGAAAATACTTACAGAGAACTCTAGAACTATTGCAAAGGATGCCAGAACACTAAAAAAACTTTAAGATTTTTAAATATGGTGTGCCAAGTTCACGGGAATCAAAAATTGGTCAAAAATTTTATCAAAAAAATGACTGTATTCTCAAAAAATCTGGAATTTTTACTTTAAGGCAAAACATGCTTTAAAAAGATGTTAATATTGTAAAATAAGTTGTGAAGAATGATAAAAAATGACAAAAAAGCTTAAACGTGACAGAAAATTGTTAAAAAAGACAAAAAAATCACTATAAATATGCTTCAAAACTGCTAAAATGGTAAAAACTGCTACAAAAATTTTATGAAGTGATTAAAATGGCCAAAATAAATTTAACATTTTTAGAAATATTTTTCATCACAAAAAAAGTTCATTATAAACTGTCAGTCTTCATAATACTAGTAAAAACAAACAAATTTTATTGTAAAATATCGTGCCATATAAAAAATACAGAGTGTCCCATTTAAACTATTGCAGACTATTGCGTTTTATTGGGTCCCTTATACAAAATTCGGTTTGTTTTTCCATTTTTATCTGTACAGATAAAATAATACAGCTTTTATTTGTATTTTCGAAATTAATGAAAATAGTCGGGGGTCAAAGTATAATGAGAAACCCTGTACAAGCTAGGTATATATTTTTAAACATTTTTATGGTACATCGTAAAAAATACGCCGACTGCATTTTTTTAATATTTTTCTAAAGCTATTCAAGATCATTAAAAAGTCGATGGGATCATAAAAATGTTTTTTTTTCTAATAAATCTATTTGTATTAGTTTTGAAAAAAGTATGTACCTACATTACAGCTTTTACAATGTAACGTTTAGAAAGTCAAGTGGTTTTGAAAAAAATCGTTCTGTTTATTATTTTTGACTTTATTTAAAGTCGATGTTTACTTTTAGGATGTATACAGTGTGTCAGCACTACCATAAAAAATATGTATAAACATTCATGAAGGATAGTTACTAATTTAATGTGGAAATAGATTTTAGAGATTTTGGAATGGGTTTTTGTAATTGTTTGATATTCGACATGTTTACGTAGATAAGATGCTTATCAAAATTATGCTCAAATTACTTACTTATATAAAAACTTATGGAGAACGATAAATTTTAAAAAAGGCTTAAAAATTACAAATATCAGGAAAAAACATCGAAAAACTCTTTTATATATAAAAAAAAAATTAGTTTTATTAACAAAAACCTTTTAAATTTTCCAAAAAATGTTTTAATATGGTCAAAATCGATTTATGATTGTCTAGAATATTATTTAAAAATTCAAAAAATTTTTTTTTAAAATTGCCAAAAAATATTAAAAAATAATGATAATATTTTTTAATAATTTAATGTCCCGGAAAATGTATTTAATATTGTTAAAGTCAGGATTAAATTGTCAAAATAGATTAAAAAAATAAATTCTGGCTCCAATTTAATTAAAATTTTTAAAAATTATGTAAAGACGTGTAAAGATACAAAAAAAATCCGTATAAATTAAAAAATTGCTTTAAAATTGTCAAAATCAATTTCAAACTGTTAAAATATTCAAAATTCTTAGTATGCCAAATAATTAGTAATTGTCAAATAATGGTTAAAAATAACAAAAATTTTTGAATTCACACAAAATACTTCAAATTTGCAAATTCAAATAAAAATTGTACAGAAAGCCCAACAATAAAAAAGATGCTTCAAAATCGTCAAATCAAGTTAAAATTGTCAAGAAAGCTAAAAAATACAAAAATTCTTATATATTATGACAATTTATGCATCAAAATTGTCAAATTCTGATTGAAATTTTTCAAATCGTTCAAAAAATAGCAAAAAAATAACAAAAATTTCAAAATAATAAGAAAAAAAATCAAATATTGGCCCCAACCGTAAAATATACTAAAAAAATGCTTAAAAAGGTTCGACTTATTGTAAGAAAATAAGAAAATCGTCAAATATCCCAAAATATTTCAAAATTGTCAAATTCTAATTGAAATTTTTCAAATCGTTCAAAAAATAGCAAGAAAGTAACAAAAATTTCAAAATAATAAGAAAAAAAAATCAAATCTTGGCCCCAACCGTAAAATATACTAAAAAAATGCTTAAAAAGGTTTGACTTATTGTAAGAAAATAAGAAAATCGTCAAATATTACAAAATATCCTAAAATATTTCAAAATTGTCAAATTCTGATTGAAATTTTCCAAATCGTTCAAAAAATAGCAAAAAAATAACAAAAATTTCAAAATAATAAGAAAAAAAATCAAATCTTGGCCCCAACCGTAAAATATACTAAAAAATTGCTTAAAAAGGTTCGACTTATTGTAAGAAAATAAGAAAATCGTCAAATATCCCAAAATATTTCAAAATTGTCAAATTCTGATTGAAATTTTTCAAATCGTTCAAAAAATAGCAAGAAAGTAACAAAAATTTCAAAATAATAAGAAAAAAAAATCAAATCTTGGCCCCAACCGTAAAATATACTAAAAAATGCTTAAAAAGGTTTGACTTATTGTAAGAAAATAAGAAAATCGTCAAATATTACAAAATATCCTAAAATATTTCAAAATTGTCAAATTCTGATTGAAATTTTCCAAATCGTTCAAAAAATAGCAAAAAAATAACAAAAATTTCAAAATAATAAGAAAAAAAATCAAATCTTGGCCCCAACCGTAAAAAATTGCTTAAAAAGGTTCGACTTATTGTAAGAAAATAAGAAAATCGTCAAATATCCCAAAATATTTCAAAATTGTCAAATTCTGATTGAAATTTTTCAAATCGTTCAAAAAATAGCAAGAAAGTAACAAAAATTTCAAAATAATAAGAAAAAAAAATCAAATCTTGGCCCCAACCGTAAAATATACTAAAAAATGCTTAAAAAGGTTTGACTTATTGTAAGAAAATAAGAAAATCGTCAAATATTACAAAATATCCCAAAATATTTCAAAATTGTCAAATTCTGATTGAAATTTTTAAAATCGTTCAAAAAATAGCAAAAAAATAACAAAAATTTCAAAATAAGAAAAAATATCAAATCTTAGCCCCAACCGTAACAAATACAAAAAAAATGCTTAAAAAGGTTCGACTTATTGTAAGAAAATAAGAAAATCGTCAAATATTACAAAATATCCCAAAATATTTCAAAATTGTCAAATTCTGATGGAAATTTTTCAAATTGTTCAAAAAATAGCAAGTAAATAACAAAAAATGGAGAACGATAAATTTTAAAAAAGGCTTAAAAATTACAAATATCTGGAAAAAACATCGAAAAACACTTTTTACTTTTCTTAACAAAAACGTTTTAAATTTTCCAAAAAATGTTTAAAATATTATTTAATAATTCCAAAAAAAATAAATATTTCAAAATTGCCAAAAAATATTAAAAAATAATGAAATAATTTTCTTAAAAAACTAAACTTTTTGACAAAGCATTTTTTTAAATAAAAGTGAAAGTCTCATTAAAAAGTTTCTCAGTAAGATGAACTTCCACATAGTAAGGGTTGATACAATAAATTTTTTTTATTCTTAAAAATGACAGCTAAGGCCTTAACGATTACAAACGTGCTTGATAAGACAAAAATTGATTTAATATTGTCAAACTGGGGATTAAATTATCAAAATAGATTAAAAAAAATTCTTGCTCCAATTTAATTAAAAATTTTAAAAATTATGTAAAATTACTAAAAAAATCCATAAAAATTACAAAAATTTAAAAAATGTTGGAAATAAAATAGTAAAATTTGCAAATCCGTATAAATTAAAAAATTGCTTCAAAAATGTCAAAATCAATTTCAGGCTGTTAAAAAATTTAAAATTCTTAATATGCCAAATACTCGGCCAAATAATTAGTAATTGTCAAATAATGGTAAAAAATAACAAGAAAATTTGATTTCACGCAAAATACTTAAAATTTGCAAATTCAATTAAAAATTGTAGGTACAGAAAGCTCAAAAATAAAAAAATGCTTCAAAATCGTCAAATCGATTTAAAATTGTCAAAAAAGCTGAAGAATACAAAAAAAAACTATGCATCAACAATGTTAAATTCTGATTGAAATTATTCAAAAAATAGCAAGAAAATAACAAAAAATTCAAAATAATAAGAAAAAATATCAAATCAGCCCCAATCGTAAAAAATATAAAAAATGATTAAAAAGGTTCGACTTATTGTAAGAAAATAATGAAAAAATAATCAAATATTATAAAATATCCCAAAATATTTCAAAATTGTCAAATTCTGATTGAAATTTTTCAAATCGTTCAAAAAATAGCAAGAAAGTAACAAAAATTTTAAAAATAATAAGAAAAAATATCAAATCTTAGCCCAACCCTAAAAAATACAAAAAAATGCTTAAAAAGGTTCGACTTATTGTAAGAAAATAATAAAAAAATCTTCAAATATTACAAAATATCCCAAAATATTTCAAAATTGTCAAATTCTGATTGCAATTTTTCAAATCGTTCAAAAAATAGCAAGAAAGTAACAAAAATTTTAAAAATAGTATGAAAATATATCAAATCTTAGCCCCAACCGTAAAAAATACAAAAAAAATGCTTAAAAAGGTTCGACTTATTGTAAGAAAATAAGTAAATAAGAAAATCGTCAAATATTACAAAATATCCCAAAATATTTTAAAATTGTCAAATTCTGATTGAAATTTTTCAAATCGTTCAAAAAATAGCAAAAAAATAACAAAAATTTCCAAATAATAAGAAAAAAAATCAAATCTTAGCCCCAACCGTAAAAAATACAAAAAAAAATGCTTAAAAAGGTTCGACTTATTGTAAGAAAATAAGAAAATCGTCAAATATTACAAAATATCCCAAAATATTTTAAAATTGTCAAATTCTGATTGAAATTTTTCAAATCGTTCAAAAAATAGCAAGAAAGTAACAAAAATTTTAAAAATAGTATGAAAATATATCAAATCTTAGCCCCAACCGTAGAAAATACAAAAAAAATGCTTAAAAAGGTTCGACTTATTGTAAGAAAATAAGAAAATCGTCAAATATTACAAAATATCCCAAAATATTTTAAAATTGTCAAATTCTGATTGAAATTTTTCAAATCGTTCAAAAAATAGCAAAAAAATAACAAAAATTTCAAAATAATAAGAAAAAAAATCAAATCTTAGCCCCAACCGTAAAAAATACAAAAAAAAAATGCTTAAAAAGGTTCGACTTATTGTAAGAAAATAAGTAAATAAGAAAATCGTCAAATATTACAAAATATCCCAAAATATTTTAAAATTGTCAAATTCTGATTGAAATTTTTCAAATCGTTCAAAAAATAGCAAGAAAGTAACAAAAATTTTAAAAATAGTATGGAAATATATCAAATCTTAGCCCCAACCGTAAAAAATACAAAAAAAAGGTTCGACTTATTGTAAGAAAATAAGTAAATAAGAAAATCGTCAAATATTACAAAATATCCCAAAATATTTCAAAATTGTCAAATTCTGATTGAAATTTTTCAAATCGTTCAAAAAATAGCAAAAAAATAACAAAAATTTCAAAATAATAAGAAAAAATATCAAATCTTAGCCCCAACCGTAAAAAATACAAAAAAAATGCTTAAAAAGGTTCGACTTATTGTAAGAAAATAAGAAAATCGTCAAATATTACAAAATACCCCAAAATATTTCAAAATTGTCAAATTCTGATTGAAATTTTTCAAATCGTTCAAAAAATAGCAAAAAATAACAAAAATTTCAAAATAATAAGAAAAAAAATCAAATCTTAGCCCCAACCCTAAAAAATACAAAAAAAATGCTTAAAAAGGTTCGACTTTCAATGTTTCAAAATTGTAAAATTCCACTTTACATAAATATTGTCAAAAAAATGCATAAAACTGGTTAAACAAATCAGAAAAATGAGATAAAAAATATGGAAATATGGAATGCTTTAAAAGTATCAAATTCTTATCAAAATTATGAAGAATTATCAAAGTTATTGATTTTCAAATCCGATTGTAAAGAAAGAAAAAATATCTTAAAATTACAATACAGTGTACTGTAAACTTCCAACTCCCATATATGTCGATTTTGTTAGCACAGACGTAGAAAAACAGATCAAATGAAACCAGATCGAAATAATTTCAAGGATATGGTAGGAATAAATTTTTTGCACCTATTTCTACTTTCGCCAACTCAAATTTACATACCCACTATTGATAAATGTAGTAGTTGTAGTTTATATTGAAACCCTTTTTTTTAATTAAAATCACATACTCGTTCTAAACATTGAAGATTAAAAGTTTTCATTGAACGAAATCACAAAACTGTCACATTTTGACAGATGAAAAAAATAATCAAAATTTTACCACTAAACCTCGTATTCGTTGCCAATATTTTGAAATAACCGATCCGTGTGGGGTTTTCATTTATCTTACCGAATCTAAAATGCCATCTAATCTAAAGTCTAATTACATCCTAGATTTTTTTGCAAAGTTCATTGACCACAATTAAATTAAACCCGATGTTATGTACCTCTCGACGAGTTTCAATATTCCTTTGATGCCAATTTGCCTCTAAACGCTCGAATAGTTTCTTTTATAGCCGTCATTATATTTTTACGAACCCGCTCAGCATTACGAAAAGGATGTAACTTCCTCTCCTCGAACGATATCTATTGAACATCTTTGTTCGTAATTCGAATTCCGAACATGTTTAACGGAAATATCTATCTCCTGCCCACGCAGCTAAATTTATAGTCGATAAAATTCATGAATTCTATTTTGTCGCACAATCTCCCGGACTAATACTAGTGTTTAGTACGGAAGCTTATGCCATAAGTGGTATTATTTGACAAACGTGCGTTTATTATCGTTTTCTACTTCCTAAATTTGAAAAAAATGAGATAATATGTAATATTTACTCTGGTAAATATGTTCTCATGAATACATTTGTCAAAATTAGTACATTTTTTTTATAAAATGTAAATAAAAATCTTAATTTCAGTAAATTTATGATTTAGTGAATTGATACTATACAAATCTAGTACCAACAAGCTCCCAAACTAACACCACTAACTTATAGTCCGGAAGCTTGTGTTTTAAATCCACAACACTCAACATGGTTGCCAACTCGGATGAAATACGTTAAAACTAGACAAATTATCCTACACCGCCATCCTATTTTTATTAAAAAGGTTAGTTTACAGTATTTTTTTTATCATAAATGGCTTTCTGTTATGACACGAGTTCGCTGAGCGATGGGTTTTTTAGGGTGGGTGAAGCTAGCACCGCCACAATGAAAAAAATAAAAATAAAATATGCCAGAATTATGTACTATTTATGTGCTATAATCTATATAGAAAGGACAAGAAGTAATAAATCATTCATGTAAGTACATTTCATAGACGTACCAAAATATATTTTAAGAGGGTATACCGTAAGGTACATTTTGTATTGAACGAATGAGTTGCAGCTATGCTAAAGAATATACAATTTAGGTAAAAGGTAAGGGGATGTACTAATTTTAATAAAAAAAAGTGATAGAGGTACATAAATTTTAGTAAGTTTGATGAAGAAAGGCAACACAGTTTATTCATAATAGAAAACAAACCAATCTGTAACAATAATTATTTTATATATTTTTGTTCTTTTTGTAAGAAGATTAATTCAAACTTTGAATATTGTCACAAATAAATTACAATGAAATATATTTAAAAAAAAATAATTAAAGTCAAGATAGCAAGATATCGTTACAATTTTTATTAAATTCAAAGAAGCAAAATGAATATTTTTTATTTGTATTACTCCTATATGTAGTGTTTGGGGAATTTTTCTCAGAAATTTTAAATGGCAAGTGACCTACTGTCCTATTTACAGATTATTCGATTATTGAGAGGGATTTTCCAAACAACCCAGTTTTCTTAGAAACATTATCGGGAAAATTATTTTAAAAGAAAGTAGGTACATTAAATAAGTACTTAGTATTAGTTCTTTGAGTAAAGTTGTATGAAGTTCTATGGTTTTCAGAATATTGTAAACAGTTGGAATATATTTAAAACATTTGTTGAATGTTAATTGTGCAAGTACCAAACAATGTGAATAAGCCAAGGACCATCTAAACGACCAAAAACAGGTCCATTATCTTTTTTTTGTAGATGTGGGTTTCAGATATAAAAAACATAATAGAAAATCTCTCTTGATATAGTTGATAGGAAATAGTTTTTATGATGGGGAGCAGTCAGCACCGCCACCATCATATTTCCGAGACTTTGGGTCGTAGAAAAACTCTAAGTACATAGGAATTATGTTCTTTTTAAAGGCTTTAAGGAGCATGTGAGAAATATTTATTTTATCATTATTCGGGTAAAAATCAACCTACAATATTTTTGGCAAAGGTTAATGCTCTTAAAATAAAATCAGCACAAAAATTTTTGTCACGGCACATAATTAGCATGACTGCTCCTCAGCCAACATCGCCACCATCATATCTCCGAAAGATTGTATCTTAGAAAAATTCTAAGCATGGGAATTTTTTGTTTAATATATTATATAATGAAACAGTACCTGTTAACATTTTAAGCACCTGGTATCCTAAATATTAAATTAAATTAGTACTGCGAGCTCCATCTTTCCTAAAGAATTCTTAACAATAAAATAATGAATACAGTCTCTATAATTATAATTGGAAATTCAAAGTAGCTATGCTACGAGGTGTACTAATAAGTTTTTCTTTTGGTATATTGTAATTTTTTTTAAGTTAACTAATAGTATATTAAACAACGCATTTCATATGGAATTCTGTTATGACACGAGTTCAAGTTTAGTTCAAGTTTTTAAAGAACGAGTGTCACAACAGCCATATGAAATAAGTTGTTTATAATGTTTTTTATATTTTGCCATTTTATCATTTTTTAAATTAATTTATTATTTTCATGTAATTACGAAAATTTTGATTTTAAAAAGTATGTCGGTAGCACTGTATAATTTATGACATTTGACAGTTTTGACATTTAAACTATGAAATGATAATGTTTTCAAATATTTTAAAATGACTAATACACCAATAATAAAATATTATATAAGTAAGATGATATTTATATTCACAAATACTTTCTTAAAGAACAATATAAAATTAATAAATTCCTATTAGCCACAAATGTCATTGTCAATAGTCTTGTCATTAGATACTTCACTCATGTCGCCAACCATTTAAAACAAAAATTTGCGTGCGTAAAAGTTACATTACGATACGCAAATGCGTTTTATAATGAAGATTTTTAACTCTCACAGTTCGACACCGTTGCCGGTTGTATTGAAAATAAAGAAGAACTGGGTAAATCGACTAATTTACAAAAATAATAACCCCGCAAGCACTTAATCTACTTTACTAGGAATGTATCATCTAATACAAGATTTCCGTTAACCGCGAACGACTTACATGCTAGATTGGACCATTAATATGCTGCGGGCTTTCTCTAGCACAAGGTCACATCACTTTTTTTACTCTCAAACAATTTCGTAACAGTTATGTGTAACGAATAATCAATCGACTGACTTAAATATCATCCTGGCGGCGGAAAAAACTTAAAAATTCCACATTAGACACTAACAAGTACTTTAGAGTCATCACAAACCACATGCAAACAATCTGTTGCTTGCTGAAAAGGTCCTTGACACTTTAAGTATGCAGATTTACAATTCCCCAGACAAAATATTATTTATATACGCGGCAACGTCGAGATAATTGATATTTTAAAAAACTGTTCATTTTAAAAGATGTGTTGTTTCAATAAAAACGTAAATTTGAAAAGATTATCTTTAATTGTTTCACGACTTTCACTTTTTCTCTAACAATAAACAATTAATCTTGGTAAATAAGTAACCTTTAAGTAAATGGGATGGTGTAATTTAATTTATTCAAACAATTTAATATCCTATCCTAATATAAACTTTAATCTTTGTTACCTGTCTAAAATGGCTGTTGAATGTCACTGGTACAATATCTTATTTAACTTGGGGAAAAAAAGAAGAAAACAATTGCACGTATATAATGTATATATATAGAGTACATACGCGGGACTTGATCTTTATGCCGACTGCGGATAGACTGCCATCGTCGCGTCCGTCGCAGTCAAAAAACTTGATAGTTTACAAGAGTGGAAGGAATGCTGTGTTTTGCGAATATATACGACCGAGTGGGGTATTCTTGTTTATTTTCAGCCTCCTTTTACACATTCATACAACTATATTCTCTAGATGGAATAAACTCGATCTTTAAGCTCCGCTTTACTTCTAAATTGCATAAATTAACCCTTATAAACGAAATAAAATTCGTCATACACTACATCCTAAGACTGAGATTTCTACTTCCTGATCGTTACGCGTATCAATTTAACGTAATTGATCAATAAATTGACACTTTAACTAGTTAATTAAGTGATCGTTTGTTTCGATCGCAACTCGGTCAAGTTTGCTTGTTTATTTAAATTTAAATTGACGACCTAGAACTTTAGTTTAACAATTGATGCAGATCAACACACAAATTAAGTCTTCAGAGGAATTAACGATTCATTCATAATCGAATTATTTGTATGACTTACCTTTCGATTTATCACGAAAGATGATGGCTGTTGCACATAACGCCTAGCAACCGATGACACTTTACACCAAAATAACTACACAAAACACCCTTTATTTAATGCACTAATAAATTTTCTTTCTTCTTATTTCTATTAGATTTTATGGGAGAATATCACAAACTCGTTTATCACTATTATTGATGTTGGACCTCAACATTTCGACTTTCGATGAGGATGAGAGAGAATAAATGCGTAAAAGGCAGTCGCCGAACTGACCAATGGTGAGTGCCGTGCGCAGCACAGGGTTGTACGGAGGGTTTCTAGTGGGGGCGAAAGGCGCGGTAAGTAGGGGAGCCAGTGAATTTTAAAACACACAATAACACTATTAAACAACTTTTTAGTTTATAATTGTTATCGAATTCATATAAATAAATGTTTTTTTATGCTTAATTGTAAAACGAAGTTTCGGCTGAGAATTTTAAGCATCATTCGACGAAATCGTATATGGCGGCGACATCTATAAGCGAATTATTAAAATACTCGAAGTGTTAATAACATTTCCTTGTTTATATTAATGTTGCGCTTACTTATTGATAATAAAATTAATCATTTTTTACTAAAATAAACATAGATGTCCTGGGAGTCTCAGCTATTATTATTATTAAAATTTGATAATATTACGGTAAAAATGTGTGCTCCTAAAGTTAGGCAAATCACATTACTATTAATTATTTCTTCTTCCTCATGTGCCATACTTTATATATATCTATACTGAGTGTTGTGGTTTTTCTATGAGCTTATTTATAGATTCTCGACCTATAGGTAGGTTCACGCCGGATCACAACTGCAAAGTGAGAGGCTTTTTTGACCACCCGACCCCGGCGACTAGCCGTTAAAGTTAATGAATTAATTAAATACCTTTAGCAAAAATATATTGATAAGTAAATCAAACTTAGAATTATCATCATTGTCCTTCAAATCTCAGTTACTACTCATCTTTTGATCGAGAAAACGCACCCTAAGGTAGGCAACTAACTTTACAACCGAATTTACTTCACTTTCTGAAGTTCATCCCTATTGTTTTTTATACGAAACGTAGTGTATTCTTTAATGAGATTAGTTTAATTTATTTGATATATATTTCTGTATAATGATATTTAAGTTACAGCGACTATTAATTAATTTGATATAGTTCAAATTCAACAACGCCATCTCGTTATTTTTCCCTGCAACTTTATAATAAAACGAATTTTACATTGTAGATAGAAACCTAGGCGTTACAGGTTACTGTAATGTATTTTTTAGTAGAGGTGGGACTCTACCAGTGGATCTACTTACATGTTTCAAATAAATTATTGTATAATTTGTACAAATTTAGAAGTAGAGGAGAAATTAAGGGTATATATAAAAAATATCTAAGGTATGCATCTCAATGTTATTAAAAATCGTAAATTATTATATGAAATACGTTAATTTTTTCATTAAAAATCATAAAAAAGAAGTATTAAACAGAGAAATGATTCGGCAAAAAATTTTCGACGTAAAAAAAAATAAACGTACTACTAATTTGATCTTATAGGTATACAATCTTAAAAATTAATTAAGTTAAAATTGTGTTTTGTATAAATTTGTTTGGTATGATTTTCAACGGCACGGAATAAAGAACTTGTTATGAAAAGTTGATTGACAATATTGACATGAATGCCCACCTCTAATATTAGCAGCAAGGATTATATTTCCAGTGGTGCCACTGTTTAAAATTTTTAAAAAAATTTTTTTTTTAATAAAGAATGGAAAATAAAAGTTCTTATTACATGAAAAATAAAAAAATGTATTAGTTCCGAGACTGTGACAACCTATCACTGCCTTATATTAGGGACTGAAGTTCACTTTCTGTCCAAAGAATTACAGTAATCGATCACATTTTGCTACTCGTAAAGTTTTCTTGATTTTGAAGCCATAATCCGCTTTCTACTTTGGCAGATCTTTTATCAATTAAAAATCCACTGATTATTGACTACAACAGCACTGAAAAACATTTGACAATGTTCTGAATTAATCTCATTTTATAACTCTTGTGTATAATTATATACAAAAGGATTTCAGCACAAATAATTAATTAATTTTTATTTAAGAGATTAAAAAATAAATTTAGTAAAACAAAAATTTTTTGAATACGGCAACGCTGTTCACTGTCACCACAGAATAATAACCTACACAGAAGCGAATCTTGGGCAGATAACGGTAAGGCCTCGTCCACACAGCGAATATTCACCGCGCGATTTTTTTTCTCGCAATTCTGTAACACATTCAATACAATAGGGGTAGCCGCACCGGCGGTATAACAACCGCGCGAAAGAAAAATCCCCACGAATCTGTGTTTTGATGCAAATTTCACGCGATGTGGTGCGGATTTATTTCCGCACAAATGTTCTGTGCAGTATGAAGTAGTATGACTATGGCCGCACTGCGAAATAAAATTCGCAGGCTTCGCTCGTCAGTCGTGCACTGACAATGCTGCTGACAAGATGTCGCTATTTTTGATACGTCTATTATGTCGCCGCCGTGGTATCAAGTAAATAAAAATTGTTCTGTTATCCATTTTGAACGTTCGTTTCGAATGGGAAACTGCATCGAACTGACAAATATCGTGCGAAATTTTATTCGCAGTGCGTAATAGGTGTGAATTTGATCATGGAATAAAAATCACGAGAATAAAATTCGCGCGGTGAATTTTCGCTGTGCAGACGAGGCCTAACCGTTTTTTCATGCGCATGTGTTACGTAAAAGTTGCATGACATATGACATGACAATTCTGACATGACCGACATTTTGATCATAAACAGAGTTGTTTACAGTGATTAATATCTCAATATTTGTTTGAAAGTGATTTGATTGACGGTGATAGCTTCTAGAAGCGAACTAGGTGTGCTTTTTTGAATTATTAATCCAAAACAGGCTAAGGAATTTTCTTTTATGTTTTCCAAACAGACAGAAGTAAGTTTAATGCCCATTTGGACCAATAGATTATATATATGAATATAATATGTGAATTTGGTTTGCACGAACCTTAGGGACAGCTTATTCTTAACTTAATGTAAGTTCCCCCCAGCGACCATTTCTTCCTAACCTTGAAACTTTTGAAATAACTAAATTATGGAGTATTTAAATTACTTGGGCAATGAACCAGATTATCTAGAGGATTATTTTGAGTTAGTACATATTATACAAGCAAGTTGTTAAGGACAGTATACAACAGAACTAACTATTTATGAAACTATGAATCCTTTGGCGTTTTTTTGAAGGTTTCGTTTGTATAATGAAATGGTTCTGGAAATATTTATGCATATTGAGGATCATTTGGAATATCCACATGACAGGTAGGTATATACCTATTTTAATTTGAGTTCAAACTATTACCCACATTTCAAAAATAACAGCGTTTCTACAATGAACCAACTTTTAGTGCTCCATACAATAAAATACACAGATATTTTGCTATATAGATTGGGTTTTCAGTATTATTAAATGTTATTTATTGTAGTTTATTTTTATTTTATTGCTCTGTGTATCACTCGATTGCAGTTACAAATTTCTCACCTCTATTTCTTATCTACCTATAATCCCTCTCCCATCTAATATTTTGCTTACCCACAAAATGGAGTAGTTATTTTTTTTAAACAGGAATATTAAAAATAAAACACATTTTCGGTTTAAAAATCAATTTAATAAATATATTGACAAATAAAAAAACATAAAAATGTTTAAAATATACAAATATCACGAAAAAAAAAGTATACAATAAATAATAGGAACTGTACAGAAATAATAAACAAATTATTTATTACAAAAGATTCATTTTTTAGGACGGAAAAAATATTTTCAATAAAATTTTTACAATTTCAAGTAATTTTTAACACAAATTTCCAATTTCAACCAACAAAATCATATTACTATGCCTCCATATACATACAGGATGCTTTAGTTTCATATTTAATCTCAATTTGTAAACTTTTTAATCAAAAATTGAACCAAACCTCTCCAAATATTAGTCGTACGACGTAATTACCGTACACCCTGTATGTATTAACACAAGTTATTGATAAAATAACAACAGAGATTCTTTAAAAAAAAACTTAAGATCTTACAACTGTATTTTTCCAATGCATTGTACTAAAATTACTAAAAAGCGATTAAAAAATTTTATTTTTTCATTTTTTTTATTCGAAAATTACAAAAAACCAACTACGATGGAAGCCCGATAGTGATCAACGCGTGATCTACATTAACTTTAAGTGTTTAAGAGAAAAACGGTCTACAATAGACAATATTGTAAACTCTAACCTCACTTTTGCGTCAGTGTATATTAAAAATCCAAAAATCCGATAAACATTTTGTTTGGAAACGGATAAAATTCACTGAGAGTGCAATTTAGGTGCCTGCATTTGTTTATTTAAAAAAAGGCACGTCCTAATCTAATTAATCAGTTCTATTCGAGATATGCTTCTTCTACTGGTTTGGTATTCGATAGACATTTATAAAATACCTGCGGTATTCCATTATTAAAAATTTACCAACAATTTAATAATTTTTTTATTTGAAAACAAAAACAGGGAGATTTTTAGAAACCAAATAGAAAACTAGCTAAACAAAACTTAAACTAGAATGGAGCAACTGTGTACCACCATCTTATTGTACAACAAATAAAATCAAGCCCATTATTTTAACCCAACCTTTCAATTTAAAGCTTTAAATAAACATATAAGTACCTAGAATAGTCAAATCCATATTTTTTTACATCTTGGATTGTATCTTATTAAAAATGAAACCCTAAAAACAATAAATAACAAAATGTTTGAACAAAACTTCTACACTTTCCGTTTCAAAGGTTTAAATGTAAAAGTTTTTCCATTAAAAAGTGTCTAAAATAATAAACTTCATACTTTTCAACAATAAAATGATTTTAAGACACTGATACTTAAATTCAGTATTGTAATTCAATTTCAAACCTTTAAAAACTATATTATAGTGTCCCAGAAATAAAGCTAAACCCATTAAAAAAGCTTCCCACAAATAAAATTAAACCCATTACAAAAAACTAAAAATAAAATCCCGCATAAAAAAGTGTATAAAATACCCAAATTTATAATGCTTAACATTAAATTGATCTAACAACTCTAATTCACTTTTTGACATTTGAAACAAAACCAAACAAGTTTTATAAAAAAAATAATTATAATTAATTAATTAAAATGTATCTGGAATGGTAATTCTAAATCACTCAAAGAATTATGCCGAAAATGTTTGTGTGTTTTATACTAGCCCAAATAAAAATAATTCACGCGCAAAAGATTTTAAATATAATTTCTATAAATCTTGACAGTACCTACTATATAATCAGATGAGAATTTTCACATTTATAATTATTTCAAGTATATTTTGAGGGCAATTTAAAAGTAATAATTGTAAATTTTTTTTATAAAAAAAATACAAAATGGCGAGTTGAGTACATTTCTGGAATTCTAATTGTAATATTAATGTATCTTTTGTTATTACTGTATTTTCTGTAATATATCCAAATGGTAAATATAGATTTCGGAATATGCTGTTTTGTAGTTTTTGTACGGAAAAAAATAAACGAACACGTGGCTGATGCTGACAATTTTTCACAGCATTGGAATATAAAATACCAAAGACACTACAAATTTCAAAGACACTACAAATTTACCTCAAATTTTCTACTGAGTTACCACTGAATTACCGCTGATTGGTTCTACATTGGTGGACTGTTCACCAGACCAACCCTTCACTGGACCAGCCCTCTTCTTGTTCAACCATTGGATCGCAGATGTAAAAAAAGATAAGTCGACTAACGTAAATAAATGCATTTATAATTTTATACAGCTGTCTCTACGTTTTTTCTTTATTTCTTAACCGTAATATCAAAATCATTGTCGTATCATAGTAATTATTTTTTGTTTGCGGAATATTACCTATGTAAATTTAATTTTTTTTTCAGACGCCCCAAGGAAATATTTTTATCTTTTATCGGTTGGTACATTTTCTTCATAGACAGTTTTTTCTGACATCTTATGATACTTATTTAAATAACTCAGCTTTAAACTTTCTTCAATAGTATCATAAAAAATAAAAAGATTACAGTGGCGCCCTTAATAATTTCTAAAAGAATTAAAACACTTCCCCTTGCCGTGGCATGTATATCTTTTCGAATTTGTGTGGATAAACCTATATATCTTGTTGGTAAAAATATATTTTTTATGAACATTAAAGATCAAATTTATACTAATAGTTGTTTTATTAAAAAATCACGTAATAAATATCACAAATTGACGCTCAACGTATATTATTACAGTATTGACCGAGAAATTGTGCCTCAATCAACGCAGTATTGTTTTTCTTAATTTATTGTCAACATTTTGTAATTTGTAGCCCCCAGTACAAAAATATAATTTATCTAAACTATAAAACATAGTGTTCTGTATATAAAACTATAATAAATTATTTTTAGATATTCTAATCATTGTTGCAAAGCGTACAAACATTGTATAGACATAGTAGGTAGAATATAACCCAATACTTTATTTTCATTTACACAATTTGGGACCTTCACCAGATGTTCCTAAAGATTAAAAACTATTTTTATTTTTACTGCTACTCGATAGATGGCGGTACACGCCCAGTCTTCTACAGGGGTAATCCCAATTGTTCATTCCTTTATGGCAAAGTTTAAATATACCAAAACGTTAAATATTTTCGTTTTCAATGTTTTTTGTTTTATCTTGATTTGTAGTTATGTGGTCTAGTTTAATTTTCATTATCGTGAATGCAATTCTTTTCTTTACTGATAAAGAAAAAAACAATAGGTACCTATGCAATTTGAGATAAAAATAAGTACCCATTTTTTTATTCCATAAAAAAATATATTAATAAAGTGGTATAAAAATTTCCTACAATATTTCGAAAAATTGTAACAAGTTTTATTTATAGTTATTGCCTATATTAATTTTATAGGGCTGTTATACAATACGAAAATTATTATTTTTATTTTTTATGGTTTTAAGAAATTGATATTCTTAAATTGAATACATTTAAATTTGTTTTTATTCCGTTATATAATTAGTAACAATAACTTTTTTTGGGATAATTTTGAAGAAAATTGCATATTCTGCTTCAGCAAGTATTTTTTGAAGTTGATCACATTTATTAATACCACTAAGGAGTATTATTTGGGTAATATTAAGTAATAATTAAAAAGTAATATCCTAATTGGAAATAAGAGTATTATATTGCAATGAAAATAGAATAAAAATAATAAAAAAACAGGAGGAGAAAAAATTATAAACAAAATGGAAGACAAAAGTAGAATCTTTTATAAACACAAATAGTTAAAAGGGAAGACTCAGAAATATATACAGTATGATGTAAATGTATGGAATAAATTCATTATTTCAGAAACAAAAAACTCATCAACGATTTTTTTAAATACAAACCGAGGACACGTGACAGCTGATTTGAAAGGTCTCCTTATCGCCTTTGCAACAATGTAATCATTTAAATATTTATTTCTACAGGGTTAACCAAAATTATCAACTTTGTTAAGTAACATGGAATTACAATAAAAAACAATGCTACATTATAATTTGAAATTAATTATTGTAGTAAGTACTCGGAATTATTTTTACAAAAATATTTAAATTAATATTGTCATTGACTCGTCTTTATTCGTCAATGATCTGTGAATCTGTCGAATAATAGACGTCAAATTTTTGCTCTGCAAGTTTTTTGCCGACATTAATAACAGCATTTACAAAAATAAAACTGATAGAAACAGAACCATGATTGGTTATGGAGATAGAGTGAGGACTCAAGCAGAAG
The DNA here is from genome assembly GCA_035357415.1 of Ophraella communa. Lineage (NCBI taxonomy): Eukaryota > Metazoa > Arthropoda > Insecta > Coleoptera > Chrysomelidae > Ophraella > Ophraella communa. The sequence continues at coordinate 44,527,223 of CM068985.1, read as the reverse complement.
TTCGTAATTTATTTAATACTAAATACCCCAATCGCGATCCAATTACTCAATCAACAGTAAGTAAAATTGAAAAAAAATTAGAGAAACGGGCCATGTACAAGATCTTCCCAGAAGTGATGGAACGTCAATATCCGAAGCCAAAAAACTGGACGTTGTACTGGCGATTCAAGAAAATCCTCATACCAGTTCTAGGCAGGTCGCACTAGATAATAATGTCCACCAATCAACTGTTGTAAGAGTGCTAAAAAAAGGAGAAGTGGCATCCATACAAAATACATCTGGTCCAGGAGCTATTAGAAGATGACTTTGATAGAAGAATCCAATTCTGCGAAATCGTTATGGAACAATGTAACAGAGATCCGGGTTTCATACAAAAGGTACTTTTTTCAGATGAAGCGTCTTTTATGCTGAACGGTCACGTAAATCGCCAGACATGTCGATATTGGGCAAGTGAAAATCCACATCGGATGGAAGAGTACCTATAGGAGACAATATCCCGAGAAGGTGAATGTTTGGGCCGGCATTATAAACAATCAAATTGTAGGGCCATATTTTTTTGAGGAAAACCTAACTGCTGCTAGTTATCTGGAATTTCTTCAAAACTATCTGTTGTCACAGCTGAATCAGCTATTTCCAAATAGAAACGATTTATGGTACAAACAGGATGGGGCTCCCCCATACTATGGCGTTGAGGTACGAAATTACCTTAATAACGTTTTCCCAGGAAGGTGGATAGGTAGAAGAGGGCCTATCGAATGGCCACCAAGATCTCCAGATTAGACTTCGTTAGACTTTTTTTGTGAGGATATTTAAAGAGTAAAGTATATCAAAATCGACCGAATAATGTAGAAGAGTTGAACGGAAATTGCACAAATAACATCTGAAGTCCTCGAAAACGTATTAATAAACCAACAGTTTTGGTTAACCCTGTAGAAATAAATATTCAAATGATTACATTGTTGCAAAGGCGATAAGGAGACCTTTCAAATGAGCTGTCACGTGACCTCGGTTTGTATTTAACAAAATAAGATTTTTTTAAAAGTTGCCTGTTTATGAAATAATGAATTTATTCCATACATCTGGATCATACTGTATAAGGATCTTTTGGTCCCAATTATTCATTCAAACATACAATCGTAATATCTCTAGTAGTTTTACTGATCTCAAACATCTCAAGTAAATTAATTCTGGTACCTTTAAAACAATTTATGTAACCTAGAAACGTTGGAATCAAAAAAAGTGTGATTTTCAGCTATGCTTTGAGTAGCAAAGGCAGATGGTGAATTTGGTGGGTCAAATAGCGTTTTCTTTTGAGATTAGTAGAAAGTGATCTGAGTGCGCCCTCAGTGCGCACTGAGATTGCTCTTGCACTGCCCCAGTTTTTACTGTGCACTGGCAACGGACGTTTTCAGGGCGAACTGTGTGTTTTTGACATTTCAAAAGAATGCATTTGATATAGTGCACTTTTTTGGTTATTATTAGTACTAGAAATTTTTTTCTGAAATTACCGAAGGCGATTATACGTTGAAGAAGAACTTAAAGTATAGAGCTGTTTTGATGAATATGAGATTACAGGCGTGCTAAAATAAAATAAAATAAAGAAGCGTTTTATATATTCTGCAGAAACTTTATGTTCTAAGCGTTAAACGCTTGAACCTAACCTATTCGTATTGTCCTGTCCTGTAAATTTGTTGTACCATGGTATTGCCCTGAGTCGAATAGTCAGAGCAGTTTTTGGTGCCCTCAGGTCACATCGAGAGCGAGCAGTCTATTCAAAAGAACATGTGTGACAGATTGCTCTCCCTAATGACATTTCAATAGAACACACAACTCGCTCTCAGTGTGCACTCAGTGCGTTGCTCTGGTCTCAAAAGAAAACGCTAAAAGTTTTCCTATTTTTAAACATGATTTAGATGTTCTCTTACCCTAGTGCCTAGAAAAGTTTATTTAATGTACTTACATCTTAGAATCCCCAATTTTTTATTTTTTGAGATATGGGCGATTCTTTCTAACAGTGATTTTTTTATTAACAATTTTCGTAATAATTTTAGACATAATTCTTTGCTGTGTAAGACAATTCTCATTATCCTACCACTAAAACTAAATCCATCATTAAACAAGTGTCTAAAATACCCAAAATCAATCAAACTTGAACTTGGCATACTAATACCAAGGTTAATTCACTTTCTGATACTTGAAATCCAACCTTATTGTACCACAAATAAAATATAAACCATCTTTTAACCTAAATTTTCACTTTAAAGCCTTAAATGAACAAGTTTTATCATCAAAAAGTGTTTAGAATACCCAAATTCTTCCTTTTTTTACATTAAATTGATTCTAAATCATTCATACTTAAACTGGGCATGTTAATTCACTGACATTTGAACCTTTTAACAACAAATGAAAAACCAAAGTCAATGGCACAACGTTTTATCAAATTACGACTGACTATTCAAGTCAGTTATGCTTAATCATGCAAAATAAAAAAGAAAAAGCATATGTTGGTGTAAAAATAAATAAAAAATTGATAAAAGGGGGGGGCTAAAGGGCACAATATAAGTAAAAACGAGTCAAAAAAAAAAAACAAAACATGAATAATGAAGTGTAAAACAACAAAAAAACAATTTAAAATTGAATAAAAGTTAATTTAATTTTTTAAAACTTAGATTAACTTTTTAAATTAATAAAAATAGAGACAAAGAAATACAGGGATATACGAGGGTTGTCTGAAAAGTTTCAACCTCAACATGAAAATGGCAGCACTCGTAAACAAAAGTTGGGGAATGTGTTTGCGCTTGCTTTGAAAGGTACCCACTAAAATTTCAGCCATTTTGGACGCGCAGTTGTTGTTTGACAATCATTTGAGTGAGTCGATGTGAGTGTTTTTATGAAAATGAAAAAAATCGAGTATCGAGCTGTCATTAAATATTTGTTTTTGAAAGGCGATACGCCTACGCAAATCAAAGACGAGTTGGACGCTGTGTACGGGGACTCTGCACCATCATTTACCACCGTGAAATTTTGGGCTGCTGAATTTAAACGTGGCCGTACCAGCTTGGGTGACGATGAACGTACGGGACGTTCAAAAACTGCAACCACTGACGATAATATCGCTCAAGTTCACCAAATGGTGCTAGACAACCGTCGAATTAAAATTAGAGAGATAGCAGAGGCTATAAACATGTCCAAAGAACGTCTTTGTCACATATTGAATCAAGATTTAGGCATGAGGAAGCTATCCGCGCGTTGGGTGCCGCGTTTGCTCACTTTGGACCAAAAACGTGTTCGAATAAACATTTCCAACTCTCTGTTGGCGCAGTTTAGGCGCAATAAATCAGAGTTTTGGCGCCGATTAATTACTGTAGATGAAACTTGGATACATCATTGTACTCCAGAAACAAAAACACAGTCAAAACAATGGACTGCGAAAGAGGAATCGGCTCCAAAAAAAGCAAAGTTGGTTCCTTCGGCTAGGAAAGTGATGGCAACTGTTTTCTGGGATAGTCATCGAGTTATCTTAATCGATTATCTTCAAAAAGGAGAAACCATTACAGGAGCATACTACGCATCATTACTTGACAAGCTGAAGGCAGAAATTGGGAAAAAACGACCACATTTGCAGGAAAAAAAGAATTTTGTTTCACCAAGACAATGCGCCGTCTCACACCTGTTTAGGAAAATCTACGAATTACGGTTTGAACTGCTTGACCACCCTCCTTACTCACCAGATCTAACCCCAAGCGACTTTTTTTTGTTCCCTAAGCTAAAAATTGCGCTCGGAGGACAAATATTTTAGCCATCACCTTCGTAAACAACTATTTTGCAGAGAAAGACGCCGAGTACTATTTGGACGGATTGTAGAGATGGAAGAATCGCTGGGAGAAGTGTATAGACTTGTAGAAAAATAAAAATTAATTTGAAGAAAAAATATCTAGTATCTTTGTTAGGTAGGAAACTTTTCAGACAACCCTCGTAATTTGAAGTGTATCTGTGGTTGAATGAATGAATGAATGAATGAATGAGTTAGGGGTGATAATTACACTGCGACCCATAGGATCTATTGTGTCCCCCCTTACTTGCCATGTTCTGATGTTTTCTCAGATTTATAGCAGCTCTTCGAGTCCTATTTTCCTAAGGAAGTTTAGGACATCGTCGGGCTTCAAATCAGGTAGATCCCCTTCCTCTATTTCATGTGCTCCTAGGTATCTAGCCCTAGAATTTTGCAAGGCAGGACATTCTGAGAGTATATGTATTGAGGTTTCATCCTCTTCCTCACAGAATCTGCACTTTGCTTCATCTGCTAACCCTTGTTTCTTCATGTGGCTTCTTAACCGGCAATGCCCGGTTAATATTCCCGTTAGAATACGGAGCCTTTTTTTACTGAGGTTGAGGCAGCTAAAAAATCTCTTCTGGTCATAGTTCCCCAGTAGTATCTTAGATTGCCTCAATCCTTCCAGCTGATTCCAGTACTCGGATTTTTCTTTCTCCATTTCCTCCCTTAGTTTTCCTAAGATTACTCTACTGCTGATCCCACAAGATGGTTCTGGTCCCAAATGTGGGGTTTCAGCTCCTTTTTTTGCCAGCTTATCTGCTGTTTCATTCCCCTCTATTCCTATGTGCCCCGGGACCCATAGGAGGGTGACAGTGTTTTTCTGGCCTAGTTCATTTAGTTTGCCTAGGCATTCCCAAACCATCTTCGAACTGATTATATTTGAACTCAGCGCTTTGATGGCTGCTTGACTATCCGACATGATCACAATCTCTTGTCTGCGATAGTTTCTTCCAATATTGAATTCCACACACCTTTCGATGGCGCGGACTTCTGCTTGAAAGATGCTCGGGTATGTGCCCAAGCTTTCTGAGTATTTGGCTCTCGGTCCAAAAACTCCTATCCCAGTTCCCTCGTCTAGCTTGGAACCGTCCGTATACCACTTTATGGTATTCTGGTTTAAATTCTGTATGGTGTCTTCATCCCATTCAGATTTATTACTCAACTTTGTGATGAATTTTCTCACAAAGTTGAATTTCTTTGGCATATCATCTTGGGGCATTTCCCAAGTTTGATCAAAATGAAGTGATCGGGGTTTTTCCCTGATAATTCCTTCTTTGATCATTCTATATATTGTTTTCTTCCTTACACTTTCTAGCAGAATGTGCATTGGGGTCAAGTTTAAAATCACCTCCATTGCAGCAGTGGGGCAAGTTCCCATTGCTCCAGTGATACATGAAGAGGCTAGTCTCTGAATTTTCGAGAGGTTTTTCCTCGTCGTATTCAGATTAGCCCTTACGCCCCAAGCCACTGCCCCATATGTGATTAATGGTCTCACTATTGCTGTGTACATCCATTGCAGGATACGTGGGTTACATCCCCAGTTTTTCCCTGCAATGTTCCTACACACCATGAGGGCCTTGGTTGCTTTGTGTATTACTTCGTCTTCGTGTTTGTTCCAGAGTAACCTGCTATCTAGGATTAGCCCTAGATATTTTACCTCTGTTTTCCACTCGACGATGTTCTCCCCTATTTTTATGATTTTTAGATTAGGTTTCTTTTTCCTTGTAAAGGCTACTAGTGTGGTTTTGGTGGGGTTGATGCTGAGTCCCACCGAGTCACACCATTGTTCCGCAATGTTCAATCCTCTTTGAACAATATCACAGAGGACGTTTTCATACTTCCCTTTTGCCAGGATAACCATGTCGTCGGAATACCCTTGACATGGTATGCCTTCCCTAGTCAATTGACAGAGCAGACTGTCCACAGTGTATCTGTGGTTTGATTATCAAAGAAAAGAAATTCCAAGAAAGTATTCAAACAATTATAAACTAAGGGTACCTACCAATTTTTTGCAAGCATTATAAAAGAGTGCATCAACTATTTAGTAACTATATTCAAATAAATAAAGTATAAAATATGGTACCTGATAGCAAAATATTGGTTAGTTAATTACCTACAATATTTTAATGAGGAAGAAAAGATTGCTGAGGTAACGTTAAGGTCAGCTATAACAATTAAGATTAATTTATTAATGATGATAAACAAACATTGTAAAATATGCGAAGGTTATTAGTCGCATTTGAGAGAAACAAAAACAATTATTGAAGAGAACATAACTTAAAGGATATACGAAAGACAAAAGTAAAATCTGTTACATCCCAAGTAAATTCATCCAGTGACCCTTAAAACATTTATGTAACTTAGAAAAAGTATGATTTTTAGCTAGATATGGTTACCAAATACAGATAATGTATTTTTATACATGATTAAGATATTCTTTTATTCGAGTGTCCTGACTATAAGAAAAAAAAGCAAAACCGTTGTTAGCAGTTTGTTTAATAATACAGGGTGTTTCTTAAGTAATCTAAAATATTATATGGGGCGCTTCTTTACTCAATTTTAAGACGAAAAGTTCATATAAACATGTGTGATAGGTGTTGTCGTTTATGAGATACAGGGTGTTGAATATATTGTAATAAGTCAGTTCTGATTGTACGTGAAATTAATTTTTCCCGGTGACGCTACTGGTTTTTAGAAGTAATACGCAAAAACATGCTTATTCTAAGTGGCCTTTGAAATAATGTTGACAAGTGTCAAATTTGAAAACCAACGCAAAAATCGTACATTTTTATTTGATTGACTCTGTGTTTAGTTAATAACTATGCCAGTGTTTACTAATTTTGAAATGGCTAATATGCATTTTTTGTACGGATTAGCGAATGGTAATGCCTTAGAAGCTAGACGTACGTATTCCCAGCGTTATCCAAATAATCGTTTACCATGTTCAGATACGTTTACTAAGTTACATATTCGTTTACAAGAAACTGGAACTTTTGCTAAATCGAAGAATATTATTGGACGACCCAGAACTGTGAGAAATCCCCAATTGGAAAACCAGATTCTTCAAATTATTGACCAACATCCAGAAACGAGTACAAGAAAAGTTGCAGATGAAGTAAATGTTAGTAACAAAACTGTTTGGAATATTCTAAAAGATAATTTATTGTATCCATATCACGTTCAACGTGTTCAACATTTGTTACCTACTGACTATCCATTACGCATACAGTATTGTCAATGGATTTTACGTGAAATCGCGAACAATCCGAATTTTGTGGCCAATATTCTATTTACGGATGAAGCCAACTTTTCTAGACATGGGATTATGAATTTTCATAATGACCACATAATATGGGCAGATGTAAATCCACATACCATAAGTGTAAAACGATTTCAACAAACATTTTCAGTCAATGTTTGGCTTGGCATCATCGATGATTATTTAATTGGACCATTTTTCCTTCCTGTACGGTTAACCGGTGAGACATACCAACATTTTCTAGAAAATGAACTTCCACTTCTTTTGGAAGATGTACCTATTATTATTAGAAGGCGCATGTGGTTCATGCATGACGGAGCTCCTCCACATTTTTCAGTGATTGTACGCGAGTTTTTAAATAATGTTTTTCCAGGCCATTGGATCGGACGAGGATCTCCACACCCGTGGCTCCCTAGATCACCTGGACACAATCCTCTGGATTTTTGTGTGTGGGGATATTTGAAATCGCTTGTTTACACAACACTGATATTAAACGTACAAGATCTTCAAAATCGTATCATAGACGGCTGTAATGTTATTCGTAACAATCCTGGTATCTTCGAACGTATTCGACAATCCATTAGACATCGAGCGGATTCTTGCATTTTAGCTGGAGGTGGACATTTTGAACATTTGCTCTGAAATGTATTATTTTTTATTTATGTTTAACACGTGTTGCTTGTAATAAAATAATAAAAAAATATAAATCAGTAGCGTCACCAAGAAAAATTAATTTCACGTACAACACCCTGTATCTCATAAACGACAACACCTATCACACATGTTTATATGAACTTTTCGTCTTAAAATTGAGTAACGAAGCGCCCCATATAATATTTTAGATTACTTAAGAAACACCGTGTATTTATCTCATTATTAAAAGCAGAAGAAAATAGACTTGAGGTTTTTCATTTGGTGTTTTCCATCAGTCTTATTTAAGATATGAATAATTTACTTTGTTTTACTAAAATAGTTTGCTTCTGCAATTAAATACACCAATAAATATCTCAAAATATCAAACATTACTTAGATCATGAGCAAATATTGACTAGTCACTTATAACCAAAATAAATACCTACAATAATATCAATTGATTTACATTCAAATGTAATTCTTCACAAAAATAATCAAATCAAATAACGCTTGGTACTTACCCCAAATTAAAATAGCACTTTACCACAAAATATCACTTGGTTAAAAAACACGACAGCTAAAAAAAAAAAACCAATCAATTGATCCTGTAAGTAGTGAGTGGATTGAATTCTTTCATATCGGTGACGTTTCTGGCACGAGCGTATCCCCACAATCTCATAGCTTCGTCGCATTGTTCTTCGATGTATTGAATTTCCGATGAACTTAGATCGGCCTTCCAATGGAAAGGGGCACTTTTCGAATCTCGAAACGTACTCGATACGCCTCCTATATTAAATCTCGTATGAGTATTCAAAAATCTCTGGACGTCCCTGTGGAAATAGAGACCCAAGAAATCGAACAAATCTTTAACCATCTGCGTAGGGTTTAGAGAAAGATCTTCGTAACGTAGAGCCCTGAAAAACCAACCATTGTAGTTTCTAACTCCATGTTAACAAAGCAAATAACACAAAAAGTATTAGCTGGTTATCATTTGCTGCTTGAAGCAAACTCAACTTAGTAATGTTGTGCTTTTATTTATTTAATTGTTATATAGTATGTACAAAAAGTACGAGGAGTAATAAACCCTAATTAAGCATGCAAAACCTTTACAGGAAACACCATGAAATTCTTGATAAATCTCTTACTTTAAATTACATTTCTTCCGTAAATCTAAAAACCAGGTAGATCGACCCCGTATTTGTTTCAGTTATAGAAAAGTTTAGGGTTTCTTCATTGTTAAAGGATTAGCAGGTAAGCAATAACGCAATGCAGTGGTGTGTATTTTGGGAAAAAAATACGTTTTAAATTATAACATAATAAAAAATGAAAAGAAATAATTATTGGAATACATTTATTACTTACATTTTATTCTATATCCGACTCGGAAGAGGAAGAATCGTTGTTGACATTAATAATAATGTGGTCGATTAAATCATCACAAATATTTTCAATTTTCCACATATTTGCCTCTACTTTGATAACATGCTCGATACAGTTTGTCCAATTTTCCTTACTAACATGACCTACAGCACTCTCAAACAATTTCACAACATCGTTTATTTTAAAAGTAGTATTTTTTCCAACATCCCCCTTTACCTGAGCCCATATTAATTCTATGGGATTAAGTTCACAATGATAAGGGGGAAGTCGAAGAACTGATATACCACGAGAAGAAGCCATTACTTCTACAATGTAGGTTTTGTATTTATCCTTGTTCATTTTTGCAATTCTGTAAAGTTCTTTCCTTAGTGGAACTTTTGGAAACTTAATACTTTTCGAAATAAGTCACTCCAAAAGCTCTGCTTTACGCCAACGACTTGTGGGCAATGCTTCTCGTAACCGTGAATGGTAACTTGCGTTGTCCATAACAATAATAGCCCCTTTTGGAATCAGATCCAACATTTGAACAAACCATTCCTCGAAGACATCCCAATTTATATCTTCGTGATTCCCCCGTGCGTTTTGAAATAAAAGTTAATAATCCACCATCAACAAAACCTTCAGAACTTCCAACATGGACAATGATAAGACTTTTTCCTTTTCCAGATGGTGGCTGCAAACCTAACGACAAACCTTCCACGAATGCCTGCCTTCCGCTTTTAATGTTTTCATCTTGCCAAGATTTGGAAACTGTATATCCAGCATTTATCCATGTTTCATCTAAGTAGAAGATTTTCAAATTTTGTTCTCTGGCATGTCGAATGCTTCTTAAATAGTCTCTTCTCCAAAAAACTATTTCCGGTTTATCTATCAAGAGAGATTTTCTATTATGTTTTGTATATGTGAAACCCACATCTTTCAAAAGTTTGCATAATGTCATTCTGGAGAATTTTGTATAGTCCGCATCTTCTTGCACTGATGTCATAATTTTGTCAAGTGTTGGAATTTCCTTTCGTAAGTAAAATCCATGGACTTTACGCCTTAGTCTTTGTTTTAATGATTCATCTATCTCAATTGGTTTTCGGCCTGAAGGAGTTTTAGGGGGTTGAAGAGTTCCATTCTTGCTTTCTTTTAGTAATCTATAAATTGTTGATTTAGCAACACACAACATAGCAGCCGTTAATTCCACAATATCATCAATACTTGCACTTGGATCCTTGTTTTTCAATGATATATAACAATTCAATATCATAGTTTTTTCATTTAAAGATAATGGACCTGTTTTTGGTCGTTTAGATGGTCCTTGGCTTATCGACATTGTTTGGTACTTGCACAATTAACATTCAACAAATGTTTTAAATATATTCCAACTGTTTACAATATTATGAAAACCATACAACTTCATACAACTTTACTCAAAGAACTAATACTAAGTACTGATTTAATTTACCTACTTTCTTTTAAAATAATATTCCCGATAATGTTTCTAAGAAAACTGGGTTGTTTGGAAAATCTCTCTCAATAATCGAATAATCTGTAAATAGGTATTAAGCCGATTACAGTAGGCCACTTGTCATTTAAAATTTCTGAGAAAAATTCCACAAACACTACATAATATAGGAGTAATACACATAAAAAATATTCATTTTGCTTCTTTGAATTTAATAAAAATTTTAACGATATCTTGCTATCTTCACTTTAATTAATTTTTTAAAAATATATTTCATTGTAATTTATTTGTGACAATATTCAAAGTTTGAATTAATCTTCTTACAAAAAGAACAAAAATATATAAAATAATTATTGTTACAGATTGGTTTGTTTTCTATTATGAATAAACTGTGTTGCCTTTCTTTATCAAACTTACTAAAATTTATGTACCTCTATCACTTTTTTTTATTAAAATTAGTACATCCCGTTACCTCTGACCTAAATCGTATATTCTTTAGCATAGCTGCAACTCATTTATTCAATACAAAATGTATCTTACGGTATACCCTCTTAAAATATTTTTTGGTACGTCTATGTAATCTACTTAAATGAATGATTAATTACTCCTTGTCCTTTCTATATAGACTATAACAATTTAACATCCTCTTCATAGATAAGACGTAAATGTAACACAAATAGGCTATGTTAGGTTAGGTTAGGAGTCTAGTTTAAGGTTATGTCTTATGTCAGTGTATGGATAATGGATCTTGTCAGTGATTTTCTGTATGAACGAACCATAAGCGATCCCCTCTAAGCATAAAAATACTCACTCAAAGAGCTTATAAACACTTTGTACTCACTTAAATCTATCGGGATAATATTGTTGAAATAATCCGGCCGCTTCGTAATCAGAGATTAAATCTTGACATAAAATTAACGGTTGATCACAGTCTGGTTGACCTGGACACCATTCTCGATGTTTGCGGGACTGCATGGTGCCTCGAGGATCTCTTACCAATAAAATTACTTTAACATTTAAACTGAAAGACAAAACGAAAATCACATAAACTCTACGTAAATGTCAGATTCAAGAAGTTTTAGTTCTATGCTACTGAACCTTTAAAAAAAGTATTGTTCCACGTCATAATACGATGAAACAATATAAACTTTTTAAATGTATTATGACATTTGACATAGAATTGACAGAATGCGTATTGCAAATATCATCAAAGTTTATAGGCGATGTGTTTCGTGCTAAACATTTTTACGCACTAAAGGGTATATCGAAAGGTAGGCGGATAACAATAGGACATTATTTAACAAAATTGTAATACGAGGGTGTATCAAAAAGTTGGTAGATGGCAAAAGGATACTATTTAACAAAAAATATAATACGAGGGTGCATCAGAAAGTTGACAGATGGAGAAAAGACATTATTTAACAAAAATGTAATACTAGGGTATATCAAAAAGTTGATAGATGGATAGCGGATAATATTTAACAAAAAATAAATGCGAGGGTTTAAAATTGTTATTTAAATAATGTTTACTACATGTTATGGTAAGCTTAACTCAGATTTTATCTATACTGGTATTAGTATAAGTGGGTTAATGTTGAAAAAAGTAGAGTAGGTACAAATGTCATCAAATCCCAAGTACAAATTTATATTAATTTTTTGATTGTTTAATTTAACTTATCTTTGAGGTTTTCCATCAAAATAGCGATCAAATTACAACAAAAAAAGGATTAAACAAATAATATCTTGACAGTTGTTGTTTGTAGAGATTAGTTTATTTAAAGAAAATAAAAAGACAAAGAATTTAAAAGATTATAGCATATTTTTTGCAAAACATATTATTTAGTAAAATATTTTTAACAATATGAATACTTACTCGTCTTCTTGCAGCAATTCCTCGGCTAAAGCCAATCGCAGTCTTACGGTTTTCATACTTTGAAAAGGAAACAGTTTGCAGTATTTATTTAAAAACGTCGTATTCCAACAATATGCTGGATACAACTCACACTGATCCCACAACCTCGTGTTATGTGTAAACAAGTACACGTGAGACATACCGAAATTCAAATAACTATACAACCCACTATAATCACAGCGTAGCAAGTTTTTCAACGTCTGCAAAGACGCTTTTCCATTAGGATGTCCTCTAATCTGAGTAATACCGTACTCCAACAAAGGCTCGTAATGGTAATAGTTCCCTGGTACGGCATTAAGTATATCACCCAGAAAAGTAGAACCAGACCTCCACGTAGTGATTATAATCGTCCTCACGGGTCTACCTCCAGTCGATAATGTAAAATCTTTAAGATCTTTACTATCGGGAAATTTATAATCCAACAATTCTTTCGATAACAAATTACTTTTCGCTGTAATTACATCTTCGATTGGTATCGTATAATTCGTATATTTAATACTATCGTCTAACTCTAGATATTGGTATCTGTGTGAACGGTGATAATTATTCGATATGTCTTTTTGACTGAATCCTATTAATAGCAGGCAAACTATCGCTACAATAGAAATGCCGAAAATTTCACTTCTTCTAACCATTTTGCCTTGACACGATTTTTTTTCGATGTAAATCACTGTTAGGAGCACCGATTTGTTAAATATATTTCATGCTAGAGTTTCTTCGTATCGAACTTAAGGCATACCGCAAACATTGCTTCAATTTAAAACACGAACAATCAATTTTTGTTTCGTTTGCAGTCATTGACGGACCGTTAACATCCACAACCAAAACGCTACTGACAGGACAGTATGACAGATGAATACATGTGTCGAATTTATGCGCAGTAAACACTAGATCATTACTGCTTTATCGAACCAATAACGCAAATCTTAATAATAAATTAGAAATAAAAATTGCTTTAATAAACTTTATTTAAAAAATATATTAGAATAGACACTAAAATAAAGCTAAAGTTCAAAAATATCTACGGAGAATAATTTATTGATTTTCTTAAAGTAGGTCAGCTCGACCTTGGCTGAACAGAACGTTAAAAGCGATCCAATAGAAACCGCTCCTATTGGACAAACAATTACCGCCGAACGAAATTTAAATCTTTCCACCAATCGGCGACAATTTCGAGCCGTACCACCGCAGTAAAATAACAAAGAAAGAAGATGATAGTAAAATTGCAAATGGCGGTTGCGCATTGACAGATAACACTTCACTTTATATGTTGTTATTGTTAGTGGGTTGCAGTGTACGTGTATTATTAAAAATATTTATTTTAAGGCGTTATTAGGTATAAATATAGTGAAATTATTTATTATCAGACATGGCGCTTAAAGCTCAAGTTGGTCAAAGTAAGTATATATTACAAAATAAAGTGTTTTTAGTTTGATTTGATAGTAGGAGTAAATCGATCAATCGTCTTGATTACTCATAATTCTTACTACTAAATAACCATTAATCATAACTTAATTGGATTTTAATAATACGATAATCAAATGATTAACTTTATTTATTAATAATCAACTTATAGAAATTATGAATGAGGTTATAAAACACAAAGCTATGAAAAAGAACGGGCCCGCTGCGGTCCAACAGCCCCACGGCATCGAATGGAGGATTCTCGTGGTGGACCAGTTGGCTATGAGGATGGTTTCAGCGTGTTGTAAGATGCACGATATATCAGCTGAAGGCATCACTTGTAAGAATTGTTTTTAAACTTAACTATTGCATAGTAGTGATCAATTCGGTTTTAGTGGTTGAAGATATAATGAAAAAAAGAGAACCCCTGTTGACTATGGAGGCTGTTTATTTGATTACGCCATCGGAAAAGTCGATTCATGCTTTGATGAACGATTTTGAACCACCAAGGCAGATGTATAAAGCAGCTCATGTATTTTTTACAGAAGGTAAGTGATTTACATGTTTTGGTTTGTAAATGTGGTTAAAATTGGGGTTAAAATTTGTAATAAGACGGTTCTTTTAAAGCAGTTAGGTTTTTTTCTAACTTTAATGGCTTTATTTTGTTGTTTTTTATTTTAATTTTGAAATTTTTGTGTTCTACAGCATGTCCCGATGACCTATTTAACGAATTATCTCATCGTTCGGTTGCAAAATATATAAAGACTCTAAAAGAGATCAACATAGCATTTATTCCGACAGAATCTCAGGTATTGCAACATTTTGTTAGGTTACGGGTGTGTTTTGGGATTTTCTGCTTACTTCCTACACAAAGATGGTGAAAATAATTACATTAATTATTTGACCATCTTTGTTAACCTAATTTTTCCATGTTTTGTTTGCAAACTCTATGTGTACTAACCCTGATGTCTACTTTAATTAACATAAGGCAAAATTTTTGAAAAAAAATCTTTTACATTTATAATATTTGTACTGAATTGTTTTTTTCTGTGACAGTTTGTCCGGAAGAGCTGTTCAATGAGCTGTGCAAATCGTGTGCGGCTAGAAAAATTAAAACTTTGAAGGAAATCAACATTGCTTTTTTGCCGTATGAGTCTCAGGTGTGTGTTTAACAAACAAAAAAACTGTCTACAAAGTGTGTTATTGTTAATGTTACTTACTTACAGTATAAAATACTTTGTGGACACTTTTTTATCCACTATTAAGCTTATATGTAATGTGTTAACTTTTATTTTCCTTTGACAAACTTCACTTTACCTAACACTTTGTTATTTTTATGTTATTTGTTATTGGTTTTCCTTATAAAATGTGGTTATAGTTTGAAACAAAAAGTTTGTGTCTATTTGTGTAGGTATTTTCGTTGGATTCGCCTGATACGTTTCAATGTAGTTATGATCCGTCGTTCGCAGCTGCCAGAAACGCAAACATGGAAAGGATGGCAGAACAAATAGCCACTTTGTGTGCTACTTTGGGCGAATATCCGCACGTTAGATACAGAAGGTAACGAATTTGTCCACGTTTATACATACAAAGTAAACAATTAAATATAAAAATGATCAAAATTTGTTGTTGCAAACTCTATGTATCAAAATAATGACAGTTGTCATAAGAGATTAAAATAAATTCTTATGAAAATAAATTTTTAAACGTTTTTGGCGATATATCTTCCCAACATTCGAAGGTTGAAAAAGACACCTGTCATTGCTTGATACACAAGTGTACATAATTGTTTGATGTGTTTCTACTACTAGTAGAAAAGGATGAGGTATATAAAGTTTGTTCATTTTTTCTACTGTATAAGCAAAATCTTTTTAAATTCAATTAAGTACCATTTTTTTAGTGAGTATTCTTAAGATTTATAAATGCACAACTTTGAAGGTTATGTTATTATGTTTTTACGGAGGTATATCTACTTACTTACGTAGTAAAACATATGAATTAACACTTACAATGAAAAAACAGCAAAAAAAAAACTCCCAAAAGAAAAAATAATAAAATAGTTAAGAATACATATTTTATAAAACACACCAGCAACAAGAATTGTTTGGAAACATTTGGTTTGACAGTTTGAAAACATGGCTTCACTTACGTCACTACTCCCCCTTTTTTTAGCGAGTTACCGTTTTATGTACGAACCTCAGAATAATAAGTAAGTGAGATACGAATGGTTGATCCCCACTACTTTCTATTTTCTACATAGCCTATACACTTCTCCCAGCGATGCTCCCATCTCTTCAATCCGTCCAAATCAGTGATGCCAACCTAGGGAATTATTTCCTAGTTCTAGAGATTTTTTTCCTACAATAGGGAAAAAGGGAATTTTATCTACAATCTAGGGAATTTTCAATGTTGGATTGTTTTCAGTTCAATTTTTGGAATTTCATTCAATTTATCAATTTTAATCTTAAATTACTTAAATAGACTACAAATATGTTAAATGTTTATAAAGGTATTTGTCTTTTTCTAATTTTTACAGCATCAGCATTAGCTGAAAGCCTTTTATTTCTATGTTCTTTTATTCCATGAGATTTTATTTTTATATTTGTTTTTTTTTTGTTTAGTTTAGAAACTTTTATTTTTGTTAATTCTTTTTTATGTATTTCCATTTATATGTATTTTTTAAACTTTTGTGATATTAAAGTATTTTCGTACATTATTTTTGTAATTAATTTTTATCTAGGGATTTTTTCACATAATAATTGGGAATTTTCAGCGAACTGGGTTGGCAACACTGGTCCAAATAGTACTCGGCGTTTTTCTCTGCAAAATAGTTGTTTACTCATTCGACGAAAATATCTGTCCTCCGAGCGCAACTTTTAGTTTAGGGAACAAAAAAAAGTCGCTTGAGGCTAAATCTGGTGAGTAAGGAGGGTGGTCAAAAACTTCAAACCGTAATTCGTAGATTTTCGCCATGGCAACCGCTGAGGTGTGGGACGGCGCATTGTCTTGGTGAAACAAAATTCTTTTTTCTGCAAATTTCTGCCTTCAGCTTGTCAAGTAGTGATGCGTAGTATGCTCCTGTAACGGTTTTTCCTTTTTGAAGATAGTCGATTAAGATAACTCCATGACTATCCCAGAAAACAGTTGCCATCACTTTCCCAGCCAAAGGAACAACCTTTGCTTTTTTTGGAGCCGATTTCCCCATCGCAGTCCATTGTTTTGACTGTGTTTTTGTTTCTGGAGTATAATGGTGTATCCAAGTTTCATCTACAGTAATTAATCAGCGCCAAAACTCTGATTTATTGCGCCTAAACTGCGCCAACAGAGAGTTGGAAATGTTCCTTCGAACACGTTTTTGGTCCAAAGTGAGCAAACGTGGCACCCAACGTGCGGACAGCTTTCTCATGCCTAAATCTTGATTCAATATGTGACAAACACGTACTTTGGACATGTTTATAGTTTCTGCTAACTCTCTAATTTTAATTCGACGGTTGTCTAGCACCATTTGGTGAACTTGACGATATTATCGTCAGTGGTTGCAGTTTTTGAACGTCCCGAACGTTCATCGTCACCCAAGCTGGCACGGCCACGTTTAAATTCAGCAGCCCAAAATTTCACTGTGGTTAATGATGGTGCAGAGTCCCCGTACACAGCGTCCAACTCGTCTTTGAGTTGCGTAGGCGTATTGCCTTTCAAAAACAAATATTTAATGACAGCTCGATACTCGATTTTTTCCATTTTCATAAAAACACTCACATCGACTCACTCAAATGATTGTCAAACAACAACTGCGCGTCCAAAATGGCTGAAATTTTAGTGGGTACCTTTAAAAGCATGCGCAAACACATTCCCCAACTTTTGTTTACGAATGCTGCCATCTTCATGTTGAGGTCGGAAACTTTTCAGACAACCCTCGTAGATTATCACGATACACAAATATTTTTGAATTTTCCCCTTCCACTGCTAAAATATGACTACTTCTTGCCATAGAACACAACGTATTGTTACCCAGGAATACCACAATTTAAATGAAAAAACCCTTTTGGCTGTCAAAAGCTAGCTTCTATTTGCCGTATAGCCGCGGCAGCTCTTGCCATAAACCACAAAGAAGAAGTTCTAATTTTTATTTCGTTCTAAGAGTCACGAACATTTAGGTAGCTACGAGAGTGGGAGTTGGTTCGCGCATGCGGATTCAATTTGTGCAATAATTAACGAGATGGGTCTATTGGAGAGAACGGTATAACGAAATAGTATTTTTCCAAATATTTAGAATGAAAACTGTAACTTTTAAACGTTTAATGGAAGAAAACAATGAATGAGTTCTATAAAAGGGATATGTTGCCAAATTAACGAGCAAAAAAATACTGAAAAAGGTTAGTCGCATAAGGAAGCAGTTTTTCCAATATATTTTTGGTTTTTCTTATGAATTTTGGGCCCCTTTATCACCCGTGTTGTACCCGAAGGATATGGAGGTCTTTTAACATATTTTTAGTTTGTAGTATTTTACTTCTTACAGTTGACGAAAAACTAAATGTCAGCTGTCAACACATACACGTATCATTAGATATTGTCTTGTTATTATTTAGCATTGTTTGGCTTCGTGTTTTTGTATTACTGCTTTAAGCTACCTTTTATATTTAAATTGGTATCTTAAGTCCTTCATAACATTTTCATTTAGGAATGAATAAAATGCTTTAAAATGTGGAGGATTAAGTCCAGTAAAGTATTTAAACATGATATTTGTCGTTTTTAGGTTTTTATATGAAAAATAGTTTTTCCTGTACGAGTATTTCCGTCCACGGTGAAGATTTGAATATACTTGTACTATCTTTTGTTTCAATTTTTGTAATTTTTTTTTGGTTCAGTTTTTCTTTGCCTTATAAAATTAGTAGAGCTATAATTGTGTTCCAACATATTTGTAGTGGGTTTAATTGGGAAATTCTTAGATTGATTGTCAACATTTATTTGATTGTCTGACACTAGCATGTTCTTGTACATTAACTTGAGTTATTTCTGCATTTTCCTCAACTTCAGTAGATTCATTATTATAATAAGGATTTGGATCTACGCAATTATGAACGAAATGTTCACTACAAATATAGGTGGTTTTGTTGATTGTGGCAAAATTCAGAGTTTGGTTGCCACATAAATCAATCCATTTGAGGCATCTGCTCGGACATTTTCTGGGTTTAGGAAACGGAATAAACTTAATAGAATTCCTTCTTCGTCCTTAAAAATAAAGTTCTTGTATTATTTCTACAATTTTGATATGCACAATGCTTCATCGCAATTTGTATTGTGGAATCACAACTAAGATACAAATCCGGGTAGAATTACTCTTCTCGATGGTATTTGCAATAATAAAAGCAGATCAGAGTAACACAAATCACTAACAGATAAAGTTAGAATAAAAAATCAGTAATACAAAAACACGAAGCCAAACAATGCTAAATAATAACAGGACAATATCTAATGATACGTGTATGTGTTGACAGCTGACATTTAGTCTTTCGTCAACTGTAAGAAGTAAAATACTACAAATTAAAAATATGTTAAAAGACCTCCATATCTTTCGGGTACAACACGGGTGATAAAGGGGCCCAAAATACATAAGAAAAACCAAAAATATATTGGAAAAACTGCTTCCTTATGCGACTAACCTTTTTCAGTATTTTTTTGCTCGTTAATTTGGCAACATTTCCCTTTTATAGAACTCATCCATTGAAAGTGACAAAAAAAGTATAGAGGTGGAATATAAGCTAGGCTTAAGTATGACCTTTTACATACGTCATCACTACTTCCCCTCTAATCGTTTATCTCGCTAAAATGATGCGGTAACAAATTTTGGAGACCGTTGATTGAACGGTAACTCGCTAAAAACAGGCTCATGTCTATTGAAAGCTTGGTGACAAATGGCACAATGTTGCCAACTAAATTCCTATACCTCATAAATGTAGCTTTGTACACTTGACAGAAGCAAACATGAACCCTGGGTGGGCGTGTCCTTGTCGCTGTAGTTGTATTTTCATCTCACTTATGCAGCCACTAAAATTGATATTATCGTTAACATTGGCTCGTGATTGGCTGATTGTGATAACCTTGAAATTAGTTGGCATATTTTCCGCGGACCATGTTTGCTTCTGTCGACTGTAGTACCGCTTACTTTGGTGGTTAAATTTTTGCAGCGATTGGGAGAGAAACGTAGAATTGGCACAACTGATTCAACAAAAATTGGATGCTTACAAAGCGGACGAACCAACGATGGGTGAAGGTCCCGAAAAGGCTAGATCGCAATTACTGATCTTAGATCGTGGTTTCGATTGCGTTTCACCTTTACTGCACGAACTTACTTTTCAAGCGATGGCCTACGACCTCTTACCGATAGAAAACGATGTATACAAGTAAGAGAATATTAAAAAAAAAAGGTTTGTTGTCTTATTTTGACGGTCTTAGGTACGAAGCATCGGCCGGGGTAATGAAGGAAGTTCTCTTGGACGAAAACGACGAACTTTGGATGGAACTTCGCCACCAACACATCGCTGTCGTATCCCAAAGCGTCACCAAGAACCTCAAAAAATTCACCGACTCCAAACGCATGACCCAAAGCGATAAACAATCAATGAAAGATCTTTCCACCATGATCAAAAAGATGCCGCAGTATCAGAAAGAGCTATCGAAATATGCCACGCATCTGCACTTGGCCGAGGATTGCATGAAGGCTTACCAAGGATACATCGATAAACTTTGCAAGGTCGAGCAGGTGAATTAACTCTAATATTCTAATATTTTTCGGTATTTTATTTGGTCGGTTGTAGGATTTAGCGA
Organism: Ophraella communa; assembly: GCA_035357415.1. Lineage (NCBI taxonomy): Eukaryota > Metazoa > Arthropoda > Insecta > Coleoptera > Chrysomelidae > Ophraella > Ophraella communa. Next base: position 44,506,525 of record CM068985.1, on the reverse strand, counting down.
TGGGAACCGATGCAGAAGGCGAGAAAATCAAAGATCACATGCGTAATATCGTGCCCATATTGTTGGATCCGAAGATAATCAACGAATACGATAAGATGAGGATCATCGCGTTGTACGCGATGACGAAAAACGGCATAACGGAAGAAAATCTGTCTAAATTGGCCACGCATGCGCAGATCAAGGATAAACAGACCATCGCCAACATCCAGTTGCTTGGAGTCAACGTCATTAACGACGTAAGTTTGACATTTTAATCGATATACCGGAAAGTTGCCCTACAACTTTCCAATTCCAACATAACCTCTCATATCTAAAATGTCCACCCTATTTCCGTCTCCTTTTTCCTTTCTTTTACACTATGGTATCCGCATTTTCTATACAAGGGAAATGCTGCCAACAAAACGAACAAAAAAATACTGAAAAAGGTTAGTCCCATAAGGAAACGGTTTTTCCAATCAATTTTTGGTTTTTCTTATATAGTTTGGGCCCTTTTACCACCCATGTTGTATCCGAAAAGTATGGAAGTATTTTAAGATATTTTTAATTTGGAGTATTTTACATCTGACAGTTGACGTATAACTAAATGTCAGCTGTCAACACATAAACGTATCGTTAAGGTATTGGAGGTTTGTTTGTGTCATGGCTAGGAATCTTATATGTAAATAAAAGTTCATTGTTATTAGTTGAGGTTCCAACCCCAAAAAACGCTGGTGTGCTTTCATATGTCGCATCTGTCAAAGAATTTTCGTGTTTTGTGAATTTCATTGCCATTTTGTGTTTATAGTATGTCAAGTTCGGTTACCCTTTACAGTAATTTATAGTGTATAAGTATTTTTTACAATTTGTGATTAATTAGAGATAAAAATTGGTTTTCAATGTTGTGTTCCTGGATGCAATAACTCCGATAAAACAGGATATCAAATGCATCGAATTCCTAAAGACAAGTAAGTTGAATTAAAATATATAAAATAATAAAAGCCTTAAAATAATAACTTTTTAATATTTCACGGTTATTCAATTTTTAATTTAAATTAACCGTGAAATTTAATTTTTTAAATAAACCTTGAAAGTTTTATTAAACACTTCTTTATTTAATGTTTGTGTTGTGTCTAAAATACTTTAACTGTAAGAACTTTGGGATTAATTAATAATTTTAAGAGAGAAACATCTTATAAATATTAATTGAACATTTAATTTCATCTATGCAATCTATGGTTGTCATTAATTGGATGGTTAAATTTAAAAGAAAAACCATTGTCTAGAATTAATGAATTACATAGAATTTGTCATGCACATGTAAATAATTTATTGAATGTAATAAATATTTCATAAAGATGTATATTTGTGTATTATTGAAGAGACCTGGAGATTTTTCCCATCAAAATATTAATCAAAACCTATTAATGTTTAAATACATTTAAATTTCCCGCTTTATCTTACAGTTCTTGGTTCCAGACGCAAGGTGCCGCGAATGTCGTTTTGGTGTCGAGGTTCTAATGGCAGTTTCCGATCTATCTCAGTATATATATATATCTCTTATCTATGATTAAGTAGAACTCTATCAATTTTAATGGCGGTAAACTCAAAACTTGTACCTTTTCATTTCAAAAATCCTCTTATTTGAAACATCCTAAGCCCAAAATAACAATTTTAGGTGTTTGGCCCTTAATCCCTTTTTTAAATAGAAAATACTTTAAAAATAGTGAAATGCCAGTAACCTAAAATTGTTACCTGTGGCTTGAAATAATTTTAAGAAGTTTTTGGTTAATAAATAAAACAAGATATTAAACAGAACACATTTTATTTGATCTTGTAATTATAGGTACAAGTAATAAAGATTTGTGTAATGAATTTCGACAATTTTTTGCATAGGGCCTTTGAGGTATTTTTAATGGAATTACATCAAAATTTTCGCGCGGAAAAATTAAAAAAAGATAGTCAAAATTTGGAGGTTATGTGCGATATCCGATAGGTTATAGCGTGGCCAGACCGGGTCAAACGGTGCCAAAGCAGGACATAGCGGGGCCAGACCAAGCCATATGATGGCACCTAACTTGACCTGACCTAACCTAACCTGACTTGGCCTAACCTAACCTGACCTAACCTAACTAAACAATCTGTTTGAGTAAGATTAATAAAAACTCTTTGTTTTAAACAAGAGCAATCAGTTCGCGCATACGCAGAAGTAGTAGTGAACATGGATGTCATCTACTAAAAATAATTATTTAAAAAGAAAAATTATGTAGCGAAAAACGTTTCCGCGGAAAAATTATCGGGTTTTCCATCATTTCCCCATCCATACATACGCTGTGCAAAAAAAATATCGAAATCCGTTAAGGGGAAATAATCTAGAATTTACCCCAGTTTTCTTCTAATTTATTAGGGTGGGCCGAGAAAGAAGCAGTACACGGTGCCACGCAAGGAAAGAATCACGGAACAGACTTACCAGATGTCGAGATGGACGCCGGTAATCAAAGATATAATGGAAGATTGCATCGACGATAAACTGGATCAGAAACATTTTCCTTATTTGAGCGGCAGAGCTCAATCTACGGGCTATCAACCTGCACCGTCGAGGTAAGTGTACGGATTAAAACGAATTTTGTCTTTATTGTGGTTGATTTCAGTGCCCGTTATGGCCAGTGGCACGAAAAACGCGGCCAACAAGCGATCAAGAACGTGCCACGTTTGATTGTTTTCGTGGTGGGAGGTATCAGTTTTTCCGAAATAAGATGCGCTTATGAGGTAACTAGTGCTCAGAAAAATTGGGAGGTAATCATCGGATCCTCTCACATACTAACTCCCGAGGATTTTTTGAGCAATCTAGCGACTTTGGCCGGCTAGAATCAGATGAAAAAAGTTACTTTTAACATACCCGAGTAGATGTTTGGTTTTGTTTAAAAAAGAACAGAAACAGTATCAACTTTTAATGGAATATCAAAAAAAGTTAAATTTGATTGTTTTGTAGTAAATTTTGTCGTTTAAGTTATTTTTTTATTTAAATAGAAGCATTGGTGTTAATATTTTTAGTTTTCTCCTCTAGGAAACTGGTTTTGTTGATAGTGGGACTGTTTTTTGATAAAGAATATCAAATTTCAAATATTTTTTGCCTCATTTTATGTTTTATCAGTATTTTGTTTTAACTAGATTATAAAAACACTAAAATACTAAATTTGATTAAATATTTGCCCCCAGCACTATTTAACTTGAAAAAATAGGAACAGGATTATCAACTTTTAGTAATATATTAAAGAAATACAGTTAAATTTGTTCTGTATAAAACGTTACAATCTTCAAGCTATTTTTATTCAAAAAAGAAGCAGCAGTATTATTATTTCTAGTTTTCTCCCTTGGAAATTGTTTTTAGATGAAAATAATAAAATTTCCAACGGTTTTTCTTCAAAATGTACACTTTCTAAAGTAGAACTTTGTAAAACTGTACCTAAATATTATAAAAAAAAGATCTCTAACCCCCCCAAAAATAATATATCACAGCTTTATATATTAATGTTAAAAACTTGTATAATAACCCTTGGTAGTAACTTATTACTATTTTTATATATATAATTGGATAAAGCTTATTCCAATATAGATGGTTAAGGATGTTAATGGATTGTGTTGGAGGATTTTTCAAATAAATCCAGTGGGAAGAAGGTAGGTTAGGCCTAAAGAAATGTACTGTTATTTTTGTGTTCTAGTTGCATTTTTAAAATGTTTAATCGATTTATATTTGTTTATGGCTGTTAAATAAAGTATATCTAGGTGTAAATGTTGTTTCTTATAGTTTTATTCGTTTATAGAAAGTCAATAATGTCAATTGAATATTATTAAAGTAATATTAGTACTGTTACCTTGTTTTATTTGTCCTTGCTCATACATAAGATGGTGAAATGTTTAAAAAGTAATAAGAGTAATGGTTGTGTTATAGCCGGGAAATAATCATTTTTTCGAGACAGGTATTGGGAAAAAGTCAACTTTACCATATGGTCTTCTTGGTAAGCAACCAAAATTAGATTAATGTGTATGTTAGGTCAATAGGCGAAACCTTGGAGCACTTATCATAGGTAACATAGCACTAATGAATGAATGAAATAATTTATCTTATCTATTTTAACAAAAAACCAACAATACTCCATTATTTAAAAAAATAACTTGGGTTCGTATCTTCTTCTTTTTCATTCTGAATGGTTGAGACATTTGACCTACCGTTATAACCACTCACCTAGTGGTCTGTGGTTATACTATTTGTGTTCTGTGATCAACATAACCTTAAATCTAGACTGTCACTGTCATTTATGACATCTGAAGTTTTATCACGTGTTTGACACTGTCTAAAAACAAAAACATTTAAGTTACTTTGGAAATTATCACATAAAAATTAAATGTTTGCAACTAGATATCAGAATCTACTTTCACGGTTTTGCTCTTCGATATACGCAAAAACTGATATAGGATTGCCGAAATGCGTAAGCACTACAGAAACTTTGGAACCGATCAATATGTCTTATGTAACATATGAGAATACCGCTAATCATATTAACCAAAGCCATCCATTTATTATTTTACACGGTCTATTTGGTTCTAAATCAAACTGGAACAGTATATGTAAGTATTACAATCAAAAATTCAATCCGTCTAGAAAAATCATTGCAATAGACGCAAGAAATCATGGTGATAGTCCTCATAGTGATCAACATACTTACGCACACCTCGTTGCTGATATTAAATCATTATATGGGCAATTAAATATTAAGAAAGCTGTGCTGATGGGTCATTCCATGGGTGGAAGAGCGGTTATGTTATTTGCATTAAAATATGTAAGTTTTCTTAACCTATTCAAATTTTTAGAAGTGGATTTTAATTGTTAATGCATGTGTGATCCTTTATTTTTTTAATAGTTGTTAGAATTGTTTTTGTCATATTTTAGTTAATTTTGGTGTCTTTTCTCTAAGTATTACTTTTCACCTTTAAATATATTCAAGTTCCTTAATGATCTTTATTAGTAATTATAACTGTATATTTAAATTTATGTATGTGTTGTTTTAATTCATGTAAAAGTCATGTTAAAACTATGTTGTTCGAACTAGTTCATTCACATTTATTTGCATATTTAACAAATATAGTAAATTTTTAGCCTGAACTTGTTGACAGGTTAATTGTTGCTGATATTTCTCCTGTATCTAATGGTTCTAATTTATACACACTTTCAAATATATTTAAAATCATGGGAACTATTAAATTACCTTCAAACATTCCTATGTCACAATGTAGATCACAAGTAGATATGGAGTTGTCAAAATCTATAGAAGATAAAGGCCTCAGGGCATTTTTGTTGACTAATCTAGTTGAAAAAAGTATGGGCAGGTATGTTAAATGATAATTCTACAATGTATACAGATGGGTTTTACCGTAGCTTGCTTTTATTTACTATCTACAATTATAAAGTTTATATTATTACACTAATAATAACATTATAATAAATATATTAATTAAAATCTATATTAGATGCCCATGTTTCATTCTCTGAATAGTTTTAAAACATTTCAGTTTTCAATGGAGGATCAACATTCCTGCATTATTAAATAATTTCAATTGTTTGACCAGATTTCCACTGATTAATGATTTGCAATATGAAGGTCCAACACTATTTTTGGCAGGTGGGAACTCTGATTATGTGCCGTAAGTATAAAAATTTGTATAACAATCACAGAAGAGATTATAGTGAAAGGTAAAAGTTAATAGAAATTTAAACTAACATATTCCACAAATGTATGGGATAATTTATTAGTATACAAATTTTTACCATTGGTTTTCATTGTTATACCATTTTAATACATTTATTTCCAATGTTAAATTATTTAAAGAGTTTTCCTCATTTGTATATTTTCATTTCACTAGCATATTTTCTTGCTGCAATCTTCATTCTTCTGCATTATGTAAGGTATATGGAATCTGGGTGATACTTTGACTGATGTATTTGTGACTTGTTGTTTCATTCCAGAGTTTTCCTATTCTACCAATTGATGTTTTGGTTAGCTTGTTTGTTGTTCTTAGTTTCTGGTCAAGCTGCCCTATGAGTTTTATGATTTTGTTGTTTCTTCCCATAACTTTTATCTTATCTTGGTGTCTTTGTAATGTGGTTTATAGGACAAGGTACACCCAAGAAATTTGGTGTTACCTTCCATGTAACATCAATATATGTAATTGCTTGATGAAGTGGAGCACAATCTGCACCAATTAGAACTGTAAGAAAAAAGTTTGACAGCAAAAGAAGCACTTGAACCAAGGAAATGCAAAGTGGAAGTCAAGTAACTATAGGCACTCTAATATCCTGGCTATAATGAAAATTATAAATGTATACAAGGGCAGTAGAATAACCAATGGATTACTTGTTCAACAAAACAAACTTCAAATATTAGGATCCTATTTTCAACTCAGAAATTAGACAACAATAATGGTAATCAGGAACTTCTTCTATCTCTCCAAAATGGATTGGCTTAGAGGTCCTGAATTTTGAAGATTTGGTATAACTGAAAGATATTTGGAATATCTTGTATTAAAAGAAGTAGCAATCAAATGTATCATGATGACACAAGAATGGTTGTGAAGCTGAGAGTGTTTCAAAACAAAAAAAAATAGAAAAAGGCATGGGATATAAGATAAAAATTTTCATTTTTCTTTCTTCATTTAGGTTAATTTGAGTCACTTTTGGAGATAACCTCTTCATGCTTTTTCTTACCCCAAGCCCCTGGTATCTATAGAGTAGGAAGGGTGAGTATAGACCCACAATATGGCCCATTGTACATCCTCCCAAGGAGTCGCCCTCCTAGGACATTGTCCATCCTGCCTTATCCAGGAAGGAAGACAGGTCACCAGGGGACATCTCCTTAATGTCGGCAGGTGTAGGCCAAGACTAACCGAACACACACTCTCTTATCAACGATAGCTCCGGACATTCACATAAGGCATGCCTGACAGTTTCATCTTCCTGTTCACACCTCCTGCATAGAGGTATGGCCACTAGCCCCATAATATGGAGAGACCCCATGTGCGTCCCACCGTCCTCCGACACTGCTCAGAGGCCACATTATGCTCTTTTTGCTCCGTTCTGAATGTGCGAGTTCCATGTTAACTTGCTGTCAAGGGTAATACCGAAGTATTTCACCTCTTCAGCGAAGTTTAGTTTGCTTTTGAAGATTTCGGGGGGTTTCAAGCCCGATAAGCTTCTTTTCCTAGTGAAAAGGACCATCTCTGTCTTCTTGGGATTGATCGACAGTGAGTGTTCCTTACACCAGGTTTCTATTAATTTGAGGCCATCCTGCCCCTGGTTGTCAAGTTCCAAGAGCAAGTTCACCAGTAGTAACTACACAGGAGGGTGGAAAGTATTCCCCTTGCAGGCAGCCCCTAGTGGTCTCCACCCTCCAGTGATGTTAGGATCAGCCTATTTTCCAGCATTGCTTTGATCCTGTTATGTATTGGATTTGGGTAGTGGATTAGTAATTGCTACTTTTATATCCATAAAGGTAGTGATTGCAATTTCTCCATTAGCCACAGAGTGATTGATCTTGTGGGCAGCTGCATCCAGCGCCGTTTCTGTTGATTTTTCTTTCTAATATGTATGACAGAGGCACTGAGAGGATGTTTCCTTAGTGGCATCTCCTTATAATGAATCTTTTCAAGGGTTTTCCCCAGAAGACACAGAATTGGCGGGAAGGATTTAGATATAGTCCAGGCGTGCTGTACCAAAAAAATAAAAAATACGGAATATCTGAGACCTGGAATGTAACAGTTGGAGGTGGTAAAGGGGCTTATAACACATGAAAAAAAAATACATTAACTATTTCAATTATGATCATAAACTTTTTAGGGGTGAAAAAGGGGTAAAAAACTGAAGTATTGCTGTTTGCGGCTAAAATTGACGTCAAAATGAAAAGTGTCCAATAGAAAAGTTGTAGATCATGTTAAAATCTAAAACTTTTCTCTTGGTAATTTTTTCACATAACTTCAATTTTTCGAGGAAAATGGAAAAAAACTATTTTTCGTTTTTAATTTTTAATTTTCCAACGGATTCGTCAATCTTGATGAAACTTGGTGAAAACTTACCTTTTTATGTCGAAAATAACCTCGAATTTTTTCAGCCTTGTAACATAATAATTTTCCGAGAAATTTGATTTTTCTGGAAAAATCTCTTTTTTTTCAACTGTAAAGTTTGCTCGGAAAATATTATTGGAAAAGATTTTCTTGGGGCTCATTTTTTTCGTTTTTACGTCTACTTTCACATGAAATAAAAAAAATACACCTCTCATTTAAAAATGTGTTTAAAAATGAAAAAAAAAAGCAAAAAATGAATTTTGCAACAGCTAAATTTGCAATAATTGTTAAATTTTTGTTATAAAATATTAAAAAATGCAAAAGCCGACTCTTGCATTACATTCTACGGGAAAAATTACAAAAGAAAATGTATTTCATTATTTAGTCGGATTTTTAGTTCATTTGCAATATTATTATAAACACTCAAGTCTATTAATGAAGTTATTAATCCAAACGGGGATTTCATGGTTTTTTACTATTGTTGTATGCTGATTTGTTTATATTATAAGGTTTTTCATGAGATAAATCGATTTGTTGATAATTACAAGGCCCAAATACCCTTCCATCGGAACCCTACAGCCCAATTTTCATCAAAATTTCAATTGTCTTTGACTTTTTGGAATAATTTGTTTATTTTTAATATAATAATCGTTCGGTTTTAAGTAATTCGTAATTGTAATTAAAAAATATATTGAAAAGACAATATTTTGTTTGTTACGAATGATAGTATATTTTGTATACTGAAATGTTGCAAGGTCAAAGAGAAAACAAAAGGCCTAGGCCCCTAGGCTAGTTAGAGTTGTCATGTCTACACTTTGTCACTTATGAAAGGTGGCTATAGGGCTCTGATGGAGGGGTATTTGGGCCTTGTAATATCAACAAATCGATTTATCTCATGAAAAACCTTATAATATAAACAAATCAGCATACAACAATAGTAAAAACCATGAAATCCCCGCTCGGATTATTAACTTCATTAATAGACTTGAGTGTTTATAATAATATTGCAAATGAAATAAAAATCCCACTAAATAATGAAATACATTTTCTTTTGTAATTTTTCCCGTAGAATGTAATGCAAGAGTCGGCTTTTGCATATTTTAATATTTTATAACAAAAATTTAACAATTATTGCAAATTTAGCTGTTACAAAATTTATTTTTTATTTATTTTTGAGCACATTTTTAAATGAGAGGTGTATTTTTTTTATTTCATGTGAAAGTAGACGTAAAAACGAAAAAAATGAGCCCCAAGAAAATCTTTTCCAATAATATTTTCCGAGCAAACTTAACAGTTGAAAAAAAAGAGATTTTTCCAGAAAAATCAAATTTCTCGGAAAATTATTATGTTACAAGGCTGAGAAAATTCGAGGTTATTTTGGACATAAAAAGGTAAGTTTTCACCAAGTTTCACCAAGATTGACGAATCCGTTGGAAAATTAAAAATTAAAAACGAAAAATCGGTTTTTTTTCCATATTCCTCGAAAAAATGAGGTTATGTAAAAAAATTACCAAGAGAAAAGTTTTAGATTTTTACATGATCTACAACTTTTCTATTGGGCACTTTTCATTTTGACGTCAATTTTAGCCGCAAACAGCAATACTTCAGTTTTTTACCCCTTTTTCACCCCTAAAAAGTTTATGATCATAATTGAAATAGTTAATGTATTTTTTTTTCATGTGTTATAAGCCCCTTTACCACCTCCAACTGTTACATTCCAGGTATCAGAATTTCCGTCTAAAAGTACAGCACGCCTGGACTAATAATCCATAATTGACATATAAGATAATCTAGTTGTTATCTATGCCATTTCTATATCAAAAACTAACGCATGTCATTAGTACGTCATGCGTGACGTGCAAATAGGTTAGTCAAAATTTCTGTGTATTTTCATTAGACATGTTTCTTCATCATCATGTAAAAAACGTCGTGAGAATTCTAAGAAAGAACTTCACGACTCCATTTAAACCATTTTCAATTAATATTCAATCGACCAACGACCAAAACAAGAATTTGGATCTGGCATATAATTCGTATGAATTTACCAGCTATTCCGCAAACGATTTGAAACCGACACCTTTGGTGGTATTACACGGATTCTTAGGTACCGTTTTATAAAAATTTAATCCTTATTGAATAATTGTATCAATTAAGTTTTGCTGTTTCAAAATATCAATCTGAATAGACTGTTAATTTTGTTCAACAAATAACCTAACATTTTCTTAGCATGTCCAAGAGGTAGATTTTTTGAGTTTCCTATAATTATTTCAAGAACGGTTGCTCTAACTGCCAAGGTTATTGTATAATGTGCCTTGAAATAATTATAACCCGTTTTCCAGCCTCAAAAAACAACTGGAACAGCATGTGCAAAAAGATACATTACAATAACAAATCGAAAGTAATTGCCGTCGATGCCAGGAATCACGGGGACTCGCCCCATTCGACAGAACACACTTATGATTGTCTAGCGACGGATTTAAAACGATTTTTAGAAAAAATGGAATTAGAAAAAGTAAATTTATTAGGACATTCCATGGGCGGCAGAACGGCCATGCTGTTTGCTCTAAAATACGTAAATATATTAAAGGAATGTGGTAAATAATCGAAAAATTATCTTGAAAAAATATTGTTTTCAGCCGGAACTTGTTGAAAAATTAATAGTGGTAGACGTATCGCCAGTATCGACCAGTCAATCAATCAAAATGATTCCGAGTGCCTTACTTAGCTTGAAACGTATGCATATACCTTCTAATAGAAGTTTACGGGAAGCTAAACGTCTGATAGGACAAAATTTGTATAATGTCATCAGGCACAAGATAATGCTGACGTTGTTGCTCACTAATCTTGTACAAAAAAGCGATGGAAGGTATTTATTTTAGGATTAACTATCTATTTAGCCTTCTTCGGTCCATCTTTGTACATAGCCCCCCCCAAATATTTTCTATTCTTCTCGGTCTGTCGCTACTTTCATCCATCTAGATCCTACGGGCTTCTTGATGTCATCTGTCCATCTCATTTGGGGCCTCTACTTAGTTTATATTCCCACTAGGTGGATATTGTTTATTTTTCACACACGTAACAAATTTAATATAATCCCCTTTTGACTCCCTAGTTATGGTTGGAGATTTAATACCAAAACGTTATTGGAGCATTTCGAACTAATGTCAAGTTTTCCTGCAATTTTCAATTTGTCATTTGAGGGTCCCACGTTATTTATAGGAGGCGGAAAATCGGATCACATACAGTAAGTTTTCAACAATAGTGTTACAGATAGGATAATAAAACTCGTTTTTATTTCACGAATATTTAAACTTTTACTGAACGAAATGTATGTACAACTTAAAATAGACTGACTAACTTAAACATTTCTATTTGCTTATTGATGGCCCATCGGTGAATCATTACACAAAAACCTTAACAAGTAACAGTATATCTGAATCACCTCTTTATCAGTGTTGAATTACTTGTATTTTAAATACCAAAGGATTTGAATAGTACAGTGTATAATAATAACTATGAAAACAGTAACAATTGCAAAAATATAAAAATTGATGAATTCCAATTATAAAATGATATACCGTAACAATTCGGCCATCCTAATTTAATTTCCGTCCTCGGAAATGGTTAATTCCCTGGATTCAAACTTTACTCTGATGCGAAGTGATATGCTGAAATACAAAACCGCTTGAGAAAGCACACTGATCCTTTAAGGTCATTGAATTTCCAGTTTGGTATGATGTACTTATTCTTCACTTTACTACCTCATTGTTTTTAACATTCCTACGCAAGTTTCCTTTAAAGTCGTCCTGCCCGACTATCTGCACTTTTACATACTCGCAAGTTTCCTTTATAGTCGTCTTGCCCGACTTTCTACAATTTGATATACTCGCAAGTTCCCTTTATAGTCGTCTTGCCCGACTTTAACCGAAAAGATCAACCAAGCTGGAAGTCAAATCAACATATACAAAAAAAATTAGCTTTCTAGCAAGTCAATCAAATCATCTCTATCCCTGATATTATTCTCCGAGTCGCTACTCTCCTCACTACTTCCATTTTTCCGGAAACCGCGTACAGGGCGAAGAGAGTCAGCGGCTACTATCGTATTGAACTTCTTATAACCTTTCATTCCTTTTACTTTCTAGTATTCTGGTTTACGCCTGTATGATTACATGAACTACCACCCTTCCATAATACCAACTAACCTTTCTTATATTTTCTAATGGACTTATGCTTTTTATCAAACCGACTTTTCATTATTTTAGCAACTTTTTCTAAATTGCTCGAAGCTGTCTTCCTTTTGTCGCGAAACTCAATGATGTGCAAGAAGTTTCTAAATCGCCCTGGAGATTACCCTTATACCCGAACAACAACTTAAAAGGACTATGTTTAGTACTATCATTAACAGTATTATTGATACCCCAAATAACTTCTGGTATTTTTTCATTCCAATTAACGTCATTATCATCGGTCATTGTTCGGATTGCATTTAAAAATGTCCGATGAAACCTTTCTACCTGACCATTGGCTCTCGGAGTTGCGGTGGCTGTTTTTACGTGTTTAATTTGTTTATTATCCACAAACTCTTTGAAATATCGACTTGTGAATGCGAGACCATTGTCAGATACAATTCTCTTAGGGTAACCCAAGAATCCACCGAATATTTCTCTTAAATTTCTAAGACACTCTGCGGAACCTAGGGTACGAGATGGCTTAGCCACTACAAATTTGGTAAAAGAGTCAATTAATGTCAATATATACGAATATCCCGACCTACTTTTTGGAAAAGGACCAACAAAATCTATATGCACTGTATGCATGGGAATATCGCGCTTAGGAATTGCATGAAGTTCACCCTCTGTTTTTCCATAGTTGCCCTTCTTGTAGCCACAAACCAAACAGCTGTTAACATAATTTCTGACAAACCGAGTCATCTTAGCAAACCAAAGTTGATCTTTAATTAAACCTAAACAACGCGTAAAACCTGAACGTCCAATGGAATCATGATATTTTTGAAGAAACTGAAAACGTGCAAACTTGGGAATAACAAGCCTCTCGCCATCTACGACCTTCCTATATAAACGTCCATTCCGGTAAACATACTGCCTTTTCAGATCGCTGCTTGTATTTTCCTGAAGCTGCTCAATAATATTTTTTAAAGTGTCATCCTGCATTTGAACTGATAGGAACCAATCGTCGTTTGAGCTAATTTGGAGAACATTAGAAGGATTTCTACTGAGAGCATCGACATGCTTCATGGAAACCCCGGGTTTATGTACAATCTCAAAATCGAAATCCTGAACGGATAACCACCAACGAGCAATTCTGGGAATTAAGTCTCGTTTCGAAAATGTATAACGAACAGCTGAACAATCTGTAACAATTTTAAAATGATGTCCAAGGATGTATATTCTAAAACGTCTCAGACTCTCAACAATGGCCAAAGTTTCTAGTTCGTAGCTATGGTAAACTCGTTCAGCTGGACTGGTCACACGGCTAAAATATGCTACGGGCTTAAGATTATTGGACTCATGAACCTGGAAAAATATGCCTCCCAAACCTTTTGAACTGGCATCAGTATGAATTTCGATTGATAACTTAGGACTGAATGGCATTAGAATGGGTTTAGCAATTAACAATTCCTTTAATTTATAAAAAGCAGATATTTGGGGCTGTTCCCACCTAAACTCGGTGTTCTTTTTGGTTAACTGTGTAAGGGGAAGAGCGATAGAAGCAAAGTTTTGAACAAACTTTCTAAAGTATCCAGCAAGCCCGAGGAATTGTCGAACTTCATGGGAATTAATAGGTTGTTTAAAATTCCTAACAGCATCGATTTTTGCCTCGCCTGGAGAAATGCCATTTGCACCAACTTCATGCCCCAAAAACTGGATTGACTGCTTCAAAAATGAACATTTTTTTAAATTCAATTTGAACCCTGCATCGCACAACAACTGAAAAACTTCTTCGAGTAGCTCTAAACCCTGCTCGGCGGTGACTGAAGGTACTAATAAATCATCCATATAGACTAGTACTTGACCATATCTCAGATTACCCAAAGCATTATTTATTGCTCTCTGAAAGACTGCAGGAGCATTTACTAACCCAAACGGCATTTTTAGAAATTCAAAATGTCCATCCGGAGTAATAAACGCGGTTTTTGCAACTGAATCAGAAGCTACTGATATTTGATGAAAACCCTGATTACAATCTAAGCTAGTAAAGAATAACTTTCCCCCCAATAAGTTTAATTGCTCTTCAATGTTACTCATAGGGTAAATGTCTTTAATGGTGGCTTTATTCAAGGCCCTATAATCACAGCACATGCGATACTCATTATTTTTCTTCTTCACCAGAACTATTGGACTAGCAAAATTTGACTTTGACTCCCTAATTATAGATGCTGCCAGCAACTCATCTACCTTATCTCTAACTATCTCTCTTTCTTTGATAGGCAACCTATAAGGGCGGTAACAAATTGGCTTTGTTTCATCTACTAACCTAATATTCAACTCACAGCCCCGTACCGTACCTAGGTCGCTAGTACTATTAGAAAAACAGTGTTGCCATTTATTCAAAAGATTCAACAAATCATCTTTAATTTTTATATCTAACTTATCATTCATATCAACTTCATCAACAGTTATACTATAAATTGTGCTACTACTTTGTAATTTACTCACCCCAGTCTTTCCCTTCAACCTTGGAGCTTCAATGCATTTACATCCACGCCCAATCAGTCGATCTTTTGCCCAAGTGATCTCCTCATCGCTCATGTTGGAAACCGCTAGCATAGAACTAGAACCTTTGAAGACTGTCGATGGAATGCAAATCAGTGAACGCCCCTCCCGGAACTTCTTGCCCTCCATCACAATGTCCTCCTCTTCGCTGACATCAGTGACGTATACTGACACCATGATTGTGGTCCATGGTTTAAGGACCTTAACCTCTAGTCGAGTCGTGGCTCTATGGCATCAAGTGTGAGCTTGTCCAACAAGCCGACTTCATATGAAGTTCGTTTTGATTTCGGTATATCCCTAAGACTTTGATAATTTTCCAAGGGCGCAATAAAACCAGCATAAAGTTCATCGGTTGTTGAGCACTGAAAGGCACGAGCATTTGCTTGAAGTTCCAGAGGTAATCCTCTGATAATGCACGAAATAGCCGCTTCATTAGCTAGCCTACATTGTTGGATCAATGAAAGTTTTTCGTGGTAATAGTGTGTCATTGTTTCATTAGATCTCTTTTTACGGTTAACCAATTCTTCCAAAACAGTAGCATAGTCGATACATCTAGGAAAAGCACGGGTGAGCGCTATCTTCCACTCATCCCAAGACTTTTTATAGTCATCTAGACGATTAAACCAACTACGAGCTGATCCACGCAGTTTTTGCTGCATATAGGCCGTTTTGTGGTAATCAGACCACCCATGAATTTTACCTAGTTGGTCAATTTCCTGTAGCCACCCTGTTATCGTGGAAGTTTTATCATCAGGATCAAAAACTGGCACAATATCGCCCCGCACAGACACTATTGGCGTAGATTGACTACACAAATCAACATCATCTTCACTGTTTAGTTCCTGTTGCCGAAATCTTCGTTGGAAAACCTGGTTAATTTTATTTTCTATGTGCTTTTCCAGCAGGCTTTGGTATAACACATTTTCGTCGTCACTCATTTTTAATATGCCAATTAACACCTCGGCACGTTAAAGATCTTTATCCCACTTCTGATGTTACAGATAGGATAATAAAACTCGTTTTTATTTCACGAATATTTAAACTTTTACTGAACGAAATGTATGTACAACTTAAAATAGACTGACTAACTTAAACATTTCTATTTGCTTATTGATGGCCCATCGGTGAATCATTACACAAAAACCTTAACAAGTAACAGTATATCTGAATCACCTCTTTATCAGTGTTGAATTACTTGTATTTTAAATACCAAAGGATTTGAATAGTACAGTGTATAATAATAACTATGAAAACAGTAACAATTGCAAAAATATAAAAATTGATGAATTCCAATTATAAAATGATATACCGTAACAATAGTATAAATCAATGAAAACTAATGGTACAGTATAATAAACTGCTTGTCAAAAATTAAGGATATTGATAATATTCAAATAAAAAAATTGGGTACTTTCATATCAAATAAAAGTAAACAGTCTCATTAAATCCTTTTTCCACCTACCTCTATCCAAAGTATACATTTCTCCCTGAGGTTTATGTTTAATTTAACAATTTTTACATTGCATAGGCAATACTTTATTTTCATAATTCTGCAGTGGTTGGCTGTAAGTTGCAGTAGCAAAACCAGTTGGTGCACTCATTGTTTTTGGCAATTTTGTAGTAGGTGATAGTTTGACAGACGCCAAAGACTAGCTCTTGGTCCTCTGTCCAGGAAGTACTGTTACAATGTGGGGTATTAGTTTTGAAAGAAAATGTGACCAGAGATGAAGTCATGAATTGCAGTTTCAGTCCACTATTGGAAAAGATTTTCTTTTTTTACACCAGTTTGCCACTTTATTTGAAACCCCCTGAGTTCTTCTAATTTGAACTGCATTGGAAATGCACTTCCACTTCCACTATTTATTTTGTTAAAACGAAGAATTTTTTATTATTCTTAGTAAGAAGGACTTCCAAAAAGTAAGGGTTAGTACAATCAATTTAATGTATACTTAAGTTTGGTGTTGATAAAATTTAAAATAATTTCATTCTTCTTACAATATCCTTAACTTTTGAAGAGCAGCAGTTTATTTTTGTTGTTTCACATCCATTACGATATACTATATTCTGTACTTATTTTTCAATCCTTACGGCCGTATTCACCAACGATTAATACTTCACTAACAGTTGGTTAAGATATTTATCAGCATGTTAAATCACTGTGTGGTTTTCATCATAAAATTTTAAGTTAACAGCTAAAAATCGGGCTAGTAAAAAGATAACAAGGTTTTAATTTAAAAAAGTGAGGTTAGTTTAGTTTAGTCAAGAATTAATTAACAATTAAAAGAAATGGTAAGACTAGATGTAATTAATTTTAAGAACATATTGAATTTCTCATTCAAATTCTGATAGTGAAGATGAAGAAATTGCTTGTGATAAGAATGTGAAAATTCGTAACAATTTATTTGAAGAACTCGACGAAGTTGAATGTAAAAGGCGATTTAGAATAAACAAACAGACTTTTCATGAATTATCAGAGTTGTTAAATAGAATTATTGAACCAGTCAACGATAGAAAGAGGCCAATATCACACCCGTTCTTATTTATTGGCTTTGTTTTCCCATGCCAGCGTCTCCAAACATTCTGTTTTTTTATTATAAACTGCATTGGTTTTTTTTATATTCTATTATAGGAAAATATTTCTGCACCAACAACATTATTAGTTCTTTAATTTGAAACCCCCTTTTTTCTTTTTCCATTATTATTTTAAACAGTATTTTCATCATAAACAAAATAAACAAATAAGGTTAAAAGGTTAAATCCTCAATCAAATGTCAATTTACATTTACTACCAACATAAATTTCTAGTAACTTTCTTTTAACAGTCTGGTTAACATTATCCACCTGTTACTTATTTGGTTGTTAGAGCAACTTTACACTTCGCAATTGTAGAAAAAATTGCAGCAATTTTAATTGCATGCATGCGCTTTAGCTTAATAGCTGCAATTTTTATCGAGTTGCGGAAAATTGGTTCGGACCTATTTTTGTTGCCGCAATTTCTATTGCAAGTGCAATTCTAGTTATAAATATGATTATTTTTTGTGATGCCAATCTACTTAAATGTTACTAGCTGCTAGTTTGTGTTGTATGCTGCTAGTCCTTTATCAATTTCATAACATAACCTATTATATTAGTGTTATTTTAATCTTAAAGGTTGTCAATACCGATTTTATGTCAGCATAATATTGTCAATTGTCATTATCATGTGTAAAGTGTCGAGGGAATTTTTATTGCCGGTAATAAAAATTACGGAAATAAATTGCGAAGTGTAAAGTTGCGGTTATCTTCCAGTTTAACCATCCGCTAAAAATTCTCTGCGCATGTACAAAATTTGAAGTATCAAGGATAACTTTATTGGTTGATAAGGAGCGGCAAACTTTAAATCTCGAGCTGCGTTGCCACATATTTATGAATAAATAAAGTGAGTGAATAAACATTGGAAAGACGAAAATTATAGACATTATTTAACAGATTGCGTAACTTAAGTTATGTAATCGAGTTAAGTAAATCTATGAAATAATGCATGTTGAACGTACAGTATGTACATTTTGCAGATAAAGTTAATTTATTATAAAAAGAAGATTCAATTATAGGGTTGATTTTGGATTTAAATTTTATATGCATGTAAACATAATATGCCTTAAATAAATCAGAAGACAATATAATATTTTAATTATATATTATTTAATTTTAATATAATATGCATTATTTAAAATGTTTTTCCTTATAGTTTCTACTGCATTTATTGTGGTAGTTTATATTTTTCATTAATTTAAAACCATAATAAATTAAAATCACAGAATACCATGAAAACGTGAGATTTTTATATTCGCATATTACAATATATTTAATTCGAAATAACGAAGGGAAGTACCTACCTACGTTATTATTCATATTTTCAACTGCTGTTCTTAGCATCTTAATTATTACTTATGAATTTTAGCAGTAACGCTCCTTATTAACGTGCGTTTTTTATAATCAAATTTACTAAATCAAAACTAAACTATTCGCTTTCAGGAAAAAATGTTTGAACTGACAACACTGTGCGGCTCTCCCGCTGTAAATTTCGAATATTTTTGTACATGCGCAGAGAATTTTTAGCGGATGGTTAAACTGGAAGATAACCAAAGTTGCTCTTAATACCGACAATTGTGAATACGGCCGTTACCTTGTGGAATATGTTATTACCATTTCAAGTTTTATGTAATTCTTAAGAATTTATTTGTTAAATGCGTAGAGTGTATATACAACAGGCGGAAAAAAAATCATATTTTCTTGTGTTAGGTAGGTACAAAAATAAACACAATGAAGAGATTAGATCTTTTCCAAATTTATGATGTTAGTTAACGTGTGTGTTTGCCCATTACAGCCGTCAGTAACATGTCGTTGACATTGGGAATCTGCGTGGTATTTATTTGCCTGTTGACAGATTTTTAACAATCTTCCAGCAAAGTTTTACATATTCGCACAGAAAATTCTTAGAATCCGATGATAGTCAACGCTGTTTGAGTGTTGGTAATTAATTTTCGTCGATTCTTAAGACCATCTCTATTGTTCTGCAAATGAAAGGCAAGTCAAACTACTCGAAGACTGGTTTCGACATTATTATGTAATCAGTAGAAGTAGGTACTTCTCATCCCGCAGAGCAGGATGCAGAAGGACTCTTGCAAGAAGGGGAACAGAACCTGTGGTATTTTTCACTGCAGAGCACTGCCAAAGAGAGTAACTTTAATGGAACTGGATGGATATACACGAAGGAGATAGGACTGAATGAAACATCGAACTGTAGTTTCTTTAGTGTGTTAAATAAATAATAACTCAATGACAGATAGTACTTATACAGCTACTTTATTTTACCACCACAGGTCATTGTTAAACACAAAAATATTGTACTTTCATGAGAGATGTGTAATAGGTTGTATATAATAAAATAATTCGTTAATAGGGGTTATTAATCAACGATTTTGAATGCGTTAAAAATCTTAATTCACGGGAAGAAATTAAATATAGAAGTGCTTGAGTTTAAATTTAATTTTAAGTTTAATTCGTAATACTTCGGTTTCTTTTTTAGGAAAAGCGACTTTCCAACGATTTTAAAGCTGTTCCCGAAGGCGGAATTAAAATACATCGAAGGAGCTGGACACTGGTTACACAGTGAAAAACCAACCGAGTTTTTAGCAATTACACTAGAATTTCTTAATAGGCGTTTTGACACTAACGAACTCAAGTCGTCTTCCACGTCAAGTTAACTGTGATATTTTAACATTGTACTCGTCATTTCTATTAAACCAAATTATTTAAGGATGTTTATTTTCCTTTACCAAAGGTTTGATTAAATTAATTACAAAAAAAAAACTAAAAATGGAAGGTAATAAAAATTACTTTATTCTTAATATCCATGGCTGATGTTTAAATATTATTATTATACAATTAGTTACAAAAAAATAACATTTATTTACAATAAATTACTTGATTAATTTGTACTTTCAACAATTGAAAAGACGAATGAGACGCATCCGAAACGAAGTAATGAACCGTGGTTCAAAATTGCCGATCCCTCCCATCCTTTCTTTATATCCTCCGAGTTATTTACACAACAGCATTCTAATCTAAAATCAAAAACATTTTATCAGACTAAACTAAAAAAATTTAGGGAGTTCCATAACCAGATATAGTTAAAACCAAATCTTTCTTTCAGTGCGTCATAGTTTATCAAATTCTCTATAATGCACTAAAAGTGACCGCATCGAAATTTTGCACGTCAACTGTCACGGTTCTACATCGATGGATGTTTCTAGTAATCCATTCAGTTTTGCGACTACACAATTTTCAGGTATAAAATGACCGACATTTTTTAGGCCAAATGACTTACTTGAAGAACAACAAATGTCAAAAATAAGACCTGCGACATACAATTGACAGTTTTCGTCTATGCAGATAAGGTAAAAAGTTCGAACCTCCTAGGTTATTTATTTTATTTCAATAACATTAAGAGTACTGTTCAAATATTCGGCAATATCTAGAAATCTTTGTCTCCAGTTTGAATCGTACCCATAAAGGTCTAGAAAATGTCAGACATTTTAGATCTGAAAATTTTGTAGTGGCAAAACTGAATGATCCATTCGATCTTAACGTTTTGTGTTCCGTGCTCTCACTGTCAAAAATGTGTCATTCATCTAACGAAATAACCTCTAAATCATTTGACGTCAAAGTTTTTATAAAACTTTTTTACTAACCCTTACTATGTGAAAGTCCATCTTATTAAGAACAGTAACAACTAAACGGTTGAATGAAACTTCCACTATTTATTCAAAAATACGTTTTAAATGTAAATCTGACGATGCTAATTCTACCGAAACGGCTGTCATTGAATTTTATAATTTCGTGAGAATCGGGCGCCTGGGACTTACTATACTCTATTTAAAAACTATATAATAACCAATAATGATTGAGAGTAGAAGTAGGCGCAGTTGACAGCAAATCGGGGGCGTGCTTATTAATTTCTGAGAGGGTTAAGAATGAAAGAAAAATTCTTAGTACAATTATTTTAAATTGTGAAATAAATAAACAATTACTAAGGAGACACACTTTTATTAATAAACTGTTTTTTTAAAACTTGTTATGTACGAATTCATGGTATTTATTTTTTTGTTTTTCATCTAATCTTCAACCTCAGATTCGTCACTGTTGCTACCAATGATACGGAAGTTACGGTAAAGTGACAAAGACAGAAATATCGTTGCGTCATAATAATTGACAGTTCTGATACTGACATATTATATAATGTATTTGTAATAGCTTTTTTGTTTACATCTCAACTAAACTCGACATTTAAAGATTAATTTTCAGTACATAAGGGTTAGCTATGATTGGCTAGTCTCCAAGGTATATTTCATAGATTTTGAACGCGACATTTTCAGAACACACTCCTTAGTAACTAATCTGGTAACTTTTAATGGTGTTAACCAGACTTTTGAAATTACTCCTCCTAGTTTTTAAATAAGAAAAAAAATGGTACCAATATTTTATGAAAACAATCCGTTTCCAGTGATAGACGTTTTAAGGTTGGCAATAAGTATGCAGCAAGTGGCAAGCCAACATAAACATACTGTCATCTCCATGAGGACGATATTAACTGGAGAAGAGAAACTATGGAAATGGTATGCAGATGCTTATTCTGTGAACTGTTATTGATATTTTTATTTATTTAAATCCTGATTTAAATAGACGAGGAAGTTTGACACTAAAATTATGAAAATCCAGGACATCCCCATTTGATTTAGGAAAAATCAAGAAAAACTTGTTCTCTAGCAGCCTTACTAATAAACGGAGTATAAATATTTATACCGAGAATAAATAATTTATACCGAGAATAAATTCAGAATAGGCAAAATGTCTACCAATAAATATGGAATAACTTATACTCGGAATAAAAACTCGGTATAAAGTTATACCTACCCTAAGCCTTGTTTAAGTGCAGAATAACCTATAAATATGTTTGCGATAAGAGGTGTAGAATCTGTTGAGGAGGTTATTAATTTAATAAATATGGACATAGATATGGAAAATACAAGAAATAGAAATGCTTTTAAAGAAAGAATATACCCATTTACAATATATTCTGACAAATAGTATAATATAGATTTTCAAAACAAGGAGTTAGGCTTTTAAATGAACTAAATAGAGAATTCTTTAAATACGTACAGACGAGGAGGCGGTTTATCCTCCACTTTATAGATACTGACAACTTTAAGATATTGGGGTCGGAAACAAGTAAGTAAAGATTGATTTGTCTGCATTCTTTATATATGGACTGATGTCACAATTTTTCCAAACAAATCCAGGTATTAAAAGATATTTTTAATTTATGTTTTGCCAGAAATAAGTAAAAAGTGATCAGTTAAAGACATTTTTATAATAAAATCTGCAAGGTAAGGAAAATCTCGACCAATTCCACAAAGTTAGAACTTTTCTCAAACAAAATTTTACAAATTATAAACCAAAAAAATCTAAAATATTGTATGATCCCTCGTGGTGTATTGGTTAACGCAATAGGCTCTAACGCAGATGATGCGGGTTCGATTCCCGTCGGCAACAACTTTTTTATTTTTTTTAATAGTCGTACTGTCATATTTTATTTAATTTAACCTTAGAACAAAAAGTTCTAAGAATTTAACTGTTCCATGTACTTGTGTCAACGTCTGCTACGTTGTCAAATCAATATTTTGGAATAAAGAGGGAATAGTTATACTGAATTTATTCCGAGTTTATTTGTAAACAATTTATACCAACCTTATACTTAGCATAACTATTCTAAGTTTAAATAAGGAATAACGTAAGAATAAGAGATTTTTATTAGTAACAGTGTAGGTGTTTTTCCAAACGTTCGTCTAATTTCAATGGATGACCCATAGGGTGATGATTATACTGGTGCTGTCCTGACCTCCAGGTATACTGGAGCCCAATTCGGTCAGGGTATTTAAATTCCACGACTTGAAAAATCACCGGGTGCATGTCCTCAGTGTTTTTTAAACAGACATGATTTTTGTTTCATCACTTGAAAGATATACACAAATTTCCTTTTGAAGGAAATCTAACGAAGTAATTGCAAAAACCCCAACTTTCTGCGCAAATATCCTGGGTTTTGTGCGAAATTTCCGAAGTCCTTTGTTCTTTCTTTGGCTCCAAGGAAAACCATTTTCCCCTTCGTTACTCCATGAAGCATCTCCTACCCCATGTCGTACTAAGGTAGCTTATTTTTAATTGGTGGCCGACCTCCTGCTAATATTCTCATTGGTCTCCCCGGTGGATTTTGGGCTTGTATTCTTGTACCGTTTCATTTTTGCGAAATTGGCATTTAAACAGTTTTCTTCGTTACATTGTAGATGTTCTGACTAAAGCTCTAAGTACCTCGCTTTTGTTAAAACAATTTTGTTGCAACACATCCGGTGTTTACGACCTTATTAAAATGCACCATAGTTTCTTTTAAACAAAAATTAATTATACTGGGTGAGCCAGTATTTGTTGCTTTAGAATGAAGTTTATTTCTTTCTTGCGGGATGAGATGGGGGTAAGGGGGGTTTTCTTTGGGATCACTCTACCAAATAATATAAGTCAAGCCCATTTATAACATTTCCGTTTACATCTCCTGTGGCAATTTACAATTTTTTATTAATAATTAAATATTCTTTAATAACAGTTTGTTATTAAATATAGTTTTCTTTCCTTCTAAATTCAGTTTAATTACAAGGTGTTTCTATTTTTTTCACCTTAGTTTTTGTGTAATTTCAGTTATATACTCGTAAACGTATAAAAAGATAGTGGCGCCCTTAACCCTTATATACCACCAATCCTTTCTACAGTAAGCATTAACTTGGAGAGAGTCTCATATCCGGGATCTCTTTTTGGAGAGTATATAGTTACAAATTGGCTCCCTAACTATTGGGAACATTTATATTTAATAACAAATTTTGTAAATAAAAATATTCTTTAATTAATTTTACAATAAATTTTGAAATAATATACAGGGTGTATATGTAAAAAAAATTACTGATAAAACCAGTTAATTCCATTTGACTGTTCCACAGAGTAATTGGCGAACTTATTGTTAGGAACTTACTTTGAAGGTTGTACAAAACTTGTCAAATCTGAAACTATTCCCGAAATAACAAACATTCTTACCTTTCAACACAATCGACGGCGGACATTTTAGCTTCGAACGACGGCTTCCTCGGTCTACAAACTTTTCGCTTCTTGTCGATTATATCCCTAACCTGCACCTCTAAATTGACGCTTTTCTCTTCGGGCGAAACGTGCAAATCTTGACGTTTCGAACAAACGTTGTTAGAATACAGTATGTTATTCACGTAAGTTCCATAAGGCGAATAATTTATCAATTCGAAATGTTTCGTAAACTAAAACAAGTTAATCAAATTATCGAACGACGAAACTTTTTATTTATATAAATTTACCTCGTCGAAGAATATGACGGCATGTTTCGGAACTATATTGTTACAATAACCGAATTTCTCCAAATTGACCTCATTCGCGGATCCTTTACCTATGTTTAACACTCTGTAACGCATGGCTACAGCTTCGGGGAATCGCAACGAAACTGTGGGTCTAAATCCCATAAAACTGGCATCGTGTCTTACATCAGTAGGATCCACCTGCAATAAATAATTCTAAAACTAGAGTTCTTAAGCAATTTACGACCAAAGTACGTGTCACTCCTTGGAAACAAACACAGTAGCACTTCAATAATCAACGATAATAGAAATTGGCACCAAATAGCTTGAACCAGAGCGTGGAAACGAGAGAAAACATCGGCCCAAGCGTCGTCTTGTACACATTTATGATAATTCAGTGATGATAATTCAATTCAATTAATAAAGAATCAGATAGAAAGGATCCAATGAAACTCAAGTCAAAACCATTACTTTTGCTTTTCTAAATAATATTTTTTAAAACTTTCAAATCCAATTTTATTATTACCACGTAAAGTTCAATATTACAACTTAACCCTAGTCTACGATGAGTTAGGATCCTTGATTCCTGGTTCTGTGACTCTGGTAAGTAATGTTTTATCAAACTCCTACTGCTCATTTCGTTCATGTAACTAAGATGTATTAATGTAAACAAATAGTTAAAGGAAAATTTGTTTCGTTATTTGATCTGTTTAAGATTGTAACATGTCTATCGTCACGTCACCTTGCACTATTACCGACCGTAAACGATACCGCTATTATTACCGATAAAACCGACCCCGATTCACTGTTAATGCTACTGTACACGAGACACCCCTTATAGACGCTAACTATTTATCTGTTTGAACGAGGGCAATCAGAGAACGCGTCTCTCGCTTGCAATTGAATGTGCCGAACGTATCTTTTATGACAAATGACACGAACACGCCTTGAGCTAGACTATTTATTGAATCGCCCAACAATTCTATATGCTTTTAAACTAATACGCTCGTCTGAAGAGTCAGAAAAAACGTTCAAGTTACTCATCTTGTGAAATTTCCTCTTTTGGTTGTTGAAAGATACAACCTGCTAAGTTGGAGTCAAGTTATTGCCAAGTTATCGCTAAGTTGGAGTCAAGTTATCGCTAATTTAGAGCCCAGTTACCGCTTTTGGAAGGTCCCTATGTGAAGGAAGTCCTTCAAACCACTTCTGAGCTGTTAAGAAAACTATTACATCCCAAGCAGCCAGAACCATTAAAGAAACTTTCAACTTTCCACGAAGAAGCTGAAGCCGCCCTCCTAAACAGCACAGAAACCTATAGTTAAGTCCACTTTTTACAACTCCAGTTCATTATCAGCAAGTACTTACAGTTTCAATAAATAAACAATAGTTTTAAAAACCGTTTCATTTATATACCTTAGACTACAAGTCTTAAGGGTGTAGCGTGGTCGGTCTTTATTTCAAGTAGCTTCTTTATTTGTTTAATTAAAGTAATTACAAGGTGTTTCTATCTTTCTCACGTTAGTTTTTGTGTAGTTTGTTTGCTTAATCGTTAGCGTTCAAAAGATAGTGGCGCCCTTATTACTTATACCTCCCAATCCTTCCTATAGTGAGCATTAACTTGGAGTCGACTCACCCCTTGGAGAGGGTCTCTTAGCCGGGATCTCTTTTGGAGAATTTTTTAGTTACAAATTGGCGCCCTTAAATAAGGTTACAAGATGTTACCTTTTTCATTACTTTTATATAATAATTGCTCATCATTGCAGTTCTAAATTGTTAAATGATTCGATATTCTCGTAGTTTGTAAAAGCTATTGTCTAACTGACATATTCTCACTTATACATAAATGATTATCTCTCAGATATTTGTTTAATCTGTTTAATATTAATTAATTTCTACCACCTTTAACTGTTTGCATCTTTTTCAACCATTGGTTTCTTTTTTCTTGTATATACCAATTGTATTGTGTTCTTTACAGCCTGATGATGGTCTAATCGAGACCGAAACTAGTTGCAATAAGTGTATTTTAAACGAATAAAAGTCTGTGGTTTTGACTTTGGAGTTTCATTGGGTCCTTTCTGTTCAATTAATAAAAGTGAGATTATAAACTGGACAGGTTGGACAGTAGAGGTTGCAAAGTATCGATGCCGAGTATCGAGGTATCGATACTTTTATAAAAATGATCAAGTATCGGAATGCTTTTTTCAATTTCTCGTGTTTTGTGTTTTTTCATCAATTACAGATACGATAGATCCGATATACCGATAAAAACTGAAATGTCTGATTGTCAGTTGTCACTTGTCAAATCAAAATGCCCATAGGCATCCGTAAATAAGATTGCAGCGCCAATGTGGGCAGTCGTAGAACTATAAAGATTGACATTAAAATATTTACGTTGTATCTGTTGTGTGTCTGAATGATTTCAAATAATAAATATTTGTAAACAATCACATAAAAACAAACACAAAACAAAGGAGAACCTGAGAACTATGTCGAGATTTTTAGTTATTCTGATTGTCACCAGGCGAGTTCTAGTTATGATATTCAACAATAGCTTCCATCAATTCTATCACTGATGCTTCTATCTTGGTTTTTGGTTCGTCACAAACAGAGAGAAAGAGGCATTAGTGATAGAACTGATGAAAGTTACTGTTGAATTTCACAATTCGCCTTATCTATGCCGCATCTAACCTAACTTCTGTCATTTGTCTACAAGCGCCTCGCCACGGTCACGGCGGACTGGACCATAAAACGACAAAACACCTTTGTTCTGATCTCTTGTGTTCTCTGGCAAAGCACCAAATGACAATGGATGCTTCTTTAAAGTATCGATATATCGAGGTTTTTTCAGAAATCGGTATCGATACTTGAGCGAAACGATACTTTGCAACCTCTACTTGACAGCAATCGATCTTTGTAGATCCTAGATGGGTAGGATGGGAAACGAATGCAGCGTTAGACAGCTGGAAGTGTCTACTATTCACAGTGGATAGGACGTGGATTACGGTTTCATCCGCTTCCAGGGACCATATTCTTGAATGTGGGAGAGTAGATTCCCAACAAAACACATATTTTATCTTTATTTTACTTGGTTACTGTCTTTTATTATATTTTATTGGATTTCAGAACAAACAAAACTTTTTATCAAAAATAACCTTTTCCAATACAACAAATTTTAAAGCATTTTTCACCTATACAGAATAAAAACAATTTTTAAAGTTATTAAACCGGATTATTGACGTTCTACTGTACGCTGCTATAAAATTATAACTAAATCACCTCAAAAAAGAACTCCTTTAATATTAGACTTACCTCTGAAGTGCGCACATTGTAAAAGTGCTTAGAAACCACAGGACACATAATCGCTCTCGCTCTTATCGTAGACTTGGGTTTCGTCTTCTTTTTCGGACTCGAAAACACCCTAGATATCCTATCGATGTCGGCGGGAGTTAATAATTCACTGGGCAGCGGCATGTGGCGAAATTTTTCTCTAACCGTTGGCGAAAATAAATTATTCGTCGAAGAGGGGGAATTCAATAGTTGTTGGATGCGTTGATAAGCTAGTAATCGAATCAGTCTATCGTCGAGTTGTTTCAGTTCCAGTTCAACTGCAAATAATGATTTCTATTTTAAATGTACCCCGTGAAATTTTCGAAATAAATTGCACAATATTTTTTTAATAGCTTACAAAAATTCTTAAATACCAAATAAATAAATTAGAAAGAAGAATATGCTTGACCGAAACGTGGCAAAAATAAAGTAAAAGCTATTGAGTCCTTTTTCAGGAAATGTAAAGCATTTGCCTAAATCACTTCAACATAATCAAAACTAGGAACTACCCCAGGACAGAATATCACAAAAACTTAACTTCACATGAAATTTCACGGTAAAGTTTAGCAAAAAAAGTCAATGGGATGCCACAGTAATATCAAAGATAGGCAAGAACACAATCTTATGGTATACTGATGGGTCCAAAACTGAAAGAGGCACAGGGATAAGGATAATCCAAACTGGGAACTACCCCAGGACAGAATGTCATAAAAACTTAACTTCACAAGAAATTTCACGGTAAAGTTAAGCAAAAAAAGTCAATGGGATGCCACAATAATATCACAGATAGGCAAAAACACAATCTTATGGTATACTGATGGGTCCAAAACTGAAAGAGGCACAGGGATAAGGATAATCCAAACTGGGAACTACCCCAGGACAGAATGTCAAAAAAACTTAACTTCACAAGAAATTTCACGTTAAAGTTTAACAAAAAAAGTCAATGGGGTCCCACAGTAATATCACAGATAGGCAAGAACACAATCTTATGGTATACTGATGGGTCCAAAACTGAAAGAGGCACAGGGATAGGGATTTACGGACCCAGAACAAAGCACCTCCAGAGTTTAGACTTACATCCTACCATTTTCCAAGCAGAAATATACTCCATTGGAAAATGTGCGAAATTCAACATTGAAAAGAAATACTGCAAACAGAACATAACTATTATGCCTGACACTCAAGCAGCAATTAAAGCACTCAACTCCAGCATTATAACATCTAAATTAGTCTTGCAATGTCTGGAACTGAGCATAAATGACACAATTATACTTCTGGACACTCGGGAATAGAAGGAAATGAAATGGCAGATACGCTTGCCAGAATGGCAGCAAGTATGTCACTAATGGAACCTGAACCATTCTGTGGCACAACCTACAGTTCCATCCTCAATGAACTCAGAGGCATTGAGAATATGGAAAAGATCGAACATTGGGAGAACCTACCAGGGATAAGGCAGGCTAAAGCCTTGCTAAGTAGTTACAATCCCAAAAAGTCCATACAATGTTTTGGGCTGAGCAAAAATAACCTAAGAATTCTTACAGGTATCTTGAGGAAAAAGAAGAATGCAGGTATTGTGAAATGGAGAAGGAAAACTCAATACACAAAGTCACAGCATGTCCTGCCCTAGGAAATACAAGAGCTCTACAACTTGGAGCACACCAAATAGAAGAGGATGACTTACCTAAATGAAGATCGACATCCTAACCTTCATAAAGAAGATAGGATTAGAGGCGGTGCTTTAAATACGGAAAAACCCACCGTCTCAGCAAGTAAGGGGGCACAATAGATGTCACAAGTCGCAGTGGACAACCCCTACATTACATTGAGTCCTTTTTCGCCAAAATGAACAATTAACTGAGCATTTATGTATTAACTCTTTGTATTTTATTCAGAATTTAGAATTTTTGATAATATTCAATGTAATAAATAAGCAATTAAAAAAAGATGATATTTGACCTGTTAAAAAAATAATGCAAAATATTTTCTGGTCCAAACCGTGGCAAAAATAAAGTATTGACTATCAAGTCCATTTTCACCAAACAACATTTATGAAAAAAGAAAAATTCAACTGAGAAACTGAACAATTAAAAAAATATTAATTTTGATTTGTTTTAAAAATAATGCAACATATTTACTTGTCTGAAAAGTGGCAAAAATAAAGTATTAACTATGAAACATCAACAGTTTGATGGCAAAATCAATTTTCTACTTTCTTTTACGTTGTAACAATTAAAAATACAAAAAAACGTTACATTTGTGCTCTATAGAATTTCGAACTGGAAACAAAGATCAAGTATTAGAGACTTACATCTTAAATAGCGGCCGAATAAAATAACTATCTTCTCAGAACGGTACCCAACACTAATTTTATTAAACCTAATCTTTTATCCAATTAAATAATTTATAAAAACCGGACCAAACTCTAATTCGCAGCCGATCGTTTTTCAAACAATGAACAATTTAAATCTTCAAAGTACTGTCAGTTATTCACTTGTTTTCTATACGCATCAATAATGCCAACACAAGTTTTAATAATTTCCAAGCCCACTTATCCAAATCATCTTTTTAATCCTCTACACAGTTCAATCATTTTATTTTCAGATGAAAAATTTACGTTCTGGGATAATTTTAATCGATAATTTTTGTAATTTAAAACGAGAAATTGATAACTATATTATAAATTTATAAATAAATAATTTAATTCTGAAATAAATTAACTTTAAAAATATATCGAAAGCACAAAAATTATAATTACTTTGTAAGATTCAAAATATAGCAAAATTTCAAGAATCCAACTATTTTAAAACAATCGGTAAATACTCTTAATTAATTATTGAATAAATTAAATTAAATATAAATAAAATCCTTCTTACAATTTTCCATTGCCACAATAATCGCTGAGCACGTAGAACGACCAAACTCTCGATTGATTTTATGCAACTGAAGCAGATACCTATTGGTATTTTTATTGAATGCGATAAGGGCATATTTTTATTGTTTAAAAAAAACATATAATCAAAGCGTGAATAAATGCACAGCTATTACGTTGACTCATCTTCAAAATAGTCGGACCATAGACGTAACAAGCGATTGATTAAGCCTATCCATAATACAACATTTTAATATCGAACTTATTCCAGACTGATTTTGATTTGTCAACTCATTTTAATTCCATTTTGTTTCTTGGATCAGACGAAAATCACCTGGTTTTAAGGTGACTAAAGTTTGATGGAACAAAAATATTTATAATATTATCATAATGGATCTAATTATAGCATCAATGGAGAGCAAAGGCTGCTAGAGGATGTCTGTCCCCCTCTTGTGGTCGCTAAAGATAGACCACCAGGGGATGAAGGTATAAGCCTTGGCAGATCATCTGGTGATATTGGTAAGAGGAAAGCAAGAAGCATAAACTTTGGAGAAACTACCAAGGAAGTGAATGAGGTTAAATTTCTAGAGATTAAGCTGGATAAAAGACTTTTGGAGAACGTTGCAGCAAAGCTCTCTTTGGACATGTCTTAGGTATGGTGCTGAAATGTCAACAGAGAGAAGCTGCAACAGCAATTGTGCTAGATCATAACTGGAGCTAGGTGTACCACTCTTACTTTGGCCATCAAGATTTTAATAATTTCCTCTACTTCACTTCTGGATGGAAAGGCTGGTACATACAGAAGGCTAGTGAAATGCCAGGATATGGGAAAGAATAGTTCCAGATACAGGACCAAAGGGGTGAATGTACCAACTAATGTTGGAGAAACTACCAAGGAAGTGAATGAGGTTAAATTTCTAGAGATTAAGCTGGGTAAAAGACTTTTGGAGAACGTTGCAACAGAGCAAAGCTCTCCTTTTGGACATGTCTTAGGTATGGTGCTGAAATGTCAACAGAGAGAAGCTGCAACAGCAATTATGCTAGATCATAACTGGAGCTAGGTCTACCACTCCTACTGCTGCGATCAAGATTTTAATACTTTCCTCTACTTCACTTCTGGATGGAAAGGCTGGTACATACAGAAGGCTAGAGAAATGCCAGGATATGGGAAATAATAGTGCCAGATCCAGGACCAAAAGGGTGAATGTGCCAACCAGTGTTGAAGAAACTACCAAGGAAGTGAATGAGGTTAAATTTCTAGAGATTAAGCTGGATAAAAGACTTTTGGAGAACGTTGCAACAGAGCAAAGCTCTCCTTTTGGACATGTCTTAGGTATGGTGCTGAAATGTCAACAGAGAGAAGCTGCAACAGCAATTGTGCTAGATCATAACTGGAGCTAGGTGTACCACTTTTACTTTGGCCATCAAGATTTTAATAATTTCCTCTACTTCACTTCTGGATGGAAAGGGAAAGGCTGGTACATACAGAAGGCTAGTGAAATGCCAGGATACAGGAAATAATAGTGCCAGATCCAGGACCAAAAGGGTGATTGTGCCAACCAGTGTTGGAGAAACTACCAAGGAAGTGAATGAGGTTAAATTTCTAGAGATTAAGCTGGATAAAAGACTTTTGGAGAACGTTGCAACAGAGCAAAGCTCTCCCTTTGGACATGTCTTAGGTATGGTGCTGAAATGTCAACAGAGAGAAGCTGCAACAGCAATTATGCTTGATCATAACTGGAGCTAGGTGTACCACTCTTACTGCTGCCATCAAGATTTTAATAATTTCCTCTACTTCACTTCTGGATGGAAAGGCTGGTACATACAGAAGGCTAGAGAAATGCCAGGATACAGGAAAAATAGTGCCAGATCCAGGACCAAAAGGGTGAATGTACCAACCAGTGTTGGTACGTGGATAGCTCCAACACCAAGGACAGTGTTGAAGATGGGAATTCTATGGAGGGAAACCAAGAGCAAATCTGAACCAGAACTTGGATAACTAATTCACAATTTTTCAAGCAGAGGTTCTTGCAATAGAGAAGGAGAAGCAAAACTATAAAAATCAAAAGTCACTGGAATCCAATCGGATCGACTACAAATTAGTTTAGAAATGTCTTCAGTATCTAATACGTCTGGAGAAAAATAATAAAGTTACTAGACTTTGAGCATCCGGACATACTGGCATTGATGGGAACGAAATATCGGACCTTCTAATCTATGAAAGCAGCGATAGATTTCAAGAATAATCTATAAAACAAATTTTTTATATTTTGATTATTGTAATTTCCTAAAAAGGCTATCGACCGTGGTCCTTTTGCTCTTATGGCAAAATTTTACATTTACAGGATTTGATTTCGACCAAAACTTGAGTTTTGGTCAACCTCAAGTAAATTTAGAAGCCATCGAAAAAACACAAAACAAATTTCTGCCTATATTAGTTATTGCTTATTATTTTTTATACAACTCATGGAATGTTGTTTTAATAAAATAAATAAATATGAACACCAAAAATGGAGCTGAAAGTTGTTTATCAACAAATGCTCGACATTTTAAAATGAGAGGCAGAGAAAATGTGTAGGAAGATTGTGGCAGATGACAAAGAGTTGCAGATTGGAAGATAAGATGGTGGGATTACTGGTAAAAAGAGGAAGCAAGGCGAGAGACGTAGAGGTGATGGTTAAAGGAAGAAAAATTCGTATGGAGGACTAGGTGAAATACTTAGTCGTGAGGTTGGAAAAAGAGAGTTATTGGTAGGACGATTGAACAGATCGGGGTGAAAGAGCGGATGTTAACCTGAGGATTAAGCCTTTACTGTAGGTGCAAATAGAGATTTTGTTGCGTGTGGTGCAGGAATACAGG
This sequence comes from Ophraella communa, assembly GCA_035357415.1. NCBI lineage: Eukaryota > Metazoa > Arthropoda > Insecta > Coleoptera > Chrysomelidae > Ophraella > Ophraella communa. Next base: position 44,472,677 of record CM068985.1, on the reverse strand, counting down.
ACAGTGGATGGTCTGGCAGCAGCGTGTGGTGTGAACACCCCGTATATTTTGTATATTTAATTAAATTGTCTATTAGAAATATCGATGGCCTAGACCACCGTAGTTTGTTTATAGTATGGCACGTTCAATGTCACATCGTGTCTGCAATTAAGGCTGAATAAACAAAAGATAGAAATAAATACACAGCAATGCATAGACGACGAGTTCAATGTATTAATGTAATTTATTTAAAGTAATTAAGTGTTGTATTCTAATCCATTCATAGAAAATATAGTTTAATGTCTTTAGTATAAAAAGGTACCACCCATTGGACTTGATTGCTAGAGCAAAGAGGCAGCAGTGGAAAGGGGCGACGAGAGAAGAAGTACAGGAGGACTGGAGGAGGAAATGGAGAGCTGGTGGGAAATGTATGAAGGAGCGTTAAATTGGAGAGATTGAAAGTTTGGTTTTTCATTATGGTGCTCACTGGACATGGGTCAAGATTGGGAAGAGGAAGACTGGAATTTGCAAAAGGTGTGAAGTTGAGGATGATATGGGGCACGTGATATTGGAGGAATTAGGGGAGAACATCGTCGAGTGGAAAACAGAGGTAAAATATCATGGGCTAATCCTAGATAGCAGGTTACTCTGCTATCTAGCATTGCACTTTAGCAATGGGAACTTGCCCCACTGCTGCAATGGAGGTGATTTTAAACTTGACCCCACTGCACATTCTGTTAGAAAGTGTAAGGAAGAAAACGATATATAGAATGATCAAAGAAGGAATTATCAGGGAAAAACCTCTTCAATTTGATCAAACTTGGGAATGATATGCCAAAGAAATTCAACTTTGTGAGAAAATTCATCACAAAGTTTAGTAATAAATCTGAATGGGACTTTAAACCAGAATGCCATAAAGTGGTATACGGACGGTTCCAAGCTAGACGAGGGAACTGGGATAGGAGTTTTTGGACCGAGAGCCAAATACTCAGAAATCTTGGGCACATACCCGAGCATCTTTCAAGCAGAAGTCCGCACCATCGAAAGATGTGTGGAACTCAATATTGGAAGAAACTACCGCAGACAGGAGATTGTAATCATGTCGGATAGTCAAGCACCCATCAATACGCTGAGCTCAAATATAATCAGTTCGAAGATGGTTTGGGAATGCCTAGGCAAACTAAATGAACTAGGCCAGAAGAGCACTCTCACCCTCCTATGGGTCCCCATAGGAATAGAGGGAAACGAAACAGCAGACAAGCTGGAAAAAAAGGAGCTGAAACCCCAAATTTTGGGACCAGAACCATCTTGCGGGATCAGCAGTAGAGTAATCTTGGGAAAACTAAGGGAAGAAATGGAGAAGGAAAAATCCAAGTACAGGAATCAGCTGGAAGGACTGAGGCAATCTAAGATACTACTGGGGAACTATGACCAGAAGAGATCTCTTAGCTGCCTCAACATCAGTAAAAAAAGGCTCCGAATTCTAACGGGAATATTAACCGGGCATTGTCGGTTAAGAAGAAACTAGGGTTAGCAGATGAAGCAGAGTGCAGATTCTGTGAGGAAGAGGATGAAACCTCAATACACATACTCTCAGAATGTCCTGCCTTGCAGAATTCTAGGGCTAGGTACCTAGGAGCACATGAAATAGAAGAGGGGGATCTACCGAAGATGTCCTAAACTTCCTCAGGAAAATAAGACTCGAAGAGTTGAGAAAACATCAGAACATGGCAAGTAAGGGGGGACACAATAGATCCTATAGGTCGCAGTGTATTTATCACCCCTAATTTATACATATTGGAGGAATGAGGAGAAGTTGGAGAATAAACTTAGAGAGGCGGTGTATTGGGAAAATATGGTGGATATAATGTTGATGGGGAAAGAAGAGTAAGAGAAGTAGTTGAGAGCATGGTTAGGGAAAGGGACTGTTGTTCAGGTTGCAAGTGGCAGGAGTAAAAGGAGAGTGTTTGAGGGACCGACGTCCGTCTTGAAGTACGCTAGGGTAGTGATTACGAGACAGGGATAGCTGCGAGTTTCGGGGTGGGATTGGTTGGTAGACATCCCCTTGGATCCTGGACAGAATTCATTCCAACACAAGTTTCCCATCCCAACCCAAAAAAAACCCTTAGCCTGCTGCTAATGCCCTTGTGACACACTATACTATAGTTAGGGTGATTAAGTTAGATAAATCAGTTAGATTAGGGTAACTTTAGAGAATATTGTTTAATTTTTATAGAAATCCAACGGTTTTCAAAGTTTAAATACAATTTTTTCGAACCGCACCCTTAAATAATTGAAATAAATAGAAAAAGTGAAAATAACTTACTCTCTGTAGTCAGTCCAGATATCATATCATTAATGAAATTGTGCTCTTTTTTGATAAGCTCCTTTTCGAAGAATCCCCCATTTAAATGTTCGTTTTTAAGGTAACCGTTCACAGCCGTCCAATCTTGAACGTTAGCACTAGGACTGTCCTCGTAATTTTTATTTTTAATATCACAATTATTTACTTCTAGATACTCGTCATGTTCCTGCTCGATTTTAACACCATCCTCGCCGCCGATTTCCATGTCTTCTATTTTGATTACGTCATCTTCTATATGGTTTTTCTTCCGTCTGTTTTCAACGTATTCTAACCTTAAAACATCTCGGAGTCTGGGTAGTAAATTAACTGGTCTTTTGTAATGATATTTAACCATGTCCGGAACTAAGGCTGTATTCTTCGGCGGTAGGGCGGTTTTGATGCGGAAGGGTGGGTTTTTTCTGTGTATTTTTCTGAAAAATTGTAGTTTTACCGAATCTTGATCGACAGGGCCGGTAAATCTGTCCCATAATTTTACTCTCTCCGTCACCGATACCGAGTTAAGCAGGTTGGTGTCCTGAAAATAATAGTTAGTTATTATCTATTTTAAGCGAGAGATCTGTAAAAGTAAAAAAGTAGAAAATTGTTGACCAAGCTTGACCGTTTTCTATGAAAAAATAACTACCTCCTGGGCTATATGCCCCAACGGACATTGAATTATATTCCAATAGAAAACGTGATGGCGACCGACTTAGTCGATACTTAAAACCATCTCTGGCATTATTGTGTGGCGGCAGCGTTTTATGCCAATTGGATCTGTATTTTTGGAACACCTGGTATTATAACAACAGATCAGGGACGTCAGTTTGAATCGTCACTTTTTCAGTCACTTGCTAAATTGACGGGGGCTCAAAAAACCAAAACATCCACAAACCAACGGAATATTAGAGCGCTGGCACAGAACTCTGAAGAGTGCAACAATGTGTCATCAGACAAAAAATTGGGTGGATGTTCTTCCAACAATATTGTTGGGGTTAAGAACATCTTTTAAGGAAGATATCCAGTTTTCTGCAGCAGAGATGGTTTTTGGAGTTCAATTAAGGATTCCGGGAGAATTTTTTATCAAAGGGGAAAGCGACTGCAATGAATCTGAATTTATTCGCAATCTCAGGGAGCAAATGCAAAATTTGAAACCAGTACCTACTTCCAACCATAGTCGGAATTCTGTTTTCGTTCATCCAGAGCTGGGTAAATGTACTCATGTGTTTGTGAGGGATGATACTACCCGGGAGTCACTACAACCGCCATTTATTGGTCCGTGTAAAATTTTAACATGAAATGAGAAGTATTTTAAAGTGGAAGTGAATGGAAAAGAGAAAAATATTTGAAATGCATGATGGGCGTCTCCGGGGAGGGGGCACTGTGGAGGTCCTGTTATATTTATTTTTTTAGTCACAGTTACCTTTTTTGGTTTTTGACATATGTAGTATTTATATATAATTGTCATTGTCATATTTTACAAACAATAAAAATCTTATTTCTATTTGTACTGTCCATACAAACACATTAATGGTGTTCCTCAAGGGTCTGTGCTGAGGCCTTTGCTCTTTATTGTTTCTATCAATGACTTACCTGTATGTAATACTAACTAAATGGTTAAAGAAATACTATAAATCCAAGAAGGAATGCAATATATGGGAACTAATATGTTCTATAAGCTACCACCAAAATATATCTAAGGTACAACTAGGTAAGTATATCTTTATATTTAAAGAATATTTAAAGAAGTGCTATCCACAATAATAAATAATAATAAAATGATAAATAAAAATATATAAATAATATATCAATAAGTACTTACCAAACAATGTTCGACATGTAGTGGACACATCCACATACCTGAAGGTGGATTGGTTAAAGGTGGATCCAAACAATCTAAATGATAAAAAGATTCGCAAAAATCGCACGAAATCAACGGCGCGACTCTGCAAGATCTTCTACATTCACTGCATTTCTTTGCAGGCAATGGGACTATTCCACCAGGCCCTTTTTCGTGAGGTTTGGATATTTTTGGAAATCTTCGTCCTACTTGTGAATAAGGTACATCTAAAAGATATAAATTTTAATTTACCCACATCAATAGCTACAAATATGTTAATTTTATTATTAAAATATAGCAGAACTTTGATTTTATTTTCTATAACCATATTTTCCTTCTTGTATTTTTAAATAAAGGTGTTACTAACCCTTATCTATTCCAGGAAATACACAAGGTACACTCATACACCTTGGTAATTCGAACTGTTTAGGATTCATAGAGTTGGCAGCTTCTATGAGCACATCCATAGGAGATAACTTTTGTTTTTTGGGTACTTTGATATTGGTAGTATCAGGTGGTGAACTGTTTGATCTCTTGCTTCTGAGCTGTGGAATATTGGCATTGGCAGTGTCTTGTTTTTTTGCATATCTGCATGATTGGCAAAGCCATTCGCCCATTGGTATATCTTTTTCTTCAAGAGGTGGATCACTATGGTAAAAAATATATACACACACTGCATACCATAAAGATCTAGTACAACCATACAACCTTAATATAAACAGCTTTAAATGCAAAATAAAACAAAAATAATCTTATTTAAAAATATATTTTTAGTAAAAAGCTGGGTAGAATTTCTTAAAATTTGTTTATTACTTTTTACCATCTAAATAAATCATTGAGATTGGAAAACTAGCATTACAATATTCCAGGAAGAAAATGCATATTGTGTTGTCAAGTAGAGCAGAAAAATATTAATTTTGGGAATAAAACATTAACACATCTAAAAACACTTACTGGCATCCAAAATGAAAACTATATGGACACTTATCACAACAAATGAGATCTCCTCCTTCTCCACAAGCATCACAGCTATCATAATTGTGTCCTTTGCCAGGTCTTTTAAAATAAGGGTGTTCAGGTTTTTTCTTTCCATCAATGTTTTCACTTTGAGGAGGAGCTATCAAAGCTTGGATTTTCTAAACAAAGAAAATAGCAAAATGTACAATACATCTAGTACTCAAAAATGACTAACAATTGCAAACTATTTATTTGACATAAACAATCAAAATGACTGAAGTTTTAACTCTGTTGTTAATTACCATATCAAGATATCTTTTTAACACCATTTTAGAAAGTCGTGGTCACGTTTTAATCGTAGAAAATATGCTACTTTTCTCTGGCTAGTGCAAATAATGACACTCCGCCATTTTATAGCCGAACCGAACTTTTCATGCAAAAACAAAAGACAGTCTAACTTACATCCATTAGTCCTCCAGAGGTATCTAGATCGTATTTAATCGCAGCCATTTTGTTGTCTAATTTTTGATTCAATTGTTTTTAAATATTCTCTACGATAGTCCAATAATCCAGTTAATTACAAAATTTTCAAGTTAATAAATCGACGGTTTTTAAAGCTACTGTGGATATAATTATTTATCGTCCGGTTTAAAACAATCATTGAACAATCATTTACTTAACTAATTATATAAGTCTTGAGTATTTTTGCTGTTGGTCTCGATATTTTGTTATATTTATTATTTATATATTATATATTTCACATAGTTGGCGCCGTTGTTGATGCTACCATATTCATTTTTGAGAACGTCATTATCGCGCATGCGAAGTTGACAATATACAGATTTTAGACGATGTACCATGTCGGTCCCTGCTGGTTAAACTGGTTTAAAAATTACGCAACCACCAGTTAAAAAAAAAACATCTTTCGTATTACATTGACGCACGCTATTTGTACCTACATAAATCGCCGCATGTAAGATATAAAATTATATGTGCAACTCGTGCACCGTTGTCGATTACCTGCTCAAGCCAATGACCTTCGCTTTCGTGGGCATAAATTTAACTCAATAAGTATGAAAAGAGTTATCAGAAACATAATTAATACATTACATCATATAGTTAGAAGGGGAAAATACTAGAAAATTGATTAAAATACCATGTCAAACTTATACTATTAGTCAAATTTAATTTTTCACAATTTGTTTATAAAAAATTCTACTCTTTATTTATTCCTAGTTTATAAATATTTATTATTAATAGGTTTATATAAGTTTAAATACACCTATCTCTTTATTGAATACTCATGCGCAAATATTTTTAAATTTTCCCCTTTCACTGCTAAAATATCGTGGGTATACTGCGAAAAGTGACCAAGTCACACATATTATGTATTAAAATTTGACTTTGTGAATTTTTCTTGATAAAGATATGATCTTTTGAAGTCACTTTGTAACAATAAGTCGAATTTAAGAAAACATGACTTGGTCACTTTTCGCAGTCCACGATATGACTACTTCTTGCCATAGAACGCAATGTATTGCTACCCAGGAATGCCACAATTTAAATGAAAAAAAACCCTTTTAGCTGTCAAAAGCTGGCTTCTATTTGCCGTATAGCCGTAGCAGCTCAGGCCATAAACCACAAAGGAGAAGTGAGAAGTTCCAATTTTTATTTCGTTCGTGTACGCCGCTTGCTAGTTGTTATTGTGTTTTTCTTGTCTTTGTGTATTTAATATTAACGACTTGTGTGTGTACCTAGACTTCTCTTTGGATTTACTTTACTTTCGATTACTAATTACTTTTGCATGTCATGCCAACACAATTTTATAAGGGGCACGAACAACATTTAGATTTAGGGGGAACTACGAGAGTGGGACTTGGTTCGCGCATGAGTATTCAATTTGTGCCATTACCGAGATGGGTCCATTAGACACAAAAGAAGAGATATAAATGTATAAATTTGTACAAGCCGATTGTGAGATGATTTTTTTTGAGGATGTTTTGTAAGGAATTTTTCGTGAAAATTTAAGGTGTGATGTCTTGCAGAACATTAAGGGTTAAACTTTTTTAAATGCCCCACTCCATTGCCATTTGAAATAATAAACTACTCCACAACAAATATACAATTTATTTGATAATAAACAGAGTACACATATATCGTAACACTTCGAAATTAAAATAATGCTTCTTTTAAATGCATCGTTTGATAAAAATTTATTTCTAATATTGTCAATGAATGATTCTCAAACAATTGATACGCTCTTGAAAAAATGCCTTGTTTATAGCCATAGAATTACGCCAAGCTAGTTTACTAAAATGTACTAAAGTTTACAATAGATTAAATACATCATACTTTTCCAATTTTATTTTACCATATAAATAAAAATTTATTTTACCGGTAGGTAGGTACGCCAATGCTTAAGACATTAAGCTAAAAGTTGCCATGGCAATTATTTAAACATCATCGTATCTCCAAAATCTCTAATCGATAGAAAACGTTCCTTAACCTTAAGTAAAGACATTTTTATTGCACAAATAAAAAAAACGTAAAACGAGCAAATCAAATTTTCAACTATAATATCAGTCTTATATCTAAATTGTTTCACTGCCTTGGATTGGAATATTCGTTTTTAATTATGAGGGACCACATTTCATACCTTCTAGCCATTTTGAATTTTAGGACAATAATAAATTTTGGAGATAATAAATGTTTAGATCACACATGTTTTATTTTCAATATACTATCACAAAAAAAAATACTTGGTATTTGGAACATAGAAAAGTATAGCCACGGTGTTAGATCTAAAAAGGTTATAAACAAGAACCAGTACAAACTTTTTGTTTCGTTAAAAAATCCAGATTAAACTGAAATGAAACAAAAGGACAATGATAAATGAATCTTGGGAGACTATCAAGCTTGGAATGTGACCTTGGAGTGTATCAATATCTTTATAGATTTCTTCACAAGGACAAAGATGTGGAAAATCCTCGAAGAATTCCAGCAAAACTCACAATAAACCTGGACAAAAGTAACAGCAAATGGCAGTGCACCCTTTCTATGTTATCTAGGGTAGTAAGCATGTTGATGGACTTTCCCCTTGCTGTTCAACTTGGTCCTGAAAACTGATGCATATTACAGCTACAGAACATAGAGGAATCAACCTAGAAACTATGATCAAAGTTCTGGCTTATGATGATGATCTAATTGTTGTGGCACAGATCTTGCAGGGTGATGGATTTTCCCTCTTGCTGTTCAATTTAGCCCTGAAAAAAGTACTGCAGCTACAGCACAAGGAGGAATCAACCTAGAAACTATGATCAAAGTTCTGGCTTATGCTGATGATCTCAATGTTGTGGCACAAATCTTGCAGGGTGATGGACTTTTCCCCTTGCTGTTCAATTTAGTCCTGAAAACATAGTTACCAAATTGAAGATGCATCAAACATGGTGGGACTGAAAATAAACCAAGATCCCATTAACAGAGAAACCCTATCCAACACCTTAGGAGATTTTGAAATAGACTCAAAGGCTGTTGATAAAGAAACGCAGCCACAATCCTTCTAAAATATGAAATTCCGAAGAGGAGTATCAGAACAATTTAAAATTAATAAAGCAAGAAGGTCTATCTCTACTATTGTTCAATTCCATATAAGAGAATGGAGAAAGATAATGTCACTTGAAGGTATGAAGAAAATAAGATTAGGAAGGAAGAAAGACATAGAAGTTATCTGGCAATAACGGCTGAGAACTTGGAAGAAACAAACGCTCATATCAATGCCCTATAAGAAACAGCGGAGAATACAGGGTTCAAAAATCTTCTGAAAAAACAGAATGCCTCTCAAATGTAAAATAATCTTCCAAAAGTATGCACACAAAGCGTAGATAGATCAAGAGAGTTTAAAACATTAAGTATTTGGGTGAAATTATTGATGCTAACTGCCTAAGACAAAGAGGAAAACAAAACAAACCAAGAATAAGCAAAATCCTAACAAAGAATTTCTATCTATAAATTCCAAAATTAGACACTACCTACCTTTAAATGTTTGACAATTAATACAAAGACATGGAGAACACAGCAAATAGGGAGAGAAAAATTTTCAGAAGAGTACTTGGAACTAGGATTGAAAAATGAATTTGGAAATTGTAATTAACAAGTAACCAACAAGTGTCAGAAAAAGAAAAAAACAGCAATTTTTATGCACATTTGAAAAGAACCACTTGGTTTAAGGATATGGCAAAGAAGAACAATCATAGAAGGAGAGAGAAACAGTGTTCATTAAATTGTTTAACGCAGTCCTTGATGACCATATTAAAAAAAAACTATAACAAGACTAAACACTCCAAACCAACCCTGCCGTTTCGAAACAGTAACCGCTTTCCGTTACCTCTACGCTCAATAGTCACTGAAAAAAACGAAATTGGACAAGGCCTGAAAATCTGGGACACAAACTTTAATTAACATAACCTAAAAGGTGGACGGTTCAAGTTAGCGAAGACCTGCGGATTGTAGCCTTGACAGACGATAGTGGAAACGGCAAAAAATAGAAGCTATCAAAACTTTTTGAGAGTCTCCCTAGGTTTAAAATATGAAATAACTTATTAAAATAGTTCCTTCAAATCGCCTTGAAAAATTGATTTCCATTAGATGACAATCACACAATCAACAAACTGATGTGGCTACCTTAACTATATTTTTCAATACTTATTTGGATGAATATAAATGTTTTTTTTATTTGTTAAGAAGACATCTGACAAAACAATTGACTAATCTATTGATTACATTGTGATATTTTTAAATAAAAAAATTTTAAAATCTAATAAAATGCGAACCTTCGGTTCACATTTTTATCTTCCTAGGGCTAGGCAAAAAGTGGCATCGAGTAAAATTGAAATCAATCACTTATCACTTTTTATACTACATAATAGTAAACCTTACACATTAATACAAAAATAGACGACTGACATTTACTTGACAATATTGGTAATTATAGCTGGTCTCGAATTTTGTCAAGTGTCTTATAATTCCAGGTAACTTTTAAAATTCTGGTCAAAACTGAATATCCTTATATAATAACAACTCTTCTATTTATACAAAACTAGACATAAGTGATGTCGCAAATCAAGTTAAAGTGTTCATCTGTTTATAAAATGTATATATAAATTAATTAAATTATAATTATTTGACTTACCTACTGAACATAACGTAACTTTGATGAAGGTTAATATAATAATTCAGTTTACTGGTTTAACAGTTGGTATTCAAAGACCCAAATAATCTCAGACTTCGACATGTCCACAGGAAACTTATCCAGAAACTGAATCTTCCACAATGTAGTGTGATAGTATCCACACTGTATAACAGAAATCCAAATCCCTTGGAGGAACCAAACACTGTTCTTAAAGGAACAAAATAAAACTTAATGGCAAAGAAAAACCTGAAATAACATGAATGGGAAGCATGACCACTGACTATACATGTAGCAGCCACAAGTGGTAAAAATGTGGAAGGAAAGAAAGAAACAAGCTGAACATTGTTGACATTCAAAGTTTTTTTTGCCAGAAAACCATCAAAAATATTTATCCTCAAACAGGAAGAAATCCTTCCCTTATAATTACATCTTCAAGAAGAAACTCTTAAAAGCAATTTTCTTTATCTGGTGTGGAGGACTCTCAACCATCTGCAAGACAAATCAGTCAAGCATGACACCAATTTGGAGAAATTGTAACTACAATTGCTGATTTTAATTCCTAATGGGAATGTTGGATTAAAACCCTATACAGAGTCAAAATTTTTGACTTGGTCATTTAAACTGCTTGTATTTGGATAATCAGGTTATAAAATGACAATACTGATAAAATACTAAAGTAATGACAACCTGTTACCAAGAAAATGATCCACCTTTGCAACCTTCAGAAAACTTAACTTGGTGTAGCATAACCCTAGAACATTGATCAACCTCCAAATTTCTTGTAATTACTCTAGATACAGAGGACATGTCAGAAAACAGAAATATCAAGACCTAGATAACACTGGAGAGACAGCAATCAGATTCAAGAATCTTAAACTTTGAAAGCGGCCAAGAAATTATGATGGATCATGTAGAATGGAGGCAGATTGAAAAGTTAGCCAAGACATCAAGGATTGTAGAGTTACAGGGAAGGATAAAGAACACATTGAACGAAGACTCAAAGTTTTTTTGCCAGAAAACCATCAAAAATATTTAATCTCAAACAGGAAGAAATCTTTCCCTAATAATTACATCTTCAAGAAGAAACTCCTAGAAGCAATTTTTCTTATCTGGTGTGGAGGACTCTCAACCATCTGCAAGACAAAGTGGTCAAGCATGATACCAACTTGAAAAAATTGTAACTAAAATTGCTGATTCTAATTCCTAATGGGAATGTTGGATTAAAACCCTACACAGAGTCAAAATCAAAGACTCAGTTTTCTTGTCAACTTAACTACTGCAACTACCGGAAAAACCTTGCCTCACTTGGAAAGAAATCCTTCCTAAACACCTACTTCTTCCAGTAAAACTCTTCCTAGAATCAATCTTCCTTATATGGTGTAGAAACTCTCAACGATTTAAAGTGGTTGAAAATTAATTTCCACTTAAAACATTGTTGCAAACTTTCAGAAAAAAAACTACATCTAATACACAATTACTGTGTAAATGTGAAGCACTTAAACAATTAACATTATATTGATTACTAGATTATAACTGGGATATTTGAACACAATCGTTATTATGAAAATTATACACGTTGGAGTAAACAACACAAATGTCTAGTTTTACGTTGGAGCATTATCTAAATCGTTACAATAATAATTGTTGTAAAATAACACAATAAACGACAAAATATTTCATAATGTAGAGGTACTTAAATAATATTAACTATGCCTTTCAATCGTCGAGTCGTTTTGACAGTTACATACACACTGTAACAAGTAATTGTTACATTTTTTTGGAATTTTTCTTAATTTCATAATTTAACATTATTATTACGGACCCTGGTAACGTAGGCACGGCTGATTCGAGTTTCAGAATTCCCTCTCGGATACATTGACAAATGTCAATCATGATACAAATATACAAGATAAGATATCGCGCATGTTTGGGGCGTGGTTAGTGACGTCACTGGAGATCAGACGCCATTGTTTACAGGTTATAATTTTAAATTTCTCCCGGAAAATACAAAATAAATTAATTAAAATGCGTTGTGCTGTATACGGGTGTGGTATTGACAATAACACTAAACATTTTTCGAGTGATATAAAGTTCTTTAGCTTTCCAAAATACAAGAAAGTGCAAAATGGAAATATTTATGTAAGCTGGTTAACAATTTCAACGTAAAAAATGCCCGTATTTGCTCAAAACATTTCACTTACGAACGAAACTTTAAACTTGAGTTGCTTGGATACACCCCAAAAAACTACCAACCCCTAAAAAAGGGAGCTATTCCGTCAAAAAACTTACCTTTACAAAGCAGACCTCAAAATCTTAATAAAGAAAAAAGTGCATCTCGTAGGGAAGAACACATTAATAATAGGGAAAAAAAGTTAATGGAAACTGTTTTTAAAGAGTAAGTTAACACAGTATCATAATATTATTAAATCATATTTTAAGTTGTATGATAGAATGATTGTATTATGGATAAATAAAATAGGTATTTTGTTTTTGTAGAGTGGATGTTTCTGATGGTGTTGATTACGTTGATAAGACCTACAATTTATTTGGAATTTACTTTCAATCTAAAAAACAATAGACCTATATTTTTATATATAATTATACCTTGCCTAATTACTTAATTATTTTACCTAGTCTACGTCTACCATCGTTCCCTTTAATTAAATATAATTTAACAATTCTCAATTTATTTATTCTTAATTTTAAGCCATACATGTATGATTTTAATTTTGTTTTGATAAATAATGTTAAATAACCAACAAATAAAAGTTTTAAACAATAAATTGACCAAATAAATATCAAATTCCTATATATTAACATTGAAACGCGCTATAGAATACCACCAATGACGTCACATGCGCAGATCGGACGAGTTTTGAACCGCTAGATATCATACCTTGTATATTTGTATCATGAATGTCAATAGTGTCAATTCAGTTTTATTTCCTAAAAATTGATCTCTCTCAGCAAATTCGCAGAAAATAAATAATTAGTTCACAATAGTTTGTGAAGTGTTTTTTTCGACGAAGATTACCTTTAAAAGGGACACTGTATAGCCAGGTACTTGTAAAATTTATTTTAACCTAAAAAAATCAATTTTTAGGAACTGATTTAAAATAAAAATAAAACTGAATTGACACTATTGACAGCTGTCAATGTATCCGAGAGGGAATTCTGAAACTCGAATCAGCCGTGTCTACGTTACCAGAGTCCGTAATAATAATGTTAAATTATGAAGAATTAAAAAAAATGTAACAATTACTTGTTACAACACCTCTGTCAAATTGCACGCCAAATACTGAAAGACTGAACATAATTTCTATTAACTGGTTAAAATTGATACGCGAGTATAAAAAAATTGTTTATGTACAATATTAAAAAAAAAAAGAAAAAACAGACATAACCAAAGATATATCCAAGAATGGGTATGTCACTAAAAACTGGAAACATTGTGGCCAACATTGAGAATTATCATTAGTTTTATTAATAATTTGTACAAACGCACTTATTACTTCAACCACTACAATTAAAATTGCGGAACCTATTTTAGCTCGGACGCCAGTGATTTATGCTCATAGTCCGTGCTCAGGTTGCTCAAGATCGACTCAAGTACGAGTTAGGACAATCAAGAAAAGTTGAGTACAATCTCGTACTCGAGATTCGTTTATAAAAGAAAAAATGACGCATACTCAACATCGATTCGAGTACGAACTATAAATATAGACAACGTGAACACCTCTATAGAAGATAAATCATTTTTCCTGTCGTTCGTTTTCCATAATTACTTTTTAAATAAAGATCTTACAAAAGCAAATTAAAGCGATCAACAAAACCCGACGTCTGAACTATTTGATATGATCTCCAAACATTTTTTTTCATTACACGAATAGCTCTTAGAAAATATCACTATACTTTCTTTTTTGGTCTTTGCTACTACGACTTTTTAGAGAGCTCTGTAAAAATATTTCCACCGTTGTAAATGAACAACTTTGTATTTACAAATTTGTTATATACAGGGACCTCTAAACTAATATTCGACATTATAACATGACATAGCTCGATATTATTAGACATACGCTTACAGAAAATTATGATTTTTTACATGCTTAAAGTTGAGTACGATCTCAAGTCAGGGCTTTAGCATCGGCGAAGACTTGAGCCTATAAATATGGAAATAAACATGTTTATTCAAAACTGCCTTCAGGATTTTAAGCACTTTTGGCAAAAATTATTGGACTAGGCACTTCAAATGACAGGAGTGTAAACTTAATCGACTTTCTGTCAATTGAAAACCGGATGGACGTGGAGAAGCTGCTGAGATGAAATATCTAAGGAGAGCTAGCGGAGTAAGATGATTTAAAGATGCAACCTAGCACCATAGGGGAGAACTGAGGTAGGACAAAAAAGGGACAATAGAGAAGTGGCAAGCAAGTACAGGAGGACGAATTTATACCTCACACAAGTTCTCTCAGGACATGGCAAGCCTTAAGGCCACACAGGCCAATAACAAAAGTGTGTGCAGCACACAATATCCTCCTGCCCTTGTTGGGAAGTTCCCAGAAGAGATTTAGAGGTGATGATGGAAAAAGGGTGACAGCAAAAGGGTTAATTGAGTGGAAGGTGGCTTTACAGCCACTGGATGCATGGTATAGACTTTGTCAAAGGGATGATGGAGAAGAAGGTTGAGAAATAATGGCTGCAATGATTAAATTTGTGACAACTGATATAGTTTGACCTTATGTATCAAGAGACAGTTCCAGACTATATGAAAAAGGGTAGTTTTAGTGCAGAGACTCAGTGCATATGATGTCAGACTTAAAACAAAGATAAAATTTATATTTAAAAATGTTTAGATAACTTTTCTTAATATTAACTGCTTTACAACATTAACCTTAAGTTTAATGATATGAACAGTTATTTTCACGGATAAAAAAATATCTACAAGAGCTATGCCAGACTACAATGCGAATATTTTCTTTTAAAAAATAATTATAGATCCACTCATACTTTTATACATCCATACATAAATGTTAAACAGACATTTTTTAGGCTAACAACAGTTTTTCTTTTTTCCTTGTTTGTTAGATTTCCTTAAATTGACAGTATCGTTTGGATTGTTGTTTTGTCGTTCCTGCATCTCCAATTTTGAGCGCAATACTAATTTGGTTATGGATAGGAACATTTCTTCTACATTTACGTTGTCCTTTGCGGACGTTTCAAACAGTTTAATGTTCATTGTGTCTGCAAATCTTTGAGCATCTTCTGTAAGCACCACTTTCCTATCTGGAGTATCATTTTTATTTCCCACTGAAATCATTATTAATTTGACTGGTGTTTAAGAAAATGAATCTTTTGAAGTTGTAAAACAAACAAAAAAACAATAAATAAAAGAATTATAGTTTAAAGATAATAACAAGTATGATTTTATTACAATCTGAACTTTAAGTTGAGATTTGGAACATTTCCTAGTGATATATTAAACCAATAAAACAACTACAACATTCTAAAATGCAATTTGTACCAAACTGGTCATATTTTTTAACATATGCACCAAATTGTACACTATTTCTACACCCTAAACCTAATAAATATCAATTTAGTAGCATAGCAGTTTATTTATCAACATACTAAAATATTAATTTGATTAGGTTAGGTTAGTACACAGATAAAAAATTAATTAGTGGTAACAAATTTATAACTTGATGAAAGTATGCCTGATATAAGACAGAGTATCATCCAATTCTAGAACTTACCTAATACTTTATTTACTAAATCACAGTTCTGTTCAATTTCATGAAGCCACCTCTTAACATTGGCAAAACTTTCTCCATTGGTGACATCATATACAACTATAACTCCATGAGTACCTCTGTAATAGGTGCTAGTGATTGTTCTAAATCTTTCCTGACCAGCAGTATCCCAAATTTGTAACTTAACTTTTTGACCATTGACATTAACTGTTTTTATTTTAAAGTCCACTCCTATTGTAGTTATGTAACTTCCTGTAAAAGTATTATCTGAGAACCTGAGTAGTAATGAACTTTTACCAACCCCTAAAAAGTTTTATTAGATTTAAATAAATAGACAGAAGACCTATTTTTTTAGATTTTCCATTTGGTAATAACAACCAATGCAAACAATATATGATGTATCTTATGAGTTCCAGCTAATGTATCATAGAAAAGATAACTTTATAATACATTTTTTGTTGTGCACAGTAATAGAACATAAATGGAATATTACTTAGAATTTAAAATATAAAATATAGAATTTTGAACAGATGGAAGTACAGATATATGTGGGTTACTGTATATTTATATATTTTAAATTGTATATTTAACAAATTTTGGTTTTCTATGGCATTTGCATGTTTACAAAATATCAATACTGAGATAAATTCATGATAAATCGTTATAATAAGTTATTTAATAAATATTATAACCCAAAATATCAGTAATATTTTAATATTAGCATTAAGAAAGATATTTTACATTCCCTTTCACTAACATCAATTTAATAAACAAAGGTATTACTACTTAGTAATACAAAGAACACAATAGAGGCTATTTAAATATATGGTAAAGATAAAGTTATTAATGTCAATTATATTTAAACGTTTAAGTATGAAATTAAATAATATAACTCTTAAACGTTAATTTAAACCCCACCCACAGTTAAACTTACCACTGTCCCCTATTATTAGTAACTTAAATAAGTGGTCGTAATCTCTTGTCATTTTTTGCATTTTAGCGTCTTTATGATTTTACGTTTCCTATCTCGAACATTAATAACAATATTTAGTTTTGTAATATAATTATTTGTTTAAACACAGATTTCAATTACTTCCCCTTTTTGTCAAATCTAACGATTGACAACTAAAAATGACTTGACAGTCGACAGTAACTGTCAATCATCATAAAAAAAGAAGTATTTTCTTCCATGCTACCACATCCAAATGTAATTCAAAAATTATAATAAGGTTTTATCTCCATTTTATTATTAAATCAAATATATGTAATTATTTTAGGATAAATACATTTAATTCTGCGTGTTAAAAACATTTCAATGTCGGTAGTTTGAGTGGAAGCCTTTTTCGCTCTTCTTTTTTAAAACCTGTCATCTTTTGTCAACTTTCTTTTAAACTGAGGTTACGTGGCTGATATTTTCCATTTTTTCAGTAAATAATAATGGATACGTTAAGCTACGTTATTGTATTACTATGTCTATATTTAAATCAGAGTTTTGCCTATTTCATTACCGTAGATGCACATGCAGAGGAGTGTTTCTTCGACAAAGTTGAAGCTGGTACAAAAATGGGTACGTGTATTTTAAATTTTACAATCTTCAATATTTAACACCGTTATTTTTTAGGTCTCACGTTTGAAATAGCTGAAGGTGGATTTTTAGATATAGATGTACGTATTTTAGATCCAAAAGGTAAACCTATATATCAGGGTGAAAGGGAAACATCAGGAAAGTACACATTTGCTGCCCATGCTCCTGGTACTTACACTTACTGCTTTTCAAATAAAATGTCTACTATGACTCCTAAAGTAGTAATGTTTAATATGGCTATTGGCGAATCACCAAAAGAACAACAAGAAGGTGACAATGCTAATAAATTAGAAGATATGATCAAAGAACTCACAAGTAAGTTTAAAATCAAAGTATAAATGCCCATTTTCTGAATAATGAATACAATTTTGAAAATATATACTTACTTTATCTTTCAAATATGTTTTAGATTCATTATCTAGTGTAAAACAAGAACAAGAGTACATGCAGGTTAGAGATAGGATTCACAGAAGTATCAATGAAAGTACAAATTCTAGAGTGGTGTTATGGTCATTTTTTGAAGCTGTAATTCTAATAGCTATGACAGTAGGACAAATTTTTTACCTAAAAAGGTTCTTTGAGGTTAGAAGAGTTGTGTAACTATAAAGACTGAGTGTTGTGTTGAACTTTTAATCTCAATTTCAAAAATTGTCTTTTTTATATATAATTTATAGATAAATGTGGTTTAACTTCATTATTTGTAAAATATGTTTGATTTTTTTTTAAATTCATGTAAATATTTCTTATATTGGTTTAACATATTCTATGCAATATTTATAATAATGTAATTTGTTTGCTTTTAAAGTTTTTGTAACAAAAATTGTACATACATGATCGTGTGATTTTTATTTTTGTATATTTTGGGAATAAAGCCACATAAAACTATAGTTTATATAGCACTTGATCCTAATTTAATACTTTAAATTTCAACAGCAGAAAATCTTCACATTTTTGTGTATTGTCAGTACAAATAATAAAATTGCTTATGAGCATAAGTTTAATTACTGCTGGATTATTTATGTAAGTTTATTAAACCAATGAGGACAATATAAAAGTATTTACTGAAATTAGTTTTTACTACTTCAACAAACCTTTTGCATAACTATTTTTGGAATAAGTGACTGCACAAGAAAATGCAAAGTTATCTTAATATTTTTACATTTTTCTGCATTATTTTATTTAAAAAAATGTCCAATAAAATAAAAAGCTATAACACAAAAAAAAAATATTTTGCAATTTTGCTGAAACTATTGGCAAACATTGTAGTATTATTTAAAATAATTTTTTAATGGCAGAATTACTCATTGAAATCAACTAAAACATCAATCAATTTTACACCTAAAAGGTACTCTCAGTAAAATTTGATACTGTGCAAAGAAAATGTTTTTCCGAAGTAGAGGGGGCGTTTAATTGCGTGACTCCCGAGTCAGTAGTAGAAAGGTGAAGAAAGAATGGTTAAATATGATCATGAACTTGCTAGTTGAAGCAAAAGTAGAAAGAGGTTTTGCACAGAGGGAGTACTAACTCTGCTGTTGTGGACAATCCATTTAGGAGGCTATCTGTGAAATAATTTTACTGAGGACTCAACCCAAAGATGAATCTGTGGGTATACACGAGGGTCGTAAGACCAATAGTTCATGGGTTTGGTGGAAAAAACTCCAAAGGTTGAAGGTATAAACATGCTTATTGTAATTCAAAGGCAGACAGGGATAGGAAGGGCAGGCTATGTCAATAGTGTTATAGACTAAAGCAAAATCAGACTCCAATAATAGCTGGGACCAGAAAATAAAATCAGACCCTGTTTAAAAGATAGCAATTATTTTTGTTTATGGTAGAGTTTTTGACAATAGGGTAAAAAATAAATTTTCTAACAAAAACCTACATCATACATTTATTACCATTTTTTACAAATCACTATTACTATACAATTTTTTTAACGATACAAATGATCTGCGTGAATATTGGCCGCAATTTCGGATTCCCATTTGTCCCCATTGTTTAATAATTTTTCTTTATTGTAAAGTAGTTCTTCATGGGTTTCAGTTGAGAATTCAAAATTAGGTCCCTCAACTATAGCATCTACTGGGCAAGCTTCTTGGCAAAAACCACAGTAGATACATTTAGTCATATCAATATCATATCTTGTTGTACGTCTTGAACCATCAGCACGTTCCTCAGCTTCTATAGTGATAGCCTAAAAGATTAAATAAATATTAAAATGTTTGTTAATTCCTCAAATTTTTGGTCTGATTATACCTGAGCAGGGCAAATGGCCTCACATAATTTACAAGCAATACAACGTTCTTCGCCAGAAGGATACCTTCTTAAAGCATGTTCTCCTCTAAATCTGGGACTAAGAGGTCCTTTTTCAAATGGGTAATTAATAGTTGCAGGTTCTTTAAAAATATGTGCTAAAGTGACTCCAAAACCTCTAACCAACTCTGTGAAGAACATTGTTTGGGCAGCACGATCTAAAAAGTGAATCTGAATAACTATATTCTTGTTTTAAAAAGTAGAACATATGTGAACCACTAACCTGTAATATCTCCAAAATCCATACTAGGTTCTTTATCGTTAACATACACATATCCATCTTTTGAAGAACTAGAACAACGTTTACCCACAAATTGTACCCCTGGTCTTACATATTTAGAGCCTATAATTAAGGTTATAATATTTGTAGAATGAAAAAAATGTTTGGAATCAAATATAAACTGAAGTATCTTGTATGCTATAATAAGTATAATTAATTTTACCTGTTCTGGCAATCGAAAACAGTTTATTAACTCCTAAACTCATTTTTAAAATTTCCTGATATGGAATTCGATCAAGTTATGTCACCATTTAAAACGTCAAAACACTGATCAAAATTCATACTTCATAGGCAGTTTCGAAGAATTTAACTGGTTGCGGTTGCTACCGCTAAGTTTAATAGCATCTACGAAAAATTGGCATATTTATTGACGGTTGGCATTTGTGGTTTTGAAATTTGAACAGATGTTTGAAGTTTGGACGTCTGTTTTGGCGGTTACTTAAAAGAGGTTATAATGTTAGTTTAGAGCATTTATATATTTATTTACAATTTACAATGTATGTGGATGATATAAAAAACGATTTTTATGAATTTTTATCAGGAAAGGTACATCTTTTAACATATGAATTTTTATAATATCCTTGACAATGTTGATATTATTACATTTTTTCTTTTTTAGAGAATTTTTCTTATGGTCCATTACGATATCGATAGTATATGTGCATGTAAAATACTTCAGTCTTTATTAAGGTACAAACATATTCTATATTCATTAGCTGTAATTAAAGGAAAAGAAGATCTCAAAGTAGCATATAGGGAAAATTGCAATGATGTTAAGTATTTTGTCTTACTAAATTGTGGAGGTACTATCGATATTGTGGAAGAATTAGAAGCTGAAGAAGACGTAACATTTTTTATTTTGGACAGCCACAGACCTACAGATTTGTGTAATATTTATAGTAATGGTCAAGTTAGGCTACTTTCAACACCAGATGAGGATGTTGCAGTTCCAGATTTCCATGACATTTTTAGAGAAGAAGTAAGTGCCTTTATAATACTAAGAACTAACTATACACTAAAATAATTAAATGTAATATAAATTATGCAACTACTATCTGTGTGTTTAATCTGTTGTTCAAAGTAAATATTGATAACATATATTTACCATATAATCTTTATAATTACATAACTTAACATTGTCCTAAAAACCTAATTTACTCTGTTTAGAATTACATTTATTTTATTGTTAATTAATAGTCTGATGAAGAAGATGATGAAGAGGTTGATGATAGTGATGGAGAAACTAGAGCGGCAAAAAGAAGAAGGCTAGATGAGGAACAGTTATTGAAAAGAAGAGAAAAAAGACTGTGGGAAGATAACCGTGATAAGCTGATGTTTGAATATTGCCAATTTACTTATTATGCTCGGGCAGTATGTTTAAATTTTATAAAATTAATAATTAGTTTTAGTTACCATAATTAATAATAAACATTGAAATAAAAATAGTAGAAAATATTCAAATTATATTCTCATAAATACAATATGTCTAATCTGACTAAATTGATTTTCAGAGTGCTATAAGGATCTTTGAGTTAGCCTGGAAACTCAATAAGGATGACAAAGATCTACTTTGGCTGGCCATAGTAGCTCTGACAGAACAAATGCTTTTAGGAAAAATTGAAGACACCCATTATACATTAGAAATAGGTCCCCTACAAGCCCATGCATCTCGTTTACAAAACAAAACTAATGATACAGATGTTATGACATCACTCAAAATCTCATTTGAAAATGATTTAAAGCTTACTCTGTATAGACATTGGTCTGTTGAAAGTAGTTTAAAATATTCAATGTTCCCAGCTGTAAAAATGAAACTGTGGTCTCTGAAAGGAGATAAAAAGTTAAATGAGTTATTAGCAGATATGGGGTAAGTTCTTGTTAAAAAAAATAGTATTGTTTAATACTTGATGAAATTCTATTTCAGATTTCCACTTATTCAAAGTCGACAATCATTTCATAGTATGGATTTACAACTTAGAAAAGAATTTCAACCATCACTAGAAAAACTCTCTGAAAAATATGGCCTGCAAGACATTGTGTATGCCTCATTTGTTTTAAAATATGGATATAGGAATAAATATTGTGCATCAGATATTGTTTTTGCATTACTTGCAATACTTGAATCATCAGTAAGTATTTAATAAATTGTTTTTTTTTATTAACTCAGCTGCTATTAACACACCTGCTGGGTTTTTGTCCACCATAAGGCCAATGTTGGTCTTAACATTAACCACTTTTGTTTCTTTTTAGCCCAAGGATAAAAAACCAGTAGAATTGTTTAACTTAGCTTTAGACTGTCTCTCAAGAACAAAAAGAGAAATTCTTAACAGCGCAATAGAAAGAGCTAAAGATATTTCAAAAACCATTTTTAAGACTGTTCAAAGTGCCTTGGATATGAAACAAATAATCACAGCCGGTCCTTTTGTTTATTTTATCATACAAGAGGTAAATTTATCACTTTAACTATTGAAACTTCTATTTTTTCTTAATTAAATGATGATTTTTTTTAGGGATGCCTCAACTGGTTCATGTTTTCACATCTACATATCTTGCTGATGTTAGCACATTTTCTTCTTAGAGCATATGTCGCTACGTCTAGGAATAGGAAAGCAGCTACTCTACCTCTTATTGTTTCCGCACCGAAAAACTTGGAAGCTGGAACTTGCATTTTACTTGGAATACCTCCGCTATGTGAAAATTCTCCCAAAAAGTAAATATGTTTAAATATATTTAATAAATCAGTTAAAACATTTTTATTATTTTCGTTTTAGTTTTTTTGGAAAAGCATTTGAACAAGCAGCTGAACGAATAAATTGTGATGCATCTTGTGATTTTATTGACACATCCTGTAAGTTTTTTCGTTATTTATCATTATATGTTATTTATTTCTTATTGTTTTTGTTTAATTCCAGATTTTGAAATTCATACAAAAGATAGGACGAGATTTTTCGATGCACTAACGGCGCTCCTAAGCTGATATTTTTTTAAAATTAAGTACAAAGTTAATTGTAAGAACCAATGTAAATATTATTTATTTTAATTTGTAAATATTTTCATACACTAGAATTGTAAATTTCTTGTTTTAAGATTAATATAAAATTGAGATTTGTAGATAATGTTGTTTTATTTATTTATTAACCAGTGCAAATGGAAAATCCTAAAACGGGTTAATTTTTATATTTGAAAATACAGTTTTCCATTAAAATTATGCCCCAACAAACTGTAACTATCTATACGAAAACTGATAACTCGTTTGAAAGTGGTTTCAAAGGGCAAATCTTCTATTTTTTATTCTTTTAAATAAATCCTAATTGTTAATAAACTAGAGTTTAATTCATGAAACTGCCAGTAAAGTAATGGTTTTAAAAGTTAAAAGTGTTTTTAGACTGCCTCCTCCTGAGTCAAGAAACGTAGCCGAATAGCCCTGGTAATTCTGACCACAAACCATAAAGAAGATGTATTGTTCTGTGCTCTAATTTGCCCATATATTTGTGTTCCATGTTACACATGGCATTGAGGTTATGTAATATTTTGATAAAGGAAATATCTTGCTTTGTTAATAAACCAATGTTTAATTAATGAAACTGTCAGATTTTTATAAATGTTTGAAATATTTCTATTTCTAACAGTTTAAAGCGCTCGGTTAGTGTTTTTAGACTGCCTCCTCCTGAGTCAAGAAACCTAGCCGAATAGCCCTGGTAACTCTGACCATAATCTTTATTGTCAGAGTTACCAACACATCTTGTATTGTTCTGTGATCTAATCTACACATATATTTGTGTTCCATGTTACACATGCTACATTGAGGTTATGTAATATAAATATTTTGATTCTGTTTTTGATAAAACAATTTTGTTAAAACAATGTCTAGACCGGAATATCTTGCTCCTCCAGAAATTGTAAGTAATTGAAACTTGAACATATGTAAATTACAATAAATCAATGTTTTAATCTACTTTTTTTTGCAGTTTTACAATGAAGAAGAAGCTCGTAAATATACACAGAAGTATAAGATACTATAAAATACACTGTAGATAAAATATTTAATTCTCATTATTTTTAGTTCGCGCATTATTGATATTCAAGTACAAATGTCTGAAAGAGCAATAGAATTATTAGTATTACCTGAAGACAAGCCTTGCTTTCTTTTAGATATTGGTTGCGGATCTGGCCTTAGTGGCAGTGTTTTGGAAGATCAGGGACACTTTTGGGTCGGTATGGATATATCACAAGCAATGCTGGGTAAGAACACTAACATTAATTACTATTAAATTACAGAATTTTTTGTTTCTAGATATAGCTGTAGAGCGGGAAGTGGAAGGTGATCTTTTATTAACTGATATGGGACAGGGATGTCCTTTTAAAGCTGGTATGCACTTTTTTTTAAATATGACTACACATATTTATATGGCTTATTCCAATTTAATTTTAGGTTCTTTCGATGGTGCTGTTAGTATATCAGCTCTTCAATGGTTATGTAATGCTGATAAATCACACCATAAACCTGTACAAAGACTGTATAAATTTTTCTGTTCATTATACGCTTCTCTGGTAGGTAATAGACAAAAAAAATTTAGTTATCCAATTTGTAAAATTAAAATTATTGTTTCATGATCTTTTAAAATGAAGTTAACTATTTTAGAGTCGTTCAGCTAGGGCTGTTTTTCAATTTTATCCTGAAAATGCTGAACAAATGGAGTTGGTGACATCACAAGCTATGAAGGCCGGTTTCTATGGAGGTGTAGTAGTTGATTATCCAAATAGTACCAAAGCCAAAAAGTTCTTTTTGGTGCTGATGACAGGAGGTAATGTACCTCTTCCTAAAGGACTTGGCACAGATCAAGATTCTCAAGGTAAATATGTTATAATAATCAATGATGTAATGTAATAAAAATCTATATTTTTTTGTAACAAAACACTATATTTTTGAATAACAAAATTAGTTTTATTGATTATATTATCTATCTAACATTGGACAAAATCTATACCATTTATTTTATGTCTGTTAGATGATGTTTATAGTTATGTTGGCCTAGTACATCAATTCTGGCAGGTAAAAGGTTATTGAGGAGTTTTTGGTGTAACATGTAGTTAAATGCTTTTTTGTAGTCCAAAAATACACATTGATGCAGAAGGTACTTTATTATTAATCTCTTCTTGGGCTTTCCTTTGAAAATAATTAGAATGTTTATATAAATGGAAAATATCATCCCAACTATATTCAGCAATCAAGAACTATTGAAAGATTCTTATTTAAAAGACATAAGTGTCTGTTATATATAAAATTTTTAAATTCCTGCTTTGATCTAAATATCTTACCTAAATTTTTAAGTCTGGAAACATTATTTAAATTCCTCAATACTAGAAATTCAGCACAAAAGATTTTTTGCAGAAAATTCTTTCGCGGATAATTTATTGATTTGTGCAAAAAACAATTAATACCTACATTGCTTTGTTAAAAATACATTTAAAAATAGATCTAGAAAAACCAAAATCAGTATCATAGGAGAAAAAATACAGAAATGACAATATAGAATCTAGAACAAATAATTTTAAATATTTAGGAATTAATTTACAAAAAAAGTGGTAAGAACGAAGCAGAAATAAACATAATAATATGTACTAATTTTTTAAATAAAAATAAAATATCAATGAAAACAAAAATGGCAGTATTTAAAACTATATTATATACTAACATTGATCTTTGAGTGTGAGAGTTCAATACCTACCAAACAAACAAGCAAATTCAAGCAATGGAAATGAAATATTTAAGACCAGTGAATCGAAATTAGAATCGAGGTAGTATGAAAATACCTTTGATATAGGATGCTATAGAAAGACAATAGTTAAAATGGTTTGGAGACATAATAAGATCAAATAAAGAAAATTTAGCAGTAAAAAATAATAAGGTAAAACATGGAACAATTTAATATGGCATGGTTTACAGAAAACAAACATAACATGGACAGAAGGGCATCAGATAGCAAAGTGATGGATACAGCTGTTTGGGAAAAATAATTTTAATAACAAATGAAAATTATAAAAGGAACACAAAATATGTGTAAGGCCAAATGAGCGTACCCAAGTATCTTAGAGACATTCATCGTTTCAGAACCATAACTTTGTTGGTATTTCGTAGTATACGTAATTGAAAATAAATGTACAAGTGAGAAAATTTAATATAGAAACAAATATAGGTATCAAAAGTTTACTTATCAAAAACAGTCAGCATAGATTATGGTATGGCATGGCAGTATAGTTCGCTCATATGGTGCAGTTTTGGTGTAACATGCAGTCAAATTCTTTTTTTGTAGTCAATGAAATACGCAAATAAATTGATTCGTATTTCTGCATTTCAAAGATATCACAGTTGGTGAAAATAAATCTTACTGAACGCAAACTGAGAAATATCGTTGCTGTTTTATATTAATCTTGTAATTTTTAATTTACATAATCATTGTGTAACATTGGGTAATAATTATAATATTTATTTCAAATTGGTAAGGTGTTGTGTGTAGTCAGGTTGGCCGAGCGGTCTAAGGCGCCAGATTTAAGCTCTGGTTCCCGAGAGGGAGCGTGGGTTCGAACCCCACACCTGACATTTATTATATATTTTTTTTATCGATTTTTCTTTTTTTTATGTGAAATTCTATTACATTTTCTTTGTAATGTGTTTTTACTTTTTATTTATTTGTTAAAAGGGGTTTAAATTGTGTGTTGTTGTGTTAGTAATGCAACGATTTCAGATTCTACGGTTGTATAATTTGAATTTTTATGTTTATTATATTTCCAAATAATACAAATGTCAATCCAGCCCTATAGAGGATGTCAAATCCTAAATCTGCGTTGAAAATTATTGTATTTTATTCTCAAGCACTTTTCTCCACGAATTTTTTCCTTCCATTCAATTTTTATGTTCGAATTTGTTATTTTTCACAAAAAAGTGCTCTGTTAATTTTCAATGTTATTATTTAATGATATATACAGGGTGTCCCACGACGAGTGCCACCTAGAAGTTTATGGGGAAGGAAACACGCGAGATTAATGAAATTTGGTATACAGGGGTTTTTGATACTTCTGAGTTTAACTAAAATATTTTCAATTTGATCGCACTTCCGGTTATACCGTAAACCGACACTATTTTAAATTCAATTGTAAGTAAATAAAGTGTATTTAAAAAAATATTATACAGGGTGATCACACTAATGAGTTAAATTTTAAATTAAAAAAACGAAGGTATCTTCCTTATTTCAAATAGCAACCCATATTTTTATTATTTTAATTTAATTCCTTATAAAAAAATAAGTTAATTTCATATTTACATTCCTATATCAATTCCTAATAGTTTTTGAGATATTAGATAGGTACTTTACATTTTCTTTGTTTGATTTTGTTTATTTCATTTATAAATAATTGTTTAAATTAAAAGTTTTCTTTTGAAATGTTTCATTTTCTCTATTTCCTTTTCTAAACAAAATTGATTTTAATCGAAGACTAAACAAAGCCATATAAAGTTGCATGTCATGTTCTTGGTTTTTTTGGTGTATTAATTCGTCAAATTCTTTTTGTAGTCAATATATAATACATTAATGAATGTTTCTGCATCTCTTAGTTAGAGTGAAAATAAATCCTCATAAACTGAGAAATATTAATAATTCAATGAGTTTATTTTGTCTTTACTAGGTATCATTTACCGTGATTGTGCAAGACTTGACAACACTCACAATATTTGTTCAATATTTGTAAGGTGTTGTGTATAGTCAGGTTGGCCGAGCGGTCTAAGGCGCCAGATTTAAGCTCTGGTTCCCGAGAGGGAGCGTGGGTTCGAACCCCACACCTGACAATCTTTCATTTTTTATTTATTTTTACAGATTTTTGATTCTTGTACGTATTTTATTATACGTTTTATATTTGTTTTATTTTTCGAAAAATAAGATTATATATCATTGGCCAATATCCTGAAAATGATTTTGATAATATATATTTTCTATTTTCTATTTTATGAACAGTTTTACTAATGTCATTCTGATATTTT
The DNA here is from genome assembly GCA_035357415.1 of Ophraella communa. NCBI lineage: Eukaryota > Metazoa > Arthropoda > Insecta > Coleoptera > Chrysomelidae > Ophraella > Ophraella communa. The sequence goes on along the minus strand of CM068985.1, from coordinate 44,444,409 downwards.
TTTATATTTTTTTTAAATAATAGTTTTAAGTGTATTTATATTTACCATTATAATAACGAAATTTTATATTTTCGAATACATTCCTTGAAAATAAACCAGATATGACATAAATAGTCAGGAGAAATAGCAGTTCAAAATGGTCAAATAATGTTTTCTTACAGCAAACTAATGGCACAATTTAATCAAAGACGTCATGACTAAATAAAAATAAACAAAATCGTCTATTAGGGGATATAGGAAGGGTGGTTTTTAGGGGTGAAAATGTTTTTTGCGATTTGTGACTAAAGAATGTATCCTATTGAAAGAAGTCAAATGAAAAAGTTGTTGGAAATAAAAAAATGGTTCGATTGAGCTGAAAGTTTGATCAAATAGTTATTGTGCTATTCTAAAAATACTGTATTTTTTTCATTAAGAAATATTTAGCAGTTATATAATAAAATTTCACTTAAAAAAATTTGATAATTTTCAAATACTATTTTGAAATTTTTTTTTTCCAAAAATGGTTCTTTGACGGTTTTTTTTTCTTTTTTTTTGTCTATTTTGAAAAAATGAAATAAAAAATATGCAGTTTAATTGAAAATAAACAAATTATTGACATTTTTCATTATACGTACTTTGTATTGGCATCACTGTATAACAAAAAGAAAAACGATGTAACGTTACATAATTTACGATATCAAAGATATAAAACAGCCAGAATAAAATCAAATTTAAAATTAAAAAAATTGCCACCAACATCTGGAACAGCAGAACAGCATCGTTAGTTGTTACAGAGTTTATTACCACGACTGGACTAAAAATATTTGGAAAAGAACTTTTTTGTAGATTGTTTTTATTTAAAGTCTTGTTATCTTTGTAGTTTTGGTTTTTTTTAGTGTTATCTAAATACAGAAATTCGGGATTTTTATGGATTTACATAACATTTAAAAATTACAATTATAAATTGATTAACATTGAGTAGGTAAATTATAAATATTTTATACAAAATTTGTAAACCATTTTGTATCGTCAGGTTGGCCGAGCGGTCTAAGGCGCCAGATTTAAGCTCTGGTTCCCGAGAGGGAGCGTGGGTTCGAACCCCACACCTGACAGTTGAACTTTTTTAAATTTTATTTTTATAATTACTTAGTTATTTTTTTTGGAAATGCATTATTTAAGTTAATTTAAGCTTTTTAATTTATTTATTAACTTCAAAATAATTTCAGGGATTTCCTATACTTCGAAAAGAGAAAGGTTAAAGCAACAACGCGGAAAATCTCTAAAAAGTGGAAAAAACTGGATTTTGGAAAAGAAAGAAAGAAGGAGACGTCAAGGTAAAGAAGTACGAGCGGATTCTAAATATACTGGTAGAAAAAGGAGCGGAAGATTTTAAGTTTTATTGTTGCTATTATTTATATTGTTAATATAAATGAAACATGTAAATAAATTGATATACTAAAAATTAAATGCATTTTTTTTTTAATTTACAATTTCTAATTAAAGATAATGGGGAAGATAAAAAAATAAAAAAAAAATCAAATAAAAAAATAAAAATTGGGCCTGTCCGGGATTTGAACCCGGGACCTCTCGCACCCGAAGCGAGAATCATACCCCTAGACCAACAGGCCAGCTGTAAAGAGGTTGTTTATATTGACACAAATAATAACGATATAATTACTTTCAGAAAAATGAGAAAATTACTTTATATCATTTCCCTAAATCTATTAAACTTTACGTTAAACTCAACACAAACATTACAAAGCTGATTTTTATCGTAAATAAGTAACCATAAAATATTTGAGGTTATAAGTGGATGTCTTTGCCCAAATATGGACGTAAATAAAGAACAAGGTGCAGATTTGTATCGAGAAACTCCACTAAGATACTTAGGTAAGTGCCGTATCAAAAGTTAAAAGCAATTTAATAAAAAATGTCTCTTACAAGGCTATGCCAACGAGGTGGGTGAATCTTTCAGATCGATAATTGGAAGCAAATGGGTAAATTTCTCGTACGGAGTAGCTACGCTTTATGTTTTGGCAGATACAACCGATAAGAGTTTAGCGGTTTACAAAGTAAGTATTTATTTGGATTAACAATCAATTTTTATATTCTGTATCATCAGTTAACTGTTTTAAGATAATTACTGCGTTATATTTATTGAATGAGATAGTAATAAAATAATAAAGAATTATTTTGCAAATAAGTTCTTGTTGATAATACGGCTCTTTATTCAAACCAGCGTTTATTATCATAAATGACCCACAACTTATATTAGACAATTCGGAAAGATATTTTGAATATGTAAAATTATTGAACTGTACTATTATGTTTTATTACAAAGATAATACAGATGTATTACTGGTTGCATACCTAGTAGACATATATTCGTAATTGAACAGACATTTTTTATTTCAAATTTCAATTATATTATTATTTTAGTTATTCACGATTTAGTTCACACTTGCGTCAACGTTATATTGTTTATAACTAAAGTTTATAAATCAAAATTAGTAAAATATATGCCTGCGGACAGTGGCGTAGCTACCTTGGCTGACACCAGGGGCGGAATTTGATGGTGCCACCTCATTGGATGTAGAAAATAATTAAATTCATGTTATTAACGCCACAAATTATTCAATATTTAGATTTAAAATATTGAACTAATAACTAGATACCATAAACATTGAGATACAAAAGAATTATTTTCATGTTACAATTAAAATGCATTTTTATCTCAATTTGACAGAAGCTAATTAGTTAATGAAAATTAATAATATTTATTGTATCATGTTCTATGCTGATACGCTGATAGTGCTGGCATCAGATTTAGAATTAATTATTTAAAACCCTATGCTATCATACCTAAACTTTAAAAAACCTAGAGACACTAAATCGAAAAGAAATTTTAAATTACGATGATAGAATGGCCTAAAGTCTAAATGGGGTGTTAAACTTAACAAAAATATGATGTTTTCTCAATGTTAATAGTTAGGGGTGTACAAAATCATACTAGGAAATCAATTTATTTTATTGTATTTATTATCACACGGTTTTTATGTCGATTTGAAAATTCAACTTTTGGATGATTTAAATAGTCCGCCATTCTTTCTGTGACGTGGATAATCCAAAAGTAAAGTTAGCTACATAAGGGTCGACATAAAACCGCAATACTGTCGTCTTCTTTTTTAAAATTTTGATCCTCAAACCTAACTTTTACTGCAGGCACGGTTACAAATTTTTTATGAGGAGTTCTAATTGTTGTGTTCGTGTAGTATGATACAAAACAAGATTTATATGATATTGACCTTATTCAAATTAGAAAAAAAAATGTGGAGAAAAGCTAACTAAACTTAGCTAAAAAAATTTTAAGACAATGCTTATATTTTATTGAAACGTCAAGCTCCTATAAATTGTAGACAAATGTAAGATACAGAACACTCTATATTTTTTCTTCAAACTTCAAATTAGATTGGCCTTTTTTGTAACTGGCTATTAGCTATAAGTTCATAAAACATGTAAATCTGAAAGTGGCTTACTTCATATATGAGTTAGTGACGTGTCTGTAGTGAAAGTTGCAAACATTTAGGAAGTCTCAATTTCCAGTTTTCTCCCAAAATATTTGATTCAAAAATTTTTTAAATATATTTTTGCATAGTGATAATATACTTTGATAAAATACCAGAAACCGGGTATCGGTTTAACAACCCATTATTAGCTTTCCAATTTGAAACAGTTTGCCAGATTTCTGTTTACACTTAAAAAATACCATTTATTTATTTCAGAATGCAAGAGATGAAAAAAATCACATAAAAAAAGTGGTTTACACAACAACGGACACTTTGATTTGGCAATTGCTGGCATCAGTAGCTATACCAGGTTTCACGATAAATAGAGTGTGTGCTCTATCGAATTATTATTTACGAAAAGTTCAAAAACTACCGAAAAATAATAGAAAATGGTTGGTTACTGGTATCGGACTGATTACTATTCCTTTTATTATAAAACCCATTGATCATTTAGTGGATGTGGCGTTGGATAGAAGTTTAAGAAAGTATCAACCCGAATAACAAAAACTAGGAACAGTGGAAGTAGAAGCAGCTTTGAATTGTGAAAAGCATTAAAAAATAATGTGCGTAGTAGGCAACCAAAAACACGAGAATGAGCAATAAAACGAACTTTTTGTAAAACGCACAGATACTGTTAACAATGTTAAAATGCAATTTCTTATTATGTTGATTGTTGTGAAATAAAGAATCAATTTAAAAATATATTTATTTCTTTTTACGCCGTTTGTATAAATTGATATATTCTACAAGTGCAATTTTTTAACAGTTTTTAGTATACCATACACCTTAGACAAGCCATACACAGTATACAGTGAGGGACTCAATTATGGAATACGAAAGAATCGTTGGAAATATGAACATTACTGTTTTAAATAAATAATTAACACAGGGTAACCTTAATAAGATGTTACCTATGTATGTTAAACAATGTTTGATGGAGACACAAAGTTGGACAATTTTTGAAGCTATACTTTTCCATAATATATATTAATGGGCTTATTATTCTGTACAAAAATGTTAGCGGTACTGTAAATTTTCAAGGTCGAGAGATGTTATGAAAATGCTATTCTGTACGCTCTTACTGTAATTAGGGACTTAAAGCAGTTCTAAAAATCACTACGTATCCGTATACGTATCGCAATGCGCATGTGCAGAAGCGATACGTGGGTTTCGTTACGTTACGTGAAACGTATCAATCCGACAGACGTATCTAACGTAACGTATCACATTATTGTGTTCCGTGATCGCGTTTTTCAATAATTTAGCGATAAAAGTGATGTTGTATGCTCAAAAATCATAACCTTATTTTCTGTTAATCAATCATAACAAACATTTCTGTGACTTTTAAAGGATTTAAAAAGAAAAAGATTATTTTACAGTGGCAATGACGACATTATTTTGTTAAGGTAGATATCGGGGCTTATTTTTTACGTTAAAAATTAAAACACATGAATGGTTACGTTACGTTACAAACGCATTTGCTTTATGCTTCTTTTTGCTTAGTTACGTATCTCCTTTACGTTACGTATACGGATAAGGATACGTGATAAATTTTTAGAAGTCCCTATTTACTTTACATCGATGTATTGTAACATTTCGCTGTTAAAATAACGCCAACCAAAACATTCGACGTTAGGAGTGTTGAAACAGTCAAACTGTGTTTGTGATAGAATTGTAAATTTTCAAGAAGTAAATCAAAATGAACAATATCATTCCTTAGTAATAATAATAAAAATAATAATAATAAATATATTTCAATAAATATAACGATAACCTAAAAAGTCGGCAATGGACAGAGAAAGTGTGACGTCAAAATTTGTGTTCTATGCTGTCGAACTGTGAAAAATGTCAACGAAATTATTCCAAACAGCAACATTAGGTGCGTTCTTTTTGACTGAGATCTCAGTTAATCTCAGCTCACATCGGTTATGAGCGATTCAATCACTTCGAAGTGAGCTGAGATTTTTCCTCCCCCTTTACCGATGCTGAATGTGCTATGCGGGGGTATCAATTAGAATTGAGTCGGAAATAAAGTGGTGGGGAGCAAGAAATCGTAGGTCGCGCGTTTGTCGTTCTTTTTGGTGCTTACTCACATCACTTTATATCAGATCACTTCAATTGAAGTGAGCTGAGATCTCAGTCAAAAAGAACGCAACTATTATAATCCTTGAGATGATTTGTGATTATAATTCTCCAGAAATAGCTTTTGTTTCAGTTATTTTATTATTGTAAATTAAAATATAACACAAGTATAATAATTAAATACATATAGGCAAAGTCTTTTAAAATTCAACTTTTAAAGTACCTTTTTTTAGCAAGTATTCTTAAAATTTATGAAAATGCACAACTTTGAAGGTTATGTTATAATGTTTTTACGAAAATTGTTCGTATATCTACTTTAATGATATGTAAAATATATAAATGGACACTTACTAATGAAAAACAGTAATTAACTCCCAAAAATCAAGAAAATAGAATAAAATATTCAATAACACATATAAAACACACATTAACAAAAGTTGTTTGGAATAATTTGGGTTGCACTCAAGAACGATAAACATTTACCAGGATTGCTTAATCCCATAAGACGTACATTCGCCAAAAAATCGATCGCACGTGGTGGCCTGTGACGTCACTGCAGTCCTCGGCCGTATTTTTCCTATCTTGACAGTGCATTTTAGGTCGTTTTCAATCGTCGTTTTTAGATTTATTATAAAAATATTCAAAATTTTGACTGGTAGATATTGTGGATACATTAGTGTACGTTGTATTTTTGTGGAAAATTTTTAAAAAACTGTTCTTTTAAACTCCAGTTCGGACTTTTCAATTTCATGTGTTACACTGCTTGGCTGGACATTGCTTGGTTAGTATCGTTGAGTGTCAACGTTAATAGGTATACATTTTTTATTTTAGGTTTTTAGTGAGATAGTTTACTTACTTACTATTTTTTTAATATGTAGTATTTTTTGTTAATTTTAAATTTGTAATTAAAAATTCTTTATAGAATACATATGTCGCTCCATAAAAGATTCACGGATTGTACTAGTAATATGCTGCAAATTGTTTCTTTGTTTGTCAAAAAACACTAGTTTTAGGTATGATTTTGTGTAATAATAAATTTATTTGACTGTATTTTTTAAAATAAAGATAGAACTAAATTTGTTTCAAATAGTGTTTTCTTTACTCTACCTATTTCCCAAATAATATTCAATAAATTCATTAAATATAAATATTAAAACGATTTTATGGGCATATTTATTATAAATTATAAGTGTTTAATCTTAAAAATCTTAATAGTCGTAAGTTAGTATTTCAGAAATAAATATAAATAAAAATACTGTCTAATTCCTATTATTTCCATGCATTTATATGGTAGACGTTATAATGAAGGACTGCAATGACGTCACACAGCTGGCGGACAAATCAGGCCGATTAGGCAATCCTGGTAAATGTTTATCGTTCTTGGGTTGCACTTACGTCACCACTTTTCCAGTCCTTTTATATTAACCAACACAATAAAAGTGAAGTTAGCTGCAATGTAATATTTTTCAGAATACTGTTTTAAATCGAGCTGTTAAATTTTAGTAACATCGATGTTAAATTTACAGCTGCTACGAATATTTGTACAGAATAACCCTATAAGATTGCAACAATAACAATTATTTTTTCTACACAAACATTTCTGTCAGAATTAATGTAGAATTATTTTTGCTTTTGTGCCGTCCCAACTTTCTTTTAATAATAGATCGGTGTTTGTTTTAATTAGGTTGGTTTCCAATTTTCACTGGCTTCTCCAGCCGGAGAGGTCTTTCCAGCTGATTCCAGTACTTGGATTTTTTCCTCTCCATTTAATTTCTTTACTTTTCTGATTGCGCTACTATTGATCCCAAAAGATCATCTGGTGTTCTTCTGTCTTAGTTCATTTAGCTTGCTAGGGCGTTCCCAAACCTTATTCGAACTGATCATATGTGAGTTCAGCGCTTTGTTGGCCATTGAATTCAGCACAGCAAAGACTCATGTTCCAGTTCACTCCTCTAGCTTGGAGGTGTCTCTATCCCATTCAGATTTATTGCTCAACTTTGTAAAGAATTTTCTCACGAAGTTGAATTTCTTTGGCATATCATCTTGGGGCATTTCCCAAGTTTGATCAAATTGAAGTGATCGAGGTTTATCTCTGATAAGTGGGGCAAGTTACCATTGCTCCAGTGATCTCCTCACTCATTTTTCCTTACTCACCCATATGGTCTCACTGGTCTCACTATTGCCTTATTATTTCTTTTTATGCTTATTCCAGAGTAGCCTCTATAGGATTAGCTCTAAATATTTGTCGTCGGAATACCTTATGCTTTCTCTGGTAAGTAGACAGAGTAAGCTGTCCACAATGAGACTCTACATGAGTGGGCATGCAACTCCCCTCTGCGGGCAGCCTCTGGTCACATTGATGAAGATAGTATCTTGTCCTGCCTCCATTTCTGCGATTCTTGTAGATAACAGTTTCAACATCCATGTAGACAAAGGTGCAATGGCACCTGTTCCAAGATTTCTGTTCTAATGTAGTTGTCTACAGCTTTTTCCATCGTATGAAGACACACGATGTGAGGATCATCGGTCTAAGGAGTTTTTGGTTGAAGGCAGCAAAGAAGGCGAGAGTACGAGCAGCATGGTTGGGGAGATTGATGAGTAATGTGAAAGGGCAGGGAGAATGGAAGAGGAAAGTTATTGGTAGCGGGGATCCATGCGAGGATAAAGTCACTAATGCAGGTATAGAGGAGGATTTGTTGAGAGTGGTACAGGGGTAAAGGATAGTGGGTGCAATAGCAGCAGCTGTGCTGTCAAGGTCATACCCTTTGGACCTGATGGCTAAGGCAAAGAGGCAACGGTGGAAGGGTTCCACAAAAGAGGTTTCAAGATTGGATGAAGAAGAAAATGGTGGGAGGGATATGAAGGTGCATTAAGGACTCATCCAACATGAGTTTCCTATCTTAGCCCGAAAAAAATGGATTTTGGGTGCGTGATGTTCCGAGTACCTGCTTTTTGAATGAAGGCCTTCCTCGATGCTTCTGGTTTGTATCCCAGTTCAAGGCTGCTGCGACTGATTCGGATCATGTGAAGAATAAATTTCCTTTTAGCCCTGTTGGAGTACGGAAGAAAATATTCCATCCGTTCCAGGGGTTTTTAATGGCTGGACGTTGTTCATAGCCCACCTCAACTATACTGTATTTGAAAATCAAGAGAGAGTAAATTCCCAGAATAAAAACTAATTCGGTATGCAAAACTATATATAGTACAGTACGTGCGGTACAATATTTGTAATGCATTCTAAATTGTTTTTGTTAATTTCAATACAAAATTTAGTAAATTTCTTGGACTATCACATTATTTTATGATCTTTCATTGTTACTACAATAGGCCTAAGAGGATTAACATGCGTCATAGGCGTAACCAGATTAGAAAGGGATAATTGTTATTTAACGACCTCCGAATGGCAACAGCTTCTAATGACAGATATTTTGACTTAAATAGTGCTTAAGTTTCTAGAAATGCAGTTATTTGATTTTCGATAAACGTGACAAATAGTAGTGATTAAAAATGGAAGCATTTATCGCTCAATGAAAAGAGTGCTGTAGTGAATGTGTACCATTATTTTAAACATCAAAATCCCTCAAACACTATTGACAGTGTAGTTGAAACAACATCTAAGGCAATGGGATATGGAAAATCTACAATATATAGAGTTCTAAAGGAGGAAAAATCAGGTGGAGTAACCTCACCAAAGCCGAAACCAGGTAGACAAAAACTATTAAAAGTCAACGTGGACGAGTTTTTTAAAAATGCTATTCGTAAGCTTGTTCACTCATTTTTTATAAACAAGTAAATACCAACTTTAAATAAAGTTTTGCAAACCATTACGAATGATGTTGATTTTCCCACAATAAGCCGGGATAAACTATGGAAAACGTTACATGAGTTAAACTTTAAATTTGAAAAAATGGGCAGACACTCAATGCTAATTGATTCTGAAGAAATTGTATGTTGGAGAAGACAGTACCTCAGAAGAATACAACAAGTTAAAGCTCAAAATAAAAACATTTATTATTTAGATGAAACATGGGTTAATGAAGGACATTATGTAGGAAGAGTTTGGAAAGACAAAAATATAAAATCATCCCATCAAGCTTTTCTAGAAGGATATACTACTGGTTTTAAGGAACCTATAGGAAAAGGTAAAAGATTAATTATTTGTCATATAGGCAGTACAAACGGTTTTCTTGAGAATGGTTTACTCTTATTTGAATAAAAAAAACCGTTGATTATCACGAAGAAATGAATGGAGACGTGTTTGAGGAATATTTTGAACAGATGATTCAATTCATAACAAAAGGATCGGTTATTGTAATGGACAATGCAAGTTACCACTCCAGATTACTTGAACCTTTACCAACCACTAAATGGAAAAAGGATGAAATTGCAAAATGGTTATCTTCTAAAAATTTAGCCTTTGACAATACAATGCTGAGGGCAGAATTGTTAACTATTGCTAAAAAACATAAGCAAAATTATAAAAAATATAATATTGAGGAGATAGCCAAAAAACGAGAAATTGAAATCCTTCGTTTACCACCCTACCATTGTGAGCTGAATCCGATAGAATTGATATGGGCTCAAGTTAAAGGTTATGTTGCCAGAAATAACACTACTTTTAAATTATCAGATGTTAAAAATCTCTTCAATAAGGCAATATCTGAAGTAACAAGTGAAAATTGGCAAAAATGTATTAGACACGTTACAGAAATAGAAAAAAAATGTGGGAGCTAGATAACATAATTGATATTACTATAGAGCCCATTGTAATTTCTCTAGAATCAGATGTTGAATCTTCTGACACAGATTTTTATTTTTTAAGATTTAATATTGTCGTATTTTTTGCATGTTACTCGTCAAATTTTATCATTGCGGTTGGTTTTATTTTCTCATATACCTACTTAATTGTTTTTTTAGCTCCTCATATTAATTTATAGGTAATTGTAATTATCTGTACATATTATATACATATTTTGTAAATAAACATATGCCTAAAACAAAATGCCTAAAATAATATTGACTTTTTCTTCATTTTACCCAAATTAAATTACTACTTACGAATTATGTTTATCTATCTAAAATTGGTAATCTAGGTATAAATAACTAAAACAAATTAAATATTTCTATTTCCATATTAATTTAATTTTGAAAACGCACGTCTATGGTTTACTGCCTTTAACACTGATAACTGCAAAACATTTCTGGGAATTTACTCTCTCTTGATTTTCAAATACACTATAATAATATATATGAAATAAATAGGGGTTCCAAAAATGCAAACTAAATTTTTACCCCCTTTGGGATTGAAAATAATTGGTTGCTTGGGTTATAAAAATGTTTCTAGCTTGATGATTCAGTTAGTAATTTTTATGTAAATATATGGATTGACCAATTTTTACGTTTTGGATTGGAAATAATGGTTGTATGGCGGGATGGTTCTAATGATACGAAATATATTTTGAATGAAGAGAGGTGTATTACATATAAAAAAATTCCAACTGATATTCATTTATTTCAACAAAATAACAAGTCATTATCTGAAAATTACGAACTAAAAAAATTGACAGTGTACATATTCTGGAAGCATTTCTTTTATAGTGTAGAAAAATGATCAGTTCGTCTAGTTTTTAGACGCCAAAAGCGTAAAAGACTTAAATTACATATTGAAACAGAAAAATTAAAAAAAGAAATTCACAAATATTTACAAATGGGATATCTTATAGTTCTATAAATATTTATACTTATACTTTAGTTATTTACATTCCCAAAAATATATTTAAAATAAAAAATCAACATGTACACATTACAGGAAAAATGTACAAGTTTGTTAGAATAAGAAAATCAACAGCAAAGAGATGCGATAATGATTGCACTAGCGCAACACTATATAATGTAGGCATACAAAAGTCATAAAAATAAAAAATAAACGACGAACATTGGAAATGCAAAAAACCGGACACAATCGCAAAAAAACCAATCGAAAATAAGTTAGACGTTACGTACCATATCTATATCGACGATTTTTTTTTATGTTTACATAATATGTACATCATTTCTTAATAAATCGAGTTTTGTGTTCAGTTAATAAAATCATTATATTTATAATATGTATCTACAAGTTACAATATTAAAAAAAATTACTAAATCTTGGACGCTACAATCAGACCCACCATCCAATATTTATCAAATATAAAGACAACAATGTGTACAGTTCATCCAAAACAGAACAAATTTTAATTCACATTTTTAAATATTGATAGCTACTTGTTAATTTTGTTTAAAAAACTAAAACTTCAGGTTTTATCCATAATAGATTTTTTAAAATAAATATATAAGGTATATGATTGACATTGTTGAGAAAAAATTGAAAGAAAAGGTGACAAAAAAATCATAACATTGTACTAACAATTTGGGAATAGCTATAATTAATAATAAATGAGCTGGGTTTTTGGTTGTACATCACATAGATGTCAAAAAGAAAAGGTTGACACATAACCCCTTATTTAACAAAGACATCCATACAATGTACATTATAAGAAAATGCATCATTTTATCTTTATATTTACTTTTTTGCTGCCTTGGCGTTATTTTTGACAGGGGTTTTTTCCATTGGCGTAGGTAGCTTAAGTTTTTTTGGCTTTTGGTTCATCCTCCTCTTCGTCTTCCTTGGCACCTTCTTCTCCTTCCTTATTATCTAACATTTCTTCTTCTAATTCACCCGTTTCATTAAATTCTTCCATAGGACTACCAATCAGATGATGTCCAATAATATGTACTGGTCCATCACCTTGTATGAAGGAGAAAATAACTGGTGGATCAGGGAAAGACAGATCTACTGTTGGTACCACCAGCTGCTACTGGAATTTTTACAGAATCTTTCCAGGTCATGGCTTCGACTTGTACCACATTTACTTCACCTTCAGTGGCTTCGGGTCCCAACACAGCTTGTTTGATTATCAACTTGTGCCAACCTTGGTAATCTTCAGCTCCTTTTGCTTCTGGATCCCATACTTCACTAGTTTTTCCTTTTAATGTTAAAGCAAAAAAAATATTCATCTGCCATTTTGAAGTAAGGATGGTATTATATTTTACAAGACTACCAATCAGATGATGTCCAATATGTACTGGTCCATTACCTTGAATGAGGGAGAACGTAACTGATGGATCATGCAAAGACGGATCTAACTATACTTGACTGTTGGGACCACCAGCTTTAAGTGTTGCTACTGGAATTTTTACAGAATCTTTCCAGGTCATGGCTTCGACTTGTACCACATTTACTTCACCTTCAGTGGCTTCAGGCCCCAACAAAGCTTGTTTGATTATCAACTTGTGCCCGCCTTGGTAATCTTCAGCTCCTTTTGCTTCTGGATCCCATATTTCACTAGTTTTTCCTTTTAATGTTAAAGCAAAAAAATATTCATCTGCCATTTTTAAGTAAGGATGGTATTATATTTGACAAGATTTACAAAATGCTAATTAGCAGTGACTAATGAAGACAACTGCCACATACTTAACTGTGAAAGAGAAATTTCCAATTGTTAGATTTAGTAAGAGAAACGCTGATTTCGATCCAGCAGACTCTCCAGAGGGAATTGCATAAATCAACTTAGAACAATGTATCCAGGGGATAGCAGAAATGTGGAAATATCTAGATTTAGAGAATCTGGAATAGAACTTTGCACTAATATATAAATAAAGAATCTTCCAATAATATGAACACAAATAAGAAAAATTGAAATGGCTTTTAAACTCACAAAACTAGAAACTACAATAACCAGAGTATCTGTATGTTTCTGAATGTTTGACAATGAAGAACACAGAAATGGAGAAATAAATAAATTAATAATATTTATGAATTTTTTAATTACAATAAGAAAAATGTTACAGTTTATTATTTAACTAAATAAAAATTAATTTAAATTTAAATTAATGACTCTATATGTTTTAATTAAAGTAATACCAGTATTAAGTTAATAAAAAAATAGCTGTGTATGTACTGAGTATTGATCACCTTTGGAAACTGGTCAGATGTCAGCAAAGGAGGTCAAAAAATATCAGACCTACCACCACTTTATTTATAACACAAAGAAAAACTCTTGTGGAAAATGTAAAGTGTCAGTTACGAATTGGGCTTAAAGATCAACTATGGTAAAACCAAGAAACCCAAAAGACTCAATTTATATATTTTAATAAAAGTAATACCATTAATAGGTTCAATTATTTCACAAGGATCTGCCTTATATTCAAAGTTTCAAGACATTTTACAAAGTATCTAATTGCAAAGAAAGTATGTATGACTTGGGATCAATAATATGAAAAATGCCAGAAAGAGTGTTATTTAATTGAGTGCAGTAAATAAAAAAATAGCTCTGTATGTACTGAGTATTGATCACCTTTGGAAACTGGTCAGATGTCAGCAAAGTAGGTCAAAAAATATCAGACCTACCACCACTTTGTCTATAACACATAGAAACACTCAACTATGGTAAAACCAAGAAACCCAGAAGAAGATGGCATGGGCATGAGAAGAATATGGGGTACAGGAAGTGGACCTCTAAGGTCCAAACTCTTTGTAGAGCGCCTCATGGTGCAGGAAAAGGAAGAAGGCATAATACCGAGAAGGAGATCAACAACTATGCTCTGGACTGACCAAGTAAAGGCTTACCTTTACCTGCAGGTTATCATTTGGAAAAAATTCTTGTGTAAGATATGTCTAAATAGAAGTATACAATTATTACCTTGAATATCTGGATGAAATTTATAATTACACTCCAAATAGTTTACGGCAAATTTCTATTCAGTTTATAAAAAAAAACGAGTACTTCAAATACTTACCTTGTCCATTTGATCACTTACCACACTTAATAATATACTGAGGAATAGTTTTTTGTCGATTTAAGAAATATACCACACCTAAATTGATTTTAGATAGAGTTTTATTGATTTGAACTCTGTAAGACTTTTTGTTTTAATGAATCACAAGCCCAAGTCTAGTCAAATTAGTTTCATAGATTGTGAATGGAATTATATTTTATTTCGTATCCCATTTGATAGTAATTACTTTCTTAAAAAAAAGCTTTATAAAATTTTTGTGTTGTTTGTTACATTTGCATTTGTATTCAAAATAAATTTATGTAAAATATTTATTTATTTAAATTTTTGATAAAATTTATGCTCAACAACACAAGTTTTACTTAATCTTTTTATAGAATTTTTATTAAAAGAAATTGTCAGTTCCAACAGTGCCAGAATAATTTGGTTTATCTCGGTAATTCAATTATTCCAAAATCAAAAAAATATTAAAATTTGTATGTATTTTTTTATTAAATTTTTGTATCTAGGAAATATTGTCTAAATTACAAGAATCGAAAAACTCCAGCATCTAAAAGAATTTTTAAAATAAATAAAGTAAAAATACAAGATGCAGTATTACTGTAGAATAATATTTGTAGTATTGAATTTAAGTGAAATATTTAACGCATATAAAATACGATTTGAGTAAAAACTACACCTAGTCGAGTCAAAATTTAAACTATTGACAGTATCAAATAAAAATATTTTCTTAAGAAATCTTTTATCCAAGAATATTTATTCCTAATTCCAATTCGACCATAGTAATACCACAACTTGTATACAAATTAATTATTTAAATTTTTGTAATATTAGATAAATCTATACACATTGTTTTTCATGTTTACTGTACATCATCAGATTGATTTCTCGGTGTCACCCTCCACAAATTCCTTTACATTTTTTTTGAACTTTTACAGTTTGCATATATATAAAAAAAACTACTTTTAATAAAACTTAGACAAATGATTTTAAAAGATCAATCTTGATATGGGGCACTTATCCTACCGATTGGATTTACATCTCCGATTTCGCTGAAATTTGGGCATCTTTTTGTACCCTTCGAAAAAGGTTTTTATACATTTTTTCAAATTTTTTTCATTCAGCCAATCGACAGATATAAATTTTCGAAAATTTAGGGTATTTTTTTTTAAATAGCCATAACTTGGTGAAAAATTGTCCGATTTGGGATATTTTTTTTTTAATTTCTTGTTTTTTGATGAAATTTTTGAAAAATTTATGCAAAAAATTATTCATCGTAAATTTGATTGTTTTTTATTTAATTC
The DNA here is from genome assembly GCA_035357415.1 of Ophraella communa. Lineage (NCBI taxonomy): Eukaryota > Metazoa > Arthropoda > Insecta > Coleoptera > Chrysomelidae > Ophraella > Ophraella communa. The sequence goes on along the minus strand of CM068985.1, from coordinate 44,428,643 downwards.
CAAAGTTAAAACAAGAATTTTAAGATTGTTTGTATCCTTAAAATTTTTTTTTGTAAATTTTCAAAAATTCTACTTATAAAAAAAAAAATTTAAACTTAGTCTCTTAATGGGATAATAATGGGTTTTTTTTTTTAATTTTTTAAATTAATTATCTTTTTTTCTGTTTTTTTTCCATTTCTGTGCCAGCTACCATGGCAAAGGACCTTGTGACGGTGTAGGATGAACACTAAAAAGAGGTGCAGCAAGAGCTAGAAACAAATTTCAAACCCCCGAGAGTTGTATCAATGGGCTGCGCAATTTAATAATTTGCCAAAAATCGACGTAAGATATTTAACTATTGCAGATTATGAAAAAGCTACAGAGAATTTGAATATACGTTATTCAAAAGCTAAAACTTGTGAAATATTCAAATGCCAGAAAAAAATTAAAAAAAAACCTTTAAAAAGTCATAAATAAAATTTCCTTTAGAAATTGAAATTTTGACTTAATTATTTATTATATTGATGTATGATTTATCGCCAGTAATACACAAATAGTGAAAAAAAAAACAGAAAACAAATTAATAAATAAAAAAATTAAAAAAAATTCCGTCACAAGGTCCTTTGCCATGGTAGCTGACAAAGAAATGGAAAAAAACAGAAAAAAAAATTAATTTAAAAATTAAAAAATATTAAAACCCATTAAATTTAAAAATTAAAAAAAAATGATAACCCATTATGATCCCATTAAGAGACTAGGCTTAAAATTTGTGTTTTGAAGAGTAGAATTTTTAAAAAATATTTTTTTAAAATTTGAAGGATACAAACAATCTTAAAATTATTGTTTTAACTTTGGAATGAAAAAAACATAAACAAATTTACGATGAATAAATTTTTGCATAAATTTTTCACAAAGTTCTTTGAAAAACACGAAATTTAAAAAAAATATCCCAAATTTTTCACCAAGATATGACTATTTGAAAAAAAATACCCTAAATTTTCGAAAATTAATATCTCTCTATTGGCCAAATGAAAAAATTTGAAAAAATTCATAAAAAACCTTTTTCGTAGGGTACAAAAAGTTGCCCAAATTCGGAGATGCAAATCCAATCGGTAGGATGGAATGCCCCATATATATATATCCAGTATAAAACGATTTCATTTCCCCAAAAAACGAAAAAATCAACACCAGAACGTATGAATCAAGTAAGGGCCAATTTCAAGTGTAAATAACATTAAACATATCCTAAAAAAGTCACTTATCTTACTTAAATATTTACAGACAAGAAGAAACTTTTGAAAGAGGTCCATATATATATATATAAACATAGATCCAAAACGGATCTACAACACCACGGATATCTTCAAACGTTAATCTTCATCCGACAGCGGATCGTACTGCGAACTTAGCAAAGGTTTGGGTTCGTTATTCCGCGAACTATCATTGGCAGTGGCGTCTTTGTGAACGAACGAATAAAAACCGCTTTGTTGTTGAGGTACTTGTTGCTGACTAAAATCATTTTCGTGTTTCTCTTCGTCGATGACCATATCTCCCGGACTATCACTCCGATCTTTCTCTTGAGAATGCGATCCCTCTTGTAGATCTTTCTTATTATCGTCCTCGGTCCTCATAACTTGCACGATCCTATTCTTGACGTAATCCAACGGAGAAATATGCGGTTGATTTTGCGGATACCTTCGGAAATTCTGCTCGGACCAATGATTATTTTCCGGCGGCGATACCGGTTCCACCCTCTCCATGTATTTCTGCTGAGGTTGCGCTATCCTGATTATCTGTCTCTCGTCTTGCAGCGGAGTCTGCGATCTTTTATCCTCGTTATGATGCTGCTGCTGCTGCTGGATCCTTCGTTTCCATTGTTCGTTCATGTTTTCTTGTATGTTATGATAGTAAGGTTGTCTCGCATTAAAATCTTGATTGATAACCGAATCGGTGAGTTCTTTGACCGTTAGATTCTTATCGCCATCCAAGTCGACGCTTATAACTGACGGAGGTCTTTCTCCGTTATCTTGTAGTTGCTGCGAGGGCGGTTCACCGCGATGGAACTTTTGGAACAGCAGATCTCCAGCTCTTTGCTCTCTAGCATTACTAACAACTTCTCGTCCTCCTTCGGCCGTCTGATTTATCTGGTGGGTGATGATAGCATCGATCAAACTGGCTGCAGTTAGAGTACTATTATCAGTACGTACCTGCTGTCTATTCTGGTGATGCTGCTGCTGCTGCTGCTGTTGTTGTTGCTGCTGATGATAAGCAGCTCTCCTTTGATCCTCCATCCTCATTTGTTGTTGTCTTAACTGCTGCTGTTGGTGTTGTTGAATGATCTGATATCTATGAGGTTGTTCGAGAATGTTATCAGCCATCGTTTTCCCTAGCCCTTCGTGCGCGCTGGGTACCGGTAGAGACGGTTGTTGTACCGCAACATCGACCAAAGAAGACAAAGCCTCGTGCCCCGGTTGAATATACTGCGGTCTGGTGTGTCTTTGAATAACCCCTTGCCTTTGTTGCTGATTAGCCGGTTGCGGTGGTGGTGGAGTACGATGTGGAGAACTCGCAGGATAATACTGAGTCTTCTCGTTTCTTCTACCCAACATTTGTTGCGACGTAATGTAATCATTGATGATGATCTGTCTGGAGCTCAATTGTTGTTCGACGTTGTAGGCTTGTCTGTACTGCCCTGGGTACTGCATCTGCTGATTCTGAGTTTGTTGCGGTTGGCGTTTGGTGAAATAATCGTAGACGCGTTTCTCCTGCATATTGTGCGGGATGACGGGCGTACCTTGCGTTATGGATCCCATTTTAGTTTCTGGAATTTGTCGCATTACGTCGTATCGCGGTTGGGACATTATGGGAGTTCCGAGCGTTATCGAACCCGATTTGGGATTCGCCGGCTTGGGACTGGCCAGTTTCGGTTGGGTTCTGATGGTAAACGCGGGACTTTTTCTCTCTTGATGGTACATATACGGATCGGACCGAATCATTTGCGGTTGAGGTTGATGTTTGCCGTGAACCGTCGGAGGCGGTTCCCGCGGTTTCTTTATACTGAGATCCAAAGTTTCCGGTTCCCTACCGTCGGGAACTTGCAACACTATCAAATCGTCTCTGGAGGTCTGCATGGGTTCCGGTTGAGGTTGAGCTTGTATGGGTCCCGATACCGGCGTTATGGTAGCTCCTATCAAAGGAGTCACCAATTTCGCCAGGTTTAGATCGGAACGTTGCTGGATCTGTTGCCTTTGTTGGTTGTTCATATTATTGAGATTATATTCGCTGACTATAGTTACTTCACTGGAATCGTTATTTAGTATAGAGGAAATCGTGGGTGTTATACCGCTGGTGGGTGGATTGCAGGTTTGTTGTTGCCCCGAATTTTTCATTAAAGAAATTTCTATCACATTCAAAACGAGATCTTTGACGCTTAACGGTTGTCCGTCGCTCGTAACGGGCGTTATGGTGGCGGCTCCTTGATAGTGATCGGGAGTCTGAGCTTCGTCTGCCGTTTCGGTCGCACTGGAATCGTAATCGATTTTTTTCGCGGTGCCGTCGTTCGAACCTTGTACTGGAGGACTTTCGGCGGCGCTGGCCGTATCGCTAGAATGTCTATCGCCGTCTATCAAATTTTCCTCGCAACTCGAAGTGCTCGAACCGCTCTCTTCGTCGGTAGACAATGCCGGTTTCCTATCTTCGCCCAAACAATTTTTCAACTTCTTGCGATTCGCGGCGACGTACATTTTCACTTTTTGCGGCGGTTTGTTCAATCTTTCGCCGATCAGTTGCCAATTCGAACCGAGTTCGGTGAGAGCTGCCTTGAGTTTGTTGAATTCCTCCTCCGACCAATCTTCTACGGGGCCCAACCTTCGCTGGATTCTGTTGTAGCAAGCCGAACAACATTTTGTTACTCCGTTCGGTATTCGGAATTCGGCGAACAACGGTTCTCTGACGTCGGCCGGTAATTCGTGCAATCTATCGGGAAATGATCGCAATCGTTTTACTCTACCTCGTGAATTCGGACAAGCAGGCAGAGGACAATGGGTGTAGCGCGAACGAACGGACTTGCAGCGACAAGTGTTGCATACTCTCGAATTGGGCGGGACTTGATCTTCGCGTAGTCCATACAGTGGCGCTTGACTTGGACCTAGCGGTCTAGAATGGAGCTGGGGACCCAACTGAGCTTGGCACACCGCGCAGTTTCCTTGCACCGTTATATCTGAAACAATAACAGATTTACATCAGCTTTATAATTATTACATTCGTCACAAAAACTAACGCATAATTTTCAAAATTGAGTTATATCACATCAACCAATTCAGTGTTTCTAGAGTCTTAAGAAGGATTAAAGAAACTGGAAGTTATAATAGAAGACCAGTTCCAGGACGTCCCAGGTGTACTAATCCTGCAAATAACCGTTATTTAAGAATTCAGACTTGAACTCGTCATGTTACAGCCAGGAAACTGCAAAATATTCTCTCTGGAGTCCGTAATGTTAGAATATCTGTCGATACGGTTAGAAACAGATTAAGGAATTTTGGAATCAGACCCAGAATGCCTGTTACTATTCCATTGTTAACCAGAGCAGCCAGAAATTATGGAGGTGGTTCGATTATGGTATGGGGAAGCATCTGTTTTAAAGGCCACACCGAGTTAATTGTGTTTCGTATGGGATCACTGACAGTTGATAGGTAAATAAGGGAGGTTCTTGAGGAAAATGTAGTGCCATTTGTTCCAATCATTGAAGAAAATTTTATTCTAATGCATGATAAACGCTCGCCCGCACGCAGATATTCTCGTTCTAGCGGCTCAATGCCAACTGAAGCTCCGTGCACTAGCGCTGTTCCTAGCCCTAAAAAAATAGTACCAGATTTAATTTGGAAAATATACTAGAATTGACCATTTAGTACTGAATTTTGCTTTTCTTCAAATTTACAGTAATCGAGGTGGGTACTGGGTATTGGTAGAGGTAAATGTAATTTTTCATTAAAAACAAAATCGCTAAGATAAAAAACTAACATCACAATATGAAATTACCTAAAGGGATATCAATAATTAACTTCTAAAAACGTAGGTTGTAACAAATATTTTTATTTTGAAACTATTTCCTTACAAACCACAAACTTCAATGGACTAGTTTAGTAGGATCATATTAATGAAAATGATAGCAATATATATTTAGGATAAGATACCTACTTACTTATATTGGTATTCATTTTGCAAGTAATTTTTCTCATTTCGTAAAATTTAGCAATAAATAATTAGTAAGTTTTAAACGTAGCGCCAACTAATAACCAATAATGAAGTGTGTTTAAAAGTCAACGTTGTCACATTTTAGCTACGTTCGTTTCAAGTATTCTCAAAGAACTGGCGGCACAAAACACCGTGTTCTGTGACTAACTGATTGTACCAGTTGACAAGATATATGACAGGAGAGAAAATCGTGTTTATCTGTAATAAACAAACAAGACCCCTATTCCTAACGGTGATAGAATAGAACAGCCAATAGAAAGTGGGTGTGGTTCTATTGAAAATGCCAAAACGGTATTCTTGAAATTCGTTCTCTCACTGTTCCGATAGAAGGGTTGCTCCCCGAGAGAACAATTACTTCTATTGGTTATTTTTTGAAGGAACCGCTATAACACCAAGAGAAGGTGTTAGGGATTTTTATTTTCGAACTAAAAATAGTATAGAAGTAATTTCTTTCATAAACCAAACACAACCAAATAACAAATTAAACTAACGAAAATGACAGAATATTTTGTTTAGTGTTTTACTCCTTATTTGATAAAGTGTCAATCAGACAACAAAAATATCGATATGTTTATCTCTTTTTAATGACAACAAATAAGAGAGGGAGATAAGTTTCTCGGTTAATATTAAAGCATATCGACAACATCGCAAATTTTCTACCAATCTTATTGAAACACGTCACTTACCACTTATAACGTATGTAACCATTAAATTTAAATTTCAAAAGCCGATTATGGCTAGAGGATTAATTTTATAAAAATTTTATTTGTACAGTTGAACCACTAAAATCCTATTTTACAAGATGCAAATATAAAAAAAAATCACTAAACTAGTCCATTCAGACAACAACCACAGAATATCGGAAATCGACCAATGACATAAAACAACAGAATTACAAACCATGAATTGAGTATTCTGTGATGTAACCTAAACTCTTCTTCTTTTATATAAATGTCTGTCAACCATTCTTTATTAAGCGCCAAAATTTAAAATTATTTATAACACACTAAAAACAATAATTTGAGTAATCACATTTATAGTACTAACCCTTACTCTGTGGAAGTCCATTTTACTAAGAACATTAAAAAAAGAAACTTTTAAGCAAAACTTTTTTAACTACAAAATTGAAAGAAATAGCCAAATTCATAGAAAAGTCAAACCACAACTCACCGAATACGGAACTACGAATAGAAATGAAAGCAAATATACTCCCGCCAAAACTTATTAATATTTTTAATACAACCATAGGATGGCGCTGATCGTTGCGTCTACTCATTTTAATTGTTCTATTTTTCGGAAGAGGTCTCTCTACTAATACTATTAAAGACAATACTTTTTAATTTAACAGATCTGCATCAATCTGTATTTGGTGAGAAACAGTTTTAAGAAAATTAAGAAAAGAGACAGTAGTTCTGAGAATCAGGAAAAGAGCAGGAGTTTTGTCTTCAGTTTTTTTAGTGTTATTGGTGTATATCATCTTTGGTTTTGTGCTTCCAAATAATTCTGTCCCTAAAATGGATTCAAACTATCAACCCCCCCAATGAAATGTTGTGTACCTACATGTACAAATCGTGAAGGCAAAATGCATCGTTTTCCAAAAAATGAACCAAGTGTGTTTAGTGAGTGGATTTTAAAGATACAGTCTTTAAATTATAAAGACTTTTCAGTTGAAGACATTTATAAAAAATATGTATTTTGTGAGGAACATTTTTCTAGTAACTGTAAAGTTTTAGGTACCAAAAGAGGTCTTATAAAAACAGCAGTTCCACCTTTAAATTTACTTGGTAAGTGAATAAATCAAATTGTAATTTAAGAAAGAAAACCTGCAATAGCAGATCATGCAAACGTTTTTATGCTGAAAGGACTGTATAAACAGTGGAAGCAACCGTTAGCTTTTACATTTAGTGAAGGACCTCATAAATCCATGGCATTAAAAAATTTGCTGTAGGTTCTAATCTGCAAATGTCAAAGTATAGGTTTGAAGGTAGTATCGACAGTTTGTGACCAAAGTGAAAATAATGTCGGAGCTATTAGACTGCTAATGAGTGAAACGAAGGAGGAATACTTAAAAAGAAAAGAAGAGAATAGAAATATTGGTTTTGTGATCAATGACCAAGAAATTATTCCCATATTTGATGTCCCTCATATTTTCAAGTGTTTGAGAAATAATCTTCTGAAACATGACTTGTATTTTAAGCAAAATAAATAATTAAATGATCATTTTTTGATTGTAAACATATATATTTACTTTAGTTTCGTTGAAATGTAACTGTCTATTTTATCGCAGAGTACTTCTTATTGACAGATAGATGGCACTAGATATACATTTAAGGAATCTGTATTATCGACGATACTTTTTAACACAACCACTGCTACTCGATGTCGCATACGGATCTAGACAGTAACTAGGTTCTTGCCATTCTATTCGTAGTTCCGTATTCGGTGCCACAACTATTGAGATTTGTCAGTTTTAACTTTTGACACAGTAATCACAGAACAACAGAATAATTAAAACAAGACACGCTAGACCCCCTTCTGTTTTTCATCTCTTCTATTTCTTTATAGTAGACTAGATTTGCATGTCTCTCTCTTAGATATATGGAGATTTTGTGACGGAAACATTGAACCCAATCTCAAAACTGAAATAGTACTAGTTTTCACTAAAAAGTACTTTGGTACTGAATTTCTACAAATAGTACTAGGTCTAGTACTGACTGGAACAGAGTCCAAAACATACGTGATCGCCGCGCGCCGCCTAGTGTCATCAGAGGGAAACGTTCCCCAGTTTCTGATTAGCCCTCCTAAAGTTACAGTGAATTAGACAATGGAGGGCAAGTGAAGGTGTATAATGAAAAAAGGCATTTAAAATAGTTTTTTCCTTAAAAATATTTAAAATAAAATTGATACCTCTTTGATCTGTCTCAATTCTGTATTATTTAAAATTAAATGCTAAATATGACATGGGATGGAATATGGAATGGATGCAGGAGTTCGACTGCAGCCCTTGTTTCATGGCGATTTTGAGATTGTAATCGAATTTTAATAGGGTCGAATCCCCTAACGGTTCGCATTTTCGCAAACGGCCTGTGTATGACAATTACCGATATTGTACGATTGATATGCCAATATAAATGCTATACATATGCATGTGATTGTTTGTTTGTATGTGTAGTAACTGTTATATCGCGTTGTAAATTTGATAATGTTACTAATTACTCAGATGTGACGTGATTAATGACTGCGTTGGATTGTTTGGAAAATTTAACGTATGGATGCCGTCAGCCTGGGAGTTGCATGATGGCCGTTTACTAATTCTTTGTGATACATTTCTTTTTGTCAGACGTACCATCAATACATTTATATTCCACATATTGTAGGGTGATAACTACGTTGATGTAAGCCATCATTGGTTCAAGTTGAACTTGACTATCAATTTCCTGACAGCTGAGGTAATGGATCAGTAATGTGACCATCCAGATTAGAAGATTAATAAATACACAACAACAATGGATGAGAGCAAATATAGAATACGAAATGTATTTGGAAATTGGTCTGACACTATAGTGTATTTGAAAATCAAGAGAGAGTAAATTCCCAGAAATGTTTTGCAGTTATCAGTGTTAAAGGCAGTAAACCATAGACGTGCGTTTTCAAAATTAAATTAATATGGAAATAGAAATATTTAATTTGTTTTAGTTATTTATACCTAGATTATCAATTTTAGATAGATAAACATAATTCGTAAGTAGTAATTTAATTTGGGTAAAATGAAGAAAAAATCAATATTATTTTAGGCATTTTGTTTTGGGCATATGTTTATTTACAAAATATGTATATAATATGTACAGATAATTACAATTACTTATAAATTAATATGAGGAGCTAAAAAAACAATTAAGTAGCTATATGAAAGAAAAAAAAAAACAACCGCAAGGATAAAATTTGACGAGCAACATGCAAAAAATACGACAATATTAAATCTTAAAAAATAAAAATCTAAAAATAAAATTAAAGTACATAAATTAATAATTTTAAAGTTATGGTTCCTCGCACTCTGTGTCAGAAGATTCACCATCTGATTCTAGAAAAATTACAATGGGCTCTATAGTAATATCAATTATGTTATCTAGCTCCCACATTTTTTTTTCTATTTCCGTAACGTGTCTAATACATTTTTGCCAATTTTCACTTGTTACTTCAGATATTGCCTTATTGAAGAGATTTTTAACATCTGATAATTTAAAAGTAGTGTTATTTCTGGCAACATAACCTTTAACTTGAGCCCATATTAATTCTATCGGATTCAGCTCACAATGGTAGGGTGGTAAACGAAGGATTTCAATTTCTCGTTTTTTGGCTATCTCCTCAATATTATATTTTTTATAATTTTACTTATGTTTTTTAGCAATAGTTAACAATTCTGCCCTCAGCATTGTATTGTCAAAGGCTAAATTTTTAGAAGATAACCATTTTGCATTTTCATCCTTTTTCCATTTAGTGGTTGGTAAAGGTTCAAGTAATCTGGAGTGGTAACTTGCATTGTCCATTACAATAACCGATCCTTTTGGTATTAATTGAATCATCTGTTCAAAATATTCCTCAAACACGTCTCCATTCATTTCTTCGTGATAATCAACGGTTTTTTTTTTATTCAAATAAGAGTAAACCATTCTCAAGAAAACCGTTTGTACTGCCTATATGACAAATAATTAATCTTTTACCTTTTCCTATAGGTTCCTTAAAACCAGTAGTATATCCTTCTAGAAAAGCTTGATGGGATGATTTTATATTTTTGTCTTTCCAAACTCTTCCTACACAATGTCCTTCATTAACCCATGTTTCATCTAAATAATAAATGTTTTTATTTTGATCTTTAACTTGTTGTATTCTTCTGAGGTACTGTCTTCTCCAACATACAATTTCTTCAGAATCAATTAGCATTGAGTGTCTGCCCATTTTTTCAAATTTAAAGTTTAACTCATGTAACGTTTTCCATAGTTTATCCCGGCTTATTGTGGGTAAATCAACATCATTCGTAATGGCTTGCAAAACTTTATCTAAAGTTGGTATTTGCTTGTTTATAAAAAATGAGTGAACAAGCTTACGGATAGCATTTTTAAAAAACTCGTCCACGTTGACTTTTAATAGTTTTTGTCTACCTGGTTTCGGCTTTGGTGAGGTTACTCCACCTGATTTTTCCTCCTTAAGAACTCTATATATTGTAGATTTTCCATATCCCATTGCCTTAGATGTTGTTTCAACTACACTGTCAATAGTGTTTGAGGGATTTTGATGTTTAAAATAGTGGTACACATTCACTACAGCACTCTTTTCATTGAGCGATAAATATCGTCTAGTTTTAATTTTTTCACTGGCGTATACTCACAAACTGCTTCCATTTTTAGTCACTACTATTTGTCACGTTTATCGAAAATCAAATAACTGCATTTCTAGAAACTTAAGCACCATTTAAGTCAAAATATCTGTCATTAGAAGCTGTTGCCATTCGGAGGTCGTTAAATAACAATTATCTCTTTCTAATCTGGTTACGCCTATCACGCACGTTAATCCTCTTAGGCCTACTGTAGTAACAATGAAAGATCATAAAATAATGTGATAGTCCAAGAAATTTAATAAATTTTGTATTGAAATTAACAAAAACAATTTAGAATGCATTACAAATATTGAAGTTTTACCGCACGTATTGTACTATAGTTTTGCATACCGAATTAGTTTTTATTCTGGGAATTTACTCTCTCTTGATTTTCAAATACAGTATATGTTATCGAAAAACCCTCCAACATCCTAACTAATTTTGCAATGTGAACCTCAAAATTACCTGCAAAATAATTGTTTCAATCATTTGGTCCTTCGAGCCGTATAATTGATATGACCAATTCATTAATCAGATTCATTAATCAGAAAACAAAAATGCAATGGAAGTAATCTTAACGTATTTTGATGTTTTAAAAACCTATTTACTTTTATGCAAAAACCTCTACAACTTTTATTGTCAGTTTTTCAAATATTTTGCAAAAAAAAAATGAATAATTCTTTTTAAAATTTATCGAATTTTTACAGAAACCACTTTAAAATTCAAATTCGAATTCGCCCCGAACCTTTTTCATCATTTTACGGCGATAAATTCTGAATGAAAAATGAAAAATAAAATTAAAAAAAAAAAAATGTGAGTGAATCAAATCAAGTTCGGGCAGATGAAGAGTACACACACTTTTCTGTAATTAAATTAAATATTTATATCCAATTTAGTCTGGCCATATAATAGATGTTGGCAGCGTGTACACTGTGCGCGCTTAACTTTGAGAATATTTTATTACATTTAAGTGTTTCGGACGTAATGAAAACGGTTTCATTTATGAATTTATCCGAAATTACATCTACCTCCGAGAGATATCTTTTCATGCGCCACATGAAACATTCATACACATTATTTCATATAGTACAACTGTATAATCAATTATTTCAACTTGCATTATTTTTAATAGACTAAATACCAAATTATCCCAATTTATTTTGATTCATTGGCACAATACTTAATCAAACTACTCGTCAGCAGAAACATTGAAATCATTTGGCATTCAAAATGATGAAATTGAAATTTTAAGTTACACTGCAACAAAAAAAATAACAGGTCGAAGATGGTCGTTAAGTCTCGAAATATAGAATATAACCTTTATTAGTTGCGCAGGTTGGCATGCTCGTCGCCTGTGAGCACAATTTTCATATTAATCCACATGTTTTTAGTTTCTTTATTTCAGCGAATACAAAAATGTCCAGTTCTTCCAACCTTGAACAAAAAAACTCCAGCTTGTTCAAAAAAGAGTTTATTTCCTTCTCGAGTTCTTAGCTAAGATCACGAGAACCTCCACCAAGACATCTGCATGATGGAATCCCAACGGTCTTCCCCATATTCCCCTACAAGAACCTACACCTCTTCTATAGGGTTAGGAAACCAGAAGAGACTCCAGTCAAATGCGAGTTCTACTATTTAGCAGGCACTGTCCAGCTCTTTCCAAAGTAAACTATGTCCCCTAGTTTTCCAAACCAAATTTTTAATCGAACCTCTCAAATCTCTACGTAACTATATTGTTATCTAAACTCCAATTAATAGAGAATTTGCCCCCTGATTGTTCCCAAACAAGATGTCGACTAGAACTTTCTTACAGTGGAAACTTCGCGAAGCACTTTTTGGTATATAAAAGCGCGAAGTCAGTCAGTTTCAATCTAACAGTCTTAGGAATAAAGCGCGGAAAAAAATGAAAAGTAATATTTTATTTAAAGTAATGTATATTTTAGTAAATAAATAAATAAAAAATAGTTTTTTCCAGAAAAATCGAGATGTCAAGTATTTTGATACATAAACCTTGGCGAGGTTTAAAAGTAAAAAGTGACAGTTAGTAATTTTGTAACTAGCTAAATTCTTATATTCAAACAATTTGTAAATAAATTGTGTTTAAAGTCCTCACAAGTGTTTCAATATAACCCCAATACGTTTAAAGAAAATTGTATTACTATTACTAAATGTCATGTTAAAGATTAATGTGTTTCGTTGGCCAACCATCATCAATCTTGAAACTAAATAACTATAAGATTAGTACCTATGTGTAACCGCCTTCCAAATGATGAATATAAATTTCATATTGTAGGCAAATTATAAATGCATTTACGAGTAAGAATAACCAGCAGCTACCTTATGAATTCTTTAATGTTTTGATCATTACATCCTTTTTAACTTTGAGACCCCAAAACAAATAACTTTGCAACAAAACTCCTAAAAAATCTAAAAACATTCGTGAATATCATTAACTTATTAAACAAGATCGATTTTTTTAATTTCATATTAGTACAGTAAAAAGTCTAATTTGCTGCCCCTTTGTTTAATGTCAAATTTCACCCTTTAGAATAGTGGTAATTGAAAAAAAGATTAATACAATTGAGCTTGTAGTATTTACTTGGAGAAAAAAAAAATCGAAAAAAATCCTTGAGAATAACTGTAGAATATGCTGTATTTTGAAAAATAAACAAAAGGAGGCATTTTGATATTATAAGCAAAAAATCGATTTTTCAAAATTGAATTATCGAACCCAAACATTTTCAAAGTTGAAAATTATGGCTTTCTGTTATGATACGAGTTTAAGTTTTTTAAAGAACTAGTGTCACAGACATATGAAACTATTTGTTAATAATATTTCTTATATTTTGCCATTTTTTTTATTTTTAATTAATTTATAATTTGTATGTAAATTACAAAAATTTTAAAAAGTATGTTGGTCGCACTGTGTCTAATTTATAACATGTGGCAGTTTTGAAATTTAAATTATTAAATCTTATTTTTTTTTAAATAATTTAAAATGAATAATACTCCAATGACACACCCACAAATAAAAAAAAAATTGGGAAGAGACCTATAATAATTTATTGCCTACGAAATCAAAAGGTTTATGCCTTAATGAATATAACTAATTCATAAAATAGTGCGAATATCAAATAATAAAAATTTTCTACATTATTATATAAGTAAAAGATTAACCACAAATGTCATTGTCAATAGTCTTGTCATTAGACACTTCACTCATGCTACCAATATAATTATTATAACGACAAAAATAACCATAAATAAGGTTACTATTCATAAAGTACTTAAAGTACTTCTATGACCAGCTGAATAATCCCTAGCCTATTGTTATAACTAAATTTTACAATAGTCCGTATGATGTGGCAAATTTTCTATCTAAATAGTAGAACCCAATGTAGAATAAGCTAAAATATTGACGTTGTACGAAAAGCAATTAGTTTTTTTTTCTGAGAATTTACTCCTCCTTATTTTTCAAACGCACTATAGCCCGGAATTGACACCAATCATCGAATCAGTCGCAAACTCCCGATAATTTTGATAAGTCCAAATCAGTTTTTGAACACTCGTCCAAAAATACATTGAGTATATCAACTCCTTTGGTTTTACCTTTCAATAAACCCTGAGGAAATCAATTTTATACTGCAAAAAAGACTAGAAACTGGAAAATTCTGATATTTTAAATATGAAAACAATAATCAGAGGCGACGATAGTGCCAACATGCGCAACTAATAGAAGTTTATGTTGGTGTTTAATAAAAACTAAACAGAATAACCATGTAATATTCCCCAATCGCGCTTCGGAGTAATAAAACAGTTTACTAAAACTATGCCTCGACGAATTTAATGTTTTACTTTGCATAACTTTGGATTAACTTTCGGTTAAGAGCCATTACAGCCGGACATCCCTGTAGGTAACGGTTATATAAATAAGATCCATTCGGAAAGTTTACCTGCACTCGCAGCAATTAGTAAGTTACATCTCGAATGGGCGATGCTGGCAGGGGAGTTGAATGTTGATTTTATCACGTAATTAGGATTATACGGCAGATATGGTTAAGTGAGAGATATTAAATCCGTATGCCAACTTCTAATTTGCTCGGACGGATTATCTCTAACCGTCTCATTATATTGTTTAAACTTCGTTAATGAAAGATTGCCGGAAATACGGATTCAATTCCACATCTAGTCTGTAACACTTTTGTCCCTTAAACGTAGTTGCATTCAATACAAATTACGATAAAAGATGAGGCAGATATTTAATTTCTTTTTTTAGTGCTCTAAGTCAAATGATCTATTAATTGGGTAGTTGTAAGGAATCGGAACAATTTTCGGCTGTTATTTTAGCTCATTTTCTTTATCTTTATCTAGGTATTATATATAGTATGTTTTAAAAATAAGGCGGAGTAAATTCTCAGAAAAAAAACTATTTTGTTATGCATATTGTATTAGGTGTGCTTTTCGTACTACGTCAATATTTTAGCTTATTCTAACAGGTCGGCTGAAAAGTCCCCGGTCTACCATAGTAAAACACAATATTTTGACAAAATTCATTTTTTTTATTCAACATAGTTGCCTTCAAGGGCGATACAGCGATTATAGCGACCTTACAACTTTTCGATACCATTTTTGTAGTACACCTTCAGTATGTCCTCAATATAGGCTTCAGTTTCGGCAATTACCTCAGTATCAGAGCCAAATTTTCTTCCCGCGAGCATTCTCTTCAGGTTAGAGAAAAGGAAAAAGTCGCTGGGGGCTAGATCTGGAGAATACGGTGGGTGAGGAAGCAATTCGAAGCCCAACTCATGCAATTTTGCCATCGTTTTCGATGATTTGTGACACGGTGCATTGTCTTGATGAAACAACACTTTTTTCTTCTTCATATGGGGCCGTTTTTCGCGATTTCGGTCTTCAATCGCTCCAATAATGCACAGTAATAGTCGCTGTTGATTGTTTTTCCCTTTTCCAAATAGTCGATGAACAATATACCGTGTGTATCCCAAAAAACTGAGGCCATATCTTTGCCAGCTGACTGTTGAGTCTTTCCACGCTTTGGTGGCGGTTCACCGGCCGCAGCCCACTCAGCTGACTGTCGATTGGACTCAGGCGTGTAGTGATGGAGTCAAGTTTCATCCATAGTCACATATCGACGCAAAAAATCGGGTTTATTACGACTTAACAGCTGCAAACACTGCTCAGAATCATCAATTCATTGCTGTTTTTGGTCGATTGTGAGCACGCGCGGCACCCATTTCGCACAGAGTTTCCGCATAACCAAATATTCGTGAACGATATGTCCAACGCGTTCTTTAGATATCTTTAGAATGTCAGCTATCTCGATCATATTCACTTTACGGTCACTCCAAATCATTTTGTGGATTTTTTTGATATTTTCGTCGGTAACCACCTCTTTTGGGCGTCCACTGCGTTCACCGTCTTCGGTGCTCATTTCACCACGCTTGAATTTTGCGTACCAGTCAATGATTGTTGATTTTCCTGGCGCAGAGTCCGGAAACTCATTATCAAGCAAAGCTTTTGCTTCAACTGTATTTTTTCCTTTCAAATAACAATATTTAATAAGCACACGAAATTCTTTTTTTTCCATCTTTTTGAAAATAACAAAAGTTGCTTCACTAAAAATGCAATATCTCACAAACTAATAGTCCGACAGCTGTCAAATTTTTACACGAATCTTTTGAAGGTTGATACTATCTAAAAATGAAATGGATTTAATTCTAGTGTCGTCATCTATAGGTCAGACCGGGGACTTTTCAGCCGACCTGATACATTGGGTTCTACTATTTAGATAGAAAATTTGCCTATCGTAAAATTTAGTTATCTGCTATTGTTATAACAATAGGCTAGGGATTATTCAGCTGGTCATAGACGTACTTTAAGGGAATTACATTATTTGTTTTGGGTTTATTAGATATTTATAAATAAACCATTTTCAAAGCATTTTATATTTAGACAAAGAAAAATCAAAGTCAATGTCACAATACTTTTTATTTAAAATTATTGACAGCTACTAGTTTCGGCCTATCTATAGGCCATCATCAGGCTAAAAATAAATACAAATACAGGATAAGAAGAAATACAGTGATATATTGGTGATACATACCTTAAAAAAATTTAAAAAGTAATACATGGAAAAATTATAAATTCCACCATGCTTGCATGAACTTATAAAATAGTGGATAATAATATGCCATTGAAAAAACTTAAGAAACTAAATGATGGGACTAAAACTAAGTAAGAAAATAATAAAATTGTTTATTCTACTATGCTTGCATACTACTGCATGCTTGCTACTATGCTTGCATTTGTACTTTTCATTCCATAATTGAGTTGTCGTTCCATCTTTGATTTTTCATAAGTTTCATTTTCTGTATTTAGATGTTTCATGTTTCTTGTAATTTGCTATTCCGTTAGTTGGTGTTTGTCAATATCTTTGCATTTGGTTTTTTAATTTAAATCAGTTAATTTGGATAGGCCGAAACTGGTAGCTGTCAATAATTTTAAATAAAAAGTATTGTGACATTGACTTTGATTTTTCTTTGTCTAATGTTCAGTCACATTTGTGATATGGATGATTTACTTCATTTAATAGTAACCTTATTTATGGTTATTTTTATCGTTATAATAATGACCCATTAAATAACAAGAAATAAAGAAACTGTCAAAATGAATAGATATTTAGTTAATGGTGTTTTGATAGTAAGAAAAAGTCGATTAGCGAAATATGGTTAATTGTCTTTAAATAGCCATTCATTAATATCAGAATATTTTTGTTCAGTCGATTATAAGCGAGTGAAGAGATCTGACACAGTTGTTTCTTGAAGGAGTGAATAGAATATGGAATTAAAAAAATAACGTGTGATTATACACCAGTAAAAAAATTAAAGGTGGATCATGTATCACTTAACTAAAAGAGTGTTATACTGAATGTCTACAATTATTTTAAGTAACAGAATCCCTCCACTACTGTTGACAGTATAGTTGAAATTTCGTCTAAAGTAATGGGATATGCAAAATCAACTGTATATAAAATTTTAAAAGAGGAGAAATCAGCTGGTACAACCCCACTCAAACCGAGAACAGGAAGACCAAAATTGTCAAAAGTGAATGTGGATGAATTTTTTTAAAATGTAATTCGTAGAATGGTCTACTATTAGCTGCTGTATTTTCATTTAAAAATATTTAGTAATATACCGTTTTCGTGTATTTATTCCATTTGGCAATAATTTTCGGCTTCGATAATTCAAATACTGATTCATTAAGGAAGTAGATTTTTTTTCTTGAGCGAATCTCGTCAGGAAAATTTATAATCATTTAATTTATCTATATATATATACGTTGAACGTAATTTTGAGTAGTTAGTTATATTTATTAACGTAGTAATACCACCGACGGTATATTTGTTTTGTACATTAAAATTACCGAGAAACATAAATTAATTAAGAGCCTTGTGTAAATATTAAAATACATACTTTTCATGTTGCTGTAAGCTCGAAGAGCTCCAGCCGTTAACCGCCCCCCTTCCCCAGCGCCCCCTTCCCCCGCGCGATGATGATAACAACTCCAAAATGAACGATGAACGATTTTTTTTAACGTTCCCAATTAATTTGCAACCGCTAATTAACGAACCGCGTTAATTACGCTCGATGAACTTTCACGAAGGACGAAGAAAGAAAAATAGATCTTCGATATTTTCCTCTTAGATAACGCCTCTATTTTTGTGATAAATTTAAAAACGCGACATATGAAACACGTAACAATAGTTGTCGCGGGATTTTTAAATATTGTTTATTCTAAAAGAAAGATTCTAAACAGGGGGACACGCCTTAAAAGTAAACCGTCAATAATACACAATGTACAACCTATGTAATGTATCTTTACGCACAGTAAAATAAACGCACGGCTTCCCTAGCAACCACTTAGCAACAATAGACGTCGCTATTTTATTCAAAATTTCCTATTTACATATTTGAAGGTGAATTTTATACTACATATAAATGGCAGATAACATTTATTAGATATAAGATTGCATTTAATATAAATATATTTAGAGTTATTTGAAAACATATATTTCATTCGTTTCCATTAACCCTACTTTCTGTCTGTATAAATGGATCATAATATAAATGTACTGAATTACGTTTCCCAGATAATTTACGTTATTTTTATGTAATTAAGTTAATTATTTTAACATTTATAAAATTATTATTACCGAGATACATTTTAAAAATACTTACAAAGCTGTTTCAACTTGTGGATACAATCGTAACATATAAAAGACACTTTTTACTCGTTTTGTACTATAATTTCACTTCGGTTACTATACGAAACCGTTTTAAATATTAAGAATGCAGTAAATGTTAATATTACGCGAGAAACCGATCAGTAACACTAAATTAATCACTCAAAAATGACAAAAATGACATATTTAAAATCCTTTACACATTGAGCGTCTGCGCATATACTGTACTTGACAGCTATCGAAACATTAGATTGTGACATATAGTGTTTTGATTTAAGCAACTTTTGTTAATGATAATATTAAATGGCTTGATACATTGTTACCAGGATTCTGCGCCAGCACAATCAAATATAAAATATCGGTTTTGTGAATTTAAACGTGGTCGTATATACATAGATGATGTACAACGCCAGAAAACATAAAAAATATCCACAAAATAATTTTGAATAATCTTAAAGTGATTCTATGAAGATATTAAAGCAACGTGTGCATCGTATTATTGTTTTATTGATGAATATTTGGACATGCGCAAAGTGGATGACGCGTATGCTCATAATCGATCAAAAACAAATTAGCTGATGTTTGAACTTGAATTGAATTTGAATTTAAAAATATTTTTGCCAGCCTAATTATGTTTTAATTTGGTATTTTTATAAAATAATTAGTTATAATTAATTTGGTGCTGCGAACTTCGTGTCACAAATCAAATACAATACGATGGCAAAATTGCATTAATTGGTAGAAAAAAAAACAGCCTACAACAAATGGCTAACAACACATTCTAACAAAGACCACAAAGAGTAAAAAGCAAAATATAAGAAATTGTAGCAAATTAAAAAAAGGCAATAGCGAAACTTTGCAAATAAAACGTTTGTAACATTAAAACTAAGTCTAAATGTTAAATCCGTTTATATATTAATAAAAATAAAATTCTAGAAGGACAACTAAGAAAGAACTAAACAAATACTGAAAATAATTTCAAATACAAGGTCCGGTCAATAGTAAAAATGAAAAGAATGCAATTCAATATCCGTTGGGGCATATAGCCCAGGAGGTAGTTGTTTTTTCATAGAAAACGGTCAAGCTTGGTATGGAAACTAAGTTTTCTACTTTTCATTTTTAAGAAAAAACTCTTCAAGATAACCAAACAACATAAGTTTTAGCCTGCCACTATGTCATCGAACACCCCAACTGTAATATTAACGAATCACCCTGTATAAAACCTGATGGAATTTAAATAAAATAATCTCAATACATTTTCAAATATCGCGTTTCGATTGATATCCCGCATTTTCTCTTCATGTCCTTCTTTTTAATATACAAACAAAATACCATATTCATTTATCCACAAACCGAAATGGAATACGCCTATAGCTACTTTTTCCGAATGAACCGACGTTTCGTATTTACATTTCACTTTATTACATTAATAAGGGACATTGTGTAAACAAATCGGATCTTTTATTAGACGAATTATTTAGATTGCCCGTTTTAATTGAAAGCCTTTTGATTACATATATATCCATCAACGGGAGAAAAGCTCGATTAAAAATCATTAGAGATGCTGTTTATTGAATACTTGCGGAGGGGACTTTCTATAGATAGTCGAACTATGTTAATTATAATTATAACAAGAAGTATTTGAGGTGAAGAAGTTTTACGGTGAAATAATACACACAGTATTTCAATGAAAACTTAAACCTTTCCACAGGAAGTTGTCTGTAAACTTCAAAAATCGCACTGTCAACATTGCTTGTAATAAGATCTCATAACATACACGTGCGTTTAGATGAGAAATATTAAATATCCTAATTGCAATAAAAATTTTATCTATGTAATACTTTATTTGGTCGATTTACATACTTTTAACAAATAGAATAACTCTTAATATTAGAGACATTACTTTAAATTAAAAGTAATGCCCCTAAATGTCGGCAACACATTATACAATTTCTCAAAAATAAGTACGTTATGGAAATAAACGTCATGTTATTTACACTGTCAAGTTTTGTGTGCGAATGAACATTTTCTCAACTTCATCTTCAAAAATGTCTTCTAATAGTGAAAATGATGACATTATGAGCAATCTGCCGGAGATATT
The DNA here is from genome assembly GCA_035357415.1 of Ophraella communa. Classification (NCBI taxonomy): domain Eukaryota; kingdom Metazoa; phylum Arthropoda; class Insecta; order Coleoptera; family Chrysomelidae; genus Ophraella; species Ophraella communa. The sequence continues at coordinate 44,407,676 of CM068985.1, read as the reverse complement.
GGAAAAAGCTCAAGCTGCCACACAAAATTTGTTACCGCGAAAATCCAAAGAAAATAATTTTCGGAGAATGTTTTCCTTGCGTACTTTGAAGAATTTTTAATTAATTAATAAATATTACATTTCAGCCTTTAAACTTTGTTTTCTTTTCGACAAAATCAACAAAAACATATACAACTGACCGTATATATTTGAACTGTACTCCTGTCCCATAAAACGTTTTTATCTTTTTGGTTTCACATATTTACCGAAGAAATTATTTACATATTGTTGGATTTAATTTGTTTAATTGTCGATCCGACCATACCACCAGGTTTAATTTTAATTAAACGGCAGATACGAATACGAAACGTGAACAATTAGTAATGATAAAAAAAAATGAACGAACAATCATTAAAAGCATACAGATAATTGGCAAAATAACAGATTTGCATCAACATATACACTCTAAAAAAAATTACAAAAAGAACTGAAAAAGTGGAAAATTGTTTTCACCAAGTTTGACCGTTTTCTATCAAAAAAACAACTACTTCCTGGGCTATATGCCACAACGGACATTGAATTTCATTCCAATAGAAAACGTGATGGCGACCAACTTCGTCGATACTTAAAACCATCTTGTATTGTTTTCTTACAAAAAGACATTTTTTATCCGAAAAAACTTTCGTTACTACTACTTTGAAATGTCAAATGTCAATTTTTAGCTGTCAACTGTCATTTTCAGCTGTCAACTGTCATTTTTAACTGTCAACTATCATTTTTTTAACTGTCAACTATCATTTTTAACTGTCAGATGTCATTTTTTTAAATGTCAACTGTCATTTTTTACGGTCAGATGTCATTTTTTTAAATGTCAACTGTCATTTTTAAATGACAACTGCGATTTTTTACTGTCAAATGTCTTTTTTAACTGTCAAAGGTCATTGTTAACTGTCAAATGTCAATTTTAAGCTGTCAACTGTCATTTTTAAGCTGTCAACTGTCATCTTTAAGCTGTCAACTAACATTTTTAAGGCTGTCAACTGTCATTTTGAAGTGTCAAATGTTATTTTTTACTGTCAAATGTAATAAAATCACTGCGTGCCGAGCGAAGCGACGTTCGCAGCACATTTTTAACTGTCAACTGTCATTTTGAACTGTCAACTGTCATTTTGAACTGTCAAATGTCAATTTTTAGCTGTCAAATGTCACTTTTAAGCTGTCAACTGTCACTTTTAAGCTGCCAACTGTCATTTTGAACTATCAAATGTCAATTTTTAGCTGCCAACTGTCATTTTGAACTGTCAAATGTCAATTTTAGCTGTCAACTGTTACTTTTAAACTGTCAACTGTCATTTTAAGCTGTCAACTGTCAATTTGAACTGTCAACTGTCATTTTGAACTGTCAAATGTTATTTTTTACTGTCAAATGTAATAAAATCATAGATAGATAGTTAGAGGAAAGATACAGATAGAATATATAGATTTCTTTGATTTCATAATTGTGGAAATTATACAGGGTCAAAGTTGGAAAAAAAATTTTTCATAAAAAAAATTTATTACGTCTACACCACTGGATATCAAGAAGCCAAATATACATCAAACGAAAGAGGACCACCTATACTATCTTAAAAAAAATACATTTCGAAATTTTTTAGTTACACTTGAAGTTATTGCATTTTTAAAAATCTCAATCAAAGGGACCCCTTTGAAATGATTTTCGAGAAAAAAAACATGTTTTCCTAACCTGTTTGGCATGATTATAAATCAATTAAATGTAAGAATCATTGTCAAAGACACAATTGGATGTAAAAAATACCACCCAGAAACACTAATAGCACAACAACAACCCAAGGATCTCTGTAAACTTCATTCATTTATATTTATTTCCCAATTCTACAAGTTATTTCCATCTTTCTCGCCTTTTGTTTTGATTTATATTTGATTTTACGCAAACGATTAAAAAGATAGTGGCGCCAATCAACTCTTATAACCACAAACCTAAACAATAGTGAAACATTAACCCGGACTCGAATCACTCGAAGAGAGTCTCTAGCCAAGATCTGCTCAAAGTGAGTAATATCGTTACAAATTTGGCGCCCTACACTAATAAATTTTTAGCATAACAAATTTGGCGCCCTTATGGGTGCTTTTTCAGAATTCTTATCCTGAGCAACTACTAGCTTACTTTTTAAAAAATCCATTATTCCCTAACGACAGGATTGAATATTATCTAGTAATATAAAATTTTAACAATTTACTAAACGTTTTTTTTTATCTTGTTCTATTTTTAAAGTGTGGTATAGAATAACCAATAAATTCGCCGTTGATTAAAATTACCAGCGTATATAAACGGGTTAGTTATTATGTTTGATTTGTTTTTGATTACTTCGCATTTTGCTAATTGATATACGTTTACGTTTTATGCATTTGCTTACGCATGCAATTTACATCTACCGATGGATTAAACAACAGAGATTTCGTGATAGACGGCAAAGCTATTCACACAATTTTGATATCCGTTGGATACGCTTATCATTAAATTCCTTTTGCTAAACTACTTCGTTCACTAAGTGCTCAGTAACTAATAAACAAAACTTTATAGAAACTAGATGTAACATGTCTATCATTCTCTCTTTCACTAGTCAATACAGAAACACTTTCCATTTTTATATGATATGATAAGGAACTTTCAACTCTTACCTCACCAATTTACAGGATGAACGAAACTAAAGTTACAATACCTCAGTCAAACTATAATATATTTAAAGCTGTTATTTAAAACTAAATTTTCTCATTAAGGGTTCTAATACTTGAAGATAATCGGACGAGTTTACATCTTAGGGTTACTGGTCAATGGAATTTATAGTTTCAACGAAAATTGGCCCTAGCCATGTCAGGCTACTTTCGTTGACGACAGTGCACCAAAAACTGTGATCTGTTTTAAAAAGGTGTAGAGCAATAAAATGCGAAGTACCATAACATTTTATGATCATTATACTCAATAATTAATTAATGCTGGAGATTAAAATATTGGTTAGGTTAGGTTAGGTTAGGTTAGGTTAGGTTAGGTTAGGTTCGCAAATTCGGGCCAGCTTGCAGTGGCCGTTTTTTTTGCCGGAGAGTGTATTAAAACCTTTTCCAAAAAATGTTTAAAGAAGACCATAATTTTTTTCTATTATTATTTGATTGGTAAAACCAAAATTGTATTTAAGTTTACCCCTCTACTATCATAATTAATATACTCCAGATAACAAAATCAATCGTTTTTATTACCGCTAATGTTTCCAGTATATATATTTTAGAATTTACTATCTATAGTACTTAATCCAAATTACATTGAATGGGCATGACGCTATCCTATGTATATACAAGTAATATTTTTATAAACGTTTTCAACATCAAGTCCCCTTGTCCTGCCATCGCATTAAAAATTAACACAAATGAAACATTATTGGTTGCGATAATATCAACAATTTTATTATTACTTCTATTGAAGAATGACGATATTAATTTCCGTGTTTTTTTTTATTTTTTTCCTGTGTATATTTCAAGATAAATTATGGCACTCAATATGTTAATTCAAGTCAACATATTTTAGTTATAATGGATGAAAACGTTATAGTATTAATAATCTTGATGTTACAATAATTAATTTGATTTTTGTGATGGATTTTTGGACTATCTGTGTTTGCAACTACGATGAATAAAGTTTTTGCTATTTTATTTTCATTTTTTTTTTGGGAAATGATAGAAAATGAATTTGGAATTATGTTTCAAAGTAGCTTATTTAATTAAAATTAAAAATCAAAAAATAGTCCAGGCGTGCTGTACTTTTAGACGGAAATTCTGATACCTGGAATGTAACAGTTGGAGGTGGTAAAGGGGCTTATAACACATGAAAAAAAAATACATTAACTATTTCAATAATGATCATAAACTTTTTGGGGGTGAAAAAGGGTGAAAAAGGGATAAAAAACTGAAGTATTGCTGTTTGCGGCTAAAATTGACGTCAAAATGAAAAGTGCCCAATAGAAAAGTTGTAGATCATGTAAAAATCTAAAACTTTTCTTTTGGTAATTTTCTCACATAACCTCAATTTTTCGAGGAAAATGGAAAAAAAAACGATTTTTCGTTTTTAATTTTTAATTTTCCAACGGATTCGTCAATCTTGGTGAAACTTGGTAAAAACTTACCTTTTTATGTCCAAAATAACCTCGAATTTTCTCAACCTTTTAACATAATAATTTTCCGAGAAATTTGATTTTTCTAGAAAAATCTCTTTTTTTTCAACTGTAAAGTTTGCTCGGAAAATATTATTAGAAAAGATTTTCTTGGGGCTCATTTTTTTCGTTTTTACGTCTACTTTCACATGGAATAAAAAAAATACACCTCTCATTTAAAAATGTGCTCAAAAATGAATAAAAAGTAAAAAATAAATTTTGTAACAGCTAAATTTGCAATAATTGTTAAATTTTTGTTATAAAATATTAAAATATGCAAAAGCCGACTCTTGCATTACATTCTACGGAAAAAATTACAAAAGAAAATGTATTTCATTATTTAGTCGGATTTTTATTTCATTTGCAATATTATTATAAACACTCAAGTCTATTAATGAAGTTAATAATCCGAGCGAGGATTTCATGGTTTTTACTATTGTTGTATACTGATTTGTTTATATTATAAGGTTTTTCATGAGATAAATCGATTTGTTGATATTACAAGGCCCAAATACCCTTCCATCAGAGCCCTATAGCCACCTTTCATAAGTGACAAAGTGTAGACATGACAACTCTAACTAGCCTAGGGGCCTAGGCCTTTTGTTTTCTCTTTGACCTTGCAACATTTCAGTATACAAAATATACTATCATTCGTAACAAACAAAATATTGTCTTTTCAATATATTTTTTAATTACAATTACGAATTACTTAAAACCGAACGATTATTATAATAAAAATAAACAAATTATTCCAAAAAGTCAAAGAAAATTGAAATTTTGATGAAAATTGGGCTATAGGTTTCTGATGGAAGGGTATTTGGGCCTTGTAATTATCAACAAATCGATTTATTTTATGAAAAACCTTATAATATAAACAAATCAGTATACAACAATAGTAAAAACCATGAAATCCCCGCTGGGATTATTCACTTCATTAATAGACTTGAGTGTTTATAATAATATTGCAAATGAACTAAAAATCCGACTAAATAATGAAATACATTTTCTTTTGTCATTTTTCCCGTAGAATGTAATGCAACAGTCGGCTTTTGCATATTTTAATATTTTATAACAAAAATTTAACAATTATTGCCAATTTAGCTGTTGCAAAATTCATTTTTTGCTTTTTTTTCATTTTTGAGCATATTTTTAAATGAGAGGTGTATTTTTTTTATTTCATGTGAAAGTAGACGTAAAAACGAAAAAAATGAGCCCCAGGAAAATCTTTTCCAATAATATTTTCCGAGCAAACTTTACAGTTGAAAAAAAAGAGATTTTTCCAGAAAAATCAAATTTCTCGGAAAATTATTATGTTACATTTTCCTCGAAAAATTGAGGTTATGTGAGAAAATTACTCAGAGAAAAGTTTTAGATTTTTAGATTATCTACAACTTTTCTATGGGGCACTTTTCATTTTGACGTCAATTTTAGCCGCAAACAGCAATATTTCAGTTTTTTACCCCTTTTTCACCCCTACAAAGTTTATGATCATAATTGAAATAGTTAATGTATTTTTTTTTTCATGTATTATAAGCCCCTTTACCACCTCCAACTGTTACATTCCAGGTATCACATATTCCGTATTTTTTATTTTTTTGGTACAGCACGCCTGGACTAAAATGATGGGCATAAATACTGAAAATAACAATTATACCAGAAACATCAAATAATACAAAGTAACAAAATAAAAAATTTAAACGATAAATTTAACATTTTAGTTAGTAACTGGTATTGTCAACTCTGGCTCTAATAACAACTCCCATTTTTCATGGAAGGCTTCTTATCAGGTCACTTATGTAATCCAAATCCAAATTTTTCCATTTTTCTATTAAAATATTTTCCAGCTCTTCCACCAAGGTTGTCTAGAGCGATATTACGAGTTCTTATGCGCCTGTGCAGGTAATCCCAAACATATTCAATTGGGTTTAGGTCTGGACTAACTGCTGTATTTTTTGATTCCAAAACCTTATGAAATCTGGTTCGTTTTTACTTATTTTTGGATATTAATACGTCGACCAAGATGTATCATAACCAAAATGTAAAGAAAATTTCAGGAGTAGTTGTAGCTTTGTTAAAGGCTACCAAAGACAATACTTAGTTGTAATCCTAAGACAATGCTAATGTACTTAGTTCCAAACCATTGTCATTTTCGTGAACTTTGACAATTTTGATAGTAACAGGTCGGCTGAAAAGTCCCCGGTCTACCATAGTAAAACACAATATTTTGACAAAATTCATTTTTTTTATTCAACATAGTTGCCTTCAAGGGCGATACAGCGATTATGGCGGCCTTCCAACTTTTCGATACCATTTTTGTAGTACTCCTTCGGTTTGTCCTCAAAATAGGCTTCAGTTTCGGCGATTACCTCAGTATCAGAGCCAAATTTTTTTCCAGCGGCCATTCTCTTCAGGTCAGAGAAACGGAAAAAGTCGCTGGAGGCTAGATCTGGAGAATACGGTGGGTAAGGAAGCAATTCGAAGCCCAATTCATGCAATTTTGCCATCGTTTTCGATGATTTGTGACACGGTGCATTGTCTTGATGAAACAACACTTTTTTCTTCTTCATATGGGGCCGTTTTTTCGCGATTTAGGTCTTCAATCGCTCCAATAATGCACAGTAATAGTCGCTGTTGATTGTTTTTCCCTTTTCCAAATAGTCGATGAACAATATACCATGTGTATCCCAAAAAAATTAGGGCATAACTTTGCCAGCTGACTGTTGAGTCTTTCCACGCTTTGGTGGCGGTTCACCGGCCGCTGTCCACTCAGCTGACTGTCGATTGGACTCAGGCGTGTAGTGATGGAGCCAAGTTTCATCCATAGTCACATATCGACGCAAAAAATCGGGTTTATTACGACTTAACAGCTGCAAACACTGCTCAGAATCATCAATTCGTTGCTGTTTTTGGTCGATTGTGAGCACGCGCGGCACCCATTTCGCACAGAGCTTCCGCATACCCAAATATTCGTGAACGATATGTCCAACACGTTCCTTAGATATGTTTAGAGTGTCAGCTATCTCGATCATATTCACTTTACGGTCGCTCAAAATCATTTTGTGGATTTTTTTGATATTTTCGTCGGTAATCACCTCTTTTGGGCGTCCACTGCGTTCACCGTCTTCGGTGCTCATTTCACCACGCTTGAATTTTGCGTACCACTCAATGATTGTTGATTTTCCTGGCGCAGAGTCCGGAAACTCATTATCAAGCCAAGCTTTTGCTTCAACTGTATTTTTTCCTTTCAAATAACAATATTTAATAAGCACACGAAATTCTTTTTTTTCCATCTTTTTGAAAATAACAAAAGTTGCTTCACTAAAAATGCAATATTTCACAAACTAATAGTCCGACAGCTGTCAAATTTTTACACGAATCTTTTGAAGGTTGATACTATCTAAAAATGAAATGGATTTAATTCTATGTCGTCAGCTATAGGTCAGACCGGGGACTTTTCAGCCGACCTGTTAAACGTCTACAAAGTGTTTTATCAAACAAGCGCTGTTGTATACATTGATCTAGTTATTTCAAAATTTGGTGATGATGCCCATAAGCACGAATTGATAATGCAAGATCGTCATGTGGCATACTGTGAAAAAAAGTCTGGATATACAGTGGAACTTGGATAAATCGAACGTCTGTAATTCGAATTTTTTCTCTGTTCCCTAGAATATTGAATATGATTAAAAAATCGTGGGCAATTCGAATTATTTATTGGATAATTCGAACTTTTTCCATTGTCAAAACCCATATTTTTATTTTCAGTTTTTATTATAAAATCGTAGCCTGCGTAATACAAAAATCTTCTTATACTGTATGATTTGCTAACAAACTCTAATACTGTACAGTAAAACATTAATACAGTTCAATTTAACTGTCCAAGACGTAAGTACACCATGACGTTTTTAGAGAAAAGAATAATAAGTTGTTTTGTCAAAGAAAATGATTTTTCGTTTGCCCATATTTTCATAGGGTTATTTCTATGCTTGTGTTAAGGTAATTTTGTTTAGAACTAAGTATTTTTCTTGTATTTGAAATTGATGTTTTAACTCCCCTTTTGGTAAACTTTTGTAATTCGAATTCTTGGATAATTCAAACTTTTTTCCCGGTCCCTTTGGGGTTCGAATTGTCCAAGTTCTATTGTATTACAATAAATACAGCATACAGCGTTATTGTGAAACAAATGTGTGAATATTCCTTAACAAATTAACTTTGTTTGAACAATTATAAGCTGCAGTTGAAAAAAAACTGTTCAAATTCATCCGCATTAGTATAACCGTTTAAGGAGCCCGTATCCCATGCAATCTGAAACGAAAATGTGTCAATGATTTTTTTAGCCATGAAGTGCAGACATCTCTTAGTAATAGGATAAACTAACAGAAATAATAATAGAATCCTTTCACTAAATTGCTCTATTCATCGGAAAAAATTTTACCTGCTAAAAACACATGTTTTAGGGTTAAAAAACAGTTATATAATTCTCATTTCTAGACCTTGCCAGCCAACAAAATATATTTTGTATTTTATCTCGGGAAAGAACGAGGGTAGATCAACATTTAGTAATATAAATAGGTGCTCTAGTAATTATTACTTTTATCTTTATTTTTTACCATTTACCATTTTTTATTTGTATTTTTAATTCTATATATATACCTAATCACCGGTAGGGTAAGTTTATTATGTTTATAAGTTTATAGTTGTGTGTGATTCTTTTTAGATCAGCTCTAGGTAAGTGTCAAAAAATTATTAAAATATTATTAACTTAGAGGCGATGCATTTACAAATGACACAACATTAAAGTGGTCAACATATTTTAATTTTGTAATACCTATTTACTTGCGTCGAAAATTCGGAGACTAGATACTTATGAAGAATAATGATGTTTTCTAGAACGTTGCTGGATTTAATTAAACTAATGTTTTAAAATTTGATGAAGTGCTGCAAACTACCCACTATTACTACCCGAATGTTAACCCTTCAGGATTATTTGTTAACTTGAAATACGGTTTCTTAGGTGCATCGCCTGATGGTAAACGAATTATTGTAACTATTATATACATATCAGAGTTTAATAACTTATTATGTTTTAGGTTTAATTGATTCAGATGAACTTGTTGAAGTAAAATGTTTTTTAAAAGTAGTCACATCACAAATATCATTGAGAGAGGCCGTAGAAAAGCGTATGGTTCCTTGCTTAAAATTTGAAAATAGTGAAATTCACTTGAAGGAAAACCACAATTATTATTATCAGGTAAGATTTGTTACTGGCTTTTCATTTTATTAATTTGTTTAGAATATTACAAATTATTGTTTTTAGATACAAGGACAACTCGGCATCACAAGAAGAAAAACATGCCATTTTATTATTTATACAGGAGATATTAATCCACTTTTTACCGAAAACATAAATTTCAACGAAACTTTTTTTAACAATATGGTAGAAAAGTTCAGACGATTCTATGATGATTGCGTTGGGCCGGAAGTTATTTTAAACAGCAGAGGCAAAAGATTAAAATATAAAGATCCACCAGAAAATATTTAAATGTAATAATAATAAAAGTATATTTTTTAAATAAAATATTTTGATGTCAGTTTTTCTTTTTACTTCATTCAGAATACCACGTATACAAAATTTACGCTAACATTTTTTTCTCTCAGAAACCTGTGACCAGATTTCTTCCAAAATTTGACCATGAAGTGTCTATATGGCCACCAATAATTGGTATTTTTTCAAGAATTTTGAATTTACAGTTTTTTGTTATTAACAATTTTATAATTTTTATATTTATTTACAACGATGTTTATTCTGTGTCTAATGTTTTTTTAATTATGCTGGGAAAATGGTATAATAAACACTTATTCTGTAAGCGATCGCTCGGCACACAAACAATAATTTTATTTACCCTCATATATAGCTATAGATGGCCAGCCGTACGCTGGGCATATTATAATTAAAATTTCTTCAAGATATAACAATGATATAACTGGTCTGCTGACAATGAATATTCGCAAATCAGTATTCTTTTTTTCATTTTACTAATTTGTTTTATTGAATAATTGTTTTGTAAATATCGCAAAATATTTAAAAAACGTTACATTAATTTATAATACAATAATTTTTTTTGACTTCGTTAATAAAAAAAAGAAAAAAGTACATAGTACCTAGTTCCATCTATGATAAAAGTTATAAACTAAAGTACAATTATTTCGTCATTAACTACGTCCATTTTTGATCCAAAGTGAAAAAATAAAAATAAAATGCAGCATGATTTTAGTTTCTAACTATTTCTTAGGTCTGATCTCTTTAGAAAATTCTGATTGGGCTATTTGATAGAAAAATGTTCAACTTAGGAAAGGTTTAGTTTCATTTTAAGAAAATTTATTTAGATTGTTGTTTATTTATACAAATGTAAAGGTCTAAAATAGTTCGCATTCAACATCTCTTTTTCAATATTAAACAATAAATTAACAAAAAATCAATGCAATCCTTACCTAAGTTAGACCTTTATATGCAATTTAGTGAAAAAAATAAAACGATTTGAGTTGTAATAACGGAGAAAGTTAGAATAAACTTTTGGTCTGCAGGTGCCATTCTGATGTACAGCGATACCCCGTCCTTAATAAAACAACAAACATATCCTTCTTTTATTGTAATTTCGTTGATTGACAAGGAGAACATATATTTCGAGTGGCGGTGTATACAAACAAAAAGTATGTATATATAATATAATAAAAGAGGGCACGCATTGTTCCCGTCTTCTCTATATTCCCGTTTTGGAATCTCTTGAGGCCTTTCGATGAAATATACAGAGGCAGACTTGTTAAACTACAATCAGCACCGCATCGAGCCTATATGCAACAAAATATTGTAAAAGCTCTTAATAATTATTTAAATTTTATACAGAAACAAAACGAAGAAAAGGCGAGACGACTTAATTTGTTTGAGAAATATAGGGTGGCAATAAAAAATTACCAATAAGCACGTAAACATTAATTAGGAAGGCATATAACCCAGGAAGTAGTTATTTTTTTTTCGAAAACGGTCAAGCCTAATTTAATTGGGTATTATGTGCTATTATTATATATGAAACACTGCGTGCCGAGCGAAGCGAGGTTCGCAGCAACAAATTAATTATCACTAATTTATAAACATGTATTAATCATGCGGTTATAAATTTATAATAATATAGATTTTAAAAATCATTGGGAAACATTTTTATTTAAATTAAATTAGTTTAGATTGATTTGCAGCAAAATTGAGTCAAAGGAATTTATAAAAGGTAACAGAGTATCTGTGAAAGCACAAGAAATACAGTAAGATGTTTTCTAACAGGGCACCAAAGGCTCAACAAGCATATGAACGAGCTAAAACTAACCAATAGCCCTTTGTGCAGAAGAAGAGGAAAATTTTGAACACAATATTTGCTAATTTAAAGGTCTTTCACGATAGAAATTTCTAACTAAAGGCATAAAAGAGCAGACTATACGAGGGTTGTCTGAAAAGTTTCCGACCTAACAAAGATATTAGACATTTTTTCTTCTAATTAATTTTTATTTTTCTACATAGTCTCCTTGTAAGTCTATACACTTCTCCCAGCGATGCTCACATCACTTCAACCCGTCCAAATAGTACTCGGCGTCTTTCTATTCAAAATAGTTGTTTACGAAGGTGATGGCCTCCTCATTCGACGAAAATGTCTGTCCTCCGAGCGCAATTTTTAGCTTAAGGAACAAAAAAAAATCGCTTGGGGCTAGATCTGATGAGTAAGGAGGGTGGTCAAGCAGTTCAAACCGTAATTCGTGGATTTTCGCCATGGCAACCGCTGAGGTGTGAGACGGCGCATTGTCTTGATGAAACAAAATTATTTTTTTCTGCAAATGTGGCCATTATTCCGCAATTTCTGCCTTCAGCTTTGCAAGTAATGATGCGTAGTATGCTCCTGTAATGGTTTTTCCTTTTTGAAGATAATCGATTAAGATAACTCCATGACTATCCCAGAAAACAGTTGCCATCACTTTCCCAGCCAAAGGAACAACCTTTACTTTTTTTGGAGCCGATTCCCCCTTCGCAGTCCATTGTTTTGACTGTGTTTTTGTTTCTGGAGTATAATGGTGTATCCAAGTTTCATCTACAGTAATTAATCGGCGCCAAAACTCTGATTTATTGCGCCTAAACTGCGCCAACAGAGAGTTGGAAATGTTCATTCGAACACGTTTTTTGGTCCAAAGTGAGCACCCAACGCTCGGACAGCTTTCTCATGCCTAAACCTTGATTCAATATGAGACAAACACGTTCTTTGGACATGTTTATAGCCTCTGCTATCTCTCTTATTTTAATTCGACGGTTGTCTAGCACCATTTGGTGAACTTGAGCGATATTATCGTCAGTGGTTGCAATTTTTGGACGTCCCAAACGTTCATCGTCACCCAAGCTGGTACGGCCACGTTTAAATTCAGCAGCCCAAAATTTCACGGTGGTAAATGATGGTGCAGAGTCCCCGTACACATCGTCCAACCTGTCTTTGATTTGCGTAGGCATATTGCCTTTCAAAAACAAACATTTAATGACAGCTCGATACTCGATTTTTCCATTTTCATAAAAACACTCACATCGACTCACACAAATGATTGTCAAACAACAACTGCGCGTCCAAAATGGCTGAAATTTTAGTGAATACCTTTCAAAGCATGCGCAAACACATTCCCCAACTTTCGTTTACAAGTGCTGCCATCTTCATGCTAAGGTCGGAAACTTTTCAGACAACCCTAAAGTAAAAAGAACTACCACAATAGACCTGGAGAAGTTACAGTCTCTGGAACAGAGAAATCTATTTTTTTATTTGATTATTAGACATTGAGTCCAATTACGGACTTAAAAATTTTGTTTCCAACTTTTTGCGTATTATAAATTGCGGATTATTATTATAACTTGATACTTTTGTTTTTTAACTTTGTTCTGACTTCGTAATAATCTACATAATCAAATTTAATATACAATAAAATATTAACTTCTAGATAAAATAGATAAAATTGATTTATGCTCGTACATTAAAAACTACCACATTTTATTTTAACGTACTTTTTTATGTTTTTTTTTCGAATCAGTTCCCCTCTGTTCTCTCAGTTAAACCAAAGCGATACCGCGATGGTGACGTATATAATGAAAAGATTTTCCACACGAATTTAGAAGTTTATAATATATTTCCTTTGGGAATATTCACTGTTGATTGTTCTAGAAGAGTTCGATGTTGGTTGGTTGGAGCGTTCCGAGAGTTTTTCTTTTATTGTACCTAGGTAGTCGTTTTTGTGTTATTATATCGAAATGGAAAAAGCTAATTTTATGGTAGTTGGTCCCAAATTTAAAAGATGGGGCGTTTCGAATTTTTTTTTCAACGCCGTAATTGAGTGTAAAATTAAGGATATTATCAGAGGTTTTTCTATCGTTAACTGAGTTATAAGAGTAAATATTTTAATTTATGAATCTAATTAGACAAATCATTTTCCAAGTCTGTGAGATTGCATTTTCTATTAACAAAAGTAATGTAAATGTATACAGGGTGTTTCAAAAAAAGGTAACACCGTCTCTAGGATAGGTAAAAAACAGAAAAATAATTGGGGTTGGCTTAGTGAAATTTTTTTCTAACGCCATCTGTTTTCAAGATAAAGGGCGTTGAAGAAAATGAAAAATTACACATTTCTTACGATTTTGCCGAAACTACTGGCACCATTGCAATGAAATTTTATACGAATATGTTTTGAAAGCTGATATATCCCATGAATTTGTTTTTATAACTAACTCTCATAGAGGGCGCTAGTTACACGATTCATACAACGTATTATTCAACATAACTTTTTTATAGGGTAGAATTATTAGTCAAAACTCCAAGTGAACATAAACATCGTTTAATTCTACACCAAAAAGGTACTCTTGGTAAAACTCGATATTATGTACCGTTTTCGGAATATTTTGATTTGAAAATTATGAAGTAATAATCGCTCCTGGTATAAACTAATGATAAAGTTCGCTTTTCTCTAAGTTTGCCATGTAAAATTGACATTTATTGATTGTTATGACAATACGTCAACAATAAATAGAGTTTTGAAACCTTGTTATTTGTAAATAAAATTATTATTAAAATATTATTTTAAATTTAGTTGATCAAAATCCAACATTAAGTGTAAGGAATATGGCAAGATAAACAAATACATCTTCTTCAACTACTTGGCGGATACTTTAAGAGCAGCAGCTACATCCTTACCATTACAGACAAGTTCAAGAACTCTTGCCGGACGATCTACCGGTTAGAGTCGATTTTTGTGAAACATTGCGAGAAAGGACAGCCCTCAATCCAAATTTTTTAAAATGTATTCTTTTTACGGACGAGGCCACCTTTACGCGACAAGGTATGTTTAACTCCCATAACGCACACTACTGGTGTGATGAGAATCCACAAGCCAAAAGGGTATCACATTACCAACACTCATTTAAAGTTAATGTTTGGGCAGCAACTTAAGGTAACAGATGAATAGGTTGTCATATTCTACCTGGAAATTTAAGTGATGATATGTACCTTGATTTTCTAAATAATCACTTATTTGAGATATTAGAAGATTTATCGATAAATGAGCGAACATCATTATTTTTTATGCATGATGGAGCTCCACCGCACTTTGATAGAAGGTGTTGTAATTGGTTGAGTAACAATTTTCGGAATCGATGGATTGGTAGAGGTGCAGAAGCTCCGATTCATTGGCCTCCTCGGTCATGCGATTTTAATCCTTTGGACTACACAGTCTGGTCGTATATTAAGGAAAAAGTCTATGCTACAGAGGTAAATTCTCGTCAAGAATTAATAGACAGAATTAAACGTCACTTTAATGACATCATAGATGATCCCCAACCGTTAAGAAGATTAATGGATTCTTTAGAAAAAGGATAGACTTGTGTATTCGTGAAAACGGAGGACATTTTGAACATTTACTCTAATTGAATTTTATGTTATGTTCTTTGTCTTTATTTTAATTTTCTTATTGTAAGTTTTTTTAATTAATAAAATTATCATTAACTTATACGAGGAGCGGTTATTACTTCATAATTTTCAAATCAAAATATTCCGAAAACGGTACATAATATCGAGTTTTACCAAGAGTACCTTTTTGGTGTAGAATTAAACGATGTTTATGTTCACTTGAAGTTTTGACTAATAATTCTACCCTAAAAAAAGTTATGTTGAATAATACGTTGTATGAATCGTGTAACTAGCGCCCTCTATGAGAGTTAGTTATAAAAACAAATTCATGAGATATATCAGCTTCCAAAACATATTAGTATAAAATTTCATTGCAATGGTGACAGTAGTTTCGGCAAAATCGTAAGAAACGTGTAATTTTTTATATTCTTCAACGCCCTTTATCTTGAAAACGGATGGCGTTAGAAAAAAATTTTACCAAGCCAACCCCAATTATTTTTCAGTTTTTTACCTATCCTAGAGACGGTGTTACCTTTTTTTGAAACACCCTGTATATAAATTCCTTCGATATATGCAAGACATTATTAATAGGAAAAATATAATGTTTGTTATAATTTGTGTTTTCTAGTGCATTTAGAGAAGTAATTTAAAAAAAAAACCATTACTATCCATACAACATTTTTAATACCAAGTCTACATCTACATAATACAAATTTTAAAATCCTTCTCTCGACACAATTATAACTTTTTGATGTCTTTAGTCGGATGCTGTCAGCGTTGATCCCGAATTTCCCTCCTCGCATTCGACCCCTTTCCTCCCTTACCCCCACTCTTCTTGAGCTCGGGTATATCATGCACACGTGAAAAGCGTTCCGTAGAGCGTTTCCAATGGCAATTATCAATTTAACCCTTACGATAATTGTTCCATTATATACATGCAGGAATGCGCGGAAACCGAAGAATTCAAACGGCCACCGAAACGGTGAGAATCCGATGGCCCCCCCACCACCACTACTACTATTCGACGAACGATGCTTTCCAGATGGGCTGCGATATTTGAATTATGGCTATAAAGTTCTGACATATCATCAAGATGTCTTTCAGTATGATGGTAACTTTTGATTGTGGCGCGCTCTCGCTATCTTTATGCAACTAAACAAAAAGTTTTCCGCCGATAATAATAATAATCGGATTTATTTTCATGTCGCTTGTTGGGTACGTAAAAAATTTTAGTGATTTTTTTATTTTTTAAATAAAACAAAATAATTAACAGTTTGACAATATTTACTTGGAAATATTATTATTTTTAATTAAACGGTTTTTTTTTGTTTATTTTATGTTCTCAATTTGATGGACTTCCACAAAGTAAGGGTTAGTACAATGAATTGTTAATTTTTTAGTCTGCGTAACACTGCTATTATTTTTTTTATATTTTTATTTTTATATTAAGTTTTTTAAGGTTGAATGAAACAAAAGATTTGATTTTGGTTAATGAAGGCCTAAATTAATTCTGCCTTTTGGTGAATATTTCTTTTTTTGTCATTTTTGTATGAATAATTTATAACCAATTATTATTATTATTATTAATCTAGATTAACAAAATTTTTTAATTTATTTTACACAACATTTTCCACACTTTAAATTTTGTCCAACTTCCACAAAGTAAGGGTTAGTACAATAAATTGTTAATTTTTTAGTCTTCGTAAAACTATTTTTAATATTTTTTAAATGGTTTTATTTTTATGTTAAGGTTGAATGAAATAAAAATTTTGATTTTGTTTAATAAATGCATAAATTAACTCTGCTTTTTGGGTAATATTTCTTTTTTTTGCCATTTTTGTATGAATAATTCATAACCAATTATTATTATTATTAATCTAGATTAACAAAATTTTTTTTATTCAGTTTACATAAATTTTTCCAAACATTAAATTTTGTTTTTAACAAAGTATGGGTTAGTACAATGAATTGCTAATTTTTAAATATTCTTTAATAAAATTAAAAAGAAGTTCACGTGAATAAATTTGTAAAAGAAAATTAATATAAATAATATATTTTTTAATTACATTGATATTTATTTTTTTAATTGTAAAACTATTAGTATTTTTTTATTTGTATATACTTTATATCTCATATTATATTTTTTGTTGAATGAAGAAAGGTTTTTAATTCATAAAATCAAAGGTACTGCCTTTTGGTAAATATTTATTCATTTGGTCAATTTTGTAATCAATAATAATATTATAAATTAATAACAATTGACCGGTTTTTTCCACAATTTAAATTTTGTTTCATTTAAAATAATTTTTCATACTTATTTCTGAATTTAACTTTATTTGTTACATATTTAAATATTATTTATTAAACATTATATTATTTGTTAAACTATTTCTCTTTTAAATAATATACTGGATAACAATTTAGTATAACTAATTATTTAGATCAAATTTTTCATTCCGGTTTTTTGATATTTTTTAATTCATTTCCATCATTAAAATTTTTCCCAATCTGCATTAGTTTTTTTTTTATTCAAATCCACTTTAAATTGGCGTTATATTACACTTTTTATCTGAATTAAAATATTTTTTATATCTATTCTTATCACCAGCTTATACTTAATTTTATAAATAATTATAATTTATCTGAAATCCTCAATTATTTTACAATAATACTGAAGATTTCCTGTTGTCAATGAATTCTAGCAGTAATCACTAATGAATAAGTAATAAATGATCGTCATTGAATTAAACAGCTAATTTTTTAAATAAACTTTTAATGTGAATAAAAAGATATTTAATTTTAAAAGTTTTTGTAAAAGAAAAATTAGTCTAATTAATTATATAAATTTTTCTTTAATTAAAAATTTCAATTTGCTCCAAATGCATTTTCAAAGTGCAATTAAAGCTTCGCAAATTCCTAAAAATCAACATTTTTGCTTCAATTTATATCATAACTTGGAGAATAAACATTACACGAGAGTTGCATACGATATTTTTTCTACATCCGAAAGACACCTCGAGTATTAAAATGGATATAAGAAAAGTATATAATAATATATTATACGTATGTAATCATTCACGAGTGGACGTAGTTGGACTTATTCCCGAGTTGCGTACTATATTTTTTCTACGACTAACGTAAAAAGGAATGGTACAATCTATTTGTTTGGGATTATGGATTTGTATAATATACTCATTCAGTACACATTATTTTATTGGGAACTTCCACTTTTATTTAAAAAATTAGCTTTCTTAACTCAATGACAGTTGTTTCGATAAACTATCAACGACCAATAAATGAATATTTCGTTTCCAGTCCAACTTTTATTAAAATATGTACTCGTTCTATCGAGCATGGCTGTCGTTGGGACCGTGTGGAGGAATCCCCACATTCCATCCGGCTCTACCTCCCGCTACTCCTCTCAACTTATCTGCATCGGCGAATCTGCCTGGAATACCGGACGTATCTCTACAAGTAGGACCCAACTTAACCCAATTCTCAGCACATAAAGCAGTACTGGCAAGTCACAGCGGTTTTTTCAAAGCCGCCATAGCTAATCATCAAGGTAAGCCTCGAATTTTGTGTGCGTTAAATTATCAGTAACAAAAAAAAATAAATATAATCCTGGTAAAATAATTACCAACAATATTATAATCGATAATGGTATTTGCTCTGTTTCATTATCCACACCACATATAATTATGGAAAATTGTATCGGCTATAAATGGAAATATAAAAGCAATTTAGTTATTATGTTTTGTTATTATGTTATATTTGATATGAAATTATTAATCTATTAAGTTTTAAATAAAGTACAAATCATGGAAAAGCAAATTTACTTTACTATATTGTTTATTTAGTTTTATGTCCATTTTGCCTATTTCTGCTCTTTTAGATAAACCCTGGCTTATTCATCAGGTTAGATCATAGTCCATCCAGGTCTCTGGAACGGACTTCCTGTTTGGCTTTTTGTAAGACGTTAGCAACCTCATTTCCTATTATTATTTCATGACCTGGTATCCCAATTAAGGTAACCTTGTTTCATGCCAGTTTGCTAGAGGTTTATTTACATTTCCAGGCCAGCTTTCGACTCATAAGTAAAATAACTCTGTCTGTAAAAATATATCTTAAACTGAAAAATAACTGAAGTATTTCCAAGGGATTTGGACATCCTCTTCTAGGTTTTTCAGCTATATTGGACCCATATGTACACCATATTAGCAAGTCCTCTTCCACTAATGGTTGATTCAGGGATACCAACAGAATATTTTCCATGCTTCTTAGATCAACAACTAAATATCTGTGTTCTGTCTCTGTTGCAGTCGTAAGGCATTAGCTGCATCTTTCCTAAAGGCTTAATTACAAACCCAGAACAGCTTTCGACTCATAAGCAAAATAACTCTGTCTGTAAAAATATATCTTCAACTGAAAAATAATTGAAACATTTCCAAGGGATTTGGACATCCTCTTCTAGGTCTTTCAGGTATCTTGGATTGATCTGTATACCATATTAGCAAGTCCTCTTCCAGCTCTGGTTCCAGGTTGATGTCTAATGGTTGATTCTGGGATGCCAACAGATTTTTTTCCAGGCCCCTTAGATCCACAACCAAATCTCTGTGTTCTGTCTCTGTTGCAGTCGTAAGGCATGAGCTACATGTTTCCTAAAGGCTTAATTACAAACTCATAAGTAAAATAACTCTGTCTGTAAAAATATATCTTCAACTGAAAAATAATTGAAGCATTTCCAAGGGATTTGGACATCCTCTTCCAGCTCTTTCAGCTATCTTGGACCCATATGTATACCATATTGGCAAGTCCTCTTCCAGATCTGGTTCCAGCTTGATGTCTAATGGTTGATTCTGGGATGCCAACAAAGTTTTTTTAAGATCCTTAGATCAACAACCAAATCTCTGTGTTCTGTATTTGTTGCAGTCGTAAGCTGCATGTTTCCTAAAGGCTTATTTACATTTCCAGGCCAGTTTTCGACTCATAAGTAAAATAACTCTGCCTGTAAAAATATATCTTCAACTGAAATATAATTGAAACATTTCCAAGGGATTAAGACAACCTCTTCCAACTCTTTCAGCTATCTTGGACCCATCCATATTAGCAAGTCCTCTTCCAGCGCTGGTTCCAACCGTACGGCTTGATGTCTAATGGTTGTTTCTGGGATGCCAACAGAATTTTTTCCAGGCTCCTTAGATCAACAACCAAATCTCCGTGTTCTGTCTTTGTTGCAGTCGTAAGACATTAGCTGCATCTTTCCTAAAGGCTTAATTACAAACCCAGAACAGCTTTCGACTCATAAGCAAAATAACTCTGTCTGTAAAAATACATCTTCAACTGAAAAATAATTGAAACATTTCCAAGGGATTTGGACATCCTCCAGCTCTGGTTCCAGCCGTACGGCTTAATGTCTAATGGTTGATCCTGAGATGCCAACAGAATTTTTTCCCAGACTCTTTAGATCACTGTTGCAGTTTTAAGGCATCAGCTGCAGCCTCCCTAATTATCCATACATTTTAACCCTCTTCCACATTAAATAATTCATATTTTTGTTTCCAGATACGTCCCCATTGCTGGTTCCAAACGTAAACGTAGACGAATTTTCCTCCCTATTAACGTTCATGTACACCGGTTATTTGGATTTAAACATAGGAAATATTTACAACATTCTCTTAGCCACGCACATTCTTCACATGCCCAGGGCATTAGAGATATGCAGATCTTTCTTGTTACAATCACAACCGCCAGAAATGCGCATCAACATCATCAAACCAATCGCCAGTAGAAAGACAGCTGCACCAACACAACAAATCCATCCTCCTGTGTACAGTACGTTAAATAAATCCGAAGATACGCCATTTAAAGCAGTCAATTCCAAGGAACAAGCGACGGAACAGAAAGCTTCGACTTCGAAATGCCAAGATATGGAAATCGATCTGGACATCAAACCGCACAGAACGTTTTCCGATAAGCAGAAACACAAGAAACGACAGGGAAGCGTCAACGAAAAAGTGATCATAGACATAGCTTGCTGTGATGGTCCGGTGAAGTTTCACAGGGTAATTAATAAAAATTATGGAATCGTACCGACGGAGGAACATTATCAACGGACCGAAGTAAATAAAAACGAGGCGTTGAACAAAGTTATGAACGAAAATATAAGAGATTGTTTAGACGAGGAGGCGGAAAATCAAAGTAACGAAGTGTTTACTTGCGTTTATTGTAATCACAGGTTCAAATCGCAATACTGTTATCAGAAACACGCTAGGCGACACTTGAACCCCATAAGTATAGAATCCAAAGCCATGCCGAAGGAATCTAAAAGAGAAGTCAAATTATTGGATATGAACGTTCAATATTATCCTTGCAAAACGTGCGGGAGCAAATTCCCGAGTTATTATTTCGTTCACAAACACAGAAAATTGTGTCACGCCGAAGAGATGGCCGATAACAACAACAAAAACAACGAAATGGTACCGGAAAATCCGGAAAATACCGACAGCAGCTGTAGTGCTATAGACGTAGAAGCCGTCAACACTGATAAATAATTGTAAATATACGTAATAAGTAATTAAGGAAACTGGCATATCAATTTTGTAAAAAAACGTAAATAAATATTAATTTGTGTACAAATTAAATGAAATTACATTAAATTATGCGACATTTGTTAATTGGAATTTATCACAGCGGTGTTTAATGATATTGTAGGTATTTTAATTAAAATAAACAAATTAGATTGATTGTTTTATAGTTATTTGTGTCATATTTTTAACCAACCAGTTTTAACCACAATATTGTTCAAATAATGTAACGTGCATAATTTTCGATGTAAATCAAATTGATTTATTAACAATATGGGACGAAGTAAGAATGACACACCCAGTATACTATTTGATATTTAATAATTAAATAAGTAAATAATCGAAGGTTTGTTTTAAAAGACCACCTTTAACAGATTTCAAGAACGATAAAAGTATTTTTAAGAAATTATATGGAGTTAGGTTATGCAGGGTAAACAATATTGTGTTATAAAAATAGCTAGTTGACCTTTATGTGGGTCAGTTCAATTCAGTTCATTACATATTTCAATTATTGGTCATAATGAGGTACTAGTGCTTTAATTATAAATTATATAATTAATGTTAAAATCGATCCGAGTTTTTATCAAAATACCACGTCCATCCAAAAGACAACGCAAGTTACATCTATGTTCTTACAGATAACCAAGCAGCTTCCCTTAAGAAACTGGCAAGAAACAAGGTAAACTTGATATGTTTACCAGGTTGTAACATGTCTATCGTCATGTCACTTTGTACTATTATCCAACCGTAAACGATACCGCTATTATTAACGTTAAAACCGACCCCGAATCAATGTTAATGCTACTGTACACGATACACCCCTTATAGACGCGTAACTACGTAGCTGTTTGAACGAGGCCAAACAAAAAACGTACACCCCGCTTGCAATTAAATGTGTCGAACACATCATCCCTTCTGACAAATGACACAAACAAGATTTCCGTCTTGAGCGAGCTATATATAGACGAGTACGATAATTTTATATCCTTTCTGGACTAACATGCCGATTTGAAGAGTCGGAAAAACGTTCTAGTATCTCCCTTTTGGTTGTTGGAAGACACAACCCGCTAAGTTAGAGCCAAGTTACCGCTAAGTTGAAAGCATCCTTTGGAAGGTCCCTATGTGGAGATAGTCCTTCATTTATATACCTTAGACTATAAGTCTTAAGGGTGTAGAGTGGTCGGTCTTTTGTTTTAAGTAGCTTCTTTATTTGTTGTTTAATTACACTAATTACAAGGTGTTTCTATCTTTCTCACCTTAGTTTTTGTGTGTTTGTTTGCTTAATCGAAAGCGTACAAAAAGATAGTGGCGCCCTTATTACTTAAGCATCCCAATCCTTCCTACAGTGAGCATTAACTTGGAGTCGAACCACCCCCTGAAGAGGGTCTCTTAGCCGGGATCTCTTTTGGAGAGTTTTGTAGTTACAAATTGGCTCCCTGTCTTTTTGGTACTGAAAAGGTTACAAATTGGCGCCTTTAGGAACTAATATTGTTACAAGGTCACAGAGCGAATCGACCTTTGTTTGTTACAGTAGAAAGAAGGTTTATTGTGGTCTCATAACAAAAAAGGAACTCCTTTATTGGGAACAGGATCAACTGCAATCTTACTGGATAAATACGCCAGGATTGAGGCACTGCCCTCCGAGGTACCCCCTCAAAATAATGTGAGGAAAGTGAGTTGATCTTTCTGCGAAAGTTTACCTACTTATATTTTTTTGATCTTGTATTGTTTTAACCTCAGAAATATTTGCTAAATTTATTTGAAAACTTGAATCGGTTAACCATGATTCATTATTTGAAACTCCTAGTGAATCATCTGATAAATTCTATGAATTATAATCAGGAAACAGTGACATTGTAATATTTTTCTGTTTAAACAATAATCTATATATAAATTAAAAACATAAACACATAATCGAAATTGTAAATCATTTTTATGAATGATATAGGTAACAATGTAAATTTGTTGTACCATGATATTTATGTATGTGCACAGAACACTAATATAATGGAACTGTAGAACAGCAGAAATAAGATAAACCCATAGATAAATAAATTAATAATTATAAAAAAATAAAAAAAATGTAAGGTTTTTATAAGTTAGCATTCTGAAACTTAATCCTGCTACTGATTGATACCAATTCTTTTGTAGTATGTGGATAGGTGGCTGCAATAAGGTCCATAGCGACCATGTAAAGAAGAAAAAGAAGAAGTTATCCGTGGTAACTAGGTTAGAATATGCTATTTTGTTATTATTAATAAGAATTTCATTATATATGTCCATTAAAACCTAAATTTTTCAGTTTATTATGATTCACAGTCATTGGTAAAAACATAAATGTATTTGCTAGCTTACACGAGTTAAGATTTCTTAGTTTTAGGATTCAAAAGATCTTAATAGTTGCTCAGATTCCTAATCAAATTAGAAATATGCCATTTAGAAAGTTGTTTAGTCTCGCTAGAAGAATTGGCCTTCTAAAGTTTATGTAGATTAAAGTAGGCACAAAAGCACTTAGCAGATCAAAGTTGCCTCTACAATCTATGTCATTTTAATCTAAGTAAACACAATTTTATAAAGGAAAATTTTTTATATATCTATCTTTAATCTTAAGAAGAAACAAACATTTTGTATAAAAATTTCTTAGACTCAAATTGTTTATCAATAATTGTCAATTTCTAAATCTATATTAAAATTGTTAAAAAGTTTCACCTATTCTTGCTTAGCCTAAATTTATCCTTTAGATATTTTAGGGCTACAAAGGGTACAGAACTTATTATATCATAAAATTATTAAAAATGAAAAAACCGGTTTATTTATGCAACAAAATTCGTTATAGAACAGATCCATAACTTGAACCTGAGGCACAGAGGTCGCTTAACAATTCCTAAATATCATACTGATCCGTTTAAAGGCTGTTTTACTTATAATATAATTAAAAAAAGACTGATTCAAGGAAAATTAAATATCATTTCTATTGGTCGCTAGAAAAATTCATTATCAGCTTAACTGCAGACTTACCGTCTCGAGGCTTTTAGATTTTAGTAAATTTTAGTAATTAGTTTCTTTTTTTTTTCTGTTATTTGAATATAATTGTAAATGTGGAACTTTGGAGGCCCATTTTAGATACTTTTCTATATAATGGGGCTTTATTGGTTGAGTGGAAAAGCAAAACCCAGTTTTTAACTGGGAATTTGAACTCTGCCATTTGGCTAAATGCATATCTCTTTATAATATAGTTTAATACGTATTTAATTTGGCCAATAAAATAATTTATATAAAAAAAATTTAATAAAGAGTAAAATAAGTAAAATAAAATATGGAGTAATTGTACGGTTTTCTATGAAAAAAAAAATCTTTAATCTTAACTTATTAATAAATGTAACAATCATAATTAATAATCTTGATAACAGTGTTAATGTATTATTCCCGTCTTTCGTATTTCTAATTTTTCATGCAGCAAAAAGATAATTTTCAAAATCTTACCGTGAACATTGTTGGTCTCCTCGTCACTGCTTTCGACAACTGAATCTTTCTCTTTTCTTCGCTCCTTCTTCTTTTTATTTTCACCTAAAGTACCACTAGATGTCATGTTTTGATCACTGCAACAAATGAATAATACTTTGACTATCTGCTAATGTGACACTCACACTTTAGAACAAAAATAGGTTTCAAAAATATAAAAAATTACAGTTCGCATGGAAAATATTGTTTTTTCACTACTAACCTATATACCCAACTTTATTGACTTTTATTGAGGTAGTAAAGTCGTTCATTATTAACCAACGTAGAAAAATACAGAGTCTACTTGATCAGAACTAAATCTTAATCCATTTGACAGAATGTGAGGTTAACTGATGCAAAGACAAAATGAAAAATTTATTTTTCCTTTTCCTACCTACCTTTTCAAAAATGGAAATCAATTGACTTATCCATGTGTTTTCTTAGAGATTTTTGCACTCTCACACTTTTACATTTGTTAAATAGGGACATAGCAGAAGCAAGACAATGTTTATGTCCAAGAGGATATGAAATAAGAGAGTTCTATGGCAATTTATGGTACTAACCCTTACTGTGTGAAAGTTCATCTTATTCAGAACAATAAACAACTAGAAGGTTGAATTAACTTCCACTATTTATTCTTTAAATATTTTTTAAATGTAATGACAGCCGTTTCGCTATCGAAATAGCATCGTCAGATTGACGATGCTATTAATTATATAAACCCCCGGCAGTTGGTCGAAGAGGGAGCTGCTAGCGGTGAAAAGTCGAAGAAATCTAGATAATCCTCTGGGTAAGTGAAAGGGCATAGGAACTTAACAATAAGAAGACACATGTGCTAAGCTACCTATATATTTTCTTCTGTTTCTGACTTATTTCTTTATTACAAACTACTTCATTTCTCTTCTATACTTTGTTTTACCTAATCTTGACTTAGATATTATCGAAAAATCTGATCTCCAATGTGCAAAGGCTAATATTGTACTAGGTTTACATCAGCTAATCAGGCAACAGCCAAACAAAAATTGCAACAAATGCAAAGAGTGGCATGCAACCAGGGCAATGAAGGTAATGTTACATGTCACACCTCTAGACATATTTGTTAAGAAGGTGGCAATGTAGAGTGTATTGCGGCAAGATTTTCCCCTTGTATGCATAAATTAGGCGTGATAAGTACACTGCGACCTATAGTATCTATTGTGTCCCCCCTTACTTGCCAAGTTCTGATGTTTTCTCGGATTTATAGCAGCTCTTCGAGTCCTATTTTCCTGAGGAAGTTTAGGACATCGTCGGGCTTCAAATCAGGTAGATCCCCCTCTTCTATTTCATGTGCTCCTAGGTATCTGGCCCTAGAATTCTGCAAGACAGGGCATTCTGAGAGTATGTGTATTGAGGTTTCATCCTCTTCCTCACAGAATCTACACTTTGCTTCATCTGCTAACCCTAGTTTCTTCATGTGACTTCTTAACCGGCAATGCCCGGTTAATATTCACGTTAGAATTCGGAGCCTTTTTTTACTGAGGTTGAGGCAGCTAAGAGATCTCTTCTGGTCATAGTTCCTCAGTAGTATCTTAGATTGCCTCAGTCCTTCCAGCTGATTCCAGTACTTGGATTTTTCCTTCTCCATTTCTTCCCTTAGTTTTCCTAAGATTACTATACTGCTGATCCCACAAGATGGTTCTGGTCCCAGATATGGGGTTTCAGCTCCTTTTTTTGCCAGCTTATCTGCTGTTTCGTTCCCCTCTATTCCTATGTGAACCCATAGGAGGGTGACAGTGTTCTTCTGGCCTAGTTCATTTAGTTTGCCTAGGTATTCCCAAACCATCTTCGAACTGATTATTTTTGAGCTCGGCGCTTTGATGGCTGCTTGACTATCCGACATGATCGCTGTCTCTTGTCTGCGCTAGTTTATTTCAATATTAAA
Source organism: Ophraella communa (assembly GCA_035357415.1). Lineage (NCBI taxonomy): Eukaryota > Metazoa > Arthropoda > Insecta > Coleoptera > Chrysomelidae > Ophraella > Ophraella communa. The sequence continues at coordinate 44,380,498 of CM068985.1, read as the reverse complement.
TTCCGCTCATCTTTGGATGGCGCGGACTGCTTGAAAGATGCTCGGGTATGTGCCCAAGCTTTCTGAGTATTTGGCTCTTGGTTCAAAAACTCCTTTCTCAGTTCCCTCGTCTAGCTGGAAGGAGTAGGTGGACTAAACTCCACTTTTGGACTATGTTGGGCTCAGGTTTGAATTTAACAAACCATACATTAAATGTAGAAGAATTGAACGTGGCAGGTATAATGGATATCAGACATATCAGACAGAGCTAAGTGATCTAACTATAGCACTAGAATGTCCTGACTAAGGCAGCTGTAGACAATAAAGTCACTGTTTACTGGACGAAGGAGTACCCTAGCTCAGACTCTAGGACTCGAACCTAATAGTCAGTGATTACTAACCTAATTAAGTCGCCACTTCCATCAATTATTTAGATAGAGATGGGATGACACAGAAGGCAATAGACTCTCAAAAGAGTTAGATGCTAAGTCGAATGAATAAAGAAAAAAGAAGTAGAGGCCATACACTGGAAGTATTTGTGTGTTCACGTCTTACGAATATGTAACAGATTACAAAATTGCTCAAAATAGAGTCTGCTCTTCCCGACTTATATTCAAAACAAGTATTCTGCTTTATATATATCTAACTTGACAAGTTAATTACGTTTAGTTTATTTAAAAAAAACTATCAGTTTTTAAAAAGATAATCTTTCTGACATATATCATGTAGAATATTGATTTTCCAAAATACATATGTGTGCGTATAAATTCCCACATTTTATAATTAAATAACGGTGGTTTAAACTAGCAAACCGAAGTTTAAAAAAACAAAATTTTGTTCAAAATTCACCCCATCGCGGTAATCAATTTGGAAAATTGATATGGATAATTGTGCAGTCAGCAGTAAGACCGATTCCCAATGGGAACGGGTACACACACACACAGCGCGGTCGGAACGTTCGTCTAGATTGTAATCGAAATTGTGTTTGTTAAAATTATACCGATTGAATCAGAAAGATCGGATGGGAAATTTAATATCGCTTATTTCGAGTAAACATTAAAAAAAGCTTATTACTTTATTAGAAAATTTTTATCTCTGCACTTTGATTTAACCACCAAATCAATAATGAAAAAGCGATAGCATATTAAATATGTATGTAAAATATTTGTGATGTAGGTATTATTAAAACTTTTCCATTAAATAAAGATATTTTTCTAATTTTGAAATATAAAGTGAAACTTTTTAAAACTGATTAATATTATGAGGGTTAAGAATGAAAGAAAAATTCTTTGTACAATTATTTCAAATATTCATACTCATTTTTTATTTATTTCATTAAAACCTATTATTTTCACCAATTAAACATTTATTAGCACTATTATTTTTACCAATTGTTAACACAACACGTCGAAGTTACGGTAAAGTGACAAAGACAGAAATATCGTTGCGTACAGCGTTGCCACTAGTTGTAATAAATACCTGACACTATAAAGAAAATAATGAATTTTAACTGATCAGTAATTAGGAAATTACTCAGTATTATTAAGCACCTTTGAATAATTGGAAATTATGAAATTTTAGGGATTTATTCGGTATTGGCAACACTGATTTCTTAGCGCAGAAGTCCTCAATTGTTTCTTGTTGGTAATACAAAATAATACGTCCAAGAATTTAGAGTTTCATCCAACAACGACAAAATATTAGGAAACAAAACATGAAAATGACAGAACTATAGGATTTAAATTTTAGATGTTTGTTCAGTGATTTGTACGTTCTTTCGACAATCATTATTCACGCGAACATTGATTATATTCAAGTAATCAAGTAAACCAAAACAGCGTACGAAAGAGGGCGCCTAATGCAACATCATGACGTTTGACATAGACTTGACAGAATACGTACTGCAAATATCATCAAAGTGGGTAAAAAAACTGAATGCTTTGATCGGAGTGATTTTATTTAAAAAAAAATAAATATAAAATAAATAACTTATATTATTTCCAATGTAAGATCATTGAATTTCTTAGTGTGCATCACGATTAGTTCAGAGAGCTATTAAGGCTAATATTAAAAGTTCGATTTGATATTGTAACGGGTGACAGACGTCTGATGGATGATTGTGACAGATGCGAGAGGAATGCATGTATTTTGATGTAGCTGCTTGGATTTGGGACGACGGATACTTCATACGGAAAAGGAAGAATTGCTTCTACATTGAAAACATGAACCCCAGCTATAGTAGAACCCAAGACCCGTGATCAGATATTGGTAAGAGAACTTCTGGTCGGAAAAGCTCTTGTTAGATCAGCCAAACAGGTACCAATCCGAATCATAACACGAATGATCATCCAGTTCTTCTGCGAAAGAACACCGAAATCGGAACCTTGGAACCGGTAACGGCCGTGATTCACCAGGTAGGAGCCTTTGAATCAGACAGAACCAACGAAATAGAGCAATTAATGACTAGGTTAGACCCATCTTTGTCAAAAATAGGAAAGAAGCAGCTACATCAAAATACATGGATTCCTCTCGCATCCGTCACCCGTTACAATATCAAATCGAACTTTTAATATTAGCCTTAATAGCTCTCTGAACTAACCGTGATGTACAGAAATTAAATTATCTTACATTGGAATTATAATTTATTTATTTTACATTTATTTTTTTCAATAAAATCACTCCGATCGAAGCATTCAGAGTTATTTTACCCACTTTGATGATATTTGCAGCATGTATTCTGTCAAGTCTATGTCAAACGTCATGATGTTACATTAGGCGCCCTCTTTCGTACGCTGTTTTGGTTTACTTGGTTACTTGAATATAATCAATGTTCAAGTGAATAATGATATAAATCCTGTAGTTCTGTCATTTCCATCTTTTGTTTCCTAATATTTTGTCGTTGTTGGATAAAATTCTAAATTACAATATGAAGTTTTGGTAAGTTTGGATAGAACAACATTTAATTTTTTATTGATTATACAACAACATCTGTCGGGTCAGTTGGTCATTTTATATATGGCCTTAATCCTTACCTTACTGTATCTTTTTATTTTTAGCCTGATGATGGTTTAAGACCGAAACTAGTTGCATTTTTATAGTTATAACATTAAATTTATTGTGGTTTTATTGCGGTTTTATTGATATTTTATAGATAAATAATAAAATAACTTTTTTCCTACCTGACTATTTCTTGAGGAGATTCAATCTCTTTCTTGACGATGACCCCATCGGTGGCAACCTCCTGCTTATTCCCGTCGGCAGTTGCTCCAGCTACATTCGCATTACCGCTACCTAATTTCATCCCTTCTTCGTTACCGGACGAATAAATTCCTTTAGCCGAATCCTCCGAGGCCGCCGTCGACGTTGGTACGGCGGACGTTCCGGAAAATCCGAGAAAAGTCTTTGGTTTCGTCGCATCATCCGACGATGTGTTGGTGGTGGTGGTGGTAGTAGGCGTGACGGACGTCGACGTCATTTCCTGCGCCGTAGTATTTTGCTCGGTTTCCACGGAAGCCGTAATGACTACCGAAGACGCTCCGCTGGTACTACTCGAAATCACAGAAGTGCTGGTGGACGCCATCTCCGAAGAAGTGGTCGCCGTTGTGGATGAAGTCGTGGGCATGGCGCCTGCCGTCGTAGGCGTTGTCGTCGCCATGCCCGGAGGACTCCCGACCGACGTAGCGGCGGGAGTTGGCGTCGAAGCGGCTGGCGGAGTAGCAGCCGTCGCAGGAGGTTCGCCGTTCGGCGCTTGCAACTGACTACCACCGGGTTCGGGCCGGGCCGACGGTTGGACCACCGTCCTTGCCTGCTGCTCCCTCTGGAGACGAGTAGTCACACCTGCAAAAACGTTAAGCTTTTCAAAGATTTGTCACAGTCTAAAACAGGTACAACAATAGATCTTTTAGGTCAGTGGATGAGACGTTGACCGATCACTTAGAACATAACCTAACCTACTCTAAACCTTATATTCATTTTAATGGGCGAATCGAGTTTCAATAGGAAAACAATGTGCGGAACAGGGCATCTTTAATGTAACTTGTATAGCTTCTTAAATGAATATGACGTTCCGTGTCATATTTGAAATTTGATGTCTTATGCTATAGACATGGTGCTTTCTTTAAACAACTCATTCGAGTTTGGAAGTAAAAGACAGAATTAAAAGGAAAACTCCATTACGAGTGGTATTTTGTGTTTAGTTTAGGTTAGGTTAGGTTAGGTTAGGTTAGGTTAGGTTAGGTTAGGTTAGGTTAGGTTAGGTTAGGTTAGGTTAGGTTAGGTCACGAATAAAGTGACAGACGTCAAACTTTATTTCGCGATCGGTATTGGTTACGTCTTTGAAAACACTGAACTTGATTGACAGACTAATCAGAATTGAAAGACAGCTGGAATTACCAGCTGTCTATGGATGGTGATTGATCAGATTAGGTGAAAATTTCGTGATGACTGATATACAGGCCTATTCTGTATCAAGTAGCTACTGAGCAAGTTTAGAACAAGGTCAGTGGTTAGGTTGCCACATTTGTGGTTGTTAAAGCTAGCAACTATCAGAAAAGGTAGAATTGTGGTAGGAATCTGAACCAGTGGATTATGAATATTTTGTTAGATCATAAAATTAACGAAATACACAATAACTATGTATAAAAATATACTAAAAATTGTGAACACAGTATGAAATATTTTTCTAGTGATCGAGCCAGAATTATCCATACAAATTTAAGGGATCAGAGCAATCCATTTCACATATAAGTGAAACACAATTTAAACAAATGTCATTTCAGATTTGCATTTTTTTATTTTTGGTGACACTTTGTTGTAAGAGGGTAATTTTACTTTTGTTTTCTACCCCAGGGTCTCCAAGTTTTGTAAAACAGGATACACCCCTACTAATATAAAAATAACCTAACCTCAATTTTCTCAGTTGTGAGACTTGGGTGGAAAAGTAAGGCCGATTTACATTATAAAAGTGGCTAATTATTTTTCTTAACCACTAGTAGTAACCGTATTAGCAATTTTATTAAAAGTGGTTAAAAAGTTACTATCTACAGTTGCTTGTCAGTCAGTTGCTATAAAGTTGCTTTACTTCCACTTAGATACAGAATAGGCCTGATAGTCTAGAGTACACAATTATTGGTCTAGCAGATATCCTTAGTAGGAACATATTCTGTGTTTCACCTATTCGGCAGAGAGTTACGCAACAGAGGCGGTGTCCAGGCTAATAGGTCTAATAAATAGGATAAAGGTAGATATTGAGCTCTAAATATAGGGAGGACCACAATAGATCTGCAAAGGTCGCAGTGGGATAGGACAAAGAGCCACTCCAATTCTAATCTAATCTAATATAGTTCCTTAAGAAGAAACCTGGGAAATAATATTAAAAATCAGCTTAACCAATGGTATTGCAATATAAATTAAATTAGCATATCGATGGCACATTTTTTTCAAATATTGGATTTTCGCGCCGTTATGTTAAGAAAACTAGCCTACTTTTATTTGTAATATTTCATAACCCTATGACCAATCAAAATCGCCTATTAGTAGATTTATCATTCGACGTAACCCACGAAAAATATAATTTTTAATAAAACAATTTGTCTTATCGCACATATTCTTATTTCTTGAAAAATTTACCTAAGTGGGGTTACGTCCTATTGCAAATGAGTGTGTACCTATAGTAGGATGAAACCTAGGTTAGATCCTATACGAGTTATAATTTAAAACCTCTTCCTCAGGCTCATTTCCATGAGATCTGTGGGCTCGAGATGATGTAGACCAAATTGATTGTTTCTTAGTCTCTCGAGCTCTAAGCAGTTGCACAAAATAACACAGTTTTACAGTTTCTAACAGGGCATTTTCACCTCCGAAAACACCGTATTAAAATGAAACTAAAACAATTGTCAGAAGAATGAAAAGATTCTGTCGCGTAGAGGAATAAACTACTACTGATTGAATGCGGAAGATCATGCTAGACATCTTGGCGGTAGGAGGTGTTATAATTTGAGACCCAAGACCCAAATAAGTATTAGTAGTGTCAAGCTAGAAATAATAGGAATCAGAAAATATTGAAGAAGCCTAGAAGAAACTAGATCAGTAGACGAACATTAAATAAGCGGGCGCATGGAGATTCTAGATTCTACATATTGACGTATTTAGGAAAAAAGTAGTAGACTCAGAAAGAAGCACTAAAAATTTATAGTGAGATGCTGAGCGCATCTGTAAGGTCTGTAAACAAAAATCTGTAAAAATTAACATGGCAAACCTTACAGAAATTGCTCAAAATTCCATCACCAGTCTTATAAGTGCAGATGGACGACCTTTTAAGTAATTGGTAGACAGAAATTTTTTGAATAGAAAGTAGGCAACAATTCAGGTGAAACTGGAAAACGATTGCATGATTTTTAGTTTCTGGTTTAGCATTTCTTTCCCTTAAATAAACATTATCTATTATCCTAAGTAATAAACTATTTAAGAAAAACAGTTCTGTTGTTTGAACAAAATCAATAAGTATAACAAAATTACAGAAAACTTTAAATACGAGACAACTTATTGATTTATAAGCTAGTTCCCTCTGTTAATCAAATACTGAACCTATTCCATTCAAATCACATTATTGATTGGTGTAATTAATACTACCAACGTCAAATGCGATATTTGTACCACCAAGAAACCTACTTCTCTTTTTAATCCATTTACTAAACAATTGAGGGGCCTAGAAGTCAAAGGGTTTATGTGTAATTTTAACAGTTGTGAGATAAATGGTAATAAAGTATATTACTGAATATTTTGATAAGTTCTTCAACACTAACAAAGATGGCAGTATAGACCGTAAATGAAGTTAAATCATTTTACCACCAAGTAAAAGTATCCTTTAGGTATCATTTTCCGCATTTAAATCATATTTTTATTTAAAAAAAAACTGCACTAGAACCCTTTTACTTCTAGACTCCTCAATTGTTTTTTGGCAATTTGTTGTTCTCCTTTTCGTTCTGTCATTTGTAAATATTGTTCCATCTTTGACTAGTTTCCTATGTATTGCAGACTTAATTATATATAAAATGACTCCAAGTCATCAAAAACCTACTCATTTGACCCGAAAGACTGCAAAAATCAACTCAAATGACTCTAAGAGTCACTCAAATTGGATATTTAAAATTATCAAGTGACTTGGACTCATACAATCATACTCAACTGACTCGAGGTCATCAAAAATCTACTAAAATGACTCCAAGTCATCAAAAACCTACTCATTTGACCCGAAAGACTCCAAAAATCAACTCAAATGACTCTAAGAGTCACTCAAATTGGATATTTAAAATGATCAAGTGACTTGGACTCATACAATCATATTCAAGTGACTTGAAGTCATCAAAAACCAAATTAAATGATTCGAAAGTCACTCAAATCGGATATTGAAAATTATCAAGTGACTTGGACTCACATAATCATACTCAACTGACTCGGAGTCACCAAAAACCTACTAAAATGACTCCAAGTCACAAAAATCTTACTCATTTAACCTGAGAGTCACCAAAAACTTACTCAAATGACTCGAGACTCAGGAATATTGAAAATAATCAAGTGACTTGAATTCATATAATCATACTCAACTGACTCTAAATCACAAAAAACCTACTCAAATGATAGTAAAGTTACTTAAAATTAAAAACTGATTCAGTTGTCTCTGAGAGTCACTCAAAATGGAATATTGGAAGTGATCAAGTGACTTGACTCACATAATCATACTCAATTGACTCGAAGTTTTCAAAAGCTTATTAAATTGACTCCAAGTCACAATAAACCTACTTAATTGACCTGAGAGTCACTCAAACAGAACATTGAAATTGTGTAAGTGACATAGGCTCATAAAATCTTACTTACTTGACTCAGAGTAACAAAAAACCATCTAAAATTGACTCCAAGTCACAAAAACCTACTCATTTAACCCGAAAGACTCCAAAAACCAACTCAAATGACTCTAAGAGTCACTCAAATTGGATATTTAAAATGATCAAGTGACTTGAATTCATATAATCATACTTAACTCACTCGAGGTCATCAAAAACCTACTAAAATGACTCCAAGTCATCAAAAACCTACTCAATTGACCTGAGAGTCACCAAAAACCAACTCAAATGACTTGAGAGTCACTCAAACAGAACATTGAAATTGTGTAAGTGACATAGGCTCATAAAATCTTACTTACTTGACTCAGAGTAGCAAAAAACCATCTAAAATTGACTCCAAGTCACAAAAAACCTACTCATTTAACCCGAAAGACTCCAAAAACCAACTCAAATGACTCTAAGAGTCACTCAAATGGAATATTGGAAGTTATCAAGTGACTTGGATTCATATAATCATACTCAACTGACTCGAGGTCATCAAAAATCTACTAAAATGACTCCAAGTCATCAAAAACCTACTCATTTGACCCGAAAGACTCCAAAAACCAACTCAAATTACTCTAAGAGTGACTCAAATGGAATATTGGAAGTTATCAAGTGACTTGGATTCATATAATCATACTCAACTGACTCGAGGTCATCAAAAATCTACTAAAATGACTCCAAGTCATCAAAAACCTACTCAGTTGACCCGAAAGACTCCAAAAACCAACTCAAATGACTCTAAGAGTCACTCAAATTGGATATTTAAAATTATCAAGTGACTTTGACTCATACAATCATACTCAACTGACTCGAGGTCATCAAAAACCTACTAAAATGACTCCAAGTCATCAAAAACCTACTCATTTGACCCGAAAGACTGCAAAAATCAACTCAAATGACTCTAAGAGTCACTCAAATTGGATATTTAAAATGATCAAGTGACTTGGATTCATATAATCATACTCAACTGACTCGGAGTCACCAAAAACCTACTGAAATGACTTCAAGTCATCAAAAACCTACTCATTTGACCCGAAAGACTGCAAAAACCAACTCAAATGACTCTAAGAGTCACTCAAATAAGATATTGAAAATTATCAAGTGACTGTGACTCATACAATCATACTCAACTGACTCGGAGTCACCAAAAACCCAGTGTTTGTGACTTTGATTCAATCAAATAAAAAATGTAAAATACAAATGAACTAACCGTTCAAAATATATTTTCTAGTATCCAAATATGGAATAAAACCAACTTAAATTAAAAGACAGAAAAACCAATATATTAATGTCACAATAAAACTGTCAATAATTATACATACATAGTAATTACCCCAAGTAATTACCCCAATATGGATGCCAGAAAAGATAATAACAAAAAGGGTATTATAACCAAAGGGTATCATAAAAAAATGGCATGGAAAAGAAGATATGAGGAGGACCAAGGAAGAAAAGCAGGAAGACCTGACAGAAAATGGCATAGAAGATTGAAAAGGGACCGAAAGAAGTGGGGAAACATTTCTAGAACTTTAAAAATCAAGCGCCTCTAGTTAATCGATATTCACTATAAAAATAACGATGCAGTAACTCTCCTCTCATTTTTATTACATTTTAGCCCAAAATGATAACCTCTGCCATCTTTTACCAGTGCCTGCATTAAAAGTTGCTTACCCGTCGATAGAATATCCACCACAGACGTATTGATGTTACTATTAACTTTCTGCGTGTTGTTCCTAGAGCTCCTCGTCCTTTGTCTCGCTTTCCTTATCAACTGTTTATAATTTTCCGTCTTTTTACTTAAATAATAGTACTGTACACAGTCGGACACCGACTTCCTATCTAAATACGACGCGACCAGACCGAAATTCTTCGGATGTTGAAGGTACTTTTCCTTGAAGATTTCCTTTTCCGTACTAGTCCACACGTTGAGGAACTGCCTACTCTTATAAACCGCTTCCATGTCTTCCAAATAACCGTTGTGATTATCGTACTTGATTTTCCTTTCCCTTTGATCGAGCAGGATCGGCGGTATGACGGCATAACTGCGCATCTTCTTATCTTCCAGCGCTTGTTCTTGAAGATTGTCCATGATCTCTTCCATGTCGGCCTCCGATTTTACTCGAGCGCCCACTCTGTTAAATCTAAAAACAACAATTCTATTATTTATTATTTATTCACAACAATAAACAACTAAAAGGTTGAATTAACTTAATTAATGACGGCCGTTTCGGTATAGAATTAGCATCGTCAGTGAAAATATACATAAATAATTCTTCGACAACTAAATAAGTAGCGTTCCCAACCCGTTTTAACCAGTTTTAATGAAACACCCGGTCTGAAACCGATTTGTTTTGTTTGTTCCAAGAATTTTAGTATCTTGGAGTCAAATTTGACAGATTATATAATCACCCTATGTTATGAGCAGGGTGTACTTCCTGTTTTTAAATGGATTATGTAAACAGACACAGCTACAGATCCAAAAGCTAGGTAATCTTCCTCAGTTAAGTTCAGATTTGAGTTTAACTGTTAAAAGCAATGAAAATATTACAAAGAAAGGTCCAGCAAGCTTTAGCAATCAGAAAACCTTCTCCAGAAACTAATAGATCTGGAATATTTGAGATGTGAAAACTATATAAATATAGAGAGGTCGTTACGCAAGCAGTAGTAACTGTAGAAAGTGACATAAGTACCAGAAATAGCGATTAAGTGAATATAAAATAATTAATGTAAGTCAGTTATTGGTTACTGAGCTCAGGACAGAGATAGAAGAACAATATTTGGAAATTGAAGGTTTCAAAAGAGATTTCTGCCTACTTTACTGGAAAACCAATCATATGAACACCAAAGATGGGGCGGAAAGTATTGTTTACCAACCCGAGGGCGAAAAATTCATAATCCCACGATTTTTTTATTCTAGCATTAAAAAAGTGTGCCTTAGATTTGACATTTGTAAATTATACATTCTAAACTTTCTTAATTTTTTTTAAGTAATGGACTAGTTTAGTAGAATCATATTAATGAAAATGATAGCAATATATATTTAGGATAAGATACCTACTTACTTATATTGGTATTCATTTTGCAATTAATTTTCGTAAAATTTAGCAATAAATAATTAGTAAGTTTTAAACGTCGCGCCAACTAATAACCAATAATGAAGTGTGTTTAAAAGTCAACGTTGTCATATTTTAGCTACGTTCGTTTCAAGTATTCTCAAAGAACTGGCGGCACAAAACACCGTGTTCTGTGACTAATTGATTGTACCAGTTGACAAGATATATGACAGGAGAGAAAATCGTGTTTATCTGTAATAAACAAACAAGACCCCTATTCTTGACGGTGATAGAATAGAACAGCCAATAGAAAGTGGGTGTGGTTCTATTGAAAATGCCAAAACGGTATTCTTGAAATTCGTTCTCTCACTGTTCCGATAGAAGGGTTGCTCCCCGAGAGAACAATTACTTCTATTGGTTATTTTCGAACCAAAAATAGTATAGAAGTAATTTCTTTCATAAACCAAACACAACCAAATAACAAATTAAACTAACGAAAATGACAGAATATTTTGTTTAGTGTTTTACTCCTTATTTGATAAAGTGTCAATCAGAGAACAAAAATATCGATATGTTTATCTCTTTTTAATGACAACGAATAAGAGAGGGAGATAAGTTTCTCGGTTAATATTAAAGCATATCGACAACATCGCAAATTTTCTACCAATCTTATTGAAACACGTCACTTACCACTTATGACGTATGTAACCATTAAATTTAAATTTCAAAAGCCGATTACGGCTAGAGGATTAATTTTATAAAAATTTTATTTTTACAGTTGAACCACTAAAAACCTATTTTATAAGATGCAAATATAAAAAAAAATCACTAAACTAGTCCATTGGAATAGTATAGTGCTGGCGTGTGCCAAAACAAATATTAAATTTTTGAATATGAATCATGAACGATTACCTCGATAAAAGCTCAGATGAGGATATTGAATTTAACAATATATACTAGTAAAAATTCTACAATACGAGCAAGGTTTTCTAAAACGCCTGCAGGCGCAGTGGTTAATGCCCACTTTTCGACCATGTGACACAATACACTATTTAGTGAAAAGCTTGTGCTACTATATAATTAATGAAGGCATTTGACCCCGAATTGTTGGAATTTGAAGATCCAATCAGCAAGTTTTCTCAGCAAATATCCGGTCAAAGAGAAGATGTTGACTCGATGAGAAGAATCTTTCCAGTATTAAAGTATTGGATTATGTGGCAACAAATAAAATTACTGTGGGCTTGCTTTGCTGTTTTTTTTTGGTCTCTTTGAAGATAAAAGAAAAGCAGTTAATAATAAATCAAAACTTTATGAGATATAAACAACATAATGAACAGCGGTAATAAATTGAATAGCTAATTTTTCGAAATTGTTTTGAGTTTGTCAACAAAGTACAGAGTAAAATTGAAAATAACAACTGCCACAACCAACAAAATTTAAGGTGATGTGCCAAAAATTATGTCGACAACTATTACCAAGAAAAAAATCAAATAAGTTACATTTGGTAGTTACAAAGTTCGAAGATGTAAGAAAATTTCTGAGTATACATTGTTAATGTTTTTGTAAAGACTGGGTGAAACTTTTTAATATACAAAAAGCTTTGATTCGCCTTGGAATTTGGCCAAGAAGAAATATCCAAACTTAGTTACTAAAATGTATAAAACGAATAAGCCAAATACGTTCAACTGAAAGAAATATTTGATAATTAAGTTGATTAAACCAGTTAAAAGGAATATAAATCATGTTGATTTATAACAAAGAACAAGAATTTTCCAACTATTGATGTTTAAGTCTTTCTACAAGGCCCAATAACTGGTAGACTATAAATTTAACAAGGATATTTCATTGCTGGTCAATAACTTTGAGTGTATGTAACAAAATATTGATTATTAGAATATGCAGACGTTAAATTTAAATTATTTTTAAAAATATATCATTACCTTTCTTTGTCTTCCCTTTGTTTCCTCAACTCGGGAAACACTTTTTCGAAAAACTCCCTATTTTTCGCCTCTTTCGCTTTTCTTTTTGTACTAGCTTCGATTTTATCTACTTTCCTCAACCAATCTTGCATCATCTTGCTATAAGTATCAGTCAAATAGGAATTCCTTTTTTCCTTTTCCGTATTCCTCTTTTTAAAGTACTCCAAAAGTCTTCTTTTAAAAGAAACATTCTTCCTTTTGTTTGAATGGTAAGTCGGTGCATCGCTGGGCTGATTGTACAAAGGCCACTCCACTTTCGGACCGAACGCATCCAACTGAGCATGCGCGTTTTGGGCCCTCTTTCTATTTTCCGCATAAATTTTCTAGAACGGAAAAAAAAATTGACATCGTGAATAAGCTTCAGTTAACATTTCATTAAATATCTATCAATGTTGTTAAAGCCGTTAGTTCAAAGTATCAAGCAAAAATGTACATGTCCTTAAATATCACATATTTGTAGTATTTTGAAATTTGTTGAAATTTGATGAAAATTTATGAAAAGAGTAGAGTTAAGAGAGAATTAATGTTCAAATTATGAATAAATTAGAAACGGTAATTAATATATTTATTGATACTTCAAGTTTACCTTCGACCTTGGCTATAAGACAGAGTTAGGTGTTGGAAGTGGTTAGGTTAGGTTAGGTTAGGTTAGGTTAGGTTAGGTTAGGTTAGGTTAGGTTAGGTTAGGTTGATACAGCACTGTTGCCAGCCCTAAAAAATAGTACCAGATTTAAATTAGAAAAAGTACTAGAATTGACAATTCAGTACTGAATTTTCATTCAAAACAAAATCGCCAAGATAAAAACTAACATCACAATATGAAATTACCTAAAGGGATATCAATAATTAACTTCTAAAAACGTAGGATGTAACAAATATTTTAATTTAAAACTATTTCTTTACAAACCACAAACTTCAATTCAGATAACAACCACATAATATCGGAAATCGACCAATGACATATAACCACAGAATTACAAACCATGAATTGAGTATTCTGTGATGTAACCTAAACTCTTCTTCTTTATATATATATAAATGTCTGTCAACCATTCATTTTTTATCACTTCTATTTCTTTTTAGTAGACTTGATTTGCATTTCCCTCTCTCAGATATGGAGATTTTGTGACTGAAATATTGAACCCAATCTCAAAACTGAAATAGTACTAGTTTTCACTAAAAAGTACTTTGGTACTGAATCTCTTCAAATAGTACTACATCTAGTACTAAAGTACTGACTGGAATTGCCCTGGGTTGATACTTCAAGTTTACCTTTGACCTCGGCTATAAGACAGAGTTAGGTGTTGAAAGTGGGGTCTATGGAAAAAAAACAAAGGGTGAATCTGAACCAGAACTTGGGTAATCCATCTACAATTTTCCAAACAGTTTTTGCAGTTCAGATGTGTATGCGGGAGATGCTTAAATACGACTTTTAAACCCTATGATATATGATATATCATGCTATTTACCTTTATGAAAACATATTAACTGATTCACTGCAATAATTGCTTATCAACGGGGAATAAAAGGTTTTAAAGGGGTCCATAGGATTTCTTTTACGGTAGGGGAAGAGTCTACTGGGGGCTTGGGATATGGAATACCCCAATTGGATGGAGGTATTGCATTTCTGAACAATGTTTCAATAGTTAATCCTTATAAGGCTTTGTTTAAGCATGGTTTACCATATTTCTATGAGGAAGTAAGGCTTGTATGTATATCAGTGCTCCTAGGTATCTAGCCCTAAAATTCTGCAAGGCAGGGCATTCCGAGAGTATGTGTATTGAAGTTTAGTCCTCTTTCTCACAGAATCTGCACTTTGATTCATCTTCTAACCCTAGTTTCTTCATGTAACTTCTTAACCTCCAATGTCCGGTTTATATACCAGTTAAAATCCGTAGCCTTTTTTAATAAGGATGAAAAATCTTAGGTCTTAATCCTTCCAGCTAATTTCAGTACCTGGATTTTTCCTTCTCCATTTATTTTCTTTGTTTTTCTAAGATTGTGCCACTTCTGATACCACAAAAATGGTTCTGGTTCCAGATGTGAGGTTTCGGCTACTTTTTCTGCCAGTTTATCTGTTGTTTCCATCCCTTCTATTCCTATATGTTCTAAGAAAATTGGCAATGTCCTTCTGACCTAGTTCATTTAGCCAGGCTTAGACATTCTCTAAACAAGAGTATGGGCATCCTTGATGGTTTTATATACAGTGCATTTTTTTTAAGTGTGGCCATAGGGATTCACATGGTAAAATTTACACCCCATGTTAACGTATGTTATCTTCGAGAATAAAAACCGAAACTATGGTATTATAAGTAATTCGAGGTCGTAGAATTCAATTCTGGCCTCAGAAATGCCCTTAAGTGGCCAGAGACGGCTTCAGCCGGATGGTGTAGGGGCCATTTGCGCAGAGGTTCGGGAAATCGGCCGTCACTTCGCTCCCAAATCCACTGGCAGACTTTTTGAATCTAAAATATAATACTAAAGAAACATTGTAGCCTAATCTGCACCAACTTATAAAAAATATATTGTTCCCCACGTATCCTAAATGTTGAACTTCGAGAAAAACATAGTCAACTTTTACCGCTTGTACTGACCACCCTGTAGAAAATGTGTTTATGAAAAACTGTGGCTACGTTCTTTGATAGTACCATTCATATCCAATCATCCTTTGAAAGATATTGTAGTCGGTTATGGAATGTTCGAAGTGACACTCTACATTTGAGCCCCTGGACCATCAGGCTAAAACCGTCCATGATTGTTCTAGAGTAATTCTAAAATCAAAATAAATACTACATGTCAAAATACTTAGTCAATGTGCAAGTCGTCGTACTTCTACATGAAATTTTGGTTTTTGCACCAAATTTCTGCATAGTTGATAAATAAATAAAATAAAAAGAATACATATCTAAATAATTTATAATAAAAAATTATGAAACGAAATGCTACTATTGAATCATTAAATAAGACGACAAAATGCACAATGTTTGAACAACTACAATTATTTTTATTTCATTAGTTTTAGCCTTAAAACGTAAAATTATTAAAAGTGATTAAATTTAGCAAAAATCGGAGTAGGCAATGCGAAATTAAAATTGACGTTATATTTCTTGACATTTCATTTATAAGTTCTGTCAAAGCGTTTGTATTTCTTGATATTTGTTTAAAATGTCTGTGTACACAAGTGAAGAACGTGTTGAGTTCGTAACATCATACATTAAAGGTATGTCCAGCAGAGAAATTGTCCAGAATTTTGCTGCTGCATATCCCGATCGTCCGATTCCAAGCAAAACTACAGTGCTCAGATTTTACAACGAATTTCGTGCTACCGGTTGCTTAAATCATGAGCATAAAAAACGAAATAGAATCTCGTACGTCGTATCAGAAGATTTACGGTTTAATGTCTGTTTGGCGGTTGAGGATGAAGGCACCACCAGTCTTAAAAAGCTGGCAGAAGAATTTCACGTTTCGAGAAGTAGCTGCTTTAAAGCTTTGAAGAGTGAAAAATACAAGTCGTTTAAAGTTAAAAATGTTCAGAAACTGTTGCCCCGTGATTACTTCTCACGAATGGAATTTTGTGAACTTTGGATGGAGAAAATTAATCGAGATAGGAATATTTTAAATAACATTCTGTTTTCTGATGAGAGTTCTTTCACATTAAATGGGACAGTCAACAAACAAAACAGCCGCATTTGGGCAAAGGAAAACCCTTACAGAGTACAAGAAACTCATAGTCAGTGGCCTCAAAAAGTAAACGTTTGGCTCGGGATATTAGGTAATAACTTAGTAGGGCCATTTTTTATAAACGGGAATTTGAATCAAGATAAGTACTTAGATCTACTCCAACTGGAGGTGGGACCACGGCTAGATGCTTTAGGAGCCAACAGAGAAATAATATTTCAACATGATGGAGCACCCCCTCACAGTGCTGCCTCTGTAACAGAATTTTTAAACGAATCATTTCCTGATAGTTGGATTGGTCAGCATGGACCGTTCAAATGGCCGGCTCGAAGTCCTGATCTAACATCGATGGATTTTTCGATATGGGGATATTTAGCGTCACAGGTTTACGACCTTGTGAGAGGTCAACCAGAAAGTGTAGAGGAGCTAAAGGCACGAATAACGGAAGCTTGTAATTCCATTACAATACGAACATTGCAAAACATTCGAAGGAATTTTCAAGATCGCTTAGGGTATTGTTTAGCAGTCCAAGGAAAGCATTTTGAGCAATTGCTTTGATAATTTATGAAAATTTTTGTCAATTTATTGTGTTAAGTTGTTTTTTCAAATAAATGTTATAATTTTATTTATTAGATAAAAATTATTAGTTCGTTTCACAATCTTTTTTATTATTGCTCTTTTAGATATTTTCTCGTATTTTATTTAGGTTGAAGTATTATTTTGCAAAAAATTGGGCGAAAAACAAACATTCACACTACAAGCTCTCAAAGTTGACTATGTTTTTCTCGAAGTTCCACATTGAGGATACGTGGTGCACAAAATAACTTTTCAGAAGTTGTTGCAGATAAAGCCATGGTGTTCCTTTAGTATTATATTTTAGATTCAAAAAGTCTGCCAGTGGATTTGGGAGCGAAGTGACGGCCGATTTCCCGAACCTCTGCGCAAATGGCCCCTACACCATCCGGCTGAAGCCGTCTCTGGCCACTTAAGGGCATTTCTGAGGCCAGAATTGAATTCTACGACCTCGAATTACTTATAATACCATAGTTTCGGTTTTTATTCTCGAAGATAACATACGTTAACATGGGGTGTAAATTTTACCATGTAAATCCCTATGGCCACACTTAAAAAAAATGCACTGTATAGTGTACTGTTTATATTGAAATACCCCACGTGAAGGTAATAATAACTTTAAGTATGTAATTTTATAAGAACGTTTAACAAATGTGTAAAGAAAAATATATTTCAATTGGTTTAGGTTAATTTGATTATTTAAATAATTAGACCATAATTGAATTGGGTTTTCTAACAATATAATCTTTATTTAATTCACACATTAAGATATATACACTCTGTATCTGTATAAAATTCGACTAGATTTTTCTATCCTTTCTTGTACCACTAGATTAACCAATAAATAAATTTGTTGTTTCACATTTTTAGTTCCATTTAATAATTTCTACAAAAGTTATAGCTTTATGTTTATCATTTATAATACAAACAATTATTATAGTTACGATACCAGAACCGATCAGGGGTCCATTAGATCATCTCGAACTGCATAAACGAGCTTAAAAAGTTTTTTAGCGTCAGATGGGAATAAGATTTAATAGAGCACTTACCTGTGGTAAACTTTGATGTTTCGGTGTCGTATCTTCTTCCACTTCAGATTTAACGGCCGGTTTGATGGCTATCTCTTCTAGTTCTGCTTGTTTCTTTTTCAGTATGGCTATTTGCGATTCCGCTTTCGCTATTTCTCTATCTACCTTACCGATCTGTTGGATCAGTTCGTCTTTGGTTGTCCGAAAGGCCTGGTCATCTTGATTCAGTTGATCGGGCGTCGGTGATATCGCCTCCACTTGGGGATTGTAAGCTCCCGGCTAATTAAAAAAATAATTATTTTATTTTAATATCAACGATACACCAACATTTTAAAATTGCATTAATCGTTTAAATATAATACAGGTCAAGAATGTTAAAATGCAATAGGTGACATCTTAAATGGAATGCGTGAGAGGTAATGCAGATACGTGAAAAAATAGTCGGTAAAAATACCACTACTTCCACATAGATGGCGCCAGGATGTTGTTTCATATAATTTTATTTTTAAATACTTATTGCGGCCTACGAGGGTACGACAAAAAGTTGACAAGGATGATATTTATGCCCATTATTTTTTGATTTTTAATTTTAATTAAATAAACTACTTTAAAACCTAATTCCATTATCATTTCCTATCATTTTCCAATAAAAAACTTATCATAAATCACTTATGTGATACTTTTTGTGACGAGTTTAGTTATAAGGTTGAAGTTGAAGAACTAGTAGTTACTCAACAGGAATTATAGTTCAATTCAGCTTCTTATGTCACTTATACAGGGTGTTTCATTAAGAATTATCCATATAGTAACTGGATAAACCTTAGCACTAAATATGAAGATTTAAGCCAAAACACTTAAATACAATATTCCTCCTAACCGAGATATAGGGTGTTTTATTTTAACTATTCTAAATGATTGTATCCCATATTTTTGACACCTTCCAATATTTTTTGTTCATACTTGGCAAAGAGTTTACACATATCAGGTTACTTTAAACAGTGGCAAAAGATAGTTTTTCTCGATTACCAGAGGCGTGCGGTAGGGATGGATACTTTCTTTTATCCCCCTACAATTTACGCCACTGTCGTAATAATTGTTTCTGCATGTTTTTTTGATTCTCCGTCACTTTCTACGTAAATATCATCCTCTTGTCTCAATACGATAGAGTGAGTAGTTTTCGAGTTGTGTGTGTGTGTGTGTAAATGGTCTCGGACAGTGTCCATTAACCACAGAAAATATATATAAACGATAACATTATTATTATATTTCTAGTTTAGTTTCGCGCAAAAATTTAAGAAGCAAAGAGTTATTTGCATTTAAAGGTAATGTTTAAAATATCCATTTTTGTTTTATTGCTTATTATTTAACATTAGTTTCCTTAATAATCTAACCACCTTGACAACAAAATTTGTTAATTCTAATCGTAAATTCACATGAGTCAATAATTATTTCACTAAATAAATAAAATTTATTAGTTTCAAATTATTGTACATTAATTTTTATTAAAATTTCAGTTTTAAATTTATAAAAAAATAGAACTATGATTTTTATTATGAAATAACATGATGAATACATAAAATAAACGTACTGAAACAATTATTTATTTAGACTATTGTAACAAAAAATTCTAGTTAGTTAACATTATAGTAAATTTTCGAAGTGGCCTCCATTGACTTCAATACATTTATTAATCCTTTTGGAAAAATTTCTCCTAACCTTTAGAAATATGTTGGGTCGATTCCTAATAAAATTTGCAGCATTTTCTATTTGTTGCCATAATTCCTGTCGGGTATTAATTTCTTGAGCGTACACAAGTGTCTTTAATGGTAAGTTTTCCAGCTCATCAAAAAGTGGATTTTGAAATAATTCCAGATATGAACGGCCATTTAAATTTGCAGGTAATTCAAAAGGACCTGCGAATTTGCTGCGAATTTTATGTTATTTATTAGTATCTGATAATAAAAATCATATTTCTGAATTTTCATAAATTTAAAATTGAAAAACATTGATATGAAAAAATCTTTTGAAATGAAATTTACTGAAACTAATAAACTTTATTTATTTAGTGAAATATTTATTGAGGCATGTGAATTTACGATTAGAATTAACAAATTTTGTTGTCAAGGTGGTTAGATTATTAAGAAAACTAATGTTAAATAAGCAATAAAACAAAAATGGATATTTTAAACATTACCTTTAAATGTAAATAACTCGAAAACTACTCACTCTATCGTATTGAGACAAGAGGATGATATTTACGTAGAAAGTAACGGAGAATCAAAAAAACATGCAGAAACAATTATTACGACAGTGGCGTAAATTGTAGGGGGATAAAAGAAAGTATCCATCCCCACCGCACGCCTCTGGTAATCGAGAAAAACTATCTTTTGCCACTGTTTAAAGTAACCTGATATGTGTAAACTCTTTGCCAAGTATGAACAAAAAATATTAAAAGGTGTCAAAAATATGGGATACAATCATTTAGAATAGTTAAAATAAAACACCCTATATCTCGGTTAGGAGAAATATTTTACTTAAGTGTTTTGGCTTAAATCTTCATATTTAGTGCTAAGGTTTCTTCAGTTACTATATGAATAATTCTTAATGAAACACCCTGTATACTTTCTTAAGGCATATTTTAAAATTAATACTATTCCAAAAAAAATCTCTAATATTTTCAACATATAATAATAAACTAAAGATTATTTTTGACCTAGTTATTAAAATAACCTTCCCAGACGTATAAAATAATATTCTATCGAACCTACCCTGGTATCTATCCTCAAAGGTTGATGTACACCCTCCTTATCTTGAAGTCTCATTTTCTTCAGCGGTTGCTGGCCGCTCGCGAATCCTCCACCGCCACCTGGACCTCCAATACCGATGCTGCCGACGCCTCCATCGACACAGACCACACCTGGGGGCGGCTGTTGGACGGATTGCATCTGGTCTCTGGGTCGGCCTCCGGGACCGTATTCCGGATGCAGCAGGGATATCCGATTTTGGCGGTAGTCGCGATGGAAGACATTTGAGATAATCGGTTGAGGGGTCGGTTGCGATACTGCCACTTGCACCGGCACCGGCGACGGTTGTTGTTGTTGTTGTTGCTGCTGTTGCTGTGAAGGATTCTGTTGGGGTTGGTAGCGTTGAGGCGGGGGGGCGGTCTGAAAAACATAAAACATCTTGTATGCCATCTAAAGTCATCGAAAAATTAAAGTAAATTTTTAGTAAAACGATTGTCGTTTCATGTCGAAGTGCTGAGGAACTTTCAACAAAAAATCCTTGAGACATATCAAGAAATCTAGAGTAATTGATTGACATTTAAAAAAGGAAAGCGCCCCCTATTTAAAAAGCCAATAAAATATACTTAATACCGCATGTTCTCCACGTTGGGCGCCAAATTTGCAAGACTTGTATAATAGGTATGACTATCGTTTTTTTGATGAAGAAAAGTGTAATAGAAAAAAAACAAGCCGTGAATAAATTTTTATAAGGTAAAATAGTATACTGATTTATTGACCAGAATGAGACAACAGGCAGAATATCTGGCAGAATGACAAGAAAGAACCGTCTGCTCTTTATCTAAAGTACAGTGAAATTATTGAAAAATAGGAGAGCTGTACTTTGTTGTGGCTTATATTTTTTGACGCACTTGCTGCTACCGCCACCTTTGCCACGCCCTAGATACGGCCATGTATTAGAATATAATTATTTTCATGGATGACTTAACAAAGCGATATTTTTTATTGTAAATGGAAAGTTGAATAAACTTGTACAATTTCATAAACACTTATTTTTGTTATTTTCTATCGGTGCCACTTCTTTTGTTACTGAAAATTTTCTCTTTTTATCATATTTACAAAACAAATATTTAAACTAGAATTGAAAAAAACTAACCGACAGTTAAGGCTTTGTACATAAAACAAGTGACGTTAATTTCTCAAGCAAAATACTTAACACCTAACGAAAAGACGGATCTTTATTCTTATGACACATAAAGAAAATATACGTGTAGTCCAATTAAAAAAGATAATAAACCTAAAGTTAAATATGAAATCCTTCAGCATATCCTACTTAAACTTAGGGTAATTGAACTAAATATAGAACTTATTGAAATATAAATATTGATTTCCTGAATGGCTCTTGTTCAAATGAATTATATTTATTAACATGAATCAATAATACTGTTGAACAGTGTGTAAAAGCCAAATGGAATAAAAAGTCGCTTGGGGCTAGATCTGGTGAGTAAGGAGGGTGGTCAAGCAGTTCAAACCGTAACTCGTGGATTTTCTCCAAGGCAACCGCTGAGGTGTGAAACGGCGCATTGTTTTGGTTAAACAAAATTCTTTTTTTCTGCAATTTCTGGCAGTTTTTCCGCAATTTCTGCCTTCAGCTTGTCAAGTAATGATGCTGCTGTAATGGTTTTTCCTTTTTGATGATAATCGATTAAGATAACTCGATGACTGTCCCAGAAAACAGTTGCAATCACTTTCCCAGCCGAAGGAACAACCTTTGCTTTTTTTGGAGCCGATTCCCCCTCGCAGTCCATTGTTTTGACTGTGTTTTTGTTTCTGGAGTATAATGGTGTATCCAAGTTTTATCTACAGTAATTAATCGGCGCCAAAACTCTGATTTATTGCGCCTAAACTGCGCCAACAGAGAGATGGAAATGTTCATTCGAACACGTTTTTGGTCCAAAGTGGCATCCAACGCGCGGACAGCTTTCTCATGCCTAAATCTTGATTCAATATGTGACAAACACGTTATTTGGACATGTTTATAGCCTCTGCTATCTCTCTAATTTTAATTCGACGGTTGTCTAGCACCATTTGGTGAACTTGAGCGATATTATCGTCAGTGGTTGCAATTTTTGGACGTCCCGAACGTTCATCGTCACCCAAGCTGGTACGGCCACGTTTAAATTCAGCAGCCCAAAATTTCACGGTGGTAAATGATGGTGCAGAATCCCCGTACACAGCGTCCAACTCGTCTTTGATTTGCGTAGGCGTATTGCCTTTCAAAAACAAATATTTAATGACAGCTCGATACTCGATTTTTTCCATTTTCATAAAAACACCCACATCGACTAGCTCAAATGATTGTCAAACAACAACTGCGCGTCCAATCCAAAATGGGTGAAATTTTAGTGGGTACCTTTCAAAGCATGCGCAAATACATTCCCCAACTTTTGTTTACGAGTGCTGCCATCATCATGTTGAGGTCCGAAACTTTTCAGACAACCCTCGTATAATCCTCGATTTTTAAAATCGTGATGTATCGTTTGAATGATCTGTTCATTCTATATTCAAATATATTATCGCTAAGTTTCTAGCTGCAATTAAGATATAATAAATTCACTACAATACAATCCAAAACAAAAATTTTATACAATACGTAAAAAAATTAAATGTTAATGAAGTAAAATGTCCACCGCGGGCAATAAAACTGTTTAAAAACAATTATACATGTTCTCAAAAGGAAAAATATCGTCTTTCAGATAGAATAAAAATACCTATACCTATAGGGTGTTCCATTAAAAAAAAATCGACGATATTTGTATTTAAAAAACATTTTTTTTAAACACCCTATATAAGATTTTACTAATTAAACATGCATACTGAAAAAAACTTTATATTATAAAAAGAAACTGTTCCTCTCTATGGTTTTTAAGTTCCGATATATTTGCAGTTGAAATGGGTCAGAAACTTCTGGGACACCCGATATTACATTAGCTAAAAATGTAATTTCAATAAAATAAATTCATTTCTTCATGGTGTACCATTTTTTTATGATAAATCCTTAATTTTTAATTGTTTTCAAAATACCATGTAAGCTTGTGTACGTGACATCAAGATGTGTTCATAACAAATAATTTTTTTATGACAGTTTTGAATTTTTATTTTGAAGTTTGTAAATCGTTAAAAACTTATAATATTGAACCTTATTAAAGATATAGTGAGGCATAGGCATTTAATTGTCGATTCACTATTTTCAGGTTCGTTTATTTCATTAAATTTGTTCGAACTTATAAATATTAGGTTTGTTCCAACCAAGCAAAGAACCGTTCTAGAACGGTAATATTACCACTCACGAGACAAAATTAGTGCACTGCGCAACTCACTACACCACTGCGCAGAAAAATTACTATTTTAGAACGGTTCTCTGCTTGGTTGGAACAGACCTAATAAAAGACCACTATTTTCAGGTGAATCAATTTGTGTTTTTGCTTCAAAAATTCTTAATCCATAATCTTATACAGTGTGTAAAAGCCAAATGGAATAAATTCATTATTTCGGTTACTGTACATATTTATAAAAAATCCCGAAACAAATTTAAATTATAACTTGACATTCTTTAACGTGAAAATGCAACCCCTACCTTCAACCCCCTTATAGAATGACAGGTACAACCCCCAATTTTTTAAATGGGAAGTAGGTATAGGCTTGTGATATATCATTTGAAAGGTCTCTTCATTCTCTATTCAAAAATGTTATTGTTTTTAAATTTGATGCAAAAATTAACATAAAAAAAATTAATATCATGTTGTTACCGAAATTCGCTACAATACAATCAAAAACTAAAATGTAATGCAAAACGTAATAAAATGTAGAACACGAAAAAGAACTATGAATGTTAATGAAGTAGATGTTCAAAATGTTCTCCGCGAACGTCTTGGCAACATCCTAATCTCAAATAAAACTGTCTTCTAACATTATTTAACATATCAGGCGTGATCGACCTAATCGCAAGCGTTATTCGTTCTTTTAAGTAATTTAAATAGGAAGGTTTACTTTTGTACACATGGCTCTTCACATATCCCCATAAAAAGAAATCTAATAATGTAAGATCAGGTGATCGCGCTGGCCATTCAATCGATCCTCGCCTCCCTATCCACCGATTGGGAAATATTGTATCGAGGTACTGCCGGACATTAAGTTGGTAATGTGGTGGTGCTCCATCCTGCTGAAACCATATCGTATTCGCTGGAACTTGCGGGTTACCTGCATCAGGTTATAAATTTGCCAACGTTGGAATGACATCATTTTGAAGTAGTGCCAAATAATTGTTGCCATTCAAGTTGCCCTCAATAAAAAAGGGACCAATGATATTGTTCCCTACAATCCCTGCCCAAACATTAACCTTTTGAGGGTATTGAGTGTTCTTCTCTCATCCAGTGAGGATTTTCCGTGGACCAGTAGCGGCAATTTTGCCGATTAGCATGACCGTTAAGTAAAAAAGTACACTCATCAGAAAACATAACGTCTTCTAATTGGATAATATTGTTATCCAACATGTCCGTCATTTGCTCACAAAAAAAAGTTCTCCTATCAAAATCGTCTTCCATGAGCTCCTGAGTAGGTATCATCTTATACGGATGCAATTTATTTTCTTCTAATATGTTTGCTATCGATGTATGGCTAGCATTGAATGTAGTGGATGCCTGTCTACTCGATGTATGTGGGTTTTCCTGAAACTCAAGCAACACATCTAATTTGAGTTCATCACTCAGTGCATTGGCAGCTGCTTTTTTTATCTGCCTTACATGACCAAACTCGCGAAACTACTTTTCTATTTTACTTATTGTTCCTTGGGATATAGGCGGTAAATTAGGAAATTTCTCATGAAATAGGCGAGTTACTTCCTGTTGTGTTCGGATGTTATCTCCGTAACCAATCATTTGTAAAACTGTTATTTTATGCATTTCCGTTAATCTAAACATTTTTCAGAATTGAATTGAACAAACTTTATACTTAAATTACAACAATGACAACTTAAATAAAACAATTTACTACTGCTTGTTAAAATAGCGTTGCCACGGAAATTCTTTAAAGTTTTTTAATGGTTACCATCTAAAAACCACATTGCTATGGTTTTTGTTCACTTTCTCATTATCAAGACCTAAACGGGAAATAAGTTTTAAGTATATTGTAATAAGTTTCGAGTATATTTTAGCGAATTTCGGTAACAACATGATATTAATTTTTTTTAAGTTAATTTTTGCATTAAATTTAAAAACAATAACATTTTTGAATAGAGAATGAAGAGACCTTTCAAATGATATATCACAAGCCTATACTTCCCATTTAAAAAATTGGGGGTTGTACCTGTCATTCTAAGGGGGTTGAAGGTAGGGGTTGCATTTTCACGTTGAAGAATGTCAAGTTATAATTTAAATTTGACGTGTTACAGTAACAGAAATAATGAATTTATTCCATTTGGCTTTTACACACTTATACACATTAGTCCAGAATCCCTACTGATTTTAGAAATCAATATAAAATATCGAAAAGTAATTTTTACCATTTTACAATTAAATTTGAACATCCAGTGTAGGATGAGATAATTACTTACATGTAATTTTTTAACTGGCTATTTTACAATGTAACAAAAACCAGATAGAAATCAACGGTTAATGATGCAACCTAATTTAGCGACATTGTTAATTTTACGACTTTGAACGTTATAACCGAATGAAATTGCTTACCTGGGGCGGTTGTTGCAGCTGAGGAGACGAAGGGTAAGGGTATCGGGCGGCTGCAGTCGAAATGGGGGACCTGGATGGCTTATAAATGTCGGCGGCCGAATGCGTCGCCGTTTGACTGCTATGGTTAGGTCTGAAACAAATAAAATTTTTAATTAGTTCAAGAGTAACAATCAATTAATTCAGTCGAAAATGTAAAAAAACACACCAACAAGACAATATTTAATACAACTCGATAGAACTTTGCAATTTATTGATAGAAAACATTAAATAAATAGATAAATTATTGACTGATCAAATACCAAATATGAAGGCAATGAGACCTATTGTTTCAGCTATATGTACACCTAGTTATAATATTTAAAAATGGTTATCGAACGAGTTTGAAAATCTACCCAAAAAATGTAACAGTTTTTCAGTTAAAAATTCATTAGAATTTATCAAGAAAGTTAAAGATGTTGTTCTAGAAGATGGGGAAATTTTAATCTCGTTCGATGTTAGTTCTTTATTTCCTAGCGTACCGATTCCACAAACTTTACAGTATCTGGAAGAACTACTCATCTTGAATGATCTGAGTGTTGAAGTTAGAACTGAATACCTACGATTAGCTAAAATATGCATGGACAAAATTATTTTCAATACAACAATCAGGTTTATAAACAATATGAAGGAACAGCAATGGGTAATTGTTTATCACCATTTATAGCCAACCTTTTTATGAGCAATTTTGAAACACAGATCAGTCAAGAGTTCGAGTATTTCCCAAGGATATGGTGTAGATATGTGGACGACATTTTCGCAGTTTTCAATACAAAGAAATCATCAGTAGAAGATTTCATTTCAAAATTAAATTCAAAATTCACAAGCATAAAATTCACGTTTGAACTAGAAAATAATGAACAGTTACCATTTTTGGACACATTAGCAATAAGAAATAATAACAAGTTAGAATTTGATATTTTTAGGAAAGACACCGCTACGTATAGGTATATTCCGATAGATTCTTTTCACTGTAATCAACACAAAATGGCAAGTTTTCATTTTTTGGTTCATCGATTAATTCATTTTCCTTTAAACAAAACAAGATATAACAGAGAAAAGAATTTAATTGAGGATATAGCTGTACTTAATGGATATGATAAAAAACTAATTCATAAGCTGATCAATCGCCATAGTTTTAAGAAATCTCTTTGTGAAACCACCTTTTTCCAGCGAGAACACAACGATAGGAAATTCATTTCATTACCATTTATCCCTCAGTATACCAAAGGATTGAATACAATTTTCGGCACGGTGGGATTAGGTTTAGTTCATAAAACTAGTGGCACCCTGAGACAATTGTTAGGAAATCCGAAGGATAAGAGAGAAGATCTGGAAAAAAGCGGTATATATGAAATAAGTTGTAATGATTGTGATAAAAAGTATGTTGGGCAAACAAAAAGATCGGTTAAAACTAGATTTAAAGAACATTTAGTTCATCTAAAATATGGACGTATAGAAAAATCTAGTATTGCCGAACATGCTTTTACCAAAAATCATTCTGTAAATGTAGATAGTTTAAAATTGTTAAAAAATGTATCGAACAATAGATTGTTGGATGCATTTGAAAGTATAGAAATTATTAAATGTAAAAATAGATTAAATAAGGACAAAGGACCTATCCCAGATAGTCCACTTTATAGTTTATTATAAGAAAACTTATTGTAAAAATGTTTTCGCGCTAAAAATTGGCTTTGCCGCCAAAAGATTTACCGCGAAAACATTTGGCGCTAAAAATGTTCTATATATAAGGTTAGTTTGTAGGCATAGCTTTAGTTTACCTTCGGTCTCTGAAGAAGATAACTTGGTTATCGAAACGCGCGTCAGGCATATAAAAGTGTGTGTTGGTGTGGTGGTAGTGTAAACGGTTTTCGGTACCAAATATGAAATCAATAATATAGATCGTTATTTTTGAATTGATGGAAAAAACCTTGACTCTTTTAATACATATAAGGGTTGTCCTTTATATTTCGAGATTTGGCAACCCTGGTGCTGCAATTTGGCAATTGACAGCTCTATCGTAAACTTCGACATTTTTGAGGTTATACGTACTCAGAACGTTTTAACATACGAGTGCTATTTGTGTTGTTTACGGTAACTTTAAAGATTCATCTCGGCCAAAAAATGGAATTAAATCCAGTTGGTATAAGCACGTTTTAGGTTGCTGAGTTTCTGAACCTCCCGGAACCATATAAATATACAGGTTACTAATGCGGAAGGTCTTCTGCTTCTTTTCTAGCAAAATCAGGAGCAAATACATCGGAGGAAGGAAGTACACAACAGTAGCTGATGGTTACATCGATCAATCAAAATCTAGCAAAGGTTTTAAATTTAACAAACAATTTTTTTACCATTTTTTGTTTTTCTACTACAGCGTGGTTTCAATTGAACTGGGAGAAAGTAATGTAACTGGGAATGCAGATTTTGTCAGGTTAATGATATTTTGGACAACTGCCGAAAACTCAAGATCGATTAATTTGTTCTGCATCGACTGAAGCAACGGTCTTCATTAAAAAATCGACAAAAATCCTGATCAGCTTCATAGGGCTGAAGGAACCACTAAAACCTAACGATGAGCCTCAAATAATTTTTGGGTTACAGTGGAAAGGCCGTTGATCGACCACTCGCATAGAACTCTAACCTAACCTAACCTAACCTAACCTAACCTAACCTAAACTAAACTAACCTAACCTAACCTAACCTAACCTAACCTAACCAGATCTAACCTAACCTAACCTAACCTAACCTAACCTAACCTAACCTAACCTAACCTAACCTAACCTAACCTAACCTAACCTAACCTAACCTAACCTAACCTAACCTAACTTAACCTAAACAAACGAAGCACAGAACATTGAAGATAAAGCGTTTTCATTGGACGAAATCACAAAACTGTGATATTTTGACAGGTGAAAAAAATAATCGACGATAAAAATAATTAAAGAAAAAGTTAAAATTAAATTAATGTGCACAACAAAAATTCAAATTTGTTATTAATGAACCGTAGGAAAAAAATACATTTTAGCCTTAATTTAAACTTTGATGTATCTCATTTAAAATTTAATCAACTTTATCGATCGATTAATTAATCTACCTTCTTTCAAATAAAATTTAAAAGATGGAATATTACGTATTTGTTAAATGGATTAAAACTTCCCAGCCGTTAGGAATATTTAAATTCTAATCGCATTGTGGAATTGCTAGTTACAGCACCCAAGGGTGTTAGGTGACGCGTGTCGACATCAAAAATGTTTGATAACATTTTTGGTGAGCTAATTTTCGTTTTCCTGTTCATTGATTTTTATCACCATTCGGCACGCCATACCTACATCACGATCAATTTGGCTTCTTTACTGATTATGGTTCGCTAATTCATCTAGACATTTAAATTTCTAGCAAACATAATCTTACCAAATGATTTCGATAAATATACAGTACCAATAAATATTTTCCTATAAATTAAAGATTTTATTCAAATTCAAATATTATTGTACACGACGATAAAATGGACTAGTTTAGTAGGATCATATTAATCAAAATGATAGCAATATATATTTAGGATAAGATACCTACTTACTTATATTGGTATTCATTTTGCAATTAATTTTTCTCATTTCGTAAAATTTAGCAATAAATAATTAGTAAGTTTTAAACGAAGCGCCAACTAATAACCAATAATGAAGTGTCTTTAAAAGTCAACGATGTCACATTTTAGCTACGTTCGTTTCAAGTATTCTCAAAGAACTGGCGGCACAAAACACCGTGTTCTGTGACTAACTGATTGTACCAGTTGACAAGATATATGACAGGAGAGAAAATCGCGTTTATCTGTAATAAAAAAACAAGACCCCTATTCTTGACGGTGATAGAATAGAACAGCCAATAGAAAGTGGGTGTAGTTCTATTGAAAATGCCAAAACGGTATTCTTGAAATTCGTTCTCTCACTGTTCCGATAGAAGGGTTGCTCCCCGAGAGAACAATTACTTCTATTGGTTATTTTTGAAGGAACCGCTATAACACCAAGAGAAGGTGTTAGGGATTTTTATTTTCGAACCAAAAATAGTATAGAAGTAATTTCTTTCATAAACCAAACACAACCAAATAACAAATTAAACTAACGAAAATGACAGAATATTTTGTTAAGTGTTTTACTCCTTATTTGATAAAGTGTCAATCAGAGAACAAAAATATCGATATGTTTATCTCTTTTTAATGACAACAAATAAGAGAGGGAGATAAGTTTCTCGGTTAATATTAAAGCATATCGACAACATCGCAAATTTTCTACCAATCTTATTGAAACACGTTACTTACCACTTATGACGTATGTAACCATTAAATTTAAATTTCAAAAGCCGATTATGGCTAGAGGATTAATTTTATAAAAATTTTATTTGTACAGTTGAACCACTAAAAACCTATTTTATAAGATGCAGATATAAAAAAAAAATCACTAAACTAGTCCATTGTACTTTATCTTCGACAGCGTCTTTTAGCGTCGAGACGTCAGTCGAGATACTTTCATTTTTTCAATTTCAGGGGGTCGATTCTCCAGTGTGTGCGCCTGAAAAAGTATACTTTTTCTAAACAAATTTTGACGTCACACTTTCCCAGTCCATTCTTGAACCATGTACTTATAATTGTATACGTTTAGAAAAAGTATACTTTTTCAGGCGCACACACTCGAGAATCGACCTCCAGGACGTTGATAATTTTTTTAGGCATTTATTAATGTTCGAAGGTTATTCGGATAGAAAATTTTTTGCTGGTTATGGAAAAAAAATACAGAGCAGAAACAATTTATTTAAATGTGCAATTGACAAAGGAACAATTAGAAAAATTTAATGAAAATCCAGACATTGCAAAAGTCCATTAACGCTTTCTATACAAATTTTTTACTGTAAACAGTATTCTTTCAGTATTTTTTCAGTAAAATGTTGGTTTTATTGGTTGTATTCAATCAGATGACCACAAATTAATTGATTTCATTGGATTTTTAATTGAGCAAAAAATTTTCAATGGCACTTGTCCATAAAAATATAAAGTTTACTATAATATCTGTTTATAAAAATGTGTTGGAGATTCAAAAATAAATATTTTTATATTTTATCATTTTATAGTATGTACAAAAAGTAATAAACCCTAATTAAGTATGCAAAACCTTTACAGGGAGCACCATGAAATTTTTGATAAATCTCTTACTTAAATTACATTTAGTAGATCGACCCCGTATTTGTTTCAGTTGTAGCAAAGTTTAGGGTTTCTTCATTGTTAAAGGATTAGCAGATAAGCAATAACGCAATGCAGTGGTGTGTATTTTGGGAAAAAAATACGTTTTAAATTATAATATAATAAAAAATGAAAAGAAATAATTATTGGAATACATTTATTACTTACATTTTATTCTATATCCGACTCGGAAGAGGAAGAATCGTTGTTGACATTAATAATAATAGGGTTGATTAAATCATCATAAATAATGTCAATTTTCCACATATTTGCCTCTACTTTGATAACACGCTTGATACAGTTTGTCCAATTTTCCTTACAGCACTCTCAAACAATTTCACAACATCGTTTATTTTAAAAGTAGTATTTTTTTCCAACTTCCCCCTTTACCTGATCCCATATTAATTCTATGGGATTAAGTTCACCATGATAAGGGGGAAGTCGAAGAACTGATATACCACGAGAAGAAGCCATTCCCCAAACACATAGCAGTAATACAAATAAAAAATATTCATTTTGCTTCTTTGAATTTAATAAAAATTGTAACGATATCTTGCTATCTTGACTTTAATTAATTTTTTTAAAATATATTTCATTGTAATTTATTTGTGACAATATTCAAAGTTTAAATTAATCTTCTGACAAAAAGAACAAAAATATATAAAGTAATTATTGTTACAGATTGGTTTGTTTTCTATTATGAATAAACTGTGTTGCCTTTCTTTATCAAACTTACTAAAATTTATGTACTTCTATCACTTTTTTTATTAAAATTAGTACATCCCGTTACCTCTGACCTAAATCGTATATTCTTTAGCATAGCTGCAACTCATTCGTTCAACACAAAATGTACCTTACGGTATACCCTCTTAAAATATATTTTGGTACGTCTATGAAATCTACTTAAATTTATTATTTCTAACAACTTACCTAAAAGAAGCAAATACAAAAAAAATGTTTTGAAAAGGGATTTTAATCCCAAACAAACATTTATTAGTAAAATAAAATATGTTAAATATACAAAAAAAGACATATTATTTAAACGAGTTATTCCCATTTCCCAACATGAAACATTTTCGATGCTTTCTGTGAGTTTTCACTAAAATAATCTTATTTTTTGTTATTTTAGTTTTCATTTCCCGTCACCAATCGACATCCTGTTCTGTCTTAAGCGTTAACATCATTTATATCTAAGATTATGATACTATAGACTAATCTTTTAATGTTCGTACCGCTGAATACCACAAAAACAATAGAAAAATATACACTCACACGCATACCTACAAGACAAAGAACAATTCTCCGCATTGAATAATCAAGAGAGGAATAATAAATAACTCGCATCGTATGAAATGATGTTTCCCCAGATACATACCTACACAGACAGAACGTTAGTTACAATTACATGTTGTAGTTAAGGAAAACGATACGTTAAATTAACGCTGCCATAATTTCAGAGCTAATATCGATGTTACAATCAAGGTAGGTACGTGATAATATCACTGGAAGTTTGGAAAGAATGTTTGTTGAAAATTAATTTAAACAAAATAGAAATATATCGCGAAAGATAAAATGATGGTTTTTTTAAATCAATTTAATTTTCCAAGCAGTATTCTTTAAAAAATAGTATGTAGTATACACGAACTCAAAAATGTTTTACATAATTGAACATGCACTAAATATAATGAAATAAATTTAAATTTAGTAACCCCTAATTAGTGACTGGTATCATTGTACAAAGATAAACATTAGGAATACTGAAAAATATTGCAAAAGTAAAAAGTAAAATGGCTAAAAAATCATTCAGAATAATTATTTATTTAAATATTCAAAAATTAATCACTTATAGCCCGTTCATAAATTGTCAATAGTACAAAATGTGCGTCCAAGTCATAAAACGGTCGTAAAAGTCATAGGCGGAGGTTGGATTAAAACTTCTATAGCTGTATTGTAATTCTTCAGATACAAGGAGGGTTAGTCAAAAACATCTTAAACTGCCAGTTTTAGGTTGGTTTTTGTTATTATATCACATTACCTGCCCTCTCTGTATTTCAGCTCTTCAAAGGGGAGCAAACTTGCACAATTTCAGCCCCTTGCAACAATGCAGACCTAAATTCGATATCTTATATGCTTCCCACTAGCGTAGTGACGTAATTTACCGGTCTTGTTAGGGTTGGTGGAGGTTGTTGCCGAAACTGAATTTTTTTCTTCAGCATATCTCATATCTCATCCATGTTCTATAGGATCAAGGTCCTGAGAGTTGGATGGCCAATGCATTCTGACGCTATCTTCTGTTTCCAAGAAATCTTCTAAATGTTATCGTCCATGAAAATGAATTCTGGACCAACAGCTCCTCGCCACAAGCGTACTACAGGTCAAAGAATCTTGGAATTATGGGAGTTTAAGTATTTGTTATTATTCCACCCCAAAACATTATGCTGTCCCCTCCGTATTAAATTCTATAGACTGCTTACTGAAGTCTTTCTTCTCGATTTGGGTTTTCTTCATCTGTCACTCCATTCCAAATGTTCCATGACCCATTCCAACGAGAGTTTGGGGACATCAACGGTTATTTAAAATATCAAAAATATGCAGATAATAAATAAAATTATCAAAAACATTTTATTATAGCAAACAAAATTAGTCAAGTGGTGTTTGGGATACTATGCAAAACAACAAAATAGCAAAGACACCAAATTGGAATGAAAGTTGGCGACACTGAATGATAATGGATGAACAAAAAAACCGTTGGAATGGAGACCTTGAATGGATAATAGAAGCAGAGGAAGCCCACCAAAACGCTGGACGGATGACATAAACAGAATAGGAAGTAGATGGATGCCATTTTCACAAAATAAAATTTTCTGAAGATGTGCTGCTGAAGCTTATGTCCTGCAGGACCCAAGAGAGGAAGCTGGAAGATAATTAGCTGTGTAGAAGCTGATATCAAGTTTGTTTCAGCCAAGACTTCTTTATTCTTGGTCCCTTGATCAAAAGCTGGTCCGTCAACAGATCTGCTCAGATTTTCTTGATAGGTTAGACGAAGAACATTATCACTTTTGATGAAACCCGGATATTCCAAAACGATGTTAAAACAAAGTGGCAATCCACCTAAAAATTCAAGCATCGCCAAGAATAAATAAATAAAAAAGCATGCTAATCGTTTGTTTCCAGAATGCTCTTTAAAATTAGCGTTGCCATCTTTCCAACTATTGTCAAAGTTAATATTTAATAATAGTTCATGTATGACACATTATTGTCTCCGTAACTATACAGGGTGAGTCATAACTATTGGGACATAGACTAAGGACAGGTTATTTGGACCAAAATGTGGCTATTGGACCAAAAATGCCTTAATATAATGTTACTGAGAAAAAAGATACAGGGTGTTAAAGTTAATTTTTGTTTTTCGTTTTTTGCTAATAGTTTTCCTGTATATTTATAAATTAATATCAAAATTGGCACAGAGGCATAATCTTAGACAAGAAATAGTATTTTATTTACAATTCCACTATCAAATACCAAACTAATAAACAAAGTTGCAACTAACGTAAGGTTTCCGTTTTGACGATATATCAAAACTAAACACACTTTAACTTAAAAGAACTCACAAAAACTCAAACCAAATGTTCTACATGGTCTCCTCCGATTTCTATGCCTTTTCTAATTCTTTTTATAAAGGATTTTCGGACGTTAAAAAAAATGTTATTCTGTCCCCTTATAAGATTAGCTGCATTTTGAATGTATCTCCAAAGTTCGTCTCGTGTATTAATTTCATTGGCATAAACTAAGGACTTCATATGTCCCCAAAAATAAAAATCTAGCTGGTTGTACTCAGGACTTCTTGGTGGCCATTGAAAATCACTGCCTCTGCCAATCCATCGTTGAGGAAATACGTCATTAAGGTGATTTCTAACAGCTAATGAAAAATAAGGTGGCGTTCCATCCTGTATAAACCACATTTTTCTTCTTACATCCAGTGACAGATCATCTAAAATATCACTAAGAGTATTTTCCAAAAAGAATAAATAAGTATCTCCATTTAAATTCGGAGGAAGAACATAAGCCCCTAGTAGTTGGTCGCCTATAATGCCACACCAAATATTCAATTTAAACTCATGCTGAAAATGTCTAGCTTTAATAGCATGCGGGTTTTCTTCTTCCCAATAATGACTATTTCGCCAATTAAAAACCCCTCGTCTGGTAAAAGTTGCTTCGTCGGTGAACATAATATTCTTAATAAAGTGTCTGTCATTGCGATGCTTATTCAGAATACGTTGGCAAAACTGTAACCGTCGTGGAAGATCTGTTGGAAGTAAATTTTGAACAGGAGTGAAGTGATAAGGATGGAGGTTCTCTTTTTTTAGAATTATAATTATAGACGACTGACTTACTCCTGTTGCTGCTGATAGATGTCGTGAACTTATTTCAGGATTTTCATCTACTCGAACCAAAAGTTCATCTTCTTGATTAGGTGTGATTTGTTTCGGTCGACCACCCCGATTTTTAGTGTGAAATGACCCAGTTTCACCTAAACTACGATATAATCTTGCAAAAGTTTTGTAATTTGGTTGCCTTCTGTTTGCGTATAACATTCCATACCTTCTGGCTGCCGAGCGACCGCAAAAATTTTTTTGTGCGTATACGCAAATCATATTTCGCATTTCTTCATTAGTAAAATGATTGTGACGAGGCATTTCAATCAAAAAAAGTAATGATTACTTTTAAAAAATGCAACATTACACTACACTGTCACATCAAAAATAATTTACTCTGAACAAGCATACTTTTCATAAATGAATTAATATTTGAAATCCTTTTTTAAGACTCTAAGCAGTTCGATTGCGTTTTTATCGAAAACGGTTGAAATTATCATGTTTAAACAAGAGTACCAATTTTACGTAAAAATGATGTTTACGTCATATTTTCTAATAAAAATTACTAAAAAATTTCATCAGAAAAAGTTTAGACTCAATTTGATCATTAGGAATGATCCACGTGGTGCCCTCTATGACAAAACGTAAAATTGTAAATAAAATACTATTTCTTGTCTAAGATTATGCCTCTGTGCCAAGGATAATATCAATTTATAAATATACAGGGAAACTATTAGCAAAAACCGAAAAACAAAAATTAACTTTAACACCCTGTATCTTTTTTCTCAGCAACATTATAGTAAGGCATATTTGGCCCAATAGCCATATTTTGGTCCAAATAACCTGTCCTTAGTCTATGTCCCAATAGTTATGACTCACCCTGTATATAGAACACATGACAACTGTCAATCATATAATACATTGGTGTTCTGTTCCATGATGGCGCCCATGTTGTATGATAGCTGTCAACGGCATAGACATAGAACGCATGATGTATGACAGCTGGCATGGAGCACATTGGTGTCTCGCGTCTCATGGAACATATGTTAGCTGTCAACGGCTTGACACTGCTGTTCTGTGGAATATATCATGGAAATGATCTTCCAGAAAGTAGTGATGTGTTTCAGTAGTTCGTGCAGTGTTCCGTAGACGCGTCAATGGCCTTAAATGGGTTAAATTCGTAATAATCCCAGACATACCATTAGAACTATCAAATAAATAAACATACATAATGAAATTGCGTGTTTAAACGAAGTTTGTTTAATTACACTAAACGAAAAGTCAAAATATTATCATTACTGCAATAATGAAATAGTTTCGTTTAAATTGGCTTTACTCAAGCGATAGAGTACTTTAATTTGTACATAATATATATACTTCGAAGAAAAAAAAAGCAAATCATTAATTACTGTCGAGTAAAGTGAAGGCGAGACTTTTTGAGAAGCCGTACGTTCGAAACATTACATTATGCCGAGTTCAACGAACTCCGTTCAATTGTAGTAAATTAAAAAAATATACTACTATTACTGATGAAATACTGTGTTACGTTGCCGCATATGACTGTAATTATTGTTATCGTTATTTGCAAGGTTAATTTAAGGCCGTTCGTAGTTACGTGATAGTAGTAACCTACATAATCTCGATTCATCTAGATTTTTTTTGACGGGTAATTATTTTATAACATTAAAAAAACTTAATTGCGGTCATACGTATAGCTGCAATTTTGCAATTAATCATATATTTAACATTTTATCAGATTTTGAAGTATCAAAAACATAAATGGAATTAAAATAATAGATAAAATCGATAGATACTGTTTTTTTAACCTACATTTTTTGTATAATGATCGTTCGTTGATATAAAATACATAGTGCAGAATTGATTCAAGACTTTTTCTAATTTGCCTTATTTTTATTAATATAAATCCAAAAAGACTTAAATAAAAAAAAATTCGTAAGATTGACGATGCTTCATAGCGAAACGGCCGTCATTGTGATTTAAAACATATTTTTCAAATAAACTTGGAAGTTACGTTGAAACGAAGAGTTTTTTATTATTCTTAATAAGATGGACTTCCAAAAAGTAAGAGTTGGTACAATAAATCCTACCATAAGTAATTAAAATAAAAACAAAATTTATATTAAAGCACTTTGAGCAAATGTATCTCAATTTGGCGCCCAACGTGAGGCGTAGAATATTTTAACGTGCGGTTCTCTTTAAAATACAGCAAAAAAAGATAAAATATAATAATTTAATTTATTTACATATAATTAAAATGAATGAAAGCAGAATGACTTTTCGAGAAAATTTAACCGTTTTCTAAAGAAAAAACAACTACTCCTTGGGCTATATACCCCACCGGTTTGCATTAACTATTTTCCAAGAAAAATAAAAATACCGCCGTTTTTTTATACAAAACCAATTAAAATGCAATCATCATCATCACTGCATATATTTGATTACATATTTTACGAATGTTAAATGCTAAAGATTTCGTGCAAAGAGGTGAGAATTTTCGCATTCCGTTACAGACTGTAAGATTTATGGTCTTTTTGTTCCATCCGGCAAGTCTCTTTGTCTCTTCGAAATAGAAAACAAACCCCCTTTGTAATTCCGTATGCGTTAGAGGTAAACTACTTACGAGTACATCGACAAAGTTCAACCTCCGAGATACGAATTCGTCGGTCGACTGAAGGCAAGCAAGGCAAGGCTGTTTGTTGCGTTTTGTGTGGTGAATGCACGACACAAAATCGACCTACATCTCCGACAGACCTTGACTTTAACTCCTGTTTTAATTTCATGTTTAGTCTTCAGTCGATAAAAGAAACACAACTCAAATAAAAATTGGAAGGAAAACTATGCTACGTAAATAAATCAAAAATATTTTATTGATGTTTGTTTTTGAAGTTAGCTACAGTATGCTACGAAATAAACGACGGTGAAAAACTTAAAAGGTTTATTAAACAAGAAAAATGAAATAACAACATTTCAAGTAATAGTTGCCGGTGGATTTTCTGTTGATTTGCAAATCGACGGAGATGGTTTTAAGTATCGACGAAGTCGGTCGCCATCACGTT
Source organism: Ophraella communa (assembly GCA_035357415.1). Classification (NCBI taxonomy): domain Eukaryota; kingdom Metazoa; phylum Arthropoda; class Insecta; order Coleoptera; family Chrysomelidae; genus Ophraella; species Ophraella communa. The sequence goes on along the minus strand of CM068985.1, from coordinate 44,341,118 downwards.
TTCTATTGGAATGTAATTCAATGTCCAAGAAGTAGTTGTTTTTTCATAGAAAACGGTTAAGCTTGTTATATAAAAGTTTCTCTACCTTCGGTGCATGTAGAAACAATTTACTACTTTTCAGTTTTACTATTGACCGCACCTTGTATCTGAAATTACTTTCAGTGTGTATTTTTGTTCTGTAAAAATGTTTCAGCATATCCCATACGTAAGCCAGATTTCACTATTCTTTGTTTTGGCTCATACCGTACCTTAAAACAATATTTAATTTTTATTGAAATTGGTTTTAATGATAAATCTAGTTTTGTTTTTGTTATAGTATATTACATAACGAGTGTGGAAAGTGAAGTATTACGCACAAGTGAAGTTTAGCACGAGCCGCGTAGTGGCGAGTGCGGAAACGTAACGAGTGCAAGAAATACACTTTCCAACGCGTTGTGTACACGATTTTTCCTACGACCCCAATATTTCTCTATTATAATAAATATTTGAAATTTATTTATAAAATTTATTTTAATTGTTAGTCATGTTAAAAATTAGGATTTAAACGAGTTTATATATTGCATGGAAATATAATTAATTAAAATCAAATAACCACCTTTCTCAGGAATTCACATCAAAATTCTTTATTAGATAAATGACATTTTAATTTTTTTGTGGGCTCTATAAAAATTAAAAGTAAAATGGTCAGTTGGTGAAATTAATTGAAAAGTAATGTAATGATAATAGACACAAAGATAATTGTAAACAGAAACACAAACATAACTTCAAAAATCCACATTCGACACATGCACGGAACATAAATACAATATAAAAAAGAAGAATAAACTGTTCTTCTTTCTAAAAGTGTTTTTATAAAAATAATAATACTGAATAAAAATATGTTTATTTTTTAAAAATTTAAAACCCTATAAGAAACTTTATTCTTTATTCTTACTTTATACAGAAAAATTTGTATTGGCAATTACAATACAATATTTGACACAAGGAAGATTTAAAAAAAAAATTAAATGGTCCTTGCTTTGACATTCATGTGTTCTTACTATTGATAAACTTGACGTAAATGTCACAGATCATAGAACTATATTTTTTTACTTTTCAATACGTGTATTGATATTTACTTTTCAATACGTGTATTGATATTAGCTACTTTCTTAAGTACAAATAAGTGTGCAAACTAGCACTTTCATATGTGGTCGTTGGAAAAAATATTATTTACCAGTAAATAAAAATGTCTTAATCGTTCCGCAATAAAAGTTTGATTATTCGCAGTTCATTTTATGATCCACATTCGCATTCGTTACATATTTATCATACTACAAACAAAGACTAATCTAGATTAGAAAACATTACACATAATAATTATTAGTATGTGTTATTTTGAAACGACATTTTTTCCTTCACATGAGAGCCTTTACATAAGCAAACAAATTGTTTTTCTTATTTTTGAATTTTAACATTTTGAACATTGTAAAAATAAATTAAAAAGTTGTTATGGCAAGTAATTGAAAGCTCATAAATAATATCTACTTTTATTTCATACTGTAAAGTAAAACGTGCTTGATATCAATACAAACACCCAGTTTAAATGATTTTAATCGTAGTAATAAAACTCAAAGTCTATCCACAACATTTAATAGGAAGGTTCAAAAATTAGTGCGACATGTTTCGGTCTTCAGACCATCATCAGGCTATAAAGAAAAACAATGGTATCAGGAGAATCAAAAATAGTTATAAAAAGAGCGAAATTCGTTACCGAAATTCGCTAAAATATACTCGAAACTTATTACAATATAATTAAAACTTATTTCCCGTTTAGATCTTGATAATGAGAAAGTGAACAAAAACCATAGCAATGTGATTTTTAGATGGTAACCATTAAAAACCACAACATGATATTAATTTTTTTATGTTAATTTTTGCATTAAATTTAAAAACAACAACATTTTTGAATAGAGAATGAAGAGACTTCTCATTTAAAAAATTGGGGGTTGTACCTGTCATTCTAAGGGGGTTGAAGGTAGGGGATGCATTTTCACGTTAAAGAATGTCAAGTTATAATTTAAATTTGACGTGTTTCGGGGTTTTTTACAAATATGTACAGTAACCGAAATAATGAATTTATTCCATTTGGCTTTTACACACTGTATGGTCCTATAAATTTTCTAGCTAATTCTACTTTTTTTCTTGTGTTTTTTATATGCTAATTGAAATTTAGTTTTCTTTCCAAAGTTATTCCTAAATATTTTACTGAATCTGTTTGTTTTATTTCTTATCCATCAAATTTTATCTTGTGATTTTCTAGTGTTTTCTTTTGGTTAAAAATTATAAATTGTGTTTTTGCTTCATTAGCTTTAATTTTCCATTTTTTCATATAAGTTGTAATTTTTTCTAGATGTCTGTTTATCTTATTTGTTATGTTTTCCGCTTTCTTATCTTTTGTGTAGTAGATTCCAGTATCATCTGCATAAAGTGCCATTTCAGTTCCTTCATCTTTTGGTCATTCACGTAAATATTGAAAAGTTTAGGAACTATAGTTATTAAGCCTGATGATGGCCTATTGATAGGCCAAAACTAGTTGCTGTTTTTTAATAAAATAAAATTTTGTGACATTGATTTTGATATTTTTCTTCGTTTTTATCATTTACTTATTATGCTTTAGTAAGTACTTATACAAAAATTTTATAAAAGCAAAATCATTTAAACTGGATGTTGGGATTTTTATGTCATTTATAGGGTCATTCTGTACAAATATTCGTAACAGATGTAAACTTAACATCGATGTTACTAACATCGCGATGTTAAATCAAATTTAACAGCGCGGTTAAAAATCGTATTCTGAACAATATTAAATTGCAGCTAACTTCACTTTTATTGTGTTGGTTAATATAAATTCCGATTTTTTAGGTTATCGTTATATTTATTGAAAGATATTTATTATTATTAGTTTTATATATTTATTTTTATTATTATTATTGAATGATATTGTTCATTTTGATTTACTTCTTGAAAATTGACAATTCTATCACATACACAATTTGACAGTTTCAACACTCCTAACGTCGAACGTTTTGGTCGGCGTTATTTTAACAGCGAAAATGTTAAAATACATCGATGTAAATTACAGTAAGAGCGTACAGAATAGCATTTTCATAACATCTCTCGACCTTGAAAATTTACAGCGCTGTTACCGCTAACATTTTTGTACAGAATAAGCCCATTAGTATATGTTCTTAAGGAGCCCGTATCCCATGCAATCTGAAACGAAAATGTGTCAATGATTTTTTTGGCCATGAAGTGCAGACATCTCTTAGTAATAGTTTAAACTAACAGAAATAATAATAGAATCCTTTCACTAAATTGCTCTATTCATCGGAAAAAAATTTACCTGCTAAAAGCACATGTTTTAGGGCTAAAAACCATTTATATAATTCTCATTTCTAGACCTTGCCAGCCAACAAAATATATTTTGTATTTTATCTCGGGAAAGAACGAGGGTAGATCAACATTTAGTAATATCAATAGGTGCTCTAGTAATTATTACTTTTATCTTTAGTTTTTATTAAAAACATTTTTTATTTGTATTTTTAATTCTATATATACCTAATCACCGGTAGGGTAAGTTTATTATTTTTATAAGTTTATGGTTGTGTGTGATTATTTTTAGATCAGTTCTAGGTAAGTGTCAAAAAATTATTAAAATATTATTAACTTAGAGGCGATGCATTTACAAATGACACATTAAAGTGGTCAACATATTTTAATTTTGTAATACCTATTTACTTGCGTCGAAAATTCGGAGACTAGATACTTATGAAGAATAATGATGTTTTCTAGAACGTTGCTGGATTTAAACTAATGTTTTAAAATTTGATGAAGTGCTGCAAACTACCCACTATTACTACCCTAATGTTAACCCTTCAGGATTATTTGTTGACTTGAAATACGGTTTCTTAGGTGCATCGCCTGATGGTAAACGAATTATTGTAACTATTATATACATATCAGAGTTTAATAACTTATTGTTTTAGGCTTAATTGATTCAGATGAACTTGTTGAAGTAAAATGTTTTTTAAAAGTAGCCACATCAAAAATGTCATTGAGAGAGGCCGTAGAAAAGCGTATGGTTCCTTGCTTAAAAATTGAAAATAGTGAAATTCGCTTGAAGGAAAATCACAATTATTATTATCAGGTAAGATTTGTTACTGGCTTTTCATTTTTCTAATTTTTTTAGAATATTACAAATTATTGTTTTTCGATACAAGGACAACTCGTCATCACAAGAAGAAAAACATGCCATTTTATTATTTATAAAGATGATAATCCACTTTTTACCGAAAACATAAATTTCAACGAAACTTTTTTTAACAATATGGTAGAAAAGTGGAGACGATTCTATGAGGATTGCGTTGGGCCGGAAGTTATTTTAAACAGGAGAGGCAAAAGATTAAAATATAAAGATCCACCAGAAAATATTAAAATGTAATAATAATAAAAGTATAATTTTTAAATAAAATATTTTGATGCCAGTTTTTCTTTTTACTTAATTCAGAATACCACGTATACAAAATTTACGCTAACATTTTTTTCTCTCAGATACCTGTGACCAGATTTCTTCCAAAATTTGACCAAGAAGTGTCTATAGGGCCACCAATAATTGGTATTTTTTTCAAGAATTTTGAATTTACAGTTTTTGGTTATTAACAATTTTATAATTTTTATATTTATTTACAACGATGTTTATTCTGTGTCTAATGTTTTTTTTTAATTGTGCTGGGAAAATGGAATAATAAACACTTATTCTGTAAGCGATCGCTCGGCACACAAACAATAATTTTATTTACCCTCATATATAACTATAGATGGCCAGCCGTACGCTGGGCATATTATAATTAAAATTTCTTCAAGATATAACAATGATATAACTGGTCTACTGACAATCAATATCCGCAAATCAGTATTCTTTTTTTCATTTTTCTAATTTGTTTTATTGAATAATTGTTTTGTAAATATCGCAAAATATTTAAAAAACGTTACATTAATTTATAATACAAAAATTTGTTTTGACTTCGTTAATAAAAAAAAGAAAAAAATGTATAGTGCCTAGTTCCATCTATGATAAAAGTTATAAACTAAAGTACAATTATTTCGTCATTAACTACGTCCATTTTTGATCCAAAGTGAAAAAATAAAAATAAAATGCAGCATGATTTTAGTTTCTAACTATTTCTTAGGTCTGATCTCTTTAGAAAATTCTTATTGGGCTATTTGATAGAAAAATGTTCAACTTAGGAAAGGTTTAGTTTCATTTTAAGAAAATTTATTTAGATTGTTGTTTATTTATACAAATGTAAAGGTCTAAAATAGTTCGCATTCAACAGCTCTTTTTCAATATTAAACCATTAATTAACAAAAAATAAATGTAATCCTTACCTAAGTTAGACCTTTATATGCAATTTAGTGAAAAAAATAAAACGATTTGATTTGTAATAACGGAGAAAGTTAGAATAAACTTTTGGTCTGCAGGTGCCATTCTGATGTACAGCGATACCCCGTCCTTAACAGAAAACGTTTCATAAATTTTTCAGCGATTTCAACTTTGAATCCATTTCACCATCACCGTATATACTCTAATGGCTGGAGTAAAACGCACCTAATTTTAATGAATTAAAAACAATAGTTCAAGCTTATTTACATCAACAATAAGAACAATGAGAAAGGTTCACACACTCGCTGTTGGAGTTCATTCATTTATTATTATTATCCTTTATCTCGTTTTATTTTTATGAGAACGACCCCAGCGACTTAAAAAACTACAACTATAAATCAAATTAGCATAAAGCAAATTATCCATTAGCGGAATTATACAATCGACTGATTATTCAAAAAAAAAATGTCGGAATATAACAAACAATTAACATTTCATTTTGGACGTGAACCGTGAAGCGTCGTGCCAAAGATCATTGTAAAACATTTTGCCAACGAAGTTTCCCTAATGTGAAATCCTAAAAATAATTTTCCGATCGTATCATAATGCGCGAAAAATAGAAATGTAGTATTCGAAGGATAGGTTTTACGTGTGTATTCAATCATTTGAAATATGGAATTTATTTTAATTCACGGTTAAACACAAACTGGAAAATTTTAATTTAAATATAACGGTTGTATACGAACCTACAAATTTTTAACATAGTCTACAAGTTCATTACTATCAGTAAAATTTGTATTTTGTTTGGATTTTGGCTTATTCGATACAGAATAAGTCTAAAATGCAGTAAAAAGTACTGACTTCTGAAACTGTATCCCTATTTATTTAAATATTTATTTATTTAGACAGCAGAATCTTGTTTTAAAAAGATGGCGCACTGTCACATTTCACAGGAATTCTTCGCTATTTTTCACAACATTTTTTTCCACAAGGAAGAAATCCCAGTGAAATGGCCTCCTACATCCCTGATATGAACTTTGACAAACATGACGTATGGCAGATTTCAACGGTATGGAACATATTGTTGTTCCGTGACGCTGTCAGCTGCGACCTGTGGTCAGCGACAATTCGTGGTGGAAATATGAAGTTTTGTACCAATAACCCACACACCTACTATAGAAAGATACAAATTTGAGGTAGCTCTTCTGTCAAAAAATCTTACTTAATACAAAAGGGGGTAAAATTAAATTAACAATACAAAGTTACTCAGACTATACAAGGGGTAACAAATATTTAACACCACGAATCTATAGAACAGTTCCTCTTGAAATTAGAAAAATATTTAGCTATAACTTCTATTAATTAGAAATCAAAAAATAGGATTTTACAAGAAAATAGAATATTATTTACAGAAAAAATAGACCAAAGACAATATTAAATTGGTAGATAATTTTAAATCTTAATTTACTAGTGTTAACATTTTTCTCGATTATAGCGTATATACGGATTGTGACAGAATATCCCCATTCTGACTTTTAAATCACGAATATGACATTTATTTCCCTATTGTAACGAAAAGACTTTAACTATTGTTATAATATATTCTTTTCTTTGTTACACTCATGGTATTCTGCCCCTCCTGTACTAATTTGAACATTTTTGTCATCAGCTGAACAAGGGAAATTTAGAAATTTTTAAAATATATTGCTACATTTTGATTTTTACCAAATAAAATATAAAATAATTAAATGTAGGGTTAACAATTAAAATTAGTAACATCAAGATTGATTAGAAACTGTTGGAGATTTAAAAATAAATATTTTTATATTTCATCTTTCATTTTATGGAATGTTATTTATTATTTCTAACAACCTACCTAAAAGAAGGACATAAAAAAAATGTTTGGAAAAGGGGTTTTAATCCCAAACAAACATTTATTATAGAGGGTACCAAACTAAGTAAAGTAAAAAAGGAATCAGTAGAGAGGTTGCAATAAAAAAACAAATAAAACCGTACTGTATAATACACAGGCAATTTGTCAATAAAATACCTTATGCTGAAAACATTAAAGATGTGGGCGTGGACAACTGTTTAACTGATTTCAAATTTATTATTATTTAAACCGTGATTGGTTATACACAATAAATGGGCCATCCTTAAAATTAATTCAATGAAAGCGATTTGAGTTTGAAAATGTATATGCTATTCTGAAGCCTATAGTACCTTTACCTAACAGTTATTATTTTCGCTATCTACACTGGGATTCATGACATTCTGCGTTTCATTTATATGGTTTCTAAATATATTCCCAAACTTGAATTTTCTTTTGTCAGTATTTTATGGTTTGTAACATCCGAAAGCAATATAATCTTGTTTTTTTTTGTTTTTTTCATTCTGTTGAAAAATACCAAACCATGTCTAACCAAACATCTACCTATCTAGAAGACGCCGAAATTTTTTTTCGTGATATTGTATTTCTAAAAAAGTTGCAATATCATTTTTAATGTTTTGCAACATAATAATGATGGTGCAAGTTTAAAGAAAAGAAATCCGCTCCACGGATGACCTAAAAATGCAGTCATCGAAATTGGGAAACCAGGTAGACAGAACACAGGTAAATTTTGCTTTATTTTTCGAAAAGATCGTTAATGCTTAATGCTTCCATGAACCAACTGGTTATTTATGCGAAATAGAAGCGCGGTGCCATAAATTTGTAGTTGCCGTACTCCATTTAGTACACCATTTGTTGTCAATTTAGTGACTAATAGCCGACGAGGTCCGTTATTTGCGGTATAAGGTCGATTTTTCTGTCTCTCGTATCAAAATTTACATTGACTAGTTGCCAATTATTTATTTTCTTACTACTGCCAACCTTCAATATTTTTTACTACAAATAAATAATGTCCTTCGAGCAAAATTTGTAGAGATACGAAACCTATTCTAAAAATAACAAGATTTAAAATTATTTTATTCTGCACACAATTTTAGTGTAATTCCTCTGCCCATGAAACTTCTAAAAGCTCACTTTTGGTTTAACAAAAATGAAATATTACTGGCTACTATACTAAGTGACATAAAAATACGAACACCCAGTAATATATAAGTACTTACTGAAGCATAATAAGTAAATGATAAACCGGAATCTTCAACTGATATGGTTGAAAATTTTGTCAACTATTTATGTCAGTAAAAAAACTTAGAACTACCTACATATTATTAATACTATTATACCAAAATATTGTTTTAACGAAAGTAAATGTTGATATCTTAGGTTAGGTTTTAGTCTATATAGAAAGGACAAGGAGTAATAAATCATTTATTTAAGTAGATTTCATAGACGTACCAAAATATATTTTAAGAGGGTATTCCGTAAAGTACATTTTGTATTGAACGAATGAGTTGCAGCTATGCTAAAGAATATACGATTTAGGTCAGAGGTAACGGGATGTACTAATTTTAATAAAAAAAAAGTGATAGAGGTACATAAATTTTAGTAAGTTTGATAAAGAAAGGCAACACAGTTTATTCATAATAGAAAACAAACCAATCTGTAACAATAATTATTTTATATATTTTTGTTCGTTTTGTAAGAAGATTAATTCAAACTTTGAATATTGCAATGAAATATATTTTAAAAAAATTAATTAAAGTCAAGATAGCAAGATATCGTTACAATTTTTATTAAATTCAAAGAAGCAAAATGAATATTTTTTATTTGTATTACTCCTATATTATGTAGTGTTTGGGGAATTTTTCTCAGAAATTTTAAATGGCAAGTGACCTACTGTAATCGGCTTAATACGATTAAAGCTATTTACAGATTATTCGATTATTGAGAGGGATTTTCCAAACAACCCAGTTTTCTTAGAAACATTATCGGGAATATTATTTTTAAAGAAAGTAGGTACATTAAATCAGTACTTAGTATTAGTTCTTTGAGTAAAGTTGTATGAAGTTGTATGGTTTTCATAATATTGTAAACAGTTGGAATATATTTAAAACATTTGTTGAATGTTAATTGTGCAAGTACCAAACAATGTCGATAAGCCAAGGACCATCTAAACGACAAAAAACAGGTCCATTATCTTTAAATGAAAAAACTCTGATATTGAATTGTTATATATCATTGAAAAACAAGGATCCAAGTGCAAGTGTTGATGATATTGTGGAATTAACGGCTGCTATGTTGTGTGTTGCTAAATCAACAATTTATAGATTACTAAAAGAAAGCAAGAATGGAACTCTTCAACCCCCTAAAACTCCTTCAGGCCGAAAACAAATTGAGATCGATGAGTCATTAAAACAAACACTAAGACGTAATGAAGTTGGAAAAAAATACTACTTTTAAAATAAACGATGTTGTGAAATTGTTTGAGAGTGCTGTAAGTCATGTTAGTAAGGAAAATTGGACAAACTGTATCGAGCATGTTATCAAAGTAGAGGCAAATATGTGGAAAATTGACAATATTTGTGATGATTTAATCGACTCTATTATTATTAATTTCAACAACGATTCTTCCTCTTATGAGTCGGATATAGAATAAAATGTAAGTAATAAATGTATTCCAATAATTATTTCTTTTCATTTTTTATTATATTATAATTTAAAACGTATTTTTTTCCCAAAATACACACCACTGCATTGCGTTATTGCTTATCTGCTAATCCTTTAACAATGAAGAAACCATAAACTTTGCTATAACTGAAACAAATACGGGGTCGATCTACCTGGTTTTTAGATTTACGGAAGAAATGTAATTTAAAGTAAGAGATTTATTAAAAATTTCATGGTGCTCCCTGTAAAGGTTTTGCATACTTAATTAGAGTTTATTACTCCTCGTACTTTTTGTACATACTATAGTATATTTTATTTTGATGCAGATTATGTTGATGATGTTGGTGTCAGTGATTATGTAATATTTCTATCAGTTCAATCAGTTGTTGATTGCATTTAAAATGCATTTGGCTTAAAATTTTGCCCCTACACTCTTAATGTCGATTCATCTCCCACCATAAAAATCTTGTAAAAGAATTTTGTCTATTGTTGTTTTATGGATTCTAATTATTAACATTTAAAACGAAATACAAATACATACAAGCAGATTATTATAAACGTGATGAAATCAACTTACACCAGTCGCTTATGCAACATCTTCCAATATATATTTTTTGATGTTTTCCGGGTCAACTGAGGTTAATTCAATATACTACGATGTCTTCGGACAAAAATAGAAATATAATAGCGGTGTTTTCCGTCAAAATTTTATTAAGAATTAACAAATTTTAAAGTTTAAAGAGCATCGGCATCGACCGAGCGGAGAATGTCCCACTTATCGATTTGATTTTATAATTGTTCTACAGGCAACGACATTTCAAACCAATTGAGACATAACTCGCATAAAATTAACTGAAAATATGAAACAATTAGTTCCATTTTCCTAATAATTGTCAATTTCATTACATTACTAGGCAATCTTGTTTGAATTATTTAACAAATATGAGGAGGAAGTCTTAATAAACAGCTGTTGTTTGATATTTGCTTTAAAAATAAAGATTTAGATGATTCAATTAAACTACAGCAAGATCTAAGTAATTTAATTAATTTGTGTGTAATATGTAGAAATATGGTATGCAAAACGCAATACACTACTTTATACTCTTATTGTAACTATAGTGACCGTTGTTACTTGAAATAAACTTGATGTAATTTTTACAAAAATATAACGCATTTTGTCACGAACTTGTTTAAGTTTATCTAACACAAAATTCTGCATAAACCACATAATATGCTAAAATTGAATGAAAGCAATGTAACATGTTCATTGACATGTTCCGAGCGTAAAATTAATTTAATCACACGTATAATTAAATCCTGCACTTAATCATAAATGATAAACATTTTTCACTATTCCACGACTTCAAACCATTAAAAAAATACCTTTCGGACGACCAATAGACACAATCGTTTTTGAACGTTGAGAACCCGTTAAAAACTAACCAATCAGAAAGCTCGAATTCCTCCCCTAACGAAAACAAACCTAATATAATTGTAACGCAGAGAGAACTCCTCCCTTTAGCCTTCTGCCTTCAAAGAAAGAACATCATTTTGCGTATTAACGAATTCTTACCTTAGCCGTTATTTATACGGCCCCAAGTTACCGTCAAATGTAACTCCAGATTACCTCAAAAATAATCCCAAGTTACCGTTAAAAATATCGCAAATTATTAGCTCCAAGTTACCGTTGAAACTATCGCAAACTATTAGCTCCAAGTTACCGTTGAAACTATCGCAAATTATTAGCAAGTTACCGATAAAGCACCGATCCAGCTGACTACACCTGAAGTTCTAACTCTCCGGAGAAGTCCCCCAGGTCTGCCTTCCTATAGAACTCGTCAAAATCTGTAACCAACCGAAACCGTACACATACCGCTGTGGGAGAAATCCGAAACCCTAAGCTAAGTACCTAACCTTTTGTGGCAAAATAAATTTGAATTTCTTACTTGAGTGTTTGTTTTAAACCCACAGATTTGCTGTGTGTGGTTGCCTATCGGTATCAGTATTTTAGTTTTTTATTGTTGTGTTAAAGTAGTCAAAATATTTTTAATATTCATTTTTTCTTTCCAGTTAAACTTTAAAGTAAATAAGGTGTTCTGCTTTACACCTAGTTATTAAATTTTGTCGAATTTAAAGCAGTGGCGCCCTCACCCATCAAACATATCCTATATGCAGAGTGTCGCTAAGCTGGAGCGTACCCACTCCTGAGTTAAAAGGTCTCATAAGCCGGGACAGCTCTCGAGGGAGTAATTAGTGTTGCAAATTGGCTTCCTGCCTTTTTGGGACATATATTGCTACAAATTGGCGCCCTGCCTTTTTGGAGGAATATGGTCACAAATCGGCTTCCTGCCATTTAGGGACCAATTATGGTTACAGCAAATGCTACCAAATTACAGGAAAGTTCCAACTTCCCTGCAACTTAAATCTAAATGCTGGGTTTAATAGAAGATCATCTAGATATAAAAATATAATATCTCTGCCGAGATATTATATTTTTATATTAAACGAGGGTTGCTTTTTATATTGCGTGAGAGGTCAACGTTTTTCGACACCTGAAGAAGCGGTTGCTGCATTCAGAATGCATGTTTTGGAGATACCTCAATCAGAGTGGCAAAAATGCATCGAGAATTGGTGCAAACGCATGCAAAAGATCTTCATGGGGAATATATTGAAAAACAATAAAGTGAAATATAATAGACAACCCTCGTATTAACATATATTTAAAAGAAAAGGTCCAGAATATCGATGTCTTCTACCTTTAAATTAGGAAATGGGTAAAATATTTTCACGTCAATGAAATGCTATATCTCAGACCAAAAATGTAGCTCAAGATGCCTACACTTTCATTTGAAACATTTGAAGATAAATTGTAAGAATATTTAACGATGCTTTTGTTATTTAAACAATAGAAGTTATAAATTTAAAATAAAAATATTTCAACATCAAAATAAAAATAAAAAAAAAAACTTAATTGTTTTATTAACATATTTATAATTAATTACACACATTAAATTTTATAATTTATAATAATTTAAAAAAAATTGAATTAATTTTAGATATTTCCAATTAAAATACGTTTGTTTTAATTATTGTCTTGGAAATACCCCAACGAAAGGTCCAAAAAATATGTAAAGCTATTATAGGTAATTGGTATTCCAGGTTATGTTGAATATTTATCAATATTGCTGCAAAACAGTTAATAAAAATTATATACACATATGTCCAAAAGTTTGGAATAATGTAATATTTCATTTTTTTATTACTTTTTTTAAATAATTTTTTTGATATTTTTTTTTTAATTTTTGATACAGCACCCTGTGTAACACCAAAGCCCTGTTGTAACAAAACAATTACTCTAGACCTATTAAAATATGATATCATGTATCTGGGCATTTTTAAATAGCTCAAATGAAATTTAAACAAGAATTGGAATAATGTGAAAGCACCTAAATCAATTAAACATGACCAAATTAATACAAAAAATTTAAAAACTCTTTAAAATAAATATCAACAGTTTTTAAAAAACCATAGGCGTAGATATATTATTTCTAAATATTCCAAAATTTTGGACATATACGTGTATGAAAATGAGCTTCAAAAATTCTATTATTGTGTAGGTTTTTCTTTGTTACACGTCACTATGCTCATAATAAATGATATATCAATTAGAATGTCAAATTTCCAAATTTTAAACCCAAAGTTCTCTTTTATACTAATAATTTTGTAATGGAATTATTCCCTGTTTGAAAAAACTGATTATTTAACATTATTAATCCCCGTTTTGGAATCGAAAAATTCTTATCCGAAAATAGTCGGAGAAAAAACACGTCTTTCAGTCAATTCTGCCATTTTCCCATAAATTTTATAAAATTAAATTGTGAGCAAATAATAAATGTTAAAGTGGAGAAAAAGGGGTAAACTTGTATTTTTAAGTGTGTATATATTTTAATAATTTAAAATTTCATAGCTAAGCGCATTCAACCACAAAAAAAGGCCATCTTCAGAGCTATATCTAAATTGGAAAATATGTGTATAAATTATATGAATTTGGTTTATATATAAATAAAGTAACTTACGTCAAGTTAAATATTTCCCAAGAGAGTTCATCAAAACACACTAGGTCACATCATATGGTTGAAAGCGCTTAGCTATGACATTTTAAATTATTAAAATATACAAGGTGCGGCAGATAAACGGTCAATTAGAGATATCTCGAGAACTAAAGGTATCTGAAATATGAAAATTGGCATGAAAGGGTTTTGAATAATGAGCTATTCAATGAAAATATTGCCGTCACCATTCTACTTCCGGTTATACCGGAAGTCGCACATAACTTTGTTATTTTTAATGGAAGACCCTGTATATTTTTAAATTTTAGGAATATTTACGTTATTCTGAACATTTTTTGTTGATATTTCCCTATACCTATCTTGAACCGTTTTTGAGTTGTAATGTTTTTTATATGAAAATGACACTTTTTTACCATGTACATAAAATTCAATATCCTCTAATGTAATTTGAATAAAAGTTTAAATTTCTCAGGAACTATTTACCACATACCGCTTTATCGTTTACACTGTCAAGTTACCTTTTTTATTATACAGGGTGCTGTCAAAATTGGAATAAAAACGGAATCAAATGGGACACCCTGTATGTGATTATTTATTTTAGAAGAATACGCTGTCCACTATCGATATGTATTACTATTCCCTATACCTATCTCCTGCAGTTTTCAAATAAATCAGCTTTATACATTTTTGTCACAAAAAATTAATTTTCTTATAGGCTATGTGGTAATAATTTATTGAGTTAAACATTGAACAATTATACAAATACTATCAAAGATAATAAGGCACTAGCTCGTTAATGCAACAAATGTTCAAAGTGTTGCCCATCAACTTCCAAACATTTATGGACTCTTTTAAGCAGATTCTCATTAGTAGCTCTTGATAGTGATTCTCCATCTATTTCGTTAAAAACGTGAAGGACTTTGCTTATCATATTTTCCTTAGTAGTGACAGGTTCAGAGAATACCTTATTTTTAACATATCCCCAAATATAGTAATCTAATGGTGACAATTGTGGGGATCTTGGTGGCCAGAGAAACGGACCTTTGTTAGCTATCCATCTATCATTGAATATTCCATCAAGCAATGTGCCTACTCCTCGAAGATTGTGAGCCGGTGCACCATCTTGTTGAAACCAAGCTTCGTTAGCCTCATTATTAGGTAAAGCGTGCATTGCTGGTACAATTACTCGCCGTAAGATGTTGCAGTAACACTCTCCATTTAAATTTTCGTCATAAATCATGAGAGCGAATATCTTATTATTTTTTACAGCACAAAAAACATTAAACGAAAAGGATACTTGAAATTTACTATCCCATGTGACTTGAGGATTTTCGTCACTCCAGAAGTAACTGTTATGGCGGTTAAACAAACCATTTTTAGTAAACTTCGATTCATCACACCAAATAATTTTTTTTGTAAAATCTTCATCTTCTTGGCATTTCATTAAAATCCATTCACAAAATTCTACACGTCTTACATAATCTCCAGGATGTAAATGCTGAGCTAGTGTATACGAATAAGGGGTCCAATGATGTTTTTTTAAAATTCTGTGAATTGTTCTAGTCGACACCTCTAACAGTTTCTCACATTCCCTTAAGGATGAATTTGGATGAGCTGCAAAATATCCCAGGATGTCTATTTGTAAATCCTCATTATCGACATGGGTCTTGGGCTTATTTGTTTTACTTTTAAACTGACCAAACTGGGAACAGTTGTGTAGCAAACGTTTAACAGTTTTATGATTTGGTCGAGGCTTTTCAGGATATCTCTCAGCAAACACACGGCAAGTTCTGGATACTATTCTGTTATACTCACCGTGAATCATAATTAAATTTAAAAAATCATCATTTGTATATCCTAAATGTGCCATTATTATTAGGTTAAGGAAATTAAAGGCAAACTATTATTACACCTTTTACACAACGGCATACAACAAGGTGACTATTAAACAATAACAATAACTGACATGTGTCAGAATATTCCATAGGCGACTTGATAAATTAATTTTTTGTGACAAAAATGTATAAAGCTGATTTATTTGAAAACTGCAGGAGATAGGTATAGGGAATAGTAATACATATCGATAGTGGACAGCGTATTCTTCTAAAATAAATAATCACATACAGGGTGTCCCATTTGAAAAAAAGGAATTACGCGAAGATTGTGGATTCCGTTTTTATTCCAATTTTGACAGCACCCTGTATAATAAAAAAGGTAACTTGACAGTGTAAACGATAAAGCGGTATGTGGTAAATAGTTCCTGAGAAATTTAAACTTTTATTCAAATTACATTAGAGGATATTGAATTTTATGTACATGGTAAAAAAGTGTCATTTTCATATAAAAAACATTACAACTCAAAAACGGTTCAAGATAGGTATAGGGAAATATCAACAAAAAATGTTCAGAATAACGTAAATATTCCTAAAATTTAAAAATATACAGGGTCTTCCATTAAAAAATAACAAAGTTATGTGCGACTTCCGGTATAACCGGAAGTAGAATGGTGACGGCAATATTTTCATTGAATAGCTCATTATTCAAAACCCCTTCATGCCAATTTTCATATTTCAGATACCTTTAGTTCTCGAGATATCTCTAATTGACCGTTCATCTGCCGCACCCTGTATACACACTTAAAAATACAAGTTTACCTCTTTTTCTCCACTTTATCGAAAGTGTGTACTAAGTACTACAGTCCTTTACTTAATAAATGTTAAATTTTGAAAAGATCCAATAAAACGCAAAGTCAAAAACCACAGACTTTTATTCGAGTAATGTACAATTATTGCAACTAGTTTCGGTCTAGATCAGACCATCATCAGGCAGAGTCACAAGAGTAGAGGTAGAGGATATTTAAACAACGTAGGTAGGTGAAGATTGTAATATTACATTTAATTGATACTTAGAGGAGTGTATTTGAATATTGTGTGTGGTTTTAAAAAAATTTTTTTTAAAAAGATATCAAAAATTAAAGAAATATGGGGGTATTTTAGGGGAAATTCTACTAGATGGAGTAAGAAACCAAAAGTAGAGAGGAATTTGATATTTCCCTATTTGATGAAGTAAAAAACCATAAGTAGGTTTGCCGAAAATATAATTTTTCTTCTAAAATATAATCTCTTATATTTCTGAGTATCTAATGATGATATTTTATATCTTTTTGTAAGACCTCATTGTTGATTTAAATAGGAATTCCAAGTATATTGTTGTTGCATTGTGGAAATCGGTTTATTTAAAGATATTTTTGAAATCTAAAAGTTATTTTGATATAATTGTGTGAACATCTGGTTTTATTAAACCATCTCGATACATATAATCAAACTGATTGATATACAGTTATTTAATAACATTGACCTAATGCCCCGATCGCTAATCATCTATGCAGAAACTGCATTTTAAAAGTTCAACGTGTAGCGCCAGGGGTAAATTATAGAGAAAAGAGTCGTAAATTATGATGGGTAAATTAGGGGATAAATTATGGCTGCATTATGAAAGATTTATTAGGTATTTTGGTATGCACGTAAAGTCATACGACAGACATTTTTTTTGCTGTAAAATTCCCATATATTATAAGGATAACTAAAATGAATTTTGCATCATTATAATGATTTTTAAAATATTTTAATATTTCAAAATTACTGTCGACAAAGTTGTGTATTTAATTTAAGTCTAAACAACGTATCATCTAATATCTATATTAGTATATACAGTGCGGTCCATATGTATGGAATAAATTCATTTGTAGCGTTATTATGTACTATATGAAAAAAACCTGAAACAGGTCGATTTTTATTCTTAAATTGACAATTTACAGTATGAAAATATTATCCCCCTCCAGCACCCCTTCGGAATTATAAGCACCCCCTCGAAAATTTTAAATTACAATGGGGGTCGTGTGGCACCTCGTTGGAAAGGGATTTTAGTCCTCTGTTCAGCAATATAAAGTTTTTTAAGTTTGGTGCAATCATAATTGAGAAAATTGATTTTTAAGATGTAAAATTTTGATAATGTCTCTAACACAAAACTTTACGTAGAATGAAGATAATAATGTCACATAATGATTAGAATGTGTTTTTCAATGTATTTGACACTTAAATTAAATGTTCAAAATGACCACCATTCACTTCTTGACAATAACCGAGGCGATATTGGAATTCTCGTACAACATTTTGTATGACCTCCTAACTTTATACTTTTAAATCAGCAATATTGTTTGGTCTATTAAAATATACTTTAGATTTTAAATAACCCCATAAGAAGTAATCGAGAGGAGTCAAATCGGGGGATCTAGCCGGCCATTCGATCGCCCCACGTCTTCCAATCCACCTATTGGGAAAAACCTCGTTTAAATAATTTCTAACAGTACGTGCAAAATGCGGTGGAGCTTCGTCTTGTTGGTAGTAAATAGATCGATCTATCTCATTTGGATGATTAACATCAGGAAAAACTCTTTATAATGTAGGCACTAAAAAGTTAATCAAAAAATCTAGATAAACCTCACCAGTAACTGTGCCCTCAAAAAAATAAGGGCCAATAATTTTAACGCAGAGAATTTTCTCTGCTCCAATATCTACAGTTCTGTTTGTTAACCGTTCCGTTTAAATGAAACGTCGCTTCATCAGAAAAAACTATTTTGTTTATGAACTGCAAATCTGCGTTCATTCTATCCATCATCAATTCACAGAATTCTTGCCTTCTATCAGGATCATCTTCATTTAACTCCTGAACCAACTGAACTTTGTAAGGGTGGTATTTTTCTTTATGCAGAACTCTCAAAATAGATGATTTACTTACACCATTGTCGGCGCAAGTTCTCGAGTTGTCTTATGCGGATTTTCCTCAATCTCTAGAAGTACATCTAACTTTTTTTTTATCAGTAAATTGAACATTTCTACCTGGTTTTTCAATATTTTTTACATGTCCAGTTTCACGAAATTTTTTTCAATTTTGCTAACTGTAGACTGCGAAACGTGTTGACCAGGGTGATTATTATTAAAAATTTCACAAACTTCCTTTTGAGTTCTGGTTTTATTACCACAACCAATCATAATTAAATTTAATACGCGCACAAATATTATACTGACGTCTTTTAGTAACTTTAAATACCTAAATGACAACAGCCTACTAGATTTATATCAATTGTTTATTTAGTTTTTTGACTATTATTTTAATATCTTCAAAGTTTTTTCCTAATATTTAGCAGAACAGATACGAAAATACCTGATTATTTCTAAAGTTATTTTAATAGACCAAACAATATCGCCTCGGTTATTGTCAAGAAGTGAATGGTGGTCATTTTGAACAATTAATTTAAGTGTCAAATACATTGAAAAACACATTTTAATCATTATGTGACATTATTATCTTCTATCAAAATTTTACATCTTAAAAATCAATTTTCTCAGTTATGATTGCACCAAACTTAAAAAACTTTATATTGCTGAACAGAGGACTAAAATCCCTTTCCAACGAGGTGCCACACGACACCCTTTGTAATTTAAAATTTTCGAGGGGGTGCTTATAATTCCGAAGGGGTGCTGGAGGGGGATAATATTTTCATACTGTAAATTGTCAATTTAAGAATAAAAATCGACCTGTTTCAGGTTTTTTTTCATATAGTACATAATAACGCTACAAATGAATTTATTCCATACATATGGACCGCACTGTATATAGTTATATTAGTATAGTTTTTGTTTTATAGTAACATAGGACACAAAAAATGTCTGGAATGAAAAATGAACCTTGACATCATGTAAAAAAAATTATTCTGGAAGAAAAACAGTTTCTTGTTACCGCCATGTAGTTTTAGTTTAATAAACTTCGTTCAAGGTTGTTTTCGACTGCCTTATAAAGTTTATTTTAAGCACCTGGTTGTTATTTACTATTTTATACTTGAGAGATTTTTAATTAAATTTTGGATATAACGTTAGAGAATGTGAAGACAGATAAGAACCGGCCAAAAAAACAAACAAAAAGGGATCCTAAATTACCGGAGTTAATACCGGAGATTATATAGGGCATATAGGGGCACAGTCGTTTACAAAAGTGCTATTTGTAATGTCCTGATTATAAAAGAATTGTAATTAATATTTAAAATCGCGGAAATTCAGGATATTTTCAAATTAAAAAGAGCACCTAAAAATTGGATATAGTATTTTTCTATATTCAGGGTTGGGATAAACTATGGAACCAAGCAAATGTCTTTAAAACGAAAAGAACAATTTTTATAAAACTTTGCATGCAAATAGAGTGACGCAAAAGGCATCTGATAGCATATTTTTTGTTACTACTCTACCTTCCGGTTTCACAAGGACAAGTATTTAAATTTACTCGGAAATATAGCAGTAGCTTGGAAAAACTAAGCAAAGAAATGGAGAGGGAAAACTCCAAGTACTGGAATCGGTGAGACAAGCCAAGATACCTGCCTCAACCTTAGTAAAAAAAGGCTCCATATTTTAACGTAAATATTGATCGGGCATTGGAGTTTAAGAAGTCACATGAAAAAACTAGGGTTAGAAAATGAAGCAAAGTGCATATTCTGTGAGGAAGAGGACAAAACCTCAATACACATACTCTCGGAATGCACTGCCTTGTCCTAAACTTTCTTAAGAAAATAGGACAAGAAAAGTATAAGAAAACATTACTATGACAAAAAAGGGGGTTCACAATACATCTTATAGGTCGACTAATTACCCCTAACGTCATATAAATACACATCCATAAATAACAGGTAAGAAACGTGTAACAATATCCCTCTATGAGTCAGATATAAAACCAACTCCATGGGATGTATCAGCTTCCAAAACATATTCTTATTACATTGCAAAGTTGTCACTATTTTAGACAAAATGGTTTTAAACTGAAAAGTGGGTGACTTAACAACATTTTTTTTGCTAAACAATCATCTTTTAGTTTACCAAGAGATCTGGAAATCGAAAGAATTCTAGATCTTATGAATGATAAAGCTGGGATAGGTTTTGCCAGACTTGAAGACCATCCAAATGCGGAACTCAGGAATCTGCTGAATTACAACCCGGGCGATGGGCAGTGGAAGTACGTCAGACCGAAGAACCATCTTCTTCCTCACTAATCAAAATCTAAGTATGTTTCAGGTACACCAGGAAGAAGACCCAAAGAAAAATACGAGCCCGATCTAATCGGATAACACGAGAAGACCAATGAAGCCTGCCAAACCGAGAGAGGCAACAAGAAGAGGACATCAGAAAAAGATGCCTAGCATCAACTGGTTCAACGGACAATACACAAGTCTGTTCTTTGAACCGAAGAACTGATATTTGTACAGACCGGTACCAGGAGGACCGGGGGTGGTTGGAAAAGGGGCGCGTGAGTCGATATCCTAAAGACTGGATATGAACTCTTTGCTTCGGGCTTGTACAAATCAGGCTAGGCTACGTTTTTTTAGTTTTTTACTTAGAAACGGGGTCACCTTATGAAAAAAAAATGCTTTACGAACTAACATCGTAGATTACGAAGGTCAAGAGCATAGATGTAATTTTAGATAGTTCTATTTTGCGAACAGATATGTGTGTAGAATTAGAACTGTTTACGTGAATATTATTGGCAAAGTTTTATGTAAGACATTTCCTGTCTACCTATTCAAAATTAGCATAAAGCTCAGTTTTTCCTAGTGCGATATAAATTTAGTTAAACGGCATTGGCATTACTTAAATTATTGAATTAAAGTATCACTTACAAACTATATATAATACAAAAATGTTTTTGTTTTTAAATTTATTGCAAAAATAAACATAAAAAAAAATAAAATCATCTTATAACATACACTACTAATTTATTTTCCTTTTTATTCTTTATAATAAGGTTAGGTTAGGTTCTATGCATCTAATGATGCTTATCAGGGTCGTCTGACTTCTCGCCAGCTATATCTGGCGGCCTCTAGGCAAAATTTGTTTCTACAGTTTAGGTGGGCAACGTGGCACTTTACGTGTTAACACGACTGTGTCCAGTCAGAACTCCTATTATTATTCGTAGGTCCTGTCTGCTCACATTCAGCAGCTCTTGAGACCTCTTTTTAGAGAGATCTCCTACAAATGCCTTTGAGTACCTTAAACCCTCTAGCTCGAACCAGTAAGAAAGTCTCCTCCGATCTATCCAGATATTGTTCCTCTGGCTATTCTATTCCGGCGTTTCCCAACTGTGCCCGTTATTACCTGGCCCCGAAAATCACTGACCAACTCGTGCCAGTTCAAAAACCAGGTAGAAAATTAATACATTAACTCGCGCCCGGGTGCATCGGAACTGCGGTTTTTAATTCATATTTATTATAATTAAATATTCAAGACCTACATATACAATTGTCATATTATTAATACGAAGATACTGTTTTAACGAAAGTAAATGTTGTTAGGTTAGATTAGGTTATAGTACAAAAGGACAAGGAGTAATAAATCATTCATTTAAGTAGATTTCATAGACGTACCAAAATATATTTTAAGAGAGTATACCGTAAGGTACATTTTGTATTGAACGAATGAGTTGCAGCTATGCTAAAGAATATACGATTTAAATCAGAGGTAACGGGATGTACTAATTTTAATAAAAAAAGTGATAGAGGTACATAAATTTTAGTAAGTTTGATAAAGAAAGGCAACACAGTTTATTCATAATAGAAAACAAACCAATCTGTAACAATAATTATTTTATAAATTTTTGTTCCTTTTGTAAGAAGATTAATTCAAACTTTGAATATTGTCACAAATAAATTACAATGAAATATATTTTTAAAAAATTAATTAAAGTCAAGATAGCAAGATATCGTTACAATTTTTATTAAATTCAAAGAAGCAAAATGAATATATTTTATTTGTATTACTCCTATATGTAGTGTTTGGGGAATTTTTCTCAGAAATTTTAAACGGCAAGTGGCCTACTGTAATCGGCTTAATACGATTACACCTATTTACAGATTATTCGATTATTGAGAGGGATTTTCCAAACAACCCAGTTTTCTTAAAAACATTATCGGGAATATTATTTTAAAAGAAAGTAGGTACATTAAATCAGTACTTAGTATTAGTTCTTTGAGTAAAGTTGTATGAAGTTGTATGGTTTTCATAATATTGCAAACAGTTGGAATATATTTAAAACATTTGTTGAATTTTAATTGTGCAAGTACCAAACAATGTCGATAAGCCAAGTACTATCTAAACGACCAAAAACAGGTCCATTATCTTTAAATGAAAAAATTCTGATATTGAATTGGTATATATCATTGAAAAACAAGGATCCAAGTGCAAGTGTTGATGGTATTGTGGAATTAACGGCTGCTATGTTGTGTGTTGCTAAATCAACCATTTATAGATTACTAAAAGAAAGCAAGAATGGAACTCTTCAACCCCCTAAAACTCCTTCAGGCCGAAAACCAATTGAGATCGATGAGTCATTAAAACAAAGACTAAGGCGTAAAGTCCATGGATTTTACTTACGAAAGGAAATTCCAACACTTGAAAAAATTATGACATCAGTGCAAGAAGATACGGACAATACAAAATTCTCCAGAATGACATTATGCAAACTGTTGAAAGATGTGGGTTTCAGATATACAAAACATAATAGAAAATCTCTCTTGATAGATAAACCGGAAATAGTTTTTTGGAGAAGAGACCATTTAAGAAGCATTCGACATGCCAGAAAACAAAATTTGAAAATCTTCTACTAAGACGAAACATGGATAAATGCTGGATATACAGTTTCCAAATCTTGGCAAAATGAAAACATTAAAAGCGGAAGGCAGGCATTCGTGGAAGGTTTGTCGTTAGGTTTGCAGCCACCATTTGGAAAAGGAAAAAGACTTATCATTGTCCATGTTAGAAGTTCTGAAGGTTTTGTTGATGGTGGATTATTAACTTTTATTTCAAAACGCACGGGGGACTATCACGAAGATATGAATGGGGATGTCTTCGAGGAATGGTTTGTTCAAATGTTGGATCTGATTCCAAAAGGGGCTGTTATTGTTATGGACAACGCAAGTTACCATTCACGGTTACGAGAAGCATTGCCCACAAGTCGTTGGCGTAAAGCAGAGCTTTTGGAGTGGCTTATTTCGAAAAATATTAAGTTTCCAAAAGATCCACTAAGGAAAGAACTTTACAGAATTGCAAAAATGAACAAGAATAAATACAAAACCTACATTGTAGAAGAAATGGCTTCTTCTAGTGGCTAATCCTTTAACAATGAAGAAACCCTAAACTTTGCTACAACTGAAACAAATACGAGGTCGATCTACCTGGTGTAACCATTTCTAAAAATAGACGTGAGGATACTAAACAATAAAGGATAATTTATGCGACCGCACGCTTCAGGGCCGATAAGAAGGGTGTATGAACCCTTATTGAAAAAAAGGACCAAGTACCTTACCTACCTCGTCAAGTTAGTTGAATTACGACAGTCTCATCGTCCGGTTTACCATTATTAACAAAATGTTTATATCCGTACTCTTTATAAATATATTTTTATAATAAGAATTATTATTATTATTTTCGAAGTTTACACTGGTTTTTAGATTTACGGAAGAAATGTAATTTAAAGTTAGAGATTTATCAAAAATTTCATGGTGCTCCCTGTAAAGGTTTTGCATACTTAATTAGGGTTTATTACTCCTCGTACTTTTTGTACATACTATAATGACATTTACAAAAAACAACATTCCTTTTTAAATTAATTTTGTGTACAACTACATCTAGTTTGTATCATTTTCCCAATAATGTTTTACTTATAATAATAAAAACCAACTTATAACAAATACATGCACAAAATCGTGCACCAGTGAAGCTTCTCCTGCACTCCCAAAACTCCAAATGAACCCTACCCGGGTCCAAAAAAAATGCTGTTAACAACATCAATGTGCGTTTCTTCAATCACAACACAGATGCTCATTGATACAACTGCTTATCATTATCTCTGTTCCATGCACAAGCGCAAAAATAATTCCAACTCACTTCAATTCGCAGTTTCTACAAAGTGGGGATATACATAAAAATGGCCGCCATGCTTAGAACCAATAGAAAGCGTTTCCCCACTACACCGTGCGCAGAACGTACCTTCTCCGCCCACAGCCAACAGTTTACTGTTTACTCGATAGTAAGAGGTCAAACGCTATTATTTCTAAATATTTCTATATCGTCGATGAGCACAGAACGAAGTTTTGGAGTGGCTCGCATAGGAGTAGGGTGTCGTTATCAAATTTTTGTTTTCGCTAGTTTTCCAGTACACTAGGTCGATTGCGAAGCTGGTAAAATTGATGTGTTTGTGCTATTCTGAATGGCAGTGTGTACGTTATTTATTGAGACACTGATAGCCATTGGACAAAGGTTCGCTTTTTATTATCGTCATTTGAGACGTTCTTAAAAAAAAACATGTTTTGTAGGAACTAATACATTTTTGAGTAGATGACTAATAATACGACCAAATTTTGTTATGGACATAAAAGTAATCAAAACAAGTCTATCAATAATACAAGAATGTAGGACATGCACTTGATGTTGTGGAGTTTTAACACAATGGACTAGTTTAGTAGGATCATATTAATCAAAATGATAGCAATATATATTTAGGATAAGATACCTACTTACTTATATTGGTATTCATTTTGCAAGTAATTTTTCTCATTTCGTAAAATTTAGCAATAAATAATTAGTAAGTTTTAAACGTAGCGCCAACTAATAACCAATAATGAAGTGTGTTTAAAAGTCAACGTTGTCACATTTTAGCTACGTTCGTTTCAAGTATTCTCAAAGAACTGGCAGCACAAAACACCGTGTTCTGTGACTAATTGATTGTACCAGTTGACAAGATATATGACAGGAGAGAAAATCGTGTTTATCTGTAATAAACAAACAAGACCCCTATTCTTGACGGTGATAGAATAGAACAGCCAATAGAAAGTGGGCGTGGTTCTATTGAAAATGCCAAAACGGTATTCTTGAAATTCGTTCTCTCACTGTACCAATAGAAGGGTTGCTCCCCGAGAGAACAATTACTTCTATTGGTTATTTTTGAAGGAACCGCTATAACACCAAGAGAAGGTGTTAGGGATTTTTATTTTCGAACCAAAAATAGTATACAAGTAATTTCTTTCAAACACCAAACACAACCAAACAACAAATTAAACTAACGAAAATGACAGAATATTTTGTTTAGTGTTTTACTCCTTATTTGGTAAAGTGTCAATCAGAGAACAAAAATATCATTATGTTTATCTCTTTTTAATGACAACAAATAAGAGAGAGAGATAAGTTTCTCGGTTTATATTAAAGAATATCGACAACATCGCAAATTTTCTACCAATCTTATTGAAACACGTCACTTACCACTTATGACGTATGTAACCATTAAATTTAAATTTCAAAAGCCGATTATGGCTAGAGGATTAATTTTATAAAAATTTTATTTGTACAGTTGAACCACAAAAAACCTATTTTATAAGATGCAAATATAAAAAAAAATCACTAAACTAGTCCATTACACAAACTTTAATTATTACACTTCTTATTTTTCTCTTTCAATTTTTTTGGAAAATGATAGGAAATAAGTTTAGTAGTTTATTTAATTCAAATTAAAAATCAAAAAATAACAGGCATAAATAATGATAAACGATAAATTTAACATTTTAGTATCTGGTATTGCCACCTCTGGCTCTAATAACAAACATATCTCATTCTTCGTGGAAGGCTTCTTATCAGGTCCAAATTTTCCCATTCTTCTATGAAAACATTTTCCAGCTCATCTAAGTTGAGCGATATCAATTACGATGCGCCTGTCCAGGTAGTTCCAAACATGTTCAATTGGGTTTAGGTTTGGTCTAACTGCTGGCCAATCTAAAACTTGGATACCAACCTCTTGAAGGTATTCCATTGTTATTCTGGATGCTCTTATGTTACACTGAGCAAATAGCTCATCTGCGCGTCTATAAACTGGAATACGTCTATCGGATCCAAAAAGTGAAAATCTTGATTCATCCGTAAAAAGAATATCAACCCAATCTTTAATATCCCAATTAACATGTCCTCTTGCGAACCTTAAACGTGCTCCACGGTGTTCTCTGGTCAACAATGGAGCAGTAACAGACATTCTGGGTCTGATTCCAAAATTCTTTAATCTATTTCTAACCGTATTGACAGATATTCTAACATTACGAACTCCAGAGAAAATATTTTGCAGTTGCCTGGCTATAACATGACGAGTTCAAGTCTGAATTCTTACATAACGGTCATCTGCAGGATTAGTACACCTGGGACGTCCTAGAACTGGTCTTCTATTATAACTTCCAGTTTCTCTAAACCTTCTGTATTTCTATATCATGGCAGATAGATACAGTTTTTTTTTATATAATGAATTTGTTTTACATAAAAAGTTTATGAAAATTTAATTAATTTATACGGGTGTTTCTTAAGTAATCTAAAATATTATATGGGGCGCTTCGTTACTCAATTTTAAGACGAAAAGTTCATATAAACATGTGTGATAGGTGTTGTCGTTTATGAGATACAGGGTGTTGAATTTATTGTAATAAGTCAGTTCTGATTGTACGTGAAATTAATTTTTCCCGGTGACGCTACTGGTTTTTAGAAGTAATACGCAAAAACATGCTTATTCTAAGTGGCCTTTGAAATAATGTTGACAAGTGTCAAATTTGAAAACCAACGCAAAAATCGTACATTTTTATTTGATTGACTCTGTGTTTAGTTAATAACTATGCCAGTGTTTACTAATGTTGAAATGGCTAATATGCATTTTTTGTACGGATTAGCGAATGGTAATGCCTTAGAAGCTAGACGTACGTATGCCCAGCGTTATCCAAATAATCGTTTACCATGTTCAGATACGTTCACTAAGTTACATATTCGTTTACAAGAAACTGGAACTTTTGCTAAATCGAAGAATATTATTGGACGACCCAGAACTGTGAGAAATCCCCAATTGGAAAACCAGATTCTTCAAATTATTGACCAACATCCAGAAACGAGTACAAGAAAAGTTGCAGATGAAGTAAATGTTAGTAACAAAACTGTTTGGAATATTCTAAAAGATAATTTATTGTATCCATATCACGTTCAACGTGTTCAATATTTGTTACCTACTGACTATCCATTACGCATACAGTATTGTCAATGGATTTTACGTGAAATCGCGAACAATCCGAATTTTGTGGCCAATATTCTATTTACGGATGAAGCCAACTTTTTTAGACATGGGATTATGAATTTTCATAATGACCACATATGGGCAGATGTAAATCCACATACCATAAGTGTAAAACGATTTCAACAAACATTTTCGGTCAATGTTTGGCTTGGCATCATCGCTGATTATTTAATTGGACCATTTTTCCTTCCTGTACGGTTAACCGGTGAGACATACCCACATTTTCTAGAAAATGAACTTCCACTTCTTTTGGAAGATGTACCTATTATTATTAGAAGGCGCATGTGGTTCATGCATGACGGAGCTCCTCCACATTTTTCAGTGATTGTACGCGAGTTTTTAAATAATGTTTTTCCAGGCCATTGGATCGGACGAGGATCTCCACATCCGTGGCCCCCTAGATCACCTGGACACAATCCTCTGGATTTTTGTGTGTGGGGATATTTGAAATCGCTTGTTTACACAACACTGATATTAAACGTACAAGATCTTCAAAATCGTATCATAGACGGCTGTAATGTTATTCGTAACAATCCTGGTATCTTCGAACGTATTCGACAATCCATTAGACATCGAGCGGATTCTTGCATTTTAGCTGGAGGTGGACATTTTGAACATTTGCTCTGAAATGTATTATTTTTTCTTTATGTTTAACACATGTTGCTGGTAATAAAATAATAAAAAAATATAAATCAGTAGCGTCACCAAGAAAAATTAATTTCACGTACAACACCCTGTATCTTATAAACGACAACACCTATCACACATGTTTATATGAACTTTTCGTCTTAAAATTGAGTAACGAAGCGCCCCATATAATATTTTAGATTACTTAAGAAACACCCTGTATGTTGAGCAAAATTAGCATCAGACAAATAATGCAGTTAATGTAGTAAACAATTTCCGTATGATAAAAAATAGGTGCTAATGTCAAGCCAATGCGATTTAAGTTTAATCGAACAATCAATGATAATTGATCACCCCAAAACAAAATTTCAATAAAATTTAAGTTTTGGAAAGAATAATTCGATTCAGGGAAAACATCGTGGGGTGCTAACAAATTAGATATTCCATTAGGAACTGTCTATAAAGAAGAGTTATAACATATCCCCAAACTTTTCATTTTATTTTACTTAAACCACCCTGTATATTTAGTTTCTGTTTTTTTTATTTTATAGTTCGATTAATAAATTAGTTTTTTTTGTGAATCATTTTGCAATCTCATTATTTGATTTGCATTGGGTTTTTCCTGTTAACTAGAGCAGTAAAGTTCTTCATTGTTAATTAATTAAATTAAAAATTTCCAACTCAAATTTTATTAATACTGGTAGTCCTAATGGGAAACTTTTAAAGCTATTGCAATTGCCATCGGTTCTTGATAAGTATGCAAAGTTTCAAAATAATCAGACTTCTAGAAACCGGTCAAAACTAAACTGCAAAATTCCGTTACACAAATAGTTAGAACTCAAGCTAATTTAAAAGCGTGTCAATAATAATTATTTACTTACGTCCACATATATTAGTTACTGCAGTTATATCATTATTGATTTACCTGAAAAAGAAAAGGAGTATAAGTATGCTGATTATATTCTGTTTTAGATTCTATAAGAAATAAATTGAATACACATAATAATATTTTTATAGAATCTTAATACAATGGGACTACACTTTAACGGGAAAAATTTATAATAAATTTAATTGTATCGTCAATATACTTCATTGTAAGATTCGGTGGGAACACGTCAGGAAAGTATCATGTTAATTCTGGGGTGCCACAAGGATCCAACTTGGACCCTCTATTGTTCACGCTTTTCATAAATGATGTAGGACTTTGTATTCGCAGTTCTGAATTTTTATTATTCGCTGATGATTTTAAATTTTATAGACGAGTGGAAACAGTTAGAGATTGTGTGGAACTCCAGAAAGATATCAACAACAATTTATCATGGACTAAATCTAATAAGTTATTTTTCAATATCAAAAAGTGTTCCATACTTTCTACTACCCGAAAAAAACATCCAATAGTATTTGATTATACTATGGATCAAGAAATCTTGGACAGAAAATTTGACGTTAAAGATCTTGGAGTATATTATAACCATCAAATGTCATTTGTACCACATATAAAACAAATTGCTATTAATGCAAATCGAGCATTGGGATTTATTATCAGACAAACAGCGGATTTTACAAATTTAAAAGTAATAAAACATATGTATTTTTCTTTAGTTAGAACAAAGCTGGAATTTGCTTCGGTATTATGGGCGCAGCAACCCCAGATACACTTGGACTTGCTGGAGAAAGTACAGAATAAATTTTTAAGATACTTATATTACAAAAAACATCATTCATGGCCTGATTTTATGGAAATAAGAACTTCAATGCTAAGAAAAGAATTCGTAATACCCTCACTAATTGATAGACGTAAACTATCTATGGTTTTGTTCTTATATAAAATACTTAATAACAACACCAAGTCTATACAATTATTATCATTGGTACCATTTAATGTTCCGTCAAGGCGTATTAGATCATCATTACTATTTAATATTTCAGGATCCACCCCACAATCTCCTCTAACTCATATTATTAGACTTGCTAATAATTTCGATGCTATGAGTAATATTGACTGGATGGTAATTAATCAAAATCGATTTAAGAAAATTTTAAATGAATATTTAACTACTTTGAGTCTTTAAATATTCTAAAAAACATAAAATGTATTCGTTTGACATAAAATATCTCACTGTATACTGCGGTTTTGGTTTTTGGTTTTTGATCCCCTAAAAACATTGCATTATATCTTTATTGTATTATTATAGTTACTGTTATATTAAAATAAAAAATATGTTTGTTTATATTATAGTTAATAAGAACTACTCATGTAAAATGGTCAATAGGCCTGTTTGAGTTTTGATAAATAAATAAATAACTCAGTTTTGTTCCTTAGAATTGCTGTTAATATGATAAATATCTAGCTTAGTATAATCCAGTTTTTCCTTGATGAAAAAGATCTGACTGTAAATTACACAATTCCTGTTGATGGTCTGATTTGTTTACGTACTCAAGAAAATAGTGTTAAGAAAAATATATGAAGACTTTAGAGATTACATAAAGAAAAAAATATAGAGACACGTTTCAGCAATTGAATATTCAACTTAATAAAAGATGTAATATTAAAATTTACAGTCTCAGTAAGTTAGTTTAGACATGTTGACCTACAAAAATTTTACTATTCTTACGGTTATGAAATATGAATATACATATATGTCCAAAATTTTGAAATAATGGAATATTTCATCTTTTTATTAATTTTTATAAATAATTTTTTTTGATATAAGTAACATCATTTTGCCTAACCAATACTAAATAAATCTCCAAGTCAGATAAACATACAAAAAAATGATTTATTCTTTTGAGGTGAAAAATGTACAATGTATTACAATTTTTTTTAAATAAATTAATAAGCAAAAAAAGGTTTTTAAATAAAATTAATAATCAGTATTTCCTCCATGGGCCTACTGTAGGCGATGTGTGGCATGTTATCGATTAAATGATCGAGCTGGGCTTGCGGAATTCTCTCCCATTCTTCACGAGCAGCATCTTTCAGTTCTCGTAGAATAATTATGGGAGAGTTTCGCTTCTTAATGCGTGTTTTAAGAATGTCCCAGGCATGTTCAATGACGTTCATGTCAAGGGAATTTGATTGCCATCTTAATGTGGATATTCCTTCTTCTTCCAAAAAATTTTGTACTGCAGCTGTTCGATGTGGAGGTACATTGTCATGCATAAACACAAATCCATCACCTACCCGGAATAGACGCACAACAGAATTTAAAACTTCCTCGATGTACACAGCACCAGTGATTCTTCTCTCCAAAACCAGGAGAGGCGTCCGTGTACCCCTCATAATACCACTCCAAACCATAATACTCCCACCTTCAAATAGAACACGTGGTTGGGCTGTTTCTAATCGGGCTTGTCGTCCTGGGGCCCTCCAAATTAGCGTTCTTCGCGAATCAGAAACCAAGCCAATTCTTGATTCATCAGAGAACATCACGTAATTCCAGTTAGGACCATGGTGTAACATTTCTTGAGCCCATTGCAACCTTACAATTTTTTGTTGATAGGTTAGTTTGGGCACACGTAGGTAGAGGTCTTCTGCGAAGCAAATTTACCGCATTTAATCTTCGTGTAATTGTTTGCCTTGAGATATTCAGTCCTTCAAGTTTAGCAATATCTCTGGATATGCCACTTGTAGATTCCTGTCGATTTCTTCGAGCTATCAATGCAGTGGCGTAACTAATTTTATCGGGCCCCCCCCAAACATTTTGTTGGCCCCCCCCTACCCCAATTGTAATTGCAATTTAGGGAAATTAAAACATATAATTAAACTCATTGTAGTTATTAAATGCTTTATTTATCACACAAGTATTTAGCTTGCTAAACGAATTAAAAATATATAACTAGGCTAAAAAGAAATCTTATTCTTAAAGTAAAGAGTAGAGCCTACTAACAACGACATAATTATAACTGTGCATTATTGGAGCGATTGAAGATCGAAATCGCGAATTAAAACGGCCCCATATTATAAGACTAAAAATAAATTCAAACATTGGAGTGGAGTTTAATTGACATGATGACATGTTATGTTAAGTTACACTTAATTTAAGTTGTAAGCTATCTTTTTCAAACCCACTCTCATTCAAAAAGTCTGACGTTCGACGTTCTTCTTTATTTGAATTTGAACTTATGAGCTCGTACTGAGTTTTGGGAGGCAAATGCTTTAATGAGCTCTTTCACATCAATTGACCTTGCCACTTCGTTTTCCACACTAAGAAGACTTAACCCACTAAGCCTTTCTTGGGACATAGTGCTCCTAAGATAGTTTTTTATTAACTTCAATTTAGAAAATGTTCGCTCAGCTGATGCAACAGTTACGGGCAATGTTAAAAGTAATAGGTATGCTGTGCACACATCCGGGACACTGCAGGCCACAGAATAGTTCTCAACAAATAAAAAGTTCAGCTATTTCTTTTATGAACTTCTTTTTCACTATGGCTGACTTCAAAATCCTTGCGAAAGCTAAACATTTCGCCAGGAAAATCTGACGTTAAATCCTCATTATATTCCACGGCGAGTTCAGTTGCTTTTAGATTTAATTGTTCATCTGTAGACGAGGATAAAAACTCTGGAGTAAGTACTGTAAAAACACTGTATTCATTCCTTCAAATCTCGAAGTAATCTGATGAATTACGATGTCTAAGGTTCCAAAATATACAACTGTCTTATAGTAAAGGTTGGGATCAGAGAGGCGTTCAGCTTCAGTTAGTTCATCGAAATGTGTTTTAACGTTTCGGCGTCTGTTGTTCTTGAATTTCGGCTCAACGCCCCATTGTTGAGCAATAGCTGTCGCTGTCACAATTGCAGTTTCATAATTATTGCGTATATCAATCAGCTCATTTTTTGAGTTTGACAATAAATTGTTTGCTCTATGGAGATCTGTGTCATCTCTTTGCATAACTTTTGATACTAAGTTTGTCGACTCAAGTATCAAAGTGTGCAATACAACTTGAAACACAAATACGAAGTTACTCGTAATTGTTCCAATATTTATATTGGATTTATATTCCAATGTTTCAATATTTAATTTTAATTTAATTTACAGTTTACGACTACTAAACGCAGTGTACAGCAGCAACGATTTTAAAATGGCTAAGATTTTACCCTCGCTCAGCTCGCGGGCCCCTCGGCGCGCGGGCCCCCCCGCACCGCGGGCCCGGCAGTTACGCCACTGTATTAAGGTGTTATCTGCCGGTTTTGTGCTGCTGTTGTACATCGACTTCTGCTACTTCTGGGACGATCCTTCATATCATTTGTGTCTTAGAATTTTTTTTAAATTTTTGATACAGCACCTTGAGTAATACCAACAATATTCGCGATATCACTAAAACCCTGTTGTAACAAAGCAATTACTCTAGGTAAGTTTTAACAAAACTTCCAATATTTATTTAAAAACTGCTTTTTTAAACTCCATGACAGCTGTTTCGCTAGAAAACTTGCATCGTCAGATTGACATATTGAAGTTACTATTTGTTTGTTGGTAGCTAGGTACCTGATGTTTATTAGGTAGTTATAAGGCTAGACCAAGTATGGAAGTAATAAGACATAACAATATTAAAGCCTAGATTTTATTAGCCCTAAGGGATTATCCTGGATGTATTTCCCTCTAAGATCAGTATAACTGCGCAATGATATAGAAAAACCAGGAAAAAACTATATCATGCTGATCTTTACAATAACTTAATATATTTGTGTTACAATTACGTCTTTTAAAAAGCAGTTTTTAAATAAATATTGGAAGTTTTGTTAAAACGAAGAGTTTTTTATTATCCTTAATAAGATGGACTTCAAAAAAGTAAGGGTTAGTACAATCAATTCAATTACTCTAGACCTATTAAAATATGATATCATGTCTCTGGGCATTTTTAAGCAGCTCAAATGAAATTTAAACAAGTATTGGAATAATGTGAAAGCATCCAATTCAATTAAATATGACCAAATTAATACAAAAACGAATCAAACTTAGTATTATTGTGATTTAAAAACGCTTTAAAAATAAATATCAACAAGAGTTTTTAAAAAACCATAGGCGTAGATATATTATTTCTAAATATTCCAAACTCTTGGACATAATATGTTATATCAGAATATTGTGTGACGGATTTTATTTAAAATGTAACAGCAATAGATCATTATCTTATTCAATATTCAATGAATATCATCAAATTTTGGTCACTGCATCTTACCAACCTTGTTATTTCATCTTGTGGTTTAAATTGGATATTTAACTACCATAAAAATTAATTCGTTCTTATACATAAACAAAAAATAACCAAATTTAACAAAACAAGGTTACAATAGCGATGACTCATTGTTTCAAAAGTGCTATTGAAGGAAAAAAAATAACGGTTTAATGAAATTTATAACAGGATATGCTCCATGCCACATTATACCTGGCCGAGACCAAAAAGAAAACAAACACCAGTGTTGCCATTAGGGAGATGATGATTTCATAAGCATATTCTCGAATGGACAAAATTTGTACATAATTCATTAATATAAATCAAATAATAGTCGATTTTAAAAACACTTTTGTAGTTTGAAATCTCGGCAGAGAGAAATTTTTAAAATTTCTTGCATATTTTGTAATATTATTTGTGCGTTGGGCGACAATTTGTAATATGAGTTCCCTGTTGATAGTGAATTTATAAAAATATTTAGTTAACTTTTTAGAAAAAATAACAATATACCAAAAGAAAAAATGTAATTTGCAATAAAACAAACATTAAGCTTAATTTCGTCTTTAATTAGTTGTAAAAGATACTTCAATAATTAACAGAATTTATAAATGTTTATCACACAAAAATTATGATAGTTAAATACCTCGGCTAGGGGTGAGTAAGTTCATTAGCTCTGACTATTGTACAATATTTGTTTCTTTAAGAAATTATAAGGGCGCCACTGATATCTTTTTATTTTTTATGATACTACTGAAGAAAGTTGTTTTAAGCCGAGTTATTTAAATAAGTATCATAAGATGACAGAAAGATGTCAGAAAAAACTGTCTATGAAGATAAAAAAATGATTTGAAAATGTACAAACATATAAAAGATAATAAGATTTCCTTGGTGCTGAAATTAATGAGGTAGAGAATACGTTACAACAAAATAATCCGCAAACAGTTCTTTAAAAATACTTATTCTAATACAGTTGACGATATAGATAGATATACACGGAAATAAAAGAGAAAAATATGGGAACAGTAAACTTGATAGATCACAATAAACTTATCTGTTACAAAAGTGGACGATCCTTCGCCGCACCTTGGGGTCGCTACGGCACTGTCTAGGTGGTTCCAAATGATTATGGAAGATCACTAGTGGAGGGATGATCTGCCCCAGTTGTAGAGATGATCCAGTTAAGAATGTACATACGAGAGCTTAAAGTTTACAAGCTGTTCAAGTTTACGGAATCTCCAAATTCAAGAGATGCTTCTGGTTTACAGAATCTTCAATTAAAGAGTTGCCTCTAGTTTACTGTATTATATTCCAACTGTATATGACAGTAAATCAATAGAAGAAAATGAGACTGGGAATAATTATTAAAACCTATTGAACTCGATAATGCCAACTCATTAGTACACCTCGTAGTGTAGCTACTTTGAACTTCCAATTATAATTATAGAGACCGTATTCATTATTTTATTATTAAAAATGTTTTATGATAGATGGAGCTAGCGGTACTAATTGAATTTAATATTTAGGATACCAGGTGCTTAAAATGTTAACAGGTACTGTTACAATTTATCGACTGGACTAAGCCAAAAAAAATTACTACCTTTTTATGAATGATATTTCGAACATATTGATTGGCATACCACTAAAATTGGTAAAGCATTGCGTTATTTTCAATGTTCATACAAGTTACTATTGCATAAAAACCTCAAAACTATTGGGGATATAGATACAAGTTTATTTGATAATATTTTCGTAGCAAAATAATGTAGAGTCAACTACTTAAAATGTTTACCATATTGTGTTTTCTTAAATTTTCGAGAGCATTCACAGGATAACGAAAATTTATATATAGGAGAGACATGTCAACTTTTACCGAGATGGATTTCTGTAATAAACTATTAAAAAGTGTATTACAATATTAATGGTTAAAAAAAGGTACATTTACAATATAAATCAAGGTATTTTTCATTAAGAACAATAAATAACTGCACAGTTAAACTAAACTTCCACTATTTATTTGAAAAATTCGCTTTAAAATCAATTACAGCTGTTTCGCTATAACTAGCATCGTCAGTGCAGTTATTTATTGTTCTTGGTAAGATGAACTTCCAAAAAGTAGAGGTTAACACAATCAATTGTATTTTTCATTGCTGCGAATTGAAGTAAAGACTGAATTTATTTCAAGCATCAGAATCAAAATCAAAATTGAACCATGTATGTTTAGAGCAACCCAATTGTACTAAATATAGCATGACTATTGTCCCAGAATTAAAATATGAAAAGGTACCGTAATTTTACTTTAGTCATCGACTGGTTTATGGCACGAATTAAAAAATTAACAGTTTTCAGGTGTATACGGCTAGATGTGGCAACGTCGAAACGAAAGTATGGATGCAGATAGAAAGAGAGACAGAGAGAGAAAAAAAATCGAAAACACATCTACTGTATACGAGCATCTGCGCAAGGGGGCGTCGCTCTTTCGAATTAGAAGAAGAAGGAAAATGATATCAAGGTGCGGGTGTTTCGACTAAAACGTCCAACATTCAGTTCGTTGCATATATGCCGTTTACATCGAAAATTTGATGGGTTCTGTTCATATTGTGTAGGGAATAAATTCAATGTTGCATGCATATTTTCTATGTGTTGTAATAACAGATACCTATCACAGTATTTTATTTTATTGAGAAAGATATTTATCAAGCATGTGTGTGACTTTTGTTATATTGTGTAGTGTAAAATTAAAATACACTAAGACGTAATATATACAAGTACAGTAATTTATTAATATATATTTGACCTTTAATGTATTAAGCGATTTCAAATTCTTAGTTGATTTTATATTTTCAATAAATTTAAATCTATTAGTCACACATACACACACTACTCTGTCAAGTGTTTCATTTAACTTTCTAAAAAGTGTTTTACGAAACCATTTTAAAATTAGGAAAATTAAGTAGTTTACTTGAAAATGTATCATGGATTGTTTTCGAAGCCCTTAAGTGTGGAAACTAGTTGTTTTAAATGAGTATCGTATTTACTGTAATTTTTTTATTCGGCAAAATATAAATAAATATTTTAAAACGTAGTAAAACAAAACTTAAATGCATATATATATACGAGAGAAAAATATCAACATTGGAACAAAAACATATAAATTTACACGTTTCTGATATCTCGGGATAGGAAAAAGATATTGACGTGCGGTTTTCACCATTTTGTTGCTAATTTGGTCTAATTTTATAATTCATGGTTAAAATTGCATGCTTCTATTTAATATTTTTCAAAGAGAACTAGATTAAAAAAAGAAAAAAAGTTTCGCCCTCTAGCGGGCACGTCACTTATTAGATTGTTTGGCAATGATAACTATAATATTGGTGGAAGAAAGCTGTTATCAACAAGACCAAGTTTGCAAAGATCGGTTAAACAGGACCTGACTTACAGACCTTTTTCTAAAATAATGTTCCCACTCTCCCCCACCTTATATTTGAAAAGATAGACTAAAACTTTTGAGACCAAAAATACGCAGAATTGTTCGTAGAATTTGATTATCGCATTAAAAATGCCCTTTAATAAGGCAATTTATGTAAAATTTTGATTTCTTAATTCTTAGTATTAAATGACGCCCTCTAGCGGTAGACCTACGAGTCTGTAGATAATTTCCAGGTGTTTCTCGAGGCCATTTTTATTATAAATTTTTTTTTCCCGAAGCTGTACTATCAATGGTTACTGATATATGGCCGAGAGCCGTTGTTATTCGGACACCCGGTATAGTTTGATTTATTGATGTATTTTTTTGGAATAAAAAATTAACAACATTAACATTTAAAATTAAAATAGAATGGAATAGTTAATAAAATGTGTATGAGTGTTTCCTCCATTGAAATTTACACGTTTGACAGCAATAAACAATATAGCTTGAAACAAATAAGAAAACTTAAGTTACAAATATTTAAAACTAGCTCCATCTCCATCAGGTCTCGGACAAGGTTTTCAAAAATTGGAAGAATTAATTTGGTTTTATGAAAAATAAGAATACTGAATGTTGCATAGTGCTATTTCGATACATTACTCTGTACCTTTTGGTAGACTACCATGATATATTACATGGGTTATAATAAGCTTCATCGGATGGAAATTTTTTCCCAACAAAACCACTGTTTTAGTTCAGACAAGAACCAGAGTCCCTGGGGATTAGATCTGGAAAATATGAAGGATACGGCAGCAATTCCAAACCCAAATTATCCTTTTCGGCTATCGTTTTAACGACTTGTGACACGATGTATTGTTTCTTTTTCAAATTAGGTACATCCTTTGATGTTATAGTTTTTTTACTGCTAAATACAAAGGCGATTACCTTCCCAGCCGATGTTTGAGTCTTTAGACAGTTCGAACAGCTTTCAGACCATTCAGAGGGCTACCAATTTGACTCCAGAGTGAAATGTTGGATTCATCTCTCATCCATAATTGCTCAAACAAAGCTTTAAATCATTTACTCATCGTTGTTTTTGCTCTGGTTGGGGTAAACGCGCTACCCATTTGAAAAACAGCTTTTGGTACAAATATACCTCCTGAGAACTGCAGAGTCTCAGCTATATCTTGCCACTTTAATTTGTCAATGTTATTCGGAATTACTTTTTCATTTGAACGCCCATTTTTTGTCGTTCAAGCATCGTCGGTGTAAAAAAATAACGTTAAAAGTTACTTCAATCAAAATGCAATGAGCTATTCTTTCAAATGTCATGAAATTTTGACAGAATGAGGCGCAAAGGTACGGTCAGCTTCATTCAATCCTCCTAATTTAATTTTGTGTTATTAAAAATTTGTTAACTTGATATTTATAATGGTATTAAAGTGTGCATACACTAAAGTAAAATTTTTAATGGTTACGATGATGGTTTTATGTGTGTTTTCATTTGACTAATTAAAGTTATTCGTGTGGTCGAGAGAATACAAAAGATATAATCATGCAATCAGAACATCCTCAATGAGCATTTCGTGTTCAAGCATAGTTTTGAAGGTATTTTGAAGACAAATAGAAACGCATTCAACTGTTTAATGCAAAATTCTATGAAACAACGTAAAATATAAGGTCTGTTCCAACCAAGCAGAGAACCGTTCTAAAATAGTAATTTTTGTGCGCAGTGGTGTAGTGAGTTGCGCAGTGCACTAATTTGGTCTCGTGAGTGGTAATATTACCGTTCTAGAACGGTTCTTTGCTTGGTTGGAACAAACCTATAGTAATTTCTAGATTTCCTTTAATACTTTGGAAACGTTATATTGTCTTTAGTATACGGGGTTGGGGTAAAGCATGGAACCAAGTAAATATCTTTTAAACGAAAAGAACGATATTTATGAAAATTTGCAGGTAAGTGCAATGGAACAAAACGCATCTGATGTACATTTTTTTGATAGTAATATACTTCCGGTTTAACCGGAAATGAAATGAACTTCTTTAATTTAAATGGGACACCCTATATATTTTTACAGATTTTGAAAGAGCTTGTTATTTTGAATTCATACATACTGAGTTTAGTGTGAAAAAATTTGTAAAAACGAGGAATATAGCACTT
The DNA here is from genome assembly GCA_035357415.1 of Ophraella communa. NCBI lineage: Eukaryota > Metazoa > Arthropoda > Insecta > Coleoptera > Chrysomelidae > Ophraella > Ophraella communa. The sequence continues at coordinate 44,300,511 of CM068985.1, read as the reverse complement.
TAACCAACCTCCTTTGAGTTTTTTGTATTAGAGCAAAAAACTATTTAGATAAACTAATCGATGTTGTTTGTATGCATAGTAATAAATAAACAAGTACTGTTTAGTACGTCTTTTGTTCTTCAAGTGTCAAATTCTAATTGACGGAAATAAATTGCACAATTTAGAATGGTTCAATTAAGTGAAAAAGAACGTATTGAAATTTTAATGATGATCGGTTATGGTGATCGTGTTAGAACTTATGAAGAAGTGTGTCATATTTTTAATAATTTGCATCTGGAGAGAAATCCTATATCACGCTCAACAGTAACTAAAACATAACGTTTTAATATTACTGGGATGGTAAAAAATTTGCTAAAACCTGGAAGACCGCGGACTGCAACGAACGAAATTGTTAAACTAAATATTGCAATCGATTTAGAAGAATCACCTCAAACTTGCACTACAAATTTGGCACTAAACCATGGTATTAGTCGACGTTCTGTAGGAAAGATATTAAAAAGTGAAAAGTATCATCCGTATAAGGTACAGTTGGTTCAAGAATTGTCATACGATGATTTTGACCGACGGTTGGAATTTTGCGAACGGTTAAGGGGCATCTGTAATGTCGATGAAAATTTTGCTTCTAGCATAGTTTTTTCTAATGAGGCAACTTTTTGTTTAAATGGAATAGTTAATCGCCATAACTCAAGGTATTGGTCAAATGAGAATCCTTATTGGATTCATGAAGCACATACTCAGCATCCACAGAAGTTAAATGTTTGGATGGGAATTGTCGAAAATAAGCTTATAGGTCAATTTTTTATAGACGGAAACTTGAATGGTGACAAGTATTTGGATCTACTAAATAACGAAATTATTTCTGCACTTCAACAGAATTGGCAATTACCACAAAATATTTGGTTTCAAAAAGATGGAGCACCTCCCCACTATGATAGACGGGTTAGGGATTTTCTGGATGCGAATTTTCCAAATCGATGGATTGGACGTAGAGGATTCAAAGAGTGGCCTGCTCGTTCTCCGGATCTTAGCCCGTCAGATTTTTTTCTTTGGGGTTATCTAAAATCACGTGTTTACGTTAGACGACCAACAAACTTACAGGAATTGAGACAAAGAATTATTGATGAATGTGAACTAATACGTGGAGAAGACTTTGAAAGAGTGACTCAAGAATTTGTTAATACGATGGCATATTGCCAGCAAGTAATAAACGGCGAGCATTTTGAACATTTGAAGTAATTTTGTTTCTCATTATTCTAAAATAATAAAATGTACATCTATTGTACTAGTAACAGTGAGTAATTCCTCGTTTTTACAAATTTATTGTATTGGGTGTCCCATTTAAATCAAAGAAGTTGATGGCATTTCCGGTTAAACCGGAAGTATATTATTATCAAAAAAATGTACATCAGATGCGTTTTGTTCCATTGCACTTACCTGCAAATTTTCATAAATATCGTTCTTTTCGTTTAAAAGATATTTACTTGGTTCCATACTTTATCCCAACCCCGTATAGTATAAAAAAAATTCTGAATAATTTTCTCCCACTATTCCAAGACATAAGAAATAAAAAATGATTTGTAATTGTAATTAAAATCGGGATCTAATTGTACGAGATCGAATTCTTCAACTATTAAAGATTACTTTAAAAAAATATGACAGGAATTTGCATTAATCCAACGTCGAATATAAATTCCGCACATGTTTGTCACAGTAGATACACTGTAAGAATAGAGACAGCTGATTCCCTCACCCTACACTAAGCTATATATGGCACGTTCCTTTTTTTTATTAATGGTATTTAATATATTTGACCCTCCGATAAATTTGAAGTTTCAGACTAGGTCAATTGAAAACAGAGTGGAATTAAGCTTGATTTATGTCAAGTAAAATTGCGGAAGATGATGCTATAATTTCGATGTTTCAGATTTATGAGCGGGCGAATTTTATCTATTCATGGAATTTCGATGCCGAGTTTTCTCGTAAAATGTAATCTGGGATCAGGGTGTGTGTGATAATGATACTCTGGGATCTTTTTGGTTTGTATTTATATAGTTCTTGGAATTTATAGTTCGATGTATTAGTTGTAAGTGTTAAATTGTATAAACTAACATCGTAATTAGTACTTGTATGTTAAAAAACTACTTGTTTACCGTTAGCAAAATAACGCGTCAATATTATCAATATTTAATTTACTCGTTAAACTTTTCGGAATAAATTTCTATTTATAAATTTCACTATTTTAATTTAAAAACCGTTTAAAATAAAAAGATAAACATTATCCTAGAGTTTTTCTAGGGTACTGGGGTCTTCTTGTTACCTTTGCCGTTGTGGTAGGTTTTCTTCTTCTAGTCATCATCCAATTAGATCGACTTCATTTTCTAATTGTCGTCCTTTTCTGCCTGAAACATACAGCAATATGATTAGACGTAAAGAAGTCTGGCTCTTCGACTCTGAGTTCTGCATTAGGATGGCCAATTTTTCTTCTTACTGCGCTGTATTTTTTTATTGGAGGTTAGCCATCACTACAGCAAACTCTTCTCTGTCTTCTGCTTTACTTATGAAGGCCTCGAGTGTTAAGCCAGTCCAATTTTTAAAGTTTCTCAATCAAGAAATCTTTTTTCTTTCCAAACCACGTTTCTGTTTCAATTTTTCAATCAATAATAATTATTTTCTCATTCTCATTTCTACTAAAATTATTATCTTTGGTATTACTGTTTCTATTCTATTCTATTCTTCTGGGGTGCGTTTCATGCATGTACTGGAGCTCTAGGCTCATTGTACCCCCTGAAGTAATCATACCAGGTTCGTTTCCTTCATGTATTCTATAATGTCACTGATATTCGCTTTCACGATTTCCTCTGGCTCAGTAAACTGAATGCCAAAGTGTCTCTGTCTAAGCCACTTAAGGCTCTTACAATGACATATTACTTGAAGAGGAGTTTCGTCTTACTCACAACATTTTATTAATAATGGGTCCTCAGCGAGTCCGATTGTGTTCATGTGTTTTCGGAGATGACAGTGTCCTGTAAGCAGTCCCACTGCCTTTCTCAGTTGGGTTCTACTTAGGCTGAGTAGTTCTGTAGTTTTCTCCCTGGATGGACCTGTTATGAATAATCTGGATTGCCTGAGTCCAGGCAGTTCCATCCAGAGTTTCTTATGTTGTTCCCTTAGTCGTTCCTCTATTGTTTCCCTTACATGTTGGTATGAGACCCCACATGTGGGAAGAGGTCCGATCAGGGTTCCTTCTGAAGCTTCCCTGGCTAGGAGGTCAGCTTTTTCATTTCCAAGAATCCCTGTGTGTCCTGGTACCCATTCAAGGATAACCTTGTGGCGTTGTGCCAGTTCAGCTACAGTTCCTTGGCAGTGCTTCACTGTTCGTGACGCAGTGTGTACGCTCTCTATTGCTTTGAGAGCTGCTTGGCTATCACTTCTGATCCTGACAGTCCTGTTAGGGACTGTCTCGTTCAGGATGATCTCTGAGCATGTGTTGATGGCAACCACTTCAGCTTGCAGAATAGTCTCTACTGAACCCAGGTTGAGACTATACGTCTTCCCTGTATTTTCATTGTAGATTCCAATCCCAGTGCTGGTGCTTGTTTTGGATCCGTCTGTGTACCAAACGGATTCATGTTGTTTCCTAGTCTTGGTACGAGCTTCGTCCCTATCCGGAATATGAACCGTATATGGTTTGGAAAGGTCGTAGCAGATAGGTATTCTATCTGAGGGCATGCTCAGTAATTGATTATGTTCAATCTCTTTCGAGATTGTGGAATGGTACCTAGGGATCGCCCTGCCCCATTCGTTGTTTATTTTCAGCCTGTAAGCAGCTGCCAGTGCTTCCCTTTCCACAATAAGATGTAGTGGAGGTAGTCCCAGCATAGCTTCCAGGGCCGCCGTGGGCGTTGTTCGCATCGCCCCGGTTATGGCTAGACAGGCTACTCTTTGTACCCTGCCTAGCTGTCTAGATGCTACTGAGCACCTCGCTTTATGCCACCACACAACAGAACAATAGGTTATGATGGGTGCCACCACCCTCGTATAAAGCCAGTGCATCATACTGGGTTTAAGCCCCCACGTATTACCCACAGCTCTTCTGCATGCCCAGAGAGCTCTTAGGCCTTTATCTGTTGTGTTCCTAATGGGTATTACTGTTTAACCTGTTCAATATTATTTTCTACTACCGTTAACTGTTTTGCACTTCTTGCTTACCATTTTATTGTGTTCTGTACAACCTGATGATGGTCTGATCTATAGTATGTACAAAAAGTACGAGGAGTAATAAACCATAATTAAGTATGCAAAACCTTTACAGGGAGCACCATGAAATTTTTGATAAATCTCTTACTTTAAATTACATTTCTTCCGTAAATCTAAAAACCAGGTAGATCGACCCCGTATTTGTTTCAGTTGTAGCAAAATTTAGGGTTTCTTCATTGTTAAAGGATTAGCACATAAGCAATAACGCAATGCAGTGGTGTGTATTTTGGGAAAAAAATACACACCACTATATACATACCACATATTATGCTATAACTAGCATCTATGCGAAACAGCTGTAATTGTATTTTAAAGCGAATTTTTCGAATAAATAGAGGAAGTTTAGTTTAACCGTTCAGTTATTTATTGTTCTTAGTAAAATGAACTTCCAAAAAGTAAAGGTTAACACAATCAATACATTTTATTCTATAATAATGATAGGGTCGATTACATCATCACAAATATTGTCAATTTTCCACATATTTGCCTCTACTTTGATAACATGCTCGATACAGTTTGTCCAATTTTCCTTACTAACATGACTTACAGCACTCTCAAACAATTTCACAACATCGTTTATTTTAAAAGTAGTATTTGTTTTTCCAACTTCCCCCTTTACCTGAGCCCATATTAATTCTATGGGATTAAGTTCACAATGATAAGGGGGAAGTCGAAGAAATGATATACCACGAGAAGAAGCCATTTTTTCTACAATGTAGGTTTTGTATTTATTCTTGTTCATTTTTGCAATTCTGTACAGTTCTTTCCTTAGTGGATCTTTTGGAAACTTAATATTTTTCGAAATAAGCCACTCTAAAAGCTCTGCTTTACGCCAACGACTTGTGGGCAATGCTTCTCGTAACCGTGAATGGTAACTTGCGTTGTCCATAACAATAACAGCCCCTATTGGAATTAGATCAAACATTTGAACAAACCATTCCTGGAAGACATCCCCATTCATATCTTCGTGATAGTCCCCCGTGCGTTTTGAAATAAAAGTTAATAATCCACCATCAACAAAACCTTCAGAACTTCCAACATGGACAATGATAAGTCTTTTTTCTTTTCCAGATGGTGACCGCAAATCTAACGACAAACCTTCCACGAATGCCTGCCTTCCGCTTTTAATGTTTTCATCATATAAAGAGTTTTTTCAATTAAAGATAATGGACCTGTTTTTGGTCGTTTAGATGGTCCTTGGATTATCGACATTGTTTGGTACTAGCACAATTAACATTCAACAATTGTTTTAAATATATTCCAAGTGTTTACAATATTATGAAAACCATACAACTTCATACAACTTTACTCAAAGAACCAATACTAAGTACTGATTTAATGTACCTACTTTCTTTTAAAATAATATTCCCGATAATATTTCTAAGAAAACTGGGTTGTTTGGAAAATCCCTCTCAATAATCGAATAATCTGTAAATAGGTGTAATCGTATTAAGCCGATTACAGTAGACCACTTTCCATTTAAAATTTCTGAGAAAAATTCCCCAAACAGTACATATAGGAGTAAATACAAATAAAAAAATATTCATTTTGCTTCTTTGAATTTAATAAAAATTGTAACGATATCTTGCTATCTTGACTTTAATTATTTTTTTAAAAATATATTTTATTGTAATTTATTTGTGACAATATTCAAAGTTTGAATTAATCTTCTTACAAAAAGAACAAAAATATATAAAATAATTATTGTTACAGATTGGTTTGTTTTCTATTATGAATAAACTGCGTTGCTTTTCTTTATCAAACTTACTAAAATTTATGTACCTCTATCACTTTTTTTTATTAAAATTAGTACATCCCGTTACCTCTGACCTAAATCGTATATTCTTTAGCATAGCTGCAACTCATTCGTTCAATACAAAATGTACCTTACGGTATACCCTCTTAAAATATATTTTGTTACGTCTATGAAATCTACTTAAATGAATGATTTATTACTCCTTGTCCTTTCTATATAGACTATAGATGTTTTAAAATTTTGACTGCATTTTCGTATTCTACGTGGTCGATTTAGTGGTTTTACACTATTTTTGAAGTTCGATTTTAAGCTGAATTAACATTGCAAATCTCTTTATTAGGCAGGGTTTATTCGACGCATATATTATTGTTTCAATATCTTGATTATTTTGGTCCAAAAATAAGTCCCTGCGGAACATCTGATAACTTATTGTAAACTACAGTTTGATTACTATGATTAATGTAGATATAAAAAAAATTTATCTTCTCTTTTAAACCGATGAGAACTTATAATTAAAACATTTAAAATATTAATAACACCAATCGAAGAACTTTTTTCATTAAAATTACATTTACATCAAAAATATTTTTATCCAATTCTAGAGAGCGTAGACTAATTATTAATAAAGAACGTTCACTTTGGTTTGTGTTTGATCAGTGAGACGTGTGGAGGATTATATTATTTGAAAGTATCTGCGGCAGACTATCGAACTATGTAGACTGATTGAACCGACCCTCATTTTCCCGTCAATCAAACGTCAAATTAAATAACTCATACTTAGTCCTTTTATATTGCTGGGAAATGGAAAAATAGGGGAGTGCAGATGTCGATAGAAATGAAAAGGTTTTCGAAAATGTAACTATTCGCATTAATATATTCTCTTGTCTATTATTTTATAAAGGACATTCACCAACAATATATTGTTGCACGCAACTTGAAACCTTTGATCTTCTTAATGGGTAAATATCGTTGCTCCCTAAGATCATTTTTATGAATGTGATGATAGCAGTTGAAACTGTCGTTCTAAATAATTGAAATTGCAGGAAAGTAACAATTTCTTGTAACCATCGCTAAGTACGAAATTACTACTTCGTAAGAAAATTCAATCAGTAACCATTGGTGGTACGGAAAATCCGTTAAATATGTAAATAATTTTTATAAAATAATTTATTTAATGTGATATAGCATCATCATTATTAGCATGTGCATACGTGATTAAATCTTTGAGGTAGATTCTTTCTTCATTTTTTCAGCTTGTCGACGTGTCTATTTGTATTGTCAAATCAGGCCTGACTTTTATAAGTTTACAAGATTTAAAGATCGAAGTTTATGTAAACAAATTTAAGTATTTTATATTGATTAATTGAATGGAACATTTAATTTGAAAGTTAGGAACGATGCTTGGCAATTAAGACGAAATTAGCGACGTGAATCAAATTTTGTTTTGACCAACTATAGGTATATACCTTGTCCAGTATAAATATAGGTCCACGTCACAGCTGTCAGAACGGTACTATGTTGCCAAGCATTTAAAATAGTATTAGAATCTAGTAAATATCAAACGAAGTTTCTTTAACATTCTTCTTTTTATTTGAGTACAAAATCAAGCTAGGTTCGTTAAACAGATAATAAGAACAGTTTTATTTTTGATTTGTTTTTTTTTTGGAGGGGACTTTAAACATTGACTTCTTTTTACAGTCTTTAAAACATTACTCACATTGTTTACGTTCAATTTAAGTGCTGCCGCTACACGCTAAAAAATATGTATATAATGTAGATAATTATTAAGTGTATAGTTTATAATAACTTACTTCTGCTTTTCTGCATGCTCCTGCCAGTCCAATTATCATTGCAACCTTAGCCATTAAATATTCTTTGTCATGAGCTTCCAATAAAAATTTGGCAAAATCTTCTTCATTAAAAACTTTCGACTTTTTAGCCCTGTACCCGTCCGCTTGCCTTTTAATATACCCCATAATGTCCATAATGTGGAAACTTTTCGATCTCAAAATATGCAAGTAAAACTTTCTCTATTAACATGTTTAATTTTCTTCTCATCACACCAAGTAACAAATTGTTCGTATGCAAAATCGTAAACTGCCTTTGACTTTTTGGGAATTACTGACAATAGAGCATTACCTGCTGCCTCTTCAATTACATTTGGTAACTCTTCAGAACTTGAATCACTCATTTTTTAAAAATAAAGCTAAAAGTATATCAATCTCGCTAGAAACCTTCCGTCTAGCCTTTTTTGTATGTCAAACTCACAACTAATATGAAGTAAGAGCAACATACTATACAGGGTGTTTCTTAAGTAATCTAAAATATTATATGGGGCGCTTCGTTACTCAATTTTAAGACGAAAAGTTCATATAAACATGTGTGATAGGTGTTGTCGTTTATGAGATACAGGGTGTTGAATTTATTGTAATAAGTCAGTTCTGATTGTACGTGAAATTAATTTTTCCCGGTGACGCTACTGGTTTTTAGAAGTAATACGCAAAAACATGCTTATTCTAAGTGGCCTTTGAAATAATGTTGACAAGTGTCAAATTTGAAAACCAACGCAAAAATCGTACATTTTTATTTGATTGAATCTGTGTTTAGTTAATAACTATGCCAGTGTTTACTAATGTTGAAATGGCTAATATGCATTTTATTTTTTGTACGGATTAGCGAATGGTAATGCCTTAGAAGCTAGACGTACGTATGCCCAGCGTTATCCAAATAATCGTTTACCATGTTCAGATACGTTTACTAAGTTACATATTCGTTTACAAGAAACTGGAAACTTTTGCTAAATCGAAGAATATTATTGGACCCAGAACTGTGAGAAATCCCCAATTGGAAAACCAGATTCTTCAAATTATTGACCAACATCCAGAAACGAGTACAAGAAAAGTTGCAGATGAAGTAAATGTTAGTAACAAAACTGTTTGGAATATTCTAAAAGATAATTTATTGTATCCATATCACGTTCAACGTGTTCAACATTTGTTACCTACTGACTATCCATTACGCATACAGTATTGTCAATGGATTTTACGTGAAATCGCGAACAATCCGAATTTTGTGGCCAATATTCTATTTACGGATGAAGCCAACTTTTCTAGACATGGGATTATGAATTTTCATAATGACCACATATGGGCAGATGTAAATCCACATACCATAAGTGTAAAACGATTTCAACTAACATTTTCGGTCAATGTTTGACTTGGCATCATCGATGATTATTTAATTGGACCATTTTTCCTTCCTGTACGGTTAACCGGTGAGACATACCAACATTTTCTAGAAAATGAATTTCCACTTCTTTTGGAAGATGTACCTATTATTATTAGAAGGCGCATGTGGTTCATGCATGACGGAGCTCCTCCACATTTTTCAGTGATTGTACGCGAGTTTTTAAATAATGTTTTTCCAGGCCATTGGATCGGACGAGGATCTCCACACCCGTGGCCCCCTAGATCACCTGGACACAATCCTCTGGATTTTTGTGTGTGGGGATATTTGAAATCGCCTGTTTACACAACACTGATATTAAACGTACAAGATCTTCAAAATCGTATCATAGACGGCTGTAATGTTATTCGTAACAATCCTGGTATCTTCGAACGTATTCGACAATCCATTAGACATCGAGCGGATTCTTGCATTTTAGCTGGAGGTGGACATTTTGAACATTTGCTCTGAAATGTATTATTTTTTCTTTATGTTTAACACATGTTGCTTGTAATAAAATAATAAAAAAATATAAATCAGTAGCGTCACCAAGAAAAATTAATTTCACGTACAACACCCTGTATCTCATAAACGACAACACCTATCACACATGTTTATATGAACTTTTCGTCTTAAAATTGAGTAACGAAACGCCCCATATAATATTTTAGATTACTTAAGAAACACCCTGTATTTATATTTTCCAAATTTTGATCAATTATATTAAATTTTATTTTTTTATTACTTTCTTCAAAATTAGAAAAAAATCTTGTATGCAATACGTTACGAAATGAAGTTTTGTCTTACTTGTGAATCTCACGCGTTACACAAAATTAGGCATTTCGTAACTGATGGCATAAATAGCTTATAGTACTATTGTTTATTTGTATAAAATAATAATGCCAGTATTATTATTATTATTATTTGTTCGCAGTCCCACAGATTCCACGTTACCAGTTTAATATAAATTCTAAAAATTAGGAGAAAATACTTTTTTAACAAGTGTATTGAAAACATTAATTGCTAGATTCATCTGCAACTTATTTTGTAACAATGCACTTGCAACTGCAAGTGATGTGTATTAGTAATCATTGTCAAAACCATGCAAGCAAGCAAGCAAGCCAGGTCACACACAGTATGTACATGAAATAAACGAAACATCCATCTCCCACGAATTTCCAACAACACGGTGCACGACCTACGATGTTGTCACGTTTGAAAAGGCACGGCGATTGTTAAGAAAACGTGACAACGCAGCGGCATAATGTCTGGGAGCGGTATTAGTCGAGTCGAGCCACTCTTGAATCCCTATCATTTGTGCTACGTTGCCGAAGTTGATGCTGCGTTGCTTTCGTAGTCGTCGTCGGCTTTGTAAATAGGAAAAAAACGACCTTCATTCAGGTATTATCCTTTTTTTTGTCTTTCCTGTATCTCTCTGTCCTTCACTCGCATGTATTCGATCATTATTTCAAAAGATATAAACATCCAGTCGGTTTATATTAAGATATAACCTGGAAAAACTTTTAGGGGAATGAATATTTGGATTAAAGGTTTTAATACAATCCGTATAAATAAATCACGTACGATATATTCCTAAAATAAATATTTAAGTTGAAGAATGCCAATTTTCTTTGGGTCGTGCGGTTAGTTAGATTCAAAATAATTTTGTTTTTGATTGAATCCGAAAATGAGTATAGTGGCACGGCCCGTTTAGAATTATGAATCGTTGATATTGGTTCAAAAACTGAGAGTTTCTCATCAGTTTTAAATTTCACAGCAGTCTTTTTTTGGTTTAAGCCCAACACTCCTAAATGAAAAATGTCGATATTGTTAGGGGTAGGAGTTGTCGAGCGGTTTAAATTTTCTGTCACCATAAAGTTTCCTTTATTATAAATATCTTTCATTTTAGTATTACAACTACAAGTTACACATAACCTCATACATAGACATAACGTGGTTGCTTACGACAACAACTCTCCGACACCGCATATATGACTCTCTTTCAAAAGTCAGTTAACTGTCAGCTGTCAACAGTCAACCACAGAATAAACACTGAAGAAACAGCCACTCTAAGAACGTTCTTAATATCGTAACCTAACGATATTGTTTTTGAAAAAATGGGTTAATTCACATTTGTTTTAAAAATGAATATTTTTATTATTGCTTATTGTTAGTTCATGGTTTGTTCTTATTTAAAAACAATTTATTAAAACATACTCTTTTAGATATCCCTCAATCAGAATTATTAATTTTTTCCTCTAATGATTACTCTAAGAATATACATTAAAGTTTGTTACTAAAATTATAGTGTTTTTAAAAAGAGGGTAGAAAAATAAAAATAGTTTTAAATTTAAATATTTGAATCAAAATTTAGATAAATATTTATTTAGATTATTTATTTAATTGTTTTGCAGTCTATCCTTCTCTATCTATCTTTCATTGCAGGAATCTGGGGTATCGTTGCTAGAACGTGTTCAAGTAGGTTTTTTTAAACATCATTGTTGCCTTTCTAGAAATACTTTTGACTTTTGACTATATGCAGTTCGTCTCGAAACAGTTTATAACAGAAAAGAATTTATTGTACTAACCCTTATTCTGTGGAAGTCCATCTTATTAAAAATAATAAAAAACTGAACGGTTAAACTAAACTTCTACTATTTATTCGAAAAATTCGCTTTAAAATTCAATTACAGCTGTTTCGCTATAACTAGCATCGTCAGATTGACATATTTAAGTTACATTTTGTTTGTTTGTAGCTAGGCACCTGATGTTGATTAGGTAGTATTAAGACTTAAAACTAGACCAAGTATGGAAGTAATAAGACTTTAATATTGTTAATTGCATACCGAACTATTGTAACGAGATACCTACTTCATTTTATATACAATAAAATTAACTTACTTACATTAACTTTGGTTCTTTGATTGGCTTTTTTTTGAATTCAAGAACAAACTTAAATGAGACGGAAAATATGAATAATTTTTATTGAGAAACACAACTAATGGGCATGTTTTTAATTATTTAGACCAAACAATTATTGTTTGTGACAAAAAAGTAAATTGGATACATAAAAAATTCCAGTTATAGATAATTAAATATGATAGAGATTCAGTTTTTTTTTTGCTAAGGTTTCATATTTGGTGAGATTTTTTGAAGCAATCTAGAATCTTGGAAGGTGACAGTTCGACATGAGTTTCCCATCTCAGCCCGAAGTAAAAGAAAACCTAGAATCTTGGTTTTGTTTATGACTTTAAAAATAGTCGATATTTTTGACCCTACATAGTCTAGATACTATGTTGCTTTCATAAATAACAAATTATTTTTAATTCCTAAACAATATGAATGGCCTCGACATGTATTTTGTTCAAAGTCCAAAAAGTTAAACTGTTTTTAATTATTTTAATTAACTGCACTGCCTCAATTGTATAAATAACAATTATATGATGTTTTGTTTTTAATTCTTTGTAAATCTAGCTTTTGCTGCCGGCAGGACCATTAAATGTATACAGGATGTTTCATTAAGAATTATCCATATAGTAACTGGAGAAACCTCAGCACTAAATATGAAGATTTAGGCCAAAACACTTAAATAAAATATTCCTCCTAACCGAGATATAGGGTGTTTTATTTTAACTATTCTAAATGATTGTATTCCATATTTTTGACACTTTCCAATATTTTTTGTTCATACTTGGCAAAAAGTTTACACATATTAGGTTACTTTAAACAGTGGTAAATGATATTTTTTTCTCGATAACCAGAGGCGTGCGGTAGGGTTGGATACTTTCTTTTATTCCCCTACAATTTACACCACTGTCGTAATAATTGTTTCTGCATGTCACTTTCTACGTAAATATCGTCCTCTTGTCTCAATACGATAGAGTGAGTAGTTTTCGAGTTATTTGCATTTAAAGGTAATGTTTAAAATAATAAATAAAATAAAACGCTTTAAAAAAAATATCAATAAGAGTTTTTAAAAAATCATAGGCGTAGATATATTATTTCAAAATATTCCAAACTTTTCGACATATTGTATATATATATATACCATTTAAATAAACGTAAAATTCAATTGTTATTAAAAATTAAGTCATCCGTTTGGTGTGACTTTCCGTTTTGGTTTAATCATAGTGTCTGAATCAATTGCCAAGCGGAATAAAAAATGTGTGATAACTTCTAAAAATATGCGGTTGGATTTTACAAAAAAAATGTGCGGTAAACATGTTGATACCGATTTGATGATATCCTTGCAATCGACTTACTAATAAACAAAGCTGTTGTATCATCATTAAAATGATCATGTCATTTTGATAACGATAAATTTCAAACGTTAACGTTATCAGAAAACGTTTTAAAAACAAAAATACACAATTGTATTCATTGTTATGGTTTGACACGGCTTGCTTTTAAAATTTAACTTCATTTTAATTATTTTTAGGGATAATTAGGCTTCCATAATCTAAATTTATACTAATTTAATTGGATTTTTAATAAAACAATAAACTCCTTATCTAACTTAACTTGTCTATTACTCTTGTTTTTCTTGACTCTGTCATTTTCCTTCTCCTCCAATTGTTTTCTCTACATCTCTTTAATGTCAGCTATTTTCGTTCTTTAAACATCTACATATAATACTTTCTAACTTTCTATTTATTATTTTTTGTTTATTCTAAATAAAATTTAAATAAACCTTCAAAAACTCTGGAAACTGGTCCATCAGTCTGATGGAATAACCCTATTCTGGTTCTGCCTCTTTCCTCTATGGTATTTTCGTTAATGTTTAACCCTGACACAACTTAGATAAGGTGGTTCCTTGAAAAATCTATCCAGATCACAGCTGCGCCTGCTTGTCCCTACTGGCCACTATGGACGCAGAAGACATCTACACCTCTTGGGTGTAATCAAAGACCCAGATTTTCCTAACAGTGGGGAGGATGAAGCTTTTTACCACTTCCTGGGCACCTGTGAGGTTTACGCACAATTCAGGCAAGGCATCGTTGGTGTGCGAAGAATCGAGGAAGATGACTTGGACGTCATGTCTTTCAAACAAAGGTTGAGGCTTTGCGGGAGCAGGTGATAATACAGAGGGAGGAGAATCTGGTATATGCCAAAAAGGCAAACTTAAGGCAATAGATTTCACAACTGCTGAAGAAGAGTGTATCAAATGCCCACCTGTATTATGTTCAATTTAGATGGGATCAGGAGATTGTAAGGGTGTCTATATTGGAATATAGAATACATTCAATTGTCCAAAACTTAAAATTAGTAACTTTTTCTAAAAATTCTCGGAAAAAATCATATTTTTTAGTAACTTTGGTGTTCCAATGGTTTATAGGTTGGTTGAATCAACATAATAACTAAATATGGGCTGTCATTAAAAAAGACTGGTCACTGGTCATCATCTTAGGCAGAGGCGGAGAACAGATAAATATTAATAACAATAAAATAAATAATTTACGGAACAAAATCTATTAAAAACTTTATTTCCAACTTCAATAATGGATATCTAGTTATTGTATGAAGTCTTTTCACTACACTTATAATTTCAAAATGCTAAGAATTGTTTAGGATTCCATAAAGTTCTAAAATAGACTAAACATCAAGCAATTTATGCCTTCTAAATTATTTTGATAAAAACATACTTGCAATTTTTGTTTTTAAAAAAGGATTCAATGGTTATTTTTGTTCAACTTTTGACGAGCAATGTATTTCTAAACGTATATTTTAGATTTAAATAAACTTACCTTTTTTTTTGGATTTTATTTTTAGTGATAAATATTGGCCATATTAAATCGTTTGTAATATAAAAATGCAATATCACCGTCAGACAATTACTCAAATATACCATGCAATAAATCAAATCCATCTAGACGAAGTTAAATAAAAGAACAAACAAAATCAGTAATCACTGAAGTGTTATAATAAAACGTTCAAAAAAATAGACCAGACTGACTTTATTATTAAAATATACAGTGTGTCCCGTAATTTAATTATCTATAAATTTTTGATATACGAGGTCTGGCTATTAAATAACGAGACTGCTTATGAAAAAGAGTTTTATTTTAAAAATTATTCTACAGTCGAATGCTCCCGTCGTTTCTAACCTCTACAGAAAAAATACTACTACAGCGACTACTACTGGAATAGTAGACACTTCCAGCTATCTAACGCTGCATTCGTTTCCCACCCTACCCCTATAGGACGCGTACAGTTTCGTTATTTAATAGCCACACCTCGTATAATAATAATCTAAAGGAATATTTGACGGGAAAGATTGTTTTATTTCTGTTGACATGTATAACAGACACTCTCAGTCAAAATATACAAGAAGTCTTTAAAATATTTTTACCTTTATAAATGTAATTTAATACTAATATTCTCGTTTTTCAGAATCCTGAAGAAAAATTTAGAAGCACATTCGAAAGCTTGATAATTAGCAAATAGTTTTACTTAATTATGGCGTCCCCAAATCTGGTACCTGTTTTTTTATCTGGGTTTTTCATAAGATCAAAAATATTTTTAAGTCATTTTTTCAAATTCATATAGATTTAGATGGTTTTCTACACAAATATGCTAAAGCAAAATATCCTAACTAAGTACTGATATGGAGTTTGTTTATCAAAAAATATAATTTCCTGTCTTGTGTACATACGTCAACACAATTTGAGTTCTATTCATTCATTCATTCATTCAGAAAAAAATTTCTTTTGCTTTCTTTAAAGTCTGTAAAATACATTTTTATGGTATTATAATGAGACCTGGTGTCGATGCTGCCAGACGTTTTGTTGTTATTCTTATAGAGAGAATGAGGTTTCGATTCATTTTTTTGGTTTTGTTGAAATGTATTTCAACTTCATTGTGTGCATTGTTGAATAGATTTAACGATATAAAAAAAAACTTTAAACGAATAATGTGAAAATAAAAGAGATATTGAATTTCTTCTTTTGAGAAAAGCTTAGATCAAAGAAAAATGAAAAATATCAAACATTCAGTGTAGCTAATTTTTTACCGATGTGACTGGCTAAATGGTCAGTCAGTGTATAAACATTTTTATAAAAATTAACCATATTTTTTTAATGTAATCTAATTTCTATCAAAAATCACTAAAGTCTTGAATGTCTCTTGTATTTCTAGATATCTCCCAAGCCTTTGACAAAGTTTGGCATAGATGCTTGCTCTATCAGCTAAAAAATGCTTTCTTCAGTAACTATTTTCTTTTATAGTTTTTTCAATATTAATTGCTAAAAACCATTTAAAAGTGTTATACAGATCGAGTTAGTTTACTAGGCTTCAAAGTAGAAAGAATGGCATGAAAACAACATATTTGTCCCGTTAAACATCCACTCTGTATCGTCAGAACCCAAGCTCTCTCTAAACTGGTAGTTGTACAGCGCGAAAACAAGTTGGGTACGCACGCGACTTATTGCCCATATTTATTGATAACCTTAAATTAGTTACATATATTATGGCAGCGTTTTGGAGACCTTTTGAATCAGAAAATGGAAATCCAGATCAAAATTAAAATTCAGAAGATATGATATCGCCAACAGGAGAGGTTAGTAGCGAATTTTGCAATAACGATTTACACATTCAGTGTCAGAGGGTTATTTTAAATATGTATCATTGCTTGAAAAATGAAGATAATAAAAAATCAGATGCGAATTAATACCTTAACAAAAATTTCTATTTACACTATTTCTCGGGTTATTAAGCGCGGTGACGTTATAGATTATTCGCAGGTGCGGAAAACCAAAAAAAAAAATTTGCAAATGTTGCACAGTGGCCTTACCACGAAAAGAATGGCCAAAACCTGACCTTCAGACTTGCTTGATATCCAAAGGTCGATAGAATAAGGTGGAATATCCTTGGATATTTCCATATCAGGTGTAAAACTTGTAAATTAAAGTACACTTGAAGTTATTTTCTCTACGAACTGTCGACCGGCTGTCTTAAAATGTTCCGAAGTCGACTAGAAACAGTGGTGTACGTATATAAATACTCTTGTGCGGGGAAGTAATTTGCTTAATGTTCAGACTATATATCAGTATATTGTAAATAAATTAAGCTGTTTCATTATACAAGTAAATTAAATATTAGACTGTAAAAATAAATAAACTTTTAGCTTTGTCACTCAGTTTGCATGAATGCCATACACATCATCAATGCAAAGATGTTAGTGTCATCTCTATTGAAGACAGGCGTTAAAATGTTGAAATATTTTTGTATTCTTTATTGAAGTCTTTTTGTGATTTTGCTAATTCGATTAGCGGATTCTTCCACGTACCCTTGAGAATACTAGTTTGCCTCTCCCTGATCCGTTTGTTTAAAAATTCTTGGTGTTTTTTTTTTCGAGCCACGAAAACAATGAACGAATTGAAATTCAATGTGATGGTAAATAATGGTTGTTATTGTTGAACGTTACTACGCAACACAAACTCTCGCACACGTCCATTTTTTTTCATCATTTATAAAATTTTTTAAATATCAAAAAAATCTGACAAACGACATATGAACAGGTTCTCAAATGTTAATGTAAATATGACGAAATTTAAATGGCGGTCGTTACACGCAACGTACATTAATAAAATAAGTATTATTTACTTTTACATTGTGTACAGTTTATTATACAAAATGTACCTAATAATTATCTGATGACTGCTATTAACGATTTTATAATTTTTAAAAATAATATTAGTTTATGCGTCATCGAAACAAAGTTCGTTTATGTTTGGCCTTGACCTTATTACATACCGCAAACAATTTTATGAGATGACCTCGAACCATATCAACCTTTACCTATGCATTGAATTAAAAATATATCATTTTCTAGGTGTATCTTAACGATGTTTTAGAATATTTAAAAAAAATTGTTATCAAGGATAATTAGCGTCTCAACTGACGTCTCGACGCTCTCGAAAGTACAATTCTATCGTCTTGTATAATAAATAACTATTTTAATTATGATGATTACAGTATTATACTTACTACTTCTCCCTTTACCTGAGCCCATATTAATTCTATGGGATTAAGTTCACAATGATAAGGGGGAAGTCGAAGAACTGATATACCACGAGAAGAAGCCATTTCTTCTACAATGTAGATTTTGTATTTATTCTTGTTCATTTTTGCAATTCTGTAAAGTTCTTTCCTTAGTGGATCTTTTGAAAACTTAATTTTTTTCGAAATAAGCTACTCCAAAAGCGCTGCTTTACGCCAACGGCTTGTGGGCAATGCTTCTCGTAACCGTGAATGGTAATTTGCGTTGTCCATAACAATAACAGCCCCTTTTGGAATCAGATCCAACATTTGAACAAACCATTCCTCGAAGACATTCCCATTCATATCTTCGTGATAGTCCCCCGTGCGTTTTGAAATAAAAGTTAATAATCCACCATCAACAAAACCTTCAGAACTTCCAACATGGACAATGATAGGTCTTTTTCCTTTTTCAGATGGTGGCTGTAAACCTAACGACAAACCTTCCACGAATGCCTGCCTTCCGCTTTTAATGTTTTCATCTTGCCAAGATTTGGAAACTGTATATCCAGCATTAATCCATGTTTCGTCCAAGTAGAAGATTTTCAATTTTTGTTCTCTGGCATGTCGAATGCTTCTTAAATAGTTTCTTCTTCAAAAAACTATTTCCGGTTTATTTATCAAGAGAGATTTTCTATTATGTTTTGTATATCTATAAACCCACATCTTTCAACAGTTTGCATAATGTCATTCTGAAGAATTTTGTATAGTCCGTATCTTCTTGCACTGATGTCATAATTTTTTCAAGTGTTGGAATTTCCTTTCGTAAGTAAAATCCATGGACTTTACGCCTTAGTCTTTGTTTTAATGACTCATCGATCTCAATTGGTTTTCGGCCTGAAGGAGTTTTAGGGGGTTGAAGAGTTCCATTCTTGCTTTCTTTTAGTAATCTATAAATTGTTGATTTAGCAACACACAACATAGCAGCCGTTAATTCCACAATATCATCAACACTTGCACTTGGATCCTTGTTTTTCAATGATATATAACAATTCAATATCAGAGTTTTTTCATTTAAAGATAATGGACCTGTTTTTGGTCGTTTAGATAGTCCTTGGCTTATCGACATTGTTTGGTACTTGCACAATTAACATTCAACAAATGTTTTAAATATATTCCAACTGTTTACAATATTATGAAAACCATACAACTTAATACAACTTTACTCAAAGAACTAATACTAAGTAATGATTTAATGTACCTACTTTCTTTTAAAATAATATTCCCGATAATGTTTCTAACAAAACTGGGTTGTTTGGAAAATCCCTCTCAATAATCGAATAATCTGTAAATAGGTGTAATCGTGTTAAGCCGATTACAGTAGGCCAGTTGCCATTTAAAATTTCTGAGGAAAATTCCCCAAACACTACATATAGGAGTAATACAAATAAAAAATAATCATTTTGCTTCTTTGAATTTAATAAGAATTGTAACGATATCTTGCTATCTTGACTTTAATTAATTTTTTAAAAATATATTTCATTGTAATTTATTTGTGACAATATTCAAAGTTTGAATTAATCTTCTTACAAAAAGAACAAAAATATATAAAATAATTATTGTTACAGATTGGTTTGTTTTCTATTATGAATAAACTTTGTTGCTTTTTTTTATCAAACTTACTAAAATGTATGTACCTCTATCACTTTTTTTTATTAAAATTAGTACATCCCGTTACCTCTGACCTAAATCGTATATTCTTTAGCATAGCTGCAACTCATTCGTTCAATACAAAATGTACCTTACGGTATACCCTTTTAAAATATATTTTGGTACGTCTATGAAATCTACTTCAATGAATGATTTATTATTCCTTGTCCTTTCTATATAGACTATATTTATTTATCCAGCAAAAACAAGGTTTTAAAATACCTATTTACTATTTTTTCCATTCAAGTTTTCGTTGGAACACCTTGTACCTATGTACCGGTTAAATATTGCAACAATGTTTCCGACTATAATTGTAAAAACCTGTAATTACCCACATTTAGTACCATAGAAATAACGTTGAATGTCCGAGGGGTATTTTAACGTTAAAAATCACAGTCTCTTTCACGGTTGTGGTTATTCACAAGTACCATTATTGACATTTACTAGATTATTATAATTTTGTTCCTTACTCGTTTATAAAAATAAAAATACCAAAGTGGCCTTCTAGGATAAATATAATTCTAAAGGAATCCAGGCTTGCAATACAAAATAATAGTTGTTATTTTGTTTGACATGACGACGGTTAATATTTTGGTATATGTAAAAGTAAACAATAATTGAAATTAAACAAGTATTCTTTTTTTCTTAAATTTACTCAAAAAAAAATTACGTAGATTTTTAAAAATAAAATATCCCCAGATGAATTTGTTAATTAAATTATTTAGAAATGTTTTTTCTTTAGGTAATTATGATGTTATTTTTAAAAACATTTCTAAATAACTTTTATTATTAATAAGTCAGTGTTTGATCACGAATTTCTGTGAAAAAAAAATGAATTATTTGGCTTCAGAGAAAAGTCTGTTGATTTGGAAATAACGCAATTCAAGGCTGCGATAATTTTATCAAAAGCCTTTGATAAAAATTTACAATCATAATTTAGATTATTTTGTTGTTTGCTCTTTTCTTTTCTAATGTATGTTTATCTAAACAGCGTCACATAACCTAAATGCGTATTTATTTAACATGTAGATATAGATAAGAGCCGCATGCATAGTCCAATAATTAAAACAAACTCTGTTCGTTTTGGGCAGAACGATATTTATGAAAATTTGCAGGTAAGTGCAATGGAACAAAACGCATCTGATGTACATTTTTTTGATAATAATATACTTCCGGTTTAACCGGAAATGCCATCAACTTCTTTAATTTAAATGGGACACCCTATATATTTTTACAGATTTTGAAAGAGCTCGTTATTTTGAATTCATACATACTGAGTTTAATGTAAACAAATTTCTTAATACCGATATACATAAGTACGTACGTTACTGATTCACGGTCTTGTTTACAACATTTTACGATTTAATCACTTTTCTGAGCCGCCAACTCCAAACAAATAAACTATAGTTTAAAAAAATATTGAATTCATTTTTTTTTACATAGGTACCCTGTTTTTAAAAGACCTCTCACACTGTGCCGGCCATGTGGTAATCTTAATATAGGGTATACTTAATGATTGTTTTTCGAAACACACAACATGTCTGCCGTCCATATGTGCATCAAAAACATGTCAAACGTATCACAACCTAAATGCACTTTAAATTGTCGCGGCTATCTAATAATAACTATTCTTCTGCCTTTTAGTTAAAAAATAGATTTTCACATGCAATGACAGCTGTTTCGGTAGAATTAACATCGTCAGATTGAAGTTACCTTTTGTTACCTGATGATAATTTAGAAACTTTTACTATTTATTTGAAAAATACGTTTTAAAATTCAATGACAGCTGTTTCGCTACAAACTACCATCGTCAGATTGACATAATGAAGTTTTTTTTCTTCAAGTGGCATCTATTGTATACTAATTGCATGTAACGAGTGTACACTTTTAAATTACAATTATTCACACATTCTATTGTCAATTTGAAGAGGAAATACGGTGAAGTTATTATTGTTATATTTTATAATTAGGCGATAGTCGAATTTTTTAATACAATGTATCGTTTGTTGTCTTCGGGATACCGATGATGTCATGGTTAATATTAAAGACTCAAGGTCATTAAAACTCACAATTATTTTTTTTCTATTTGTGAAACAATGAATCACCGTACCCAACAGCACAACGTGAAGTACGTGTTTGCATCAAGTGTAACCTACACCACGTTTACAATAAAAATTTGTTTGGTATTATATCTCTAATGAGATTCGCTATTTGCATTTTTTCATATATAAAATTATTTGATTTAGTTTTCAAAGCTATTGCAGAATCTGTGGCAAATCTATCAGACACTATTTTTTCAAATAATGAAGATACATTTTTAGGTAAGGGTTTAAAATATTGCATACCTTCTAAATTTACTAATAATATAAAAGAAATTTTATCCACAGATTCTGAAATAGCTTGGAAAACTAAATCAAATTTTATTTATAATAAAAATGTTAATAATAGAGTATATTATGAAAAATATGGGGATCAAAATTAAAGAGGTGTCCGAGATAAATGTTAGGAAAAATAAAAAAGTAAATAAGAAGAAGTAAATCATCCATTTCTCCAATGTGACTAAACAATGATTGAAGGAAAACACAAAATCAATGTCACAGATTTTTTTTTATTTAGTACAAAAAGCGACTAGTTTCGGCCTTTTTAGAAGGCCATCATCAGGCTAGAAAAAACAGGATGAGGTCATTACATATTCCACAAAATTATAAATTTACAAAAACATACCTTAGTATACAATTGCTAAAGAACCATAATTGTTCGAACCAAATGCTTGCTTAAACATATAGTGAACAGGTATACCTAATTATTTAAGGAGGTTTTGAAAGAGGAAAATAGTGACATCGAAAAATAAATATAAAATTAAAACTAAAAAATTATTATATGATGATTGGAAAATGAGACTTATATTGTTACGGTTGCATTAGAAGTAGTATACAAATGAGCATGTTTATTTATAAATATTATGAA
Source organism: Ophraella communa (assembly GCA_035357415.1). Lineage (NCBI taxonomy): Eukaryota > Metazoa > Arthropoda > Insecta > Coleoptera > Chrysomelidae > Ophraella > Ophraella communa. The sequence continues at coordinate 44,277,620 of CM068985.1, read as the reverse complement.
AAAGATACTGAATTGGTGTACAACATTCGGGGGGAAACAATAATTAAAAATCATTATAAGTCTTTGTTCGATTTTTTTTATGAAAATAAATTAATAGATAGAAAGATAATAGCAAAACTACAAGTTGAGTTTAATTTATTCCAGATAATTATTCCATAAATTTTATAAATTTCTTAAATTGTACCTTGAAAATAATTGATTAGTTTTAATTTCTAGATGTTAAGGACAAATTTGTGATCACTCCCAAAATCAGTAGGAATAATTTTAGAATTCCAAATCTCACTAAAATAAAATCACCCTGTACAACAAGGTTCCAATAAACATCATTTGAGCTTACCAGTCACCAACATAAAAAACTGATATTTTTTTAGTAACTTTGTCTTCATTGCCAACATAAATTTATTTATTTTTGTTCAAAAGGAAAGCTGGGAAAACAAAAGAATTTTCGGTAACCATGGTTCTGTTGAATCTAAAATCTCTCTCTTGTTTTTTGTTCCTGAAAGCGAAAGGAGGGTAAGAAATTTGTCCTGATAAAATTAAAATTTTAATAAGTAAAATTAAACAATTAACGCATAATAATGCAAGATAAATACTTAAAACGATAAAGTGTGATATAAAAGTGTATTTCCATAAAAAATTTAACATACCTGACAAGAAATTGGGGCCAAAGTGTATTGGCATCCAATACCAGCAGTTCCAGGAGAGCAAGCAAGTTATTTAAGCCTTAAGGAACATATTCCTGTCCATTTGAAGGTGACAGCAGTTGTAAGAATTCTACATTTGAGGTATTTGGGGCCAATTTTGCTCCAACACATATTTAGCAAGAATTAAGTACCAGGACTCCACAACATCCACGTATGGACCAAATTCTGAACATTTTTAAGGTGATATCAATTATTATTGTTCTATTTTAATACTTGACATTTTCGATAAACTCTAGAATTTCAACAATTATTATTGATCTATTTTAATGTTTAACATTTTCGATGAACTTTAGAATTTCATACTAATTTGTTTTATCACTAATTCATTTGTACAAGATCTATATTTATTGTCAAAATTTATTCGTATTATAAAGGTTTTATTTAAATTAGCACGTGCTACAACTTTGATGTAGTCTGTTCTTGGAAGAGAGAACAGGATATTCAGTTATTTTCACATTCTTACAGTTCAATTGAAGAATACTGTTTCACAACTAAGAACACGCTATATTTTCATTTAAGGTACATTTCATAGGAATAAAAGTATAAAAAAAAAAAAAATTGTACTCACCAGTAAACCCAATTCATTTTGGAATCTTTCTAATACATTTTCTTTTAGCGACATTGAACAATAAATATCTCTTTTGAATTTCTGTTTATTTCAAACATAAATTAATCTGGAAATTTATTTAACGAGAACGATCACTTCTTAATTTACTTCAATCAGCTGTAATGTCTCAGAACTTTAACCTCACAAAACACAGAATTTGACTAGAGGGAATAATCGCAGAACTTGAACCTACACCAGTAACCTGAGCGGGTGACGTCATACAGTGACCGGAGGAACTACTTAAGTATCTTTTTCGTTATTTGTTTTTAATCATAAAAATTTTTAAGAGTCTCATTGCTTTGAGCAGCTTGGTTTAATTTAATTTCATTGGCGTCATATTTTTTTTAAGAAAATATTGTGGGAGATCATATTGTTGTCGTAGGCGTACCGCTATAGGCAACACGTATTACACAAATACTTTGAGAAAATATAATTTTATAGATTTAACAAAATTAAACCCCACAATATATCTAAGAATTTTTATAGAAGGTAAACCTTTCTATGTGTGGATTAACGAAGTTAAAAAACATCAGGTAGGGAGAAAATAAAATTAAAACAATATGTATGTATTTTCCCCAATGTTAGAGGTCCAGTAAGAAATAATATTGGCAAATGGGGTAAAATATAAGAAATGTAAAAATATTTATGTTGAAGTTCATTTCTCTTTTATTTTCGTTATGTGGATGATTGTATTGTCCTTTTTAAAGGTAATCAACAAGATGCTTTGCAATTTTTGGATTATATTAATGGTCTTCATCCTAGAATTTCATTTACCATTGAGTTTGAAGTTGATAATGCTATCCCATTCCTGGATATACTAATCACTAAAAATATTACATCCCATAAATTAGAATTTGAGATTTACCGTAAGCCTACCACCACAGATTCTGTCATTAATTATTACTCCAATCATCCGTTATCACACAAGTTAGCTGCCTTTAATAGTTTCTTTCATAGAGCTTTTAACATTCCCCTTTCTCAATCATCTTTTATGAAAGAGATTAATATTATTAAACAAATAGCAGTCAATAATAATTATCCTATAAGTTTTATTAATAAAGTTTACAATAAATTTTTTGTTAAATACAGGCTTAGTTTTAACTATGTCAGTCAGTCCTCATCGTTGAACAGTGATATGTATATGGGTTCGCTTGGCTTTTTTGGTCCTATTTCTTACAAATTTGGCCATGTTCTTCGCAAATATAACATTAAGTTCGGTTTTAAAACCAATAATACCTTAGGGTCTTCCTTGGTCAACACTAAAGATAAGGTCTCCTTCTTGAATACACCTGGAATATATAAATTGTGTTGTAATGATTGCAATGCAGTTTACATAGGTCAGTCAGGCCGTCTCTTGTGCACTAGAGTAAATGAACATCGTATTCAAGTTAATAAATATATAAAAATTTTGACCCACCTATGTCTACTTCATCCTTTGCTAACCATATTATTTCTGAACACCACAGCTTCTCTGATTCTAACATTACTAGATTGCATAAATGTTTTAAGGGACCTAGAATGAACCTCTTGGAGATGCTGGAGATTAATGAAGCTACCAAGCAAAATGACCTTTTATGTTTAAATGAACAACTAAGGCCTAGTGATCCATATATTTTTCTTAGTCTTCCTTTTTAATTTGAATTTGCCATCATATAATGGATTGCAACGTTCCTCCACATATTTCTTTTCTTTTCCAGTGTTATAATTTTATTTTTGAACATATTAGTTTTACAGTTTTTGTAATTTAAATATTGGTCGTGAACTTGTAAACATTTGATTGTCTACTTTAACTTCTTCTTCTTCTTTTATTGGTATTGAGATGTACTTAAACGTCATAATTGTTAGTCAACACAACTTATTTTTAATTTTATTATTCTGCATTTAAATATTATTATATTAATTATATCACAATTTCTACGGTTCATATTGTTCAACTTTAGTTGTTCGAATTAATTTGCTTGCTTTCGATAATATCATCATTGACTTTACATAATTTTCTTATATCCACAGATATAACGACTTTTAACCTTGTTCTATGCTACTACTTCTTATATTTCATGCCGTATGTTTTCTGTTTCTCAAGGGTCTCTTTTTGATCGTCGCCATTGCAGTTAAACTGTGTTAAAGTTTTCAGTGGTTTATTCATTTTGTTTAGTGTTATGGACATTTTAAACATTAATTCAATATGTATCTCATTATCTTAATTACCTTATGTCTTTTATTGACATCACTCGAGTGTGGCCTAATAGAGCGCCCCTCAAAATTTTCTACAAGATTTGATGTTATAAAACCTCACATCTTATCTTTGATATTTCATGAACTTCAACATAAATATTTTTACATTTCTTATATTTTACCCCATTTGCCAATATTATTTCTTACTGGACCTCTAACATTGGGGAAAATACATACATATTGTTTTAATTTTATTTTCTCCCTACCTGATGTTTTTTAACTTCGTTAATCCACACATAGAAAGGTTTACCTTCTATAAAAATTCTTAGATATATAAGTCTCATTTTCCAATCATCATATAATAATTTTTTAGTTTTAATTTTATATTTATTTTTCGATGTCACTATTTTCCTCTTTCAAAACCTCCTTAAATAATTATACCTGTTCACTATATGTTTAAGCAAGCATTTGGTTCGAACAATTATGGTTCTTTAGCAATTGTATACTAAGGTATGTTTTTGTAAATTTATAATTTTGTGGAATATGTAATGACCTCATCCTGTTTTTTCTAGCCTGGTGATGGCCTTCTAAAAAGGCCGAAACTAGTCGCTATTTGTACTAAATAAAAATCTGTGACATTGATTTTGTGTTTTCCTTCAAAAAAAGTAAATACCTAGTCATAAAAATCTTTATCATTAAAGAAATAAGGCAAGAAAAATTCCAAACATTGTATTATATACTAAGTGACATAAAAATCCAGTTTAAATGATTTTATTTTAATAAAATTTGGTAAATTCATTTATTTTACTGAAATAAACAATTGATAAAATTTTCAGCCTTATCAATTGAAGATTCCGGTTTTTAACTCCGGTTTTTAACTCCCGAATTTTAAAATATAGTGCGCCAAGTTCACACAGCGCACCGTATCATGAAAATACATTATTTTTTTCGGAGTTCTAATTAATTTTACAATAGTTCTAGAGTTCTATATCCATTATATTAAGAGTTCTAGCAACTAAACGCAAAAAATCAATTTTTGAAAACAAAGTGCCTAAAAGGTAATTTTATTTTAAAATATTCTTTTTACGAGTTCTAGTTTAGAGTTCTGAATAGCGTTCATTTAGTTCTATACAAAACCCTTGTGACTTTTACCCTCAAAATCATTTTTCTTCAAGTTATCTTCATTTTAAATAATTAAATAATTTTTTTAATAAAAGTCGATTTTTCGATATTTGCAACGTCCTCCTCAGACTCTAAACGAACTTCGAGAGGAGTTGGTGGTTGCCTAGAATGAGATACCACAAGAGGACATTGGCCACCTGCTTATGCTTCAGTAAGTACTTATACAAGGGTTTTTATACCACTTAGTATAAATATGTAACCAAACTAAAAATAATTTAAGACATTTTTGGTTTTGTAACATCATCAGCTGTCCCAATTTAATGAAATCGAACCTTGTTAGAAGAGTAATTTAATTTGAAAAGTGGTTTTAATTATTAAAACGCTTGTACAATAAAACGAAATTGGTGAATTTTCCAAAATTTGATTCTTACATGTAGGAAATGGATGTGGGAAACCTTACACAAATGTAGTAATCAATTACAACGTCAATATAACGCAATATTTTAAGAAATAATTGAAAAGAAGCCGTTATGGGATAATTACTGAATTCCAACTTTTTATATATATATGGACGTCGTTAATAATTTGTTATTGATTGCAAGGTAATTAAGGTTTGGAAATGAATTTATAATTAACCAATCGAGAGATAAATTAAAAGTTAATATTAATATTGTATAGATTTACTAGTGAATGGAAACATAACTTTGTAAAAATCAAATAAAAACTAATATTTTTTTTTTAAAGAAATTTATTGTATTAACCTCTACTTTGTGGAAGTCCATCTTTTTAACAAAATATCCACTTTTTATACAAAATTCTTCCATTATAAGCGAGTGTAAAATTTTCTAAATAAATGTGATTTCACATTACTAATGTTCAATTTTAAAATAATTGGCATTTAGAAGGTTATATAAAGTCATATAATTTACGGAGAATGTTGCTATTAAAATTATGCAACAAAAATTAAGAGGAAATTAGAATTGCATACAAACATTTTATTAAAAATAGAGAAGAAAAACGATTTAAAATCTGCAATTAAGAGTTGTAGAATTGCATATTTTACATATGATTTATTTATTGTAAAAGATTATTATTATTATTAGAGTGGCTAGCCAAACTCAGAAGAAGAGTTATGCAGCGTCTCAACAGAGCTAAAAATGTAGGAAACTTGAGAGAACTACAAAAAAACTCTGACTGAGTTCAACAAAGATCTCTGAAAGTCTAAGAGGACATCTTGGTGGAAATTATGAGTAAGAAGCAAATCCACGATAACAATGCTTAACTAAATGCATAGAGAATGCAATAGTGGCTAAAGAGAAAGCCCTTAGTGCTTTTACTAACAATTACAATTACAATAAAGTTGCTGATGTTTCTTTCAGTATCTCAGAACCACCAAATTTTATTGTGAAAACTTCGTGAGGTTTTTTCCACGAAAAATAATAAAAACAACAATTTTTTTTAATTTTTCTCAGAGAGAAAGTCGTAAACTGGACAAAATCAGTTTGATTAAATATGCGATACAGTTATTTATTGATGAATTTGTTATTTTATATTACACATAACAGGTCGGTTGAAAAGTCCCCGGTCTACCATAGTAAAACACAATATTTTGACTAAATTCATTTTTTTTATTCAACATAGTTGCCTTCAAGGGCGATACAGCGATTATAGCGACCTTCCAACTTTTCGATACCATTTTTGTAGTACTCCTTCGGTTTGTCCTCAAAATAGGCTTCAGTTTCGGCGATTACCTCAGTATCAGAGCCAAATTTTTTTCCCGCGAGCATTCTCTTCAGGTCAGAGAAAAGGAAAAAGTCGCTGGGGGCTAGATCTGGAGAATACGGTGGGTGAGGAAGCAATTCGAAGCCCAATTCATGCAATTTTGCCATCGTTTTCGATGATTTGTGACACGGTGCATTGTCTTGATAAAACAACACTTTTTTATTCTTCATATGGGACCGTTTTTTCGCGATTTCGGTCTTCAATCGCTCCAATAATGCACAGTAATAGTCGCTGTTGATTGTTTTTCCCTTTTCCAAATAGTCGATGAACAATATACCGTGTGTATCCCAAAAAACTGAGGCCATAACTTTGCCAGTTGACTGTTGAGTCTTTCAACGCTTTGGTGGCGGTTTACCGGCCGCAGTCCACTCAGCTGACTGTCGATTGGACTCAGGCATGTAGTGATGGAGCCAAGTTTCATCCATAGTCACATATCGACGCAAAAAATCGGGTTTATTAGGACTTAACAGCTGCAAACACTGCTCAGAATCATCAATTCATTGCTGTTTTTGGTCGATTGTGAGCACGCGCGGCACCCATTTCGCACAGAGCTTCCGCATACCCAAATATTCGTGAACGATATGTCCAACACGTTCCTTAGATATCTTTAGAGTGTCAGCTATCTCGATCATATTCACTTTACGGTCACTCAAAATCATTTTGTGGATTTTTTTGATATTTTCGTCGGTAACCACCTCTTTTGGGCATCCACTGCGTTCACTGTTTTCGGTGCTCATTTCACCACGCTTGAATTTTGCGTACCAGTCAATGATTGTTGATTTTCCTGGCGCAGAGTCCGAAAACTCATTATCAAGCCAAGCTTTTGCTTCAACCGTATTTTTTCCTTTCAAATAACAATATTTAATAAGCACACGAAATTCTTTTTTTTCCATCTTTTTGAAAACAACAAAAGTTGCTGCACTAAAAATGCAATATCTCACAAACTAATAGTCCGACAGCTGTCAAATTTTTACACGAATCTTTTGAAAGTTGATACTATCTAAAAATGGAATGGATTTAATTCTAGGGTCGTCATCTATAGGTCAGACCGGGGACTTTTCAGCCGACCTGTTAGTATGGTGTGCAAATTATATTATATCAGTTTTCAACCCCTCTATAAATTCAGTCAAATATTTAAGAGTGATAATTATTGAATTATTAAGCATCCAAAATAGATGCAAATTACAGAACTAAATGAATTTGATTGTGGTAACCGTTACTTTGTGGAAGTCCATCTTACTGACGATGCTAGTTATTAGCGAAACAGCTGTAATTGTGTTAAGTTTGGTTCAACCGTTCAGTTATTTATTGTTCTTACAGAACTAAAAATAGAATGCCTTTGTATCAAATATATTTCGTACAAAAGAATAATTTAATGGAAAATTTCAAGCATTTATTACACACAAAAATTATTCAACGTCTTTTTTTTTTCATTTCATTATAAATAGACGATCATAACAAAAATACAATTAAAAATCCTAAACCGACGTTCCAATTTCCCGTTATACAACACCAACAGATAGATACAAATCTACAGTTGCTTCAGGTTATAAAGACCTGATTCAGAACAACTTTTAATAGCATCTAACTCGAAGTCATTTTTTACTGGTTATTTCGACATATAAGCCTATAGAACCGGTGAACCGGTGTGTATAGAAAATATAATCCCAAAGAGAAACAGGAGATACCACCAGTACCAGTCGACTAGTTTGGATTTATTTTATATTATACGAATCAGCGGAACAGCTAGGACGAACAAAGGTCGCGGACTCAATCACACAGCAAGGTTAGGCATTAACTGCACTCAATTTGAAATTTTAATCATAGACGGACGACAAAATGTTTTTACGCCACATTGATGGGATAACAAAGAAACTATTAAATAACAATAATAAAATACAAATAAAACATTTTGTTTCGTATCTACATCCAAGCTGGATAAATTGTTACACTTTGAATACATGTAGTGTAAAGCTCAATTAAAAATATTTGAATATTTAAATAATTTGAAAATTAATTTTTATAAATAATAAACATTAAAATAGTATCACAAGCTCTTCTGTCTCAGGGGGATTAATTCGATGCTTTGATGAAAGTTAGGTTAGAAAAAAATGAAAATCGATTACCAGCAAAAAATTTTTTATATTTCTATAGTAAAATTCGACATAATTCTACAAGAAAGATACAAAAATTTTTTTAAAGAATAAACTGAATTATTTTCTTTACTTGTATAATGAAATTGATCTATAAGATGACCGATGAAGATTATAGACGTTGGTTTTGTTTGTTTAAAATCCATTTTTTTTATATGTAGACAACTTCTGGTGTAATGAAGTGATTGTGAATGTCCCATGATAGTTTTTTCTTAGTTTTAACTGGTAAGTAGACTCTTACATTTTTATAAACTGTTATAACTTCACTGTTTTACTTTCAATTTGATCATCAATAATTTAATTATCATTATCAATTTACTTTTTTGAAAAATCACTAGATCTTTACTGGCTTATCATTTAGCCTAAACTGGCTTCTCACTATATCAATAGACCATCTTATATAGTCAATCATGAGAAAAAGATTTCCTACTTCTAGAATTTACGCGAATATTTTATTAAAAATATTTTTATCTTTATTTTACACATTATGTCCAAAAGTTTGTAATTTTTAGAAATAATATATCTACGCCTATGGTTTTTTTAAAAACTCTTGTCAACTTTTATTTTCAAGCGTTTTTAAATCAAAAGGATACTAAATTTAATTCGTTTTTGTATGAATTTGGTCATATTTAATTGATTTGGGTGCTTTCACATTATTCCAATTCTTGTTTAAATTTCATTTGAGCTGTTTAAAAATGCCCAGAGACATAATATCATATTTTAATAGGTCTAGAGTAATTGCTTTGTTACAACAGGGCTTTAGTCAAAGTGATATCGCGAATATTGTTGGTGTTACTCAGGGTGCTGTATCAAAAATTAAAAAAAAATCCAAGACAAATGATGTAAAGGATCGTCCCAGAAGTGGCAGAAGTCAATGTACACCAGCAGCACAAAACCGGCAGATAACATTGATAGCTCGAAGAAATCGATAGGAATCTACAAGCGGCATATCCAGAGAAATTGCTAGACTTGAAGGACTGAATATCTCAAGACCTCTACGTGTTCCCAAACTAACCTATCAACAAAAAATTGTAAGATTGCAATGGGCTCAAAAAATGTTACACCATGGTCCTAACTGGAATTACGTGATTTTCTGTGATGAATCAAAAATTGGTTTGGTTTGTCTAATTTAAGTAATAGATGATGTTTGTATATAGCTTCATCTTTTGTTTCTTGTCTTTCTGTATTTTTTAAACAACTTATGTAAAAAACTACAAAAAAAATCATAAAGATATAAAATATTTAATAAATATATCGCATTAAAATAGAATTAACAAACTTTTGTGTTATTAAAAAGTAATAACCCTATATTAACTATATTTATAAAAAACAACATCTAATGTTAGATAACAAAGCTATTTTAAAAAATATCTCATTCATCATTGGTTTAGTCTATTAAAATAACATTCTATATGAATAAATAGTAGAGAATATTATAATTTTGGCAACGCAGCTTCGAAGAACATACACCATATGCGAACGGGAACAAGACCAGCAAAAAATCAGCTATTTTGCTTTCGAAACAAAGGAAGCGAGGGTTGAGTTTCGGCCTCAATTTTTTCCCTCTACTTTTTTCTTTCGCTTCTGCAACTTTATGTTACGTAGTTGAGAGTCAGCGTTTCCATATTTCGTATAATTTTTTACAGTACACATAGGACATACGTTTGCATTTTTATACAATTCCAGAATACGATTGCAACTTAAAATATATACATATATACAGGTTTTCCGGATACGAGAATATTAAAAATAGTATTGTAATATTAAAAATCATTTATTTTATCGATCTCAAACAAAACAGAACCTTTACGGTTATTGCTGCTAATAGTTTTACCAGAAACAATACTCAAGATGTATAAAATGAAGTGCTATAACTCTGGAATTTACTCAAAAGTTTTGATTTAGGAGAAAACACGTATTTGCATAGGAACAAAAAATATTTTCATTAGCTGAATATACTGTATCTGAAAATCAAGAGAGAGTAAATTCCCAGAATAAAAACTAATTCGGTATGCAAAACTATAGTACAGTACGTGCGGTAAAACTTCAATATTTGTAATGCATTCTAAATTGTTTTTGTTAATTTCAATACAAAATTTATTAAATTTCTTGGACTATCACATTATTTTATGATCTTTCATTGTTACTACAGTAGGCCTAAGAGGATTGACGTGCGTCATAGGCGTAACCAGATTAGAAAGGGATAATTGTTATTTAACGACCTCCGAATGGCAACAGCTTCTAATGACAGATATTTTGACTTAAATAGTGCTTAAGTTTCTAGAAATGCAGTTATTTGATTTTCGATAAACGTGACAAATAGTAGTGACTAAAAATGGAAGCAGTTTGTGAGTATACGCCAGTGAAAAATTAAAACTAGACCATTTATCGCTCAATGAAAAGAGTGCTGTAGTGAATGTGTACCACTATTTTAAACATCAAAATCCCTCAAACACTATTGACAGTGTAGTTGAAACAACATCTAAGGCAATGGAATATGGAAAATCTACAATATATAGAGTTCTAAAAGAGAAAAAATCAAATGGAGTAACCTCACCAAAGCCGAAACCAGGTAGACAAAAACTATTAAAAGTCAACGTGGACGAGTTTTTTAAAAATGCTATTCGTAAGCTTGTTCACTCATTTTTTATAAACAAGCAAATACCAACTTTAAATAAAGTTTTGCAAGCCATTACCAATGATGTTGATTTACCCACAATAAGCCGGGATAAACTATGGAAAACGTTACATGAGTTAAACTTTAAATTTGAAAAAATGGGCAGACACTCAATACTAATTGATACTGAAGAAATTGTATGTTGGAGAAGACAGTACCTCAAGAGAATACAACAAGTTAAAGCTCAAAATAAAAACATTTATTATTTAGATGAAACATGGGTTAATGAAGGACATTGTGTAGGAAGAGTTTGGAAAGACAAAAATATAAAATCATCCCATCAAGCTTTTCTAAAGAGATATACTACTGGTTTTAAGGAACCTATAGGAAAAGGTAAAAGATTAATTATTTGTCATATAGGCAGTACAAACGGTTTTCTTGAGAATGGTTTACTCTTATTTGAATAAAAAAAAAACCGTTGATTATTACGAAGAAATGAATGGAGACGTGTTTGAGGAATATTTTGAACAGATGATTCAATTATTCATACCAAAAGAATTGGTTATTGTAATGGACAATGCAAGTTACCACTAAATGGAAAAAGGATGAAATTGTAAAATGGTTACCTTCTAAAAATTTAGCCTTTGACAATACAATGCTGAGGGCAGAATTGTTAAGTATTGCTAAAAAACATAAGCAAAATTATAAAAAATATAATATTGAGGAGATAGCCAAAAAACGAGAAATTGAAATCCTTCGTTTACCACCCTACCATTGTGAGCTGAATCCGATAGAATTGATATGGGCTCAAGTTAAAGGTTATGTGTTATGTTGTCAGAAATAACACTACTTTTAAATTATCAGATGTTAAAAATCTCTTCAATAAGGCAATATCTGAAGTAACAAGTGAAAATTGGCAAAAATGTATTAGACACGTTACAGAAATAGAAAAAAAAATGTGGGAGCTAGATAACATAATTGATATTACTATAGAGCCCATTGTAATTTCTCTAGAATCAGATGGTGAATCTTCTGACACAGAGTGCAAGGAACCATAACTTTAAAATTATTAATTTATGTACTTTAATTTTATTTTAAGATTTTTATTTTTTAAGATTTAATATTGTCGTATTTTTTGCATGTTGCTCGTCAAATTTTATCCTTGCGGTATATTAATTTATAAGTAATTGTAATTATCTGTACATATTATATACATATTTTGTAAATAAACATATGCCTAAAACAAAATGCCTAAAATAATATTGACTTTTTCTTCATTTTACCCAAATTAAATTACTACTTACGAATTATGTTTATCTATCTAAAATTGGTAATCTAGGTATAAATAACTAAAACAAATTAAATATTTCTATTTCCATATTAATTTAATTTTGAAAACGCACGTCTATGGTTTACTGCCTTTAACACTGATAACTGCAAAACATTTCTGGGAATTTACTCTCTCTTGATTTTCAAATACACTATAGTATATTTTCTTTTACAAGGTTAGAATGCCACGAGCATCCCGAATTTTCATTCTAACCGTGTAGCAGACTATACTTTCTCCACGATCAAAGATTTAAATCCATGAACAATTTGCAATTCTTTTTATATTAATTCTTTGAATTTTTTGGAAGTAAATTTTCCAGTATATTATTTACATTTTTTACAATTCTATATTGTGAATTTTCACACTGTAATTCTGAATCACTGGAAAAACTCATTATCTTTTTTTTTTTATATTTTCGAATAGAAATGTGACGGCAATAATTTTGACAGTTACTCAAATCTTGCACTATGATGACAATCAACTGCATAAAGCGTGAGAATATTAAAAGTGTATGGGGGCAAAGGTGCTGCAGAATATTTTTTCTCAAAAGAGAAAAATCCAGCATTTTGTAATGAAATGATGGTAGAGAAATAATTTTTTTTTGGGTATTTACTCACGTAAAATAGGAATCGTCTATAAAATACAAATAGTAACAAATATTTAGATACATACATCTAGATATCACTACAAGTATGTATTTGTCATTTATTCCGTAAACCCAATAAAATTTTTATAATAAGAAATCTGTGACCCATTATTACCAAGTTTTAATTAAGTGGTATTGGCAGTAGGTTTCAAGAATATTCTAATGAAATTTCAGTGCTGTTATTAGGCGAAATGGCTATCGGAATTTACCTTTATTGTACGGATTTATCGATGATAATATAGGAGTAGTTAGTAGGTATTCAATATTCAAACATTCCTATAATTCCACAACGAATATTAAAATTTTAATTAACGTTGAAATGGGACTAACTAAAACCACGGTAGGCTTCGGTTTTCTTCTCTTAATATTTCGATAGAATAATTAAAAATGTTAAATTTCGCTTCTAATTGTTTGATAAATATTTTAGTAATTTTTTTCTTTAAAATGTTTTGTATTTGTTTAAAATTTGAAACATTATTTTAACATGCATAACATACAGTGTTAGATAATGTCATAATTTCATTAGATTGTATTTGTTACTTACTGCTACGGATATTTTCTTCTTTAAAATATGAAATTGCTGCTTACCTGAAACCAATAAACAAAATAAATATCTAAAAATAATAATAAAAAAAAATTTTTTATAAGAAATTGATGGTCATTGTCATACATTTCATACATACTCGTATACCTTCCTTCGAAAAAATGAAAAATTTCGAAATCTCTCCGAAAGAGCTGAAAATCTGGATTTAGACTAATTTGACCCTCCTAAAAACGAATCTGCCCACAGAAAAATTCTAAAAAATTTATCTTGCCTTGTAGCGACTAGTGAATCGAGCGTTATGACATGGTCCAAGATTTTGACGCATAACTCAAAAACAAAAAATCGTAGCGATTTCAGGTTTACACAGTTAAAAAGCCAAGAAAATTTCGTACAAACCCTGAAAATTTCAATTTTCTATAGTGATTCCTATCAATTTTATTCTAACCGAAAAAATGACCTTCGTAAAACTGACTTTTTTCCATACATACAGGGTGTTTCTTAAGTAATCTAAAATATTATATGGGGCGCTTCGTTACTCAATTTAAAGACGAAAAGTTCATATAAACATGTGTGATAGGTGTTGTCGTTTATGAGATACAGGGTGTTGTACGTGAAATTAATTTTTCTTGGTGACGCTACTGATTTATATTTTTTTATTATTTTATTACAAGCAACGTGTGTTAAACATAAAGAAAAAATAATACATTTCAGAGCAAATGTTCAAAATGTCCACCTCCAGCTAAAATGCAAGAATCCGCTGGATGTCTAATGGATTGTCGAATACGTTCGAAGATACCAGGATTGTTACGAATAACATTACAGCCGTCTATGATACGATTTTGAAGATCTTGTACGTTTAATATCAGTGTTGTGTAAACAAGCGATTTCAAATATCCCCACACACAAAAATCCAGAGGATTGTGTCCAGGTGATATAGGGGGCCACGGGTGTGGAGATCCTCGTCCGATCCAATGGCCTGGGAAAACATTATTTAAAAACTCGCGTACAATCAATGAAAAATGTGGAGGAGCTCCGTCATGCATGAACCACATGCGCCTTCTAATAATAATAGGTACATCTTCCAAAAGAAGTGGAAGTTCATTTTCTAGAAAATGTTGGTATGTCTCACCCGTTAACCGTACAGGAAGGAAAAATGGTCCAATTAAATAATCATCGATGATGCCAAGCCAAACATTGACCGAAAATGTTTGTTGAAATCGTTTTACACTTATGGTATGTGGATTTACATCTGCCCATATGTGGTCATTATGAAAATTCATAATCCCATGTCTAGAAAAGTTGGCTTCATCCGTAAATAGAATATTGGCCACAAAATTCGGATTGTTCGCGATTTCACGTAAAATCCATTGACAATACTGTAGGTATGCGTAATGGATAGTCAGTAGGTAACAAATGTTGAACACGTTGAACGTGATATGGATACAATAAATTATCTTTTAGAATATTCCAAACAGTTTTGTTACTAACATTTACTTCATCTGCAACTTTTCTTGTACTCGTTTCTGGATGTTGGTCAATAATTTGAAGAATCTGATTTTCCAATTGGGGATTTCTCACAGTTCTGGGTCGTCCAATAATATTCTTCGATTTAGCAAAAGTTCCAGTTTCTTGTAAACGAATATGTAACTTAGTAAACGTATCTGAACATGGTAAACGATTATTTGGATAACGCTGGGCATACGTACGTCTAGCTTCTAAGGCATTACCATTCGCTAATCCATACAAAAAATGCATATTAGCCATTTCAACATTAGTAAACACTGGCATAGTTATTAACTAAACACAGAGTCAATCAAATAAAAATGTACGATTTTTGCTTTGGTTTTCAAATTTGACACTTGTCAACATTATTTCAAAGGCCACTTAGAATAAGCATGTTTTTGCGTATTACTTCTAAAAACCAGTAGCGTCACTGGGAAAAAATTAATTTCACGTACAATCAGAACTGACTTATTACAATAAATTCAACACCCTGTATCTGATAAACGACAACACCTATCACACGTGTTTATATGAACTTTTCGTCTTAAAATTGAGTAACGAAGATTACTTTCGAAAAAATGAAAAATTTCGAAATCTCTTCGAAAGATCTGAAAATATGGATTTAGACTAATTTGACCCTCCTAAAAACGAATCTGCCCACAGAAAAATTCTAAAAAATTTATCTTGCCTTGTAGCGACTAGTGAATCGATCGTTATGACATGGTCTCAGGTTTTGACGCATAACTCAAAAACAAAAAATCGTAGCGATTTCTGGTTTACACAGTTAAAAAGCCAAGAAAATTTCGTACAATCCCTGAAAATTTCATTTTTCTATAGTGATTCCTACCAATTTTATCCTAACCGAAAAATGACCTTCGTAAAACCGACTTTTTTCCATACATACGAGTACATACTAGGTTAAAATCTTGAGAAGAATTAGTACTACCAATATTTAAATTTTAGCAGAAAATGAAATCTTCATAATTTTTCGCTAAAGTTCGTGAAAGATCAAACGATTATAAGTATTTTCTATTAAAAAATAAATTTATTAAATATTATTCTGTGTAAACCAACTTCCTTTTTTTCTTCCTTCTCCTCTAATTATTACCAATGGAGTCCAAAGAAAAGTACCTATTAATATGAATATTAAAGTAAAGTAAATTAATTGATGCCGCAGCATTTAGTTTTCCTCTAAGTTGCACAGACAAGTTATAATTAATACTCGACGCCTTACTTGAGGAAAGTTTTTTTAAAATGTCTAGCAGTAGACAATCGAAATACAATCATTTCGATAGTTTGTTTCCATTACTATGGAAAGTACTTCAATAAAAATGCAAGGAAAAACAATTTTCAAGGTTAAATAAAAAGCAATCTTTATTGAAATAAATGACACACTGAATGCAAAATCCGTTTTCCTAAAATCAATCTGTGGAAGAAGACATTGTATGAATAAGTAATTTGTTATCGGTAAACTAAAACAACAATCGGGATCCAATTTGCTTGTTCAATCAAACATCAATTCACTTTTTTTTCGGCCCACAAAGAGTGAGCTTTAATGGGAAAAGGGTCCTCAAAATCGATAGGCGGATTTACATGAAAGGGAATCATTCTTTTGGCAATGCTGCGAATGCAACTGACACTCTAAATACCGCTCTTTGATATTACAAAGTTGTTTTTAAATGATACGAAGTGTTATCAGGAAGTTGGACTAACACATACGAGGGTTGTATGAAAAGTTTCCGACCTAACAAAGATAGTATAGAGCGGGTCACAGTTATTATGCAGCGTGGCCGGCATAGGCCAATGTAAATCTTATGGGCGAATATTCAACACTGTTGCCGCTTTGGTTACGGCTTGAACCACAATTAACTCAGCCAATTTATTTTCGTAGAAACGTTTTATTATGAATTTTGCAAAACAGATGTATTCTATATAATAAATATTATTAAAAAATGGAATTCAAATCTATTTATGTAGATTGTAATCAGTATATACCTGATCCCTTGATGGATTATTTAGGTCTCTAATAAATCTTTCAGACAAATCCTAATCCTATTGCCAGTGAAAATATTATTTAATTACAAAGATGCTAATTATTTTTACCTGTATGATCCCTTGATCCTCGTAAACCGTTATGTAATATTCCTGGAATGTAGAGGTAAGTAAATGTATAGGTAAGTAATAACATAGGCAGGTACCTATCTGTTTCTGCTGATAAACGAAAGGGCATTATTGAAACAACAGCCATGCAGTTAGCAGCACCGTTTGGAAAATTAAAACAACGTGAAAGACGGTTTTCTTGAGGGTGCAGAAAATATTTTCTGGCAAAGAAAGGTGCAGACGATTACCACGACGAAATGGACGCAGAAGGCTTTGAGGCCTGGTTTAAAGATCAATTGATCCCTAGTTTGCCGAAAAACGAATCAAAGAATGTTGTAGTGTTGGACAATGCGTCATACCATTCGGCGAAGTTACCTTTTCCAAAGACAACTTGGAATAAGGAACAAATAAAGTACTGGCTACTGGAAAAAGAGATTTACTTCGAGGATGATTATTTAAAAACAGAATTATTGGCTACTGCAAACGCGTTTAGAGAGCAGTACGACCTAAGAAAAATAGACGACATTGCCACGGAACATAATATAACAGTCCTACGATTACCACCTTATCATTGCGAATTAAATCCTATTGAAATGGTGTGGAGCCAAGTGAAAGGATATGTGGCTCGTAATAATAGTTCTTTTAAAAAAGAGGATGTGGAAAAACTTATAAAAACAGCATATTCGCAAGTAACCCCAATGCAGTGGTCTAATTATGAAAAAAAGTAGAGAAGACAGAGGAAAGATGTGGCAAACAGATCATATAATGGAAGACATTGAGCCAATAATAATAAATCTAAATGAAGACGATGAAGATGAAGACTTGGATGACGATGAAGATCAGTAATATATTTCTTTATCCTCAAATGTTCCATTCAATTTCCATTTATTTTAGTTATTACCTGCTTATCATTGTCATTTTTAAAGTTTAATTTTAATTCAAGTTAAAATACGTAATTATTAATTCATTTACTTATTCCATATTTTGTTTGTTACAACAACCCCCCAGAAGAAGAAAAATCCTCGGAAAAATTATCGAAACGTCGGCAAGATTTCATTAGCTTTTCTCTGTTAATCGTTCTCCCTTAAAATTTAGATGACAGCTGACTTTTTACCACTTGTCTTGTAATTTATGTATATATTATTATTATTGACATATTTTTATTATTAATTATATTATTATATTATTATTTCATAATTTGACAAAGGTCTTTTGTAAGGCCGCTGTATTTATTTATTTCTTTATACGTGATAATTAAACGTATAAAATTTGAATATTTTAGCGGATTTACAATATTTTCCTTTAAACGCGTAAAATTTATTTAAAAGCATAATTATAAATATTCTTAATTACTCACTAAACGATTTTCAAATGAATAATTTAGTCAACATTTAAATCATAATAGTAACACAATGGCAAGTTATATTCCCGCGCCAGTTGGAACCAAATTCGAAGAACATGCCGATATGGCAACGCCGTCGTCCATAAACGCAATGCGGCATAATAACTGTGACCCGCTCTATAGACATTTTTTCTTCAAATTAATTTTTATTTTTCTACATAGTCTCCTTGTAAGTCTATACACTTCTCCCAGCGATGCTCCCATCTCTTCAACCCGTCCAAATAGTACTCGGCGTCTTTCTCTGCAAAATAGTTGTTTGGATGGCCTCCTCATTCGACGAAAATCTCTGTCCTCCGAGCGCAACTTTTAGCTTAGGTAACAAAAAAGTCGCTTGGGGCTAAATCTGGATTGTAAGGAGGGTGGTCAAGCAGTCCAAACCGTAATTCGTGAATTTTCGCCATGGCAACCGCTGAGGTATGAGACGGCGCATTGTCTTGGTGAAACAAAATTCCTTTTTTCTGCAAATGTGGCCTTTTTCCCCAATTTCTGCCTTCAGCTTGTCAAGTAATGATGCGTAGTATGCTCCTGTAATGGTTTTTCCTTTTTGAAGGTAATCGATTAAGATAACTCCATGACTATCACAGAAAACAGTTGCCATCACTTTCCCAGCAGAAGGAACAACCTTTGCTTTTTTGTAGCCGATTCCTCCTTCGCAGTCCATTGTTTTGACTGTGTTTTTGTTTCTGGAGTATAATGGTGTATCCAAATTTCATCTACAGTAATTAATCGGCGCCAAAACTTTGATATATTGCGCCTAAACTGCGCCAACAAAGAGTTGGCGGCACCCAACGCGCGGACAGCTTTCTCATGCCTAAATCTTGATTCAATATGTGACAAACACGTTCTTTGGACATGTTTATAGCCTCTGCTATCTCTCTAATTTTAATTCGACGGTTGTCTAGCACCATTTGGTGAACTTGAGCGATATTATCGTCAGTGGTTGCAGTTTTGGACGTCCCGAACGTTCATCGTCACCCAAGCTGGTACGGCCACGTTTAAATTCAGCAGCCCAAAATTTCACGGTGGTAAATGATGGTGCAGAGTCCCCGTACACAGCGTCCAACTCGTCTTTGATTTGCGTAGGCGTATTGCCTTTCAAAAACAAATATTTAATGACAGCTCGATACTCGATTTTTTCCATTTTCATAAAAACACTCACATCGACTCACTCAAATGATTGTCAAACAACAACTGCGCGTCCAAAATGGCTGAAATTTTAGTGGATACCTTTCAAAGCATGCGCAAACACATTCCCAACTTTTGTTTACGAGTGCTGCCATCTTCATTTTGAGATCGGAATCTTTTCAGATAATCCTCGTATTTGTGTATGTGTATGTTGTTGGTTTCTAGCTTCGAGAACGTTCAAGAAAAGTATAGAACATCAAAAAAATTGTATATAAGGGAAAGCAAGAGGGAAAGAGATAATTAAAACATTATCACGTCCCATCAATACCCTGCTGTCATTGGTCACTCTTCTTGCATTCCTTGATAAATAAGAGAAAAAAAATCTGGCAACAATGATTTACATGAATATTTTGATCTTATTATCTTATAATCTTTTTTGACCCTTACTTTATGGAAGTCGGACTTACATTTTTTTAGTAACAGTATTGCATTGTAAATTGATCATGATTTCTAAAAGTATACCCATAAATAAATTTATGGAATAGCAAAGTAAATGTAAGCGCCGCTGACTAGATTTTTTTCGAGGAACAACGATGTTTGTAAAAGATAAAAATAATTGACATCGTTTATGTTGTCGCGGGTTATCCAACTTTCTAAAGGTTCACCAAGCTATTGAGTGGGAGTTGAAAAATACTATACGCACGAATATAATGTACTTACTACGACCATTCGGTTTAATGGTTCCTGATTTCATTTGAATTTTTGTTTAATTCTGAATAAAAAATGTTTTAGGCAAACAAAAATGGTCTCTCCCAGCTCTTACACATGTTTAATTTATAAAATTGGTGTTGCAACTAGTTTTAGTCTTATAAGATCATCATCAGGATGTAAAAATACTAGAAAAATGGATATAATGAACAGTGATAGCAAGGAAAATCAAATTTTACTCTTCTTCCTTCTTTTTCAATCCATTTCTGAATATAGGTATCTTCTAATTGTCTTAATCTTTCGCCAATGGTTGCATTTTAATTTGTAGTCCTTTTTTATGTACCGGGTGTCCGAATAAGAACGGCTCTCGGCCATATATCAGTAACCATTGATAGAACAGCTTCGGGAAAAAACTTTTGAAACCAAAAATACGCAGAATTGTTCGTAGAATTTGATTATCGCATTAAAAATGCCCTTTAATAAGGCAATTTTTGTAAAATTTTTGATTTCTTAATTCTTAGTATTAAATTACGCCCTCTAGCGGTAGACCTACGAGTCTGTAAATAATTTCCAGGTGTTTCTCGAGGCCAATGGTTACTGATATATGGCCGAGAGCCGTTCTTATTCGGACACCCGGTACAGTCGGCTTTAGAATAGCATATACATGTTAAATGTGAATTTCGTTTACCTACCGAAGTTATAAAACGCCCTTCTTAAACAACATAGGAATGGCAATTTTTAAAACGCCTACATTAGATGGTTTTTGGGGATTAAGTTTATTTACAAGGGACAGAGGGACAGGCAATTTGTCAATAAAATACCTTATGCTACAAACATTAAAGATGTGGGCGTGGACAACTGTTAAACTGATTTCAAATTTATTATTATTTAAAATTTAAACCGTGATTGGTTATACACAATAAATAGGCCATCCTTAAAATTAATTCAAAGTAAGCGATTTGAGTTTGAAAATGTATTTTATGCTATTCTGAAGCCGACTGTACAATCGCTAACATCGCTAGATATTGTTTGATTGATGGTACTTAATTCAATATTTAATTTACTTGTTCAAATAATAATGTTTATCATACTTCAATGTAGTATTTTGAGAATTGATAAAAATAATCGTGATCATAATATACGCCATTCATAACTGTAGTAGGTAATAGATATTATTTATTTATGAAGAAAATTATTCACAAGTTTGTCAAAATCACATAAAATTATCTGTCGAATTATCTGAACGATTTGCGGAATAACAGTAGGAAAATGCACATTTCTTGACTTTGTATAGCTAACCAATATTCACAGTCGTCCAGAAATGCCTAGCTTTTCCCAACCAAGGAAACAATTTACTATTTTATAAAATATTCTGGAAAAATTGTTATTAAACACTGTGAACCAGTTGCTGAGAAATTTACAAACAAATATACTAGTTAAAAATTTGTTAATTTGATTGCTTAAAATATTTTTAGATAGATAACAGGTCGGCTGAAAAGTCGATTGCATTTTTAGTGAAGCAACTTTTGTTATTTACAAAAAGATGGAAAAAAAAAGAATTTCGTGTGCTTATTAAATATTGTTATTTGAAAGGAAAAAATACAGTTGAAGCAAAAACTTGGCTTGATAATGAGTTTCCGGACTCTGCGCCAGGAAAATCAACAATCATTGACTGGTATGCAAAATTCAAGCGTGGAGAAATAAGCACCGAAGACGGTGAACGCAGTGGACGCCCAAAAGAGGTGGTTACCGACGACAATATCAAAAAAATCCACAAAATGATTTTGAGTGTCCGTAAAGTGAATATGATCGAGATAGCTGACACTTTAAAGATATCTAAGGAACGTGTTGGACATATCGTTCACGAATATTTGGGTATGCGGAAGCTCTGTGCGAAATGGGTGCCGCGCGTGCTCACAATCGACCAAAAAAAGAAACGAATTGATGATTCTGAGCAGTGTTTGCAGCTGTTAAGTCGTAATAAACCCGATTTTTTGCGTCGATATGTGAGTATGGATGAAACTACACGCCTGAGTCCATTCGACAGTCAGCTGAGTGGACTGCGGCCGGTGAACCGCCACCAAAGCGTGGAAAGACTCAACAGTCAGCTGGCAAAGTTATGGCCTCAGTTTTTTGGAATACACACGGTATATTGTTCATCGACTATTTGGAAAAGGGAAAAACAATCAACAGCGACTATTACTGTGCATTATTGAAGCGATTGAAGACCGAAATCGCGAAAACACGGCCCCAAATGAAGAAGAAAAAAGTGTTGTTTCATCAAGACAATGCACCGTGTCACAAATCATCGAAAACGATGGCAAAATTGCATGAATTGTGCTTCGAATTGCTTCCTCACCCACCGTATTCTCCAGATCTAGCCCCCAGCGACTTTTTCCTTTTCTCTGACCTGAAGAGAATGCTCGCGGGAAAAAATTTGGCTCTGATACTGAGATAATCGCCGAAACTGAAGCCTATTTTGAGGAAAAACCGAAGGAGTACTACAAAAATGGTATCGAAAAGTTGGAAGGTCGCTATAATCGCTGTATCGCCCTCGAAGGCAACTATGTTGAATAAAAAAAATGAATTTTGTCAAAATATTGTGTTTTACTATGGTAGACCGGGGACTTTTCAGCCGACCTGTTATTTATGAAACTGCTTAATGCTATGATATAGAAAATATAAATAGACTGTAACTATAGTGCAGGGCATTATTCGTTCAATCTAAACTATCAAAAAAATTAAGAAAATCTGATAACATAAGACTATTATTACCGAAAAATAACAAAACCAATTTCACGCGTCTCGCCATTCTTTTATTTTTTAATATAAGATGGGAATTACCAATTTAAAACAATTTTGCAAACTATGCACCGCACTATTACTCCACATCTAAATATATTTATGTTTATTTTGGTATGGAACGATATATGCTACAAAAACAGCATTCCATTTTCCCACAAAATGAGTCTGTAAAAGTTAACTACACGCACCGCTAACGTAATATTTTCAAACGTAGCCCCCACGGTAATTTCGTGAAGTTTTCACAAGTTGCATAACTTTTCGGGTCCGAGTTTATTTATAGTCAAACTATAAATTAATAGTGACTTGTTACTTACGTCACCTTGAACCTCAAAATTCATTGAAGGAATGAGCGTAATTTTCTCTAGTTATCCTTGCGTCCTTGCGTTTTAACGTTACCGTATTTTTGTCACGCTAAAAAACGGGAAAACCGGTTTTGTGTTAAATAAAAATAAATTTCAAATCAAATATTCGGCGCCTGATACGAAAATATTGAATGTTCGTGCGAAATAGTCCGAAAAAAGTAGGAAGCACACGAATAGCTGATTTTTGATATGCAAGTAGTAAAAATAACATTCAAATCCACTCACTGGCTGTTTGAGATAATTAAATGGGTAGAAAACTCGATATTTTAAGTTTTTCTATGGGAGTTTCCAAAAAAAGTCTTTATTTGATCAAAAATAATGAATAGAAATCCATTTTTCCTGAAATTTAAGTATACAAAGTTCAACCCACGATTTTTTTAAAAAAAATTTTTTTATTTTTCACTTCCAGCCTCTATACCTAATTTTATTGACTTTTGTTGAGAAAGTAAAGTTGTTCATTGTTAATCAAGATAGAAAAATAGACATAATGACAAACACACTTTTCTACTTTGCCTCATAACAGGTCGGCTGAAAAGTCTCCGGTCTACCATAGTAAAACACAATATTTTGACAAAATTCATTTTTTTTATTCAACATAGTTGCCTTCAAGGGCGATACAGCGATTATAGCGACCTTCCAACTTTTCGATACCATTTTTGTAGTACTCCTTCGGTTTGTCCTCAAAATAGGCTTCAGTTTCGGCGGTTATCTCAGTATCAGAGCCAAATTTTTTTCCCGCGAGCATTCTCTGCAGGTCAGAGAAAAGGAAAAAGTCGCTGGGAGCTAGATCTGGAGAATACGGTGGGTGAGGAAGCAATTCGAAGCCCAATTCATGCAATTTTGCCATCGTTTTCGATGATTTGTGACACGGTGCATTGTCTGGATGAAACAACACTTTTTTCTTCTTCATATGGGGCCGTTTTTTCGCGATTTCGGTCTTCAATCGCTCCAATAATGCACAGTAATAGTCGCTGTTGATTGTTTGTCCCTTTTCCAAATAGTCGATGAACAATATATCGTGTGTATCCCAAAAAACTGAGGCCATAACTTTGCCAGCTGACTGTTGAGTCTTTCCACGCTTTGGTGGCAGTTCACCGGCCGCAGTCCACTCAGCTGACTGTCGAATGGACTCAGGAGTGTAGTTTCATCCATAGTCACATATCGACGCAAAAAATCGGGTTTATTACGACTTAACAGCTGCAAACACTGCTCAGAATCATCAATTCGTTGCTGTTTTTGGTCGATTGTGAGCACGCGTGGCACCCATTTCGCACAGAGCTTCCGCATACCCAAATATTCGTGAACGATATGTCCAACACGTTCCTTAGATATCTTTAGAGTGTCAGTTATCTCGATCATATTCACTTTACGGTCACTCAAAATCATTTTGTGGATTTTTTTGATATTTTCGTCGGTAACCACCTCTTTTGGGCGTCCACTGCGTTCACCGTCTTCGGTGCTCATTTCACCACGCTTGAATTTTGCGTACCAGTCAATGATTGCTGATTTTCCTGGCGCAGAGTCCGGAAACTCATTATCAAGCCAAGCTTTTGCTTCAACTGTATTTTTTCCATTCAAATAACAATATTTAATAAGCACACGAAATTCTTTTTTTTTCATCTTTTTGAAAATAACAAAAGTTGCTTCACTAAAAATGCAATATCTCAAACTAATAGTCCGACAGCTGTCAAATTTTTACACGAATCTTTTGAAGGTTGATACTATCTAAAAATGAAATGGATTTAATTCTAGTGTCGTCATCTATAGGTCAGACCGGGGACTTTTCAGCCGACCTGTTAATTACTATTTTTGGAACAACGCGATTATTCAAAAACCACCTCCATTATAAAATAGAAAAAATATTGGATTGATTAACTTTAATATTTAATTTTTTACTTTGAAAGAGGACGGAAAGAAATTCAATTGAAGTACAATGAAATTACTAGCCTATTGTGTTGTGTTGTATATTTATTAATTAAAAAGAAAATTTACACTCAATCCTAGCTTTCCTTATAATAAGGAATAGTACAGTTCCATTGCCGGGTTTCACATATTTTTAAGGCTACGCACTTATTATTATATTTTTATATACAGGGTTGGGATAAAATATGGAACCAAGCAAATATCTTTTAAACGAAAAGAACGATATTTATGAAAACTTGCAGGAAAGTGCAATGGAACAAAACGCATCTGCTATACATTTTTTTGATAATAATATACTTCCGGTTTAACCGGAAATGCCATCAACTTCTTTAATTTAAATGGGACACCCTATATATTTTTACAGATTTTGAATTCATACATACTGAGTTTAGTGTAAAAAAATTTGTAAAAACGAAGAATATAGCACTTTAACCAACCTCTTTTGAGATTTTGTGCATTAGAGCAAAAAACTATTTAGATAAACTAATTGATGTTGTTTGTATGCATTGTAATAAATAAACAAGTACTGTTTAGTACGTCTTTTGTTCTTCAAGTGTCAAATTCTAATTGACGGAAATTTAGAATGGTTCAATTAAGTTAAAAAGAGCGTATTGAAATTTCAATGATGATCGGTTATGGTGATCGTGTTAGAACTCATGAAGAAGTGTGCCATATTTTTAATAATTTGCATCCGGAGAGAAATCCTATATCACGCTCAACAGTAACTAAAACATTATAACGTTTTAATACTACTAGGATGGTAAAAAATTTGCTAAAACCTGGAAGACCGCGGACTGCAACGAACGAAACTGTTAAACAAAATATTGCAATCGATTTAGAAGAATCACCTCAAACTTCCACCACAAATTTGGCACTAAACCATGGTATCAGTCGACGTTCTGTAGGAAAGATATTAAAAAGTGAAAAGTATCATCCGTATAAGGTACAGTTGGTTCAAGAATTGTCATACGATGATTTTGACCGACGGCTGGAATTTTGCGAACGGCTAATGGACATCTGTACCTAATGTCGACGAAAATTTTGCTTCTAGCATAGTTTTTTCCGATTGGGCAACTTTTTGTTTAAATGGAACAGTTAATCGTCATAACTCAAGGTATTGGTCAAATGAGAATCCTCATTGGATTCATGAAGCACATACTCAGCATCCACAGAAGTTAAATGTTTGGGTGGGAATTGTCGAAAATAAGCTTATAGGCCCATTTTTTATCGACGGAAACTTGAATGGTGACAATTATTTGGATCTACTAAATAACGAAATTATTCCTGCACTTCAACAGAATGGGCAATTACCACAAAATATTTGGTTTCAACAAGATGGAGCACCTCCCCACTATGATAGACGGGTTAGGGATTTTCTGGATGCGAATTTTCCAAATTGATGGATTGGGCGTAGAGGATTCATAGAGTGGCCTGCTCGTTCTCCAGATGTTAGCCCGATAGATTTTTTTTCTTTGGGGTTATCTAAAATCACGTGTTTACGTTAGACGACCAACAAACTTACAGGAATTGAGACAAAGAATTATTGATGAATGTGAACTAATACGTGGAGAAGTCATGGAAAGAGTCACTCAAGAATTTGTTAATAGGATGGCATATTGTCAGCAAATAAACGACGAACATTTTGAACATTTGAAGTAATTTTGTTTCTCATTATTCTAAAATAATGAAATGTACATCTATTGTACTACTATGTAACAGAGAGTTATTCCTCGTTTTTACAAATTTGTTTACACTAAACTCAGTATGTATGAATTCAAAATAACAAGCTCTTTCAAAATCTGTAAAAATATATAGGGTGTCCCATTTAAATTAAAGAAGTTGATGGCAAGTATATTATTATCAAAAAAATGTACATCAGATGCGTTTTGTTCCATTGCACTTACCTGCAAATTTTCATAAATATCGTTCTTTTCGTTTAAAAGATATTTACTTGGTTCCATACTTTATCCCAACCCCGTATTTATATACTTTAATAGCTCTATATTTTCTAAATTGAGGATTAATTAATTCATATTTAGAAACCAAAAATAAAATAAATTAAAAATTTATTTGCTTTTTAATGTAACGTCTTGATTTTTTTTTATGATGGGTTTGCATTATTTTTAAGCTTATGCTTACGTCCGGCGTCATGAAATCCAAGAAACTTGACATGTCATCCACGTGTAGCAAAAATTGTTTTGCTTGTAAATTTTTAGTTACAAATGATTAATTTGTGATTTTGGTTTGAAAAAAAAAATAGTTAATTTACTTTCAATAAATAAAATATTAGATTTTTCAATAAATACTATTTTTATATAAAAAAAACACTATTTCCCTGGATGTTATATCAGTAAACTTCTCACATCTTCTACAAAATTGGCTATAAATCTTAAAATGGTACAGATTTATCATCTCTTCGCCAGAACATGCAAAAACCTCCTAAATTTTTAATACTTTAGGTTAAAATATGTGCATAACACATTCTAGCTTGAAATTTCACCATTTATAGAGAAAATTTTCTGTTTTTAAACTTTTTTCTTCATCAAAACAAGCGTAGTAGGTATACTTAATAATTATGTAACCTAGCCAATGCTTCGATGTTACAAATTTACAATCCTGTTCTGAAAGAACTGGAATATCGCTGTATTACGGTTAAACTGGTTTCGAATATGGTAAAAAATGTAGTAGATATACAGAGGATACGGTACTTATGCGCTCTAGTGTTAAACAGTTGACATAATTAATGAGAGACTAGAACTTTAGTAATATTTTCATTAAATTTATGTTTTATTTCACTTTGATTTGAATTTATAATTATAAATTTACTGATTTTGTCAAGAGCAAACAGTACCGCGTTGGAAAGTTTGTAAAAATCATCTAGGACATCGAAAACTAGCAGCATCTCCTATAGTATGTACAAAAAGTACCCCTAATTAAGTATGCAAAACCTTTACAGGGAGTACCATGAAATTTTTGATAAATCTCTTACTTTAAATTATGTTTCTTCCATAAATCTAACAACCAGGTAGATCGAACCCGTATTTGTTTCAGTTGAAGCAAAGTTTAGGGTTTCTTCATTGTTAAAGGATTAGCAGATAGGCAATAACGCAATGCAGTGGTGTGTATTTTGGAAAAAAATACGTTTTAAATTATAATATAATAAAAAATGAAAAGAAATAGTTATTGGAATACATTTATTACTTACATTTTATTCTATATCCGACTCGGAAGAGGAAAAATCGTTGTTGTCATTAATAATAATAGGGTCGATTAAATCATCACAGATACTGTCAATTTTCCACATATTTGCCTCTACTTTGATAACATGCTCGATACAGTTTGTCCAATTTTCCTTACTAACATCGTTTATTTTAAAAGTAGTATTTTTTTAACTTCCCCCTTTACCTGAGCCCATATTAATTCTATGTGATTAAGTTCACAATGATAAGGGGGAAGTCGAAGAACTGATATACCACGAGAAGAAGCCATTTCTTCTACAATGTAGGTTTTGTATTTATTCTTGTTCATTTTTGCAATTCTGTAAAGTTCTTTCCTTAGTGAAACTTTTGGAAACTTAATATTTTTCGAAATAAGCCACTCCAAAAGCTCTGCTTTACGCCAACAAGTTATGGGCAATGCTTCTCGTAACCGTGAATGGTAACTTGCGTTGTCCATAACAATAACAGCCCCTTTTGGAATCAGATCCAACATTTGAACAAACCTTTCCTCGAAGACATCCCCATTCATATCTTCGTGATAGTCCCCCGTGCGTTTTGAAATAAAAGTTAATAATCCACCATCAACAAAACCTTCAGAACTTCCAACATGGACAATGATAAGTCTTTTTCCTTTTCCAGATGTTGGCTGCAAACCTAACGACAAACCTTCCACGAATGCCTGCCTTCCGCTTTTAATGTTTTCATCTTGCCAAGATTTGGAAACTGTATATCCAGCATTTATCCATGTTTCGTCTAAGTAGAAGATTTTCAAATTTTGTTCTCTGGCATGTCGAATGCTTCTTAAATAGTTTCTTCTCCAAAAAACTATTTCCGGTTTATCTATCAAGAGAAATTTTCTATTATGTTTTGTATATCTGAAACCCACATCTTTCAAAAGTTTGCATAATGTCATTCTGGAGAATTTTGTATAGTCCGTATCTTCTTGCACTGATGTCATAATTTTGTCAAGTGTTGGAATTTCCTTTCGTAAGTAAAATCCATGAACTTTACGCCTTAGTCTTTGTTTTAATGACTCATCGATCTCAATTGGTTTTCGGCCTGAAGGAGTTTTAGGGGGTTGAAGAGTTCCATTCTTGCTTTCTTTTAGTAATCTATAAATTGTTGATTTAGCAACACACAACATAGCAGCCGTTAATTTCACAATATCATCAACACTTGTACTTGGAGCCTTGTTTTTCAATGATATATAACAATTCCATATCAGAATTTTTTCATTTAAAGATAATGGACCTGTTTTTGGTCATTTAGATGGTCCTTGGTTTATCGACATTGTTTGGTACTTGCACAATTAACATTCAACAAATGTTTTAAATATATTCCAACTGTTTACAATATTATGAAAACCATACAACTTCATACAACTTTACTCAAAGAACTAATACTAAGTACTGATTTAATGTACCTACTTTATTTTAAAATAATATTTCCGATAATGTTTCTAAAAAAATTGGGTTGTTTGGAAAATTCCTCTCAATAATCGAATAATCTGTAACTAGGTGTAATCGTATTAAGCCGATTACAGTAGGCCACTTGCCAATTAAAATTTCTGAGAAAAATTCCCCAAACACTACATATAGGAGTAATACAAATAAAAAATATTCATTTTGCATTTTGTTTTCTATTATGAATAAACTGTGTTGCCTTTCTTTATCAAACTAACTAAAGTTTATGTACCTCTATCATTTTTTTTTATTATAATTAGTACATCCCGTTACCTCTGACCTAAATCATATATTCTTTAGCATAGCTGCAACTCATTCGTTTAATACAAAATGTACCTTACGGTATACCCTCTTAAAATATATTTTGGTACGTCTATGAAATCTACTTAAATGAATGATTTATTACTCCTTGTCCTTTCTATATAGACTATAATACCAGAACTATTCTATTGTGACGGAAGAGATTTAATTCGATGACAGGTAAAGGGCTACATTTGACCGACCACCGCTTTACAACTGGCATCATGGTTAGCAACGACATTTTGTCCTATTCAGCTTGTAAAAAACATTGTTCTCAGGGTCGTGGGTTCGTGCATTACGTTGGGTGCCAATTGTAAAGGAAAAATATTTTAATACAATTTTATAAAACAGACCAATGAGCAAAAAGCTTTGACAGTAATTGGAAGTTTTTTAGTGTTAAAGACTTGAAAATACATATGGGAACTGTCCCGCATAAAAAAGAAACTGTCCCCTTGAGTGAAGCATAAAATATTTCGAATTGAAAAAAATGTCGCGAAAATCATTAACTTTTAATAATGTTAATTATGGATTTTTAGTACATTTTTCTATTAGTTAGGCTTGGGTTCTGTACCAGACAGCCACGTGTTGAAATATTTAAATAATTTTTAGTCTCTATTCCATTTTGCGTTAAGGTAAATATCACCAGCAAGTGCTGAGTAAGTGCGAGAGTTCTGTCAATCAAACTACACGAAACAATTATCTGCGATTGAATTTTGTATATGGAGAAATAATTGGTTTCTGTTTTATTTATCATGTACTGATAGATTGAATGGGACTTTCAAGGCTTTTAAACATAGACAATATGTTGTAATGATGAAACCTGCTCGTTATAATCACAATTTAAATTGTAAATGGTATCAAAACAGGGTGTTTCATAAAAAAAGGTCACTCCGCCTAAGGAATTGTTGAAATGAAATCAATTTTTACTGTTTTCTCCAAAATAACTACTGGCAACATTGTAATGAAATTTTATCTGTCAGATCCCAGATTGCAACACCAGGGTTGCCAAATATAAAAAGCAACCCTCGTATCTTAGTTCACCCATTTAGTTTGATCATTTTTGAAGACAAATGCTAATATATAATTAATAATATATTCACGAAAAATAATTTGTTGAATTTTAAACTGTAATTCTGATAAAACAACGTATGAATAACATTTTTTTACTGTTCGAAATTTACATAACCCCTCTGTCTTGGATATTAAATTCTGGTGTATATATAAAACCACAGTTTTGTTGGGAAATCCCATTTTTAGGTGTTGAATACAGCAACTATTTAAAATTGTTCTCAAGGAGAATGTCAATTTCTAATGTATTCTTAAAATTTCAATACCACATAGTTCTTGCAATTCCTTAGGTCAGAGGATATGAATTTAAAAATCTTAATTTTTGGTTTATGCTAGAATTTATTACAAAGTAGCACTTTTATTAAGAAGTAAAAAATATTATTGAAATTGAAGATGAAATTGATAAGAAAACCCAATTTATCTAAGTAGGAATTTTCAATTTAAAAAGATTGTCATTAAAAATGTAAAAAATTTCACTTCACTCTGTATATTTACTCTGGTATAAGATGTAAAATTGTTTTAGTCTTGGCACAACGAAACCTTACGTTTTGTTTGCATTTCATTAACTGAGCTCCAAGTCTCGTTTCTTAATTATTTGACTACATAAATTAATTATAAATAGAAACCATTCTTTTGAACAAAAAGATAATGGTATTCTTGTATTTTGATTTGCAGCTTGGAAATATTTGTTGATTATTTAAACTTGTACATAATACCATCACTAAGGTTAAATGCTTTCCATCTATGATAATGATAATTTGAAATATTTAAAAGATTCAACGTTTTCATTGAACGACAAAATTATGATTTTTTGACAGGTGAAAAAAATAATCGCAAATAATCGAGGTCATGTATACAGGGTGTT